>CM075938.1:41099188-42386736 GCA_038030265.1 Corythucha ciliata | reverse complement strand
GAAGAGCGGGGGTAAGACACATTTTAAGGGGGACAATTTTTTCTTGTTATTTGTAAACAAAAAATGTTAGAGTGCCATAATCACATGTGTCTACTTGATTTCCCCTCGTACCATCATCTATCCCCTCTTGAAGAACTTTGAAATTTATTTACAAATCACCAAATGCACCAATCGGGCTGCAACTACCGTTGATATCCTTCTGTCCATGTGCCAATTCACCGGTACACTTTTCTCCCAAATCGGACATTCATGCAGTTAAAAGGGCCCATGCTCGCAATAATAGCCATCAATTTGCGTCCTAATTTTAACGGAGAATCAGGGTTGATCGCTATTTTGCGCGGGTTAGCTAAGGGCTACCCCGAAATAGAGGCTTATTGATATAGCCAAAGGCCCTGCGATCATGGGCAGGTTTTACTGGAGCCCAAAATGGAAGTTGATCCGAGCTTAACAGGGGTAGTTTGAGTTTTAAAATCTTAAAACAGGAGTTACTAAACATGGGATGGAAATCAGCACCCACACTAGTCCTCTCCCAGACTGGGAGAGAGTGCCTCCAAGTGCTTCAGTTTTATTTGAAATCCCCCCTCCCTCCGACAATCATGATAATTACCACAGCACTATACAAACTCTGACCTCTAATTTCAGCGATTTTGCCTAATGAGCAGCCACATTACTTTACAAAGTACTCTTTACAAAAAGCTCTTTACAAAATATGGTTCGCTGCCGGTTAGATCAGTTCGAAAAACTAATAATTATTGCACGAAAAACAAATTTCGTGATTTTGGCCTTTTCAAGCGCCGATTCCACCGGATATTTTCGCTCTTACATACATAATATAACCAAATTTCTCGTATTTGGCATCTTCAAAGCACAATCTCACGGATTTTCTCAATTGCAAGCCTAAATTTCGCGAATACAACGCTTTTAAAATCCAAATTTCTTGGTTTTAGCTCTTAATCAAATACGTTTCACAGGTTTGGCTAATTCAGAAAGCAATTTCAAATCGAAATTCCTGGAAATTTCGTGGATTTTCCATTTTTCTCAACCAAATTTTGCGGTTTCGGCTCGATTAAATTCCAATTTTAAGGATTTTCTCCCTCCCTTTCAAAAATATAATTTCGTGGTTTGGCTCCTCAAAACGCCAATTTCACGGATATTATTTGATCTTTCAAAATCAAATTTCTTGGATTCGGCACCTTTTAATCACAATTACGTTGTATTAAAAAGCTAAAATCTTTAGCTCTTCCTAAACCCCGTTCCACAGGTTTGTTTAATGTTTTGACCGAAATGGGCTAAATGAGGGTATAATTTACAAAATGTAAAACATATTAATCCGTCACAACGTTTCGTCGGTCAAGTGCGCCGACATGGCGCCGACCTCTTCAGGTTATATTTCTATTACAAAATGTAACAACACAAGGGAATTTTGAAACAATAGTTAAAAAACCATAAAAAAATTTTGAGAAAAATCGATCAACTCACCCACAACAAACTTTTTCTTCCTTTTTTAGCCATACATGTCACAGAGCACACCATTTCGGTCGTTACAAAAAAAAAATCGACCGATTTAGTGAGATAACATGGGCATTGAATTGTAGAAATGAAAAAAATGACCGCCGATCCCAGCTAAAACGCACGCAAGGAGGAATCAGTGGCCCTTGAATGGGGGCAAAAATCAGCGTTTCGCGAGGTTGTTGGTTTCGGTCCTTTTCAAAAATACTATTTTCAAAAATAGTCATGAGCGTTTTCTTAGTTGTCTGGGATTTTTCGCCAGAAATGACGATTTCTTGGAAAAAAGTACGGGTTTTCTCTACGAAATTGCTTGTTTTGACCTGAAAAATTTGAACAAGTTTTGTGGTTTTAGCGTGACAAAAAGCACTAAAACCTTATCCAAAGCCATACGTTGAATCGAACTGATTATGCACGCATACCAAAGTAACGAAAATTGTCGCTCCGGCAGCTGGGGTGTCGTCGGATAGGAAATACGAATTTCGTTAATTTCACTTAATAAGCGATTATTCAGCAAGAATGGCTACAAAAATGTAGAGTAACAAAGTGAAATGTTAATTAATGCCGAATAATAGTTAATTAACTAAAAACGTCGAAATTTGTAGTAGTGTAATGCACTTAACCCGACAGCCAGCTGCCGGAGCGACATTTTTTGATACTTTGGCAGGCGCTCATATTGAATTCCACTCCAAGGATAGCTTTGGATGTGGTTTTATACCTTTTTAGCGTGTTAAAATCACAAGGATTGGTCGAATTTTTCAGGTCGAAACAAGCGATTTTGAAAAGAAAAAACATTATTTTTTCTAAGAAAATTGTCATTTCTGACGAAAACTCGCCAATCAACTAAGAAAACGCTTATGACTATTTTTGTAAAGGACACTTTGAAGATGTTTTTCTGAATCACGGGTTGTCCGTACACTCGGATTTAGTGAGGACAAACGGGAACTGACTTTTTTTGAAAAAAATAAAATCGCCGATTTGCACTACTTTGAGCCGCATTTAAAGGCACATAAAATAGTTAACTTCTATCGAAAATGGCTAATCCTAACAGAAAACAGTGTGCTTTTTTTGAATCCATCACCAAAAGTTGCAAAAATTCAAATTGAATGCGAGTTTCTCGCAGTTAGTTTAAAAAAATGATGTAAGCCTTAAAAATCGTTTGAAAAATCATATCTCGAAGGGCTTTGATTTTCTGACTATGGTTTGTATGGCGATTTCGGTCGCAAATGAGGTCTACTTTCACCCAATTTTTTTTGTCACACTTATCCACTTCCACCCTGTATAACCTGAAGAGGTCGGCGCCATGCCGGCGCACTTGACCGACGAAACGTTGTGACGGATTAATAGGTTTTACATTTTTTAAATTATACCCTCATTTAGCCCATTTCGGTTGTTACAAAAAAAATCCACCGATTTGGTCATTTTTTCAATGTGATTTGAGCCGCACGTGCATGGTTCATGTATAAAAATATGTATTAAAGCCGGCTTCACACGTCGATGGTGTTTTGCAAGAAGGGCCAATCTGAAATTTTTCGCTAGGGGCCAAACTGTTTTTATCCTTCCACGGCGAACTTCGAAAAAGGGCCGAACTGCAAGGGCCGATCTGTAACGTTTGATTTTTCGTAGTAAAAAAGGGTCAATCTGCTTTTGAGTTGTTGATTAAGTTTGCAAATATTTAGCCCGAAACTCAAATTTCGCGAAAATAAAGGTAAGAAAATTGCAATTTCGTGAAAAGTGAAAACATGAAACTTGCAATTGCCCGGATATTCACCCAGGAAACTCGTAATTTCACTGAAATTTGTACCCGAATTTGCACGCTCATACATATTTAGCTTTACCAATTACACGGGTATTCGTCAGGCTTAGTCATGGCCGGCTTCAGGTTCAGGTTTCAGGCCCACGCACGCTGGCTTGCCCTAAAACCGAGTCAGAGGGGACCCGGTTCACCAGGACTGAAGAGAACACCGTGAGGACAAAACAGGGGCTGTGGGTGGGTAACTCTCGAGATACTCCACACCCGAAGGAAAAACTTATTTTTCGTTTTTTTATTACTTTATTTTATTTTTTTATTAAACGGGGAGGAAGACCTAGAAGAAACTATCTCCTACCAACTGGACCCATAATAAGATCTATTGCGGTGTCCCCTCAGGTTGCCCTGCCAAGGAAGACGCTAGTTTCCAAGCGTTCTCCACCACCACTCCTTAACGATGTTGAGGATATTCCCCGTAGCCATCCTGGAGATAACTTCCGGTTGAAGCACATCATTTCCAAGATGGTGAAAGCATAACCGCCCCAGAGCCTCGCACTCACACAGTACGGCGTGCTCTGCTGTTTCCACAGCCATGTCGCAAAATCTGCAAATGTCCGGGTCAGACTTCTCCATTAGTCTGAGTGTATATCGAAGGGAATGTCCCGTTAGCAGTCCCACCAAGATCCTAAGGTCTCCTCGACTCAAAGAGATCAGGCCCTTCTCCGATCCAACCACCAACCGGTCCAACCACGCCTTTACCTGCCTCTTCGTGAAGGACTTCGTGACCCCGAGACTTGACTCCGGGCCCACGTAAGGCATCTCTGATCCTCTCTTTGCGAGTTCATCAGCCATTTCATTCCCCTCAAACCCCTTGTGACCCAGCACCCACATCAAAGTAAGGCTGTTTACAGTTGCCACAGGCTTGAGGGCTTCAAGACAGCCCCAAACTAGTTTTGAATTCACGTCACTTGAGCCTAGGGCTTTAAGAGCCGCCTGGCTGTCAGACAGGATGAAGATATTCGCTTTCGAAGACCCCTCTCACTAATCTTCCGTGCACAGGCCTCTATAGCATAGATCTCCGCCTGAAAGATGGTGGCGGCTGCCCCAAGGGACTCCCCATGCTGAAGCCTAGGGCCAAAGACCCCAATGCCAGCACCCCCATCCTTCACAGATCCATCAGTTTACCATACTTGCGTGCCGGGCTTAAACCTCGGCAAACCCTTATCCCAAAAGTCGTGGTTACCTATATCGAGCTTAAAGGGTTTTTCAAAATCCATCTTCACTAGCATGAGATCCGTAACGACTTCGGCAGCCTCACTACTCCAGAACACGCAATTGCCCAACCTTGACTCCCCGCTTCACATGCTCCGCCCGCAACAGTCTCACCGCCGCCATATATGCGGTCGCCTGCACATGAAGGTGCAAGGAAGGCATGTCCAATAACACCTCCAAGGCCGCTGTCGGACACGAGTGCGTAGCACCCGTTACGGAAAAACTTGATAGAAATGACACATTCACAATAAGTGGCAACCATCCTATTCATCGCGGAATTTACTGGAAACGCCTCACTCATGGTGGACATTGTGCGCAGCGCCAAGTGCCACATTGAGAGCAGCATTTCGCGCAAAACGCCTCACTCGGAGCGAAAGGTCACATTTACCCCAAAATAAAGTTTTCGCGGAAAGTGTCGCGATTCCCCAGGCCTGTTAAGTTTCTGTAGAGACAGCTGACCTGGCGAAACTTTATGTCAGCCAACAGGCTACAACAAACCAATTCTTCCAGTTTTGCTAAAGAGTTCATCGCCCACCAACGTCTTTCTGCTTCTTTTATTCTTGCCTTCGATCGGAAACTTATGCGGTTTTGCGGTTGCTGCCACTTGTTGCTTGGGTGCAGCTGTGGCCCTCAACGGTCATAATAACAAGTAACGAAAAGTACGGCAGGATGAAACCTCAAAGAGGTGGCAAGAAATATCCGTTCGACCTATCGCTCTCCTGGTAAGAATTTGATTCGGGACATTTTTATTAATTCGAAAAGATTGTGGGAACGTTTTGCAGCATAAAATATTTTTAAATTTTTTGCAATAAAATTAGTGTGCAACAAATAATTTTATAATTTTATCATGAATTAATTACTTCACAGATCGGTCCTTTTAGCTCACCAGCTGATAAAATTATTTGCGAGTCAAAAGGGCCAAACTGGCAGATAGGTCTTTTTAACTTGCCTATGGTTAGATCCAACCGTATGTCAAAAGGGCCAAACTGCTAAAAGTTCCAGTTTTTATTATCTACTAAAATATTTACGATAAATACAAATTTGTTTGGTAATAAATAGACCATCAGAACGGAACGTTTTAACAAGGAATTAAATGAAAGGAGCAATTTATTTTTCATTTTGAGTTTTAGAATCCCTGTCGTCATACAGATTGGCCCTTCTTGCAAAACGCCATCGTGTGATTTGAAAAAAATCTCGGCTCTGAGCTGTATCCAATGAAATAAAATTAATTCAAACGTGGGTTGCTCTTTGATTGGCTACAGCTCAAAGCTTAAGCTGTCACAGCTCGAATGTGAAGGCGGCTTAAGGTAAATTGTAGAACGACCATTCACCGTTGTCCATCAACCACGCGCAGCTCGAATAAAACAGTTTGAGAAAATTGACCCAAAATCTTCGAAATCTCTCGGTGATTTTTGCACACATTGCCATCAACAACAAAATTTCCCTCAAGCTGGACCTGGAAGCTGACACCTTATTTCTCAGAATTGACCACTGCCGAAGGGATCCATAAACGCGTCCGTTCCAAATCCAAACACTAACCAAAATGACTCAAAATCTTGAAACTGCCCAGTAATCAATCCCCCCCCCCCCGACGATTTTTGGGATGATTTTCATACCGAGCCGGAGGGCCCAAGGCGGTCGCTTACCCTGCCTAGTGCCTACCCCGTATAAGATCGACCCTGAACCCGAGGAAATTCATTGACAAACGGATTTAACGCGTTTTTTCCAAACCAAAGAGAACAATAAGAATTCGCTATATCTACAAGACAGCAAGCCTGCCCCCCTATTCTGTAACTCTTAACGCAAGCGTTAGCGAAATAAACAAGGTGAATAATTAAAAATAATCAGCTGAGAAATTTTGCTAACGCACGCGTTATGAGTTACAGAATAGGGGGGCTGGTCTATTTATTTTACACGTTTTTACCAAATGACCCTTTAGCCAGCTTCACATGTGATCTGAAAAAAGCTCAGCTTTGAGCTGTATCCAATGAAATATAATTAATTCAAACGCGGGTTGCTCTTTGATTGGCTATAGCTCAAAGCTTAAGCTGTCACAGCCCGCATGTGAAGGTGGCTTTTTTGTATGTATATTTTTTTTTTATATAAAGTTTTAAGTTTATAAAAGCCACACTGGAAAAACTCTCGCTTTATGCCAAGGAGTATTGACGTTGTTATGTAACGTCTCAAAGTTCCATCCACATCTTCATTTTATTATTATGTATACATTTATACACAGACATACATACGTAAACCGTTTCGAAAAATGAACAAGATTATGCATTTAGTTTTTTTCATGAGCTCTTGGTATAGTATGAAAGTACGTTTATGTAGGTATACGTACATTCTAAATCAAGAAAGTTTAAAATTAAGTCGATGCGCCAGACTTGAAGCCACTCGGTGGGGATGTCTTTTTTCTTTTTCATGTATTGGTATTTGTATTCAGTAGAGAAAGTGAGGGTGACAGCTCGAAAGGAGTCCCCTTCACATTCACTACAAGCCCTGTAGAGTTGAAATGGAAGGGACAAGGGAAAGGGTGGAAGCATCGAACTACATAAAAAAGGGGAGAACAGAGAATGCATTCATGGTTACGAATTAAAGGAAAGCGGGGTGGGACACTTGGAGCCACGATCAATGGGCTGACTATGACGGTCGTTTGGAGCGCCACTTGCTTTGGTTGGCGGTGCTCTCCGTCGCCGGTCTTGTAGAAAGGATTTGGCTGGAGGCGGAAGAGGAGTCGGGAATTGTGGGTTGAAAAATCTTATTTTTTGTTTGCATCTAGTTTTCTAAATTTCCCTGATCAGTCAAATTTCATGTTTTGTGGTGGGATCATTGAATTTTTGTACAATAATTATTCTTCCCTTTTCCTCGAACGATTTATCTGTCCGCTGCCTGTTGGACTGAGTTCTTGAAAAATCGTGCAACGGGCAACGGCATTCTTGGATAATCTACAAAATCTACAGTCTGAAATAAACACTGCCGCCGCCAACTTCAGACGCTGCCGCCGCCGCCGCGAAGCATTCGGCTCCCACTCCTCCGTAGTCACTTTCAAAAGTTGTTCTTTTCCGTTTCTCCTCACCCTTCCACATTAACCGCTTCGCTTCGAAGTTGACTCCCTCATTGTGTCGTTGAGCGGTGAGCCAGTTCCCTCAGTTAGTCGAAGGAGAGAGACGTATCAGTTCGGCTTAGAAGCTCGTCGCAGAGCGACGGTTAATCGTTTTTGACTCTCTCATTTGCACACACAAAAAAATTCGCGGACCACCGGAATCAGTGCCCGAAAAGTGCGAAAGAAGAGAATAATGCCGCCTCCATGCTCACTATTCGGCCTCATTTTGGCGGCCGTAGCATCAACCGGGTGGGCCAGCCACAACATCACGATCGAACAAAAACTTCGTGATGCCGCAGATTTATCTCAGGTATTCATTTCAATATAAGCAACATTTTTCACTCAGCAATACTAATAAGTACCGATACTAAGAATCAATGACGGACATCTAGAAACGGTCTTAATATTTTCCCTCCAAAGAACGGTCGTTGAACCTTTAAAAACTGAGAACTTTCAAAAATGCCTTCTTCATTTTGGAATTATGCTTCTTTCTTTGCATATTAATCGACGTGATTACGGCGGGATAAGGGGTTTTCCCCTCTGCCAAGCCATCAACTGGCCTTGGTTAACAGAATTCGGAAGTTGTGGTTGACTGGAGAGAAAAAAAACGGCGACCTGAAGCTGAGTTAAGCACAACAAACACTTTCTGACTCACCTGCCTTATGTGTTACGTTGAGTAGGGGGTGGGGAGGAAGCCGTCTTTTTACCTGGACTTGCAACCTTGATTAATTCTTTTCAAGTTTCTCATTTATTCCCTTCACGTATTTAGCTAAATTCAACGAAGTAGCGTACATTATTTTTTCCAGAATATCTTAAGTTTTCGTACTCCCAATAAGTTAATTATCTAAATTATGTTGTTAACTGTTGGACAATTACGATTCTCTTGAGAGGTCAACGAATATTGAACTAAGAGAAAGTCACAATTGGTCTAGTAGGACTTTAATAACAAATTGTATTGATTCATTCATGGGGCCAAGCGGATTTACTACGCCGGCTATATGGAGGCATTGGCATTAAAAGGAAACTTGAAATTACCACCCCCTCTCCACACAATGGCAAGTAATCTAGACAAGTGATCCAATTTAACGCATTTGTGTGGTAGTGCCACTGCTTGAAAACTTTATTTTTAAATCTCGGAAAGGAAGGAAGGCTGATAGGTATTTCTCGATAACTGATGAGAAACGTTATAGCTATAGTGCGCTTTTGCCGTCAGTTCCGTGAACGGTTAGCCGATTTTTTAATGCGTTGCTATGGGATCGCTAGTATAATTGTAGTCCGGTCGACGAATGAACAGCAGAGGGCACACCTGATTGGTGGGGGGGGGGCGATGGGTATAGCGATAAATAAAGAAATGTACCCATTTTTAATAGTTTTAACCTCCTATAATATACATATATACTAACCACTCGTCACAAAGTCCTGAAGTCAAAAATTCGAGCTTATTCCATGCACTAATGACTGAGCTATAGTAAAAGGATGATGGGATAAGTGTGATTTGCGTTAAATTTAGCCTTGATGAATTGACGATGCTGCTGGCAAAAACTCATAGCAATGTCGCATTGGGCTGTGGTCGAAATGCACCGCAAAAAGAAATGAATTTATAACCAGAGGAAGGATCAAATGTTGTTTAATACATCCGACACACCTCCACCCGTATTTAGTATCTCGAATCGAGTGTACATTACGCATTATATTCATATTTATAGAAGAAAATCAACCAAGTTTTCTGTTCGACCTTGAGTAATCAAAGAGTGCTTTATTTCTCGGCCAAACCATTCCTTCCCTCTTCCCCCTCCGCTTTTAAGAATATTAAAAAGACGAGCGAATCGTGGTAAAAAAATACGTGTGAGTCGAACAAAGTGCATTACGTGACCTGGAACAAACTGACGTTTTCTAGCCGTTTCTTGTTTACGGGGATACTCCCAGTAAAGTCATGCAAACCCCCTTTTGATTTGAACCCTGTCTATCTCGTAATTGAAAGCACAACGTCAAGGTTATCAACTTATCAGGACGGGGGTGCTCTAAAACTCTGTAAATAGTAAGATTTTTTGACAGAAAGTAGACATATTTCAAAAAAAGATGAGCTGTCCCTAAACTGTATAAAGATTATTTACATCAGTAACGCGCACTTAGCCGCCTTTCACCGCGGTTGGCGGTTGCGGGTCGAGAGGTGTAATCCGCGGTTTCTTTCATCCCCCTTGGTTGAAATTTCCCTAATGAAGGAGACCTTGTCAATAAAAATGAAGAAAGGGATTTTCATACTAGGAGAAAAAAGATGTTGACGTCAGGCTCCGGGGGTCTACCATGAGCTCGCGTTAAAAAGTAACGCAAGCGGTAACTAAGGACGCTTTATCATTAATAATGTTATAACGCCATGGATACCGCGATTGACGGGATTTTTACGCTAGCTCATGGTTGAACCCTGCTGTCAAAATTCACATAGTACTCCATGGGACCTTTCGGACGCTGGACTCTGGAGTGAGAACTGTCGTTCGTTTATTTTCGTCGCGATCACAAGAAATAATGTTTACGAAGAGATTGCTCGTGTCTAAACGGCTTAAAGCAAGTCAACGAAATGTTTTGAAAAGAACGATGCATAGCAAAGGTTGCGAAAAAAAGGTGGGTTTGCTTTCCTTCGAAAGTCTTAACTTCTTCTCTTATCCCTGCAACGGGCAACGGCATTCTTGGATAATCTACAAAATCTACAGTCTGAAATAAACACTGCCGCCGCCAACTTCAGACGCTGCCGCCGCCGCCGCGAAGCATTCGGCTCCCACTCCTCCGTAGTCACTTTCAAAAGTTGTTCTTTTCCGTTTCTCCTCACCCTTCCACATTAACCGCTTCGCTTCGAAGTTGACTCCCTCATTGTGTCGTTGAGCGGTGAGCCAGTTCCCTCAGTTAGTCGAAGGAGAGAGACGTATCAGTTCGGCTTAGAAGCTCGTCGCAGAGCGACGGTTAATCGTTTTTGACTCTCTCATTTGCACACACAAAAAAATTCGCGGACCACCGGAATCAGTGCCCGAAAAGTGCGAAAGAAGAGAATAATGCCGCCTCCATGCTCACTATTCGGCCTCATTTTGGCGGCCGTAGCATCAACCGGGTGGGCCAGCCACAACATCACGATCGAACAAAAACTTCGTGATGCCGCAGATTTATCTCAGGTATTCATTTCAATATAAGCAACATTTTTCACTCAGCAATACTAATAAGTACCGATACTAAGAATCAATGACGGACATCTAGAAACGGTCTTAATATTTTCCCTCCAAAGAACGGTCGTTGAACCTTTAAAAACTGAGAACTTTCAAAAATGCCTTCTTCATTTTGGAATTATGCTTCTTTCTTTGCATATTAATCGACGTGATTACGGCGGGATAAGGGGTTTTCCCCTCTGCCAAGCCATCAACTGGCCTTGGTTAACAGAATTCGGAAGTTGTGGTTGACTGGAGAGAAAAAAAACGGCGACCTGAAGCTGAGTTAAGCACAACAAACACTTTCTGACTCACCTGCCTTATGTGTTACGTTGAGTAGGGGGTGGGGAGGAAGCCGTCTTTTTACCTGGACTTGCAACCTTGATTAATTCTTTTCAAGTTTCTCATTTATTCCCTTCACATATTTAGCTAAATTCATCGAAGTAGCGTACATTATTTTTTCTAGAATATCTTAAGTTTTCGTACTCCCAATAAGTTAGTTATCTAAATTATGTTGTTAACTGTTGGACAATTCCGATCCTCTTCAGAGGTCAACGAATATTGAATTAAGAGAAAGTCACAATTGGTCTAGTAGGACTTTAATAACAAATTGTATTGATTCATTCATGGGGCCAAGCGGATTTACTACGCCGGCTATATGGAGGCATTGGCATTAAAAGGAAACTTGAAATTACCACCCCCTCTCCACACAATGGCAAGTAATCTAGACAAGTGATCCAATTTAACGCATTTGTGTGGTAGTGCCACTGCTTGAAAACTTTATTTTTAAATCTCGGAAAGGAAGGAAGGCTGATAGGTATTTCTCGATAACTGAGAAACGTTATAGCTATAGTGCGCTTTTGCCGTCAGTTCCGTGAACGGTTAGCCGATTTTTTCTTAATGCGTTGCTATGGGATGGCTAGTATAATTGTAGTCCGGTCGACGAATGAACTGCAGAGGGCACACCTGATTGGTGGGGGGGGGACTTGATTGAGCGATGGGTATAGCGATGAATAAAGAAACGTACCCAATTTTAATAGTTTCAACCTCCTATATAGTATGTATACATATATGTATACTAACCACTCGTCACAAAGTCCTGAAGTCAAAAATTCGAGCTTATTCCATGCACTAATGACTGGGCTATAGTAAAAGCATGATGGGATAAGTGTGATTTGCGTTAAATTTAGCCTTGATGAATTGACGATGCTGCTTGCAAAAACTCATAGAAATATCGCATTGGGCTGTGGTCGAAATGCACCGCAAAAAGAAATGAATTTATAACCAGAGGAAGGATCAAATGTTATTTAATACATCCGACACACCTCCACCCGTATTTAGTATCGCGAATCGAGTGTACATTACGTATTATATTCATATTTATTGAAGAAAATCAACCGAGTTTTCTGTTCGACCTTCAGTAATCAAAGAGTGCTTTATTTCTCGTCCAAACCATTCCTTCCCTGTTCCCCCTCCGCTTTTAAGAATATTAAAAAGACGAGCGAATCGTGGTAAAAAAAATACTATGTGAGTCGAACAAAGTGCATTACGTGACCTGGAACAAACTGACGTTTTCTAGCCGTTTCTTGTTTACGGGGCTACTCCCAGTAAAGTCATGCAAACTCCCTCTGGATTTGAACCCTGTCTATCTCGTAATTGAAAGCACAACGTCAAGGTTATAAACTTATCAGGACGGGGGTGCTCTAAAACTCTGTAAATAGTAAGATTTTTTGACAGAAAGTAGACATATTTCAAAAAAAGATGAGCTGTCCCTAAACTGTATAAAGATTATTTACATCAGTAACGCGCACTTAGCCGCCTTTCACCGCGGTTGGCGGTTACGGGTCGAGAGGTGTAATTCGCGGTTTCTTTCATCCCCCTTGATTGAAATTTCCCTAATGAAGGAGACCTTGTCAATTAAAATGAAGAAAGGGATTTTCACACTAGGAGAAAAAGGACGTTGACGTCAGACTCGGGTCTACCATGAGCTCGCGGTAAAAAGTAACGCAAGCGGTAACTAAGGACGCTTTATTACAAATAATGTTATAACGCCATGGATACCGCGATTGACGGGATTTTTACGCTATGCTTGGTTGAACCCTGCTGTCAAAATTCACATAGTACTCCACGGGACCTTTCGGACGCTGGACTCTGGAGTGAGAACTGTCGTTCGTTTATTTTCGTCGCGATCACAAGAAATAATGTTTACGAAGAGATTGCTCGTGTCAAAACGGCTTAAAGCAAGTCAACGAAATGTTTTGAAAAGAACGATGCATAGCAAAGGTTGCGAAAAAAAGGCGGGTTTGCTTTCCTTCGAAAGTCTTAACTTCTTCTCTTATCCCTCTGGCTGTGATACATCGCGACTGGTCTTGAACTTCCATTAGACCTTAATATTTTGGCACACGCAATGCCTTTGGTCAGACTAAGCTGTCAATATCGGTTAATATATTTATAATCGTCAACCGTTTTCTCTTTAATTATGCACGCTATATAGCGCCTCTAAACACCATTATCCATTCAGTCAACCATGCATAATGTATTTCAATATACTATAGTTTCACAATGGGATTACAGTGTTCGTAATTAAAAAGCTCTCTCTTGTCCACCACACTGATGAAGAGATAGCGAAAATATGAGATTCATTGCTAACAATATATTTATTTGGCCCATTGTCTTGAAGCCGGGAAAGGGAGATTCACAAAGAATCCCACATAAGCACATAACATTAATTTTTCCCTCCTTTGAATCCAACGATTTGTTATTATCTACGAGAACCAAAAATGAATTGCGTGAAATGATGGGCACATGAGCCATCTCCCATGATCGATCACGAAGTAATATCAAGAATAGTCACAAAGGCGGTAGCGCTAATTGGGGTAACATCTCTGTGCCACTGAATTTTCTCGGAACTATAACTTTATCCGACTTTGTCAATTTGTTCATTCACCCGCCCTCTATGAAAAAAAAAAACTCCTTACCTAAACCTCCATTTCGCCCTTATTATGTCTCAACCGTTCTTCTGTTCATTCTTTGGGTATTGATCTTATAGCCTTGAAGTTCCTATATTAAGCATAGAACAATGCCTTCTCAAGTTTCACTGCAAGTTATAATTTAATTAGCAGTAAGTTTTTTCTCGAGTACTCACGGCTATAGCTTCGCGACCGGTGTTGGATCCAATAGTGGAACCTGGTGCAAAATATCTTGTAGGGAGCTTAAAGCTCATTTTGAACATGATGTAAGTTTTTGATTTAAAAACCCGTTTAAAAAATATAAATGACAATATTATATGCTACAAACATCGGCTGTGTTCGATTACATTGAAAATATTTTTGAACAAGAAACATACCTGCGCGTGTAAAGGGGCCCTAAAGGAAGTTAAAGAACGGAGGTCCTTTGAGATTTCAATATTTCTAGTCTAATAATCACCTCTGTTTGTAGGTTTGGTTGCAAAAAAGGACTGTTCGGTGGCTGCTGCCAGTCTGACAAACACGGCAAGAAAAACGGAACGCAGAAAAGTAAAATTGGTTCATGATGCCACAATTCTCCGTGGCAACTGCCGTGTATGTTTGCTGTACTTTCAGCACGTCAGTAGCCACCAACTACTGGCAAACATCCTTAAGTTGAACCTAAGAGAATCAGGTCGAGTCATTTGGTTTCGAAAGGGCCAAATCCGTGAATTTAAAATTTGGGTTTTGAAAGCGTGACATTTGTCAATGAAAGAGCAAGCATCCGCTACGACATTGGAGTTAATAAGAGGCAAAATCATGAAATTTGTTTTTCCGTCTTTAGTTTTTCGCCTCATTAGTTTTTCGCATTAACCAAAATTATAGGAAGGGTCAAATCCATGAAATTTGGTGTTCAATACAACGCGAACCCGAAATTGGGCGTTGAAAGAGCCAAATCCAAGTAATTTTGAAGAGCAAAACCCACGATTTGGTTTTGGAAAGACAAATTTGGTTTTGGAAAGAACCAAGATTTGAACGAAACGTATCCGCAAAATTTAAGGTTTTAAAGAGAAAAAACTGTGGGTTGCGAGCGACAAAATAAAGATGCCTTTGGAAAATGACGTAAACCTGTGATTTTGTTGTTTTTTTGCAAGAGCAAAATTAGTTTTTTCGCCTCAGCCAAACCTGTGAAACCAATTTTAAAAAGAGCTAAAGCCACGAAATTTGGCTTTTGAAAGAGTCAAAATACGCAAAATTTGGGTATGAAATAGCAAAAATCCGTGAACTTTGAATTAGAAGGAGCCAAATACGCGACATTTGGTTATACAGAAGATCGAAACCCCCCATTCAAAATTGTGGTTTGAAAGGGTCATAATCATGACATTTGGTTTTTGAACGAGCCGAATTAGTTGAGCAAGAGTTTGGTGTTCAAAATTACATAAATTGCAATCTTTTGTTTTTGATAGAGCCAAACGCGCATAATTGGTTTTGGTTCAGATTAAAAATTTGATCCAAAATGTTTGGTTATTTGGTCGAATTTGGATGTACTGGCGCGTTTTTGGTTTATTATTCATTCTGAATAATACACCTATGTTTTTGGTCAGGAAAAATTGTTTTTAACCCCCCTTCAAACTTTTTCTGTGTAGTACGTTAAGATGTCTAGATTCGATGACTAGAATGTCCGTACGCCGTCCGGGCCATATCTTGTCCTAGGATTGCTCGAAAAAACTCGTTCTTTCGCACATAGATTCCATTTGGGATCTAGTTGGTCCTAACATCTGATAAGTTCGATAAACTAACTCCCTGGGATTTCATGGGCCAAAAGAGGGTCCTAAATGAGGATTTTCAAACGTTTTGAGATCAAGGGGTGTGGGGTGCCG
The DNA here is from genome assembly GCA_038030265.1 of Corythucha ciliata. Classification (NCBI taxonomy): domain Eukaryota; kingdom Metazoa; phylum Arthropoda; class Insecta; order Hemiptera; family Tingidae; genus Corythucha; species Corythucha ciliata. The sequence goes on along the minus strand of CM075938.1, from coordinate 42,371,089 downwards.
ATTTTAATGTAATTTCAAGCCGGATTTGGCTACGTTCATGAATAATAAACCCTTGTGTAAAATTTGCAGCGTTTTAGTATTGGCTCCCACTAGTGGAGTTTACTAGAAATAGTATACATATGACAATAATAGTGCGGAAAACAGCTCATTCCAGACGAGTACCTACGTTTATTTGTTCATTGTACGAGCTTTGGAATGAGTTGTCTTTGCTCGTGTATCGCCCGGCATTTTCCCTACACTTACCCATTGATGCGCCGTGACCGTGATTGACGTCCATAACGATAGTCACGACGGAATGTTATTTGAAAATGTCTTTCTTGAATAAATCGATTAATTTTATTTTTACGGCGAAATTATATTTTTAAACATCATGATATTTAGTGCACTTGGCATTATCGTAGATTCCCCGATTCCACTTCACTAATCGAGTGCAACATCAGAAACATTAAAAAAAAAATTCTCGCTTATGTGTCTACAGAAGAGAAAAACGTCGTGACCATACCGTTGGAGCAGTTAATAACACACAACACGCTGTTTCTTGAATAAAGCGGGGTTTTGTCGCGTTGCTTCCCCCTTTTGGCGTGTTTCAAAACCCTCATACCTTACTTATTTAACTGGCGTTAAGTTTGTGATTTAATATCTGGACGGCGGCGGTGTGGAATAAAGTAAAGCCCCCCCGTTCTAGTTATATTGAATACCATCCGTCAACTTTTACCTACATCATCCCAGGTGTTTGAAGCAAGAAGACGGGTGAAAAAAGTAAATAAATAATGGTCTTCCCTGATTCTTTTTTGGCCTCTTGTCTTGTTTCTTTTCCAGGCCATTTCCGTTCGTAGTTCTCTCAATTCGTCCATTGTGTTACTGTCTTATTTACGAGGCAGGTGATATTTTCTTTCGGTATTATTCTTTTTATCCTTCAGGGTTTAGGTACATTATTTTTACACCTTTGGCATGTTATAATGCTCACTCTTTATTGCTCATATAAAGTGATATGGTATAGAATTCACACGTCAGTCACCCATCGTGGTTCTGTTTCCGAAGCACTTTACTGTTGAATCTTGCTTTTGTATTGAAATTTACAATAAGCTCAGAAAACGAATCCGAGTACGTCATCTTCTAATCGCTTTTGCTGGTACAATTTTTACGGCTTCCACGAAGCCAACTGGGGGTCAAGTTACATTTATTGTGTAGTGAAAGTAGTTTGTTGGCGGTGAAAGGAATGTGGATGAGGGAGGACTCTATTTTATTTTTTGCCTCAGAAGCGCGATAAAGCTCAGTTTATCTCTTATTACCCGAGATGGGTCGTCGCCGTGTCGACTTTTCATTATTAGACGGAGCGGAATCCCGCGCAGCACGTTACATGGAGTTCTCTTTTTCTGCTTCATTTTTTTCTTAAATGGCGTGTGCTTAAATCGTAAATGAATTTTAGCGACTCGCCTCTTTTCCTTGTCGTCACGTTCTCTTTTTTCATGTTCCCTTTCTTTTTTCTTCAACTAACGGAGACTAAATCCTCCTTTCCTCCCATAGCTATTAGCCATGCCAAAGCGTCTATGCATTTGTATTAACAATAGACCATTTAGGTAGTCCTTCAATGATCCCGACGAATATTAAGGGTAATTTAGAATTTTCTCTTTGGCTAGTTTTCTCAAACAGTTAAGTGGTATGTATATTTAGTTTGATGCAGGGTTTGGGGGGGGGGGGAGGATAATCACTTTCTAGCGTCTGGTCAAATTGCTTTCTTCTTTGTTTGCTTTGGATAGGTACTACTTTGTTGTCGAAGTGAAAAGCTTGGTTAACTATGTAAATCATAATTCTAAAAGATTTCATGGTACAAAACGGTTTTCTATGAAAATTAAACAACTTTTTTGATATCACAAACAGAGTATAGGCTTTGCGAGTCGACAAGTACGCTTGGGCTCTCTTTTTTGTTGCTGATGGGGGAAAAATGAAGCAATTGGGTTAAAGAAACCAGTCCAGAATAAGCGTGCAGAATAAGTTTTATTCCCCCTAGCTCTCGTTTCATTCGCAATGAACCCCATCCCACGTCTAGTTTGTTATCAGCAGCAATAGCCTTTTAAAATTAGTACTGAATGGAATGAAAGAGCGTCGCAGAAGAGAGTTGTTGGTACGCGGCTCAAAAAAGTGGCCTCGTTTCAATGACGTACCTTCAGAAAATAAGTTTTTCCGTATTTTCTAATTAGTTAATTTCATGATGAAAGTCGGACCGGAAGGTCTGATCAAACCTTATGGCGTTTTCCATTCAATGCAATACACAAGTGTGGTGTAAGTTTTTCCAACCGTCCTCTCTAAATTGAAACTACTACTGAAACTACACTTGAGTAGTGTTGAATGGAAATCGCTATTACACTTTACTATGTTACGGACGGGGGGAATGGTATTCAGCAAGCTGCACATCTGAAAATTCAAAATAATGTAATCGTTTATTTTATGATAAAGTATGTGCATGCCTTGTGTACTATGGACTAACACACAGCGTGGCTATAGGTATATCGAAACAGAGAACTGAGGAAAAAGAACTTGCTTGGTGAGAAGGAAGGAGGAGAAATAAGACAAGCACAAATTGTCATCAGATAAGACAAACTGACTCTCACAAGGTCATAGTTGGCATTTCTCTCGGAATAGAAGGAAAATTCGAGCATTAAACTACATCTTTCCTAGCTGTGCTTTGTCCTTGCCTTAGAGCTTGACAAACATTCCCTCATTTTAGGTCTTCCATCAGCAGTCATAATGAAAGCTCAAAAATTGCCCATGAGTAACGCAGCCATTTTATTTTTCAACCCCTTCAATTCCCTTTCCTCCGATCACTACGACCCTAATATATCTTCCTTAACTCAATTTAAAACTCAACCCTCCCCCATTTTAGACATCATGTAATCACAAACCAATTGGAAGAGGCCTAGGTGGAAAATTGTGGGACCTATATCCACCCTTGCTCCATCAGAAAATCTTCTTATTTTTAGCTAATGCAATTATACTGGGTTGCTATTTTTTATCTGATTTAGCCGGGTCGTGGAGGGCGGCGAGGAAATGGATGAAAATCAAAGACCGGTAGGAAATGACTCTTGTCGTTCAGTAGAGGTGAAATTAGAAGCATTCAGGGATTCGGCTGACAATTTTATGTACCAAACGGTTTAAATCTTGTTCAAATTATTATTATAAAGTGATCTTAATGTCCCTCCTATATTTGGAGGAACAAATCAACTTCGAAGATGTAATACTACGTACTTTTTGCAATTAATCAAAGAATAACGCACTTGAGTATATCATTATCAATCCGAGTGAGTGGAGTGATCGGTGAAACGAAGGGCATGCCAATAAACTTGTATGGTCCTTTGCAACACGGGATACAGAGTTCCCAGGAGAAGGGTACACTGCAGCTGAAAAGTTTCGTACATGTCTCACACTCATTGTCAGACAGTTTTCGAGCAGAATAGTTAATTTGCGTCGCTTATACCAGTTCTTTGGCTGTTGTACAGGCGTGGATCCAAGGGGGTTGGGTGGGAGGTACATGGGGCCCTAACCATTTTCTCGGAGACGTGGTCACTTTCGCTGAACAATCGTCAAAACGACTTCCTAGGCCCCACCTGGGTAGTCACCTTCTCAAATACAGAATATACTGGTTTGAGCCAGACCCGGTTTATGAGTAACTTCGAACCATGCTAAACCGTGAAATACAGCCTGAAATACTTGCTGTTAACGACCCTTGAAGTGTCCAACCATGAGACTTGCACGAGGAATTTTGTAGCTTTGCCTGATTTTCTCGGGTCCAAATTGGTCCACCGAGATAGCCGATCATCGAGACGCCTCCTTGGATTTTTTAGGCCGGCTGACCTGCGTGGTCACCATGTGCGTTCTGTTTCGTTATTCATTTGGTCGATTTTATCAGCCCCAATACACGGCCTTAGTGAAGTCCGCTCGGATCGAGGCTTTTTCTCGTGGACTTCAGGGCTCCCGGGATCCTTTATTTTCCAAATCCTTTAATTTTCCAAATCGGGTTTTTTTAATTTAAATAACGTAATTTTTGTGTTACAAGCTTTGGGCAATCTCGGGACCGGCTGGGGAAGAGACCACCTCAAAAATAGTTCCCGAAACTTGCAATTTTGCGGAAATTAATGGCGTTTCCCATACACTCGTGTAGCGTAAGTTTTTCCACCCGTCCTCTCTGAATTGAAACATATGTTTATGGAGTTGACGCTGCACTGCGCTTGTGTAGTGTGTTGAATGGAAACCGCTATATGATCCAAATTTTTGTAATTTCGGTGTAATTAAAACCCAAAACTACCTAGTTCGTAGAAGCTAAGAACCCCCGAAATTTTTACTGAAATTAAAACCCGAAAGTCGCACTGCCCCGTATATTCAGCCATGGAACTTTCAATTTTCTGGGTATTGCGTCAAGCTCTAGGCTCTGCTATGGGGCCTGACAGCTGTTGGATCCCTACTACTACGGAAAAGGTCACAGAACATGAAACTTGGCTTAAACTAAGACCATGAGCTAGCCATTTCGCTAGTTCAGGATATTCAGCCTGGGAACTATAGAAATTGTGCCCAATTTAGAACCGATTATAGGAACTCACAAATATTCACCTCTAAATGTTACATTTACGCGGCGGTATGGACGCAGTCGGGGCCTGCTAGCCGACCTAAAAAAAAAAGTAAATGAAACTTGCAATTTTAATGAAATTAGAACCAAAAACACTCCACAGTATAGTGCTCCAACCGCAGCAAAGTTCCAACAATCATGAAAAGCTCAATCTAAAGTGAAGTTCCAGGCACTGAAGGGATTCAACCACCGTCAAGCGTTTTTTTTTCTCTGGGCATCTCTTTCTTAATTTCTCAAGTCCGGGACCTCAAACAAGGCCGGACCCTAGATGCCCCCACCCTCAGTCCCTCTCGACAAGGCATGGCGCAGTAGAGACTGGTTTGCCCCAGTATTCATGCCCAAAACGCCGTGCAACTTGTAGTTTTACAGAAATTAGGACGTGAAACTTGCAAAATCGTAAATATTCAGCCAGGAATACTCTAATTTCGCGATAAATGTCCTTCAAAATGTTGCAATTAGACGACAGTTTGTCATAAGACTTTGGGCACTGTCGTGACCGGCAAGCCCGGGTTACGTGGTCTCTGTGAATATGAAACATCCCCGAAACTCAAAATTTCGCGTAAATAAAGAGATTTAAGACTATAAGCCTGCACTTTGCATGATATTTACAATTTCGTGGATATTTAGCTTCGAATGATGTAATTTGGCGGCTATTTACCTCTATTTTACCGGCGAATGCAGGTAAAATGGAAAAGCTTTAATCAATTTTGATGTGAATTTGCACTATTTCTCAATTTTATCGGAGAATTAGTGATTTTCACAATTTTAGCTGCAAATTGGTTCACTTCTAACGGTTTACTTTTAGCGTTGAATTTTAAGTTTAATTTCAGCCGCAGAATCGATTCAAAAAAACGTACAGGACATTAGCGATTTTCAAAATCGAGTGATCACCAAAAAAAAGCGATTTTTTCCACTTTCAGGTACGAATTCGCGCTTTTTCTTTTCGTTAGCCACTAACTTGCCTCCAGAAACCGCGAATGAACGTTTTCTCAATTTTAAACGCGCATTGGCGTTAGCGTATTTTCTTATGGTTGCTCAATAAAATGTCATTTGTTCATTCATTCATCGCGGTTTCTTGCGGCGAGGTTTTAGCTGCCGCGTTGGTATGTCACGTATATTTCAGACGTGAGCGGTATTACGAGGGTCGATGAGATAACGGAGTAACGGTAGGGTGAATACTCAAGCGGATTGAACTCGAGAACCGCGCGATAGTAACCACGCATTATGTTATATGTGTAAAACGAGCTCTTAAGTGTATCCACTAACAATAACTCGAGTTCGTTGGTTTGGCAACGCAAAAATAGAACAAACGAAACAGTAAAAAAAGACAAGGGCTCAGATTGTTAATACGCCCCCGGGTGCTAAAGTCCCTCACCCGCCACTGACAGGTCCTGGATCTCGAATACACTATACGTATACATTCAGCTCGGCACTCGAGTTCTCCGATTTTGTTTTAAAAATAGCTCGACCGTATTATACCCGTGCGGTGAAAAATGAGTAAACTACTTCATCATGATCATGACCCTTTTTGAAAGGTACGACCCCACCCCAAGTATTTTCAACTTTTCGACAGCCCCGCAAACTTTGAGGTCATTTAAATAATAATTACACTAAACAAGCCCTTCAGAACCCTTACTGAAAGAAGAAAGGTGTGAATGAGACTGTGGAATAGGGGCGTGTATACTATATCCTCGTTGGGTAATACATAATATATGGTTGTAACTTTTTGAAGCCCTTTCGTTTTTGATAGGGTGGTTGAAGAGAAAAGTGAATGCCAGGGTTGTGATCCCGTGAAACTCAAATGCAGCTGTAGGCTATTGAATCTCAGCGGTGGGCAGAAAATAATCACTGGAAGGGTTACTTTTTTTGTGGTTGCTTTTTTTATTTCTTCTCCGTACTTATTGTTAAATTTAAAGATGGTGAGTAGGCATTCTTGCCTTCCCCTTCTGTAACGAGTGTCTTCCATCTTTCTAAACAGCTATAGCTTTATTATAAACATTTCTCTTCGAGATTAATATTTTTGGGGGGCTTCCTCGCATTTATCAGCTTCGATATCACATTAGATTGTCCTTATTCATAGTCAACCTCCACCCCTGCTCCACCCTCGTCGTCACCTCTTTTATCGAATCCATAACGACCAACTCACCAGTCGGCTGGCTGCTAAGGTAATTTGTTAAGTCAATGAATTTTGTTGGATCAATAATTCGACCTCTTTAACCGTGTGGCCCTTCGAAACTGAGAGACTTCGAAGCGGTTTATTCCATGGGTTATTGTACCGTTATTCTCTTGCGGCACTGGTTGACATATCATTGCTATTATTTCGCTCAATTTCCCAAGTTTTTACAGAGTAAAGTTATATAAATTCGAAATTTTTGTAACTTATCCGATTTCGCGTGGTATAGAAGACGAATTCAGAAGACGAGAAGAAAGAAGTTACAAATGATAATTGCTCAATCGCAACTCGCAACCACTGTCATAATTTCTTCTACTCAGGAATATACGTCTATATAATTCAGCGTTACACCTTTTAACCTACCTAGATATATGACGCTTTTTCCAATATAAAATTTGAAGACGAAAAATACGTGTAAAAACCAACAACATCTTCGTTACGTAAACGGAAAACGTGACTTTACTCAGTAAAATGTCCCCGTTTTTTAACGCTGAAATTCCTGGTTCACGAGATCTCTATAGGCACGCATTCGATTAGTACGTAACACATAAGAAACGTATCGGTTTCTTGAATGAACTTTGTTCATCACGTGTATTTTCACTTATACTTCTGTTTTATTGAACACGTGCCAGTTCATCCATACGTTCCGTCGTCAATGTTTTATAATTACCTGTCTCTACCCTTGGACTTGGACTCATCGTCCAGACTATAGGTTTGGTTAGTAGCGAGCGCGTGTTCGTAATGGATGCAAGTATCTGACTCAGTAATAAAATGACTCAACGCAAGCTATGTGCTTTTTAATAACAAAATTAACCAAATTTACGCTCTTCTATGTAAAGTATAAATGGCATCATTCCGAAAATGATTAATGTATTTTATGTGAACCTCTGTTTTTTCTTCTAACATGAGAATCAAGCGAGCGTGAAATAGAATGTAATGAATGATTCACATTTGTCAATGAATAATAATATCTCCAATGGCAGTAGGTAGGCGACAGAGGGCTCAACACTTCTACAGCCAGTATAATTCACATTCTGTTCATATACAAAGAGGAATATTCCTAAGAGGTCTCCAGTGATAAATCCGACGGAATGGTTACATGAATACATTTTGACGAGCATAACATAACCACGGCAACGAAACAAATGTGTTTGTGATCAAAGGGGTGCCGAGAGAAGAATGAGCTCTGCACTGGTTACGTTACGGGTGGTATAAAATGACCCGATTCGTAGAGGGAGGGAGAGGGTCCTTCTGAGGTATTTATTTGCACTGAGATACATCTGTCCCATTCGATCACTTCATTCTATTCCGACGACGAACCATATGACATGCATATGACTGAGCTAAATGTCTTCAATGCAAAGAGACAAAAAAATGAGTCAAAGTTCTCGCCCACTGATGACATCCGCTCAAGGGGCACAGTCACTGCCGACTGGAATGACGGTTCACTGGTCCACACCTCTTGAACCGAACAAGGGTTTCTATTATCGCGAAATTCAAGCGAAAACGACCAGTATTCGAAATGAAATAGGCGAAATGAAGAAAGAGTTGACCCGTCTCTTTCGGGATGACGCCGCGGTAAAGGTAAATGAAAAACTGGCGAAAGTCAACGCCGAAGAATGGACAAAACTTCAACGGGAACTGTTGGATCATAACATTGCTTTGGATCATTTCATCGGAGGGGTCGACGTTAGAACAATTGAAAAGCGGACGGGCGAATTGAAGCGGAATAACGATATTGTCGAGGCGGAAAACGAGGCGATGTTTTCATCGAGACGAGAAAGTGGCCTTTTAAGCAAAGAATCCATCTTGAAATTGAAGACGTTGGACAGTGAACGGGAAATTTTGACGGAAACAGTACAGTGCCTGACGAGGGAGCTCGTTGAACTGAAAGCGAAACGTTCGTCGCTCATGAAGATACTAGAAAGTCAGCCGGAAAAACTTCAACTAGCTCGTGATGAATTTATTTTATGGAACTTGCAGCAAAACAGAGATCAAGTAATTCATTATTCGTTATTGAATCATAAATATCAACAACTTTCACTCATTGAAACAAAAACCGAGAAAAAGATTCAAATTGTCGACCAATTAACTAAAAAAAAATTGTTCAAAATAGACGAATCGAATCGCAGAATCAATGAATCACTAAATAGTATCAAAAGCAAAATAATAACCGCGGAAAATAATTTCCAACAAGCATACTTAGCGGCTTGTCAGGATAACAAAAGTGAAACTTTACATAAGATCGAATCCGGAATCGAGCGTGAAATAGAGAATATCGGCCAGAAAATTAACTTTTTAAGAAGCAATCTTCAGATATCACTAACCGACTGGCAACTAAACATTGAATGCCTGCAAAACAAAAATAAAACTCTCGAGTCAGAAACAGATCTTTTAAAAGAAGGCATTTCAACCAAAAAACTCCGGTTGGAATTGTTGAGAAATGATTTTCAAAACACAGGGAACAGTCTCTCGGACAACAAAGTGCACTTGGAAATATTGTACGTTGAAAAGGCTTTAATGGACCTGGAGAAATTGAATTTTCAATTGAGTGAATATTTAAAAGAATCAAAGTCGAGCGGGGCTATTTGCGAGAGGACTAAAACAGAAGTTCTCAAGGCCGTAGAAAGAATAAACGCAGGCTTGAAAAAAAATGAGACATTGTTTTTTTCAGGAAGTAATCACTGAGTGGATTCACTCTCCAGGAGTCCTCTCGTATTTAATGGAAGGAGGATGCCGATAAATAACTGTCACCCACTTATCTGAATTACCTTGCCAAAACATCCTTCCTCGGACAGTTTTGTTTCATTCTAGAGGAAAAATTCTGAGATTACAGAGGATGACTAATGACTTCGGACATTCAATTAAGGGAGGGCCGGAGGGATAGTCTTATGCCATTGGGACATTTGGTCTGAATTCAATTTTGAACTCCCCCGCCCTTTTTTTGTTGATTTTTTTTTCTTGAAAATTTCATGCATTAAACATGACAAATTAATTTCAAACTTTTTTAATGTCAACGTTACTGCCGCTTCTGTGAGCTTGTATGGGGATAATCTCCTCGAGGCACCCATTGTAGCACGGTGACTCGATAGGGGGGGGGGGGAGAGTAGCTTTACATTTGTTGAAGGGGCAGAAGAAAATGTACCCTCGAGCTTCGATTCCCGATTGAATTCAATTCCCTTTTCTTGTGTGCTCTATACAATTTACGTATTTTACTAAGTCACTCTCCCGTCAAAACTTCGTTAACCTTCATCTTGTTTTCCCATCTATTTTCACTTTTGTTCGAAAATGGTTGAAATATTGGTATTAACTTCGATTGTCAAGAGCAAATTGAGAAGTTTCACTAGTCGTGCAGCTGATTTGACTGAGGCCTTTTAGGTTGTCGTAACTAATCGTATGGCATTTTATTGATTGATGGGCTTTCAGCTTGGTATTTTTTTCATTACTTAAATCAATGATTCAGGTTGTAAATGTGTACTCAGTGGGAGTTATTTTTCCAACTAAACGTTAGAACCCTAAAAAACCCTCTAGTTTTCCTCGAAGAGGAAGGGCTGATTGCCATTACCCATTACACTATAAGGCTGCGGCGAGCTGTGACACGGCACACTCGGCTTCGTGTGGGCGTTCCCGGCGATGTGTGTTCAACAAACCGTGCACCGACCGAAACGCCCGCGTAGTACGGGTTTGAAGTGCACAGTTAGAACTGGGTATGGCGTAGGAGCCCAAGGGTGGCTTAGGCGCCTGCCGGGTTCAAAGCCCGGCGCCCCCGACAAAAAAAAAACTGATTTCGTCTTTCCCCCATTCGTTTGTCGAGTCAGGATCGAAACGATCTTAAACTGGCATGCATGTTTTTATCAAGACCATCATATTTTACATTTGGGAACATGATGTTCATGTTTATTCTACCAATACTGGGTTGTATCGATGGCAAAGGCGTAGCCAGCCCTTGGCCACAGGATGGACTGATGCTTCACTGGAGAACATGTCTGGCTTATATTCGGGAATCAGTCCCCAGGAATAGAACTAGTAAATCAAAACATTCGAATTCAATGCTAGAAATCGTCAATTATCAATATAAGTAACTGAATTTGCACCGAAAGGGGTTGTTATCCGTAAAAAACATCTCTGCTGGGAAACTATCGTTGTAGTCTTCTATTCCGGATTTTCTGTCCGAAATCGACAATTTTCTGGGCAAATCGAAAAAATAAAGGGTTCCTCTCGAATTCGTCTCCTAAAAATTATCGTTCACACCTTCCAGAACAATATGAGCGTACACCACATGCTTCCTTTCATTTCTGGTGGACGTCCAAGTGGACAGACTACAGGACTTTTCGTTTGCCATTCTGAACTGTTCCAGAATTGCCGGAGTTTTGTAAAGGTGACGTTAATCTTGCTCCGTCTCCGTAACCTGTTCTGAATGACTGAGTTTGAAAAAAATAAATAAAACGTTCGCCCGCCCGCGTTACCCTCTCAGGTTGGACTCGGCCTGCGAAACAATTTCGCAACCGTCCGTGTGAAATTTTGTTTATGAAAGGCACCAATTCCGTGCATTGCTCTTCAAAATGAGCAAAAACAGTAGAGAAATTTGAAAATAAGAAATTCGTTGGCTTTTAAAGAAGATATCCCCACAAAATTTGTTTCTAACGCAACTGTAAAAAAAAGCCAAACCTCAGGAATTTCTTATTTTCAAAAAGCCATAAAGGCGAAATTGGTTCTCGAATTAGCCAAAACAGCAAAATTGGGGTCCGTAGGTACCGAATGAACAAAATTTTGAAATTCGAAAGAGCTCAACCATTGGAAATTGCTTTTATGAATGCCTAGAAGGTGTGAAATTGCATTTCTAAACCTCGTAAAATCGGACTTTTGAATGAGTCAAACCCGCAAAATTGGCTGATAAGGGAGTCAATCGTGCGAATTGGGGAACTTGCATGAATCTCAGATTGGGTAGGAAAGCATACCGGTGATTTGACCCGTGAACTGAAGGATAACAACGGAAGTTGCAACCCGATTGGTGCGTTTTAATATTTTTAAAAAAGGTTCAAAGTTCTTCAGAAGAGGATGGATGGTGCGAGGGGAAATGACGTAAATACTTACTTGTGAAGCATTTGAGGGAACTCTAAAATTGTTTGTTTACAAATAACATGAAAAATGTCCCCCATTAAACTCGTCTAACCCCCTCTTCCCCGCATCATCCATTTCAATAAGTAAGTTTTTACGTAATCGAACCCCCACTCAATATTTTTAAAAATTCCCTAAAAATGCATCCTTGACTGATTTCAAAGTTTAATGTGAGCAATAGACTTGTGGAAGAGCCCTCTTTAAGCAACACCAACTTTTGAAAAATGTGCAAGTTCCCCATTGAATTTTTGAATGTGAAAACCCCGCGAAATTGGGTTCTGTTAGAGCCAAAGTCCATGCAAATTGGGTTTTTAAAGCAGTGCCTATACATTGGGGTCCGGAGCGGAAATCTCTAAACATATAGGAGGCCCCTTATTAGTGACTAAATATGTAAACAAGAAATATACTTTTTTACGTAGCGTTGAATTACGTTTAGTTACGTCTTTTTCTCAATTTCGGCTATGAAGTTGGCTCCGGAAACCTCGAGTTGGCGTTTCTAGCCGGAAATGAGCGCTTTTTTCCAGTTTTAGCCGCGATTTAGCACTTTTTATAGATTTTATCCGCGAATTAGCAATTTTTATAGATTTTGTCCGCGAATCAGCACATTTATTCAATTATAGCGCTTTTCCTCAATTTTAGCCACAAATCAGCGTTATTTTATATTTTAGCGCCCAACCGGCACATTTCTAAACTTTTAGCCATGAACTAGCGCTTTTTCTCAATTTCTGCCACGAAGTTGCATCAAGAATCCACGAATTGGCGTTTTCTCAATTTTAGCCGCGAACTAGCGTTTTTTTTTTTTTTTTTCTTTTTTCAATTTGAGGCGAGAATTAGCGCTTTTCTCAATTTTAGAAGTGACTTGGCGATTTTATTCATATCCTAACAACCTAAAAATACCTATTGTTTAATATTTGAGCTTTTCGGGGTCTCTTCCAAATGGTGGCTCGGGGTGATCCACCCTCCTTGCCATCACCCCGGTGCGCTAGTGTTTGAAACAGCCGTACCCTCGAACTTGGCTTTACGGGCCAAGTCAAATTTCCAAAATTTGGGTTTATAGGGGTGAAAAACGCAAATCCTAGCCCTCCTCGATGTAACCAAAACCGTAAAGAAAGGAAGGTGACTCGGTTCGGGAATAATCTGTATCGTCTACCCGGATGGCTTTTTCCGTGAGGAAAACCCGAGAAATTTGGTTCTGAGAGATCCAGATCCGCGATATTACCCCCCCCTCCCCCCAACCATGCAAAATAGATTTTTAATGTGTCAAATGGGTGAAATTCGGGTTTAGCTAGGTTGATAGAGCATTTTAGGGCATATTGTTGCTCTTCCCATCAATGTTTCATCATTCTATAACCGATTTAAATGCGCCTTTCGGCCGCATGTGGCACCAAAAAAATTAGCAAATTAGCCTAGAAACATGGGAATTTCATGGAGATGCTGTAAATTTGGTGAAAAATTTGGATTTTTGGCCTTAAAAATTATAATTTTGCATTGCACACAACTGACTTGAAACATAATATTTACGGTGTGGTGTTGGTGGTTGTGGGGGGGAGGGATAAATCTGAACTGCTCAGAATCTTGCGCTCCCAATGCCGTCCGACTCCCGCCGCCACTGAATTTTTCCACCCCAGAAAGCGATACTTTCGGAGCTAAACCTGAAGTTTTGGTCCCCTGAGACGGTAACTGGAGATAATTTAGGCCCTCAAACTGGAATCTTCCAGACGAATAACGATTCGTCCCCAGGAACACACACGCCTGTCAACTGTCAAGTCCTAGCACTCAACAGGCACGGATAGCCAGTGTTTGATCCAACCATAATATGTTTGCAGTGTGATTTATGATTGATTTTTCCTAGTTGAAACTGGAAGCGTTGGGGCTGTAAAGCTGACATTTCTTGTGTTATGAATGGAATGAAAATCGTGTCAGTGGGTGATTACTTCGCTGTTCCTGATTTTATTTTCTGACTTGCTCCTCTGACCGTGCTTCTCAAACACTCCCCGTAACCGAAAAATAAATCGTGTTTCCTGTCATTAATGTTTTTCAAACTTCGTATTCAATTCAAGAGCCGCAGGCAAAGTGAGGCGGGTCCACCTGAGTGCTCTCTTGTCACCAACCTTGTTGTTGTGTCTCTCGGCTCATTTGACGCTCTGAATTGATATTTCCTGGCCCTCTCTTCGGGGTTTGGAAGTGAAATGACTGGACCGTTCCCCAATTAGGGAAGTGCATTTCACGGTTGGTTTGAAAAGTGACACCGCCTTGCCCTTGGTTTTTTTTTTTTTTTAACAAAACTAATATTATCGCCCCCCCCCCCTCTAAATTATTATCCGGGGCATATGTGGCTCGCGCCGGTGAACTCTCCGGGAGCCAGCTGTCTTGTTTCAGCTGAAAGGGTGCAGGCAAGAAGTAAATTGTTAATGGGTAAGGTCAGTTGATGGCTTAAGGGCGAAGAGGTTGATGTTTGTTTATAAATGTTTACTCTGTCTCTCTATTCTTAGTGAAGTCTTCTTGTAAGGAGAGTAAAGCACGAACCCCATCACGAAGAAAGCGATGGCTTATTTCTTAATCTCTAGTCATTAACGTCTTTTTTTTCTACCCCTGGTGTGTTTAATTTTTGCCCTGGTTCATCATTTCTCAATTTTTGCACACCGCTTTTTTTGGCATAATATTACATAGTTCCATTCTTATTTATTAAAAAACGCTCTCTTCTATTGCTATTTTCCTTTCACATTTAAATATTGAAGAGATTTTTTCATCATTCGTTTTTTATGACGAATAAAAGTGCGTATTATTTTTCATCCTGCGCGCAGATGTGAATCCTTATTCTCTTCTCAGAAAAGTGAGTCGAAGCCCGCTTCCTCCCTTTGGTTTTGCTCCCAAGTGTCCTGCAATTAAGATGACCCGCGTCATATACAGACTTGTCTCTTCCTCTTTTCTTCTCTGCCCTGTAAGCTCATTAAACAATTTAAGATACTTGAACCAATTCAACAGCCATGGTGAACGTAGCATCCCTGTCTTTACAAGTCCTTGGATAGAAGGCGATTTTTATATAGTTATGAAGAAAAAGCCAAAAACACCCGTCGAAGTCTATTTTTTGACTTTTTCTTCATAACTATATCAACTGTACCCCGTCTTTCTACAACCTTTACAAAGGCGATTTTTATGGAACCGTTCAGTTTTGAACATTCAACCCAGTCCCATGTTTTAGTGCATTTCATTTTGAAAATGCACTATTTTTGTCTTATTTCATTATAAAAAAAAATGGGTCAATCAACTCAGAAAGAGTAAAATCTTGGTTTGTATGTAGACAATTATTTTATTCGTATTTTTTTACTTGCGATTAACAACATTTCTTCGTCAGCCTCTTGTTTTTTCCCCGAATTGCCCGTCTCCTTGCTTCTCAAGAACTAAAGGCCTCCGTTCCCATTTTTTTTTCTAAGAGAGTCATTTACACGCATTAGATACGAAATGTATTCCTTTTTTTTACAATAATTTTCAACAAATTTTCAATTTTATCGCTATAACCAAAGAATCATGAAGGGGGATTACCAATTTCAAAACTCCTTCCCTTTTGTTTTGCTTTGAAATAAGGCCAATGAGGTGGCACGGGAGTGGAGAGGACAAAAACAGTGTAATCTCTGAGAAAATTACTTCGGACTAAAATAAAATGTCTATTAAAAGCAAACCAATTTAACCACCTCCTTTTACTATTATGAAACCAACCTTCGCCCTGCTACCTATTGCCCATCACATCGGTTATAGCCGTTATTCACTTAGATAGGTAAAAAGCCATGAAAGTAATTTGACAGGGCGCGTAACCTAACGGATAGGTCCTAATTAAATCTGCGTCGGGTTGGCTGTAAACAAAAAAAAATAAAATAAAAACAAAAAACGTCTAAGAGTAAAATGTCCTTATTTTCTTACCCTTAGAAGGTTTTAATACCGTGGATAAACCATACAAAAAATAAACCAACTCGCTTGTTTGGTAATTTACAAAACCGGGAACGATAACAGATTTGGTCACACTTTTCTTTTTTGTAAAACGGATGCTAATCGGACACTGCCTGCAACCTGAAGGAGGGGGTACAACAGCATTGAGCAGGAAGGGTATACGAGAGGTTGTGCTGGTGCTTACCTCAAAATTCGACAGCAACTGAACTGTGAAGAACCGCTGTCATGAGCTATTGTTCCTAACGGGAGGACCCCCCCGCCCCCCAAAAAACGATATAGAAAAAATAAACACCAAGTCCACTGGTGAAACAAACGCCCATTAAAGAGGACCTTTTCACTTTTTTTTCATGTGCATATTATACGTCCTCTTCGACGGCCAAGTGATCCTATACAACATCCTTTGTGATGACCCGTCCCTGAATTACAGCTTATGAACGCTCGTTATATCTTTTTTATCCTGCTCCACAGGAAGTTTTCCTTTGAATACAACATTTTTCGCCTTTTATTACGTTTGAAGTTTAAGAGACGAATCTTCTTTAAAAATAATTCGATTAATACTTGTGGGAATAAACCAAACTGGGTAAGCACGGAGGCAGCTGTATCTAATTCACACCCTTCCAAACTCCTCTCTCGTCGATGAAATCACATCGCCATTAAATTATCTAGTATTCGAGTGATTTATGTATCGTCATGAGAATAAAGAAGAGGGTAGGTGGGGGGGGGGTTACCTAGTTATCACTCCTGTCTTTTTCGGGGAGTGCTGTTACACGCCCTTTTTTGTGGCTGCCTTCGTTCTATGGGAGTACCATCTGCCCTTCCTCGTTAGCTCCAGGTTCATTACGCTATTATTTGTATCATCTCCCTCCTCTTCCTTTCTTTGTGGAACAGTTCTTTCGGCTGCCCACAGCATTAAACAAAAAAATACGATTTGTCCCCGGAATGGTCTTTACTTCTATGGCCGGGAAAAGTTCACTGTACATGCTTGGCATATATTTATTCTCTTTTAAATTCTATATTATACTTATTTTCTTATACATATACTTATTAATCCTTCACATTAAAACTAACAGTCATTTTTTGTTTCAGGTGAGTGATTCAAGAGACGTTCATTGATCAATAATTCAAAATTCCGGGTTTGAAAAAAGAAATGAGAGCCGACTTGAATGGTGAGTATATCGTATTAGCGTTGCTTGCCGTCTGAGGCTTGTGCGACGAATCAATACATCCAAAAACTTGTGCCTGTATAGCGACAACCTCTGAACTGCTCCATTGAATACAAAAGAATGAAACATTAAAATCGTGTTGAAGTATATTTTCGAGGGATAGGATACCGTATATTTTCAACAGAAATGAAGCCGTGAAGGGTATGCTATTACAGGGTTGACAACTCGTCAGTGACCCTATAATTGTCAAATATAGTAGTCAAGTCCTGTTAGACTGAGTGAATGTTTCTTTTAGTAACACTCTTTTCCTATAGGTTACTAAACTTTTCGTTTTAACAATTCTGCATAGGTACCACAGTCCCCAAAGATTGGCGACGCGTTTGTGAGGGGGGGGGGAATCTAAATAGTGTTAATATGATCGCTTAAACTTCGAGGGTCAGTAGGTAATGCATGTAAAAAGTTGTCGACGTAGGAGCCTGCGTCGTCAGTCTTTCCTCGTTGGGGTGCGTCGAAAAAGAACCGATTTCGGCTGCTCACCATCTTCAGCTTATGTTAGTACATACAACTGAAACTCAGAGGGAGGTGGGGGTGAATGTGAAAGAGTTGACGTCACACATTCATTGAAAATTATAAAATTGAATTCAAATCCAGAACCTGCACCCATTGAGTTGTGGGTTTCACCGCTTACTTTTATTTTAGCACCACTCCCGACCAAACATGAAGAACAAATAGAGAAAAATCGCAAGCAAGTTTTCCATTATTACACTCTACGTCTATGCTATGAAATAAGTGACTTCTTTAGGAGTGAGTGAAGTGAAGAAGAGTTTGGTGAATTAAGAGGCTAATGAACGAAAATACGGTACTCAAGGTTACTGCGGCAGAGCTCGACTAAGTCCGGATTGATCATCAGTAGAGGTGGCCTTCGGGAGGAAAGTCATAAATACTGATATTATTAAATTATTTGAGAATATCTGCCTGCACAGCGCTAACTAGTTTAAAATTATGTACTGTACTCTTCCCAGTACATTCAGAAGCTCAGACAGACGTACTTGCAAAAGGCTCCCCTTCCACGTCACAAGTTGTTGCCGTTAAAAGGATGGTCATACGTCACTTTCAATGACGGATCAGTGGCCCAGAAATCTAACCTTGAAGATAAGCAACGTGACGAAAAAATATATATTCTTGGGGGAATTAGGGAAGGACGTGTATTTTTAGTTACAAGTAGGGCAGTCAATAACTCGAAAGAGAATGGGAAGCGGTGGGGGCAGAGGGCTAGAATTCAGTTTTTCCGTGCCATGTAGGCGTGCAGTCTAGTCTAGGTATTTTCATAAGAGTAATCATCAAAATTGAAGCTAAACGGATTTAATTTTATTCGAAAGAGACAGAGAAAAACTACCTAACTCATAATATTCATAATTTTTTAATTAAAAAAACGGTTTACCTATGTGAAGTTTCTATTTTTCTCGTTAATTCAGCCCTTGTCATTATTAATTTTCTTTTCATGTCAGTAACAAATCAGAAATAAATGCCTTGCTCAGTTGTAAAGGGAATGAGAAATCAGTCGGACGAGGTTCACAGCCGAGTCATTCGAGACTGGCAGGCAGAAGAGCCATAGCCAGCCCTTGATCTAGGGGTGGACAGCTTCACTGAAGATGTCAGATGTGTGTCGTTGCCTATTGCAGGCAGCAGGTGAAATGAGGTCAATGAGGCAACCCCGCAAAATTGGGTTGTCAGCAAGCCAAAACATTCTTAAGTTTTGGGGGCCGCCACAGCTGTACAAATGTAAATTATGCCTTATTTTGATATTAAAGTGTGCCAAAATTGACCCTTGAAAAAAATAGATATACGCGATCCGAAATTTTTCGATCAAGGAATTCATAGAAACCACAAGATTTGCTATCCGACCATTGCTAAGTTTGTTATTGTGAAGTAAAGTCTAATTCCTTTGAGTGAAGCTCTAATGACTCCAAGTGAAGTTATGTAGCAGCCAAGACTTCCTGTTCTTATACTCCTCAGCCACGAGGAAAACCCATTTTTAACGTATTTGGGATGCCCCTGGACGCATAGCATATGCCAGTAAAATGGTATTATCGATTACATGGACAGGTCGTATGGTCGATTTGTAAGAAGGAGACGGTAAATGATCACATTGTCTGTGAAAATGTGCACATTAACCAGTGAAAATGAGCAGTTTTACCGGTAAATGTGCAGTACTTGTGTACATTAGCCAGTGTACGGGTTTTCGCTGCCAGATTCACTTTCATCAAGAGGGAAAGAATCGAATTCGGCAAGTACCTGAGATTCCACTTTTTCGTTCACTTTTACCCGTTCAATTGTGTCATTAAAAAAAAAAATTAAATAGTACCTACTATTTAATATTAATAAAAATCATTGAGCGATCCCGAAATTCCCTTTAAAAAATCCGACAGCCACATTGAAACTCCGTTAGATTTGACAGGAAATCCGTCCAATTGGTGGCAACGCTGCACATGAATAAGACAACCCAGCGTAATCGCGTTTTGAGCAACAAAAGTCAGCAAAACTGATTTTTTCATTCCATGTTCCTGCCAGGGAGCCTATCTAGGCCTGAATTGAACGCACAAATCCGTGAAATTGGTTCATGAGTGAGCAAAAGAGCCAGAACCACGAACACGGGTTGTTAGTGGCCCTGAACAGGGACAATGTTTTTTAGCGAGAAAAATCCTCAAAATTATTGTTCTTTGTACTAGGCATCTCAAATAAATTGTGCAAACGTAAAAAAAAAACGTGAAAATGGGGCATTGCTATTCTTTTCTCCGAAGAGAACTGTATGGGCGATGTAGCGGAGGTAAACGAATTAAATAAAAATGTTAAGAGAACGTGAAGATGGGGGTTTCACGAGAAAAATCCGTGGCATCGGTTCGTCCGGAAAGTTGGCAAAACAAAATGTGGCGATCCCGTAGAATTAGAATTTGTACTTTTTGATAGTATCTATAGGTGTGGACAGCTGGCCCACTACAGTTGCGCTTTCGAGTCTAGAGGAGAGCAACTGCCCATTCAGTGCTAGTTTTAAGGGGGGCAGGGGCGAGCCGGGCGATCATATTTCATAAAAGTATATTTCTCAACGAGTGAGGAAAGCATCACTTTACGTGTGAGTTTTGCACAAAGCCGTGAGAAGTAGTTCTCCTAGTAGTGACGGAAATCGAGGGTGTCAGAGCAACACCCCATATCATCATTTTTGGTGAAAATGCGTTTATTATGTCATTAGAAAGCTCTCTTCAGCGCGTTAAGGCGGAATTCCAAAGAGGCACGCAATTCGCGTACCAGTTAAACAATCCCTATCGTCAAAATGACGGCAACAAGCCGTACAGTCAGCGATGTGACATTGGTTTACGCTTCAGAGGCGGCGTTCTTGCATGAGCTCCAAATTTCAGCGCAAAGTACGACTTTATTAAACTGTTTTCATAAGTCGCCAGATGAAAGGAAAAATCATTTTCAACTAATGTTTTGGCTCTTCTGAAAAGTGACCAATATGACGATACGGGGTGTTGCTCCGTCACCCTCCAAATGTACCTTCGTTCACTCTGTGGCGTAAAGTTACGAAAGACCGCGCTAAAATTAACGTGTTTCTTTCGTCAAGGGTTTGCCTCTTGTGCCAATACCACTTTCTTCAAAAGCCAGATGGAAAGCACTGATTCTCACCTCATGGAGACAACTTCGCGGCTAAAATAGAGAAAGTACGCTGCGCCCCTGTTTTTTTAGTTCCTTAGGCGGCTAAAATTGAGAAGGTGCACTAATGTTCTGTTCTTGGTGGGCAAGTTTGCGGCTAAAAGTTGCTCTGGGTAAATATTCGTGCCAAAAATTTGGAAAAAGCACTAATTCAAAGTTTCTCCAACCAAAATTGAGATAAACAATAATTTGGGGCTGAAATTGAGATAAATGGCCAATTAACGGCTGAAGTTGAGAGAAATCTCTGATTCACGGACAAAAGTAAGAAAAAGCGCTAAACCACGGCTAAAATTAAGAAAAATACTCTGCTAATTCGCGGGGTAAAACGTTACTTCGCGGCCAAAATCAATAAAAATCGCAGCTGAAGTGTACAAAAAGCAGTTATTCACGGTTAAAATTACGAAACACGCTAATTCACGGCTAAAATGGTGAAAAATCGATAATAACTTCCCTGCAATGATTATGAGAAAAAGCGCTAGTTTACGCCTAAAATCATGAAAACGCCAATTCTCGGCTTCTGAAGGCAAGTCCTTCGTGGTTCAAACTGAGAAAAAGCGCATATTCGTGATGACTATAAGTGAAAAACCCTCTAATTCGCGGCTAAAATTAAGAAAGAGTGCTAATTCACAGATAAAATAGGGGAAAATCGTTCATTAGCAGCTAAAATCAGGAAAAGCTTGAATTCACGGCAAAAATCGAGAAAAATCCTTAATTCGCTCCTAAAGTGGAGAAAAATCGCAATTCACCAATAAAATTGAGAAGAAGCGCGAAGTGTGGAAAACCCGTCAATTGCCAGAAAACGCCAAATCGCGCTGCACCTGAAGCAACTTCATGGGGTCGCTGGCGAAAGATTCACCAATCTGGGGGGTCAAATTCCTATAAGGCCCACCCGTGCCTCCCATGTGGCTACGCCGATCTGGCGCAGCCAGACCCGAGGAGTGTTGATGATGTATTTATGTTTCCTGCTTTTTTTTTTTTGCTTGGTCACAACGGAAACAATTTGAGCGAAATTTCACTGCGGTTTAATCTCGTATCACGCGCAAATCAATTTCTTTGGTCAAATCAAACTGAGTAAGTGGCAACTGGTGAAGTAAGTGGTGGAGTAAATGATTCTGGTGAAAATTTGGCTGTTGGGTAGGAACTGTGCCCATAATGATAGACCACGGTACATTTTGGTCTGACGTGAGTCAATATGTATCCGGGTCAGTATGTGAAACACTCGTTTATTTGAAAGAACGTCCACAATTCGGTTTGAACCTCTACAAAAACGGGTCCCAAACGATACTGGGAATTCCCACGTTTTAAACAATATTTTAAAGTACTTACGGCGCGCGGCGTTTCAAAATAACGAAGAAAACAAGCATTGTAAAAATTTGGTGACTCTATATCAAATTTTAAACAATTAGAAGCGTGCAGCTTATCTTTCGGAAGGCATAGAATACGTAGTTTTGTATGGTGATGAGGTGATTTTTTATTATTTGTGAGTCTTCTCGTTCACTCAAGGTAATTTAACATATCATGGGAGAACTCCGAGTCCACGGCTGAAATTGTGAAGAGACTTCTTTCTTGTGAATACATAGAATACTTTCTTTTCCTCCAGGAATATTTTGTGGACACGGCAATTCGCCTATTTCATAATTCAGGCAGCGCTGTCGTTGGCCACTTGTGAACTAGCTCATGTGGGCAGTCGTCTACTAGTTTCTAATGGAAATCACCCACAACAACTGTTTCCCTAAATGGCCAACTACAGCACTGCCTGAATTATTATCAAGGCCAATATATGTCTATAACATATCACAATGTAGACAAAAAGAAAATTCGGATTAGCCCGATTCCTATTATAAATTATCTTACCTCGAAGGAAACAATAATCTTTTTTCGTGGAAATTAATTATCAGGAAAGAGATAGTGTCGATTAATAGTCCCGACTGCTGACATCAACTTTGGAGGGGAGTTAGACAATAGGAAACATCGAAATTCTATTCTTACGCTAATTTGCTTCATATATGGAGAGGCCATCGACTCTGCTGTATTAGGTTTTTTTTTTGTGATAAAAATTATATTATTTTGTATTTATTGTGTAATTTGTTTTTTATTGCTTATTGTATGAAGTCTTTTTGACAAGCTTCATATAAGCGTTAGAAAATATTCTCGTCTCAAAATTCAAACTGAATGGATCGTAGACGTCTAATATAGCCCCTGTGTCTATTATATGAACGGTAACTCATCCCTTTGATGGAATGCTGCCTACACACCACGGTTGGACGTCGTAGTCACGTAGTCAGGGGGATGGAAAATTCTCTGGCGGTCGGTGGACAATTGACTGCAAGTATCAGGCGTTTGACAAGTCGTTGATGGCTGGAGCGGTGGTGTTTCTGGGATGTCTTCGAAGTGTCTCTTATTTATATTATTTATTAAGATTATTATATAGCGTTTTCCATTTGCATAAAATTCAGCTATGAGACCGAGCAATCCACCTTCTTCTCTGAATTATATCATATGTTATAGCTAGAAAAATTTCTAATGGACCCTGAGGGCCCAAATTTCCAGATGGTTCTAGAAACATGTGTTTAGAAAGTTAACTGAATTTACCACTTCTTTCGGTCCGTAAGAACTTGTCGATCTATAACGGAGAAGACGGGTGGAAATGGTATAGGCTCCAGAGCTAAATTTTGCACAAATAGAAAACGCTACAAGAGTTTCCCCCATTATTGATCGGTCTTTGTTTAAAAGAAACCATTTCTAGTGGGAGAACATCCGGTGTGATATGAAGGGGAAAAGAGGCGAGAAAGACAAATTAATATACATTCTCAAAAAGGCTGATCAACCAACACCGGAATTTGCGGTGTACGAGAACTTCCCTTCGCCTCTTTCCTCACTCGCATACTTTTGTCTCCCGCTCCGTATTGAATAACAATGCAGCCCACTTTTTTTTCTTTGTTTGGTTTTACCCACTTGTGTTGAGTATGCCGCATTCTATTGTTTTCATAACACCTATCACTTTCATTTATTTCGGTAGGAAGGAAAATAATTTATTGTCATCATACATTTTCCAAGTCAATAAGACCTTCGTTCACAAGCTCTGAGCTGTGCGTCTGTGGAGCATAGTAGCCTATCAAAATGCTTCATTTTCAGAGGGAATTAATTTGTTTGGTTCCATATACTCCACAGACGCATAACATAAGGCTTGTGAACGGGGCCTAATGAATTTATACTGTGCGTGGGAGGGGTCCAAAGGGGTATACTGGGATCGTCCAGCGAGAAATGTTATGATGCATAATAATTAAACATAATAACGGGGATCATTTTTGTGGGCAATTTGATGAAGATTATTTTTGTAAATGCTCATTTTCACGATAAACTTCAAAGATTTCGAAACATTTGAGAAATACTGGAACAAAATAAGAATTTACTAACTTATTACCCCCTCCCACCCAAACCCATAGCTCCAAGTGATGGAACTTTTTACCAATGAATATATGGGTTGTGAGGAACAATTTGGCGTTGAAGGGAAACTTTCACTTTGGATGTTGAGGCCGGGCCGTTTTTTTTACTAATTGCACCGTACTATAATTCAAAGTTTCTCCAACCAAAATTGAGATTAACAATAATTTGGGGCTGAAATTGAGATAAATGGCCAATTAGCGGCTGAAGTTGAGAGAAATCTCTGATTCACGGACAAAAGTAAGAAAAAGCGCTAAACCACGGCTAAAATTAAGAAAAATACTCTGCTAATTCGCGGGGTAAAACGTTACTTCGCGGCCAAAATCAATAAAAATCGCAGCTGAAGTGTACAAAATGCAGTAATTCACGGTTAAAATTACGAAACACGCTAATTCACGGCTAAAATGGTGAAAAATCGATAATAACTTCCCTGCAATGATTATGAGAAAAAGCGCTAGTTTACGCCTAAAATCATGAAAACGCCAATTCTCGGCTTCTGAAGGCAAGTCCTTCGTGGTTCAAACTGAGAAAAAGCGCATATTCGTGATGGCTATAAGTGAAAAACCCGCTAATTCGCGGCTAAAATTAAGAAAGAGTGCTAATTCACAGATAAAATAGGGGAAAATCGTTCATTAGCAGCTAAAATCAGGAAAAGCTTGAATTCACGGCAAAAATCGAGAAAAATCCTTAATTCGCTCCTAAAATAATGGATAAAAATCGCAATTCACCAATAAAATTGAGAAGAAGCGCGAAGTGTGGAAAACCCGTCAATTGCCAGAAAACGCCAAATCGCGCTGCACTGAAGCAACTTCATGGGGGCGCTGGGAAAGATTCACCAATCGGCGGGGGGGGGGGGTCAAATTCCTATAAGGCCCACCCGTGCCTCCCATGTGGCTACGCCGATCTGGCGCAGCCAAACCCGAAGAGTGTTGATGATGTATTTATGTTTCCTGCTTTTTTTTTTTTGCTTGGTCACAACGGAAACAATTTGAGCGAAATTTCACTGCGGTTTAATCCCGTATCACGCGCAAATTAATTTCTTTGGTCAAATCAAACTGAGTAAGTGGCAACTGGTGAAGTAAGTGGTGGAGTAAATGATTTTGGTGAAAATTTGGCTGTTGGGTAGGGACTGTGCCCATAATGATAGACCACGGGACATTTTGGTCTGACGTGAGTCAATATGTATCTGGGTCCACAATTCGGTTTGAACCTCTACAAAAACGGGTCCCAAACGATACTGGGAATTCCCACGTTTTAAACAATATTTTAAAGTACCTACGGCGCGCGGCGTTTCAAAATAACGAAGAAAACAAGAATTGTAAAAATTTGGTGACTCCATATCAAATTTTAAACAATTGTGAAGAGACTTCTTTCTTGTGAATACATAGAATACTTTCTTTTCCTCCAGGAATATTTTGTGGACACGGCAATTCGCCTATTTCATAATTCAGGCAGCGCTGTCGTTGGCCACTTGTGAACTAGCTCATGTGGGCAGTCGTCTACTAGTTTCTAATGGAAATCACCCACAACAACTGTTTCCCTAAATGGCCAACTACAGCACTGCCTGAATTATGATCAAGGCCAATATATGTCTATAACATATCACAATGTAGACAAAAAGAAAATTCGGATTAGCCCGATTCCTATTATAAATTATCTTACCTCGAAGGAAACAATAATCTTTTTTCGTGGAAATTAATTATCAGGAAAGAGATAGTGTCGATTAATAGTCCCGACTGCTGACATCAACTTTGGAGGGGAGTTAGACAATGGGAAACATCGAAATTCTATTCTTACGCTAATTTGGTTCATATATGGAGAGGCCATCGACTCTGCTGTATTAGGTTTTTTTTTGTGATAAAAATTATATTATTTTGTATTTATTGTGTAATTTGTTTTTTATTGCTTATTGTATGAAGTCTTTTTGACAAGCTTCATATAAGCGTTAGAAAATATTCTCGTCTCAAAATTCAAACTGAATGGATCGTGGACGTCTAATATAGCCCCTGTGTCTATTATATGAACGGTAACTCATCCCTTTGATGGAATGCTGCCTACACACCACGGTTGGACGTCGTAGTCACGTAGTCAGGGGGATGGAAAATTCTCTGGCGGTCGGTGGACAATTGACTGCAAGTATCAGGCGTTTGACAAGTCGTTGATGGCTGGAGCGGTGGTGTTCCTGGGATGTCTTCGAAGTGTCTCTTATTTATATTATTTATTAAGATTATTATATAGCGTTTTCCATTTGCATAAAATTCAGCTATGAGACCGAGCAATCCATCTTCTTCTCTGAATTATATCATATGTTATAGCTAGAAAAATTTCTAATGGACCCTGAGGGCCCAAATTTCCAGATGGTTCTAGAAACATGTGTTTAGAAAGTTAACTGAATTTATTACTTCTTTCGGTCCGTAAGAAACTTGTCGATCTATAACGGAGAAGACGGGTGGAAATGGTATAGGCTCCAGAGCTAAATTTTGCACAAATAGAAAACGCTACAAGAGTTTCCCCCATTATTGATCGGTCTTTGTTTAAAAGAAACCATTTCTAGTGGGAGAACATCCGGTGTGATATGAAGGGGAAAAGAGGCGAGAAAGGCAAATTAATATACATTCTCAAAAAGGCTGATCAACCAACACCGGAATTTGCGGTGTACGAGAACTTCCCTTCGCCTCTTTCCGCACTCGCATACTTTTGTCTCCCGCTCCGTATTGAATAACAATGCAGCCCACATTTTTTTCTTTGTTTGGTTTTACCCACTTGTGTTGAGTATGCCGCATTCTATTGTTTTTCATAACACCTATCACTTTCATTTATTTCGGTAGGAAGGAAAATAATTTATTGTCATCATACATTTTCCAAGTCAATAAGACCTTCGTTCACAAGCTCTGAGCTGTGCGTCTGTGGAGCATAGTAGCCTATCAAAATGCTTCATTTTCAGAGGGAATTAATTTGTTTGGTTCCATATACTCCACAGACGCATAACATAAGGCTTGTGAACGGGGCCTAATGAATTTATACTGTGCGTGGGAGGGGTCCAAAGGGGTATACTGGGATCGTCCAGCGAGAAATGTTATGATGCATAATAATTAAACATAATAAGTGTGCTATGAGGCACATGCATAGCAGTAGTACGGTCAAGACATCTCATTAGTTAATTCTACTTCGCTTTTAAAATAATTTCCCAAAAGAGACTATATTAAAAATAGAATAGTGCCAACATTTTACTCCCGCTAGGACAATAAAAACCATTTCAGTGTTTTTTATGACAATTTTTACCCCACCAATCTTCCCTGAAATAGTCTCTGGAGTTGTAAAAAATGTATATGAAGGGGAAACTATAACATCCTCCCCTATATTCCCCCGAGACGCACCGTCTCGTACCAACATTTTGTATCGCACAAACCGGAGGGGGGACAAGTAGGTGATTGATGAATTACTGAATAGCAAACAAAACAGTTCTGGAGAGAGAGGGGGGCACGATTTTTATTCAATTTCATTTCTGTTTGAATGACAGGCTAATCGGTTGTAATTTCTTTTGATAACCCAACGAACCGGAAAAACACGTTTCGAATTATGTCAATAACTGTTGTTTTTTTTTTAAGGATAAGAGAGGGAATTGATTTATATTTATCGATGAAATCGGTTCTGGTCACGGAAACTGTGAATAATCTCCGGAAAATAAGTTTTTGGAGGCACTTAGTAGACTGAAAAAAAAAAGTCTTAGCAAGGTCATTTGATGTTAATGGGAATCGGAAAGTTCTGTTCTGGCTCATTGTCAGTTACGAGAGTGAGAATGGGGCATTTGACATACATGGAAACAGAAGGGGCACAAATCACCGTATGCATCTGCCACTTTACCAAACTCAAGTACTTTCAGATAAGAGTTAGACCGTTTTGACCATTTATTGCTAAGCTTTTAACGACTGAAGTTCAGTTTTGTATCTGATCTTAACCGCCGTATAATTATACGTTTTGGTGCTAGTTGCCACCATGTACAGATGCCTCTAAAGTCTGGTATTAGTGGCTGTGAGGATTGAGGATGAGAAGAACAAATAAGTCACCCTTTTCCTCGCTTTACATGAACTCGACCCCTGTTCTACTGACCTTCATTCAATGCAATTCACATTTTCCAGAAAGCCACGCCTATCCACCGCCAAAATATTGGTAACTTTTGATTGCTACGTGTTCCCCTCATATCCCGGCACTTGAAACAAATTTTCCCTGTCAATAAGTATGAACCATTTCCTCTCTCCTCTGTCAAACAAAACCTCATGAAAAAGATAATGTCCTTTTCAAGTTGTTTCCAAAGTGCCCGGCTTTCCATCAATTTTTTTTTTATTTCATCAATTTTCAGCTTTAATCGCATTTCTATAAAGAAGGGTATTCCCTCCATTCTAGTTCAGTCACGGCTTCTGACTACGAAAGCTCAATTGTTTCCTATTGTGACTCGTCAACAAATAATAATAAAAAAGACCGATCGTGCATTTTACACACAAATGAATTTCACTAAAAAAACCAATGGGGCAAACTAGAAGCGATAAGCTTCTTACAGCAACCAGCAGAGCTGGGGACCACTGACTATGATGACCAAATGTACCGAGATGATCTTAAATAATGTGAACGTGGGAATCACGGCAGCTGATTTATTTTGTTTCTTTTAATCTCTCGTCCAAAGCCGTAGAATCACAACGAGGTGAGCAGTCGAGCTTGACTATTGTGACAGTTTTGCGGCTTAAAGATGTTGTTGAATGGAGGCGACGAGGGGAACTGAGTACTCCCAACAATCAGAACAGAAAAAAGCTGGGGAACGCCCAAACCTGGATGTTGGGGGAGGGGAGGACTGTATGGGTGCTCTGCTAGGTGGGTGCACTTTAAACTTATAGTGATTTCCATTTGCATAAAATTCATTTCCACTAACATTGTAATTTATTTCCGAGAGGACGGGTAGAAATGAACTGCCCCAGTCCAAAGCGCTTGCTGCTAAAATTGAGCAATAACACCCTATAGCAGTAGGGTGGGTAAAATGGAAAAAAGTGCTCATTTGCGTATAATTGGAAGAAAAAACAAAAAACTCTCATAAATAATGATAAAATTGAGTAAAAGGGCTCTTTCGAGGCTAATATTGAGAAACGGCATCACCAATTTAAGGTTTCACGATGCCAAGTCCAGGCCAATATTAAGAAAAGCCGCTAGTTTACGGTTTACGGAGAAGTTCTCACGACATTCTGTAAATGGACTGCTTCAGTGTAGAAATGAGCCAACCGCACGAAATTTCGTTTTCGAAGAAGCCGGACCCGCCAAACTGGCTTTTGAGTGGGCCCAACCCGCGAAATCGGTTTTGAGTGGGCCAACTCAGGACATTTTGATGTTTAAAGGTGTGCAACCCGTGAAGTCGACTTTTTTTTTTTTTTTTTTTTTTTTTTTTTTTTTTTTTTTTTTTTTTTTTTTTTTTTTTTTTGCGCGAACTTTGGTTTTTGGAAGAACCAAACCGGTGGAATTGCTTTTTTCGCCTTGATAGTCTTTGCGAAGCAATTCAGTCGACTAACAGAAATATTTCATGTTCTCGCCGCGTAAAAATTTATTGGGACCGTTTTCGGCTGACTGCAGCCATTTTCAACGTTACAAAAATTCAGTAAGCAATTCAGTATACACTCTTTGAAAGCAGGACAAAGAGCTACCGTCAATAGAAGCGTATTGTAACAGGACGTTCCGTTTAGTTCCTCATCCCCTTCTCCTATCTACACGAATATACAATTGTCTTTACCCACTTTTTTTTTTTCCTACCCCCTATCCCCGTCCCCAGACTATCCCTACCCCTATTTTATTTTAATTTTCTGCGTGTTTGCTAAGAATATCATACATTTAG
This sequence comes from Corythucha ciliata, assembly GCA_038030265.1. Lineage (NCBI taxonomy): Eukaryota > Metazoa > Arthropoda > Insecta > Hemiptera > Tingidae > Corythucha > Corythucha ciliata. The sequence goes on along the minus strand of CM075938.1, from coordinate 42,341,045 downwards.
TTTTTCGTAGCAATACCAATTTTGTTTTTTAACTTTTTATTGACAGGTTTTTGTATCATTGTAATAATAATGACAACTTTTGGGCCAATGAATCAAGATCGTCGGCCGGAATTTCAAGTTTACTGGACTTAATGAGAATGAGATTACCATTGAGATACCAATTGGAGATCACCGTAATCTGACAGCTTTTTCAATTTTGCACAAAGATCTGAAGTTCATTTCAAACCGTTCTCTCTGAATTAAATCACATGTTAATGGAGAAGACAGGTGGAAATGAACTGCCTCGTTGCAGAATTTAATTGCAAATAGAAAACGAATTTTGGAGCAGATTGTCCGATTTCGTAGTGAAATGGATGACGGTGGTGAGGTGATGAGAATGTGGGTTGTGATGGTCTCACTTTCTTTCGTCTTAATCACCGTATACGTATATTGTAAAAAGTAGGCAAGCAAGGTGAGTTGGCCCGCTATTTAAAAAAAAAAAAAAAAAAAAAAAAAAAAAAAAAAAAAACAGGCCAATTTTCAACCATAAACTAACTGTAAAGGGTGAAGAGATAAGTGTGGCGTGCAATTTTAGGCCTGGGGCTGGTGAAAGCTAGATCGGACTCTCGAGCCAATATAAATTGCTGTAGTAGTAAATTGGGTGGTGTGGGGATGGCATTGGGGGGGACGAGAGCCCACGAGTGAAGCACTTTCTCTATTTTTTTCTGGTACGAAGTATGAAAATTTGACCGTGAAAAGAAAATCTCATTAGCACGGCAATTTCGGAGTCGATATTTCTGAAAATTCCAAGGTTGAGAACCGTATTCAGAAACCAGTTTAAAGATCATTATATAATACGGTCCGTTAATAAGTGTGAAGGGCTTTAAGGAAACCTTAAATTTAAGGAAGGAATCTGAATACGGCCCCAAAGCCCTGAACTGAGAATTTTCCCCTCTATTTGGCAGATTGGCAGCAGAATTGATGGAAAGGAAAGTCGCAAATTGGAATGTGTAGTGAGGAGGAGCTCTTCGGAATTTGTTATCGCCCGTCATCTGGACCCCTGGTCATTTAAATTTCCTTCTCCTCCAGAAACATTATTTTGGATTTGAAGCACTCTACACTTGTTTATCCTTGAACATTACATCCTGGCAAACGAGCTGATTTTATCAAGCGGCAAAATTTTGGCCATGAACTGGCATTTATGATGTATTCATTCAGGAAAACTGGAGGAGAAGTGGCAAGGATGGCAACAGACATTACTCCTAATACTAGAATAATTTCTTTAAGTGGTTATTTGTAGTTTTTTCTATCTTTCTTTTTTTTATGTGTTTTGTGGGTATGATTCACATCTAGTTGGCATCACCCTGGAATTATGTTGGGAGGGTTCTTCCGGCCCCCTTTTTACGTTGGACACCACCCTCAACTCCCTTTTTAAAACCAGTATTTAAAAAAAAATAAAAAAATCACACGCAATCGTTTGCCCTAGTATCTTTGATCTTCCCCTTACACTCTTTGATTCGATGAATTTCAACGAAAAGAAAAAAATACCGCTAAACCATCCCTTAGATTCAACCCTTTGTTAAGTGGGATAATCTCTTTCCTAAAAGCGAGAATTACAAAGGTTCTCTTATGAGTCATGTGCATTTTCATGTATCAGGGGGAGTATTTTTATCGGTGCTTCGAAAAGGGGTGATTGCAATCTTGCCTTCTATAAATGACAATGGGTGGGAGGGTTACACCACAGTTTTTTACCTTACCCTTCAGCCATCTATTCCCTATATCTTTCTAACAATATCGTATCTCCTGTGATTCCACTGGGCCACCGCACACGGTGTAAATGAAGAACAATTGGAATCTTCCTGTTTTTCCTGCCTGCCCACATAGTAAATATAAACTCTTAAACGACTGTACGACAAGGCTTCAGGAACCATCCACAAAGGTTGTGAAAAATCCCAGTCAAGTTCTTCCCAATCTCGATATTTCCACGTATCGTACACTATCAGATAAAAGTTCTAATAAAATAAGTAGGAATTCAGGTATATGTCAGGTCATGACTGATTTTTTACCACGTTCTTTCACTTCCACCATCCCGTTGACACCCCGGCGTTTATTCACATTTCCTCTTATGGTACTTCGGCAGATAATTTTGAATGGTCATACGATTTACGAAAAGGGCCTCAAAGGGGCAATCAATTCCAGCGGTTTCTCTAATAAATTAATCGGTAATTTATGTCATAATTTTTCAACTGTCTTCATTTAAGGTGTCTCCAGAAACTCAACGGAGTTTGATAGATGACTGCTAATAAGATTTGTCTTAAACAATAAATTGTCAGGTCAAGGTCACGGTCAGGGGTCAAGGTCAAAATATTACGATGGAATAGGTCTTATTGTGTGTGTTTCATCAATGGCCTCCGACTCACACTAGTGCACAAATGCTTTTGAGCAGTTTAGAATTCTGAATACCGGAATGGGTGAGTTTCCCATAATTTCAGTTTTTATGCCCGATTGCACAGCATGGGTCGAGCGTAAATGAATCAAGCGTCAGGGCGTTTTTGATTCAATAAAAACTTGTACTGTGAAATATCACTGCAGGATCGGGGAGCCAAGGCAGGTGCATTGCATACTGCACCAAAGGGGAGGCTGCAACCAGTGGAAGCTTTTAGTTGAACGGAGTACGCAATCCGCGTTGATTAGGTTTCAAGGCAAGCGAAGGAAATGAGCCCCATCTTCTTCTTTGAACCTCGACGAACAACACAGGCGTATTGGGGGAGAGACAAGAAAGTGATTAAAAGTTTGATCGTTTTAACGGAGGCAATCGCGGGACGGAGAGAGAGAAAAAAAAGAGGAATGAGATGGAAAAAGAGGTTAGAAGGATTGGCTTTTCAAGGTATATAGCAATAGAAAGCCGTTGGAGGGAGGGAAAATGGGTCTAAAGTTGCTCAGCGCGGAAGGGGGCTACTCACCGTCGGGCGGAGAGCGTCGGGAAGAGGTGATCAATATGGTAGGCGCCGAGGGGCCGGCTCCGGTGTGATGCAGGCACGCTCTACCCCTCCACCCCGCCGCTCTTACAGCACTTTTCCTGTGCCTCCCGCGTTTTTCTGGGGAGCATTCTGGCGAAAGCAATCGGACGTGCGACATTTTCGAAAATAAAAATAGGACGAGAGGGGGGGGGATAAACATGATAAAAGAAAAGGGAAGTTAATAAATGAGGAAGTGGAGGGGTGGAGATGAAAAACAAACAAATAAAAAAAATTGATTGGGGAAAGCCCACGCCCTTACCGCTGCAGCAATCCATTGCATTCCCCGCCATAAAAACGGAAAAAGCTTAACCTCTTAGGTGACTGGCACGAAGCAATCGATCATAATTTGCTTACGTATTTTCCTCATCGAACCCTTATATTTTTAAGCTTTCGAGGGAAAATAATTTACTTTCCCCGCGGTTGACCAGTTAAGTTCTCATGAAACGCTAAGAGGGGGATAACATTTCGTCAAGCTTGGTAATAGCGGCTTTTATCCGCTCTTGTTTTAGGATAGTACTGCGGGACCCTCCATTCTACATATTGCAACCCTGAAATAGGAAAGTTTTTTCATTATTCCCACAATTTTTACTATGAAGGAACAGATTTTCTACATCGCCTGCCCTACTGTAGTATCTGATTTCAACTTGAACCAAAATTATGGAAAATTCAGAGTAGTTTGAAGAATATTCTGTTCAAAACCAAAGCAATCATTTTCGTGGGTTCATCTCGGTTTCAAATTGGCTTAATAATATTTGTGTGACAAAAACTCCTTAATAGAACTGTGGTTGTGGATTGTTCATTACAACTCTACTTCTAAAGGAAATTTCAAGGTAGTGCCATATTCAGGGTTTTATTTTCATTCATTAACTCGATACGGCGTTTATGAATGAATCACGTTTTGATAATGTTTTGACGAATGTTACCCATGTTAAAACGTTATTGTGCGAAGAAGAATAAGAAAAAAAGGTTGGTTTGTCTTCAAGCACCAGATTTTTACGGTTTCCATAAAAGGAACCTTCCAAGTAAATAACTGTCAGTGCCTGTTTACGGCGGTTAATCTGAATAATCAAAAACGTAAAAGGCTTGCAATCTCTTAGTCAAAAGACGGCAGCTAAACAAAAGTTGGCTTGATGAAATTGCTGAGCGAAGGGGTATTTTTTATGTTTGATGCACGCTTAAAACAAGACTGCCCTAAGAAAACCGAGTGCTGTGTAACGTTATACTTGCCTAAATAAATTGAAGAAACGTTTTCCAGTAATAGGAACATTGGTTTAAAGGCAACGTCTGAGCCAATGACATTACGTAGTATCTTATTACAGAACTGAGCCTACTCTTAGGTATACCTAATTGAGTTAATAAAGGTATATTAGAGAGAAGCGAATGCTGATCCCTCAATAGTAAGGTTGGGCGGAGGGGAGCGGCGCTCTCCCAGTCACAAAGCTGAGGAAAAATACGTCAAAAGTTTCGCGAAAAGTACACCTTTAATGTGACATTTCGCGAAAAGTTTTACCAAGAATGAGTCGTTTTTCACGTGAATGACTCTATATGCCGTGGATTTGGCGTTTATTCTTCCTTGTTGATTTCTTTACCCAGTTAATTTAGCGTGAATTTTGCCCTAAGTGTGCTGTTCCACTAAAATATTGCCCTAGATGTTGGGTGTTGTCCACGAATTTCACTCCTTGGAGTATATCCTCGACGCGGCGTGTCTTTCCAATGTGTTCCCTTCAATTTGCTGTTTCACACGAACTTCACCCTTAACCCTGTGAAGCCTTGGAGCCAGTCTACGCCCTTTAGCTGTTTGATTAGCCGCACGATTCCTGTAGCTGACATTTCCGGTGTTTTTTTGTTCTGCCTTGACGGCTAAAATGCCGAGTTTTGGGTTCCAAAAACACAAAATTGTACTTTCATGCTCGAATATATTTTAAAACAAAGTGATGTCAAAAGTGAAAAGTGCGGCTAGCTGGCTAATACACTGCGATGTGTGGGCCAAACCTGCACACTTTGATGGATATACATTTCGCCAATTCAGTGGTGTGGGGGTGGAGGTTGGATTTGTAATTACTCAGTCAGCACAAAGTAGTTCCTCCACGTTTTTATTAAATTTTAGCCGCAAACGAGTGGTTTTTCACAATTCTATACCGCAAATGAGCCCCTTTACTCAATTTTATAGCCGTGAAAACTCGGCTTTTCTCAATTTTTGCCTGGACTCTGCATCGCGAAACCGCGGATTGCGGTGCTTTTTCTGGAGATTAGCCGCGAAAGAGCATTTTTTCTCAATTTTAACTTCGGATATGCGTTTTTCCTTCATTTTAAGCACAAAGAGCGACTTTTCACACATTAACCTGGTTTGATTGGGGGCTATTTCTCAATTCAACTGTGTATTAGAGGTTTTCCTTCTTTTGAGCCGCAAAGGAGTTATATTTTATGAATTCTACCATAAATTAGCCTTTTCCCCCTCAATTTCAGTCGTGAAAATGTCTCCATAGGGCTCCTTACTCTGGTCCTTACTGGTGAGGATTAGCTCCTTCCCCTAATTTTGGCCTGGAATTTTCATCGCGAATTGATATAATTGGTTTTCTCGATTTTACCCGCGAAAGAGCACTTTTTCTAATTGTTTGATGTGGATGCAGAGCGCCTTTTGTCAATTTTAGCTGTGTATGAGGTGAATGACCTTCCTTAGCGTCCTTCCTTAAGTTTAGCTGGAAATTAGTGTCTTTCTTCTCAATTCTACCGAGAAGCTGAGAACGAGCCATATTTCTCAATTTTAACCGTGAAAAGGTCTCCAGAAACCGTGATTCAACGCACTGTGAACGATCCCTTTTTATTGTTCTCATTTTCTTATTTTTGCCATGGACTTAGCATCGCGAAACCCTGACTTTAGGACGTTTTATCAATTTAAGCCGTGAAAGAACGATTTGTCTCAGTTTTACCCGCCAATGAGTGGTTTTTTCTCCATCCTACCGTGAACGAGCCCTTTTTCTTATTTTTACCTGTGTCATAAACTGCAAATTACAGTATTTTCTTAATATTGGCCTGGACTTTGCACCGGGAATGACTGTGTTTTCTCAATTTCAGCGGGTCCTATTTTTCAATTTGATCCACAAACAGACGTTTTTACTGTTTTAGCCGCGCACTTACCCAAAAAACAGCAAATTAGCTCATTATTTTCTCCACTTTTGTCTGGACATTGCATCGAGAAAACGCGAATTGGCTCTTTTTCTTCAATTTAACGGAATTACGTAACATAGGTAACGCTCGTTAACGTAAACCTAAGAACAGCGCAGGTGAATCTCAGGGAAGGGGCTATTCTGGAAGCCCGAAATCGTGAGCATCGGGCAAAACCAACGACAAAGGCAAAACGGTTCCATTTTCTGCCACTTTGAGAGGCGCTGACGTGTCACGACGGCGGCCCTCTAGTGGCATTTTGGCCGTGACCCAGTGCCGTCTTTAGGCGGGGGCCCGACGAGCCTGGGTCCGGGGCCCCGCGTTTTTAATCAAATTTTTCATCTAATTTGGAAAAAAAAATGTACTCAGGTCAAACTCATCATCTATCGATAGGCAACCAACGTTGATCGAATGTAAATAAAAAGAGATTTCTTTTAATCATAAATATTTGCCCAAATTTTTACGGTTTTCTGGTGTTTGCTCCGGAGCCGTTATCGTAACGAGGAAGGGGCGAGGAGGGCTAATAGCTAACAGTGATAAACCTAGACTCTTGATTAAAATGGTTGATAAAAAATAGCTAATTCACGGCTAAAATTAAGGAAAACGCTGATTCACGGATGAAATTGAGAAAACCCTCGCTCGTAGTTAAAATTGAGAGTTAAAACACAAATTCCCGGATAAAATTAAGGAATCTAGCACTCACTCGTAGCTAAAATTGAATAATAAGTCATTCGCCGTTTTCGGGTGTAATACCGTGGCAAAAATGAGACGAATTGGCAGCTCAAATCTAGAAAAAGTGCTCGATTCACAGCCAAAATTGAGAAAACGCCAATTCACGGTCTCAAAATTATGCGACTGAAATTGAGATAAAGTGCTAATTCATGGCTGAAACTGGAAAAATTGCTAATTCGTGGCAAAAGTCGAGGGACCCAATTCTCGACTGAAAGGTATGAAAAGCGCTCATTACAGCTAAATTTAGAAAACACCAATTCGTGGAAAACAGCTGATTCCCGGCAAAAGTTGAGAAAAAACGTTAATTCACTGCTAAAATTGAAAAAGTGGCTAATCCCCGATACCTCGAAGGAAAAGCGCTTATTATAGCGGCTAAAATTGTGACAAGGCGCTCAAACAATACGGATAACATTCTAAAAAAATGTCCTTCATCGAGGGGACCCAATGTCACCCCGGGCCTGGGGACCCAATTGTAGAAAAGACGGCCTGCCGTGACCGCCTGTATATTTTGTCAAACGAGCATTGCATGCAGGGACTCATAAACCGAGTCCGGCTCGAATCAAACCCCATGGAGAACAAATCACCTTAATAATTATTGTCTTGACCCGTATGGGCGTATCGAGACGGATTGTGGGCTGCCGGGGAAATGGAGGCGGATTTTCATCAAGCTCAAGTTGAATGAACCACCCAACTTGTTTTTTTGGCCCAGGGAGGAAGCGCTCACAGAGCCCCCCCCCCACCCTTTCCCTTTGGATTCACGCCTGCTTACCTCATACTTCCTATTCTTGGCTGACACGGTTATGTAATTATATTTAAATAAAACTAAATAATTGACTCAAAATGATGTGGAGTGAGGACGGATGCATCTCTACTCTGAACTTGGGTTCAGATTTTGCACCCCCCATGCCGTGTGCGCATTTGCAGTATACGCTCAGTATTTCAGGGTGATCGAAACACAAAGCGAAATGGCTTTGTCTCGCGGGCGCTATTTGCGTGCGAGTGCATAGCTATGATTATTATGTAATAAAATTGGTACGATATTCAAATAATTTTATGAAAGGAAACGGTCGTCAAGCTTCAATTATAATACAGAGAGTGAAAAAAGGAAATAGGTGCGGTCAACAATACTAACAATAGAGACATTTAATATGATTAACCCGTACACCAGGTCCTCAGAATTCTAGATTCGGGGTGAAATGAAAGATATAGTCATTCAAGTGGAGCCCTGCTGAGCTGATCGTCAGTGGAGCAAGAAGTTTGTAAAAGTTTGCCAGCTCCTGATTCGCCCCCCGTAGGGTTTTGACAATTTTATTCCATGAAGAGGATTGAATCTATCGGGTTGTTCTAGCCAGGGTAGCTTTTATGGGTTTGGACCCTCGAAGGCTCGAAAAGGGGGTGAGACGATATACCTACAGGATATGTATAGAACGGAATGAAAGAGTAAAAAAGTCCTTCAAACTGCGTATTCTAAATCCTTTTTTGGGGGAGCTGCTAAAAGTTTTGTAAATCCTCGCAGAGAAGTAAAAACTGCGAATAATAATAAATAAATAAATAAAATGAGGGCGTGGGTGACAGCTTGCTTGGCTCTACATAATAATTTTTATATTTACAGCACAATAGTATCCACGGCGGCCACTAACAACTTAACGTATCCACAATAATCGATGCCAAGCCTAATAAAGATGAACCAGAAATGATTGTACTCATAACCCTATTGAGTCATTTTTTTTTACCTTGATGCACCCATTAGCTTGAAAAATTGTAGTAGCTTATTCATCGATTGAGAATATACCTCTCGTCTATACTTTAGCTGTCTAGTCAATATAAAAATCTAAGAGAGCGAAACGCACGGGGGTGAGGTAATAAAGTGTCATCGCTACAGAAAAAAACACCATACTTCCTTCGCTAAGGGAACATAGAAGTTTAAAAAGAGCTAAGCACTCAAGTGAACTGAAAGATTTCTCAAGGTATAGCCGTGTTATCAGCCTAACCCTCACCTTCCTTTCCGGCACTCAAAGGCATACACATTACTATGTACTGCTTATTTACATACCAGTGTGTGAGTATCCCTATATATATTTCCTCGAGAAAACAACTTGAGCGAAGCTTTTCATATCCGACCTTTTTTATGACGAGGCAATAAAGTCCGGACCTAAATTCACCCTATTTCGCTTTAAAAAAAAAAAAAAGGTAGAGTTTCCCGCAAATGAGACGACACCCTTCAATCTTGGCGATGATCCAAGGATGACAAAATATCATCGGACTGCGCAACCTTCTCGCCGATGAGATTTTTAAAATAACTAGGTATTTTAATTTATGAGTAAAAAGTGAAAACCACTAGCGAAACATTTTGTAATTACGAGGGGGGTTAATGATGGACGGTGATGATCATTGTCACGTTACAAAAAGGGTCTCACACTACTCACCACGGCCACAGCCTCACACACGCCCTCAGCCACTCTTTCATAGCAGCAGAAAAGGGCTAAAATGAGCCAACCTCCTCGAGACATTAGGATTGAGTGAGCCGACCTAGCGATTTTAATTTAAGGAACCAGACCCGCAAAATTGGCTTATCGAGTGGCCCTAACTCGCGAAATTTGTTTATTTGGTGAGCCAGCCCCAAGATATTGGTTATCAATGGGACACCCCTGCGAAATTTTGTTTTTAAAAATTGCCAGACACGCAACATTGCTCTTTGGATTTCAAGAGTGAGAAATCTGTAAAGAAGCCCCTTTTTATGGAGACATCCCCGCGAAATAAATTTGTCTGACGAGTAAGATTCACGAGCCTTGGTTTTTTAAAGAGACAAACCGATCGAATTGGTTTAAAAAGAAGCCAAGACCGTTTCTAGCCCTCGCAGGGTACCTGTGGTTCAGAACTACTGCGGGGTCCCAAATGGGTGCATATTGTATATGATACACGCAGATTTCGGATTTGATCAAGGGAGGGGCTTGAGAAATTGTGTGCTACACTCTATAAAAATGGCTCGACAGCCACTCGCCGCCATAAAAAAGACTTAGCTGACTATACTCGCGCCCCAAAATGGCAAAACTGACTATTCGCGTCTTGAAAAGTTCTAAACTGACTATCTTGCATCCTACAAATAGCAAAACTGGCCATTCGCGCTCAAAAACTTTCCAAACTGGAATTTCTCGCTCTAAAATTAACGGTCGTTGGCGCTATAAAATGGCGTGACTGGCTATATTCGTGCGATAAGCTACATGGTGGCTTCCCGTTTCACGCCCCGAGCCTTTGGATGATTTAGGATGTCACGTTTCAAGTTTCGTGATCGTATATGACCTGGTTTTGGGTGGCAAAATTAAGTGCTTTCTATACCTGCTGGAATTTCTGTGCCCAATTGACAGTTTTACTGTTAAATAGCTAGTTTCGAGCTCCTCGCGCCAGAAGAGGCGGTTGGGGAGGGGTCTAGTACAAACAGATTCTTGAGCTAGGTTATTTAATGATCGCTGGCGTGCGGCTGCACGGCGTGAAATTACAAGTTTTACAAGGGTCTGGCGCCTTCAAAGCTACTAGATTATCGCATTTTGATCATTCAAAAATCCAATTTCGTAGAATTGAATTCTTCGAAACCATTTTATTCGGATTTACCTCCATAAAAACACAATTTAGCGGATTTTCTCTCTTTTGAAAATCATTATTTTGTGGGTTTGGCCATTTCACAATGCTCTATTTCATGGTCTCAATTGTTGTGGTTTTAACAAGAGTGTCTCAACATTTTAAAAATGAACATTAAGTTACTCCTGAACGATTAATTTTTGTAATGATTTCTATTCCAAGCCTGACGCCCCCACGGGTCAGGCGGTCGCCTAAATTCTACCTGCCCCTGAAAGGAGCCAAAGCCACAATTAGTTCTTGAAATCGAGAATGAGCCAAAACGGTGAAATTGGATTCTGTATACGAGTGAAATCCGCGACATTTGTACCCCGAAAGAGCCCAACCCGCACAATTGATGTTTTTTTTTAAAGATCCCTCACTGGGAACATTGATTTTTTGCAGAATTCAACCCCGTGACATTGTAATTTTTAGGGAGTCAATTCAGCGAAGAAATGCTTTTTGAGTGTGCCAAACCCGCTTTGGGTTCTGTGAGTGCCAATAATCTTGAAAAAGGCTAAACTTGCACGAAGTTGAGTTTTTGACTGGAATAAGACCTGCGAAATTGCTCTTTCAAGTGAGATAAACCAATAAACCCCTGGTAAATTATAATTTCAAACGTGTGAAATCCGTGAAGTTGGCCTATTTTAGGGAGCCAACCCTGCAAAATTGGGGTTTCCAACGTGCCGGATGCATGTAATTTGATTTTTGAAATAACCATGCTGGCGAAATTTCATTTCCAAGAAGCTGAAGGTGAAATTAGAGCTTGAGCTAGCCAAAACCTCGAAATTAGATTCTGTAAGTGTCAAATCCGCCAGTTTTAGGCTCCGAAAAGGCCCAACCCACGGAATTTAATTTTTCACGGCCCCCAATACCCGTTGGATTGCTTTATTGAAAGATTCAACCCCGTGAGTTTGAATTTTTGTGTTAGTGTTGCATTTTTTTGTGTGTAACCCCGCGAAAATGGCTTTTTAGAGAGTTATTTCATTTTACACCCCTTCGTACTTGAGCCCCAGGTGGATGAATTGGAAGTGGAAAGTTAGCTAAAAATCATAATTCTGATTATTGCTTTGCAGTTGTTATAACCAGCTTGAATTTATGAGGAGGAGGACGGAATTTGTATTTTCAAGATACTCCTTCCGGATCAATGCTAGTCTCATCTTATTTGCGATGCAATAAAAAGAAAGAAAGATCATCCCTCAAGATCTCTCGAATACAGTTAAGAGGCGACAAGTTGATTTCAAGTTGTTTCTTCTATTTTCTCACGAAGAGCTCACTCAATCCTTCCGTAGCTTTGCCATTGAACCCTGTGAAAAATATCTCATGTTATGTTGAAGGAAAAACTCTCATGCATGATCTGCAACGCTTACCCATCTGTTCCGCATGCCCACCCTCCTCCTATCCAGCAAGGAAACTCGCCCGGAGAAAGCACAAAAAATGTGCGTTACCAGTTCGCGAACGGTAACTGACAATGAGATAAACAAGAAATGCAAGAAAAGAATGTAAGGAAACTAAAAAAGAATGAAAGTTGTTTGTACAATAGGTTCGAATTTTCAACAACCAAAAGGCTTGGCTTTTGATTTTGGAACAAACCACAAGCCTATCGTCAATCGAGCACAAACAAGAAAGTTCTTTGGATAGGGAAATTCTAAGATTTTCTTTTGAACAAACAGGAAATAGACGAGGATCAGGTGGAAGAGTTAATTGAATCACCCTCTTCGTATACGCTAGATGAACTAATATCCTGATTCAAATTGAGATTTTCTTTCTAGAAAACATCTACTAAGGCTGGAAGGGTGAACTCATTATTATTCCCTTCAAGAACGAAACTTATCTAAGTAAAGGTTTAGGGCCGTTTTTCAGATAATCTTGCTAACCAGAGCCTTAATTTGACATCGAGGCGCTTCTTTTAAGGAATTTCTCTGAATAGACCCTTAGCCAAGAATGGAAAAAGGTTGTCTTATTCTCTTTGCTTGACTTGTAACAAATATTGCCATACTTCAACGTTTTCGTAGGGGAAAGTCAAATATGACAACAGCAATCAAGAAGCGTCGACGTGAAAACCCCGACCGAAAACAAGGGGAAAACATAAGCAAAACAAACAAGGAACTCCTCGTTGGAAGAGCGCGAAAGGACAAAAAATGTGCACCACTTCCACTCCTGATTGTTACCTCATAACACAGAAGTCGTGCAGTATTTTGCAGAATTCACATTTATACTTCCTTGTGGATGTAAGAGAAGAATCAACGCAACAATAAACTTCCATAATGAAATAACTATAATCCACAACAACAACAACAACAACAACAACAACAAAACTAAGAAATAATTCTGAAAAGAAAGATGAAGTAGCACAAAAGGACCGGGGATCTATTTCACAATCCAATTTCACGTGGTTGACGCTCACAGAACCCAATTCCGTGGGTTTACCTATTTAAATAACTAATTTTCACTCACTGACGGCTAAAACTCAGAAAAAACGCTAAATCACAGCTAAAAATAGAGACAAATTGCTAATTCGCGGCTAAAATTTGGAAAAAGCTCTAATTCGCCGATAAAATGGAGAAAAACACTGAAACGCGGGTGAAATTGAGAAAAATCTCTATTTAGTGCAGAGGTCCACAAACTTTTCCGAGGCACGGCACCCCTTTGCATTGTGGTCTTACCCTGCGGCACCCCATCCGTCGGTTTAACTGTGCAATCCTATGCAGGGCTTACAGAACGAGATGCTCGGAGGAAAACCTGAGCTTGGGGGCGTCATTTGGGACCAATCTTACTATATGTAACAATTTTTTGAAATTAGACAATTTGAAAAACCGGAAATTCGCGTCCGAAAGTGTCTCAAATGTTTGGAAAATGAAGTTTGTTCCTCATTGAGTGCCTTTTATGCGACTTGGTCATTGATGAAAATGAGCTGCCCTAAAAGGAAATTTTGTGCTCTGTCCAATGAGCTCCTTGGTTTTGGTATTTGACCAATTAATAAGCAGGTAACAATCATATTTCGATACAAGTAGCGACAAGCCAAAAACACCAGAAAATGAATTTCAAAAAGTTTTACACATTCATTTTGGTCCCAAATGACGTGCCCACGCTCGGATTTTTCTCTGAGCTTCTCGTTATTGTACACCCTATATACTATAAAACGTTTCAGTGAAGAAAAAATGTAACTCAAACATCTCATAATAGTGTTTCAAAATGGTAACTAAAACGTTTAACAGTGGATGGTGAAAGCGAATTATCATTAAATTTGCACCGAGAGTGCGATCCAGTCTCGATTTTGACCTTGAACCTTGAGCTACCAGGGCTACTTGGACCTGGTCTCATCAAGAAGCTCTGCACTAAAAACGAGCACCGCCCCCCAGCTCTCGACCAGACCTGGCAAAACCAAATCAGCGAGGATCCGGCTCTTTAAGGCTGATGAGAACCGTAAGGGCGAAACGGGGACTTGTGCCAGAGGCAGGAATGGTCCTTCAGCTCCGAATTGGATGATGATACCAGAACCAAGTAATTCTGGTACCTGAAGCTCTATGATCGGAATGAAGTCGGAATGGAGTTGTGAAGTCCTGGCCGTCTAAATTGGATAAATTCGCTCTGAAGTTCCACGTACTTGCACTTGCACCACCGTGGAACACGGATTTAGAACCCAATCATATACTTTTTGATGTCCAAGTTCGATTAGTATTTGTCGAGAGCCAGTTTCAAATTCATTTGGTGATTTTTAATGTCTTAAAAAATTTGAGAATTTGAGTTTTCCTCACCAGAAAACCACGGAAACATCTTCAAATTATTCTGCCGCGTACTGATCTTCTCTCTGAAGGATGATAGTTTGTCTGTGGGCGACAAAATACGATCAGAGGGGCCTTGCAGACCTGAATGACTGCGTTGAGGCGAGGATAGTGTCAGCCAAGTAAATGTCCAGTCCTGTAGAACTTGATGGAGTTAGATTAGAAATATTGTATGATCCAGGAACTGCTAAGTCTGTCATAAGTAAACGTGTATGGAAAAAACTAGGATCACCTCCATTGGCTCCGACGGACAACCTTCTCGCCGTACACGGGATTTCCAGTGGAAACGATAGGGAAGTTAAATCTTCAGGTGTCGGCGTTTGAAAAGAGCATTGGAGGTCGTCGTTGTTAAACGGAATGATTTACCTTTATTCGGTCTAGACTGGGCTTTAATTTTCAAGTTGCCCATGCCAAAAGGTGCTCGTTTGTGTTTCGTAGGTGATCAGAAAACAAACACCTTGAAATCTACTAGTGAAATCGGTCAGAATAATCTCAATTCATTGCTCTCAAAATTCAAGAACGTTTTCGAAGGTTCAGGTAAAATATTGGGCTACAAGGCTGAAATTCACATGAAAGAAGGAACTTTTCCCAGAGTTTTTCGCCATCGAACGTTCGCTCTTTTGCCCTACACTCTCAAGTGGAGGATGAGGTAGAGAGATTGGTAAAGGCTGAAGTTTTAGAGCCTGTGGACGCCACGTCTAGTCCTCTCACATGGGCTTCCCCTGTGGTAATTGTAATGAAATCAAACGGGGCTGTCCGCCTTTGCGGGGATTTCAGGGTTACAATAAACCCACACATTCTTACTGATTTTCATCCTTTACCGACTTTCGACGAAATAACTTCAAAACTCAGTGGGGACAGATTTTTCTCTGTACTCGATTTGAAAGATGCTTATCTACAACTGGAAGTGGAAGAGGAGTCCCAACATTTTCTCGTGATTCGTCGTAACGTCCACAAGCTCTCTTACGCACTATTCTTTGAAACTACCTCTGATTGTCTCGGCTGATGCAAGCATAAAAGGAATCGGGGCAGTCATGTTCCATAAAATGCCTAATGGGACGGAGCGACCTGTGGCTTTTGCCTCTAGGCTCCTCAAACCGGCAGAACAACGCTATTCAGCTATAGACAGAGAAGCTCTGGCTTTGATTTTCTCGCTCAAGCGTTTCGATCAGTACCTTCGAGGCAGAAAGTTCATTTTGAGAACTGATCATAAGCCACTTATTCAAATTCTAGGCAACGACCGTGAAGATACCCAAGGTGGCAGCGAATCGTTTAACAAGATGGGCACTGATTCTTCGCAGCTACGACTACACTATAGAGTACGTTCAAGGTAAAAACAGCACTGACGCGGATTCACTGTCGATTTGCCAATAACAGATGTTCATCCGAGTAGCCTGGAGGAAATGGGAAAGGTCAGTCGTTGTCATCTTATTCTTCGCTTACATTTACAGGACGTGCCTGTGACTTCACATTTTAGGAGATTGACGGCCGGGGATAGAGTATTCCAGAGAATTATCGGATATTTGGAAAGGGGATGACCGGATAAGAAGGACTTGGATGTGAAAATCCATCCATTGTTCGAAAAGAAAAGCGAGCTGTCGTACGAAGACCATATGTGGAACGGTAGACTTTTAGTGCCCCTCGAACTCCAGAAGAACTTTCTCCAGATGATTCATAAGGGTCATCCTGGGATTCGAGCCATGAGAGATATTGCTCATTTACATTCCTGGTGGCCTGGTTTTGACAGAGAAATTGAAAAATACGCAAAACTGTGCAATCCATGTCAGCAATCCAGACCAAAAGCAGAGGAAATGCCAATTTATTCGTGGAATGTCCCATCTCAACCTTGGACAAGATTTCACCTCGATTTTGTGGGTCCACTCGTGGGATCTTACTGGTTGGTTTTGGTGGACGCAACCTTGAAATGGATGGACGTCGTCCCGATGCGGACTACCATGAGGGCAGCAACGATCGAGGCTCTGAAAAACATATTCGCTCAGCACGGGCTTCCAGGCTCGATGGTCACCGACAATGGCCCTCAATTCATTTCGTTGGAATTCGTCAATTTTGCAAAACAAACTGCATCACTCACATTAAGGTGACCCCGTATCATCCTAGAAGCAATGGATTAGCAGAAAGGGCAGTTCGAACATTCAAAACTCGAATGACAGCCGCAAATAAATCAAAAGGGACGATTATGTACAAGCTCAGAGAATTTTTAATCTCGTATAGGAACACGCCTCACTCTACCACGGGAAGAACTCCAAGCGAACTGCTGATGGGTCGTCGGTTACGATCAGTTTTCGATTTACTGAAGCCCTGCGTTTCTGAAAAGAATTGATGTCGCCCTGACAAAACAAAGGCTTTACAGAGACTCTCGAACAAGGTTCAGATCGTTCGAAGAGGGGGAGGAAGTCTGGGTGTCTTACAAGCTGACGAAAGGCTGGACAAATGGAAAAAATCAGTATTTCACGGCTGAAATTGAGACAAACGCCAATTCGCGGCTAAAATTTGGAAAACGCTAATTCGCTCCTATGAATCAATAATTCATTGCTTCTGCAGGCAATTCCGTGGCTAAAACAGAAAAGGCGGTTATTCGCGGCTAAAATTGGGAAAAACTCTCATTCACGGTAAATATTGAGAAAACCAGCTCGCGGCACCTAAAATGAAGAAAAAGCGCTGATTCGCGGCTAAAATTAAGAAAAATGAATAATTTAACACTATATTTACGTAACAAACAAATTTCTTGTTTATTTCATAGAGATTTCTGTTTCGGACACCGGTAGGTGTAGGTCCGCCACTAAACAAATTTTGTGGGGCTTGGGCTTGCTAAAAAAAAAACAAAAACAACGCCAGTTCAGCAGGTTTCGCGGCGTCAAAAACGAAACTTCACGGTTTTGATCCCTTCAAAAAGCTATTTTGTCGGGCATGGCTTATCTGTATTCAAATAACCAATTTCAAGGATCTGTATAAATAGTTCCTCGTAGTTCAGTCTGATATGGAGGGGCGGGGGGGATGCGCCCTGAGCTTTGGGGTGTATGGGCAGCCCTGTGGGCCCTGTAGTAGTGAATGTGTGTCTCATTCCTGAAAAATTCCTCTTGGTAGTAAAATTTGATATCTGATGAAATCATCTTCAACATCATTTGATTGAGGGGGGGGGGAGGCCAACATTTTAAATTGCTATACAGGATCCAGGGAGATTTCTTAAACAAAAGTTGTTGACGCTGAGACGAATAATATTTTATAGTTATATTGTATGTGGCAGACGGCAGTTCTTACGTTCTTTTAACTATATTCTGTTGGGCTATAAGAGGTGACTCGGATGAGTCGGAGCACTCAGAAGGAGAATTTGTGAGCATTAATGAGCTATGAAATGGAGTGTGAAATGGGACTCGGCTTACTTCTCTATTTCCCTCCTCGGGGGTCAGGGGATGTGCGGCTCTTCTTCCCTACACAAACCCCCTAAGGCTCTCTAATTAACTCGAAAGGAAATGCCCCCTTTTCTCGTACTTATTCTCTTCTCGAGAGCGTTATCTGCATTTTATTTTGCATTCTCTTTTTAAGTCCTGAACGGAAGCACGTGCCAAGTTGTCTTCAGTTCCCCTTCTCTTTGACTGTGCATGATGAAGGGTGTTATAGTCAAATGCAGTCACTTAACTATCCTATTGTCCCATTCTAAGAATGTTTCACATTTGAGCATAGAATGGCACTTGGAGTGTAGGAACCCCATTCGAATGGGAAAATATATCAAATGAATGGGACTCTGACCAGTTTAAATGAGCGTAGAATTGTATTTGATTGGAGGGGAAAACGGTAGCATTAGCCATTGCGTGACTGCACGTTTGAAGAATTAATTTGAAATGAGAGTTTTCAGCAGTCTTTCCAATCTAATATCCTCCTTTTTATTTCTGTGGGTTTTAGTTTTACTCAATGCTCGAGGCATCCAAGGTGGCAATGGCGACGATACAATACATGCCTGTGACGATATTCGCTCCGCTTAATTCAGCGTTTCAACTACTGCGAGACGGAACAGACGAAAACTTGGTTTTGTACCACATTGGTACTCCATTTTTTTTTTTTTTTTGGGGACATCTTCTTAATTTCTCTTCCTAATTTTTTTTTTTTTTTTTTTACTTCCAGCTAATTCGCCGCACACTTTGAGCACTCTGGGCACATCGGTTAATACACTCCGCTCTGGGAACCCCCCTCTTTGGATCACTCGGAACAAAAAGGACATTTTCGTCAATAATGCGAAAATCGTTCAACACAACCGTTTGACCAATTTCCAGCAACACGTCCATTCATCTAAGAAACAGGTCGGGCATACATTTTGAACGCTTGTGATCCCTTCCCCCTCTTAACAACAAAATCTTTGCACGCGAGCCAGGTTCTTCAAATTATCGACCGCGTGTTAGAACCAATTACGTACACGGCACAAGATCCCGCGTATTCTAATCCGACGGCGTATGAATTCCTGACTAATGCCGAAGAAATCGATTTAGGGAACTTCAGACTGAGGTACAATAATTATTTTTTCCTCCTTTCAAAATCCAATCTACTTGACCGTTTTCTTTCTCTCCTTTAATAGGAGTTTCAGGCAGCGGATTCAACACAAAGACAGGCAGAATGCTTTCAAGACTGAAGGACGGAATACATTTTTTATTCCAGTCGACGACGGTTTCCAGGTAATTCACAGTATTTTGTTTCATGATTTAAAACATGAAAAAAGCTTCGTAGAAGGATTAGCGACAGCGACCTCTTTCCCCCACATAGGCGTATAGTTCAAATTCCTCTCTTGACCCTAGTCCTATGTCTTTTCAGATTAAAGATAAAATTCATTTGCGACATAAATACTTTGCTTTGCAGGTAAGATCCGAAACGCTTCTGGTCACCATGTCTTGTCGTTATCAATTGACCTGAAGTTCCTGCGGCCTCGCCTTTTTTTTTTGTTACTTTACATCATTTCAGTCATTTATTTAGGAGTACTGATTTGTTAAGCTTTTTATTTGCTCTTCTTCTCTTCTAACGCTTTTTGCACCCTTGACCCCCGGCGTCATGAATTTCATCCTGATCCGTGTACATCCGTCATATCTGCTGTGAGATTTTTTTGTTTTTGAGCCGCCATTTTCGAATCAAGGCTTTTTGTGCAGCGAATGATTTTGTTGTTTTTTTAAAGAAAATAAAATTGATAATTGGTGATCAGAAGACGGCAGTTGAAAAGCCGAAATAACTAATCACAAACTTCTTCTTTCTTTCTGTGTCTGCTTGAAAAGCCTCCTCCTCGGCCAGACAAAATTGACGAATTCGTCATCGACGGTCATGTTATTCCCGGTCACGTCTTATTTACAAATCCTACGCCAGACAACATCGAGTTTCGAACACTAGCCTTCACCGAAAAGCTCAAAGTGAACATATCTTTTAGTACAGAGCGTGAAAATAATCACGAGAGAAGCAAGTGCCTCCTTATTATTCCACTACATTTCCTCGCCAACTCTTTAACTTTTGAACAACTATCTCTCCGTTTCAGAGTACGTTAAAAGCCACACGATTGTCGGTGACTCGAATCATCCAGAAGGAGTCGTCATGGCGGAAATAGTTCGAGCCAACATACCGGTGAAAAACGGAGTCGTTCATTTGATTCATCGACCCCTCATGGTGGTCGACTCGACAGTCACTCAGTTTCTCGAGGTATGACTGTTTTATTTTATTTTTATTTTTCTGCGTCTTTGTAATGCCGAAATCTTTTCGAACTCATGTAAAAAGTACTAGCCGTACACGTAATGAAACTAACACACAAGAACTGGAGTACCGAAAAGTGGCTGATGTATTTAAGGAAGGGGGAGGGAGATAGATAAATCTACCGTTCATTAGTTCGTGGCGTTATATCAGTAGTGGTTAGGGCGATTCTAGCCCTCACGGGGCCCCTAGGCGATAACTATTGCGGGGCCTCCTGACCTTTTAGCGTTTTCCCCCCAACCAGGTCCACCATCACCACCAAATAAATCCGTAATTGCCCTCAGGTTGACTTTGAATATCAATTAAATCCACCTGGTACCGTGAATTCATGTAACATTTTTTGGTTAATTTCTGGTAGTTACTGGTAAACTTGATGAATTATTTTTTTGCTCTCGAATAAACGGATTACACTTATGAGTGTGTTCCGTTACCGTATTACCAGTAAAAGTGAGGAAAACTGCAAGCAACATCGAAATTATTCAATTACACCAGCTACAATGTGAAAAATGACTGGTGATTGTTCACACTTACCGGTAATTGATCTCATTTACCGGTAATTATTCACATTTACTGGATTTATCACTTTTACGGTAACATTATACGCAGAGCTAGGTAGTTTCTCCGTTCGCCAACGGAGTTACTTCTTCCGGTAACGGATTAAAAGATTTCGTTACTTTGATAAAAATACTTTTGGTCCATTACTCAGGCCAGGGAGGTATTAGAACATTAACAGTGTCGAAAATGCACATTCGTGGCTAAATCAACAGCATCTTTGTTGAATTGTGAGGTTTCTACGGTTAATGTCCAGGGCTCTTCCTCTGACACGCAGGCCTGTCAAAGAGGGGGGGGGGGCACTCGGCACTGGGTCCGTTGTCCCCGTGGGCTCGGATTTCAGAAATCAAGAAAAGGAAGAGAAGAGAGAAAGAAAGAAAGAAAGGTATACTGAGGTTGAAGCTCTATTTTTGTGTTTGGGCCTTTACTTTGGTTGGGGTTCTTAACTGCGGTTAGAACTTAGCTGTGGGTGGACATTTACAGTGTTTGGTTAGGGTAAAGATTCTGGGGTTGGACTGTGGTGGACTTTGGCTGTGGTTCCACCTTTACTGGGTGGGTTTTATTAGGTCATCTTTAATTGAATTTAGAAGACTCTCTCTACGGACAATTATTGGATTACTCCCCTCCTCACCACACTACCCTTGTCACAACTGTGAATTCGAGGGAGTTTTTTTTTTTTTTGTCGGGGGCGCCGGGCTTTGAACCCGGCAGGCGCCTAAGCCTCACTTGGGCTCCTACGCCATACCCAGATCTAACTGTGCACTTCACACCCGTACTACGTGGGCGTTTCGGTCGGTGCGCGGTTTGTTGAACGCACATCGCCGGGAACGCCCACACGAAGCCGGGTGTGCCGTGTCACAGCTCGCCGTGGATTCGAACCCAGGCCCGCTGGGTTGCGAAGCGAACATTGTATCCATTACACCATCGAGGCGCGCAATTCGAGGGAGTGGGGAGGCTGAAAATAAAGAAGTTAAATTAAATACTCACCATTTTTCACTTGTTTTGAGCTCCGAAAAAAATTGCTACCAAGGCGGACTTCGAACCCACGACTTCCTGGTTTCGCGGCAGGTGCTCTAACTAACTGAGCTACCCGGGAGTCCACGCAAAGAGCGAATCCACACAGAAGGAAACCCCCCCCCCCTTGGATCATCATGCCCGCCAATGACATAAGTAAACGCGGGGGAGGTCTGTGGGCAGGATCGGATATTATCATGCTAGCGATCCTGCCCCCAGACCGCCTCCGCCTATACTTGCGCGGGCATGATTTTTGCGTTGGGGGTGCCTGTAGAGGTTCCATACTGAAAATAGTTGTGGCCCGAAACTTTATAATACTTTATAACGATATTATCATGCTAGCGATCCTGCCCCCTGACTGCCTCTGCCCGCATTCATGTCGTGTACCCGTTCGTGTGCGTTTATTTTGAGTTTATGGTGTCAATGCACCTCCCCCACCTTACTACCATTTTTCCTCCCTTCCTTCCCCTCCCCCTCTCATCTTTTTTCCGTCGACGGAAAAAAGATCGCTGGTAACGATCGCTATCTTCTCTGGAAAAAATCGCTAGGAAAAAGATCCCTAACTTGACCTGGCTGTGATTAGAGGTCACCCAATCACCACATACAGGGTTTAAAATATGATGCAGTATGGTTACATCGAAAATTCGTCTAAAGATTCAGTTTTTGGGAGTTGAATCTTCACTCTTCGCGGATTCTGGGCTGAAATGCACCTTTTATAGTCAAAATTATCAGGTATTGGGGGCTAAATTCCCTGATATTTGCTTGAATAGTCAGTTTCTGGGACGAAATTGTGAGCTTGTGTTACTGGGAAATTCTTCATCTTTCTTTTCGAAAAATAAAGAGACCCCATAGAGGGGCGTGGGCAGCCCGCCTGGTCTACGGGTGAGCAGTTTCACTTGAGAAGATACCTGATTACACCATTGCCTCATTGCAACATTAAGGCAGTTCGGAGATAAGTCCCAAGCACATTCTGAATTTTCTGTCCTAAAATTGACAATTTTTCCCCCAGAAAGTTTTATTTTTCAGCGCTGTAGCCGATTTTGGTCCCGTAGTAGCCGTAGTATAACTTCTCCCCTCAAATTGGACCCCACCAACAAAGGGTCGAATCTCGTTAAGCTGCAACTGTCAAGTTTAGTTCTAGACCGAAAATTGGGACGAGCAGAACCCGCTACGATGGGTTTTAGTTAGCTAGGGATGCGAAAATGCTTCTTTAGTGAGAAGAACTAGCTAAGTCGGCGTTGTAGTTAGGCAGAATCGCAAGAAAGGTTTTTTAGTGCGCGAAATTTGAAAAGTGTGTGTTATCATACAGCCAGGTTTAGAGGAAATGTGTTTTTTTTTAGCGTGCATAGAGCGCAAAATGAGGGTTTGAATGAATTAGCCTGAAAAAATAGATTTTGTAGTGAGCTAGTCCCGCCAAAAGATGTTTAGGCGAGAAATGTCCGCAAAATTGGCGTCTTAGCGAGGGAAATCCGTAAAATTGGTGTCTTAGCGAGTAAAATTCGCAAAATTGGTGTCTTAGCGAGCGAAATCCGCAAAAATGATTGATGACGAGGCAATCACGCGGAATTGGTTTTTCAATTGGTCCTCAATGGAGTTCATTTGTTCGAAAAAAACGGCTTCGCTTTCGAGTCTTTTGGGTGGGCAGTCGCCCTCCCATCCCACCTTCTGGCTACGTTCATGGTCCTATACATATAAATACAAGAGAAGGCCCCCCGAAGAAACAATGCGCGACCATCAAAGCGAGACCAATAGTGCATTTTTAAAAAAGAAATGCACTAAAAAGGGGGGGGGGACATTTTTTCTTAGTCGTGGCCGGGGTCCCCTTGTCAAGAGGGAGGGCCCCCGAGTTTTCATTTAAGTAGAAAAATATCAATTTTTCCCTAAACCTTGGGTGGGGACCCCTAGGCGCTCGCCTTCCTTGCATACCCTTAAAAAGCGGCCTTGGTTCTGGTATCGTCTTTACACATAAAAAATTATCATTTTTCTCCTCCGTATTAAGTCGTGCGCGGCAACTCAATGTAATTGATGAGAGTAATTTGCCTATCCTATGGTAATACATCCCCGTAATTATTCCTTGACGCACCATTGGTATCCAGACTGAAGAACTTGTGTGTACGTTTCGTTACTCTCAAACCGGCTTCTTGTTAGGAAATACACTTTAAAATGCAGTAAATGCACACAGCTGTCATTAAACAATGTCACAACTATAATGAGTTTTTACTTCCATGTTCTGTTTTGGTTTTCCATGCAAAAATTGGGATTTGCAGTCTTTCAAGGTGAGTCAAGGCACACACATAGAACATAAATTGAAACGATATTCTTCTGTTTTTAATGAAAACCCCTGTTTAAAGAAAAAAACAATAACAGCAATAATAATTTTCAGGAAGAAACATGCAAATAACACTTTACATTTAATTTCTGTGGTTTTCGCATTGTTGCAAACATTCATAATATATGTATATTTTTCGGCGATGGGAGGGGAGAGGGGCTGGTGATGCATGGGAAAGGGATTCAGGGGAATTTCAAGAACATGATTTTTCTTGGCGTTTTCTTTGCATGCTTGCATGTATCTACTCAGGGATTTGTAAGTACATAATAATAACAATAAAGAATTAAGTAGTTTCAGTATTTAAATTAGAGTTTACAAAAATGATAATAGTGAGAAAAAAAATGGGACTAGGCGCTTTTTGTGGCTTATTTCTGGAATGGGGTACAAATAGTGAATTGAACGATCGTAAAAAAAAGATTTGGTCGATTCCCTTTCCAACAGGAAAAGGAGGATGGACCTTTGTACAAGTTTTACGAGGTAATAAGAGACGTCGAAGGTGATTTCATGGATCGCCTGACCAATATGAGAGAGTTGACTCTGTTCGCGCCTTCGAACGCCGCTTGGAAGGACCCGTCGCTCGCGAACGTTCTTCGCGATAGAAAACGAATCAAAGAGATTCTTCACATGCATTTGGTCGAAGAGAAAATCCCGTTGGAGAAAATAATCTACAGCAACACGATTCAGGTGATTTTTACCGATGATTTCATAAGTGCTCTCAGTGTCTTCTCTGCCTTTTTTCTTTATCTTTGCTTTTACGGGCTTTTTTTTTGTTGAGGTCACATGGCTTAGCTTAAGAAATAAAAAAATGAAAAATAAATTCGATGGCTTCGATCGACGCCCACCTGCGATTGCATTTAAAACACGATTGCCACAGTTTCAATATCGACTGGATTTTACAAAGTTCTAAGCTGAATGAACTAGAAAAATAACGAATTCATTTTACATAAGGAACTTTTGGCGTTTTTTAAAGTATTGGGGGGGGGGGATTTTATTTTTCCTTATTTTCTTTTTCCATCCTACTTTCCTTAATTTTGTCTTTTCCATTTTTCCTTCTTCCTTTCGGCCTTTTCTTTTGGGTACAAACCGCGCAGTTGTTCCAGGTGCCCACCTACGCTCCTCGTAAAAATCTCTACTTCAACATCATACAGAGCGGTCAGAACAAAACTTTGACAGTTGAAGGAGGAGGCGTCAACGCTACTGTAATACAGCCGGATATCGCTGCGACAAACGGTATCGTTCACATAATCGACAAAGTCCTGGGAGTTCCTTTTACGACTGTCGGGCGGAAATTGGCGACGGATCCCATGCTCAAGTGAGTCAGTTTTGTCACGTAAACCTAAGGATATACATGTAACGACAATTTCTTGTATTTCACTCTTAAAAAGTACCGAGGCCCCCTTTTTATCCAGGATTGACCTAGAACTATGACTACCGCCTGAAGCTCGAAACTAGCAACTTGTAAAACTGTTGATTGAGCATGAACATTGGATTTTCCAGTTCGAAAGCTACTAACGTCACCCCGCTCCATCACTCACTATTATCCCGCAAAACTCCCCTAAATCCGATTTATCAGCCGGGCATATCGTCGGGCTTGAAATTGGAAGGCTCTGTGTAGCTATTTTTAGAGCATGAATAACCAGTCAAGCCATTTCATATCGCAAAAGCCAAGTAACGGCAGGTACGAGCAGTATTGCAGAAGCTCTAGGGAGGAGGTTATGATTCGGTATGGCCGAGAGGGCCCTGCTCAACCAGGGAACGAATGTAGGGTGACCAGATGTAAAAGTTGTTTCCGAGGACACCTGGTATGAAAAGTAGGACAACAGTAGGACGCTTTGGACGAAAAGTAGGTCCCAAAAGTAGGACACCTAAATACAATTTAATAACGACTAATCGTTGAACAGTTTGGTGCTAAAGGAGAGGTCCGCGTTTCAGGTAGGAAATAAGTTTTGAAGGAACGAAAACTACGAAACTGGTGTTTGAAAGACCCAAAACTATTAAATGAGGAAGTAACATAAAAAATAAAAATTGCTGGAAACATTTTTTTTCGAAAGAGAATGACTAAATATGACCAGGAATTGAATATTAGTGCGTAAATGAATGATTTCGAGTTTTAGCGAAATAATAAAACTTGCCAATTTTTTTGTTAACTTAAACGGCCGGTCTGTAACTCGTGACGTAGTTAAGGGGTTGTGACCCTTCCAAACCCTCCGCATCATGGCTGTTATCATGTCTTGCCCCTTCTTGTCCATCCCATTCTCTTAAGTCCATTGTTTGATTTGTGGGAATAAGCTATTGTGAAGGTCATGCGAATGCTGTTATTACGTCATCAGTCTATCTAGCCTATTTCAAATGGGTCCCGCAACCCAATAGTTTTAAAAATGAATAAAAAAATATAGGGTCTGATTTTATTTGAACGGATCTTGTTTTCATGAGTTTTGGTACCCAAGCTATCACGACAGCATGAACTTGGAAAATGTGTTACTTCCTCATTATGGTTTTTGAATGAGCCAAATCGGCGAATTAGGTTTTGAAGGAGCAAAAGCCAGTAGAAACTTGGGTTCGTTAGAGCCAAAATGACTAAATTTTGTGTTTGATCGATCCAAATCCATGAACTTACTTTTTGAAAGAGCCACATTTGTTGCCACGATTGTTGAACTAGCGAAATTTTCGAAATAGATGTTCGAAAACTATATAAAACCAAGGATAGGTACGGAATTGGTTATTTGAAAGAATAAAAATACGCAAAATTAGGGTTTGAAATAGCAAAAATTCGTGAAATTAGGTTTTGGAGAAGCAAAATCCACGATATTGATTTATAAGAGAGCGAAAATCCTCAGTAAAATTTGGGTCCAAGCTGCCAAAATCACGAAATTTGTGTTTTCGATGTTAGCTTTTTAATTGGTCAAAGCCTAGCGACTGTGGAGTGTGAACTCCGGAAAGAGCCAAGCCAGCGAAATTTGGTGAGTAAAATTACCAACATCTGTGAAATTGTGGTTGAAATGAGCCAAATCCACAAAATTAGGTTATGAATGAAAATAAATCCGTATTTGGGGTTTATAAGATCTAATTTGACGAAATTTAGACTTGGAATAATCCAAAATCGGGAATTTGGATTTTAAAAGAGCCAAATTCGTTTTCTGAATTATCAAAACCTGCGATAATGATTTCAGAAAGATCTAAAACCACGAAGTTTTGGTTTTAGACTCGTTAAAATCAGCAAAATTGGGGATAATAAATAACAAGAAGTGAAGTTTCGTGAAATTTGGTTTAGAAGGTGTCAAATTTGAACTATTGAATGTTGAAACACTTGGTTATGAAAACTCGACAGCGAAATTGTGAATTGAAGAAGGCAAAATAACAAATTTGTTTTTTTTGTCTTCATTTTTTCACCAATTTTGGTCTCTTAACTTAACCGAAGCCGCGCAACTGTACAAGCGAAGTCCAAGAAATTGGGTTTAAAACAGCGAAAATTCGTAAAATTTGGTGTTTAAAGAGCAAACCCCACATAATTTGGAAATTTAAAAGCGAGAAAATCAGCAAAATTGGTGCACGCAGTAACAAAAATTAAAAGGAATTTGGCTTTAAGGTGCCAAATTTCAAACGTTTATTCATGGAAGAGTGAAAATCTCCTGCCAAAATATTAATTGATTAAGCCAAAATTACGAAATTTGTTGTATAATTAGCAAAACCTGCGGAACTGGTTATGTAAAGAGCAAAATCCTGGAAATTTGGTTTTTGAACCCAATTCCTCGAAATTAGGTTTTAAAGGAGACAAGTACACTAAATTTGGTTCTGAAGGAGTCCGTAAAATTGGGGTTTGAAAGAGTAAAACCCACGAAATTTGGTTTTGAAGGAGAAAATTCAACGAAATTTGGTTTTTGAACGAGTAAAATTGGGATTTGAAAGAGACGAATCCGCAAAATTTAGTTTTGAATGAGCGAAAATTCACGAAATTGACGTTTGGAAGAGTCAAGAATGACGAAATTCTGTTTTCGAAAGTGCCAAATGCTCATGACTGGTTTTAAATCAGACTAACGTAAAGTCATATTTTCCGTCGATTCAATCTCATGGGTTTTGGGTTGAATTTTACAGTTTTGAGAGAAATGGAGGCATGACGGTGTGTGGAAGTGATGCAGTGGACGAAATCACTGTATTTTTCTCTGAGTGGACTTTGCACACTACAATGTCTGACGCCCCTGACGCTCGACCTGACCTGGTAAAATCGAGTTAGGGAGGAGACCCGGCTCACCAGGGCTGATGAGGGCCGCGATGGCAAAATGGTGACTGAGGGACGTGGCGACTAAGCGCCGCAGCTTTGTTTGAGGATGAAAACTTGAAAGATGTGAGTGAGAAATACCAGACAATTCATCAACTACAAACCGAAAAAAAAGGACAAAAAATAATACAATTTTGACTTCTCCACGTACAACTGAAAAATGACCCCGGACGCTCGAAAGTGGGGCGTATGGTTACCCTAAACGAACGACCAGTTTATAGATTTTAGGGCACGGATATCCAGTCTGAAGTTACACTATCTGCAGGACGTGAATGGACAGTTCGACCATTTTCATAGCGCGGTTTGCCATTTTTGGCGGCGTGAATATCAAGTTTGGCTCTTATTAGGGTACGAATTGTCAGTTTAGCCTATTTGACCATTGTCGGAGCGCGAACTGTCTTTTCCGCCATTTTAGGGTGCGAATAGTCAGTGTAGCCG
The DNA here is from genome assembly GCA_038030265.1 of Corythucha ciliata. Lineage (NCBI taxonomy): Eukaryota > Metazoa > Arthropoda > Insecta > Hemiptera > Tingidae > Corythucha > Corythucha ciliata. The sequence goes on along the minus strand of CM075938.1, from coordinate 42,312,407 downwards.
TTTTTTGGAATTGAATAGTCCATCAAGCTAATGGCGCGAATGACCATTATTGTCCATTTTTGGCGCGCAAGTGGTAGATTTAGCCAGTTTAAGAGCGGGGATCATGGCCTGTTCAGGCATTTCCAAAACGCGCGAATTGTCAGTTTTGCCATTTTGGGGGTGCGAATAGTCGGTTTAGCCGTTTTTATGGTAGAAATAGCCACGAGTCCAAGCTCTCTTCCAACAATAACAAATTTAAAAATTAACTTTTTAAATTTCGTTGCATTTTTAGTGCCACATACCTCCTTGGTCGCTCTCACGGATTCAACGACCAATTGGATGACATGTCCAAACGATTCACCTACTTCGTGCCTCGCGACTACGCGTGGAGCAAAATGAAAAACACCTTTCCCACGGCTCACAAAAAACTGTTCATGTCCGACTTTGCCTATCACGTAAGTTATTTTCATCGAGTTTCCTTCTTTTCCTCGAAGATTTCAAGCTGTATTTTTTGGTCATAGACTAAACAGATCTTGGAAAGACATCTAGTTGTGGCCGATAAGAAATTCTCAATGGCCGAATTAAAAAATTTGACATTATTCGAGCAAAAACAACTGCCTACAGTCCGTGACGTTGTCAAAATTAAAGTCAAAGAAAGCGATAAAAGTAAGTTTTTCGCTACATGCTTTGTTTTATGCTGGAAAAAGTAGCACTTTTTTTTTGCGGTGGCGGCGCTGTAGTTTTTTTGTTTTATTTTTGTTGCACGGTTTTAAGAAAAGAAAATTAAAGGTTATTACATCGAGTGGAACAACGAGTGGATTCACGTTTTCCGTCCAGACGTCGAGTGCACCAACGGCGTCATTCACGTGATTGACACTGTTTTCCTTCGAGACAGTGACATTCAAGTCACAGGCAGCGGTGAGACACTACTTCCATTACGAGTTCTCCTTGGGTTTTTCGTCTGCCTGTTCTTGAGCCAGAATCTTTAAACGTAAAACTCATTTTTGGCGATAGTGTGTGTGCGAAAACATACGAGTGATTGGGCCTGTGTGAAAGATTGAAAGCTGGGGGGGAAACGTGGGTTTGTCTTCAATAATTATTCATTGCCCGGATCTAGTCCCCCCCCCCCTTTTTTTTAAATAGAATAAAAAGAACGTTCCTTTTTGTTGACATTCCTCTATTTTTTGTTCAATTTGGCCTGCGAGGTTAGTGAAATATGAGGACGTGGAGCTCATGTAAATAACCGAATCTTTTTTTAAGGGTTTAGCCCTTCATTATTTATTATACGGCTTTAAATGCTTAGAATATACGATTTCATGAATAAAAAAAGCGCAACGCATTTTTTGTTTTAAAGACGAAGAGGGTAAACTTTAAGCTCTATTTATACTCATTAGTCATAACGTGGTTAATTCTCTTAAGAATGTATTATTATTAGGTTAAAACCAGAGTATCGTAATAGAATACTTTGGGTAATTATAACTGCCAATAATCTATCTGAAAGGTAATATTTAATGTTTAAAAGCCTATTGTGATTTTAATTGTGTGCTGTTTCTAAAAACGTCAATTTCACCGCAAAACGCTTTTGACCAAGAGCTACATTTTTTTGTTTTTTGTTTTTCTAGTCTTTTCAATTTTGTGTGTGTCAGCGCCCTGCATTTTTTAATTTTGTACAGTTTTATTTTCAAGCATCTTTTTCACTAGCCTGGAGCTACAAAAAATTAATCAACAAATAAAATATAAAATGAATATTTTTTAAAATTAAGTAACTTTTATAAAGACAGTCAAGTATTTCGAGATAATGTATTATTCGACTGTAGAAAAATGAATTAAGTGCGTAAATTTAAGGTACAGTAAGGCATAGAAGAATCTCACACGCGTAATACTTGATGTTGTACATAAATAACTGTAAATTATTTATCTAAATACTTCAGGGCAGTAGAGTTCTCCCTTTCATCAATGCAGCAATAGTAAAAAAAGATTCCATTTATTGTTTTATGTCATCGCTTGTTTTAAGGCTTGCTTTCATTCCACTTGTTCCATTTCGTTTAACTAGTTGAGCACAGTGTAAGTGGATAGTTATATTTTTATTTCAAAAGGAGGGAAAATTTAAAGTTGAAACTTCCGAAATATTTTTAAAAACTCTCTCTCTTTAGGGCCTTAAAATTTACTGCCAGCCAAGTTTTTGTGTAAAAAAGAGAAATATTAAATCCAAGAGACTTTAAACTTTTCTCTCTCACACTCTCTCTCTCTCTCTCTCTCATTCTCTGAAAAAAAAATATTACGCCAAAAACAAGGCGACCCACGACGGGACCCACACGATTTCAGTGTTTAGAGCGATTTTCACCAAAAACGCAAATATAACACTATACGGTCGCTTTCCGCTGAAAACACTCAAGACGCTGAAACACTTGAGAAACACTGAGTTCACGCGATTCCCGCTCAGGTAGGACGGGGCCTGAAAAGCACTCAAGGAGACGTCACCGTCCCGTCCCGTCGAAAGGGGGCAAAAATGATTGTTTTGCATTATCATAAAATTGGTCGATTTTCTCGGCCTCAGAGCAGATCATCGAAGTCCGCCTGTGTCGAGGCTCTTCCTTGGACTTCATGGATGTCAAATGCGTGGCCGTCATTTGCGGGAAAATTCGTGATGGGCTCTGAAAACATGCTAAAGCGGCCACTTCAGGGTGGTCGAATGCAACCCACGAAACTGCTTTTCCAGCTAGGAAAACGGGCTTGAATATTTATTTTTTTAGTCCACAAGATTGCTTTCCTAGCAAGTGAAATTGATTTTTTAGCGAGGAAACCCCACGAAATTTGAATTTTAGAAAGCAAAACCCTCGAAATCGTTTTTTTTTATGACCAAAATTCCCCGAATGTTCAAAATTCGCGGATATCTAGCTCAAAAAATTACTCTTCTGCGAGTAAACCCCACGAAAATTGCTTTTTAAGTGATAAAAAAACCAGCGAAATTGTTTTTCCAGTTGGGAAACCCCGCGTATTGCATGATCTTTTAAATGAACATGAACTGCAATCTAAAATGAAAATTATACTGATGCGTGAATAATTAATCTCAATTTTCTTATTTTATGGAGGAATACAGAGTTCCGTGAACCCTACTTCGCGGCTAAAATTAACGATTTCTTCAAGCATTTTGCGGCCTCCTCAAGCTAACAAAAAAGTCCCCGGCACTTACAAATTCACGGCGATTTCAGGCCGGACATTTTTAATTACACCAATATTGAGCTCTGAATGTTGCAACTTTTAACAGCTGTTTGTCGGGCTAGTCCTCCAGGAAGCCCGCACCCCACGAAAAAAGACCCCCCCCCCCTCCACAGAAAAAGTCCCCGATTGCGGATATTTAGCTCTAAATGCTGCACTTTCGAGGCTCTTCGTTGGACTTAGGGCGTTGTTATGGCCGGCGGCGGAAAACCGACACTGGCAATTTAGTGTATACTGTGCCCGAAATTTGCCATTTTACGGAATCAAAGACCACGGACGTACGATTTCCGCGGATATTTAGAACCGATAATTGCAATTTCGCTGTTCGGCTCATCGAGCTTTGGGCTCTCGAGGGTCAAACCCGTTAATATAAAGGCCCGAAACTTGCGCTTTCGCTGTAATTAACCCCGAGTCTGACAATTTTGCCGATATTTCGATTCGGTTTTTATCTCCGAATGATTGTAATTTTCGGCCAAAAACTGTCAGGCTTTGGGCACTGTTGGGAACTACGTGAAAATAAAGACCAAAGACTTGCAATTTCGGAGATTTTTAGCTTCAAATTATTGATCAGGCTGTCTGGCCCGGGGCCAATAACAAAATAAGGGCCAACACATAGAAAAAAACATAAACTTGCAATTTCGAGGATATTTACATTAGCTCAATCTTCTCTAGCCATACTAGGCAGAAATCATTAGCTTCCAGGCGACTTTTCCAGTTTCTTGACAAAAATTGGCAGTATCCCTATATGAAAAACGGTAATAATTGTTGTGGAAATTCTGTTTACCGAAATTGTTCAGATTTAATGTCAATTAGGCTGTTTTGAGGTTTTTAACGCTTACGTTTCGAAGATCATCAGTGAATAAGAAGGTTGCTTCCGTGGGCAGCAGGCGCGGATCCAGAGTTCTACTCGTCAGGACAGGACGCATAGCGAAGCTTGCCTTCCACCACCAAAAAAAGGAAAACTCATTAATTTGCCACGATTTCGTGTTTTTCCAGGAATTTAACTTTCCGCAGTGGACAGGGGCGTATCTAAAGCGATAAAAAAAGGGGGCACACGCCCCCAGGTGGCAACCGCACATGTTACGGCGTGTTTCTTATATAGGGCGCATTTTCTCTCATCTCACTTCTCACTCACTCTCTCACTTGAATAGCAGCATATATTGGTCTCAACTCATCCAGCAGCACGAAATTTCAATTTGAATGTGCCGATGTGAGAAGGGCCAGATCCGCGTATTTTGGGATTACCGAAAGAGCTATAGAGATTTGAAGTCCACGGAAGTGATTATCGAAAATTGTCTTTTGAACGTTTAAGAACGCCAAATTTTATATTTCATACAGCGAAGCCTGCGAAATTTCCTTTTTTTTTTTTGGCGATTCAACCCCGTAAAATTGGTTATTAGTCAACACTGCGAATATTTTTCATTTTTGAAAAAGCCAGGCCCACCAAATTGGGTTTTCGAGCGGGCCAATCCTTGGAAATTTTGTCTTTGAAAGGACCCAGACCAATCCGTGAGGTTTGGTTCGTTTGACGAACCAAACTCACCGTCAACACAGCAGCCGGTTGACCGGCGGGAAATCCGAAATTGGTTTTCTGACGTGCCGCCCCCCGAAATTTGCTTCTTACTTCTTAGGCCAGCAAAACCCGAGAAATTGGGTTCTGTGAGTGCTAATAATCCGCAAAATTTGGGGTTTGAACGGGGGAAACTCGCGATATTTGACTTCTTCAGGTGCGCCGAAATTCACGAAATTGATTTCATCAAATGCGAAATTTAAAATTTTGATTTCTTCAAGTGCCAAATCCGCGAAATTAATTTCTTCGAGTGCTAAATCTACGAAATTGATTTCTTTAAGCGCCAAATCCACGATATTGGAGTTTAAAGGGTGAAATACACGGATTATAGCCATTATTCTTTTCTCACAATATATTTTTTGGCCAGAGTGTTAATTTTCAGAGCTCAACAGCTCGCTGGAAACTTTATTCGCCTGTGAAATTTCGATTTTTTAAAGGTAGAAACCTACTGTGGAGCAATATCTCTTGGGTTTGACCGATAAATCAAACTTTGATGACGTAATTTTGAGGTGCGTTGCGTTGACCACCACGGACTCATTAAGCCCTCAGCGCCTTTAGCAAGTACGAAAAAAGTCTGGGACCCAATTACGAAACGGGGTGCAAAATTACATAACGGTTGCTCTCTAAAAACTCTACATTACTGACTGAATTGCGATACTGTTAATTAGTAGCAAGTCTGGGTTTTTCGGCGGAAATTTTCCTCGTCCCTAGCCTATTTGAGTACTCCTAATCTCCTTATTATTGATGGTTTTAGGGTTTAACGACCTCATGAATGACCAAGCAGCAAAATTATCGTCTCCTCCAACTTATCTTGTATTTATTACTCAAAAGTTGGGTAATTTCAGAGCACTGTTCATTTTAGAAAAACACATTTCGCCACATTTAATTTATTGAGGTAATAATTAACGTTGCTCAGTTGCCCCCCCCCCTCTCTGACAACCACCGCCTTAGACTTGTTCACCTATCAACTAACTTCTAATAATGCGTAATGGGTAACAATTATACCGAGGCCCCTGGCTGGCCTTGCGAGGCATTCCACTCGTCTTCTACAAAATGAGATGAATTTTGATGACACACAACAGAGAGAGGAATTCTTAAAAAAAGAGACACGCATGGGGTTGATTGCAAGATATATATTATCATTTTCTTTTAATGTACATATTATTACATAGATAAATAAGGAATGATGCGGTAACGGTAACAATTTTTTCTGCGCTGATGAAATTCATATACTCAAAGTTGGCGCACTAGGCAAGCACAAACATTTCGTTAGAAGAGGGTTTCTGCCTTGATGTCATCGTCGTCTGTCATTTGCAACGAACTGCAATCCGTCTGTGGCCAAATCCCACTGTCGCCATTTTCAAGAAGGGGTTTGGATTCACCGGTGTCAACTGAAGGCGATGGTGGCTGTGACGTCTGTTGTGAAGGTGGCACGACGTCTTTGAGCAGAACAGGAGGACCACCACCGTAAACACCGACGAGAAGGTCCCACTGGCCCTGAGTTACGGAACATATTTGACCCGGAGTGAGTTGACTATTGTCGATGGGACCTGGTGGATCGGAGGTTTGACCCTTGACGTAGGATTCCCATTGATTTAACCAGGCGACTGGAAGAGCGTAGACGGGAGCGCTGGGGCAAACGGTTCGGCCGGAATTTCGAGCCGCGTGATTGGCCAAGTAGTGATCGACTAAGACGTTCGGTCCGCCTTTGAAGGTGGTGCTTAAGAAGTGCCAAACTGCAGATGTGACTCGGACGCAAGGGATTCGAGTTTCGTCTTCATTGACGGGGGTTTCGAAGAGTTCCCGATTATCAATCGGGCCTGGTTCTGCCATCGTGAGAAATTTTGTCATCCAATGGGTGGAGACCATGTGAGTTTTGGGCTCGCCTGACGTTGCCTGCTCAATTTGGTGAAACCGTTTCCTGAGTCGGTTTGCTTTCGACGAGTCTTTCATGTAGAAAAGGACGTAGGCTTGTGATGAGTTGACTGTTTGCTTCGAGACTTTCGTGACATTGGAGTCGTCATAGTGGAACCACTGGTTTGAGTCACAGTTGAGCGCGTAACACGTATAATGACCACCCGAACCACTCGCTCCATGGTGACATATGACGCTGATTAAATTGTACTTGGTGACACCCCCTTTCCAGTCTTCATGAATGTACGGCTGTATGTCAAGTCCTTCCATTGGAAATTTGACGTAACTCGATATCTTTGATGAAAACACCAAATCATGACGGAATCTCTTCAAATGGATACACAAAACTTCGGGAGTTTTTAAAAATTTGGAAAACTTGACGCCATTCCGCAATTTGTTACACTTTTCACAGCTGTACATATTGTCTCCTTTGAGCTCATCAGCAGAGAAAAACGCCGACAGGCAATCATGTAGCGACACCGTTGGACCCCAAAACCAAGAGCAAAGCCAGTCCCAAAGCCAATTGTACCATCCTTGCTCTCTTGTGTACAAATGGGAACACTTCGGCGGTCCAGAGACACTTCCCTGGTGGAGAATGTTCAGATGATCACGATTCGGTATGGGGAGTGACAGATCTTGAAATGTTTCGACTCGTGTCGACACACGATTACACGTAAGACACTGCACTGAACTGAGCAAAGTTCCGTCAAAAATATCCGAGATGATACTTCGGTAATGTAGTTTTTTACTTTTGTTAGGTGTTGTGCTAGGGGGAGCGGGCGATGAGGAGCGCGATGCCGAGTCCTCCGAAGAAACGGGTTTGTTGGCAGCATCTTCACTCAGGGACGACCTTTCTGACACTCCCGAATCACAAGTCTCGTACTCTTCTCCCTCGGACCCTTCGGGCTCAGAATCTTGAATATTACCGGGTTCCTTAAGGTAGACAGGCTCGGGGCAAGGTACTTTAGTTTCTTCGTGGAGCTGGTCCATGAGACAGCGTAGAAACTCTTGGGAGTCGTGCTGTTGAAATCCACGAAACATGGGGTGAGTCGCGCGAATCGCGTACAGGATATGAGGCGGTGCGATGTACAGATGCCTTTTGTTGGACCACATCTCTGTAATAAGGCTGTGGAAGGAAGCAACTAGCATCCTAGGGCTGGCAGAACGTGACCCGCTTCCACTTTGAGCTGGTCGCTCAATCTCAGGACAGGGCCTACTTAGAATGTAACTAACTAAGGGAGGAGTGTTGGCAAGTGCTTGAAGCGCAGAGTTCATGTAACACGTATTACCCAAGTTCTGCAGCCCCGTCAAACCTCTGGGCCGAACAGTTTTCAGACCGTCTCCACTTCCTCCAACCCTGGACGAGTCGTCGTCGTCGTCATCATCGTCGTTTGTTATGAATATCTCGAGCTCGCACTCGTGACAACACACCCGTGAATCTGTCACGTTGAGAAACACGGCATGTTTGGGATCTTGTTTGTAGTGAAAGTACGAGTGGTTCGAGTTGGGTGACTCGGCACAGAACACTTGAAGGCAGTCGGCATGAAGACAGAGCCACAGATTGCTGGTCGCTTTCCCGAGGCATAGGGCGCACTCCAAACTCGTCGCTGTTGGGCTTCCCTCGAAGTGCTCCTGAGTTTGAAGAAGACGGTCCTGATCGATTTCGAGTACGTGAGGACAGGACGACAAGTCAGAGGAAACATCACCGTTCGGTTCCATTATCCAAAACAGATTTTTGTTAATCAACAAAAATACCCGCACCGTTCACCTTTGATAACACCGAAAAACTTGTCACCCATGATCACCCGTAGGCCGAACGCAACAAAACTGGTCGAAAAATTAACGAGTACAAAAAATTAACAAGACATGCTGAGTAAGCAGACTGTCACAGGACACTGGGGAAGTGAGAGATATGTAAAAAAAAAAAAAAAAAGGAGGGAGGTGTCCCGTTTTCCGTACGAAGAAACAGGAAGGAAAGAGAAAGAAAAAAATGTTGTCAGGGAGAAGTTGAAAGGCTTCAACTTGACCGCAAATCTGATAAGCGTGCCAACGAACTGTGGAAACGCATTGCCCCGCCAAAAAAACAAACTTTAACTTGCACAAACACACTTACCGACCAGTGATCCTTGGTACATATCTTCCTTTTGAGCACCTGAGACCGTGGCTAAAATTGAGAATAAGAGCGAATAAGCGGTACTGACCTCTGCAACCTGAAAAATGTATGTGGTGCTTAGGGGTGCGCGCGGGACGGGAAATGAAAAGTCCCGTCCCGCATTTTTTGGCCCCTCGTCCCGTCCCGTGCGGGATTTCCCGCATGCATCGCGGAACAAAAAAGTACATGATCAAATACCCCCCTCCTCATCCAGATATTTTTGAAGTAATTTTCGGGTGCTCTGACCATCAGTGGCGTAGGTAGGAATTTGTCCTGGGGGGGGGGACAGATTGAAATCTCGTAAGGGTGAGGAAAGGGGGTAAGTTCACATTTTAGACATCATTCCACCCAGCCAGCAGCACAGTCTTAATCTGGACGTCTTGCTGGCCTCATCATAGCCTTAAGGCGGGGTTTCAGGCGGGTCTCCTCGACCCCTTCCCAGTCGCCCTCGCCTAAACTTCGCACATAAATTTTGGCTCCATTTCTGCATCAATATTCGATTTCAACGTCTCATTTTAATCTTCAGGAAGTTCTACAGTGACGTTAGATCTTGCTTTTCCAGATTTCATCCCTAAAATTACCTTAAAACACATTCAAGTTGTAAAGTGATTTGGGGTTATTTTAGGGATAAAATTTGAAAAAGCAAGATCTAAAGTCACTGTAGAACTTCCTGAAGATTAAAATGAGACGTTGAAATCGAATATTGACGCAGAAATGGAGCCAAAATTTATGTGCGAAGTTTAGGCGAGGGGTGACTGGGAAGGGGTCGAGGAAACCCGCCTGAAACCCCCCCTTAATATCTCAGTTAAGAGCGATTTTTGGACTCTACCCGCATATTAGCGCTTTTCTCAATTTTGGCCGAGTGTATCGTTCTTCCCAATTTCAGCCACAGATTAGCGGTTTTACCCCACCCCCTTCCATGGCCATGAATTTGCGCATTTTCTCAACTTTAGTAGCAAAGTATCGTTTTTATCCTGTGAGCAACGTTTCTCAAATATCCACGAGTTTTGGCGTTTTCCTCTATTTTAGCAGCATATTACCGATGTTTTAATTTTTTTACCAGGGGATTTTTTCTCAGTTTTAGCTGGAAATGAACGTTTTTCTTAAGTGTTTTCCTCAATATTAGCCGCAAAATAGGGGGAATTTTCACGAATTACGATGTTTTTGGTTCACTTTACGCAATCCATGAGCGATTTTTCTCAGTTTACTCGCGAATTAGCGGTTTCTTCACCTATTGCCATAAATTGGCGCTATTTTTCAATTTGAGCCTGAAAAGTGGCCTTCAGAATCCGCAAATTGGCGTATATTCAGTTTTTGGCGCAAATTAGACTTTTTCTCAATTTCAACCGCGAATTAGCGCTTTTAGTGCATTTCATTCTGAAAATGCACTACTGGTCTCGTCGTGATGGTGGCAAACATGGGTCATGTCATGTTTTTTTCACGTTTCAGAACCTCTAGAACACGAATTCAGTGGTCTCCAGGATTCATATATATATGTTTATAATATTATGGCCGTTTTCTTGTTAGCACGATAACTCTCGAAGAAATTAATTTAGCGGAACGCGCTTTGGCACAAAAATCAGTAGTCATAAGACCCCGGTCGGTATTGCATTTGGGACAAATCGGTCAAGGTGGAGGGGGGGAAATAGGGGTTAAATGGTCAAAAAATCACTATAAATCACCAGTTGATTCTAGAAGCATCATATTCGGTACGTATACTCCATGTTAGACTAGCCTTTGTTTCACATTTTACTTTTTTGAAAAAGTCGAAGGGGAGAGGGTGTTGCCCCCGGAGTGGAAGTAAGCGTGTGGTCTTGTTAGCACGATAACTCTCGAAGAAATTAATTTAGCGGAACGCGCTTTGGCACAAAAATCAGTAGTCATACGACCTCGTTTGGTATTGCATTGGGCCAAATCGGTCGACTTGGTTGGGGGGCGGGGGAGTAATATGGCTTGAACTGGTAAAAAAATCACTAGTAATCACCAGTTGATTCCAGAAGCATTATATTACGATGATTTCATTTTAAGTTCAACTTAAACAAACCCGGCAGCAAACAGTACGATGGAGGGTCAAACATTAACGAAACAAATCATGGTCTCAACATTACTACTTCTGGGACGGCAGAATACAAAATGAAATGCACTCTTTCCGACCGCAAGCTGCCGGAGCGAAATTTTTTTTTAAATTTTAGCGGCGACGCGTCGTAGCGTTTCAAACCGAGTGCATCCGAGTGTATCGTTCTTCCCAATTTCAGCCACAGATTAGCGGTTTTACCCCACCCCCTTCCATAGCCATGAATTTGCTCATTTTCTCAACTTTAGCAGCAAAGTATCGTTTTTATCCTGTGAGCAACGTTTCTCAAATATCCACGAGTTTTGGCGTTTTCCTCTATTTTAGGAGTATATTACCGATGTTTTAATTTTTTACCAGGGGATTAGCACTTTTCTCAGTTTTAGCTGGAAATGAACGTTTTTCTTAAGTGTTTTCCTCAATATTAGCCGCAAAATAGGGGGAATTTTCACGAATTACGATGTTTTTGGTTCACTTTGATTCCAGAAGCATTATATTACGATGATTTCATTTTGAAGTAGCCTTTGATTCCCACTAAGTTCAGCTTAAACAAACCCGGCAGCAAACAGTACGATGGAGGGTCAAACATTAACGAAACAAATCATGGTCTCAACATTACTACTTCTGGGACGGCAGAATACAAAATGAAATTCACTCTTTCCGACCGCCAGCTGCCAGAGCGAATTTTTTTTAAAAAATTGTAGCGGCGACGCATCGTAGCGTTTCAAACCTGTGAATTAGCGAATGTTCTCAATTTCAGTCAGAAATTGGCGTTTGGCACAATTTTACCTTCAAATTGGCGATTTTTTCTATTTTTAGCCGCGAATTAGCAATTTTCTTAATTTTGAGGCTTAAAATTAACCTTTCTCTTAATTTTGACTAGGCTGATAATTTTATTTTCTAAATTTTACCCGAAAATTAGCGGTTTTTCACATTTTACCACCGCATTAGCAATTTTACATCACTTTTATAGGTATAGATTATTGCTTCTTTTCAGTTCTAGCCGTGAATTAGCGTATTTTTTAACATTATACTATAGCCATGCATGAATTTGCAATTTTCTGAATTTTAGCCACAAAAATGCCTTCATAAGGTGCGAATTTAAATTATAAATGTACATATTTTTATTCATTCCAAAAAATTTACATCTATCCATTCATTTATGTCAAAAATCATCATTTTTAAATTATAAATTTAACGACACATTCGAGAATTAGTGGTGTTGCTCAATTTTAGCTGCGAATTTTCGCTTTTTCTAAATTTTAGCAGCGTCGTGGTTTCCAACCCGTGCATTACCGACCGAGTTTTGTCAATTTTTGCCAAGAATTGGCGTTTAACTCAATTTAAGCTGCAAATTAGCAATTTTTTCCATTTTTAACAGAGAATTAGCACATTTCCCCAATTTGAACTGAAAATTAACGTTTTTCTTCATTTTAGCTGCGCTAATTGGTGATTTTTTCAATTTTTGCGGCGAATTAGTGATTTCTCTTCATTTTGTGTCCGCGAACTAACGTTTTTCCATATCTTTATATATCTGAAAATTGCAAATTAGCGATTTTTCCCAATTTCACTTGTGAAATAGCGTTTTGTGCTAATTTTGCGGCCATTCCCTTTTTCATACGCGAATGGGTGATTTTACGCCATTTCAGTTGTGAATTTGCCATTTTTGTCCAATTTTAACCTGAAAGCGTCTTTTATTTGTCAATATTATAGCGTGTTTTCTCAACTTTAACCGCGGAGTTTGCCGAAATACAAAACTTTTGCGTTGTTTTCCACAATTTATTCGTAGAATGGCCTCCATGTAACGCGAATCAGCGATTTTTTTATTTTTAAAAAAATGTTAGTCTGGGATGTTGCATCGCGAGACTACGAATCAGCGCTTTTTAGCAGCTATAGCCATGAATATTACCGATTTTTGTCTGATAGAGGGTCCGGGGTGAAACCCCCCCCCCCGTACCTTGGTACACGTCTGCGTTTGGTCCGAAGTCCAAGGAGAAAGCTGGACGATATCCCCCCCGTACCTACGCAACTGCTGACCATTGGTCGCTGGTGGTGGTGGGTGTGGGGGGGCACCCCATGTCCATTGGCGAATGCAGAAAATTGATTAGGTGGAGGAGAATTTCGACAAAATTACAATATGGTCCCCCTCGTCAACACCTGGACGGGGGGAACCACGAGATTTTCTTTGTGTTTTTTTGTTTTTTTGTGTAACTCGAAAGATACAGGTTCCACACAGTGGCGGAACAACACCTATATCTGGGCCCGGTGGGGGGGGGGGAAATCTCTAGGAGGCCCTTTGGTCTCTAATTAAACTAGGAACACAGGGTGGTTCGGGATAAGTGTGACAAAACTTTTTGGGTAAAACTACGTCAAAAGAGGAGTAGAATGCGACCTTCGCAGATGTCCTATCTTCATTTTCCTAGGAGTTATGCTTTTTTTAGTGTTTTTATTTCCTAACTGAATTTGCTCTAGAAAAACGCAGATTGCTCGACTACTGTTACGATTTCCTCAAAAAGTCTCTACAGTTTCGGAAAGTACGGAAGATTTCCTGTGCAATGATGGTCAATGCATTCTTCAAAAGCAACACAAACCACCAAAGATCTGGCAATTTTATTTAAATTCCAAAAATCTCTAATTCTGTGCTCTAGAAAAACATATGCCAATTCCAGAAGTTTACCTGAAACGTCTCGCCAAGTATCAGAAAAACTTGCACAGTGTCTGAGCTTTCCAGTGGTGCCCTCACGGTCCAAATCATCGATCTCCTTCGACGAAAAATCCATTTTTAGATTAAAAACGGCGAGTTTTTTGTTGCCAAAATGTCAACTGTTTTTATTTTCATTGAAATTGTAATTGGCCATGTTGTCGTGGAGTTATTCAGACGTCCAGGTGGTACATGTTGTCTCTCCACAATAATTGTTTTTATTTCTTTCTTGTTCTTGGTCTAATCGATTTTCTGCCTGTCTAGGCCTTCATCAGGACCATTATTAAAATAAGTTTTCGTGTGTCTTCCACACTCGTTGACTTCCTCTACCTCCTCTCTTTTGAAGAGAAAAAACATTATTTTTTCTAAAAAATGGCCATTTCTGACGAAAAATCGCCAATCAACTAAGAAAACGCTTATGAATATTTTTGAAAAAGACACTTTGAATATGTTTTTCTGAATCACGGGATGTCCGTACACTCAGATTTAGTGCGGACAAACGGGGACTGACTTTTTTGAACAAAATAAAATCCATTGTTGGTTGGGAGTCAGGACAGGACTTCTCGGTGAGCTGGTCCATGAAGCCAAATCCACTAGCGATATTTTAGCTTCACCACCACCGCTATGTTACGCTGATTTACATCGGCGAGTAGTGGATTGTCCTGACAACAAACCAACCTTGGATTTTTATTTATTAGGTCATCTAAAACTAGTCTACCAACGACCAGTTGCGACCATGCAGAAAGAAGCTTGAGAATCGTACGTATTCGAGAATCGTGCAAGGAAATCCAGAGGCGACGACTGGAGGTGCAACGTGCATCCAATGCAGTTTATGTGGAGGGCCAATTTTCGCATTCGACAACAAGGAGAAACCTAGAATCCCAGAAAAATCCATCGCGGGTTGGGGGGTCAAGGTGACCACCGTACTGGTCCATGAAGCCCAATCCACTAACGATATTTTAATCTTCACCACCACCCAATTTCCGCTAGACGGGTATATTCGGGAGGGCATAGGTAAAAGTAGACCATATCATCCGAGGCAGCATGCATACATAGCGGGGAAATCGACAGAGTCGGCGTTGCAAGAGCTGGTAGGGAAGCTGGAGGATACCATAGCCCAAAGAGAATATGCATTGGTTTTGTTCCTGGACATAGAGGGAGCATTCAACCAGGTCACTTTTCAGCGAATAGTGGAGGCTTTGAAAACCTTTCGGGTGAACCCAATGGTGGTTAGATGGATTAGTCATGCTTCGAGGCATAGGTGGATTAGGGCAGAGTTAGGGGGAGAAACGGTAGAAAGGAGGGCAAAGAGAGGAACCCCGCAGGGGTCTAGCCTCTCGCCCCTCTTATGGATAATAGTGGTAGATGAACTAATTAGATTAATGGAGGGAAATGGCTTCTATATGCAGTTTTTTGCGGATGATGGAGCCATCGTGGTTATCGTGGTTAGAGGAAAGGTATTGTCGACACTTTTTGAACTTATGAGGTAGGCGATTAGTTTAGTGGAGGAATAGTGCGAGGCAAGAGGGTTAACCATTAACCCGAGCAAGGTGAAGCCGTGTCTAGAACAGGCAGGGGCTTCAGACTCAACAGATTAGGGGCAAGGAGGTGGAGTTAACAACGGAAGTTAAGTATTTAGGGGTGTGGCTAGATCATCGACTGAGCTGGGAGAAGCACGTAAGGGAAACTTATCAAAAGGCGATGGGCACCTTTTGTCAGGTTAGAAGGGTAGTGGGGAAACATGGGGCCTGAACCCCAAAATGACCCTATGGTTGTACACGGGGATTATCCGACCAAGGATCCTCTACGGGGCCATGGTCTGGTGGAGGGCGGCGAACAAAAAGGGAAACGCAGCTAAATTAGACAGAGTGCAAAGGCTGGCCTGTCTGGTGACCCTAGGGGCGTAAAGAACGACACCAACAAGACCGATGGAAGTAATGCTAGGACTAAAACCCTTAAGCCTTGAACTGCAGGCACGGGCTATGGAAACGGCATACAGATTGGACTGCATGTAAGGGAAGGTAGGAAACGGGGGGATACGAGAACACATGCGCAGAGTGGCACCGTCCACGGGCATGAGATCGGATCAAATGGTAAAACAAGGGGACTTTGTAAAGACGATCGTGGTCAAACTATCCCGGGAGACCGGGCAAGGGGGGGATACAGAAGAGATTCAGTGTTTTACGGACGGTTCAAAAATTGGAACCGGGAAAGGGAAGGCGGGGTCAGGCATATACATCCCCGGAATGGGGGTGGAAGAGAGCCTGACGTTGGGGAAATATGCGACGGTGTTCCAGGCGGAGGTTGCGGCCATACAGGCTTGTGCAATCGAACTGAGACGGAAAGGTGTGACAAATAAGCGAATAACGATATACTCGGACAGCCGAGCCGCCCTCGGGGCCATTTCCAGGCTGGTGGTCAAGTCGGGGGCGGTGGAGGGCTGTATAGACAGTATATCGGCACTGCTGACGGAGGGTATCACGGTTACATTAGGGTGGGTACCAGGTCATGCTGGCATCCCGGGGAATGAGAGAGCAGACGAGCTGGCTAAGACGGGGGCCATGACAGAATATGTCGGCCCAGAACCGGTGGTGGGGATAGCAAGGGAAGTAGGACTCAGTGAAATTCGGGGTTGGGCGAAAGCGGAAGCCCAGGCACGATGGGAAGCAGAAGATCACTGCAGACAAGCGAAGGAGGGCATTAAAAGGTATGATGCCAACACGACAAAGTGGCTGGTAGGGTTAGGGCGAAAGCAAACTAGGAAGATAGTAGGAATATTTACAGGGCACTTTGCAGTTCAGAGACACTTGCACATGATGGGGCTAAATAGGGGACCCTACATGTGAGAGGTGTGGAGGAGGAGACAATGGGTCATTTAGTGAGAGAGTGTGAGCGGTTTACGGCAGCGAGGTTTGCTGTATTTGGGAGGGACAGGTTGACCGACCCAGAATTTTCCAGGCTCAAGGGGTCCGAGTACGGGATTTTCTGGGGAGGGTGAGGAGATTTGAGGAGCCGTGCTAGCCCCTCCGAGTCCGGGACCCGTTGGGTATGACGTAGGGGCCCAATTGGTGGCCTTGGCGTCGCCGGACTCAGCTTGGCCGGGACGGCACCCCCCCCCCCCCAAAAAACACCCAATTTCAACGTAAATTGGAGTTAGATTTAGCTGACCGCTTGAATCCGTATGCCTCATCCGTTAGGAACAAGTAATCAGAGCTAGATTCACCTCATTTGTTATTTTTACAGTTTTGGGCTCGCTTATTGCTTCTACCTCTTCACTAGATGGTGAAAACTGGTAACTAGGGCCTTGGTGTAATGTTATTGAGTTGAGGACCAATAATAAAGGAAATTTTGTGCTCTTTTCAATGAGCTATTTACTTTTAGTCTAGCACCTGTTGATGTTGCCGTACTAGTCACTTGTCGAAAAAAAAACAGAGGGTCATCAAAACAAACACGAAATTGACGATACCTCGAAAACCAAGAGGAATTCCAAAAAACCTCAAATAGTAATTTGAATTGTTCATGCAAGTTCCCCATTTGGCACATTCAAAAACTGAATTCACTGATTTTGTTTCATTCATCCCAAAGGCAGATTTCCGATCATTAAAATGAAAATGTCGTTAAATTGGTTCCTCCAAACACAAATTTCACGCATTTTCGCTTGTTCAGTAACACATATATTTCGTGGTTTCGGTTCCTTTAAAACCGAAGTTGGCTGGTTTCCACGCTTCCTGGATTTTGCCTCTTGATTCAATAGCGGTCTAAAACGAATGTGTCAAAAGAAAACTATTTAGAGACCAAGATCCTAAGGAGGGGTTACACCCTAACTTGTATTAGCTTTACCACCGATTCGAAAGTGATTGTAGGTGAATATTACAGGATTTGGGAACTCTTTGGTGAGGATGAGGGGGGGGGGGTAAAGGCGGCAAAATAGAGCTTGCCCCCCCCCCCCTTTGGAAATTCCCTAGTTTCAGCCCTGGGTCGAGGAAACACATGTACAACTCCCCCTTAACATCTACTGAAGTTTAGAAGTTTTAGCTTAAGGATTTGTGGAAGCTTCTGTTAAAATAAGCTTAGGTTAGATGCCGTTACTTTAAGGGGTAAAAATGTTACACGAAATCGACTAAGTCGGGTCAATTATTTTTACCTCCTTAAAGTAACGGCATCTATCCTAAGCGTATTTTAACAGAAGCTTCCTAGAAATACTTAAGCTAGAACTTATTCCTAACCTTTTCACAACTATTGGATTTGTATACAGGGTGTTCATAAATTACTTCGACAGAGAAAGTATGGTGTTGGTACACCTCATTTGTGATCGAAATTACTATTTGAGGTTTTTTGGAATTCCTCTTGGTTTTCGAGGTATCGTCAATTTCGTATTTGTTTTGGTGACCCTTGCATGAATTGTTTTGGAGATTTTTAAATAAATTTCAAAGTTCTTCAGGAGGGGATGGATGGTGCGAGGGAAAATGACGTCAATGTGCAGTTGTGAAGCATTTGGGGGTACTCTAAAATGTTTTGTTCACAAATAACAAGAAAAATTGACCCCCAGAAAACGCGTCTTCTCCCATCTTTTCAACACCATCCATTTCATTAACTGCCCTTTGACGTAATCAAATCCCCACTCAAAATTTTTAAAAAACCCCTAGATTGATTTCAATGTTTAATGCGGGCAATTGTCTTGTTGAAGAGCCCTCTTCAAGAAACACCAGTGATTGAAAAATGTGCAAGTTCCCCATTAGTTTTTTGAATTAACGAATTTGAGCTAAAATTTTATCAGCGGAATTGCAAGTCACGGGTCTAAATTTTCGCGAGATTGTTAGTTTCCTGCCTTTATTTAATCAAAATTGCAGGTTTCCTGTTATGCATAGTTTACTTTTGATCCTGATGAATTTCTTTTGGCGAAAGACATCTTTTTTTGCGTGCTTCATAAATTAGTATAAATAAACGTTTTAATACGTATTAACGTTTTTCTCGTCGATTTCATCCGTGAATCTGCGCTTTTGCACATTTTTAGATGTGAGTGAACCGTCCTTCCTCAATTTTAGCTGCGAATTACCGCTTTTCATTAGCAATTTTTTTCTATTCGAACCGTGAAGTGAAGCGTTTATATCTCAATTTTATCTGCGAATAAGTGCTCTTTCTCAATTTTATCCTCGAACTAGCAATTTTTCTGAATTTCAAGCGCAAATTAGCGCTGTTTCTGAATTTAATCCACGAATCACCGCTTTTTCACAATTTGGGTCGTAACAATGGGCGTTTTTTCTTAATTTAAGCCACGAATTATCGTTTTACTGTGGTTACTAATACCGTTGGCAAAGCTACATTCCCATAATATTTACTAAGCAAAAAAAAAAAAAAAAAATGCCGCCCCCTAAAGTTGCCGCTGGGAGCACGTGCCCCCTTTGCCCCCCCCTAGTTTCGGCCCTGCCTCGACCCCCCTCCAATCTTACCACTCCTACTCCGCGTTACGGAAATTACCGCCGTATTTCTGCACCCATCGTGGACTACAAGGGCTCATTTAAATCTTCAGGAAATTCCGCACAAGCGTACGATCTTGCTTTCCTAAATAAGTCGTCGAAAGAGAGTGAATTTTCAAGGTAAAAGTTTGTGTGCGTTTTACAGTTATTTTAGGGATGAAATATGAAAAAGGAAGATCGTACGCTTGTGCGGAATTTCCTGAAGATTTAAATGAGCCCTTGAAGTCCACGATTGGTGCAGAAATACGGCGGTAATTTCCGTAACGTGACCTATGATTGGAGGGGGGTCGAGGAAACACTTGTGCAACTCCCCCTCAAGACATAAATGTCTCCGTGTGTACAAGGCTTAAAGGTATACGTTCTACCACCACTATAATCTATAATGAGAATTTCTAAAGTCATTTCAGTTCCACCTTGAGTAGGTATAGTGTCAGAATGTAGGGGATATAAGGAGGATCGGATTGTAGGCCCATATACTGCCAAACGGGACGGGGGATTAGTGTGAGTACCTACTGAGAATAACTGCAAATAAGCACGCCGTTGGAAAGCTTAATAGAAAACAGGCATGTTTCGAAAGAGTCAACCACATTGGTTTTTGATCGTAAAATTGGTGCCAGATGCGAAAAATTCGCTTTAGAAAGACCTTAGATATGAATCCTTCGCGTTACGGCCCTGCCAACCAATATTTACTTTTTCCAGTCGAACGATAAAGATACAGAGCTGAGTTTAATGTATGCTTGTCTCTATTGGCTCGATATCGCATATGCCACCTGGTGGTTCAATAATCAAGAGTGGTCAATATTGGTCACGCCAGAAGAAGGTATGTTAAGTGGTGGAAGGATGCGGGGACTCGTTGTTGACGAGAGAAACTCAATTTGGCTAGGGGGACTCAACGCTACATCTATATACACACGACGACATCCAAGCGTCGCGTGCCGTTGGACATGATCCCTAGTTCCAATTGAATTTCAATATTGGATTCAAATATTGAATGGAGAATTGATAAACAATTATTTGAAATTCAGCTTCAATTTGAAATACCCGAACGAATAATTAGGATATTTTTTGCTGTGATTAGAATCGTGTTCATGTCGAAGTCCGCTTCGGCTTCTTTCTCAAACAAGGAATCGCGCGCATGCATCATGAATGAGACAACCTCACACTGCAGGAAGAGCCTCTCTTCTCGCGTTTTGTGTGCCCCTGCCCTTGTCCGCAACCCTAACCGGGAAGGAAAGTTGTTTTTTACTATTATTTTGCGTCATTTTAACTCGTTTTTGAGAGCCTGAAAAACTCTTTGTAGTTCAATTTAACGAGTGCTTTTACTAATAATTTTAAACACAAGTTTATGAGCGCTCGGTGAGCTCCTGTGGAATAAACCCTGCCAGAAAAGAATGAGCGAAGAGAACGTGCAAATAGTGAGTAAACATATTCTCACTTTGTTTATTATTTTATCTCAAGCACATTTTCACTTCATATTTTTTATTAATTTAGGACTGGGGTAGCGAAAAACTCATCAAGGCCCAGCAAACCATCGACGAGAATAAATGGGACATAGAAGCTTGGGGCGTTCTGATACGAGAGGCTCAAAATCGGTGGATAAATGACGTTCGACCGTTTTTTGAACGTCTCGTCTCCGTTTTCCCTACGAGTGGCCGTTATTGGAAGATATACATCGAGCAAGAGGTGAGTGTATAGCGGTTTTATGAGGTTCGCTCGGTACATTTTCCGTACTGACGGTAGGCCGTTGAAGAGGATTAATTCTTTAGGGCTATTTCAGGATTACATTGTAGGCGCCTATTTTTATTTTGGGCTTTTCAAACTAGCCTCGATGGTGTGGCTGAGTGTTTGTGCTACTTAATACATAAATTCGTCAATTTATTGAATGTGGATAACCGAAGTAGGCAGGGCATCTTTTAACGTGATGTTTGATTGTTCTTACACCGCTTGGCGAAAATTATGGAAGCGTAGGAACTCAGAAAGGAGCGATCGTATCCGTGTGGTCACTGCAAGTCGGGGAATGAAGATGAGGGTTATAAAGGGGTAGAGTTCTGCGGAAGGCTCCGATAGTGAGCAGTTGAGAATAGGGTTGCCAGATTTACTGGGCCTGGGACCCGGTCTTCTGTCTCCAGCCGGGCCAAGGATACCTCCGGACCAAAAAATCTCTGGCATTAGTTCGAGGAAGACCAAATAACCCCTACCTACAAAATAATTTCTTAGAATAATTTTACGTGAACGTAATATTTTTCATGTCTATTTCTTGATAAACGGGGCTGCTGTTATCCAAGGAAGAATTAATACGGGAAAAAGTTCCAACTTGAAAAAAGCCCCGACCCCCAAAATGTCCCCACCACAAAAATACTCCATCCGAAATGTCTGACCAAGTAACGGCACCTCCACGACCCTTCCGCGTGCCAAGAAAACATAAATTTTCCCACCAGATATTAGGTCTGTTCCAGTAAGGTGTTTGGAACAAGTTCGGAGTAGAGTTACCAGTCAATAAAATGTAATCAACTTAAATTTTATTGGCTGGTCCCGTGGCAACTCTACTCCGAACATGTTCGAAGCACCTTGCTGGAACAGACAACAGACGTACTGATGAAGCAGCAAAAATAAAAAAAAATGTAATCTGACAGTCTGGGTTTCCGTTCAAAAACGTAGACAAAACCGTCGAAAATTGATACTTGCTGAAATTGAACCGGAATAATAGCCTAGTGTCTGTTCAGCTGAACATTCCAACGAAGAATAATTGATTTTTCTTTCTCCAAATGAAGGGTCCCGGGGAAGAACGGCTTTAGTCCACTTAAACTAAACTTATAGAAAATTGAATTCAAACATTTTCAACTCGTAAGGTTTTTTTTTACTCGAGGAAGAAAGTAGGCAAAAATCATAATTTGACCAGAAATTCGTATATTAGAGAACAGTAGGCAACCATCAGCTGCTTGGGCGGACTGGAGTGAAGCCCCCTTCTTCCCTTAGGCACGCGTTTTTCTCTTGCACGGTATATTTTTTACTGTGTTTCTGAAGGTCTCAAGCCACTTAACGCTTTTATCGAATCAACTAAATTGTAGTACACAGGACAAGTTGCCAAATGGCCTCACAAGATACATTCGTAGCAAAAGTGGACTGAGGTCGTTTTTCCCTGGAGCCCTTCAAATAAACTAGATGTTTGATTAGCCAAACCCCACCCGGGGCGCAAGTGGTAGCGCATTGGACTAGCATTCCAGAGGTTGCGGGTTCAAATCCCGACGGGGAGCCCATTTTTTCTGGAAGCTCGAATTGTGTTTGGCTTTGCCTTTCCGTGTCGTCCGGGTAAAATCAGTTAATAAATTTACTTCTTTAATTAAAATACCGGAGACAGAAACCCTCGTATCTATCTAAACTTTGTATTCTTATATTATGTATTTTGTTCCTGTCTGTATTCCGAAAAAACCCCGGCCCACGAATACCTGTTGGAGATCACTCGCTCGTAAACACGCGAGTATTTAATTATTATCATTCGCGTGAAGTTCTAATTTTTTAAAAGAAAAAATATAATCTGAAATCTCTTTTCATTTTTTTTATTGCCACGTATCCTAATCCTGCATGTTATGGGCCCAGCATTCTTCCACTGCGAAATTTAAATATTAATTCAAAATATGTACTATCATAAAGATTTCCTTATCTAATTTGTTTCGAGGCTTGTACCGATAGTTTTCGTGGTGCAAGCGATTCTTGGAAGGGAAAAATGGGGATTTCCTTCTCCTTTTTGAAGGTGAAGTCAGTTTTTCCCGGCATTGAGAGGTGGTCTTGTTTTCACTGTCGCAGTCGACTTTTAGTCCGTTACAAGTGGTCGAAATCAAATCGGCTTGGCATTTATTTTGGTGAATAGATGAGAGATTATCCTTACGGTCGGAGCCAAGCGGCGGTCGGCTCTGGCCAAGGTCGGTAGGGCGATTTTCTTCACGGGCTATGATGGCTAGAGAGATGACGGGGTGGTGGAGGGAAAGGCCGTTTTGCCTAAAATGATTTCAAACACGCTCATGAAAACTAGGAAACTTAACTTTGAAGGTACTCCCCCCCCCCCCTATCAGCGAGTTCAGAATTAGTGTATTTCCATGGTTTCCATTGGTGGCGCAAAAAACGTTCTTGCTTGTGTCCTACGAGTGCCTTCAATTGGCTTAGTCAAAATTACAATTTTTGAAGGGGGGGGGGGCTGGCGTGAAGTTGGTCCCCCAAAGAGAAACATGCGTTGTTCGCAGATTTGGTGCACTAACTAAAAATTAGATGGTGCTCTGCGGTGCTATGCGTGTGCCCCCTTTTGGGACTATCGCGAAAACTATCGCTATGCTTCAGTGAGGTAGATTTTGGCCAAGTTCAAAACTAAAGTACGCGACACGAAATAAGGCGGGTGTGACTCATCGACTAAAAAACCAACGTTGCGCATTATAGTCCCAAAGGTGCGATGAAAAGCTCAAGTCTACACCCATAGCTGGCAACGTTGCGCTCCCATCGTTGTCACTTTGGAGAGCTGTGAGCCGGTGAGCGTTCGTAAAACCCCACATCACCACCCACAACGCACGGGGTGGCAACAGGGCATGGGAGGGCCGATGAGTCACACCCGCCTTATTTCGTGTCGCGTACTTTAGTTTCTTCAGCACGCTATCGGCCAGACTCAAGGAACCGGGCCATCTGGTACTGATGGTCATTGCATTTTTTTATTTTGGGCAAAGATGCAAGCTGTCTTTTTGCGAAGAGATGATTTTGCTCTCTAGGATGCTTCCTTTCGGAATCGAAAATAAAAAACGACTCACCAAGAATGCTATTTCACCATTTTCATGGTGGGACAATATCTAAATTCAGTCGATAACTGGATTTTCAATAAAAATCAACCCAAAAAACCTTTATAAAACCGTCTTAAAAGTTTAGCCGGCAATTTTTTCTGGATTCACTACTTCCTGTCACCAAATCACCAAATAAACGATTGTAATAAATAAAGATATTGTAGCTTAGATATTTAAATTATAGATTAATATATTTTAGTTTTTAATTTAAATTGAACCAGATTAGGTGATGCTGTTGTTAAAGGGTGGATTTATTGGCCGTTTTCGGACTCAGATCAGGTCTCCTTCATTTGTGGTGGCCCGGTGAGGTTAACTACGTAGTAACTTTTGAAACTCAATGAGGGTATTGCCATAACTAGAAACATTTGGGTAGTTATTCACAGTCTCCGTCTAAGAAGGTTAAGACCCGGGGCTAAAACCACCAGTTGTGTTTATTAGCTTCTGTGCACTCTGAAGCAATCGCCTATTTGGCCTGAATCTTCTTTCGTCCCTATTCAATCTTGTTTTGTTTTTTTTTTACAGATGAAAGGGAGGAATTTCGAACGCGTTGAAAAGGTACGTGGCGCTTACCAATTTAAATTTTGCCAGGTCGTATTATTTCTAATTAAATTTATACCTATTTATTTTTATATAAACATATATTTACAAAAATGCAATACACAGTGTTTTTACCCGTTCAAGAAACGGCTCAAATTTTTTCTTTCATTTCAATCAAGTGAGACAGTGAAACTCGGGAGGTGATTTTAATGGAAAGAAGAAGTAAAAGTCTACCTTGGGGTTTTCATTTCATTTTTTAAATGACAGTTCAAATTGAACTCGATAGAGTCAATTTGTTTTGATGGAAAATCTTCTTTTTTTTTAAGGTCACTTCCTGAAAATTCACTACCGTTAATTTCTCCTTTTTTTTACATTGAGTCTGAAATGGACGATTATGATAAACGGATGTGGTGGGAGCGGGGGAGATGCTGAAAAATCTGCATTTTCCTTCATGGTGGGGGGGCATCAGAGTCGAGTCCGCAATTTAAATACCTTAGCGTTGAATGAAACTGCAAGTTCAATCGAAGTAGTAAATCCTCACGACTAATTTTCCAAAGCTGTTCGCCGCTCCGCCCAGTAATTTGTGTCGAATAAAACCTTTAATGTAAAAACGTATTCATACTTTCTTGTATTTACGCCCATATACATATACATTATATTTCCTGATCTATATTCTTTCCCTCCCACATTAACAATTTTACCTCGCCTAGTTTTTGTTTCATTTTTCGCATTTTCAGCTATTCCAAAGGTGCCTCATCAAAGTGCTTAATATTAAGCTATGGAAACTTTACTTAGCGTACGTTAAGGAAACCAAAGCCGCTCTACCTACTTTTAAGTGAGTTTTAATTTATTTTGTTTTGTTTTTTTACTCATAGGCCAGTCAATATAAACATCAAACATCGCAAATATGCATGTAATTGTTTTTTCTTTTGCATATTGTTAGGGCCAATGAGAGTAGTTTATACTCAAGTTTGCAACCTTCAAAACCTTGTGCTCAACTCGTGGCACTCGAAAAACCACGAAATTCCATCAATTTATTAGGTTGTTGAAACAAAATACCAGAAGAAAGCGTTTTCCGAGCATGACCACAGTATACATTGTTGAAGCCAACTAAATTTGCTACAATTTAAGCCCAGTCCGAGCGTCCTACGATTGTTAATTTCGGAGATACAGTCAACCAAGAAATGTGCAATATGGCCAAAAAGCGAGATTTCATTGATACGGTTATTTTCCAAGACCCGTAGCACTCAAACATAATGTTCCTACAGAATATCCACGCGAGAATAATTCTTAGGCAGTAGCTCAATTTTAATCTGACGCTATTGCCTAAGATTATTTTCGCGTAGATATTCTATAGGACAGGGTGACTGGTACTTGGTTGAGCAAAATAATAGGGGTGATTAAACATCCAAAATGCAACAAAAATTGTCCCATGACCTAGGGTCCGATTTCCTTTCCTAGTCGAGATAATAGATTTTTTTACGTTTTTCGGCACATCACTGGTTTTCGCAACAAAAACAGCTGTAACTTGGGAAGCATGCGTCCTAGGTTAAATCCAACGATACCAATGAAAATAGCACACTTTTTTCTGTGTGAGTAAGGACATTTTGTCCAAAGTTAGCGAAAGATTCTTGGAGTAAACTGGGAAAATATCAGTTTTTGACAACTGTTCAAAGCTAGACTACATTAGCCATGGTGCTCCTAGCGCCCGGCAAATTCCTCTAAAACTGTATGAAGTAACTTGGTTTAATAATTCATGCTTATTTTACTCCTGTCCTTCGCAATGTTTTGAGAAAAATCCATTGTTATACCAAAAAATAAGGCAATCAGGCCCATTTTGAGTGCCTAAAAGATGATACGAAAGCTATTTCAAGAATTTTTTTTCAGCTTATTCCACTTTTATTTGTCTTTCCTCATAGATTAGCATAGGAAAAGTGAATTAAGCTGAAAAAAAAAGTTTTGGGAATGGCTCTTGATCTTCTTGTAGGCACTCAAAATGGGCCTAATTGCCTCATTTTTTGGTATAACAATGGATTTTTATCAAAAAATTGCAAAGGACAGGAGTAAAATAAACATGAAGTTTTAAACTAAGTTACTTCATACAGTTTTAGAGGAACTTGCCGGGCGCTAGGAGCACCATGGCTAATGTAGTCTAGCTTTGAACAGTTATCAAAAACTGACATTTTTACAAATATCCTGATATTTTCCCAGTCTACTCAAAGAATCTTTCGCTATCATTAGACAAAATGTCTTTACTCACAAAAAAAAAAAAAAAAAAAAAAAAAGAGTGCTCTTTTCAGTGGTGTCGTTGGATTTAACCTAGGACGCTTACTTCCCATGTTACAGTTGTTTTCGTTGCGAAAACCCGTGATGTGCTAAAAAACAACAAATTGATTATTTGAACTAGGAATGGAAATCTGACCTTAGGTCATACGAAATTTTTTGTTGCATTTTGGGTGTACAATCATCCTTCTCATTTTGTTCAAGCAAGTACCAATCACCGTGTATTTGAGTGCTACGGGTCTTGAAAAATTACCCTTCCAATAAAATTTCGCTTTTTGGCGAGATTAGGTATTTTTGATTTGATTGCCTGTATTTCCTGAACTAATAGACCCAAGATGCTCGGGCATGGCTTAAATTGTAGCAAATTTAGTTGACTTTAACAATGTATACTGTGGTCATGCTCGAAAAACTCTTTCTTCTGGTATTTTTGTTTAAAAAACCAGAAAAAGTGATGAAATTTCTTAGTTTTTCGGGTGCCATGAGTTAAGCACAAGGTTTTGAGGGTTGCAAACTTGAGTAATAACTGCTCTCATTGGTCCCAACAACACGCAACAAAAAAATCAATTACATGCATGTTTGCGATTTACCCCGATTTTTGTGTCTATATTGACTGGTCTATCATTCAATACAACGAAGGTTGTGAGATTGAAGAGAATAATATGTTTTATAAAAAATAATGTTAAAACAAAGACCTTGGAGTAAATTGACGGCGTATCTTTGTTTTTTTCTCGAAAAACTGAACGGCTTTCAAGTTTGAGCCTTGTAACATTTACTTTAAAATGAGATAATAGGGAAAATCGCACTCATTATCGCCCTTTAGTTGTCAAAACTATTTTTCGCTCGCCCAAGGAGGAACGATGACTTTCAGTTTGCAATTTTATTGTCTACTTAATAGCGTTCATCTCGTAAATGATTGACGTGTTTCCGTTTTTCTCGGTTGTCATCGTTGCAATTTCATGACGGACTTGAAATTAATTGTGGCCTGATTTGCGTAAACGGTGACAGGGGAGGGGGGAATAAAAAAATTAAAATTAGAGTTTGAGTGTAATAAATTAGAAAATTACTTGGTGACCGTTCGAAACACGGCCCAGCAATTGAATTACACACTTTTATTTCTTGTGCGCAGTGAGCCATCTTGGGCGGACAAGCCAGCCAGTTTTTTAGGCTTATATACGCCATATCCCAATTAGACCGTGCACTTCATACTTCTTACTACGTGGGCGCCTACGGTCGCGGAGTGGTTTCTACCATCCCAGCGCCGTTAACGCCCTCATGGAGAGGAGTGAGGGGCTCGCGGCAGCCTTTGTAACAGATGAAATTGGAGAGTGGCTGGATAATTACGCACTAAAGTCGTGAAACGAATGCAGTTTATTGGTTGGCTAACGTTTAACTGCTTCTGCGGAAATCGACGTGTTGCTACTGAACGGGTTTTGTAGCACATACCGTAGCTGGCGGAAAATAGTCCATAACGTGACTGAAATCGCCCAACTCCGAAAATTCTAGTGATAGGTTTCGTTTAGCGTGGAGCAGCTAAACGGAAACTAGAAATAATTTTATTACTAATTTCATTTCCGTGTAACGGTAGGGAACAGTTTTGGTGTGGCTGAGAAAAACAAAAACTATTCTACATAAAGTCAACTACATAAACGTTTGTTCCGACGACCACTGAAACGTTTTTAAACATCGAAGGGGAATCACTCGAATTTTTTAAGTGTATCTGGAAAGCAAAGCCCACTCGAAAGTTCTCCTGCTCGGGATAGATTTATTATCATTACGCCTTTTGCAATAAAACCTTTTTATACGTATAAGGCTTTTGTGGTTCTGAATAATAGAATAAAAGCAGTAATTATTAGGATACAAAAAAAAAAAAAAATAGTTTAGCATTGTGGTTGGCGGCTTTGTGAAGGTTCGATATTGAATACGACATTGTCCTCTAAACTTATTTATTTAACAGTCAAAGCTATCGACTCACAAGGCCATTTTCAACTCTCGGATCACGTTCTGGTGGGGGATGCCCGTATGTTAAGCGTTAACAATGATCGAGTGGCCTGAAAGCTAGCTCTTCTGTTCAATAAAGTGAAGAGGACAAAACTTATTCAATAAAACCAGGTGCATGCAGGTTCAGCCAGTCAATCAGTTTTTGCCAATTCGTGAATAAATAAATTGTTGTAGCTAGCGCACTGAAGGAATAAATAGGTACCTCATGATCCAAACAGACAACATTCTGTGGCAAACGATGTTTGTAAGTGTGTGAAGATGATAAATCCAGTTTGATAACCTGGACAACTTCATCGTCAACAAAGTTGTAAAATCTTCGGAATAAAATGGCATTCGATCCAAAAAGCCGTTGACTTCCGACATAACTGACAGTTTTGGCTAGAATGATACTACACAGAAAGCCAATAGAAAAGACCCCCCCCCCCCCCATTTGAAGAACAGTTTTTCGAGTCAGGGTACGTGGACTCTATTAGGGAAGATGAGCTATGTCTCCACTTGTGCGCTTTCGTCTTAATTTATCAATTCAACAAGCCTTTTCAAACGTTCGCTTTAACTTTCAACAGCGCATGCCTCTAAGCAATGCACGCTATTTCGGACATCCGTCCAGCTTCTTGAGGCATGCAATAACCCATGCCTCACATTCAACACACCGTGCGCTGTGAGGCATGCCTCTGACGCACGCGAAAAGACACGAGTGGAGACATAGATTATAGGACTTGAAAATCCCGGTAACAGATGGGTTTTACTTAGGCCCGATTTCACCAACTTCTTAAACCACGATCAACAATTAATCACGATTACAATGTAAATACTTGTATCAGAATTTATTTGGGTCGTCATTGGCAACTAATCGCGATCAACTTTAAGCGAGATTAATTTTGTTGGTGAAAATGGGTCTTAGTTGATGAATTTTTACGTTTTAAGTTGCCGGCTGAACTCTGATTTACGACGCATGGGAAATGTGTTTTATGAATTTCCATATTTCGGGATGAGAGAAACTAGAATTTCACACACGCTGCAGCAGAAAATAATTTTCCGTGTGTTTTTTTCCCTGAGGTGACACTGTTTTTCTGTGATACCATGAAAACAATCATAGATTGTTCATTTATATTTTATATAAATTTATCGTCACATCTTTTCCAAGAAAAAAGTACCCGGACGTCGAAAACGGGTACTTAAAATGCAGGGGAGGGGCTCTTACGAATTTTCCATTGGCTCTCGGCCCAATGCGTTATCACGTGAATAGAACGTTTTTCCCGTCCCGGAACTTCGTTACTTCTTCCCACAATCACATGCTTTGATGGCGTCAACCAACTATTTCGTCACGTCCAAATAGACGCATTTTCCCCACTGTTTGTGAGTTATCATAGGTTTAATGCGCTTAACAAGAAAATAATGTAAATAGTCGCACTTTTTACGTTGCTGACATCTTACTTTCTAAAATGGTGTTTTTTTTGTGTGTTGGACTTTTACAGTTGTCTTGAGGTTAACTAAGGTTAGGGTTGCCAACCATCCCGGTTTGGCTAATTTTGTCCTGCGTCCCGGGCAAGCAGGTCATCCCGGGGCGCAAATTGTCCCGGATTATGTTCTAAATTTTTCTTTGAAAAACTGAAATTTGGCATGCATTAATAGGTCTGTTCCAGCAAGGTGTTCTGAACGTGTTTGGAGCACAGTTGCCGTGGGACCAGCCAGCAAAATGTAATGAACTTGAATTTTATTGGCTGGTCCCACGGCAACTCTGCTCCGAACATGTTCAGAACACCTTGCAGGAACAGATCTAATAATTCTCGCTATGAAGATGCGTATTATTCTGAGCTGATGACACAACAAGTAAAAATAATTAATGAAAATAATCCTATTCGTTTGATCGGCCGAAGTTTGTGTTTGTTTACCTTTCCGATAATTATTTGGGTGATCTGTGAGGCCCCTTTCACAAATGGAGAACGCGCGCGTCGGGGTTTTTTTTTCCTTTCTCTCCGCGTACGCGTTCAGTGTGAAAGGTCCCATAGAGCTCTATGTGTTTTTACTTTAGCTCTATGAGCTTCTTGTGGTTAGAGCATTTTCTTGTTTGGTGTTTTTAGGGGTTGCAGTTTCACGTGGATCGACCTTTGGGGGGAGGGGGTCAAACTTTTTGTGGTTAGATCGTTTCTTGATCAAATTCTTTTTGTGGTTAGAGCTTTTTGTGGTTAGAAGATTTTGTGGTTGGTGTATTCTGTGGTTAGAGTTTCTTATAGTTGAAGCATTCTGTGGTTCGAGCTTTTTGGGGTTCAACCTTTTTGTGGTTAGACAATGTGTTGGTTATACATTTTTTGTAGTTAGAGCCTCAGTTTTCCTAGATCAAGCACGTGAGTCGTTCGTAAGTTGCCCTCTCTATGCCGACATCAGGATGACTTATAGGGAACATCTCATGTCAATTTTCCCGTTTTTTTTGCATTTGGTCCCGGCAGATTTTGGATTTTAAAGTTGTTGTCCCGATTTCGTAGTTTCGTGTTGGCAACCCTAGCTGGGGTTTGTAGATTTGTCATCTTGGAAATGACACTTTCGGTCACCTTTCCGCACTGGTTCTGTAAAATATCGGCGAATGAAAATAAATGGAGAGTAATGGTACATGAACGGAAATGATTGTGCGCATGAGCCTATTATCTTACGTACCTACAACAATATTTTTCGAATCAATACAGGGTGGAACAGGATAAGTGTGACAAAAAAAAAATGGGTGAAATTAGGCCTCATTTGCGATCGAAAACACCCTGTAAACCATGGTCCGAAAATCAAAATCCTACGGGATATGATTTTTCTAACGTTTTTTGAGGCTTGCATCACTTTTCTTAACTAAATGCGAATAGATCGGTTTACAGCTGACATTTGCAACTTTTGACGATGAATTTGGAAAGAACACACTTTTTTCTGTCAGGAATAGCCATTATCGATAAAATTCAACTATTTTCTGTGGCCTTGAGAGATGCTCAAAGTTTTGCAAATCGTGGATCTCTAATTTTTCAAAAAATTCAACTCCAACTTCTCTACATTAAATCTGAGCGTATCGACATCCCATGGGTCGGAAAAACTTCTTCAATTTGTCCTTTTTAAAATTACTCATGAACGTTTTGTTTAGTTCTTCTGCGAGTTTTCGGCAGAAAGGCCATTTCTTGGAAAACAGAATGATTTTTCTCTTAAAAATCGCTTGTTTTGACCAACCCAATTTGAGTGAGCTTTGTGATTCATAACATTCTAAAACTCATTAGAGCCTTATCCAAAGTTTTTCAAAGGGGGGAAGTTTTTCCGACCCATGGAATGTCAGTGCGCTCAAATTTCGAGTAGAAAAGCGGGGGTTGACTGTTTTGAAAAATTAGAAATCCTCGATTTGCAAAACTTTGAGCAGCTCACGAGTCCCCCGAAAATGGTTGAATTTTATCGTAAATGGCTAATCCTGACAGAAAAAATGTGCTGTTTCCGAATCTGGCATCAAAAGTTGCAAACTGTCAGCTGGAAACCGAGTTATTCCCATTTAGTTAAGAAAAGTGACGTGAGTCATAATAAGCTTTAGAAAAATCATATCTCGTAGGGTTTTGATTTTCGGACCATGGTACAAAGGGTGTTTTCGTTCACAAATGAGGCCTACTTTCACCCAATTTTTTTTGTCACACTTATCCTGTTCCACCCTGTATAAGACGGTTACTGGAAGTAGTTCCCGTGAGAACCCCGTATTTACGAACCAGCCTCATTCTGGTGTTGTCCATGCCACGTTAGCATTGCTTCATCTTCCCCGGTTTTATGGTACGCCTTCAGCAGACAAAATGGCTGTGGACTAAGATTCTAATGGAACAACTATACGCCCTGTCGACCTTCAGATTCTCTCAGAACTTTTTTTTTTTTTTCGTCCCTGCAAAATATGCATTCTGGATGAACTCCAGCTTCCACACAAATAAACGTCTTCTTTGGTGGCCATTTAATACTTTTCGGAATCACCTTCCCGTCAAAATCGTGCGTTCGTTTGATTTCTTGAGCGTCGCGACGTACTTGTAAATTTATTTCACATTTTAACATTGTAGTTTTTCAATTTTCTTTTTTTTAGGGAAAAAATGGCCCAAGCGTACGATTTTGCTCTGGAAAAAATTGGCATGGATATCCAATCGTACAGTATTTGGAACGACTATGTCAATTTTCTCAAAGGCGTCGAAGCTGTCGGTTCGTACGCCGAAAATCAAAAGATAACCGCCGTTCGTAAAGTTTTCCAACGTGGAGTCGTCAACCCTATGCTCAAAATCGAGAACCTTTGGAAGGACTACATGGCCTATGAACAGGGCATCAATCCAATTATTGCCGACAAGATGGCCATGGAACGGAGTCGCGACTATATGAACGCTCGTCGAGTCGCCAAAGAGTTCGAGGCGATCACCCGTGGACTGAGTCGTAGTATACCCTCCGTGCCACCGACTGGAAGTTTAGAGGAGATTAAACAGGTTGAACTTTGGAAAAAATACATCGCCTGGGAGAAAAGTAATCCTTTAAGAAGTGAGGACACGGCATTAGTGACTCGACGTGTCATGTTCGCCTTTGAACAGTGTCTTCTCTGTTTGGGTCACCACGCGGACATATGGTACGAAGCGGCTCAGTTTCTCGATCACAGTTCTAAAGTTTTAACAGAGAAAGGGGTAAGTAGACTTAATTGAAAAGGTGAATGGGTGTAATTTAATGGACTTATTTATATAGGATGTTACGTCAGCGAAATTATTTAACGATGAAGCCGGAAACATGTTTGAAAGAGCTACGAGCACAGTGTTGAAAAACAGCATGTTGTTACATTTTGCCTACGCTGATTTTGAAGAGGGCCGACTCAAATACGAGAAAGTCCACCAGATATACCAAAGATTTTTAGAAATTCCTGATATAGACCCAACTTTGGTAAGAAATATGGTCAATTCATTGAAATGATAAATTTTAACAACTTTTCTGCCTCTAGACTTACGTTCAGTACATGAAGTTTGCGAGGCGAGCGGAAGGCATAAAATCAGCCAGGAATGTTTTTAAAAAAGCAAGAGAAGACCCCAGATCAAAATATCAAGTACCTTTTTTCGGGTTTGAGATTTTAGACTTGAGATTTATTGTTCCATTTCACCATATAGGCGTTTGTAGCTGCCGCTCTCATGGAGTATTACTGTACTAAAGACAAAAACATAGCCTTTCGAATTTTCGAATTGGGGTTAAAAAAATTTGCCAGCAATCCTCAGTATGTGCTGGGCTATATCGACTACCTATCTCATCTTAATGGTAAGATAAAGACAATTCACTTCGTTTGGTTATGAGATATTTACATTAATTTTATATTTGCCAGAGGACAACAACACGCGGGTGCTTTTTGAAAGAGTCCTCACTTCAGGAAGCCTGGAAGCAGAAAAATCTGTGTAACTATTGTCTGTTATTTCTTGGTATTTCCAACTTTCATTTATCTATTTGTATTTTTTAGAGAAATATGGAACAGATTTTTGGAATTCGAATGCAACATCGGTGATCTCGCTAGTATCGTAAAAGTAGAAAAAAGGCGAAGTGCAGTTCTCGGCAAGGTACCGTTCATTTTCATCTCACCCTTCGTTGATTCCTACCTTACCCTTGTAAACCGAAATTAGATCAGAAAAAACACATTTCGATCGGTTCGAAAACAAAACATCTGCATTCCTGTTCCTAACAATCCGAACGCCGTATCCCTGCCAGTTCCTATGACTCTCCTAACCTCTCGCCTTGAAACTGGCAATGACGACCTTTTCGAGCAGGTTTTTAATTTATTAACGAAAAAGTTGTACATTTTCAAAATACGGTGCGTTTGTTTCTTCTGTTTAGATTGCAGAATTCGAAGGCAAGGAGACTGCGCAACTTGTAGATAGATATAAATTTTTGGACTTGTACCCGTGCTCTATTGCCGAATTGAAGTATTAACACATAGGGAAGGATTATTGAGTCGAATAAGTTAAATAATTTGTTCTCCCCCACTTCCTCAGGTCGATTGGCTATAATGAAGTGACGACCCGAACCACCAATCTTAAGACGGCTCTTCATTCGAATCCTGGCTTTTTAGCCGACGGCATCATGGACGATGAGACCACCCAACGTCACGTAACAAAACCTGACGTCTCTCAAATGATACCTTACAAACCGAAATTTAACGCGTATCCTGGCGAGCACCCAGTGCCCGGTGGTGTTTTTCCCATGCCACCCGCAGTCGCTCATCTTTGTTCTATGTTACCGCCGCCGCCGTGTTTTCACGGTCCTTTTGTCGCCGTCGATAAGCTTATTGAGATATTTTTAAGAATTCAACTCCCAGACTCGCGTAAGCTGCCTGTCTACAACTACTAATAATGCGATTCATTAATTTTCTTTTTATCTCAACAGCTCCAGTTCCTCAGGGTGATAACGGTTGGGACGCTCGACTATTTGATCTGGCCAAGTCCGTCCATTGGATCGTTGACAATGACGAAGGATCGGCTGGAAAGAGGAGGCGGCTCGCTGGGGAGGATAGCGATGACGAGGACAACATGGCTCCTCCTATTAATGACATCTATCGTCTTCGACAACAAAAAAGAGTCAAATAAAAGAGTGTTTTTTCTATACACAAAATCTTTCGAATGTACGTTGGTGTGATGTACTGGGTAGCCTCCACTCATTACCTACCTACCCTCTTTCTTACAGTTACATCCCAGTGGCGGTGGTGTAATTAGGTCCTGTAAATAACTACTAGTCCTTCCACGCCATTAAAGTCATCAACTTCTCGCGTTTTGCGTTAAATTGGACGCGTTAAACGATTTCTTATTTTTTATTTTTTTTTTGTAAAAGAAATAAAAGTGTAAGAAAAATATAAATTTTCTAAATCCCAATGCTCTGATTAGCAGAAACCCTTCACATTTCTCGATGGGCTAGTCTGCACTCCCAAACTCCACAATTTCTTACACAATGCTCTCATTCTTGGTGGGTGATTTTCGTGCCTCGCTCAGGCGGCTCTCGTGAAACGCCAATAGGTACCCAACAGATGAATTATAGAAACGTGATATTCAAAATAACTGACGACGAGACCGCAGTCTTATAAAAGCAAACAAAGTTCACGCGGATAGTCGTAAAAGCAACGCCCCCGGTTAAAATTGAAACCCAGTTTCTGTTGGCCCTTAGGCGGCTAGTACTGAGAAAGCGTTCCAATGTGCTGTTCTTGGGGCTAGTCGGTTGATTAAATTGAGAAAATTTGCTGATTCACGGTCGAAGTTGAGGAAAAACGCTAACTCGCGGCTAAAATTAAGAAGAATAGCTTGTTCACAACTAAAATTCAGAGAAAGGGCTAATTTGCCGACGTGTTGGAACAAGTCCGCGGTTAAAATTAAGGATAGGCGTGAATAAATGGTAGAGATTCTTGGTAGGATAGCTTGCGGCTTCTGTAGAGGCCATTTTCCGGCAAAATAAAGAAAATGCGCTAATTTCCACCACCTGAATCCTTGGGCGAGAAGGCACGCTACTCTGCTGTTATTCTTGGGGCAAGTTTCGGCTGAAATTGGGAAAATAATGAAGCGTTAATTAATGACATGACTAAAAGTGAACAAAATCGCTAATTCATGGATAAAAATTGAGACAAAACCGTCATTCGCGGCCAGATTTCAGAAAAAAACGCTATAATTCGTGGCTAAAATTGGGAGAAAGTCCTAATTCAAAACAGCAAAAAACTGCTAATTCGAGGCTAAAATTGAGAGAACGCCAATCCGCGGTTTCTAACGGCAATTATTGGTGGCTAAAATTGAGAAAATGCAGTAATTCATGTCATGAAGTGAAAAAACCGTTCATTCGCGGCTAACATTGAGAATAAGCGCGGATAAAATTCAGAGAAAGCGCTAATGTTAGGACAAAACCGTGAATAAAATTAACGATAAGCGTGACCAAATAGTATAGGGGCAAAGACGGAAGGCCTTCGCGGTTGCCTGCTGGAACTATTAGGGTGAAACTTGAAAAAGCAAGTTGATAGAGAAAAAGTGCTAATGTGCTGTTATGGACCTATGTCAAGCGTTGCCAATTTGACGGATTTCCCGTCAGACCTGACGGCAACTTAGAAAGTGGCTGACGGGGAAAAATTCTGTTTAACGAATAACGGACTTTTTAAAAGGAATTTCGGAATATGATTTTTGTTACTATTATAATTCTATTTATTTAAGGTGACCAGATTTAAAAATAGTTTTCTAGGACTCCTAGCTGGCACGAAAAATTAGCATAAGTAGATTTATTTAATATAGTCGGAATTCGGCCAAGGATAAATTAAGATGAAGTTTTTGTTTTGTTCTTTAATACATGATAACGTTTTCAGGTGCCTAGCACCCCTCTTCAGTCTTTCAACAGAGAAGAAAAATAAATAAGCGGCGGAAAAATAAATAAGGCTCTCGGGAGTGGTCCGTTGGCTTTTCTTTTGTATTTTGTCTCGCTCTATTTTCCTTCTGGATTTAGTTGTATCTTGTTTTTGCTGACAATGGACGAGAAGTCTGTTTTGCGAGTTTTTTGACGGTAGCGGTGTTGCCGCTTATTTATTTTTCTTCTCTGTTGAAAGACTGAAGAGGGGTGCTAGGCACCTGAAAACGTTATCATGTATTAAAGAACAAAATAAAAACTTCATCTTAATTTATCCTTGGCCGAAATCCGACTATATTAAATAAATCAGCATTAGCTCAGCGGCCGACAAATCTCTTCTAAGTAGCATAAGTAGGGCGCTTGTGACGGAATGTAGGACACAACATCAAGACGCATAAAAAAAAAATCAGTTTAATGTTACAATTGTTGTTTACACGGATTGGAAGAGCAAACCTGCAAAACTTGGATTTCTATAAGGACCAAAATGACGAAATTTGAGTTTTGCATAACACCTAAAGCCGATTTCGGGAATTTGGTTTTTTGAAAGAGTTGAATTAATTTTCCGAATTAGCTAATTCACCTGAGAAACTGATTTTAGTAAAAGAAAACCCACGAAATTTGGTTTAATTTTAAAAGCGTGAAAATCCTTGAATATGGGGTAGGAAAAAAAAATCCGTTAAATTGGATTTTTAAGGTTCCGAGTTTAAAATACTTGGAAGACGAAAAAATCACACAAACAGGCCATACAGGAGGACGAAACAGTTGATTCCAGAATCAACTTTGGTTTAAAAGCCAAATTTCAATATTTTGGCCTCACGCACAATAACCCCAGTTTTGCTCTTTCAAAACCAAATTTGGAGTATTTTGCTCGTTCAAATTCCTAGCTTTTGCTACTTCAAGTCCACATTTCTTGGATTTGGCACCTTCAAAACCCAATTTCGGGGATTTACGCTTTATGAAAAACCTAAAATATTTTAGGCAACTCTTCCTTAAAACCGTTCCGGAACATAACCGACAAACTTTTGCCGGGCATGATTTGAAGAAGGTTACATATTCGCTTGCTGTTACATGAAAGTAACCTTATCAGTTTATTTTAAGTTCACCCTTTTTCTTCAAGACAAAATAGTGTATCTGTTTAAATGCGAGCGATTTCATATTTGAACTATAAAACGAGTGGATTTGTGTCGGTCTTAGGACGAAGCCATTTTGTTCCGTCCAAGAGTTTAAGCCAAGGTAAGAAATATGAGACTTTGCCGTCGTCCAATAACTTGCAAACCACGACGCCGCTGTCCCCCGAGTCTTTGACAAAAACATCCTGGCATCATGTGTTCGCGTTCGGCCAAGCTCAAACGGGTGCCTTGGGCCTGTCAGAGCCTTCCAGGAAGAGAACCGTTCGTCCTTACATGCCTCGACCCCTGAGGCTTCGGTTCACGGAAAAAAACAAAGTTCTGACCGTCCGAGCCGGATATGGGTTCTCCGTGTTTTACGTCGAAAACGAGAGTCCGGTTAAACTATTCGGATGTGGAGTTAACACCAATTTAACTCAAGGACGTAATTCTGATAAACTCGTCCCCTATCCGGTGCCACTGAACATCCTCCTGGATCCGTCTACCAAGTTGACCAGTTTGAGTTGTGGTCGAGCTCATATTGCCTTAACTACGGACAAGGAGGGCGCATTTCTGTTCGGCTCTAACAATTACGGACAGTGTGGGAAATCGTTTGATCTGAACGATCAAGATGAATTTGTCGTCAACAGGATTAATGGATTCGACTGCTTGATCATTTGTGTTGATTGTGGCCAGGACCACACTCTTTTTCTGACAGAGATTGGTGAAGTCTACGCTTGTGGATGGGGATTCCAAGCGGTTCCATCCCGTCTGAGAGGTGACATCGAAAATGAGCGTATCATTAAAGTGACTGGTAAAAGCGATACGATGCTGGCCATTAACGCTCGTGGTGAGATCTTTGGTTGGGGGAACAGTGAATTAGGGCAGTTGAGCCCTGACCGGGAGATACAACATGTTATTTTCCCCCGTCATTTGAAACACGTCAATAGCCTGTGCGGACCTATTGCCGACATCGCTGCCGGGGAAGGGTCTTGTGCCGTCGTCAACCGTAATGGAGATGTTTACGTTTGGGGTTGGGGCATTTTAGGAGCGGGCCCGGAGTTGAACTCGAGTCTAAAACCTGTCCTGATACCAAGAACTCTGTTCGGGTGCAACGAGTACCAACCTGATGCGCGAACCGTCAAAATCTACTCCGGTCTCAACCACATGGCAGCAGTCAACAACCAGCATCATTTATACACGTGGGGAAGAAACCGCCAGGGCTGCCTAGGTATTGGGCACTTCCGTGACCAGTACTTCCCGTATAAAGTTTCCATCGGGGGAGACTCTGTCGATGTGACGTGTGGATTTGATCACACCATGGTGCTTTGTAGATAAATAAGAACCAAAATTCAATATTTGTCTTTATTCATTGACAACATCTTGGAATAATATCCTTGTGATCGCCTAAAAGACTCCGCCTGGTCATAAATGGGCGTGTAGCTCATGTGTATCGTCGCCCGCAGACGGTTGAAAAAAATCACCGAACCCATATACGTCACAAGTGACGTTGGTTTGACTGGAACTCTTTTCAAAGGTCCTCCCAGCTTATTAAGAATTGAGTAGAAGCTCTCGAAAATGAAAGCGACAAGGAATGACAGAATTGACGGAATGAACCACCAAGTGAGAGTAGCTTGAGAACGAGTCAGTTTCTCGCACAGTGCCAGGTGATCGCCGATCACGGTGTCGTCGTTTATAAACACGGGAAACCCGGAAATTGTCTCGTCAGCGGCGTCGAGGGCGTTCATAGCGCACACGTGCGCCCAGGCGGCATTTCCTGCACGGGGAAACAAACTGAAATTATTTCATTCTTGCACGTTTTGTGTTCAATACAGCATTTTTTCACTAACAAATGTTTTGTTTGATGTTTTATTCAATTAACTGGTCCCCCAACCGAACCCAATTCCCCCAGCCATAACCAATATTGCCCAGCAATAACCATTGGTTATTGGAAACCTGTGAAATTTGTGTTTTTATTGAGCCAGCCCCGTAAAATTTGGTTTTTAATGTGCCATTTTCGGGAAATTTTGGTTTTCGGGTTCCCAGCCCCGCGAAATTTGGTTTGAATGAGGTAACTCCACGAAATTCAGTTTTTTAAGAAGCCTGTCCTTCGCTTCGATTTGCATAATCCTGCCTCAGGTCAGAGCAACGTGAACGTAAATAAACAAAAGGCTATGCTGGATTTTTTAAATCCCTCGTGGGACCTTGTGTGTATCCCACGTCTCTCTCAAGTAGTCTGGTTTGATCTTTAGAGTGGGCTAAAACCTCGAAACTGGTTTTTGGGCGAGCCAAACAAGCGAAATTGGTTTTAAATTGGTCAACCCCGCAAAATTATGTTTTTGAAAAGCGAGCCAGACCCAGGAAATTTCTCTTTAGACTGAGCTTGCAATACCGCGGAACTTTTCATTTTGACAGTGTGGTCACGGTTGGCTTCTTAAGGAGCTAACCCAACGAAATTGGACTTTTAATGGGTCAAAAGCGCGGAATTTTATTTCTGTAGCAACGAAATTGGTTTCTGGCGCGAACATATATTATTTGGCTTATGAAAGGACCAATTCGGTGGAAAGTGGCTTTTTCTCAAGGAGCCACAGGCGGAGTCCGTTCTTTAATTAGCCAAAACAGTAAAATTGAGATCTGTAAGTGCCAAATCCGCGAAATTTTTGGGCTTCGAAATAATCCAAATCCGTGAATTTGGGCTGTTGAGCGCAACAAGCTCAGCATTTTTGGTTTGAAAGAGCTAAATCTTTTCAATTTTTTCATCGAGTGTACCAAGGGAAATTGGTGATTTAAACGAGGTATTCCCACCAAATTGATTTTTGAATGAGTCAAAAGCTCGAAATTTTGTCTTTGATGCAGCGCAACCTGCGGAATTTGTTTTCCATTGGTTGAGTCAGCCGCGTGAGCTTTGTTTTTAATCAACCAACTCCAAACAGTCTTTCGAATGGGTTAAAAGCGCGAAATTTTTGTTTATAAAATGAAGCCCTGTTCACGCGATGCAATGTTTAAAGTTACATTGCGTGCTGGTTTTTTAAAAACATATGTTCCTTGGTAGTGACCGGATGTTTTTAAAAATCCAGCATGCAATTTAGCTTCAAACATTGCATCGTGTGAACAGGGCTTGATTCAGGCCCGTGAGATTGCTTTTTAAAATGAGCCAACACCGCGAAATAGATTTTTGAAATGGTGAACAGCCCAAAATTATGATTTTTTTTTTAGCAACGAAAGCCATGAAATGTTTTTTTTTTAATTTAGCGAAACTGGTTTTTAATGCTCCGATTCCGCTTTGCTTTTGAATGAGCCGACTCTACGAGATTGCTTTTTGAATGGGACAGCACCGCGAAATTTGATGTTTAACACATCGAACCCCCCTCTCCCCCCGGTTTTTAGTGAGCCAACCTCGGGATACATTGTTTTTTCAGGCAGCCTGCACCACGAAATTAGGTTTTATAGGGAGCCAACCCCACCAAATTTGGTTTTGGAGTTGCGAGGCAACTCCGCGAAATTGCATTTTTTATGAGATGGGACGTGCCTAATTGGGAATTTGAGTGGCCCCCAACTCGCGAAATTCAATTTTTGGGTTAGCCAATCCAGCGAAATGGCTTTTTGAATGGGTCAAAAGCTCAAAAATTGGTTTTTTGTGTAGCAACGAAAGCCACGAAATTGCTATTTGGGGCGAACCAGGCCAACGAAATTGGTTTTTTGAATTGGCCAACCTTTTGAGAAATTCCTTTTTGAAGAGGAGTCAGGCCTGCAAAATCGCTTTTTGAAATGATCCAACAAGCTGAAAATTTCACCTTTGGACAAAAGTGCGAAATCCCTGAACACGTTTTCTTTCTTTCTTTTTGTTCAAACTTTGGTTTCGTAAGGAGCCAAACTGGTGAATTGGTTTTTACAAGGCGGCAAAAGGCGATATTGGGTTCTGTGAGTGTCAAAACCGTGCGTGATTCGGAGCGGAATTACTTCTAAGAATGAGTCAATCCCGTGGAAATAGATTTTTCGACGTGGTTGACCCCACGAAATTTACTTTTTAGGAGTCAACCATCAAGAAATTGGCTTTTTCAGTGTGAAACCCAGTACTTGGTCAACCTTTTGAGAAATTCCTTTTTGAGAGGAGTCAGGCCTGCAAAATCGCTTTTTGAAATGATCCAACAAGCCGTTTTCTTTCTTTCTTTTTGTTCAAACTTTGGTTTCGTAAGGAGCCAAACTGGTGAATTGGTTTTTACAAGGCGGCAAAAGGCGATATTGGGTTCTGTGAGTGTCAAAACCGTGCGTGATTCGGAGCGGAATTACTTCTAAGAATGAGTCAATCCCGTGGAATAGGATTTTTCGACGTGGTTGACCCCACGAAATTTACTTTTTAGGAAGTCAACCATCAAGAAATTGGCTTTTTCAGTGTGTAAACCCAGTGAAATTGGGTTCAATGAGCAATAATGCACACAAATTTTTTCAACCAACTGATGGTTGATGGTTGACTTCGGTCAAGAAATTGGCTTTTTCAGTGTGTAAACCCAGTGAAATTGGGTTCAATGAGCAATAATGCACACAAATTTGGATTTCGATAGGGTCAAACTCTCAAATACAAGTGCCAAATATGTGAAATTAGGTGATTGGAGTGAAATTCGCAGATTATAGCCATCTTCGCTACCAAGACCATAAACAGTAGGAAGGTTGACTCAGGAATCATTAGTTTGTCTCCGCGGTTACGAAGAATCACACTTAGCTGGTAAATTTGCTTGATTGGTGGTGATGGTGGGGGATTTTGCTCGTCCACTACATGAAATTGGAACTACGAGGGCCGACCTTGGTTTTTTTTTTTTTATTTCGGAAGAAGCCAGATTTTTTTTTCTTTTTGGTGAGTGAGCCCTACGGTTAGTTTTTAATGAGCAAACTCTCCCAAATTTCATTTTTGAAAAATCCAGTCCCACCCAAGTGGCTTTTCCAGTGGTCCAAACCAACGAAAACCAACTTTTTTTTTGGATGAGCTAGGACCTCAAAATCCGATTTTTAACAAGCGAGTACTACAAAATTACTATAGAGAGAGAAACTGAAATACCGCCCCCCACCCCGCGTTATTGCATTTTTGATGGTCCCAATCTCGTTAGATTGTATGAAGAGATAACCCCGTGAGGTAGGACTTTTGTACCAATCAACCCCGTGAAATTGACTTTCCAGGGACCAATCCTACACGAAATTGTCTCTTACTGGAGTGATTTAAACTCACGAACATCGGGCTTTGAAATGTCGTTTTTATAGGAGCGATATCAGTGAAATTTTCCTTTAAAATGGTGGCATCCTGAAATTTTGAATTTTATTTGGACGAACTCGGTGAATTTGGGCTTTTGGGGTAGCCAAACCCACAGCCTTTGTTTTTTTGATGTGCAAGATTGAAAAAATTCTGTTTTTTTTTGTTTTTTGTTTTTTAAACCCGAAACCGGTGGCAATGTGTTTTTTAAGAAGATAAGGATTAAAATAGCTCTTTAAATTGTCAAAACCGCGAAGTTGGGTTCCATGAGGCAAATTCGCGAAATTAGGACTCCAAAAGAAGCCAACCCGCGGAATGGCTTTGTTGAAGGGTCAAAACACGT
Organism: Corythucha ciliata; assembly: GCA_038030265.1. NCBI lineage: Eukaryota > Metazoa > Arthropoda > Insecta > Hemiptera > Tingidae > Corythucha > Corythucha ciliata. The sequence goes on along the minus strand of CM075938.1, from coordinate 42,268,625 downwards.
GAAATTGCATTGCAACAGGCGCAATAATTATTACTACGCAATACATTTGTGCAATATTTCGATGTTTACCCTAAACGTTCAATATATTGCATGAACGAGAAACCGCCCGTCAAAAGGACTTACCAACGTAAGTGTACTGAAGTTTACCTCCTTGCCCGCCGATACGCCACAGTTTACCATCGCATGAATTGGCGATTCTCAAACAGAATGGCAACAGTCCCTTCTCATCTCCTTCGCCGTACATGAATGTGGGCCGCAGGGCGACCGTTTTTAATTTTTTCCCTGTTTTGAACAATGAAATATATATATTTTTTTAGTGGAAGCATTAGGCCAGAAACAGACAGTTTGTATTTTCTACCGTTGGCCTCGAGTACCAATTCTTCTCCCTTGAGCTTGGAAATGGCGTATGTTCCAAATAGGATCTGATCCCAATCAGCGGGAGGCTGAGCTTTACGCTCGGTTTCGTTTACCATAATTGAAAAGAATCCGTTCCGAAAATATGGTTGAATGCTCACTTCCGCCGAGCTGGTGTAAACGAGTTTTTTAACCCCAGACTCAATGCAAAGAGCGATGACATTTTTAGTTCCTTCGACGTTGTTCTTGAATAGTTCGTAGTAGTCAGCAGGAAATTCGTACGAGACGAAAGCAGCGCAGTGAAAAACAGTTTCGACTCCGTCAAAAATGGACTTGATATCGCCGCTGGTATTCGTTATGTCCCCGCGGTAAGATCTAACTGGTATTCTTTCTTTATATCCTAAATTTAAAATGGTTAAAGTGAAGCTTAAAATTTGATAACAAATATAATTACCGAGTCTGTTTTTGTACTCCTTTTCATCGAAGATTCGAATTTCATCGACATTGCGACTCTTTTCTTGTAAAACTTTCACGATATGTTGTCCTAGGAATCCGGCTCCCCCTATTAGAAACCAACTTCAGAGGGCTACACTTTAAAAAATATATTATTTGTTTTTCTTGACGTACCTGTGATGAGCACAATCTGACTCCTCATTATCTTTCTTACATTCACGAATAAATACAGCTAGCGCGCGATAAAGCCAAGAGAAAGGACTTACAACGGTACTTCCTATACGAATACTCAGTGAAACGCATTTAAAGTAAAAGAGTTATTTTTGTTAGAATTATGAGGGAATCAGGAGTGGGGGATGTGATTGACTGGCAGGCAGAGGGGTGGAGAAATATTGTTTTTCTTACAGAAGTACGCGATTTAATTTGAGGCATTTGATCAGATAATTGATCGTTTAATAATTATAATCATTCAAATTGACTTTCATCGTGAAGATATTTCGAGCTCATTATCTAAGATTCCCAAGCACTCTAACTTCAAAACACGCTGCCGCGGGGATTCGTGCCCAGATTTCCAGGGCAACACCTCAACCCAAGAAATATCCAAGGGGAGCGATAAAGCCAGGATTCTGAGCTCTCTCTCCCTTTATAGTTTATAAAGGTGCTCCTCCCTTTTTAGGTCCAAGCCACGTGCTTCGAGCCAAAGCCGGGGGTTTATGATGACAGTCGTGAGAGAGATGGGGGGGTCACCTCGCTCATATTAAATCAGTTCCAGGCGTTTCTTAAACAAGGCAGTAGAGACTTCTAAGGTCATACTTTTAGACTGGGAGGGGGTGGAGAATAGCGAAAGACGTAGCTAATTTTAGAACTGGTAGGGTGACGCTGTAATAAATTGACAGTTTGTTTTCGGATTTAATTTGAGAAGAACTGTCAAAAATATTTTATTATCAATGTTCTTGTGATGGAAGAGGGGGGTTGCTTGCTTTTTGAGGGGTGACCGGGAGAAGCGGTACAAAGGAACATGGGATGGTTGGTTGCTTGGGGGGCGGGAACACGCCGCCGTCCCCACCGCACCACCTCCACTAGTTGGCTGCCGCCTTTCTCCGGTCACCCGGGATTTGCAAGGCAAGCGCCGGAGCGAGCGTAGCCTGCCTCCGGCCCCTCGTTTTTCAGCTCTAGTACAACCAGTTCGACTGCTTCGCTTGTTTCACTAACGTCTCAGTTGGATCAATAAGGTAAAAATAAAGGAAATTTACATTGTTTCTGCCTTAAAGTGATGAGTGTCATAATTTATGAACAGGAACGTGACTTACACAAATTAATACATGTACATTATAATCATCATCAAATAATATTAATTGGTGAATATAAATTGAAATTGCTCCATACTCGAATTTCTCGGCGTCTGCGTAAGGAAGCGTCTCGCTAATTTCACAACTCATACAGAATTTATTTATTTAATTTGTTTATTTTACCTAAATTTGGATAAAATTAATTATTGTGCCACCTCCAACGTTGTCACTGACTAATTTGAGCATTTTGTTTTGCAAATTTTCATGAGTTAATTTTCGATATGCAATTCCCTAGAGGTGCATTTTTCCGTTTTGGTCGGTACCGCATACCTACTCAATTTTTTGCTTTTTAAAGCGTTAGTTGCGGACCTAGGGGGTTTTTGATGATCGATGGGGTACTTCCGAACTCATCATCCTTTCACCACCACCGCAACCCCCACCAATTCCTTGAACTTTCGACTAACTCAGAAAGATAGTTTAATGTTTAGCATCGTGGAGCTTTCGGGTGAAGAGGTTTTTGGAAGGAGACGCGTGTTGGAGGATTCGTAAAGAAAGAGTTTATAAAGGGTGAGGTGAAGGGTACTGTCCAAGATCTCCTTTGACTCTTCAAAGAAAGAGCTCCAGTGACTCTCCATAGCCTACTAATCCCCTACGGATCAAACAGATTCTAACAGAGCAGAAAATGTGGTTTCGGGGCTATATAATTTGAATTATGATATATTGGGCACCGCCGATGAGGAATTAATTTAAAAAGTTGAAATCTTCGTACAATTCACGCCCTAATGTGCTAATCTTTAGATGTTTGGAAAAAGCACTAATATTCGAGGCTAAAATTAAGAAAATCGCTCATTCATCGCTAAGATGAAGAAAATGCGCTAATTCGCGGATCCTTGAAGCGACTTCCAGACCAAAATTGAAAGAAAATCGCCAATTCGAGGTTTACAGTAGGCTCGTTTACGTCAAACAGGGCCAGACCTAGGGGGTTTCTCGGGAAGGTGGGGGGGGGGAGCAAGCTTTGTTTGGCCGCCCCTGGAAGGCTGGGTCAAGCTATATATTACCGCCCCTGGGAAGTGGGTGGGACAATGTTTATTTTGCAATTCCTAGAAGTAATGGGAGAGCGCGCCCAAACAGACCCCTTTAAGGTTCGCGATTAAGAACCTTTGATCCCAGAAAATCAACAAAATCGTTCGTTATGCAAAAGGATCAATTTTTAGCCTTTTTTAAGGGGGCTCTGGCGGCTTTAACTCAGTAAACCGTCTACGTAGGTCAATTGAGCATTATCCAAGGGACCGATGAACCACGTCCGACTCAAATCTTAACGTATAATGACACAAAACCGCATATCTTTGGAATTCTGTACAGGGAAACCCGAAAATCGAGGTGGCTTTTCGACCAGAAGCGCAGTAGAAGGCGTTCTTCACTGTGATTCCGCGGTTTTTGCTTTGGGCATTTTGGAACGTTTTCAGGTACCGCACAATTTTTGTTTATTAAACAATTATGATTAAAAATTGCGAAAAATTGACAACGGTGTCAGATGTCACAGCCGACACCCCTGAAGTTGAAGCTCAAGCAAGGAGAACGAAGCCTCGATGTTCCGCTCAGGGGCCTTTTCCCCCTCCCCCCTGTTGAGAAACAAATTTCTTTGCACGTCCCTCCGGAGGATTTTTGTATTGACATGTGACAGAGAGATTTGTTTCGGTCAGGATGCCTTGAGAATGGGGTGCATACCCCGAAAGCCTGCAACAAGTGCAATAAAATGATATTTTTTTTACTCAAATAAATCAGATAATTTTAACATTCACTAAATTATAAAAATAATGGTCTGCGGGAGTCATAAACCACGTTTGGATTAAACCAGCACAGGGGCGTAGCCACCCCCTGACCCAGGGGTGATCTGGGGTGGGCAGCTTCATTGGAGAAGACATCGGATACACTGTTGCCTATTACAAGCTTACCCAGTCAGCAATGAAATATTTTTTAAACGTTTGTTAAAAAATGTAAAAAACATATAATAAACATTCAAATTTTTTTCGAGGGGAATGACCGCTTTTGCATTTTGGTACTACTACCAAGTATTTATAAAACGTCTAAAAAAGTTTTAAAAATATTTTGTTTTTACTCATTTAAAAATCCTTTATTTAACAATTTTTACGTTTTTCTGTTTTTTAACTTCTAACGTTTTTCTTCGAAAAACATTTTATTCACAAATAATAAATTTTTAAATAACAGGTCCGTTCCATTGTTTTGCACTAGCTACACTAGTGTAGAAAAGCATGTTATTTCATTGGCTTATTCTTAAAAATTGAATGAAACCAGATGATTTCCTTCAAAAGCGTAGCATTCGAGAAACAATGGAACGGACGTAATGTGTTTTCTTTCATTTCAAACGCTTAACAAACAAATATTGATGATTTTTTTATTTTGGAGGCATCAGGAGATATTTTTTATTTTCAATTTCAATGACCTTTTCCTGCCGGTGTTTTCGGCTTTTTTGCAACGTTTCGAAGATGCCTGAGCACGCTGAGGATCACTCAACGAAACGTCGCAAAAAAGCAGAAAACGGTGGCAGGAAAAGGTCATTGAAATTGAAAACAAACAAAGATTTTTCCAATAAAATGATTAAAAACTTTTTTTTAGTTGGAACGGTAGCCCGCAATTTTTCTGTGATGTAGAACAAAAAGAAAAATATAGTAATCGAATCATACAAATTACTCAACCAAAATTACCTGCGCAACTATTCTCAGATTAGTTTGTGCAGGGATGGGTGCTTGCTTTAAAAAAAACACGTAGGCCTTGGAAATCCTACTAAAAAGTGCAAACAACAATGCTATGGCACTTAAAAATTTAAAATGCCACCATACCAAATTGAAGAAAACGTGATTCTCATGGATTTGGCTCATTCAAAACTCAAGGAGGCCACGGCGCGGCGTTAATCACAGTGAAGCATTTAATTTTCTTCTTCGAACTCGATCGAATCTAATTGATTAATGCAAACAAATAGTTCGCGTACCCAGTAAAAAGTAATTAAATCAGTCAAAAATACCTTTTTATATGTATAGAGCTATACAGGGTGAATTTTTGGTAGTATTGCAAAAAAAATAGGGTGAAACTACATGAAGAATGGAATTAAACGCGACCTTCCCGGACGTTATATCTTGCACCGTTCAGGAGATATGATTTTTTTTAGCGATTTCCGTTGAAATTCTGATTTTTTGGCAGAAACTCGCGATTTCTCAGCTGTCACTCCATTAAAATTTTGAAATGACCATACATTTTGAAAGCTAGGAAAATTGTCTATCAGAACGGACTTCATGCTTCTTTGACTAAAAGTACTAGAAACCCTCTTTTTCACGAGTAGTTTCACGATGAAGACACTGCTGTAAACACGTGATGACGCGCACACTCACGTCCGAATGGTCCGAATAGCAACCGCAACCCTCACTAATTAACGCACCACTACACTATCATGACGAGGGGAACCTGTTCGTTGTGACTTCGTACCCCTCCTAGGGTTTTTTTTTTTTTTTTTTTTTTAAACTCATAATTGCTGTGTCAGCAATTATCACAAATAACCGCAAATCTTTGGAATTCTGTACAGGGAAACCCGAAAATCGAGGTGGATTTTCGACCAGAAGCGCAGTAGAAGGCGTTCTTCACTGTGATTCCGCGGTTTCGAATTCACAGTTATGACTAGGGTGATGCTGGTGGTTTGTGGGAGGGGGGGGGGCATGACCTTAATGCATGAAATGCATTGGATCCGACAGCCCGTTGCCGGAGCAACTCTGTCGGAACCCCCGTCTAGCCATTTTGTGATTTTAAAGACGTTTACACGTCAAAACTCATTCTTACCAATGTTAGGGGCAATGACATCCCCTTTTGGTGCGTTTTGATCGGGACTGATTCAGCGGCGTAGCTTGTTTTCAGCCTCCCCACTTCCTCGAATTCACAGTTATGACTAGGGTGATGCTGGTGGTTTGTGGGAGGGGGGGCATGGCCTTAATACATGAAATGCATTGGATCCGACAGCCCGTTGCCGGAGCAATAATTGTTCGTGATTTTCTGGATAAATGATAGGAAAGTTCTACGCTAGTGCTTCCCCTTCACCAGTAATTACTTCTTACAAATTAACGTTTTAATCGAAGTTGAAAAAAAAAAAAAAAACATTTTTAAACGTCTCAACAAAATAATGTTAAATAACTAACTGAATTTAGAAGACCCTTTCTCCGGACAATTATGGGATTACTCCCCCCTCACCGCACTACTCTAGTCACAACTGTGAATTCGAGGGAGTGGGGAGGATGAAATAAAGAAATTAATCTTGAAAATTAAATACTTACCATTTTTTTTTTTACTTGTTTTGAGTTCCGAGAAAAAATTGCTCCCCAGGTAGGCTTCGAACCCACGACCTCCTGGTTTCGCGGCAGGTACTCTAACCAACTGAGCTACCCGGGAGTCCATGCAAAGAGCGAATCCCCTCTCGGGAACTTGCTTGGGAGCAATTTTTGGCGACTATTTAATTTCAAGATTAACTTCATCATTTTCAGCCTCCCCACTTTCTTGAATTCACAGTTATGACTAGGGTAATACAGTGAGGCGGGAGTAATCCCATAATTGTCCGTAGAAAGGGTCTTCTAAATTCAATTAATTCACTAATTGTCGGGATGTAAAGAAAAAGTGAGTACTACATGCACTGACTCGATAGGTGCAGTTTGAGTTCCGAGAGGGGATTTCTCCTGGTTGGATTCGCTCTCCTAGCGAGGACTCCCGGGTAGCTCAGTTGGTTAGAGCACCTACCGCTAATTGTCCGTAGAAAGGGTCGTCTAAATTCAATTAATGCTTTTTGAGTTACGCCCACAAATATAAAAACAAATCCTTTTTAAAGGATTTGTTCGAAGATATTTGGCCGTAACTCAAAAATTATTGATCCCAGTGATTCCTACTACAGCTCATTCGGTTCATCACAAAAAACATTACAAGATCAGATAACATAAAAATTTAGTTCTGCCCAAAATACTGATATACATTTTCAGGGCACACGGAAAATTTCACGGGTTTTCAGGTATTTTCTTTCATAACTCAAAGAATATTGATCACACAGAATCAAGCTATCGAGCTAATTTAGCTCTAAAAAGAGCTATTACCTTGAAGCACTGTGATTTTTAAAATTATCTTACTTTTTTATTTTTGTTAATTCTTTCATGAACTCGCACTTCTTCGGTAAACGAACATTAAATTCCGGATTCACAAAACCTCGTTTATTTTATTTATTGATGTGTTATTATTAATTTTTTTGCGAGCTTCAAAGTTAATCTTAGAATATGTATAATGTATAATTATAAGGCTAAAGAACGGAAAGTCCAGAGCATTTCTCGCACAAAACGTGACGGGTTTTAAAAACAAATTTGTATATTTGACTTAAAGACTTGAATCTACAAAAAGATTCGTTCTTGATCGAGCAAGTAACGAAGGGATCTACTAATGGCTTGTCTTCTCACTGTGACGCACCCTTTTTTAGCCACTTGTGCACGTTTTCAGAATGTAACGGCAGTGGTCACGTAATCGAAAACTCGAAAGTGGAAGGAAGAGCCCCCACACGCTCACGGACCATGCTTGGCCGTGCGTGCGAGAGGCAAAACTCTCATTTTATTGAATTTCATTCAAAAAATGCACTACTATATGGTCTCGCACTGATGGTGGCAAATGTATGGGTCAAAAAACTCTGTCGGAACCCCCGCGTCTAGCCATTTTGTGATTTTAAAGACGTTTACACGTCAAAACTCTCATTCTTACCAATGTTAGGGGCAATGACATCCCCTTTTGGTGCGTTTTGATCGGGACTGATTCAGCGGCGTAGCTTGTTGAAAATGCTCCCCCCCCCCGCCCGCAAAACAAGCGTTTGGCGCCTGTCTGGTGATAGTTCAACACGCAGTGACGGGCCTATACCTATACCCGGGCCCGTTGTTGGAATCTCTACGACGGGGCTTCTTATGTCTCTAAATAAAAAAAGAACACAATTTTTACGTAGCGTTCAAATGTCGCATTTTCTCAATTTCATCCTCTCAGTCACCTTCGGAAACCGCAAATTGGAGTTTTCTCAGTTTTATCATTTTTAGCCGATCAAAGAATTACTAACTTTTTCTCAATTACAGTCGTGAATAATCGCTTAAATATTCTCAAATTTAATTTTAGCCGTGAATTAGCACTTTCCCTCTTTTTTTAACCACAAGCGTTCGCTTTATATCGATTTTCGCAGCGAATAAGCGTTTTTCTTCTCTAAATTAGCCAAGAATAAGCTCAGAAGTCACTGAGATGTTTAGGAACTGCGAATTAGCGTTTTCTCAATTGTAGTTGCGAGTGAGCGCTTTATCTAATAGCGTTTTCCATTTACTAAAAAATCTACCATGATGGAGCGGTTTATTTTTATCCGTCCTCTTTGAATTGAACCATATGTTAATGGAGAAGACGGGTGGAAATAAACTGCTCTGGATCAGAATTTTATGCAAGTGGAAAACGTCATAAATGTTAGCCGCGAATTAGTACTTTCCCGGCTATTCCTACGCCCCTGGACCGATTGCATTCCTCAATTGATATGGTCTGAGGGATGTTCTATACGGTGACGTTCCTGAAGTTTCTGATGTTTTTATACTCGTAGCTCGGGTATCAACTATATAAACCTCCTTATAAGGGCATTGGGGCAAGTTCACGTCCCCCCCACCTGGAAATCACTCCCCCCCACCCAGGTTGAGAATCACTGATTCTAACTGATCGAACCCCCTTTAAAATATGATAAATAAACACCAGTTTTTTTCATTATTTCAATGCGGGCAGCCGCAGAAATGGTCTGGAGGTAGAGTTTGAAGTTGCATTTCATGGGGAAAAAAATTATACTTGCAATTTTATTTCTTTTATGTCCGGCTTTACAGAGTACAAGTTGATAAACTCACGATCAAAGTTGATATTGCACGACAGCAATGTACTCGGATGGCAGATTTGACGTTCATTCATTTTAAATGAGCTCATTTATTCCTTTATTTCATTTAACTGTCACCTTTTTCAGTGTCTCTAGTCGAAAACTGTAAGGCCCTTGTACCTCCGCTGTCCCGATTTTCAATATGGGGCAGAGCCTTTTTTTAAACGACACAATTTACAAGTTTTTGATCATCGAATTGAAACTCCATAAAATTCTGTACCTCGTATTGGTTGTTCTCCCCAACCGAATGCCCTTCTCTATCGAAGTCAGCTTCCTTCATCCTTTTCACCTTTAAAACCTGGATGCAGAGATCATAAATAACGATTCAAAGACAATATTCAGTAATACACTAACAGATAGTTCTCTGTCAATGGTATTTAGCCGCGACCAAACCTCAGGGTTAACCGTCAATTTAATCGGTCTGGTTTGTTCGTTCGGTTCAGCAAGGATCTTCTCCAGACGATTTTTTTCCATCTCGGTCATTTTCAAGCCGCGCGAACTTGATTTCCTGTTGGATTTAGCCTCGACTGTCGCAATTTCGCTCATTTTTGTGGTGCGCTTTTGTCACGGTATCAACTATTACAAAGTCTGTTACTAAGGGCAACTGTTGCCATGCCCGTACTTACACTTTCTACCCTCTGAGATTTCACATCTTTATTTGAAACATTCTCTTTCCGGGATTTATACGTAATTTCCTTGGAGGATACCATCGAGAACGCAGGGCAATATATTATCTTTCTTGCCTTTCTGACACTTCTTTAGTTCCCTTATCGTGAACGTTTCAACTTCATCCCCAAGCGATACTTTATGTATTCTATTATCCCTCTCCCATTCTCTTCATTTTCGAAAATATACTCTTAGCTGTGTCATCACTTTCCTGAAGGAAATACAACAGTGAAATGAAGTGACATTAAGGCACTTTTCAGTAATGAAAGAGAGTAGTTTTATGGAAATTGACTATTCCGGTGCACTTGTGTTTAATCTTCCGGGGGGGGGGGGGGGGTCGAAATGTGATCGCTGGTATAGGGGCCGGCCAGTTTAATCGTTGCTAAGGGTTTATACGGGGTGTTCATGAATTAGCTGGACAGAAGAAAACCAGTTATGGGTATTAGCCCAAAACTAAACGGCTCATTCGAAAGAGCACACAATTTTCTTTAAGATGTGTCCACTTCGGGTGAAAATTACCTTCGTACCATTCGTGAGAGCAGCCGATTTACTGAAAGAAACTAGTCACATTTCTATACATTTTTCCGACGCGATTTTCACCTCTTCGCCAAAGGAAGAAACAATTTGAAATCAGTGGAAAAACTTCCTTATTTTGTGAGCTTTCCAAAGATGTGTGTAGTGGGGTTTGTTATGAGTCGGGATAACCACACAAAAAGCGAACGGTTTCGGGTTAGGTCGACAAAGTCCGTTTAAGCGTTGCTAAGTAGTTCAGGAAATAGCAGCGAAAAAAAAAAAAAAAAAAAAAATAGCGGCAAAATTCGGCCCAACTTCAATAGTGGCTTTAAAAATTCTATTTGATGCGTACTTCCAAGAGGAGAGCAGAGTTTTTTGAGTTGGCCAACGTCTACCTGCCCTTAAAAATATATTAGCAACCCCATATTGTTGCTGACTCTTCGAACCCTCAAAGTATACCTACATCAAAAGAAATTTTTTAGGCCACATTCGAAATTGGGCCAAATGTTGCCGCTATTCTGGCTTTATTTCCTGTACTAATTGGGGTGTAAGCACGTAAGTTCAGTTTAGTGTTAAACGGAACTTTAAACCCATGTGGTCGACCCGGGCCTTCATCAGTAGGGGCAAGCTCAATTATGTAGGTACGTGCGATACACCGCATAAAACGAAAAGCATATTGAATCCACGATTTTAAGGATCAAGGGGAGGGAGGAATCACGGGTTTCAACGATTTTGTGTATAAAATATTAAATTCTGATTGTCTTTTAAGGTCTTTAAGCACCGCTTAAGGCCAAACTGGATTTCAAACCCACTTGTTTGATCCAGGCCTAAATGGATTGTATGCTATTATTATTACTATTATTATTATTATTAATTATTACTACTTAAACATTAAATTTAATTTTAACTATTTATTTTTAAAGATGGTCCTTAGTCGCGTACATTCATCGAGCGCTGCATTCAGCAACGCCGAAGCAATGGCAGGATCATCGGTTAGGGAAGTGGAGGAAAGTGAAGATCTCGTGGAAGATCAGTCTCACGTACCGTGGGTGAGTTAATTTTACGGACGTTTAAAGAGCAATTGTTTTTACACTTTTGACTGTCTCTTTAAAGAGAAAAACTTTCAACATGAGACCGGTAATCCTAGCGACCCTCGCCAGTGGACGCCCCGGTGGAAAATTGACCAACAGTCCTTTAAATAAAATGCGATGCCGACTGTACACGGGAGCTGCTAAGTCGCTCGACTTACTCCGGCAGAATTTGCAGTCTTCCATAAGTGAAGAATTTGATCAAGTCATTCAAAAATATTTAGAGGCACGTACCTTTTATTTTAATTCACGTAGTTATGTACCTAATTATTCAATTTCTTCAAAGACTTTCTTTCAACCTGCTGTGCGGAATATTAGAGAAAACCTTGGTGCTCACAGTGTGAACGAGGATTTGTTAAGGGAAGTGTGTCGCAATATGTTGGAAGAGGCTAAACAGATGTATAGCCCTTACGGGTCATCTTATTCGGTCCAGAGAAATTCCGCTGCATTTGTTAGCGCTCTGGGATCAACAGCTTTCGAACATGTAAATTTGTTTTTCAATTACGGGGAATGAAGCGCTAAGAAAAGCCCTTGGAAAAATTACAGGAACCTCCAAATCGTAAAGATCTAGAAAAAGAAGCTTTCAACTTAATGTACCAGCCTCTGGAGAAATGGAACCCAACCAGAGTGAACAAAGACACGATGTTCATTTTGTCAACGAGTGCTGGAATTGTACGATTCTTACCTCTACTAATTATAACACACAAATACCGCAGTTGACTGATGTCAGTGAACGTTGCAGGCTCTAGGTCTTGGCAACACTCGTAGTCGCCTTACTATCAAGCACCCTGAACTCGTTAAATACATGCCCGATCAGGACGATCGGGAATGGTTGGGCACTGCGTGCGTCCCAGGCATCATACACGGATCGCACAATTTGGCTATAATGTTCCTGGAGGATATTATTCAAGTGATCAACTCTTTCGACGAGTACAAGTAGTTACATCCTGACCTTCCCCTCCCCCCCCCACAATGAAATATTCCTTCAATTTCAAACGAATCTTAAAAGGAATAGCGGAAATCTCTGTCTCGACGAGCTCCAAGGTTTCCAACTTCCCGATTTTATTCAACGAAAAGTGAGGGCATACATGACACTCATGCGCACCAAATACCTGCCCCCACCTTCGTCATCATCGTCGTCTTCGTCATCAACGTCGTCGAATTCGACATTGCGCGAGTCACCTAAAGAGGAACAGACAAGTCTTTCAGAACTGGAAGACAGTTCATCATCGACTTCTTTCCAGCTGACAGATTCAGGTGATAAAGTGTAATGTAAATAATAACTTCCCCCTCGTTAACATCTCCATTTTTTTTTTCTTTCTTTTCCAGATATCCTTGAAATCGATCAGTACTTGGGATTCTCAAGTAGTTTCGAAGATTTTGAATAATACACAGAATTTAAAGAGAGCTTTGCCTTATTCTAAATTTTGCTTAGATCAGAAATAAAACATAAACATGAAGTATGTAGCTCATTATTAAGTGATCAGACGGGTCCATTTGCTTAGAAAAAAGCTTAGATATCATTATTAACCATCCAAAAATTGTTTTAATGGTGCGCTTTATTTGAATAATAATACGAACCAGCTTTCTCGCCGAACAGACAAGGAGATTAAAATAATGAAAATAACCGCAAGTAAAAAAAGAGCTAATCAAATTGTTCGCTTTAAAATATTTTCATGTGCAATGTTCGTCTGTAGGTTAAAAGTATACAGTAATGAGATGCATGTAAAAAACAATACAACACTGAAATAACTTCCCTTTTTTAGCTAATAAGACAATTTAATTACTAAATAATAAAGATAGAGAGCACGTTCAGTTGTTCATTCCAATATTATATTTTTTACTAAAGTTGCAATAAACATTTTGTAAATTTATTTTTTTATTAATTAAGGAAAAATCTAAACTAAATAATTGGCGGGTTTTTAGTGTTAAAGATACCGATATCTTTTTTTCTAAATTGAAAACTTGTTTTTTTTTAGGGACTTGCCAAACATTTGGCTTGTTTCTTTGCTTATCTAGCGTAGACAAATTAAAGGACTGATATTATATTCTCATCCGAAATTTCTTTATAAATAATTAAATGAACATTAATTATACTTGAAGGTTTTTACGATCCTTGACATATTTGCCAAAAGTGTTATTTATGCTATTACATGGGAGGGGGGGGGATTGTCAAAGTGATGATCATGATCGACGGGTAAATTTTGGTTACGGTGTAGCACTCGAGGTATAGACTGTCCCAACTCTGATAGACTCTCGAACGCGTTGCATCATATTGATAGATCGATTTGTTTACTCCCAGACTCCCACTAAAAAGATTCAAAGTTCTCAACAACAAAACTTTCTACTATGGTTACATTTATACACTTATGGGGTTTAAAATTATTCCTATAGTGCCACTTTTAATAGAAGGGGCCAAGGGGTGGAGGCTCATTAGATAATTCTCCAGGGCGGGCTGGAGTCCATCAGTGTGTGGACAGTCTAAAATTCTCTGTCAAACGGAATTTACACGCAGTTGATTCAAATAGGTACCGATGTGCAGTCTAAATTTTTTTTAATTTAATTACTTTTTTGAATTACGCAAAGTGGCTGAGATGTAGCGATGATGTTTATTGTTTAATCTTAAGGTTGTGAGAACAAAACATGAAGTAAAGCCCTGTTCACACGATGCAATGTTTGAAGCTGTATTGCATGCTGGTTTTTTAAAAACATAATTGTTCCTTGGTAGTGACCGGATGTTTTTGAAAAACCAGCATGCAATATAGTTTCAAACATTGCATCGTGTGAACAGGGCTTAAGTTGTGAACACTTTCTTAGTAACATTTATCTTAATTATGTAAGCTTATTTTACTGAAATTTTGTCGTAAATTGTAAATACATGAACGAAAAAACAAAACAAATCTCTCCGTCATCAGGCGATCTGAAATAATGCATTTCATTAAGATATACGATAATCTGTCTAAACCAAATCGCGGTAGATGTGATTTCCCCCTTGAGTCATTATTACCTACTTTCCATGTTCCCGTAGGTGAAGGAAGTATGGTGTTCCTTAAAAAAATCTAGTCCATGAAGCTGACTTCATATTCGTGATACATAACTTCAGAATAACTGAAAAAAGTGGTTTTCGGTGGGCCGTCGGTTTTCGTTCATGATTGCAATCATTATTCAATATTCAATTACTCCATGTAATTGTAACATAAAACTCGAGGAGTTTTCTTTTGTGCCGCAAGGCTTTTCCCCTCTACTTTCTTTCTGGGATAGATTCTTTCTTCAAATTTTGAGTCTTCTTAGCAGACCGACGGCACGCCGAAAACCACGTTTTTGGCTGAGGTTCAGGAATGTGGAGGTAAAATGACCCATCACCGCGACATAGTTTTGAATGTTCAACAATTCATAAACGAGTTCTCCAAGGCCAATCTCACCTTTCAGAGGAGTGAATTTTAGTAACCAAAATCACACTATAATGCTGCAGCTAAAGTAACTCTCTACGTATACAAATGAGTGCAGTAACGAATAAGAGTTCCGTCCGAGAAGGTCAGAATACGATCCTAACGACATCGCGAAACGTTCAACGCCTCCCTTGAAAAGTTTTGACCAGCGCCATCCACATTTTGCAATTGTCAACGGTCTAAAAGGCTCATAAACCACGTCTAGCTCAAATCGTAGCAGTGGAAAAAATAGTCAAAGTCGCCGCTTAGCCTCGTGAGCGATTCTTGTAAAAATATTAGGCACAATTTAAAGTTGGACGAAACAATAATTCTTAAACAAAAGTTAAATAAAACTGCGCTTGATGGCACGGGGAATTCGAAAATTAGCTAAATCAGATCAGACTAGCATTGAGTGCCCTGAATGGTCATGACTCGTGCCATGAGCGTAGTGACGGCGGTACCTGACCTATTGGTCTCACCCGCCGCTCGACTTCAAGCAGCCGAGATATTTACGTGCAGGCGTTCAGTATTGCATTTGGTTCCGTTTTTCCGTTGCCCCACCCGAACCCAGGCAGATGAGGCTCTATCAGACAGGTAACAAACCACAACCGGTTGGTCCGCACGGGTTCCTAACCGGATTATTTAAGTTAATCATGCTCGGTGTATGCACACCTCCCAGTTGGTTGAGGATAAGCCAACCTCAACCGCGCGCTGGTAGGCGGCACCACTATCCTAATGCTCCTGGTTATGAGCCAGTGCTCAGTTCGGACATTAACAACATCCTCCTCCACTATGGAGTATTGAAACCATGGGCCGCCACGAATCCAACACTAAACTGTGCCTGGGCTAGGAATGAGTGGCACCCCGTGGTACCAGTGTTGCCGTCAGATAAAAAGAAACTCTTCAGGCCCTGAGACTCGGTCGCGGGTTGGTGGTGAGAGAAAAAAAGACACCACCTAGCTGCTCTAATTCGTGACAGGCTTGACCACGAATTGTGCCCGAGCAAGGCGACAGAAAACAGGTGCAGTCACAACGAAGGAAATGACTAACACCCGGGCGGAGCCCTCGTTGGCTTGCATCCGCGCACGTAGTTGTGCAAAATCCGCGTGTTATGCAGTTGCCACCTGCTACCAGAAGGTCGAGGGTCGCCTAAGTCGAAGCTAGGCTAGACGCGGGACATAACCACCTACCCCACCGAGAATCCCTGGTGCTCCGGCACCAGGGCTTAGGCAGGTAGCCATCCCACGGTTATATTCGCATCTCCGACCTCGACTGACTTTCGGTCCGCTAGTCCAAAACATCCCGCCCCACGGGCACCACCCACCACCGAACGGTTGGGTCCCGGGAACGCGCGCCACGGAAACCAAAGCCCCGGCTCCACGGTAAAACATGGAAGTCTCCGCTCACACGTAGGTAATTGGGCCCCATATCCCCGCGGCCGAAAGCCCGTCGCCGCAGCCACGCGCCACCCCCAGGGGTCTCCCCCCGCCGAACAAGCGAGCGGAGGCCATGGAAGCGAGATGCAGAGGGCTGCCCCCTCTACAGTCAGCCCAAACAGGCTTGAATTGATGGAGCTGCTATTGATCAGGGAATTACCCCTAGCTAGCCGGAAGCCCCGGAGGGAGCAGTCATCTTAACCAGCAGAGGCTGATTGTCAAGTAATTCCGATATAATAGATCAGACGAGCATTGAAATTCCTATTTTACGAGGTAGTCCTGATGATCCCGCATGCTATCGAGGCTACCTGTCCCTAAGGACTCACGCTCCGCTCATCTGCAAGCAATCTGAGTTTTAACGTGCGACCATTCCCGAATGCCTACTCATAGGTCGAATCCGGGTTTGGCCTCACGGGCTTTGAACCAGATCATTTACGTTGATCGGACGCGGCACACCTAGGTGTACCTGCCAGTCGGTTAGGGGCGGATCACTCTAGCCACACACTGGTGGGTGGCGCTACTATCCAGAGCACTGCTGCTAACGGCCAGTTCCGATATTTCGGGGGCTCACCACCACCCCTGGGGGTGTTTGAACAGGGTGTTTGAAACCATAGGCCACAACGAAATATTCCTCAAGTATGCTTACTGGAAGAATTTGGCACCCCGTAGTACCGGTATTGTGATTAGGCCGATAAAAAAGAATGCCTTCTCACCGTAGACCGGACGCTCGTCGGCGCCGAGCTATGACTCATTGCCTACTCTGGTTCAGGGCTGATCCTCCCCGAACCACAAGTGTGGTGCCGCACAGAGGGCCCATGCGTTTGGAGAGCTTGATGGTCTGCTCTCCTACGTCGCGCTCTCTCCGTCAGAGCTGCCTTGGCAAACGTTCGGAAAGCCCGAAAGGCACCCTTAGTTCGCACAAGACTAGACTCTGGGCAAGGCCAGCAAACGCCAAGATTTTGAGATTTTGATTTGAACGCCTTCGGAACAAAATAAACTCCGAGCACTCATATATGACAAGCAAGGCGGTGTCCACCCACCACACTCACAGAGGTCCGAGTCCGAGAGCCCCAGCTCCAACAGCTTTGACTTGAAGTCGTCATGACCAGTTAATATTTATGTCACATGGTGATCGAGCTCAATGTGGCTCATTCCCCGCCTTTCGGCCACGCTAGGGAAAAATCGATACGTGTGCCGTCCCTTCGTCGAGTCGTCCCAGGCTCTTTGTCATCTCGCAAGGATCACCCCCTCGAGAAATTTGGCCAAAGATTCACCTCCAACAAATCGAGATTCAAGCATTTCCTCGGACACGTAGAGGCTTCCGAAGATAATTGTCTCCTTCCGTCTCACGCGATACTGAGCCCTATGCCAGTGTGATAGCCAAGCGCATTGGCAGAACACCGCTCACTACCTGAAGCGTATCCGTTGAGACGGTTCGGTAGGCACGGGATACAGCAATAAGGGCAACTCTTTGAAATGAGTCCACCTTCCTTCCCATCACTTTCCCCAGGTTACCACCCCACGTCCCCACCGCGTAGGTGGACATCGGAAGAAAAACTCCCGTGTAAACCGTTGCGACGGCTTTGTAAGGCATCCCCCAGGTACTTCGTGCAGTTGAAAAAAAAGTTCTCCCTGTGATTCCGGCGCACATGGCCACATTGCTTTGCTCTGTTCTCAGGGCCCACATGAATTTTCCCGCGAAGGAAGGCCACTAAATCGACATCACTGAAGTCCAACGAAGTGCTTCCAAGCACACGGACCTCGTCGCTGGGCTGCTTTGGGGTCGAGGAATCAGCCCAACTATAACTATTTATACTATCAAAATAACGAGTTCCTACGCGTAAAAGAGTTACTTTTTAACCTATAATAATAATAGGTAGTTATTGCAGTAGAGATAATATAACTACTAGAGGGGGCATTGGATGCGCAAACTTGAATAAACGGGCGCGGATGGACGTCATCCGGATATCGTTCGCCTCCGTAGGTCTCATCCCATTGGCTGTCTCAAACAGCCAACAAGATACTTGAAACTCGTCTCTATACATGTATTCTATGTTGAGGGTAACGAGTTGAAAGCGCGTTCAATAAGTACATTTTAACTTTGGACAAAATAATTTTTTTGTTGATCTGTTACGCCCATTTTTGCATTACGTTGTACGTACTTCATCACTTCTTCTTAATTACCTCAGTGAATTAGCGATTTGCCTCCATTTTAACCACGAGTTAGCGGTTTACGTCTATTTCAGCCGCGAATTAGCAATTTTTCATGCAATGATTTTGTGTTTTTCCTGATATTAGCCGCTAATGAGCGATTTTACCCGTTAATTACCGCTACATATATTTTCTAATTTTAAACACGAAGTTGCCTCCGGACACCGCGACTTTTGCCATTGACTTAATTCATTTCTGTGAATTAGCAGACTAATGTTCTCAATTTAACCCCATAAATAGCTTTTTTTTAAATTTTAGCAGTGAATTAGCGTTTTACCTAATTTTAGCCTCCTAGAGAGCCGTGAGTGAGAGTTTTGTTTACCAATTATCGCCGCGAATTAAAACGCTTTTTCTGATTTTTAACCGCGAATTAGCGTTTTTCCTCACAAATTTCGGAATTTGTTCCCCACACGTCAGCACTTCTTCTCAATCAATTTTATCGGTTAATTAACGATTTTCCCCAATTTTATGGGAATTAGTGATTTTCTCCACTTTAGCCGTGAATTCAAGATTACAGCCGCTAAAGAGCGATTTTCCACAATTTTATCCCCGAATTAGCGTTTTTTCACTTTTAGCCAAGAATTAGTGCATTTTTAGTTCATTTCATTTAAAAAATGCACTATTGGTCTCACCCTGATGGTCGCACACATGGGTCATGATACATTTTTTTCATGTTTCAGAACCCCTAGAACACGAATATGAGGTCGGTTCAATTTGCTATATACAGGGTGGAAGGGGATAAGTGTGACAAAAAAAATTTAGGTTAAAGTAGACCTCATTTGCGACCGAAATCACTATAATACACCATGGTCCGAAAATCAAAACCCTTCGAGATATGATTTTTCTAACGATTTTTAAGGCTTACATATTTTTTTAAAAACTAACTGCGAGAAACTCTCCTTCAATTTGGATTTTTGCGACTTTTGGTGATGGATTCTGAAAGAGCACACTATTTTCTGTCAGGACTAGCCATTTTCGATAGACGTTAATTATTTTATGTATCCTTAAATGCGGCTCAAAGTCATGCAAATCGGGGATTCAATTTTTTCAAAAAAAATCAGTCCCCGTTTGTTCCCACTAAATACGAGTGTACGGACAATCCGTGATTCAGAAAAACATCTTCAAAGTGTCCTTTACAAAAATAGTCATAAGCGTTTTCTTAGTTGATTGGCGATTTTTCGTCAGAAATTACCATTTTTTAGAAAAAATAATGTTTTTTTCTCTTCAAAATCGCTTGTTTTGACCTGAAAAATTCAATCAATCCTTGTGATTTTAACAGGCTAAAAAGGTATAAAACCACATCCAAAGCTATCCTTAGAGTGGAATTCAATGTGTGCGCAATCAAAAGTATCAAAAAATGTCCCTCCGGCAGCTGGCTGTCGGGTTAAGGGCATTACACGTACGGGCAGTTTCGACGTTTTTAGTTATTTAGCTATTATTCGGCATTAGTTAGCATTTCACTTTGTTACTCTACATTTTTTATAGCCATTCTTGCTGAATAATCACTAATTAACAATTGTTCTTTTATCTTTATGTGTCCCAGCAATTAATTAATTGCAAATTAGACGACCCTTGTCTTAGGACTTTTCAAGGGATTACTCCCCCCTCACCGCACCACCCGGGGGAAGTAATCCCTTGAAAAGTCCTAAGATAAGGGTCGTCTAATTTGCAATTAATCACTAATTAAGTTAAATTAACGAAATTCGTATTTCGTGTAATGTACTCTATCCGACACCCCAGCTGCCGGAGCGACATATTACTTCCATGTTCCCGTAGGGAAGGAAGTTTGGTAATGGCAAAAAAAAAAAAAAAAATTTAGCTGACACCAGACTCGTGTTCGTGGACCCCGAAAAGGCCTAAATCTCGATTTTCAGTATGGCGTCTGTCGTCCGTCCTCCGTCGTCCCCTTTTTTCTTGACAGATCTGGACGAGTGATGGCTCAAAAGTTGTGTCTTCATCTCTAGATGTACACCGTAAAATTTGAAAACGATTGGTTGAGCGATTTGGAAGATATTATAACAAATGTGTTCGGAGTAAAAATGGTTGGACCCTTATAAATCCAAGAGAATATTATAAAATTTGATGATCGATAATTCAAAATGGTCATCTAGGTTCCTAGAAGACGCTGCTAAAATTTGAATAAGATTTGTTGAGCGGTACAGTTGCTAAGGTTTGGAATGCGTTTCAGCTCTTTTTTTGCCCCAAACCTATCTCCTACCAGAATTTTAGTCCGATTTCCTCTCATGATGGCTTAAAATGACCACAACAAAATTCCCCATCAATGAACTGGCCATTTTTTCGAAATTCAATTTGGTTATTTTTAAATTAATTTTTTACACAAATTGACGAGGATGTATTCGAAGATTCGTTTCTCATCGATTATTTCGAGTTTTAGCGAGTGTCTTATTGATCAAATTGTGTCCATTATTTAATTCATTGATCGTGTTGAATATTTCAAATTGATAGTTACCGTTAAAGAGAACTATATTAGGCTACAAAATTCATTACTCGTCACGTCGTTAGAATTTGTGTGTTATTATTGCATCAATCGTTGACATGGGATGAATATTGAGAGGCATAGAGCTTTTTCCAGCAAATTTTAGAACTTTGGCATTTTTATGAGAACAGAACTTCAGGACAGGCTAGGGCAAATTAATTAATTTTGATGGGTGAGTTTTAATGATTAATCACTCGTGTCGGAATTGTTTCATGTGAAAGGCACGTTGTAAGCGAACGAAGGGAACATGGAAGTATCGTGGGGTCCTCCACACAAACTTAATGTAAATTTCAGCCCTCAAAACTTGAGGTGTCGCCTACAGGGAAGGGGGGTCGCGAAGGACGTGCTTTTAGCAGAGAATTTGTTCCTAATGTGTTATATAAATGTCGAAGAATCTCTGGGACCACCGCTCCATAGCCCCCCCTGGGACTGCCACTGTTCTTTATTTCATATTATTAGCCACTTGAATCGGCGATTTCTCTCTATTTTATTCCCGAAGTTCCCCTAGAATCTGCGAGTTGGCGTTTTTTTTTTTTTTTCATTTATTTCAACTGTGAATTAGCCTTTCTTACCCTCAATTTTAGCCATGAATGACCAAATTTCTTAATTTTAGCTGCGAATTATAGAGATTTTCCTCAATTTTACCTGTAAAATTGTTCGTACCTGAAATAGCGTTTTCCTTCAGGTATGTCGTCCACTGGAAGCGTTTTCTAGTGGCACTACAACGAGCGATACATCCGAAAGACTCAAATTGAATGTGACATCGTCCACTGCAGGCTTAGCTGCAGTGAATTCAATTTAAATCATTTTGTATGTGCGCTCGTTGTAGCGCCACTTGAAAACTCTTCCAGTGGACGGCCGGCCTCACCTTCAGACGCGGATTCACTTTTTTCTTTATTTCACGCCGTGAATCAGCGCTTTTTTGCAATTTTAAGGCCCAGCCCCGAAAATCCGTGAGTCGGTGTTTTTGTCAATCTTCGGTGTGAATTCACGGTTATTCTTAATTCTTAAAGCTTCCAAATTGTAACATTTTATCAAAATTTTATCCGCGGATTAGCGTTTTCCTCAGTTTTAGCCGCGCGAAATTAGCGCTTTTTCTTAATTTCCCGAAGTTGCCCCAATAAGACTCGGCGAGTTGGTGTTTTCTCATTTTGAGCAGTGAAATGGCAATTTTAGCATTGAATTAGCTTATTTTCATCATTTTAGCCGCGATTTTAAGCGCTTTTTCTCGATTATATCCGTAAAATCGCAATTTTTCATGCCTTAGCTGAGTGAATTAGCCAACGATACACAAACCAGGGAGCCTATTCTCTAAAATGAAGGCAATATGTTTTTCGAAGCAATATGTATATTTCATTCATTTTAGTCAAACAAATGAATGAAATAGAAACATTGCTCACAGCGGACTGGAGGGTCGTGGAGGGGATGCGTCGTCCACTGATAAATAATGATCATCCTCACCCCGTCACTTTCCTTTCGTAGTCATGGCAACACGGTCATTACTTTGAAACCCCACCCCTCTCAACAACTTTCTGATGGCCACACTTTATCAGCAGTGATGAGCAATTCCAGTCCTTCTATTTATCGTTGGAATTAGCGTTTTTTTCCACTTTTAGACGCGAATTCGCCCTTTTTCTCAATTTCAGTCCCAATGCGTTTCTCACTTTTAGCCGTGAATTTGCGCTTTTCTTAATTTTCAAAGCTCTTAAATTGTAGAACTTCACCATAACTTTAGCCGATAATTAGCGTGGTTCTTCGTTTTTAAACGCGAATTCGGGGTTTTCCCTTTTTTTTATCCTTGAATTATATCGCTTTTCTCAGTTTCAGCCGCGTGAATTAGCGTTTTTTCCCAAATTCAGTACCGATTTTGCCCCAAGAATTCGTGATTTTGCGTTCTCTCAATGCTAACTGAGAACTAGGGCTATTTCTAAATTTTAAAGCCACATATTGTTGCGCTTAATCACAATTACAGCTGTGAATTAGCGTTTTTCATTCATTTTTTTGGCCGAAAGAACTCGTTTTGCTCAATTTCAGGCGGTTTTTTTTTTTTTTTTTTTTACCTCAATCTTATCTTCGATTTAGCCCTTTTTGTGCATTCTTTCCGCAAATGGGCGTTTCTCAACTAATTTTTTTGATACTTTGGTAGGAGTACAAATCAGTTCGATTCAACATATAGCTTTGGATGTGGTTTTAGTGCTCACGTTGAAATCACAAAATTTGTTCACGCTATTGATTTTTAGGCCAAATTTGGTTCCCCTTAGTAGAAAATAGCGACCGTGATCGTGCTAACAAAAAAGGGTCATAAATATACAGGGTGTCCAATAACGAGATGCTCAGAGAAAAACCTGATTTTGGGGCCATCATTTGGGACAAAAATGCATATGTGACATTTTTAAAAATTCCTATTAGTTTTCTCAGAATCGTCCATTTTACGTTATTTAGGCTTGTTGCTTCTTTTTTTCGAAATGTGCATGTTGCAAGTCTCGTAATTCTAGCAAACCCAAAACTAAGGAGCTCGTTGGAAAGAGCACAAAATTTTCTTACAGAATAGTTCATTGAAATCATGATTAAACTACATTTATTTGGCATGACAGAAGCTCAAACGGAAACAAACTTCATTTTTCAAAAATGTGGAAAATTCCGGACGTGATTTTTTTAACTTTCCTAAATTGTCGACTATTATTTTTACCGCTGGAAAAACTTCCTAATCTAGTGAGCTTTCGAATGATCTATTCACTTTTTGATATTCGTCCATTTTGGTAGGAGAAATTAGGCAAAATGTCTGAAAAACCTCAGGTGACACGAGCAAAATGGGTTACATGAGACATATTTTTTTCGGGTATTTTTTCACTGAAAGTGGTTTTCTACAGGAACAACGTTCTGAAAACGACTAAGGGTATGTTTATGTAGAACCGGTGACCAATGAGGAGAGCGCCTCTAAGCAAGAAAGTGGCCCTAAAAATTGTACCGGAACTAACATGACAATTTTCTTTGCTACCTACATAAACATACCCTAAGGAAATTAAGATAATTTATGTTATCCAAGCTTTCTTGAGTCAGTAATGAAGAAGAGGGGCAAGAAGTAAGATTAATGAAATATGTAATTAAGCATGCATAAAGCTGTAGCCGTAGAAGCCTACATTGTCTGTCTTCCATCGTTGAGGTTCGTCAAAAACGGACCGGTTTCGGCTGCTCGCCATCTTCAGCGTTTGGTTTCCCGTCTGAAACTGGTGGCGAGCAGCTGAAACAGGTCCGTTTTTGACGAACCTCAACGAGAGAAGACAGACAATGTAGGCTCTTTCGGCTACAGCTTTATGCATGCTTTATCCACTAACCCTCGTAGTTTAAGCGCTTCTACAAACAATTTAGAGATGTAAGAAGAACAAATTAAAAGAAAGAAACAAATAAATTCGTGTATTAATAAAGAAAACGTAATTCTGGAGACTACTATCCACAAAATATGACAGTGGTAATAATAATAATATTAAAAAAAAAAGAAACCCTCTTTCTCTCTGCAGCTGCTCGAAGTGTCCTCCAAGCTCCGGAGGACACAATTCCGCTCTTCGTCCGACTGCATTTGTAGCACGTTGGAGCTCCGCGGGGTTTCTTCTCAGCTTGTTGCTCGCCGATATTATCTGGGCTTGTGGCCTAGAGGCGCTCTCCTCTTTGGTCACCGGTTCTACATAAACATACCCTTAGTCGTTTTCAGATCGTTGTTGCTGTTGAGAACCAATTTCAGTGAAAAAACACCCGAAAAAAATATGTCTCATGTAATCCATTTTGCTCGTGTCACCTGAGGGTTTTCAGACATTTGCCTAATTTCTCCTACCAAAATGAACGAATATCAAAAAGTGAATAGATCATTCGAAAGCTCACTAAATTAGGAAGTTTTTCCAGCAGTAACAATAATTGTCGACGATTCAAGAAAGTTTAGAAAATCACGTCCGGAATTTTCCAAATTTTTGAAAAATGAAGTTTGTTTCCGTTTGAGCTTCTGCCATGCCAAATAAATGTCCAAATCCGTTCATGTGGCAGGGGAGTTCTCGGCGGAGGGGAGCTA
The DNA here is from genome assembly GCA_038030265.1 of Corythucha ciliata. Classification (NCBI taxonomy): domain Eukaryota; kingdom Metazoa; phylum Arthropoda; class Insecta; order Hemiptera; family Tingidae; genus Corythucha; species Corythucha ciliata. The sequence continues at coordinate 42,243,660 of CM075938.1, read as the reverse complement.
TTAAATTGACGCTATACCTTATTGGACCATTCAATACCAGAAAATTTCATTGACATTATATTTTGAGCCGTCTCTTTTATTTGATTTGCCTACAGCCTAATAAATCTTGAGTAAAAAATCCTGAGGTGGCCCAAAAGGGAGGAAAAAAAAAAAAAAAAAAAAAAAAATTAAAAAAAAAAATTGTTTCGGATTCGAACCCAGGCACTGTGTAATGGAGAATTTTTGACACATACTATTTGACCTAATGTAACTGATCTGAAAATGTACGTAATCTGAAAAAGTTTTGTTCCGACAGCAGCCTGTCTGGTAAAGTGCATTTCATTTATCCGGTCATGCACCATTTATCCGGTAATCGTTTAAGTTTGAATGAGATCATCATATTATAAATGAAATTCAGGCCGCGTTAGAAATTCAAAATCAACTGTTCAAAAAAAAATGTCAGAGGCTGAAATTTTCTCAAATTTTCAGTCTCACCGCAGAGACTGTGATTTACCCTTAAAAGCAACATAATTCGACAAGTTCTTTTGGGAAGGATTTCTTTAACGTATACCGCGGCAGCTACTTCAGGGTTCATATATTTATAGAAATGTCCAGCAGTTTCGTTTGAAGACACCGGGTTCTGCCATTTTTCCCAGAGTGTTTGTGACAAAATAATCTAAAGGATTTTAAGACTAAACTCTTTTTCCCCCAGTGAGGCTAATAAGGAGAAAATCTGGGCGGCGTTTAATTGTTCTCTCGCTCAAGTTTGTTGAACTGACGGGATGTCACGACGAGGAGAAACCTGAGTGAATTCATAGCCGTTGGCTTAGCTCTTGCTGAATGTATCATTAAAGTTAGGCTATAGCCATCAAGACTCAAATGCGCTGTTGGAGAGAAACTTGAACTTTGACTATACGTACTTACGGGATTTGGAATGTATTTAATTTTAAACTCTCCCATTCATTTTCGCCACCCATTCTATTCCCTGTGCCATTTAAAATGTACGGTAATTTATACGGAGGGAGAGGGGTAGAATAGGTTTGATCTTTGCAACGGCTTTCTTCTGCCGGTGAATTATTTGCGATTCTCGCCCTTTTGATTGGCGTTACAACCGGAAAAACTCAAGGACGATAAACACAGTAAATTATTGCTAGGTATGTGTTGACTGTGGTTTAATGACTTCTTCTCCGAGGAAGAAAATTACTAAAACAACGAAACCCGTAATTTCTAACGCATTGCTTATCAACTAGGATTTTCAGATTTAGCTGTCATTTGCGAATACGACACGCAGGAAAGAAAAATGTCGTTGAACCAGCTTCTTCAGCTTACATTTAAAGTATACTCTTTACTTCTCCGTTGAGTATAACAATTTTAAACGCTGAAATACCAAACTCCACCGCAAAAATATGGAGGAATTGTAATAAGGCGTCGGAATTTGAACGCACGTCAACGGAATTGAATCCCGGGCAGGGAGGTACGCTTTAAACAAATTATTTGAATTATTTATGCAACATGTCTTGAAAAGGCAACGTGAACGCGTCCTCCTTGTGAGCAAACTAATTGAATTTGCCTAATTCCTGTACTTCCGAAGGTTACTACATATTGCTTTTAATACAGCAATAATAATTAATTGTTTTGATAGTGGCTTATTAAATATTTTGTTCGCACTAGTTGGTCGGTGCGTAGTTGCTCCGGTGAAACAAGTTGTTGGTAGGGGTAGTGCAGTGTATAAAAGAGAGAGCATTTCGCCCGTGCCGTGATTAAGGAAAGGGGATTTTTTTCTTTTATTTTTCCGATCGTATATGGAGCGGTGCCCCCTTGTTTAAAGGCCGAGGATTCTACGAGCCCCGGTATACACGTGCTGCTGAGTGAAAAGGATGAACTCTCGAGGATGTTAGAGTAGCGGGGAAATGAAAGAAAACTCGTCCTACGCGGTGGGTAGGAGAGTGGAGATCAATGGGAGGGCGCCCGAGTTGATCCCGGCACGGATAGATAGCGGCGATGTGTTTGTTGGCGGGAGCCGGGTTCGATCTTCCCCCCACCCCCTACTGCGCACCGCAGTCTCGCGCCGGCCGCCTAGCTAAGAACACACAGCTAAGGCCTCCAGTCTACCTTTTAGCAAGTTGTCCTTCTTTTAGTGTGTAGTCCGTTCTTCCCCTGAGTTTTCGGCTGTTTTCTTCAATCTTCACCGTCGCCTTTCCCTTCCCCGGGCCCCTCTTTCACGACTTTTAAAAATAAAAAAATATAGCAAACATATACTCCACGATACACGCTTGTAACATTAATTTCTCCCCGTGGTGTCAGTGCTCGATGATGATGGAATCACAAGGACAGGAAGTAGTTGCCGGCCCAGCCGAAGTGCCCAACGATCCTGGGTAAGTGGTGACAAGACTCGTAAAAAAGAAAGAAAGAAAAAAGCGAGATCGCCCGTCAAACCGGGCGGGCCTCTTCTCCGCGAATGCTCCAGGTGGGGGAGGGGGGCGTAACCCTTTTGTTTCACGGTCAAGGTCCCCTCCGCCCCCTTGCCTGTGTTAACAACCGTTGACGTTGTGTGCACACATCTACTGTGTAGTGCTAAAGGACCACATAATTTCCTACTCCCCCCCCCCCAGACTTTTACTAATCAGAATAGGTCATGTCTCGTATCCGATAACCTTATCGTGATTACAGAAAGCTAGAGAGTGAGAGAACTGTTGTGACATTCTCAATTAATTAGCCGGCTTTTTGGACTTTGGACTTTCCGAATTTCCCTCAAAGCGCGATAACCACGTGACCCGGCCACATTTTTGCTGGAGGCCTTGTAACCGCTCGATTCGATAATCCGGTCCGTAGGAGGACCACCTCCCAAAATAAATCAGGCCCACTTCTCCTCTCTTCTGTCACTCTTCGGCCGCTGATCAGCCATACGCATCGGATGCACCTTGCGTCGGAGGTCACGTGGCATCTGTGGGAATGTCATTCTGCAACCCCTCCCCCCCACCATCAAACTTTTCCCGCATGTGAACCACGCTTTCTTAAAACAGTTTTTACTTTTCTCTTTTGTAACGTATTTTTATTATCTTACAAAATGTAAAATGAACCGCTCTTCACTTTGTTGCTTCGTTTCGTATGCTCTGTATTTTTGTTATTATTATCTGTCTTGCCCATCCACCGTAAACTTTTCTTGACAATCGAAAAATAAAGTGAAAATAAGTAGGTATGGAAAGCATTGAAGCATATTCAGACGCTTGGGAACTTTAGTTCGGTAACAGTCGCACGAATTGCTCAACAATGGAGCCTCGCGGACCGAATGGAAAAATTTATTTTTTAATTGTAAATTCACATCCCGTTTAGTTGTCTATGTGGCGGAAAAAACGGAGCTTTAAACAAAAAAATGAATTCAAACATAAAAGAATATACAAAAAAAAATATGGAACGAGCCGTGCGAGTTTCGTTCGAAGAACGAGTCCGACGCCGGGTTGAGGCCTCGTTCCATGAGAAATGAATGAATATTAATCGTCGACTCTTCCCCGCGGACGGTGTTATTGAATTAAACTCGTTACTCATGTAAATAAATAAAACTCGTCGAATGTATAAATTGGAACAGTTTTAGAATTAGGCGGAGGGAGACAACTATCAATACTCGAGCTTAATTACATATCCCGTAGCGTTTTCTTTTTGTAGAATTGCAAAACTATTTACTGTTTAGTTCAAGAGTGAATCATTTTCGTTATCTCTTGTGTCTTCTAATCGGAATGAATAACTTCGTGGAATTTATCGATTTTTCTTCTTACAACAGAAATTCATTTCATAATCACCAGCATGAACAAGATGAAACTTTATCTTTTCAAGAAAGTTTTTTTCTTTTCTATTCAGATAAAGTTCTTAAATGCATTAAATACCCTTGAGATGCGCTGATGGGTGAGCGGGGAGAGAATAGGAGCTTCCGCATTTTCTAGTTTCCCTTTAAATTTGTGTTCATTAAACGGGGTCATGATCCTCCACAGTAATCCAATGTTGGAGATAGGTATTATTTTTTCGTGCAAGGTACGAGACTTGCCTTCTGAAGAGAGATAGTCGTACAGGAGTTTGGAGTTTAAGACGAAAGAATAAGCCACCGCAGTTTGCTTGTGAAGGCATTGTATAGTGCTCGAGGAACAATCGTGTATTCCTATTGGAATTTTTCGCAAGTTGTACAAAAATTGAAGATTTTACGCAAACAACTTTTCAAAAAAGAACATAGGTACTCGATAGGCGTTTTTATCGTACTCAGATTTACTTTTAAACTTTTGTATAAATCGTTCTGAAAACACATCTCAAAGACAGTCCCACGTTGTTATATTTATATAACAACTATAAGTAAAATAAAGGCTATAACTTGATGGAATGACAATCATGAAATGGTGAAAAACGGCTTATATGTAAATGCTGGGAAACCTGTTCTTTGCTGTGCTTTGTGTCTTTTTTGAATCCGACTTTGTCTTTTAGCTACGATAATGTTATCTCCTCTGAAAAGAACAGTATAGAAGTGGAAATAAAACGGGATACAAGGAGAAAACAGGGAGAGGTCGGGAAAGCCCAATGATCGGGAGGTTCAAAACGAAGTTTCACTGTAGATACCTACTTGACTTGTCGAACGTGTAGAAAACTTGGGTTATGGATCTGGTTTAGACGAGGTATAAATGGTATCTATAGAGAAAACTGTTTAGACGAAGTAAATGTCTGGTGGTCTTATTGCTTTTTTAGTTCCCGCATAAACTCATGAGATGAATTCACGGTAAAATTGAATGATACTATTTCCCATCCTTAGCCATTTTATTTATTTATTATTTCAGTCCATTAATTTCCACCCTTTACCTATTGTTTCCACTAAGCCACTCCACAATTTATTCGCTATTTGATCGCATTTTTTAGTGATTAAAAACCTCTAGCTTCATAATGAGCTTTAACCACTAATAAATTAAGCTGAAATAATTAAAAAGCGTTAAATTCCCGTCCAAAACAAGCTAGAATTGATCTGCAGAGTGGGGTATGGGCGAGCTGGCCTGTGACTGAGTACATCCCCCCTCCCACCATTTCTCCTCTAGCCAACTCTCGACTAAACGCTAAAAATCCCTCTCTACAGTATAAAAGCCGGGTAGGGAAGACTGAAATTAATGTGGGATTCATTATCCTCCTCCTCCTTCTCCTTTTTACCAGGACCACCACTTGCGCCCTGACGGTGCTGTGGAAATCCTAACGAAAATGTCAATGTTATAGCTCCTCTCCACCAGCGCCCCCGAAATTCAAAAACATAATGCATCCCCCCCCCTCCTTGATAACGCTGTGGGCAATCAAATTTCGTAATAAATTTTACTTTATAACCTTTCTATCTCTGAAAACCTATTTTGTTTGAAGAGCATTCAGCGAGCCATTTGCACGTGTTAGGAACAAGCTGATTAACTCTCTGTGCTAACAATAAGTTGTAAGGCATGAAATCACTTTTGAATTGACCAATTTAATCAGGGCTGTTCCTTTGTTTCGCGAGCGCTACAGTGGGGTAGAAAATCACCCGATTTCATTCGACTTTTTTCAAAATTAGTCAGTCAGGAAACAAAGGAACTGACAAGAGGGTGGTTCTGTTGCTTTGAGGAATTGAATTTCCTATTTCGGAAGTCACCTGAGTTCATTGATATTTTATTATTACATATTTAGAAATGCATGAAATCCAGTGAAAACGGGTGAACTGTGGCACCCGTGCTAACTTGCTAAGTGTCGCCCGGTCGTCCAATGATCACTTTTCATGATTTCGCTGCCCCCTTGATTTCTATTTTCTATGTTTCATCATGGTCGCGACGATGTGTCCTGCAAAACCGGTCTTGGCGGCCCTATGCCCAATCCGGTTCTTTTTTAGCTGTTAATGTCAATTTCATCTCGTCTCACGTGTGTTTCACTCTTCTATTACAACCTCTCTGATTTCATTCATAAATCTAAAAAAGGAGGAAAAATATTGTAATCTGGTGACCTCATGCGACAATAAATTCAATGCATCTAGGTTACAGAATCACCCCCTCCCCTCCCCGTGTTCGGATTGCGAGTGAATTATGTCCACACGTACAAAATCATCACAACTTTTAAGGGCAAAAATTCAAGTTCTTCACCAAATCACAGAAACATAGAATTCCCTTGAGTAGAGGTGGACCGACCCGGCCCGTTTGGATGGGGCCAACGAAAATGTTGAAGATGAAAAATGAGGATTTTTTATTTTGTTAGAACATGAGAAAATCGCTAACTAGTTTTTCTAGGATTGAGAAAAAGCGCTGATTCGCAGATAAACTGGTGAAAAGGCGCCGATTCGCGGTGGAAATTTGGAAACACAGCACTAATTCTCGGCTGAAATTGAGAAAAATAGTTTTTTCGGGGTTGAAATTGGGATAAAGCGCTACGATTTGCGGCAATGAAAATTGAGAAAAAACGTTAATTCGCAAATATAAAGTAGTAGAAAGAGTAGAAGAGAGAGTAGAAAAATAGAGTAAAAGCCGAAAAAAGGCAAACTCGTGGGTAAAATGAAGAGAAACGCTGAATGCGGCAAAAAGTGCTATTACAATTCGCAGTTAAAATTGAGAAAATGTGTTAATTTGTGGATACAATTGAGAAAACGCGCACCATTCGCAGCTAAAATTGAGAAAACGCCATCTCACGTGGCTTCTGGAGGCAACTTCGCGTATAGCTTGAGATAAATACGTAAGTTAATTGAGAAAAATACATGAGTTCATGATACGTAAAAATTTGGGCACTTACAGTAGGTACCCAATTTGTCTGTTTTGTTTTGGCTCATTCGAGAATCAATTTCGACTTTCGCTTCTAAATAAAAGCAATTCTGGTGGTTTGGCTTTATGAAAGCCATCATTTTGCGGATCTGGCACGTAAACGTAAGAAACCAATTTCGTGGGGTCGGCTCCTTAAAAAAGCCAACTTCACGGATTTCGCATTCTCAAAATTAAAACTTTTACGGTGTTGGCTGATTTTGAAGAGCAATGTCACGGGTTATTGGCCCATTAGTACATTAGTTATTGGCCCATTGAAAACCAATTTACTGGGATTGATTCATCCCTAAAAATATAGCACAAACAGCTAATTTTGCGATTTCGGCTTCTTAAAAATGAAATTTCGGCTTCTTAAAAATGAAACCACAGGCGGGTCTGTGGTTACCCGGAAGAACAAAATTTTGCGGTGTTGCTCATTAAAAACCAATGATCACCCTAAAAAGATCAGTTTGTCAGGTTTGGTCGCATCAAAAACTTAATTTCCCCCTGTTAACCCATTAGCAGTTTCTTGCAAACTGCTAACTCACCCCCCCCCCTTTAATTCTCTCCCCAAACTCCCGAATTCTCTCACGCTGTAGCTCTCAAAGTTCTCCCTGTGTGAAGGAAGTCCGCCAGAAAAGAAGCATGTGTACGCTCTTTATTGTCATTGTTCTGGAGGAAGTACGGGCTGTAATTTTTAGGAGGCGAATTCAACATGAACCCACATTCTTTTCGATTCCTCAAACTTGGAAATGGGGTGGAGAGTGAACCAGACCATTGGGGGAGCATTCGCACCACTGTATTAAAGGGTCAGTAACGAAAGTATAACTAATAAAATCGATTGTCATGATCATGTGCAAACATTTTGAAAAACGTATTCACCCAGCTGGCCAATAGATGAATGAGAGACGTGATGCGTGTTCAAATTAATTAATGGACAAGAGTTCTCAGATGCAGTAATTATCTCCTTCCGCCTCAGGACTCCTAAAAAACTACAGGATTTTTGAACAACATCGAGCCGAGAAGTTGTAGGCTTTGACAATGAACGGATTTGATACTTTTGCAGAGAACTGCAAATTATGCGGCACATAGTATAGTAATTTTATAGTTTCGCTGCGCGTTTAAATATTAACCACCAGACGTCGTTAATCCGAGATGAAAAATGATTCAACTTTTGTTAACAAGCTTTTTTTATTACAAAGGGGTCAGCGTTTTTTCTCGGAATGGGATTCCATTGAACTCATAAATTAATGCAAAATTAGTCCTTGTTTCTATCATTATTATTATTATAACAACGAAATGAGAAAGCACGTTGAAACAAAAAGGAGTATTTAACATTTTATTTTAGAATCCCCTGACTAGTTGACACAGGCTACATTGGAATGAGGCTATTTATAAAACGCCTCTTGTAAAGTTGGAGGTACCTACTACCTTCTTAATGATTGACATATGCAGCCAGTGTGCGTGTGTAAAGCATCTTCTTCTTCTAGCCTTGGCTGAGAGCCTTCGAACGTATTAGCGTTACGTTACCTTGCGAAAACATCCAGTTTTTTGAGGTGCTTGTACAATCGAGCGTGACGTTTTCATTCATTAGAAAAAAAAAGAAAAGAAGGAAAAAAAAACTGCTATCTTATCGAAAAATCTTACGTTACGTCGGTGTCTGGGTATACTGATTGGAGTGGTACGCACGTTTTGTCTTTTCCTAGCTCTACCGGACACGCCCCTATTTTTCGGTTCATAAATTCATACACGTCGTTGACATAAAGAGATAATTTATCATTAACATTTGCAAGTGACCAAATAAAAAAAAGTGCCGGGTTACGTGTTACATTTCGTGACGTGCATAAAGCACTACTATTTTTAGCGGTAGAAGTTAATCTATTTTCTCACGAGGCTATTGAAAATAGCGATTAAAAAAAAAACTGGAGGAACCATGTAGATCATGTAGAAAAACTGAAGAGGACATACGTTAAAGGTTCCAAAATTCTCGTATACTTATTTACATACACCTCGCAGATGAATTGTACCACTTCGATTCACTTGTCAAAGAGTCGTTTTATGAAACACGACGCCTTCATTTCCTTGTATAGTCCCTAACGACGTTTTTTGCGAATGCCGTAAGCGTATTTGCTAGATGTCACCTTGGAATGTGAAGATGGATGATTTTTCCCTAAACCAAGAGCTGCTAAAATGATATTTGTTTAAAAGTATTTCCGCTTATTTGCTTTTACAACAACAAGTGTAGTAAAATATCTTTCGAGTGTTGTTTGATGTATATGATGAGAAGCTGAGCTGGGCCAATTACAGAAGCACAACCTATAAAATCTGTAAACCTTTTTATTACGACTTTAACACACAACAAAAATATATTTGCTTTGCTTAAAAATATATACCAACACATTCTGCCGAGGTAAGCCGAGAAAAATTCTGTTATTCTGTCTGAAAAATTCTGTCGGTAATTTTAACCACCTGACCTCTTGAAGATAGTTTATTCTCCATCGTCGTGTCTATTTTGAGTTATACGACAGTTATTTGGGGTTCTTCTATTATCCCTATTAATAAAATAATATTTTATTAACCCCGAAATACTAATATTATAAAAACTATAATTTGCGTAAACACCTTTTCTGCTAAACGTATTTAGGTACCTACATACGTTGGATGGCTCTGCCCTGGGACATTTGCGGTCGCTATTGTCGGGACGTTATTTCTTATTCTGGGCTTTTGGATACCAAGATACCATTATGTACACGGGCTCGCAATAAAGCCTGAAGGGTGAATGTCATCGTCGTTTTGTCCCAATTTTGTGTCACGTTTAAATTACGAAACTACTCGATTTATTTTTATGAAATTTGGGGAGTGACTTGGTTGGTATAATCAACTCAAGACCACATTTTCTGAGTCAAGTTAATACTAATGGAATTTCAAATTTTCAGGATAATGAGGGAATCGTACTCCCTCCCACCTTTCCTTATTGTGCGCGGAGAAGCCTGTACATCGAAGACGTTTACTTTGCTTAGTTTTTCTTGGTTTATTGAACCACTCTCTCCTTTTTTTCTATCAGCCAAACACAAACTTCCATCCCAAACCAGCCATTGACAACCATATCATTTGCATATGGTTATACAGGGTGTTAACATTAAGGTCGCACCACCGGCCAGGGTTCGATTCTGCAACTCATTTGCGGCAAAAGTTGTCCTCTGCAAAAAAAAAATTTCACCCCGCACGAAGTCCGACTTTTTTCACTTTTAAGATTTTTTTCGTGTTATAGACATTGCGTTACTAAAACGACTGTAACTCGCTTATTTCTGGCCGAAAATCAAATCAGAATACACCGTTGGAAAGAGCGTTAAATTTACCATCTTCCCAATGCAAAATGATATTTCAAATGTAGGATTCAGGGGACGAAAAATAAGCCCGAGTAGTAAAATGTGAGAAATTACGAAAATTTGCAGAATTTTCAAACGTTTTTAACTCCGACTGAATCTGTCGGTTAATCTTATAAGTTGGTGTAGAACCTCAGTTTTCTTTAGGTCTAGTCATTTTTTTAAATTAAAAAATCGAATAGGTGAGAAAACCGCGTCTGATTGAAAAAATAGGTGCTTTTTTATTTTACTTATTTAATGACTGCCAAATCTTCACAGTTTGGTGGAATAAAGGGTGGGATACGCCTGTTTTATGTTTGTTTTTTCTGTGGCTGAATCGAATGGTGGTGCTAACGATGCTCATGAATTAGTTGAGCTAGGGGAATAAGGGTAATACGATGTTTAATATTTTAAAAAGGATTCCGTTTCTACTAAGGGACGCAATTCGGGAATAGACTGTCTGATGGTAACATCTAGAAAAGACAAGCAAGAGCTATTTTAATTTACTTTGGCATATTTTCGGTGTGTCCTTCGTGCTGGTCCCCACTATCCGTTCTAAAACCCAATGATTCTGCCTGATTTGATCGCCGAATACGCTAATTCTCAAGCAGATCCTCTAGAAACGCTTTCTACCTATTTGATAAACTATGCTCCGAGGTAATCATGCTCGGCGTTTACATGCAGTTACAGTAAAGCGCTCCGAGTAATCAGAGTACGAGATTTATCACTCCCAAGTGAACGCATTTTTTTACACGTGGATTGGATTCAGAGGACCAATTCTATGGCCTCCTAGAAGACCGCACCTTACCCTTCTCGGCTAACGTTTGTGGAGGGACTTAAAACAGGAGTTTATAAAGATATGGTGAAAAACACCCTGAGATCGAGGATCTGCTGGATAGGATTCACGTGCAGTGACTAAGAAAGGCGGAATCCAGAGGTTTCAGAAGGAGCAGTGGATGAGGTTCGCCGCATATGCCTGAACCAAAATAGCGGACACACAGAAAATATCATGCTGAGGTGAATAAAGTAGCTCTTGTTCATCGTTTCCCGCATGTTCTCTCGTTGTTATTAGAGATACTCGGACTTTTCCCACAAATAGCAACCCTTAGTGGAAAATAAATTCATTTTTAAACATAACATCAGACTACCCCTATTCCCCTAGCTCTCCTATTTCATGAGCCACATATGCACCACCCGATCCAGGGCTAGCGTGATATGCGCGCCAACCGCTACTCGATTCAGCAAGAAAAAACAAGTAAAACCCACCCCTTATTCCACCAAACTGTGAAGATTTGGCAGTCATTGAATATTTCAGCAAGATAAAAAAACACCTATTTTTTCAATCAGACGCGGTTTTCTCACCTATTCGATTTTTTAATTTAAAAAATGACTAGACCTAATGAAAGCTGAGGTTCTACGCCAACTTTTAAGATTGAAGTGTACGATTAACCGACAGATTCAGTCGGAGTTGAAAACATTTGAAAATTCTCCAAATTTTCGTAATTCCTCACATTATACTACTCAGGCTCATTTTTCGTCCCCAGTGCTAAATAATATTTAGCACTGGAAGATGGTAAATTTAACGCTCTTTCCAACGGTGTATTCTGATTTGATTTTCGGCCAGAAATAAGCGAGTTACAGTCGTTTTAGTAACGTGATGTCTATAATACGAAAAAAATCTTAAAAGTGAAAAAAATCGGACTTCGTGCGGGGTGATACTTTTTTTTTTTTTTTTTTTGCAGAGGACAACTTTTGCCGCAAATGAGTTGCAGAATCGAACCCTGGCCGGTGGTGCGACCTTAACGTTAACACCCTGTATAGATAGATAGCCACTAAAAAATTAATGATAATACTTGAAAAAATAAAAAAAAATGACAAAAAATAAACAAGCTAAAGGACCCTTGACAGTATTGGGAACCCCTATTATTAATAATTACTTGTTAAGTCAACAATCTTAAAAAGTCTTTCTCCTTCGGAGAGTTATTATTAAATTTTCAGTTCAGAAACTCCGTGTGGGGGCCAAAACTGTGGAAATTGTTGAGGTATTGTTTGAAATTACGGAATTGTTCAAGTGCAAGAGGAAAAGAATAACGAAAAAAAATTTCGCTCCGGCAGCTGGCGGTCGGAAAGAGTGCATTTCATTCCGTATACGGATACCCTAAGCCGTCCCCGAAGTAATAATTTTGATACCATAATTTGTTTCATTAAGCCGAGCTTCTTCCTGTATTTTCACCACCATCTCTTCAAAAATGTCGAAAAAATTCGGTAGTTTTCCAAGGGCTTTGTTATATTAAATTTTTGTGCCGTATAATAAACGTGTGAATTTAAGATATTTTTTTGAAATTTCACCCCCCCCCCCCAATCAAAGACAAATCTCAATGGAACCCAGGGCTTTCGTTACATTAAATTATTGAGTCGAATTTTAGAGCTCTAAGATGAACTAGTGAAGTTCAACGCTATTTTTACACTTCCATACCAGAAGGACCACCCCCACCACCTTGACTTTTTCGAAAAATTAAAATGGGAATCAAAGGCTACTCTAACATGGAGTATTCGTACTGAATATGATGCATCTAGAATCAACTGGTGATTTGTAGTGATTTTTTGACCAGTTCAACCCCTATTCCCCCCTCAACCTCGACCGATTTGGCCCAAATGCAATACCTACCGGGGTCTTATGACTTCTGATTTTTGTGCCAAAGCGCGTTCCGCTAAATTGATTTCTTCGAGAGTTATCGTGCTAACAAGAAAACGGCCATAATATTATATATAAACACATATATATATATATTATATATACGAATCCTGGAGACCACTGAATTCGTGTTCTAGAGGTTCTGAAACGTGAAAAAAACATGACATGACCCGTGTTTGCCACCATCACGACGAGACCAATAGTGCATTTTCAGAATGAAATGCACTAAAATCTCTTGCCCAGTCTTGTACATTGTCATCAAAATGAACAAGGCGTCTCGCATGACAGTGGGTTACGACTATACGTTTTGTATTATTTATTTTGAGAGAAAAAAATGCAAAAACCATCTTTTTATTAATTTATTTATTTATTCATTTTTTTGGCTTGGTCTGATGTGTTGAAATAGTGAAGCGAAGGTTGGCCATTACAGGCCGCATCTGAAGAAATTTCCTCCATAATAAACCCGAGAAAACTTAAAAGAACAGAATTTGGTGCATTTCTTCGCTCGCCGTTCTCAAACTGGATTTAATGGATGACGACCGTGAACTTAAGGAGTCTCGTCGACGGAGGAGTTAAAAAAAAAATTGTTGTCTCTTTGGTGAGAATGAGGAATGGGAAGGACGGGCGGGCAACTTTGGTTGTCTAAGAATGAGAGACACCAACCAACCAACGAATGACAGACGGAGAAGTCCGCTTCATTTTTGTTTGTTTGTTTGTGTACTTTAAGTTAAATTTGTGCACCAATCATTTTATTGGTATTTTCCTGTTTTTCATTCATAAAGTCTCATGAGATGCGTAATGTCTCGGAAATAAAGCGGAATAGCCGCATTTTGATCACTCATGATGTGCCCCGTTTCCTTTTTTGTCCATCTAAAATTAATGTTGTAAAATACGTGTTAGTGCGAAGCCCAAAGCGTGACGTTGGTGCTAACTTCAGTAGCAAACATTTGTCTTGGCCGTGTAGTGCAACGCGGTGTAAAGGGAGCGTTTTTACGAGAGACCGTCTTATCGCCCAGGGCAAGGCTAGGCTTTAGGGTTTTATTTTTTCTTCCTTTATCTTTTTTTCTCACTTTTAACTTAATCTCGGGTACGCTAAGTCACTGGCTTGCTTCTCCCGTTTTTGATAATTTTAACCAGTTTCAAAGAAGACGCAGACAAAAAACCAATCGGGAAATGTGTAGTTCTTGTTTAGAGGCTTGGAATTCGGAGATAATGTAATATGTCTTTCCGGATAGAGGGAATTAGTGATCCCTCCTCAGACCTTTCCTCATTATAAATGCTAATTTTAGATTTCGGCCAGGAATAAGAGTTTTTCCCCAATTTTCGCCGCGAATTACCTAACGCTTTTTCTGAATTTGGCCGTGGATTACGCTTTTTTCCCCCTTTCTGGCATGAAGTTACCTTCACAAGCCCCGAATTGACGTTTTCTCCATTTAAAAGGCGAACAATGTGTTTTTTCCTTACTTCAGCGCTTCTTCTCAATTTTATCGGTAAAATTACCGATTTTTTCGTTTTCACCATTTTAGCCGTAAATTAGCAATTTATCTCCATATTTTTGCCGTGAATTAGCTATTTTTTTGAATTTTTGCTGTGAATTCGTGTTTTTCTTGATTTTAGAGTCTATTGTGCGATTTTTCTCAATTTTACCTATGATTTAGCACGTTTTATTAATTTTATATGTGACACAGTTATTTTTTTCGCTTTTAGCTGTGAACTACCGCTTTTTCTCAATTGGGCCACGAACTTGCCTTCAGAAGCCGAAAATTGTCGTTTCCATACTTCTAGCCTCTAATAACTAATTAGCGGTTTTTCTCACTTGTGTCCATGAATCCGTACCGTATACCGAGGTAGGGACAAGTGGGTGGACCGTCCTACTAGAATGGGCCCACGAAAAGCTTAAACAGTAAACAGCATTGGTACGCGGTTGGACAGCCATATTGGCTCCTTTCGAAGACTTTCGGTCCATTCGGCCCAGGTCGGAGTGGAACGTTGCAGGTGTTAAGCAAAGAGTGTAGCTGAATATTCGATTCATCCCACAAAGAAGCTATTCATCCTTTTCGAAAAGAGCTATTCTGATGGCTCATATTGAGAGAAATCGTGTGCCTTCTGAGGGTAAGTTTGTGGCTAAAATTGAGAAAATACGTTGATCGCCAGTTTTTTTAGGTGCTGTTCTTGAGGCAAGTACTCATCAAAAAGTTCGGAAAAAGTCATTCGCGGTATCTCGATGAAACTTTCTGACCAAAATTGAGAAAAAAATCACCGATTCGTGGGGTACGCCACTTTTTGGTTAATAGGAAGACAAAAAACTTCAAAAAAGCTACTTTGCTGTTCTTTGTTAAAATTGATGCGTGCCCAGGCTTTTGCTTTTTTGCTCTCGCGCAAAAAGACATAATCGGCAAAAAAGGCCAAAAAAAGGCAAGAAAAAACGTTAATTCTCAAGCTTATATTGAAGGTAAGAAAAAAAATCGCTGCTAAAATTGAAGAAAGAAAAAAAAAAAAAAATTAATTCGGGGCTACGATGTAGAAAATAACAAATTCGCAGCTGATATTGCAAAAACTCGCTCATTCACGGATACAAAAGAAAAAAGCTGTTAATTTGCAGCTGAATTTGCGAAAAATGCCAATTCGGTTAACTGGCAGCTATTCCATTGGGACATAAAATGCTAATCCACGGCAAAAAAGTTTTGTTCCGACAGCAGCCTGTCGGGTAAAGTGCATTTCATTTATCCGGTCATGCACCATTTATCCGGTAATCGTTTAAGTTTGAATGAGATTATCATATTATAAATGAAATTCAGGCCACGATATAAATTCAAAATCAATTTTATAAAAATAAGAACGCATCACAACATTTTTATCATGTCTTCCTGCTGCACTCTAGCTGAAGATAAAGTGACGGAGAGAAAAAATGCGTACAACATAGGTATCATGCCGAAATTTTGGGACTAACGATTGAGAAGGGCTCCCGTGGGAGTGAATTTTAAATTGTGTCTACTCTAGCCCCCTGCGCCAGGGGGGAATTTCCCGGAAGTTGAAATTCCAGCCTTTGACATTTTTTTTGTACATTTGATTTTGAATTTCTATCGCGGCCTGATTTTCATTTATAATAATATGGTAATCTCATTCAAACTTAAATGATTACCTGATAAATGGTGCATGACCGGATAAATTAAATGCACTTTACCCGACAGGCTGCTGTCGGAACAAAACTTTTCAGATTACGTACATTTTCAGTTCAGTTACATTAGGTCAAAATGGTATGTCACAACTTTTCCATTACGCGGTGTCTGGGTTCGAATCTGGAAGAAACTTTTTTTTTTCTCCCTTTTTGGCCCACCTCAGGATTTTTTTATTTAAGACTCATTAGACTGTAGGCAAATCAAAAGAAATAGACTGCTCAAAATACAATGTCAATGGAATTTTTCGGTACTTGGGTGGTCCAGTGAGGCATAGCGTTAATTTAATAGCTCCCCTCCGCCCAGAACTGCCCTGTCATCTCAACGGATTTGGTTCACTAGGGTCTCATACGAAAGCGCGTTTATTTCTCATTACTCGAGTCAATTTTGGGGGCAATTGCAGCAACAGCCGTGCGGTAGCGAATTTTCAACTAATTCAAACCCCTCTGTCACATCCTTCCCGTGGACCGATCCGCCTGGATCACGAAATCGTCCGAGATATTCACGCTATTGATTTTTAGACCAAATTTGGTTGTCCTAAGTAGAAAATTGCGACCGTGATCGTGCTAACAAAAAAGGGCCATATATATATATATCAAATTGAACCGACCTCGGATTCGTGTTCTAGGGGTTCTGAAACATGAAAAAAATGTATCACAACCCATATGTGCGACCATCAAGGCGAGACCAATAGTGCATTTTTTAAAAGAAATGCACTAATTACAAAAATCGTTAAATCCGACATCGATCATGGATTTTTGGTTAGGTGTGGGGGCCGTAACAGGCGTTAATACCGAATAATTGACGGTTTATTGTGTTTCTCAGCCCTCTCAGATTGCCTTTCCAACCCAAATATAGTCGAACCATTTACGAGTGCTTCCACTCGGGGTCTCCGATCCGACATGCCTGATCGGTGCCGGATCGGAAGCGTGCATGATACGTGTGAACCGAGCTCAAGAGTGGCGGGAAGAGGGTGACGATGATTGACGTGAAACATTAATTTGTATGAAATTATTTGGTTTCATAATTTGGAATCTCAATCACCCGATTATGACGTCTGAATTGAAGTTGACATTGAAGCTTTACGACGGGTTTAATAAATGTGTGGGTACGGCGTCAAACGTCAAACATGCTTGACAAGCGTGACTAGCGAAATCATGCTTGTCAAGCATATTTGATCCCGTGTGACCAGCTTAATTTATTTAGAATTTTATGGTTTTGAAATATTGATTTCACTTTTTAACGTCAGCCTTTTCCCTCTCATTTTGCTAGACGCGCCCCTTAGGACACGGCGCGCGGCGCCCCCGGGCGGTATCCTGCGAGATGGGTGTCAATGCCGGAGTTGTTGTTATTAAAAGGCTCTGAGTTTTTTTCACGTTCGGGGTAAAAGCTTATTTGAACTACACCACTTATTCAGAAACTCTGAACACTGAGAGACTAGCCGCGGAACCACGTAATCATTAGATAACGCCAGCTGCACAGAGATGTCGTCAGCGTAAACATACGAGTTTTGAAGCTCAGTAAAATGGGGCAGGGATGCTGGGAAGTCGTTGTTGAAGAAGTAGCAAAGTTCTGGACCCAGACGAGAGCACTAAGGAACTCCTTGTGGTACGGGGCGAAGAGAGGAGGCTTCGGATCCAGTGGAAGCTTAAAAAAAAAATGCTTAGAATCATTTTACGTGAGCTTTATATTTATTTTGTGCGCCTCTTGATTCGCCTATTTCATAATTCGGGCAGGGCTGTCGTTGGCCACTAGGGAACTAACTCACGCGGGCAGTCTTCTACTAGTTTCTAATGGAAATCACCCACAAAAACTGTTTCCCAAAATGGCCAAATGCAGCGCTGCCTGAATTATGATCAAGGCGAATAGACAGATGCGGCTATGCAGGGACCAGTTTTAACCGGAAACAACAAATAGTTCTGACCAAATTTAGGCCCCTCCCCGACCCCAGCGCATGGCCACCAGACTCTGTTGACGCAGTAAATACAAATTTAAATATGAACATATCCAAACAAAGTCTGGTTTTCTGTTCGAAAAGTTGAAAAAACCACCCCAGAAAATTGATGTTTACTGCAATTTAACAAGGAACATAGCCCGAACATTCGGATACAAATTTAATGATTTTTTTCCCCCATGAACCCCGATATTATTGTCAATTTTGCTACCCAAAAACGGAAATGGGCTGAAAACTGTTAAATATCCACTGAATTTTGTTATTTCAGTGCGATTGATACAAGGCTTGTGTGATTCATAATCACTTGCGAAACTACACCTACTTTTCGATCGAACGGGTTCTCATTTAGTCACGAATTAGCCCTGCTTCTCAATTTCAGCAACAAATTAGCGATTTTTTCACGTTTAGCCTTGAACTAGAGATTTTTCTCAATGTATGCCACGAAGTTGCCACCGAAAATCAAGAATTTCTCAATTTTAGCATCGAATAAGCGATTTTTCTAAATGTTTTGGCAAAGAATTCACTCTTTGTATCGATTCAGCTATGAATCGGCTCTTTGTCTCTATTTTAGTCTCGAATAGCGCTATTTTTCAATTTACACAGTGATATAGTGATGTATTTCCATTTAACCTCGAACTAGAGTATTATTGCCTCAACTTCAGCAGTGAATTAGCGTTACGAAATAGCGATTTTTTTTCACTTTCAGCCCCGGACTTTGCTCTTTTTCTCAATTTCAGTCACGCGAAGTTGCCCCCGCGTGGCTGCCCCGCGAATTTTCGTTTTCTCAATTTTAGCATTGAATACGAAGGATTTTTCTCCCAATTTTAGATTTAGTGCTTTTTTTAAATTTCGACCGCAAATAATCGACATTTTCACATTTAGGCATGAATTAAAGCATTTTCTCAATTTTAGCCACGAAGTTGCCTCCAAAAACCACGAATAAGTTTTTCCTCAATTTTAGCTGAAAAATTATCGCTTTCCTCAAATTTAGTCGCTGATTCGTAGCTTTTGCGAAATTTCAGCTACGAAGGTGCCTCCAGAAATCAAGTTTTATCAATTTTAGCAGTTAATAATCGATTTTTCTTTATTTTAGCAGCGATTTAACCAGTGAATGATTAGCCAGTTGACCAGTGGATGATTAGCGATGGTTTCCATTTAGCTACGAATTAGCGCTTATTCCTGTTAAATCTGAGACGAAGGTGACTGAAGACCTGACAAGACTGAACTGACTTATGACTTTATTATTTTAGCTCACGCCTTACGACTTTACGAGCACATGGCATAGACAACCAAGACAGGACATAATGTGATTCACTGATTTACAAAATAATCAAGACTACCAACCGAGACACTGTGACGTAACGACTTCAGAACATAACATTTTCAAAACAACATACAACACAACAACATACATAACATTTTGCAACATATGACAAAATTGAAATAATTACAATTTTTTAAAAAAAAATTATAGAAACAGACATGACACAGGTACAAAATTACCGACATTATAACGATCTCGCGTAGGGGAGTAACGGCGCGGAGGGACGAAAAATCGACAGGACTTCGAGGAGACTTAAGGATCGGGGCACGGGTAGACTGATCGCATCGATTCAAGAACCATGACGATGGACTATGGGAGTTTTGATGGTCTGACTTGGGAAAATCTTGCGACGGAATAGGGCGTTCAGGGGGATGAAGGTCATCCGATAAGTGACTGATTTTTAAATGATTAAGATTGGATAGACGATTTCCACTCTTTCGCTCTCCAGTCCTACTTCAATAGTTTTGCAACCCGCTTAGGCCAGGTTATGGGTTACTCTTGTCTTGAGGTGTGTAAAGTGAACTTATTTTTCTCTCATTCCCGTCAAATTAAAACCACTTTTGCAGTTATTCATTTCTGATTTTATTCTTCAGCCACCGTCTCACGAAACGTACCGATGAAAACTCGTCGTTCCGGAGGCACCTTAACATGAAGTCCCATCATAGTTGCAAATTTATCACACTCCTTCACATAGTTCACATGTACTTTCTCTTCCCTTTTTCCTCAATTTAAGACATTTTCAATCAAGTGCGGGGGAAAGAGATAAACTTAGTAGCTGGGTCAACCCAGATCGACCCGTAATTGAAGAACTTGTACAGTCATCGAAGCAGCAATAGAATCGCATTTTTCTGACTTTAGATGAGAAGCATGCGAAGGAAGTATAATTGTAGACTCGAAATAAACGAAAAACAAAAAAACATGTAGTATTTGAAACCGAAATACACTCGTAGTAATGCTAGCAACGTGAAAAAAAAAAAAAAAATACTGTTAAAGAGGCTCTGGGCAACTAGAAATAAACCCATAACCTGCAGTTCTAAATCTTCGCTTTTTCCACGGAAATCGTCAATTTACAGTAATGATTGTGGGGTAGCCTCACGAGAAAGACGACGTTCCCTAGAACTTCCATCAGACGGCCCGGAATCCATCTACGCCCTGAATCATCTCGATTAGGGTTAAGGGGGGGGGTGTTTCAGGCGGGTTTGCTCGACCCGTTCCCAGTCACCCCTCGCCTAAACATCGCACAAAAATTTTGGCTCCATTTCTGCATCAATATTCGATTTCAAAGTCTTATTTTAAACTTCACGAAGTTCTACAGTGACGTTAGATCTTGCTTTTCCAAATTTCATCCCTGAAATTACCTTAAAACACATTCAAATTCTAAAGTGCTTTGGGGTTATTTTAGGGATAAAATTTGCAATTTTTTTTTCAGGGATTTGAAAAAGCAAGATCTAACGTCACTTTATAACTTCCTGAAGATTGAAATTAGACTTTGAAATCGAATATTGGTGCAGAAATGAAGCCAAAATTTATGTGTGAAGTTTAGGCGAGGGTGACTGAGAAGGGGTCGAGGAAACCCGCCTGAAACCTCCCCTTAAGGACCAAGACTTTGGAGTTTATCTCAAAATGAACTTGACTTTGACTACTTGATTCCGAGTTTCCATGTGACCCTGATTTCACCCCATTCTTTGGGCTGTGACATTGTGAGGGGTGTTCTAAGCTCAAAGTTGAAAATACGCTCGTCCCCCTTTAAAGCCGGCACCCCATTCATGCCAATAGTTTCTTGAAGTTTCTTAAGAAAAGCCAAATTTTCAATGCGCTGGGATGAACCTGTGGTATTTTACGATTAATTACAAGTTCCATTCCATATTTATTTTATTTATTCATTTTTTGGGACTTTTTTAAAAGGCACTACCATAATTGAAAGCGTTAGGTTAGCAGGTAAAAAAATGGTGAAATCAACTAATGAACTTCGACCATTTTCTTACCTTCCGACCGCTTGACCAACATTTTGTCTCTCAAAAGTTCATTCATTCCTGGGGGCCTATTCTCTAACAACAAGCAATATTTTTTCCGCCAGCCATGTGTTTATTTCATTCATTTGTTTGAAGAAAATCAATGAAATAAACATATGACTTCGAAAAAGCTATTGCTTCGGAGTTAGAGAATAAGCCCTCTGCAGTCGTACCGCATGCAACCGCGCTATATTTGAATTTGAACGGACGACATCGGATTCATTCCTTCAAGGTTCTGAAACGAGCTCAAAATCTATCATAAGCCACGTGTAAGATCATGAGGGTGGGGTCAATGGTGCATTTTTCGCATAATCGAATTGCATTAAGGCATAATGAGCTCAATGGTGAAGTGCCAGACTGTACAAAACTATACTTCCGGTGCTTGAATTTCTTAATTTTTTTCTCTGCTGACATTCAAGCAACGCTCGAAAAATTTAAAAGGAAGAAAAATACAGGGCTGTGGTAGAGGATTAGTTGAAATGTTTTTTCTACTTACTTTTCATTATTCCATTCTAATTTCACAAAATAACTTGTAACTATTTTTTTAAGCAATCAGCAACGAAAATAATATGCTTTCGAGGTGCAATGGCAGTGGTGGAGGAGAGGAGGGGTAAAGGTTTACCCGAAACTTCCAATTAAAATAATTAAGCCTAAACGTAATGGGTAAAAGGCTTTGGGGTGAGTGTTGGTGCTGATGGGGGGGGGGGGGGTAAGGGGTTATTCTGACTCTCTCGATTCGCGCAAGCTCCACAACACTCACCGCGGGGTTATGCGTTGAGGTGGTTGGTGGCGGGAGAAGGTATTTCAGTTAAAATTAATCATCCACCCCACACCCCTCACTTCACTACGGATCCTTTTCTCCGCTTCGTAATATTAATGACATAAATAAATCAATTTTTCTGGTAGTTCCCGCGGAAATATTTTGCAGGTTGAAGTATAGAAAAAAAAACACGCCTTCTTTCGGCGAAATCTACGTCACATGCTAAGAGTCGTAGAACCTTACCAACATTTGGCCCACTTTGGGGTTCTCAAAATAATTCTTTGTGTTTCTTGACGTAATTGATCAACAGGAAAGGTATGGGGGGGGGGCGCGTTTCTTTTTTTAAGAAACTCCTACTTGGGCATATCTGGCTAGAGGCTGAGGAAGAGAAGCGCACAAAAAAATCTGTTTTGACCCTTTAGCTTTTGTGACCGGGTCCAATGGTAGCTTGAATGGTTTTGTAGTAATCTCCGCAGGACAGGCTCTGTTTCCCTTTCATTCATTCACGCTTTTCAAGCTACCTTTTAGATTTTTCCTGTATATATTTCAAAGCTTTGCATGACGAACCGTGACTAAAATCTTCCGTTTGGCTCACTCATTTCTCTTGAGGCTTTTAGAATTTTTTTCTCGATCGAATAGAAAAATGTTTCAACAACCTTCAGTTAAAATTAAAGCTATAGTGAACAAAATGAAGTATGGAATGGAAGGAAACATCCAATTGGGAAAGGGGAATAGTCAGGTTTCCACGATGGTATCAAATTATAAGTATAGTGGTAACTAACGAGGCTAGTTCGACATTCTATCTTCTTCATTCTCATGCTCCCCCCCCCCCCACAATCAGCTCTCGAGCTTCCTCATGCGACATTCGTGAAGTAACGCTTTTTCGTTTTGCGACGGAGAACGATAATTAAATCCGATGTAGCGTGCTTAAAATAATATGGGAGGACGAGCAAAATGGAGGGAAATTGGTTGCGTTCATTGTAGTTATGGGAAAAAGAGTCTGAATAATTTTAGTAAAATACTTTTTTAGTTCGTAACTTCCTTGAATTACAAGTTTTGGAATGTCCAACTGAATGTCGATGAAATGCGTTGTGTAGAAACATTAAAAGTTGGTAACTTAAAAACTAAAGTCAGTTTAATGTTACCTAATCAAGACTCTTTAGTTCAAATACTATGCAGTTTCCAAAATCTCTATGTTCAAATTATAGTCCAAGAGCCAGCGACATAAAAAGTGCAACCATTTGCATACATTTATTACCCAACGCATAAAATCGATAATAATACCCTAATAGTGGGAAAAATTCTCTGCCTCAATCTGGACGTGACGAAACCGGTGGCAGACGCCATTAAAGATGCACTTATGGGGAGAAGTAACTCAAATCCCGGTCAGACGGGAAAAACGTTTTATTCACGTGATAACGCATTGGAAAATATTGGGAAATCAATGTTACGTTTTATGCTATCGGATCCTGTGGCCGCGAGCCAAAGGAAAAGTCGGAAAACCTCTTTAATTCGAAGTACCGCTTGTCGGTGTCAGGGTACGTAGTGGGGTCTATTAGAAGAAGAGGGAGGAAAAATTCCAGTATCGAATCCGTTTTATTTAGTCGATTCATTTTTAAAGATCCCACCGGCTGCTCTATGATTTACGGCGCATGGAAAATGCAATATAAATTTTCATATTTCGTGGTGAAATTAACCAAATTTCACATACGCTGCAGCCTAAAATATTTTTTGGGGTGTGTTCTTACGTGAAGTGACACCGTTTTTCTGTGATAGCGTGAACACCGTTCATTATAGATTTTTAATTATATTTCTTTTGGATTTCTCATCCTATTTTCCCCCCAGAAAAAAGTACCCTGACAACGAAAACCGATACTTCAAATTAGAGGGTTTGAAGCTTTTCCGACTTTTCCATTGGCTCGACGCCACAGAACCTGTTAACAATAAATGTAATATTCAATTCCCATATTTTTCAATGCGTTATCACGTGAATAAAACGTTTTTGCCGTCTGACCGGAATTTGTGTTACTTCTCCCCACAAGTGTATCTTTGATTGCGTCTGCCAGCGGTTTCGTCACGTCGAAATGGAGGCAGACAATTTTTCCCACTATGAGGGAATTATTATCGATTTTATGCGCTGGGTAAAAAAAGTATGCAAATGGTTGCACTTTTTACGTCGCTGGCTCTTGGTCTATTAAGTCCCAAACTGATTTGCGTTGTAAAGGTCCATGATTTTATTAGCAGTATTTATCGTCTTAATTCCCTGCCTCTCTCCGTAACATTAAATGAAGTCTTCCTCTGTTCTTGAACTTTAGTTTCACAGTATTCACATCAAACTGTGAAACAGAGTTTCTCAACTTTATTCGTCTTTTTAGGAACACTTATATCTATTTTTGGAAACAATGGCCCCGTTGTAAAACTCAAATTATTGCTCAGCACTTGGTCAGCGCTTAATGGGGTTTTGTTTTCAACATATGTAAAATAAGAGGGAAGGATTAATCGCAATTAATCGTGTATTAGTTTAACAACGAGACCATTATGTCCATACCGTGGGAGTGTCGAATGGTTGGCTGGTTATTGAGCGCTTAGCCTTATTATTTTAGCTTTTATGTGTTTTATTGTTTTTGTTCAGGTGGTAGGCTTGTGACGTCCATTTTCTGATTACTAATATTTACATTTCCTTCGTTTGAGCTGATTTATGAGGCACACTCATGTATGTGTATATAAGTATATAAAAGGATATAAACCGGCTCCGTGTGTTGCTGTTAGAAGCGTTAAAAAGATTTGTATGGTATTTCGAACAACGGACTGTTATCCGAGCGTTGTGCTTGAAAGCAAAATAATGGGGTCTCCACCCCTATTAGGAAGGGAGGGTTGGCAGGTTTTGAGGTGTGCAGATGACAGAAAAGCCCTCTTCACGGTAGAAGTTAAACTCCTCAGCTAACTGTGTATATCCATACCGAGGATGAGTATTATCATCATGGTGACCGGTGCTTAAGACCAGCTTCAGGCCTGGTAAATGACAGTATACGGCTTTGCCGCTTCAATATGTCTATAGTCTCTTAGGCCAAAGCCTTCTCTACGGGTCGCAAGACTCCTCTAGGCGTTGTAAAAAAGCAACATAAAATGGATCACCTCAAAATTATTATAAACTCACATGTTTCAAATAAACCACCTCGATCTTTCAGTTTTTTCCGAATCTTGTTGAACCCTAAACGTTGTTTTGTTGTTACCGTTTTTAAAAAAATATTTTTTACCGAAGATTTTCCTGCGCGTATTGTTTCTTCTCTGATCCGATTTTTTATCCAAATCATCGCTTTTTATCAAAAGAAATGGTCGCCGATCAAACTTGCTGGTGAGTTTTTACTACCATCATTATTATTAATATTATTATTATCATCATCATCATTATCGTCGTCTGAATGAGAGAAGCAGAGAACTCCTTTCTTATCCCTCTGAAGAAATTTGTTCGAAATTGTGTTGGGTTTGTAGGACTCTTGAAGACATATTCGTTCTTATACCTTTCCAAAAACCTTTTGGTTCATACACGTCGAATGACTCATTAAGTCGTGGGCGTCGAGTAAATTCTCCGCGCGCGCCTCACCTATCCCGTCCCACTGCGTCGTTCTCGCACTATACACGCTTAGTTTGTACAAGGACCCCCCCCCCCCTCCAATAATTTCCTTTATCGTATAAGGATGACTTGGGAAGACAAAGGAGATTACACCTAATGACATCGGGTGAAAAAGCGTTCCATTTTTCCTAATTTTTTTTTGTGGCCGGTGATGTGAACTTTTATAGGTCCAACGTGATTTCTTAGCTTAGTGGCATTGAAATTATTTTAGTAGAAACTTATTTCAGTGTGAATTCCCCTTAATTCGGCTATGAAAACCCCGAAAACAGGAGAAATGAAGATACAGGTGTCGTTATATCCTTATGAATCCTTAATGAAGGTGATCATACTCCTGTTTAGTTTTGAAAAACGTGGAAAATACAAAAAACATCATTATGATCATTATTAGTGTTTTTGAACAACATATCCTCAGTGCGAATTCTCCACCAGACTACTCGGACGTGAAGTGGGAACACGCATTCCCACGTGTGAAGAAAACGCTTTTGTCGGTTTGTGTTCTCATTGCTCTGACGTGACGTGCGAACACGTGGGATCAAGCGTGTCCGAGCAATGTGAACGTAACAAACAAAAGCCTCTGCTTGAATTTTATATCCCACGTGGGAATGCGTGTTCCCACGTCCGAGTAGTCTGTATTGACCTTAAACCCTGTACTTTGAGTGAGGCGGGACCCAGGCTAGAGCCGGTTCAGCGTTTTTAGCTGGCTTCCGTGTTTCTTCTACAACGCACAGATAGGATATTACAGTCGTTTTCCGCTATAAATGCTCAACATTCTTATCGCTGAAATGGCGTGACTCCCACTGACGTCGGACGAACGTGCTTTGAGTGATATACAGCCTTAAGCTTGATAATAGCTTAAAAGATCGATAAATAAAAATGAGCCTTTCCTCCCAAGCATTTTCCCCAAGAATCCTGATACACGATAAGGGCCTATTGTCCATGCCACTCCGATAACCGCGCACGGGAAGGGCCAAATTAGGCCTGGAATCTGTCAAGTTGTTTTTTGAATCAGAATTTTGGGACTAAAAACAGCCAATTTTATACTAGAAACAGAGAGAAAACTTACAATGTACCCCCTAAATCCAGGTTTTCGGTTAAACTCCACACTACGATTTGTTTGTAAACTGTCGGTGTAGACTTCCAATGCGTAAAAACTGCCAGAGTGAATGACAACTTTGGCAAATAAACGTTAATTTTTGTTACCACCTGTAGGCTACACAACGTGCAGTAAATTATTGGGAAAAAACTGTTGAGACCCCCACAGTCTGTCAATCGGTTGACCATTGAGCATGTATTATGAGGGAAGCATTCGAAGTTTTGGTAGTTTTCAGACTTTACAGTCAGTTTTTGGAGGGGGTGGATTTAACTGTTTACAGAGCGTATTATGAGTTTCCGAAGGGAAAATTTCCGTTCAATGCGGTGCGGTTGAGTCAGTTTCGGTTTTCCGAGGCAAGTCTGTGAATTTCCCCGCTTCTGAGCTCTCAACCAAAATGACAAACCTTAAAACCAATCTTTGGTGCTCACGTATTAACGTTTGTGCTGTATCCTGCAGCAAGTTGCAGCGGAAAACCAGAGGGGCTCACGTGACCTGTACTCTTGCCCAATGAAAAACCAATATCTTCAGTAAAATTTTCGATCACGTTACTGAAGATCTGCAACCTCCACTATCTCGCCCTAAAAAACAATGAAAAACCAATATCACAATCACAAAATCAATAAGCCAATTTCGCTGGGTTGGCTAATTAAAAACCCAATGTCGTGGGGTTTGGCTAGCTGAAAACACGCTCTAAAAGGCCCTAAGTTGGGCCCCTACGTCATCATACCCGGCAGGTTCCGCACCCGAAGGGGCTAGCACGACTCCTTAAACCTCCCTACCCTCCCCAGAAACTCCCAGTATTTGGACCCCTTGATCCCTGGTGAATTCTAGGTCGGTCAACATGTCGGTCCCGAATATTGCAAATCTCGCTGCCGCGCATTCCTCACACTCCGATAAAACGACCAGTTCTGTCTGTGTTCTGGATGAATCCCTATTCACCATTTCTCTTACTGGGAGCTCATCCCGGATTATAAGAAATGGGCAATAGTGTATCTGGCATTTTGTCCAGTGAAGCTGCCCATCCCTAAATTAAGGGCTGGCTATATGCACAATGAAAAACAATGAAAACCCAATATCACAATCACAAAATCAATAAGCCTATTGCGCTGGGTTGCCCCTGAATGCCCTAATATTTCGGATATGCGCGCTAGGATACGAGGGATTCAACAATTGCACTCTAATTTTAAGTGTGATATTACGTGTTTGAATTTATTTGTCATGCAAACTTGATCCCAGAACCTATAAAGCCGCCTTCACATGCAAGCTTTATAAAACTGAGCTGTAGACCTCAACCAATCAGAGTTCTCCGCGCTGTGTACTCGGAGCGCTCTTATTAGTTGAAGCCCACAGCACAGCTTAAAACAAAGCATTCTTGTGAAGGCGGCTTAAGTGACGATGGTCCGACGTGATCCACCAGAAAACTAGTTTTATAATTGCGTCGAGACTACTCAAAATCGCTGGTTGGTGTTCGCAGATCGCTACTATGCCAGCGATTTTTTTTATATTACTAAAACCTACTGAACTTCGATCTTATACCTGGGGAAGTCCATTTTGATCCTTGCTGAGGGGGATTGGGTCAAAGGTTAAGTTGAAAAGTTTGGGGCTGACTGCTGCTTTCATCATTCACTGTAGTCGGTTTTCAGATGGCAAACCACTAACCCTTTTTAATTTTGTGAAATTACTAAAATTTTTTGTAGGGTGGAAAAGTGTTTGCAACTTGCGAATTAACCTTATTTTTCCTTCGTTTTTTTTTCTTCCCTCCTGCAACTTACTATCATTTTGAAGTACCGACTGAGAATCATATTACATAATGCAGATTGCATAACTTCTATCATCTTTATAAATGTCTTTCTTTCTAGTTCCCACCCCACAACGCTTTAAAAAACAACAACAATTCCCGAAGTAAATTTTTCCCTCAATTCTTCTTCAGTCCAACGTCATTCAATGTCTCGCTCTCATTAAATAAACATTGATGCCACAGCATAGTGACTACGATAAAAAAAAAAAAAAAAAAAAATAACTGAAGAAAAAAGAAATATACAATTTTGAAATGTAGAAGAGTCAGTCTGCGGCAATATCTTTTACCCCTCTCCTCTTTCCACATCCTAGCGGACTTTTCCCCGTATTATTATCCTATCTCTTTCTTATCCCTCTAAATAAGGGTTGAAAAAGAGGAATAAGACGAGGGGTTGATTATGAAGAAAAGTCTAAACTGAATAAATTTTAAAGTTAATAGCTTCCCTCCTCAATTCCTATCCTATCCATTCTAAAGCAGTCGCTTTATTTAAAAAGGGTGAACTTTATGTTTCTCCTTCTCTGCCGTCATTATATCGGAAACATCAAATTACGGAACGTCCTTTAAAAAAAAAAAAGTTAGTTCTCTTTCATGATTATATTAAACTCGTTAACTTGCCATTTTTGAGTTGAAAACTTTTATTTGTGTGGAGCGTAGGCTCAAATGGGTTAGGGGTGATTCCGGCCATTAATTCAGTAGAGGAAAGAGCTAACGTTGTTAGTGCAAGTACGTGGACTAACCCATGAGGCCCGTGACCGGTTCGTCGGCCCGTGAGGTTAGTAAACTCGTTGTAATTCAAATGTACTTGGGCCCTTGTCCCTTAATTTCAGCTCTGATCGAGGACTAACCGACAAGAAAGACTCATGAGAAGTATGGGAGTACGGGAGTTGGGATTCTAACACATACTGTGGCTCTTGTTCGAACTTGTATGCGCGTATTCGAGTCATGTTCTTGCTCTGATAATTCATCTAGAGCTTTACAATTGTGCGCTATAATAATAAGCATGTATGTACGCCGTTGTTTCTTGGCTCTCAATATTTTTGAAAAGATTTTATAGAACTTTTCCCTTCAATTCACAGTAAGTTTATTTATTTCAATAAAACCTATATTTCGGTTCTCTTCTACCTATGCAATTCATTTGTTAAAATATGTAGAATTATGCCGCGAAGTTGGAGGGATCGCCGATTCCACCGATAAAATCTCCGGGCATTTATACGAGGAGAGGGTGCTTTACCAGAAAATTAAAAGAGTTAAAACGTTTTTTGGTTAATCATGGACAATTTAAATGGAATGAAACGCTTTTCATGTTTAGGCAATTGTACGAACCCACATTTTAGAATTTCCTCCCATTATGAATAAAAATTATGTTAGAGCGTGAGCAGAAAGTTTAGAAATGATCTCACCCCGTTTTCAAAGTGTAACTTGTCGAGGAGTAGGACACAACGTCTTACCTCTTTACTAGCGCCCTCCATCATATATTGCTTCAATATTGTAGTAAAGGATGAGAGGGGGCTATGATGTCAGTTCCCTTCGTTCTGATTTTGTAAATATTATCAGTTATAATTTAAGAATGTGGGAGGGCAGGGTTAAGGGGCTAAAGATAACTGTGGTTTGCCACTGACGGAGAGCTTATTTTCGTTGGATTTATCTGTAACACTAAA
The DNA here is from genome assembly GCA_038030265.1 of Corythucha ciliata. Classification (NCBI taxonomy): domain Eukaryota; kingdom Metazoa; phylum Arthropoda; class Insecta; order Hemiptera; family Tingidae; genus Corythucha; species Corythucha ciliata. Next base: position 42,213,448 of record CM075938.1, on the reverse strand, counting down.
TTTTCGTTTTTTGTGTGAGTGTATGGTTAATAAACCTTTTTATCACTTCCTTAAACAAATACAACAAGAAGAAGAATTAGTGAAAAAGTCTCATTTTTTAATCGTCGAAGCTTATGATTATTAGGGCCCGGATTGGTGAGGATAGGGGCCACCACTTTTTTTTTTTTTTTTTTTTTTTTTGTAGAGAAGTTAACGGAAGACGAAGAACTTCTCGTCTATAACTTTCCTATACCCCACCCCTTCCAATTCAACATCACAAATCTTTTCAAGAGGCGATAATATTGAAAGAAGGGAAAAGCCACATTTAAATAAATTTCCCGACGTTTTGTAAGTCAATTGGAAGGAGGCCTATAGAGATGCATAAAATACTAGACAGAAGGTGAGGGGGTGGTGCAAAGACGACGGAGACGATGTACATTAATCTTGGAATAGTATCTTTCAGAAGGTCACCTTGAATAGGATATTTGACTTACTAAAGACACGAAATATCCAAGCTCCACATTCATTCCTATACACGAAATTACTTTTACTTTTATTTCCTGTGGGTTATAGCCATTGAGGTAGAACAAGCGGAGGTAACGTTTTTAAACGAGCCAGATCCCTGAATTTGCTTTTTGAGAAAGCCACATTTTTCTTCGAGCTGATTCTACAAAGAGCCAATGGCCTCCCAATTTTTATTTTTTATTTTTAAAGAATAAAAATACGCTAAATTGGGGTTTGAATGAGCAAATCCGCGACATTTGATTGTGCAAGAGATAAAAATTAGTGTTTTGTAGTTCGTTTATCGACTAACTATAGTTTTTACAACTGGCCAAACCTGTGGAACTGATTTCAGAAAGACCCAAGTCCACAAAATTGGGTCTTTGAAATAGCAAACATCTGTGAAACTGAGGTTTGAAAGAGCCACATCGCCGAAATTTGGTTTTGGAAGAGTGAAAACCGACGAAACTTAGGGTATGTTTATATAGGAACGGTGAAAAGAGCTTAGAGGAGAGCCCCTCTAGGCTGGTAAAGTGAGCCTAGAAATTACACCACTCTCCTCTCTTGGGACAATTAGCCAAACGAGCGAAACTCATTTCAATAAGAGATGAAAGTTTATTATAGGTTTTGACTTTTGAAACCCGAATTTCTTGGTTTTAGCCTAAAACCACAAAATTTGTGTTTTAAATCGCGGCGAAATTGGGGTTTGAAATAGGAAAAACTCGTAAAATTGTATTTCGAAGGTGCACGGAAGAGCAAAAATCTTCGATGGAATTGGTGTTCATGAAAAAAAGCGAAACCAAGATTTTTTTGCCAAATTAGGTTTTCGAATTAACCGAGTCTGCGAAACTGAATTTTTAAGGGCTAAAGCAACAAAGTTTTGTTTTTGATGAGGGGAAAATCTCCAAAATGGGGTTTAAAGGAGTTAAGTCGACGAAATAAGGCTTTGAAAGAGTGAAAGTGCGCGAACTTCGTTTTCGAAAGAACAAACCCCACGAGTTTTGGTTTTCCTAAGAACAAAATCAAGGATTTTTTTTAAAAAGAGCAAAACGCATTCAAATTTTGAATGCGAAGAGAAAACCGCGGTTTCTGGAGGTAACATTGATTTATCTCGATCAAGAAAAATCCGCAAAATTTTTAGTTTTGAAAGAGCGAAAAACTGTGGTTGGTCTAGACTTCACAATCACAAGTTAGGTCCTACCGAAAAGTAGGACAGAAAATAGGACAATTTTGACCTTACCCCAGACACCTTAAAAATGAGCCGGACGCTCTAAAAAGTATGACAAGTCCGGGAAAAGAAGTCACCAGAGGCCGAGAACGTCTCGCTTAGCTACAATCGCCAATAGCGTTTAATTATGATGGGATTTAATCAATTTTAGACACAAATTACCTCCCGAAACCGCGTATTTTGGCGTTTTTTCGCCAATTTCAGCTGTGAATTAGCTCATTTTTTCCATTTTAGCCGCGAATTAGAGTTTTATCTCAATTCTTGCCAACATAATTTTTCTAAAGTTTTAAGGGGTCCATAGACGTACAATATTATTTCACAAACTAGATTGCGCAATATTTTGTTTCCAGATGTCTACAGAATAAAAATGAGTTGTACAACCCACAAACGTTCAACTTTATTGTACAACCCCTAGTTTGCGCAATATTTATTGTTCGTGTACGGCCCGCTTTAGCCACAAATCAATGTTACCTCCGGAAACCGCGGGTTTCTCTCAATTTCAGCTGTGGACTATAGCTTTTTCTCAATTTTTTCCAATCGGGAACGGACAAGAGATAAGAGTTGGGTTATATGTATTGCCTTTCCTGGTTACCCCAAATTTATTACAGTATTGAGTGATTTATTAATATTTACTTAATTTTAACGTTCCAAAAGTTGTTTTATGTTTTATGAGCTGAAATTTAGGTCTATTGTAAGCAATTGATCCACAGACGGTGACAGTTTCTTTCGGGTTTCAGTCACTGAGGCAGAACAGAATGTGTATTCCCCACATCGCTCGGCCAAGAAGTCTTGTTCCTATGTTACTTGGAAAATGAATTTTGACTAGAGAATCATATCAAAACGTGGTCTTTTTATTCTATAATACACAAATGGCGTTTATTTGACCGATCCAAAAAGAACGAAATGCCGATGAACTACGCGTTTGTTGGGTACTACTCGAGGGCTGGAAAGGACCGTGTATCCTTCTTCAGATTCTTTTCCAAGCATCAGGGTGAGGTAATCTTCTTCAGCACTATAAAAGGAGCACGTGGACATTGTACGCTAAGAATTTCCCAACCCTCTTTTCACACAAACGCGGTTTCACCAGGCCCCCGCGTGTAATCCGCGTGAATGCCGCTTTCTCATCGAACCAAGTAATATGTACCGCACGTGTGTAAAGGTGTACGTGGTCAATACGCGGCAGCCAAAACCGCGCCGCGAGAAACCTCGTTTATGTGAAACGAGCCTATAACGCGCTAGTTAAAAGTTAAGCCACATCAAAATTGACGGGATGGCAACGTGAAAGGGTTTGAAATGAAACGATTGGTCTGGTCCGACTACTTTCACCCATTCGCATTTACGTTCCCGTACCGACAATAAATTGTGAACTGGCCTTTTTTCTTGAATAACAACGGAAAACTCACTCTTGTCATCACAAAGCCCTTGTCTCCGGCATTCCGAACTCCCGTAGTACTAACTAAGCCACTTCTGTCGACGTGTTGCGGTTCAAGTGATTTCAAATCGCGAAATTCCTCTTGTGTGAATGCACTCACCACGTCAACGAGGTAATTTACATTACCCAAGCTCGTCTGTACAATTTCCACTAATGAACCTTTGTACTAGAAAGGACACTACGATTGAAATAAGTTGCTCGATTTTTATTGATGACAAGATGTCAAATGTTGAGCGATAGGATTTTCATTTTTTTTAGATAGCGGCGATCCTACCTTCGATAATCCCCCAGCGTAGTCACTTAAGTTCCATTTTACGTAATTTTGATGCCTACAAAGCCATCAGCCATCAAGACTGAGTTATTGAAAAAAAAAACCGATTTGCAGCAAGCTTCCAATGTAGAACTTACACGAACGGGGCAACCAGGAATAGATCTGTAGTAAGATGGCAAAAGATGATAAGTCGATAAGTCTTATGATATGACTTATCACCTTTTGCCATCTTACGACAGAGATAACAATGCAATGCCAACTCGATCGTAACCTGCCGAGTCATTTCCCAATAATTTAGGTCCGTTCCATTGTTTCGCGAGTGCTACACTTTTGAAGAAAATCATCTGGTTCCAGTCAATGAAATCACGTGGTTTTCTACAGTAGTGTAACACTAGCAAAACAATGGAACGGACCATGAACGGACCTTTTATGTTTTCGTAATTTTAGGCGCGAATTAGTGCTTTTTCTTAAAACCATTGGTGAATTATCGATTTTTCACTATTTTATCCGTGAATTAGCGTGTTTCGTAATTTTAAACGCGAATTACCGTTTTTTACACTTTATCCGCGGTATTAGAGATTTTTCTCAATAGTTTGCGCCTTCTCAATTTTAGCCGCTAACGAGGAGGCGCGAATTGTAGCGTTTTCCATTTGCACAAATATCCGAGGAGCGCGAAAATCCAACATTACAATTGATAATTTCCCACTGTAGGCTACGGGCGGGTCACTGTGAAAGGCTCAGCGGCCCACTTCTTGGCCACCACTGATTTAAAGCTTCTCGGAATCTTCTTTGAAGCTTTTCCGAGTGCTATTGGCCGTTTGCACAAAAACCTGAATTTATCCGTATTTATGTATACCTGTATATGTATGTGTTCGAAGGATTAGAGGAATGTGTAGAACCTAAGGCCCGGTGCACACGAGCGATAAGTGTCCCGCAGAGAAACATATGACTGAATGGGGCAATGCACACGTGCCGCGGCGACCAATTATCGCTGGCGACATTCGAAATGCTGTCGCAAGTTCCTGTGGGTCGCACGACTTTATTTTTACCACCCAATACTTGAAAACCTAGCTGTTTTACCAGGTGAACGCAACACCATTCTGGGGGTATAAATAGGCTCTACCTACTATAGCCCGTCAAGAAGCATGAACTCGCGGCCAGCGCTCTCTCATTCGATTACTTGCAACTTATCTTCCCTCTACTTTCATATCCGAATTGGTTTTCCCACTTTTCACCAAAGATAAGTGCTATCATCAAGCCGAAGTTCCATGGGAGGGTAAGGAATAACAGCTAGAGGGGCTGAATACAGGAGGGCGAGGTCCACGTTTAACTTGACGGGCTGTAGGGGATATTATCGGGACTCTCCAAAGGCCTATTGCCCTTCTCCGTTTCCACCTTCATTCTAGCACAATACTAGTGTTCGCAATCTCTCATTGCTGGTTCGTGTGATCTCGCGATTTTTTCAGTACCGCAATGCTGCGGTGTGAAAATCCACTTTTCTAGTTGCATAGTTACAAAGTGCTGGGCTTATTAGGGATTGGGGATCTTAATTTTGTACAGGGGTACTATAATGGCAATTGAGGGAGGGTTTCTGTCCAATAACAGTCCACTTATAAGTTGTTAGTTTCAATAGTTGTTAATAAACTAGGTAACAATGAATAAATCAGATAATAAGATCACCGTTCAGTTGAGCAGGTCCAGTTTCCTCTTGCGATTGATTCACCGTGTTTGGTTTTTGTGAGTTTCCCACAACGACATATTATAGGTTAGTGAATATGGGGGTAAGGTGATTTGAAAAAGAGCCGTGCAGGTGGTTTTGCTGACTGGTGAAAATGCCAAGGTCGTTGTGGAGAACGGTGTTTTTGGTGAACCATGGTGCATCCGTTATGAGGGGAAGCGCTCTATTCTGCTGGGTCTGATGGACCTTCTTTATTTGCGTTTTGCTAGCTGTGCCCCATACAGAACAACTGTACTGCCATATCTAGCGCACTATCGGCCACCCTAGTCGAAAAAACTCCCTACAAAACCTTACCATCAGACCGAGGTTACTATTCTAAATAGGTACCGCCGTAAGAAAATGGGGAGGGGGGCATGTAAACAAACGCGTCATTGGGTGTGCAAATTATAATCTGATCATGTGTGTAAAGAAAGGTATTATTTTTGCGTTTTAGGGGGGACTTCCCCTCATTTACTAGTTACAGCGCTACATCTGTAGTATAGTAACCTTGCCATCAGACAGCAGACATATTCCTAATAATTCCACAATGTTGGCACCTCTTAATGGCTGATGTGACAGGGAAATACCTCACACTTCGGTCTATGAGTGCCTATCGACTGTCCCTCTGACGGTTGTCGAGTACGTCTGAGAGAGCTTTTTCCACTCATGGGTATCTATCTCTGCTGCGATTTGAGGTACCGTATGACTGAAGAGTCTCTAAATGACTCGAGCGTCCTTAGATTAGTAATTATTATTAGTAACGATCAGGAGAAGTGTTCTATTTTATTTATTTATTGTTTCTTCACGTTCAACATATACATTTAGCACGTGTAACACAGTTATCGTCATTTGTGGCCCTCGCGGATTAGCTTATACGCTGTTTCCCGCGAAGGAGTCATTCTTTGCCTAATGGCAGCTCCACACTATCGTGGTATGTCATAATACGAAAAAAAAATGTTTCGCCGGTAATGTTTCCTGTTATGAATCAACAAGATAACAGCCTGTACACTCTAGAGCTGTGGTTTTCAACCTTTTGCGGCTCGCAATCCACTAAATTCGGCTATAATTTTATTCCCGACCCATGTGCATGATGTTATATGCTTGTATGAAGGAGGAGGCGAGTGGGCTTTCAGTGACTAAAACGTTCCTTTGATGGTCCATTGTGAACGATGGCTAACAAAAAACTAACTGGGTATTGGGTGCACGCGTCGTTGCTACGTAGAAACATAATTATAAAATTGTCGGCTGTAATTATCGCCGGTCACTGCGACACTTATAGCTCGCGTGCATCGAAAAATAAATGGTCCCGGCGATAAGTGTCGCGACGACTGCGCGACACTTATCACTCATGTGCACTGGGCCTAAATGGCCGCTTTAAGGTCTCCCCACACATATCCGTGTTCTCACCGCGCCGAGTCCGCACCGACACTCGGTCGTGTGTCGGTGAAATGAAAACAACTTAATTAACATGTGGTAGCCTACACATGTCCGTGCCCATTCCACCGAGTCGTTTCCGCACCGAGTCCGCGCCGTGTCCGTGAAACAGCCCACACATGTCCGTGTTCTCACCGCGCCGAGTGTGTGTGGCCGTGTGTGGGTGAAATGAAAACAACTGAATTAACATGTGAGAGCCTACACATGTCCGAGCTCATTCTCCGAGTCGTTTCCGCGCCATATCCGCGCCGTGTCCGTAACGTGCCAGTCACACTTTTTCATCATTTTACGCCCATTTTTTTTTCTTTTCTCAGTACCAAGGTGCATTTATTTATAAAGTGTTAATATATCTGTACCTTTAAGTGCTGAAATCTAGACTCAAGGAAACGCGCCATTCACCATCGTGGAGGAAGGTGTTTGAATCTGATTCCGAAATGAACAGCTGCTGAACGTGTAGGCTAGGGGGAAAAACGTACCGGCAGCAGGGGGTAGAGAAAAGTGCATTCGTCATCGGAGGAAATCCCAGGCCATTGTTGTTATGAACTTCCCCTCCAACACCAATAATGGTGTTGTTAACGAAACTATTTTTTCATATTCAATTTTAATATCCTGTGAGAACTTGAGACGTTTGACTGTTGAATATACAGAGTGCGGCAGACAAAGGTGGCAAAATACTTCGAGAACGTATTTAAAATAGAAAATACTTCTAAAAACAAATACACATTACAAAATACCTTTATAAAAGTATTTGAAACACAAACACAAAATACGTATTCAAAATACATTTTTCTCAAATACAATTTTAAATTACATTTTCGAATCATTAGCAAAGTTGGAATCACATAGTCAGTTTAGAGGTAGATAGTTTGAAAATCATGGCTTTGTGACTATTGCTGTTGACATTACACCAGGGGGCGACAATATTTGGAGGAGTTGATGTGGGTGAAAGGGTGTAAAAATGTGGGCACGTTTGACGAATGGGTTATGTCTGATCCCATACATTCTGCAGGACTCAGCAAATATCATGTAGATACTTCGATGAACTCATCAAAGATATACCCTCTCCCACCCTTTCCACGCCATCTTTTTAAGAACTCAAAAGAGGGAGAGAGAGTGAGTGAGAGAGAGGGAGTGAGAGAGGAAGAGGAAGAGAGAGAGAGAGAGAGAGAGAGAGATTTTTATTCATAAAAAATAATTTTGCATGTTTGCCAATATTGCTCTAGAGCCACACAATTGGCTCTCTGGAGCAATAAGAAGTAAATGTGTTCACACTGCTAGAGTCAAGAATTGTCATAATTTCTCTCAAAAACGATCAAACTGACATTTAAATCTAAAGATGAAAAATAAAACAATCAGTAACAATAAAATGAACCAGTTGTGTTGAATTCAAATAATCACATGTGTAAACAAAAAAAAAAAAAAAAATAAAAGCAGTCGTTTAGGAAAAAAGTCAAGCAATATGAAAGGTATTCATTATCGACCCACTCAGCACAGTTACTACTCATTCACAGAAAAAAATAAGAAACAGAAAAACAAACTTAATTGAAGTGTCGATAAAGTAAAACAGACTAGAATAAAATAAACATGAAATAATAGATAAATAAAACAAAATAGAAATGAAAATAAAATGAACTAGGGTGGGAATGAAGGGACTTAAAGATGAAGGGGGGGGGGCAGAGATGAAAGACGTGATTATCGGTCAAGAAACTCCTATCACAGTCATTATCACAGAATATATCATATTTCGAAGAATATATATGTATGTCAAAGAAAAAATATTCATTATTCATCTCTCTGTTTGTTCAAGAAATATTTATAGATGGCCTCTTTAAATCTTACTGGGCAACTTAGCCTTCTAATGTTAAGAGGAATGGAATTCCAAAGACTGATCGACGAAATCAAGAATGATCCATGATACGAAGCGGTTCTATGATGTGGTGCGACCAAATCATCTGGCTCGCATCTCAGCTGCCTAGACTGAATTTCCCTTTTGAAAGTAAACAAATCAAAAAGGTAGCGGGGACGACAAGTCATAAAGAGTCGGTGAAGGAAGCATGACATTAAATATTCTCTACGCCTTGCCAGCTTCAGCCATTTAAGTTTCTCATAGTATGGCGTGATATGGCAATCAAAAGGAAGATCGTAAATAAATCGAATGGCTGAGTTAAGGGCCCTTTCAAGTCCAACGGTCATTTCACCAGATATCTCCAGATAGCTGAGGCTGCAGTAGTCAAAAATTGGAAATACCAAAGACTGAACCAGAGCAGCCCTAGATTTTGTAGGCAAGCATTCTCTTACTCGTGAAAGTTGAGCCAACACTCGAAAGGTTTTAGCTCTCACATTCCTGGCCTGTTGCTTCCATTCTAGCGTTTGGTCCACACGAACACCCAGGTAATCTACCTCCTCAACCCAAGGAATTGGGTCTCCCCCAAGTTCCAAACAAGCCAAGGCTCCAACTTTAGCAATCAGCTTGGCTGATCCCATGACCATCGCCTTAGTCTTAGCAGCATTGAAAACCAAATGATTTTGCTCTGCCCATCCCCGAATTGACTCAATATCACTGTTCATCTTAATTAAAGCATCTGCCACATCCTTAGGCTCAAATGTGAGGTAGATAATTATGTCGTCGGCGAAAATATGATAAGAGCAAAATCGCAGATTTGTGGCAAAATCACTTATATACAGAGTAAAAAAGAGGGGACCCAGGACGGAGCCCTGAGGGACGCCACTTTTCAAGTGGAGTGGTTCGGAAAGCTCATCAGCCCAGTCCACTACTTGGGAGCGCTCGGAAAGGTAAGATTGAATCCATTGCAATACGCTCTGGGAAAACCCAAGACTCTTCAGCTTTTCTAGCAAGCGTGTATGATTTACCCTATCGAACGCTTTACTGAGGTCAAAGAACACCGTGAAAATAAGCAGAAAAACTCGTCCCTCAAAATAGCGCCAAAAAGTATAATTGCATTTTCATTTGGGTGAGAAAAAGTATTACCGAGCACGAGACCCAACTCGGGGGTGCCGTAGGTAGTTTGGCCCATAGAGATAATATAACTACTAGAGGGGCATTGAATGCGCAAACAAGTATAAACTGGGGCGAGGATTAACGTCATCCGGATATCGTTGCGGCTTCTTAGGCCTCTTCCCATTGGCTGTCTCAAAAGTTGGGGTTTCAAGAAGTCCCCCTTCACTCCATCCACATCCCGACAGGTACTTAATCAACCAATAGCAAGGGATTTTCGGAACTAACTCAAGCTCTCTGGTGACGTCAGTCTTGGACCGCTGCGCAATAGACAATTCAAGCTCGAGTTATATTATCTCTATGGTTTGACCGATCAAAGGAAGGGGATCCTGAAGGTTTCAATATTACGTTCAGTGTGAACGCCTTGTGAAACTTGGAACTGTAGTTGTATGTTGTGAAAAAGTCACGGACCGATGAGGATGTCCTCAACAGAAACGATGTACATCACTTCATTTATGAAGGCCGGTTTCAACATATATCATAATGGCTTATCGTGTCACCGTATACGGTAGTACGATACGGGCTGAATAAACCCCCCGTGCCATTGAAGCATTGCGTATCATTAATGCCGCATCATGGAAAGACACGGGTTGACGATACGCTGAAACGTAATGTATCCTTCACTCCATTGAAGTTTACTGCATGATGCGGTTTGATAATAAGGAGTGGTGGAATTTGGAAGCATTAGGTTTGTTCGTTTGTTGTTCAGTATAGTGGTGCAGGTGTAGTTCGAGCAGTCCGGGATTTACGTCATTTCTTCAAAGCAAACGAACGCTTTTCGTGCAAATGGCTAACCTTACGGTAACAAAAACGTTACCTTTATGATTTATTTCCGCTTCTCAGAAGGAAATGATTGACGAAAGGTAATTATTGAGCAGGTTATAACATTTCGAGCAGCAAGCTCCTCCTAATTTTTCAGTGTGGATAGTGCTGCACTGAACAGTCCGAGATTTGACAAACGAATGCTTTCAGTGTAGTTCGGGATTACAAAAGAACGCTTTTCGGACTGTTCGTGCAGTCCAGAGCAGCTCCGGACGACAAACGAACAAACCTATTTTCATGCCTCAAACCATTGAACGGATAGTGCCTCCATTCTCATGTCTCCATCCTGAAAAGATCCAATATTACGTTACCCGCGCATATACTAAATTCCATCTCCCTACAGTCTGCTAAACATCTCAATGATGTCACTCAACTATACATTAAATAATACAAGATTTACCTCCCTTATGTTTGAGTTTGATGCCTAACATTCATGAAAAATGACAGAAAAAGAAAAACAATTTCAACTGTGAAGAGAATTAGCGACGTTGTGAGCGTTCAGTTCAGTCTTCCAAAAGAAAGAAAAACAATATCATGTCATCTCACTCATTGTTTCTTTAATTTCTCCGAATCGGTTTTCTACAACTATACGCAACCCTCAGGGCTCTGTTCCAGTAACAAGCATCAAGGCATATAATAATAAATTATAATAAAAAACGAAATGAATATAATTTCATTTCATAACAAAATAACTTTACCTTAATGTACAGATCGTCGCCAAATGAAAAGCAGCTGTCAAAATCTGGAAGGTGATTTCAGACAAGTTTCCTCCCTAAATTCTGGCTCTATTTCTTCGCCAATCTTCGATTTCAAAGTCTCAGTGTAGTTGTCAGGAAATTGCATAGTGTAGAAGAAGTTTGCTTGTTCAAATTTCAATCCTGAATTAACCACAAAACACAAATTGAGTTCAAATGTGTTATACAGTTTTTCAGTGATGTCATTTGAAGAAGTTCCATTTTCAAGCGTAGTAATAAATAATTCAATTAATAGATTACTTATGTATTACTCACAGACGATTTTTCCGTATTCGTGACATGAAACCGCGAATTGATGTCCTATTTCCAGCCATGTGTCCCACGGGTGGGTTTTTATATTAATTTAATTAATTATCACGCCGCGCCGTGTTCAACAAAAGTAGTACGAATCGAAGACGTGCCCTTTCATGTCTACGGAGCTAAAATCTACCGGTAAACAGTAAAATAGGAGTACCTCTTACAGGTAACACAATCGCACCTGATGGGATCCCGTTCATTTAGGCCGTGTGTCGGTGCGGACTCGGCGCGGTGAAAACACGGAAATGTGTGGGGAGACCTTTATCCGCCGGGTGATTGTGAAATTTAAAGAACTGATTTGGAATAAACAGCTGCTTATCACCGAAGAATATTTAATGGCAATGCAGATGATTTTTTTAATCGACTCTTCAACCAGCAATTTATTGATAGAGCGTGCTAATGAGATAAGTTTACTAGTCATTGCGGGGTGCTGGCACTTGTGTCGCTTAGCATTATTTAACTTATTAGATTTATTTATAGCTTGTATCGACACTTGTCTTACTGTGATTTCGGTGTTGACGAATAAACCTCTCTCTCACTCTCCCTCTCTCTCGTACGAAAAAATCAACGCATGGTGCTCAATAGGTAATTATGGTGTAATAAATATTCGTATAAGAATGACTGACGTCTATCTACCCATAATTGTGACTCTCGCCTAGAAATTGACCCTACGCCACCACACGTGCCAAAACTATTTCTTTTTCCTTTTTTTTTTTTTTTCGAACTCAATAGAAAAGCTATAAGTCTCGAGAACTTCTGTGGATGATGGGATAAGAGAGGGGTTGATGTTGGCGAAGAAAAAGAGTTTGGATCAATAAAAAGGAGAGCCTATAGTGAAGGACGTACACACGGGAAGTAATACGTACGATACTTCTATCTTCCCTTCTCACAGTCTTCTCCAATACAGTTAAATTGTTGAGATCTCATTCACAAGAAACCGATGACATTTCCCTGTGTATACTGATAAGTATAAAACCCACCCTTAAGATAGAAATGAAAAGGAGTGTATATCAACGATTTTAATTATTGTAGAACCGCTCTCACCACCGCTTATTTCCTTGTATCTTAAATGAGGGTAAAACCGGAAAAGGGTTTTCTTCTGATTCAGCCTCCCGTCCTATATTTTCTGAGCCAAAGCTGAAATATTTGGAGTCGAGCAAAACAAAGGTTGCGTGCTGACGGTTGGTTTTGTCGTCATCTAAACATATAACACACTGGAAAATACCAACGACCCCTTGGACGTTTAAACACTCTTTAAAATAGGTTCTTGAGAGACGCATTACACGTGCATTCTAATTTATTTTATTGGAATTAGAGTAGACCAAAATAAATAGGCGTTGGACTTTAATTAGGCATCACAAAGAGATAAATTGGTCTAGGGAAGTTTTGTACAAGCTTGTTTGTCTCTTTAAAACAGTAAAACATCTCGAGCGTTTGCCCATTTGCTGTCACGTGCTGCAGCTGTCAGATGCTCCTTTTTAGGACGATGCGAAAACTTTACATTGTTTTATTTATTTGAATTTAAATTTTGGAGATTTGTTTAAAGTGGCTAATAGATCTTTCTTATGCTAACATTCTTGGTGCTAAGTTGTTTCTAACTACTCTTGGAAAAAAATACTTGAATACGTATAATAAATTTGGCATCATGTGTGTAGTACGATGGAAAGGGGTCTGTTATCATCAAGTTTTCAGGTGAATGAGGTTGATAGTTTTCACTCTTTCTTGCTTAATTTATTTATTCTTGTCCAAGGTCGGGCTGTCTAAACCCTCGCACGTTTCGAATGTCGAACTCAAATCCGTTTGAGATGCCGAGATTCATTGCCAAGGATTGGACACTTGAATCTTGGAAGGGGCTGTTGGGCTTCTGTATGAAAAGGAAAGGGGAGGGTCCCCAGATACTTATGAAGCATAACAATGAGCGATAAAAGTATGCCTCATTCAAAATGTGCTTACTGTTGTACTTGAAAGCAGCTTCGAGAGAGTGAAAAAAAGTGGGTATGAAGGACTGAGTATCGAAAGAGGATTTTTTTCTTGTCCCCCCCCCCAACATTTTCTCATAGTCCAACTCTGACAGCGTCATCAAATCCGCCTATCAACTCTTCACAAGTCTTTTGCTTTAATGAGAGGTTTTTGTCGCGAAAAAAGGAAATGTTTAACGTGGAGCGAGGGGCTTAGACTTGTGGGGAAAAAAGTATTAAGTATAAATAAAGAGGCTTTGTTAGGCGGCCCGGCCAGTGCCCTTGATTTACTTGCACTATTCGTATGTGTCTTGAAAGTACTTAATAATATTAGTTTAAGGAATCAGTCACTTTATTTGTTAACCGAGAATACACATTTAAAGGGTACTCATTTAATCACGCTCTAAACCGGTAAAGGAGCATTTTGTGTAATCGAATAAAATCCCCACCTCTCTTGACGACGCGCCTCCAAAGATACTCGGTTTTTAGCAACACTGATCGTTATGTTCAGAATCCCTTATGTTGTATTTTTTGTAAGAAATGTTCGAGCCTTGTAACCCGAACCTCAACTTTCGAGGGTGAAATCCACCATTAGCAGTGATCATTTAAAATTATTATTGAACAATAGGACATCGCCGTTGTATGTAGGAATACGCAGATGTTTAATCAATTGAATGGCCTTCTAACCATGATTTCCTTGCTTTTAATTCAGAGGTACATTATACCTAGTGGAAAAAGGGCATTCAAACCTTTGCATATTGCTCAGGTATGCTACTCCCTCCAGCCTCAGCTCCCGAATCCAACTAAATATTATCTCAGCGAAAAGGAAACTTGGAATTGGGCCATTTTTTTTCGCTGTGAGCTTTGATTTATCTGTGCTTTGTTTTGGCTTTGGCTCTTTAAAACAGTTTCATCCTTCATGACTGATCCTTATTTAGGCAATAATATTTAATTGTCCCTCAATTATGGCCCGATGTGCCTTATTAACGTTTGCCTTCTTCAGATCACCCACCGGGATCCTCATTTACGCGTGAGGAAGCGTAAGTGATGTAAGTAAAAGTAACTGAGGAGGAAAAAAATCAGTGCGTCAGACGGGGAGACCCGCGATGGGTTTGGTCTGGGGCAAAGCCTCCTCCTACTCGCCCCTCGTCTGACACCAAGGATGGAACCACACAATGCATGACCTTGTCCGTGATTTCTATCTCGAAAGGAATCGCCTTCCCTGCAGTCCTGTCGAATGGGAGGAATAGAAGAGGAAAGATGACTTACTTTTTATACATACTTTTAAGGTTTTGAACAAGGAATGCAACGTGATTCATTAATGAAAAACAATGGGAGTAATTTGGTCCCCCAATATATCTATAATTCCGAGAAAGTAATTCAAAATTTAACTTTCACTCAGATATAAGAATTTAAAGTAGTCTTGATCTCATCGTGTTTTCAACAATTAGAAATTCAAATTGAATAAAATGACTTTCTGAAACTCGTAGGAAAAAGGAATCCCGTTTCCGTCTATCAAAAAATGTTAATTGATCACTAATGCTCGAAGCCTGCGAGTGCCACTCATGTTAAAATTGCAGCATTGTGTAAAATAGAACACATTTTTTTGTTTGGGTGAGATTTGATTATGTGAGTGAGTATTCGCATTCCCCTTTTCTCGAACTGTTGGGAAAATCAATGAAATAGGGAGCAATCAGCAAACCTCGAAAGAGCAAAACGAGTTGAAGGGAGACGATGGAGGACTTGCTTTTGTAAATGGTCAGTTGCGAGTTGTTTACCCTTCTTGTTTCCGCATCGACACTTTTGGCTCCATTGTACGCCACCGCAGGGGCATAGCCAGCCCTTAGTCTGGGGGGGGGGGGCAGAAAGATGTCGCAGATTAGTTTGTCTATTCAGAAACATACAGGCGCTTTATTATCGTCAAATTGTTCCCCAGATACTGAATTTCCACAAAAAGGTTCAGAATCCGTCAAAAACTAGCAGTTCTGCTGGCAAACTGTCGTTGTATAGTCTTCTAGTCAGGAATTTCTGTCCGAAAATTGACAATGTTTCTCCCAGAAATGTTGCTACTTTGTAGGAAGGGCTTAGACCTCCAATACAAGGTGTCCGACTTTTCAACGTCTTGCATGAGAGACGTGAACAAACTGATATTTTTTAACCCAAAACTGAAGATTTTCCTCTGAAACTGAATATTTTATTCCGAAACAGGCATCAATTTCACGCAAGAAGTGTTACCCCAAAACTGAAGTTTTCACAACACAACTGGCGATTTTACCCCCCAATATGCACTAAAACTGATGATTTTACTGACGATGTAACCACATTATTCTGACGATTTGTTCCCAAATAAGAGGATAACTGGCATAACCAACTCAAATTTGGATATTTTACTCAAAAACTGACAATTTCACACCATGACTGACTTTTCCCCTAAAACAGATGATTTTACGCCGAACTTACGACTCTGACTTGAAAACTCTCGATTTTAACACAAAACCGACAGTTTCACCACAATACAGACGACATTACTCCGAAACAGACGATTTCACACCCAAAGCTGACGTGTTAACCGAAAAGCTGTCACTATATTCAAAACTGGCTACCTTTCCCCAAAACTGACGTTTTTAAACTCAAAATTGAAGTTTTTACCCTAGAATTGCTACAAACTGGCGATTTCACCCTAAAAATAAATTTAGTGGTTTTACCTCAAGATTAAAAATTTTGAATCGAAACGGCAATTCTAGCACAAAATGGCGGTTTAATAAGACAATGGCGATTCTAGTAGGTACTGCAATAGCGATTTGTGCATAAAACTGCTAATTTCATCACTATTAAGCTGGCGATTTTAGATTTCGGAGAAGCGTAGTCCGAGACACTGGGTTTTCAGTCTTGCGACCTCCATTTTCAGGCCTGCGGAAACAGTTTATTAGATAATATGACAAATCCGCAAAGTTAGTTGTTGAATTAGGCAAACACAAAATTGATTTTCCAGCCACGGAAACTCACGGCTTTCGCGAAACAAATCCGCGAATTGATGTTTTTTAGATAGCGGAATTTGAGCAATTGGTTTTCAAGTTAGCAGTGAGCCAAACGCGTAAAAATGGTTCTTGAGGGCAAAATTCTCGGAATTTGTTATTGAATGTGCGAATCCCGCGAAATGCATTTTTCAGTGAGCTAGACCTGCAAATAACTTTTCTTTTTGCGAGAAAAATTCGCAAAATTTGGTTTTTAAGGCTAAATCTGAGTATCCCTTTAGGCTGAGTCAGATCTGCAAAAATGTATTTTTAGGCCTCGAAAATCCTCGGAATTGGTTTTTTAGTGAGCCAAATTCCAGGAATGATTTCTTTAGTGAACGTCAACGTAACAAAGAAGAATTTGTACTTTTTTATGGTATCTAGGGGTGGGCAGCTGCCCCACTAAGTCTTCGCTTTCGCGCCTAGGGGAGAGCAACTGCAGTATACAATTTCGCAGGATCGGCTACCTAAAACGCCAACTTTGGGGAGTTTCTCATACAAAATTTCAATTTCACGGCGTTGGAGCGTAAAAAATCAATTCCGCGGTTTCGGCTATTTCTTTCTCCTAGTTTCACGAATTTGACACTTGCTACTGAATTAAATTTCTCGGTTTTGATTAATTCATGAACTAATAATTTAGACTTCGGCACGAAAACCAAATTTCGCAAATCATGCTAGTCCAGAAAACCTATTTCGAGAAGTTTGCTCCCTAAAAAAGGCCAACTTAATGGATTTAACACGCTTAAATTCCAAATTTCCAGGATGTTGGCTCATTTCAACGAGTGATTTCGCTGGTCTGGCTATTTCTAGAAACTAGTTTTCGCACGGTTGATCCTTTCAAAACCAATATTCTGGAACAATTTAGAGGGTTGTGGCGAGTGGCCTACTCGTACAAGCCTTAGCTCGTCAATTAAACGTGGACCTCGCCCTCCTGTGATCGACCCCTCTAGCTATTTTTCCTTACCCCTCCATGGAACTTCGGCTTGATAATAACACGTATCTTTGGTAAACAGTGGGACAACCAATTCGCTAACGGAAAGTTGAGTGAAGAGAAGTTGCAACTAATCGAATGAGTGAGCGCTGGCCGCGGGTTCATGTTATTCTTGACGGGCTATAATTTCGAGGGTCCGGATTTAGTCGTAAATTAAATTTCGCGGTGGTGGATCATAAATAATCATAATATCGTGGGGCTGGCTCTAAAAAAATATACAGTGGGCCCTCTGAATACCAATCTCGTGGGGTTGAATCCCCGAAAAACACGATTTTTCGCTCGGTTTAAAAAACTAATTTTGCGGGAATAGCGAATCTGATGTAAAATTCCCTACGCCTTGGCAGTTAGAGGGAAACGAATTTTGTCTTTGTACTGTTTGGATGGTTTGAGTATTCGTGTGTAAATGAAATGCACTCTTTCCCACCACCAGTTGCCGGAGTGAAAATGTAATTATGAAGCGTTGTCAAAATCATTCTAATAGCTTTTCCCACTTGCACAAAATTCTGCATTTAGGCAGTTCATTCCCATCCGTCCTCTTTGAATCGGATGGAAATGAATTGCTCCGTTGCAGAAATTTATGCAAATGCGAAACGCTATTAAATGACACATCCACGACGACTCGCTTGGCCTCCAGGCTAGAGTTCTTGAAAAGGATTCTCTTTCGAATTATGGAATTATTGAAAAACATTAAAAAAAAAAAAAAAAAAAGTGAAACATCTTAGAAGATCAAGAGAACAGGGCATCTTTTACGAGAAGGGGATACTTATATCTAATCTGTTATGTCTTATCGGGTCCCCTCCCCCGTGGGCCAATACTTTTCTTTCCCTCGTATCTCATTTTTAAACCCATAGATTTTTGAATCAACTTATTCAATATTCTAACTTATCTACTTTTATGTTTCAGGAAAATGTTTATTGGGGGACTCAGTTGGCAGACAAGTCCAGGTTAGTACTACCTACCACTATCCATTTATCGCTACAGTTTTAAACGTGACGTTTAGAACCTACTTGATAATTATTCTGGGTTCCTCCTTCAACCGAAGGAGGAAATTTTTTGCATTTTCTCCTCCACAAACCAGATTGAAACAAGAACTAAATTTTCTTATAACTCAAGTTCTAAATTTTGTTTGGATTGAAGAAATTGGTATACAGCAAATCTCTTATTTAATTCCATTTGCAGATTCTAAGCTTATAGTCACAGCGTTAATAGAGTGCGAAAAGTAAGAAATGATGACGGGAGGGAGGCACAGTGTGAAGTTGAAAGCAAACCTCCTGGGTAATTATGCACCCCACTCTTTGATTGAAAGGAGAGGGAGTAAAAGTTTTAGATATTAATTGGCTCTGTTTCAACTCTTTGATCCGTGAAAAGGGGTGAGCGGGATTATAATCCCTCTTCAAAAGCAAACATTTTCTAGTTGCAGTCAAGCAGTATTTAACTTTATTACATTTAAAGAGTCAACGGAACTGATGGGAATAAGGCGAGGTTACTTGTCCCTGAAGAAGTGTTACAATTTTTCTCCTCTCTCGTAATGTGGGAAGAGTTTTTTGCTAAAATCACAATAAGAGGGAGGCACAGATTCGGAGGGCCTCACTATTGAATTTTCCAAACCACGTCTCTCTTTACTTTTGAATAAATGTAAATTAACTTTTACTTGTTCTTGAAATTATCCCGCGCCCTATATTTTTTGCGCTTAAAAATGTTGAGAAAAAAAACAACATGAGGTTTGTTCAGATTGACGCAACCTATGCTGATCTACAGAGTGGGCTACTAAACGAGAAGCGTTACGCCCTGTACAGTGTTATGTGTGGCTATTTAAGGGAACGCTCATAGGGTGTAATGGTTTTGGTGGCGAGGGGCTCTTTACCCAAGGAGAAAAAGAAAGATGAGATTCAAGGCTCTTATTGTAGGTCCTCCCACGCATTTTTTTTTCTTCTCTCTTTAAAAATCCACCGAAAAGACCTTGTGTTTCTCTTAACAAGTAGCGCTCGCGAGCTAATTATTAGCTTTTTTTTTTTTTTTTTTTTTTTTCGTTGTCAGTCATTACGTCTCATACAGTCTGTGTTTAACCGCCCAATAAGACTTCTCCTTTATTGACAGTGTTCCATTCTTATATTTCACCCTGAGAATTATATAATTTTTCTAACATAGGTACCAACGATTAGCAACGAATGAATTTTGAGAGGGTCCTTAATTTTTCCGCGAAACCGCAATATCACAACTGCCGTACCAATATTTTTAACACAAAACGGTTTACGGATGAAATAAGGGAAAGTTACTTTTATGAATTGAACCTTTACAAATTACGTCATATTTAAAAGCTAATCACCCCACGGACTTGGTGTTGCTTTTAATTCGTTCAGCACGCCAAAATATATATATAATAGGATAGGAATATGTATTTATTATAATTATTATTTCTTCATTAATACTATCAAAATAGTTCATCCCTAAAAGGGAGGAGTGGCCAAATTCTACCCCCTCCCCACCGTTTAAAGTTTGTTCCTGTTTCCAAAGTATCCTTGCTGTTTTCTTCAATTTGGCACTTCTTAACGTACTTTTCCTTTAATAGACCTGTTTCTTTGCTGCTCTAGTATTACATCAATGAAGAATATTATCTGATATTATTCATTATTTCAAAATTTATCAATCAAATCGTGTGCTTCTCTACACTAGTGAAGCAAAAAAATAGGGCTACATAATTTGTCTTTCTGGGCTAAAGAGATTTGAGTGAATATTTTATCAAAACCTTGAACCTCTAATATTTTCGTTCCTACCAAATACAAGAAAAAAAAAAAAAAAAAAAATCCTACACAGTGTTAAGCAACTGGGTGGAAGATACGTATTTGCGCTCGATCTGAACAGCATGTGCAATCTTTCATAGAGGGCTTTATGTGGTGTAAAAGGTGGGGCGGGGGGACTAAAAATAAGATAGGGCAGCTGTCACTTCTTCCAAATAAAAATAAACAAAAAAAAATAGTGGGGGAATGTTGTATAATGTGATTCGAATTTTCTGTCAATCAAAGGAGACAGAAGTGGAATGTGAGGGGGGGGGAGGCAGTAGGGAATACCGATGGCTCCGTTTTCATTTTATTTTTGTTAAGTTTGCGGTTCTTGAAAAATCGTCAGGTTTGGAGGCAAATATAACATTATTTTTTTCTCAACGAAGGTTTTTCAACCCTTCAAAAACCTTTTAATAGACAGCACTTTTCTTATTTGTGTGAATATTTAGTACAGAAAACATTGTATGTAGCTGGAAATTAGCGCATTTCGCGGTTCTATTGGCGATTTCCTCTCGCGTGGGAACTCACAGCCTTGCCCAATCGAACTGAATGCCGGGCATTTGGGGTTCGTGAGAGAAAAAATTCGGAATTGATCAATCAAATCAGTGGCGCAGCCAGCCCTTGGCCGAGGGGTTGGCAGAAGATGTCGGATGTTCTATAGAGACCCAGGCAAAAGAATTGGTATTGTTTATTAAATCAGGCGCATCAGAAATAAGCGCAATAAATCGCCAAATTCTTCCCCGGAAACTGAGTATTCACAAAAAGGGTCATAATCCTGCACCGAAAACTAATATCTTCGTTAGGAAACTATCGCTTTTAACCTTCTATTCCTGATTTTCTATCCAAAAACTGACAATGTTTTCCTCGGAAATCGATACTTGGAGGAAAGGGGCTTGGCACTCAAATGTACTGGGTGTCCGACTTTTCATCAAACGTCTTGTTTGAGAGACGCAAAAATCTAACATTTTCAACCAGACAAAACGTTCAACTTCTCGCCAAAGGTGAAGTGTTACCCCCCTGCCACCACCAAATGAAGATATCAATACAAAAACTTAAATTTTTAGCCGAAAACTAAACTTTTCTGTATTATTTCAAAAATAAATATTTTATACCTGAATCGACGATTTCACCCCCAAAATTAGATTAATTTACTCCAAAACTGACAATATCACACTTTAACTAAAGTTTTGCCCAAAACTTATGATTTTAGGCCTAGTAAAAGGACGACTCTGCCTTGAGAACCGGCGATTTCACCATAAAACTGACGAATTCACCCCAAAAATGTGACGATTTTATACTAAAACAGACGATTTCACGCCAAAGCTGACGAGTCGCCCCATAACTGAAGACGTCACTACAAAACTGGCAATTTTACCCCAAAACTGACGAGTTTTAAGCCAAAATTGAAGTTTTTACCCTAAAACTGTCGACTGAAAACTGACGTTTTCATTGCAAAACTGGAAATTTTACCGATTTTAGCTCAAAACGCATCGCGTAAATTGCGACTATGGCCCGGGTCGACCACATGGGTTATTGGTTCAAAGTTCCGAACTTAAAAGCTTATACCCCAATCATCATTTAGCATGTTGCATACAAAAACGTTCAAACCCTTAACAACACTGAAACGGACATTGTCGATCCGGCCCTTAATCGCAAATATTGCGGCTTAAGCACACCAATGGAGATTTTAGTAGGCTCTAAAATTGTGATTTTGGCCAAAAACTGGCAATTTTCCATCCCCATTTCATTACAAAATCTCCATTTTGGAAACTTAAGCTGAGAAATCCCACTATTTAGCCGTGAAACAGTTGATAATGTCCGAAAATATGAATTTTCCTGCTCGAAACGCTATAGCCCATTTTCCATTGCGTAGAGGTAGGCCATTTTTGAACACGAATGAAAAGTTTCGCCATTTCCCGGCTACGAATGGTACGTTTTGCCATATTTAGGAGGAGAGAGAGCTTTTATTATCATCACCTAGGAGGTAAGACATACGTCAAAAGAAAGAACGAATTATGATACATTATAAGCGAATAAATAATCAATACGGAAGGACACAACAATGAAGGGAAGGCGTAACGTCAAACAAATCCGAACTGAGGAAATCGTCAAAGGCGCTAGAATGTTCCACGCAGGAGCGCCCGAACAGCGCGTTTGAAGGAAGGGTAAGGCAGCTCTTTAACATCGGCAGGTTATTTCTGAAATGTCATTTCTGCTCTTGTCAGCGACTTCAGGGTGTGATCCTTCTGAGTCCTTCCTGTCCGTGGTGTGAGAAGTATTCACTAAAACTTTCAGGTGAGATGTTGATACCGGAGCTATTACGCTTCTTCTATTTAATCAAACTCCACATTGCTTGCTGTGGGTTGGAAGCATTTTCGATGAACCTTGATTTTTGATTGTTCTCCTCTATATTCTTGCCAGTTTAATTCTGCGTTTATATTCCTTACGAAGAGCCTTTTTGAAGTCAAGAAATACTTCGGATTTCGTACAATTGTACAAATAGCAGGCATCAACAAGCCGAGCCCACAAATCACTCAGGTCAGCGCTAAACCAGCTGTTCTTGTTCCCCCCTGAAGTTCTCTTGTTACAACGTTCCACCCAAGGAAGGGCGTGATTAGCCAGACAAACAATTTTATAGCGCGACAGTGGTCAGTTTATCCTCAGTTAGGCTGCGTGTAACCCCAACACGGGGGAGTGGAAGGGGGGTCAGCCAGGTGGTAAGGTGTGGACGGTCCAGTGTTCAGAGCGTAGACACGAGTGGTCAGTTTTTCGGTTTAAGTTGCGAATAGCCTTGTTTGGCCATTTTGTACTATGTTGGGCAAATAACCATTTTGATGGCACGGATCGTCATTAACACCATCTGTAGCCTCTGTAAAGGGCGCGCATGATCAGTTTGACAATTTATAGATCGTTAATTGCCCATAGTACGCCATTTTTCTCACGCCAATTTAGAGCGTTAATAGTCAAATTTGCCTTTCTGTAGAGAGCAAATAGTCAGTCTAGGGCGCAAATTGCCAGTATGGTCATTCATGGGGAGTTAATAGCCAGTGTAACATTTTCATCGCACGAATGGTCAGTTTGGCCATTTTCAGTACAGGAATCTCCTGTTTAGGCATTTTCAATGCGCTAATATTCGCCCATTTATCCATTTTCAGGGCACATAGAGTCAGTTTTGACGCTTACAGGCGCGAATAGTACGTTCGAATAAGGCGAGAACGGCCGGATTGGGCATTTTCGACTGGTCGATTTCGCTATTCTAGGGGCAGGAGTCACCTGTTCAGGCGTTTTTAGAGCGCGATTCTTCAGTTTATTCATTTTTAGAGCTCGTTAAGTAA
The DNA here is from genome assembly GCA_038030265.1 of Corythucha ciliata. Lineage (NCBI taxonomy): Eukaryota > Metazoa > Arthropoda > Insecta > Hemiptera > Tingidae > Corythucha > Corythucha ciliata. Next base: position 42,189,918 of record CM075938.1, on the reverse strand, counting down.
GTGTGGCATTTTTTTGGGCTCAAATATAGTAATTTTAGCCATTTTCAAGACACGAATCGACTTTTTTGCCATTTTTGGGGCTCAAATAGGCCATCAAACCAAGGCCACAAAGTTTGACCATTGATGGCGCGCAAGTTGTCGATTTTGTTGTAGTTGTTTTTTTTTAGAAACAGAATCATATCAATCGTTTTTGAGGGTTTCTTGGAATATACGTAATCGACGAAGGCATTATATAGCATTATAGCAATTAAAAGAAAAGATAGATCAAAAAGTTAATTGAAATAACAAGAAAAAGTGTCTCTCCATCATTTTAATACAATAAACCCTTCTCAATCAGGAAATTCCCTCCACTACCTCCTGCCATCACCAATTTTCTTTTTTCCCCTCTCGGAAAAAAATAGGTTCTTGTTTTTTAATTAAAGCACGCATTCTGAATAAACAAGCCAAGTCCCGATTGCGAGCTTTAGGGATGAGGGTGAAAGAGAAAAGTTATTGGAATTCGATTTTGACCGGAGTTTACCTGTTTGAATTATAAGTTGAAGCAACCAAGGAGATGGAACGTACAACAGAAAAAAAAAGGAAGGGATTTCTCCCTTCCCCATTCGTTAAGATGAAGCGCTCGGTCAATGAAATGATAATGACCCTTCAAGTAAACTAAATCTGAAGGAAGGAACCTTGAGAGAACAATAACATTTCCTTTTTATTTAGATCCGTACGAAACTTTCCGACAAAATTGAAATTACAATTATCTAAAAAGCGGGCTTTTCTTTTATGCTCACTATAGATGAGGAAAGGGACAACACTGAGTTAAACTCACGTATACAGAAATCTAGTCTCTCGTTGAGCATTTTAATCGAGTGCTTTAAAAAAATAGACCCCGTGATAAATGCCGGTTTAAGAATGGTGGGCTCAAGGTGGAATGGGTTTGCGTGAGATGGCTATGGTGGCGGGGCGGGGAGGGGCTTAATTAATTAAAAAAATAATGGTACACGTTTAGAAAAATTTAAAGGCAGAGGTTCTGTAAAGGCGGCGCAAGCCAAGACAGGTGGCTGTGTTGGAGACTTCCGATGTATAAATAGGTGCGCCTTTTGACCTATTCTTTCGACCCTTTCCGCACCACCAGTCGAACCCCCTCCCCACGCCATCCCTTCATCCAACCACCTTCGCCATGCCCACCTTTACTTGATTTATTTATAAATCTTCAAGCACTGCTTTATCGAGATGGAAACCCCTGATGTGGTGTATCGGAGTCAATGTTCCCTCTCGCGGTCAACATCGAGCCGCGGGCTCGATTTTTATCACATTGTAATTATTTAGCTCATCACCTATAAAGAAATATTCATCTCTATTAGAAACTAGATAGTTGCAGAATCCTTTAAGTACTGACAACCAACAATTTTAAATGTTGATTACGAAACAATTAGGATAATCAAGAGTTGACATTCACTATGGGAAGTTGATTGACGAATTCAAACGAAAGGTGAGAAATTAACAGCCCAATCTGAAAACTTTTTCATCAGAGAAGCTTTTGTTGACAAGCAGCTTAATTTTCCCAGAGCCAATTCATTTTGAAATAATTTATAGTTTGAACGCATAATGAATTCACTGGAATTATGATCCTCGGCAAGCCATACAACCTGATTATATTAATGGCATTTGAACCATATCTGGATTTTATGCTTTGTTTGTTTCCCCCTTAGCTTCACGAAAGCCTTTTGTAGGAGGGTAGACAGGACGGGCCACGTGGCTTTTCCATGATAAATAGCGCGTTTTGGCAATTAGTAGTCCCCCAAAACAATGCCACCCCCATCGGGTATCTCCAAAAGTGGGAGGGAGAGTGTGTTCGGTATGTTGTATGAGGAGAGGGAGTGGTTTCGTTGGTATGTAGAGAACCCTTTTGCAAATTTGATCAATTCATTTTCCACCCTTTCGCCATCTCTTCCGTGCTGTAGGCTTTGAAAAACTCACTGCACCCATAAAAAAACATAAAACCAGAACCGCATCCGTTCATACTGTGAGACAGAAAAGAAAAGCGTGAGAGATTTGTAGTCCCAAACAAAAAAGTCTGTTCTGCCAACGGAAGTCTTGCTCATCTCGCGGAGAAAAAGGGTTCGTGTTGTTTCTTTTTCTCTCTTCCTCCCTTGTATATCACCAGCGTGCTTCGAGAATAGAGAGAAAGGGGTTCCCAAGCGACACAACGTTCGCCCTCGTAAATCCAAATGCAAAGACTTTCCCTATTCCACCCGGAACTACCATGTTTTCAATTTTCATTTCCTCCGAAACTCCCTCCGCTCGGCTAACCCTTTGTCTGGCACAAGCCATTGCCCTATACATGGTGGAAGAATGTGAGCGGTCGATGGGATGAGGGGAGAGGGATAGTCACCTAGGAGGTTTGAAAACAATTTCCCCTTCATTAGATATTGAGGGCTGATATAGTGGAAATGTTACAGAATCGTTCAAGCCAGCCGTCCCTTTTTTCGTTTTTCACCATGGAAAACACGTAGTTTTATTTTTGGTTACCCAAAAATAAAACAACTGGCATTGTTTTTTCTACTTCCCGTGCCTGTGCTCGTGACATCTAAAATAAACATTTAAGTCACTAGACAATGTAAGACATGATGTACGTATAGAAAGAAATACTAGGTCCATTTATTCGTCATTCAGATCACGTGAGTTAGGGGCAGATATTGATGTCACCTTCAGATGTTTGTGATTACAAAAGAACGATTTTTGGCAGCCCGGGGAAGTTTTGAAAAGTTTGGTATGACAAACGAAAAAGCCTACTATAGTCTGACAAGAAAAACATAGACCTCGCACTCTCCAATGCTGGATTTGACTACTTCCCCTCACCAACACCTTAGACAGGAGTACTTATTGTGAAATTGGTCCGTGCTGTCCACTCACGAAGCAATGCAAGCTACCACAACAATTTGTTGCGATATAACAAATTGACAAGCCCCTTTCCCTTTTCTCCCCGCAATGTGACAGGAGTTACGTTTTTACAGATCAACCTATAACCTCTGCGTTTCCCCGCTCACCCAGTGCAAAGGTTCTTGGTGGCAACTCACGTGAGGCACCAAACGTGGGCACGAGCAGAATGAGGGCAGGTGGGGTACCCCGCGACAGTCCTGGTATGTCTTATTACATGCCCCTCGTCGCGGACAAGGTTATCCCGGGACGCATTTTGTCCCGAGTTCGGTTCAAAATATCTTTAAACAAAAATCGGAGCGTAATAATTCCTAATTCTAATAAAACAGACCAAACACTTGGGTTTGAAGAATCAGTTGACCATCTCGCAGGATTAAAATAATCGCCTGAGACATTTCCATAGTTGTTTTTTTTGTTTTTGTTTTTTCAAATGAAATAGATAATCAGTTTCATAACGTTTATTAAATTCTACTGGAAAGAGATAGTAAGCCCAAACTGCAAAATTGTTTTCAAGGCAGCATCAGCAAAACTGCAAAATGTTGTTTTTGTAGGATACAAAACCCCGTGCGTGGAATTGGGTTTTCTGAGAGGCCAAATACGTGGAATTCGTGTTTGAAAGAGCCAAATGTACGGATTCTAGAGAAACAATATCCTTCTAAATGGTTTATTGGATTAGCCACTCCTACAAAACAATTTAATTTATCAATAGTCAACAACACGAAATTTGGATTTGAATGAACGAAAATCACGTGGATCCAAAGAGTGGAATCGAGTCCATCTTGAAATTACGTTTTGCGCTTGAAACATGAAATTGTGTTTTGAAGGAGCCAGTTTCACGACACTTGTATTTAAATGATCAAAAATCTGATGAATTTGGGATGAAGTGTAAAAAATCACGAACTTTACGTATCGAAGGAACCACCAAATCCGTGAATTTTGGTTTGGAATGTCCCAAATCAGTCAAAAGTATTAAGTTTCGGGTTCGGTATTTGGTTCATGCGAAACCTAAAATAACCATAGGTGCTATTTGAACCTTGTATTTACTTTTTGAAGAGCCACACCCATGAAATTTGGTTTTGAAAGAGTCAAACCCGTGACATTTGAATCGTTAAGGATCCAAGCTTGTGAACTTTTATTTTTAAATTAGATCCCTCCCCCACTTCGTAGCTGGTATTTGTACGATTGAAACCCCGTAATTTGGGTTTTGAATAAGACCCCTCTCTCCCGCACTGCACCATCAATAGTAGAAAGCGTGAGTTCACTGAAGTGGGTTGGGACAAAGTGTTTTGTCAACTCGAAATTTGACAAAATCGGGACAAAAGTTTCAAAGTTCAAAAAAATCTGCCGGGACATAAAAGAAAATACCGGGACACTCGTCTTGAGGTGTCGTGCTGTCGCCATAGAGGGCACTCGCCACAATACGCTCTAACCACAAAACGCTCTAACCACAAAACGCTCTAACCCCAAAATGCTTGAACCACAAAATGCTCTAGCCACAAAATGCTCTAGCCACGAAATGCTCTAACCACAAAATGCTCGTTCATCATCCAGGATGCGACTCTGAAGTCTATGCAACCAATGAAAGTGCTTCATTTTTCCATGGAATACATTTATTTGATCGCGTAGACTCCACGGAATGCATACATAGAGCTTGCGAACGGGCGTTAAAAAAGTATCTGAAAGGCGAAGAAGATAAAAATTGACTGATTAAACGAATAGGACGATTTTCATTCATTTTCCTCACTTATGTATCAGGACAGGTTCGCGCGTATCTTCATTCCAAGAATGAAATTATTATAATGCCCATGCTGAGTAAACACCAAATTTCGAGGGGTTTTGGCTTTGCTGAAAGCCCAATTTTGCGGGATCGAATATCGAGATAATCCGTTTCACCTGTTGTCTGCAATAGGTGGCATCTTCTTCAGTAAACCCAAAGTGCCCACCTCAGGTGAAGGGCTGGGCTGCGCTCCTGAGCATGTACAAAGGCGACGGTTATTAAGCAAATTAAATATAATAATATCAAAATAAATTTAAGAACAAATAAATAAGAACATACATAATCCAAACCACGCGTCAATCAAAAACCCAGAGTGGGAACCTGCGGCAATTGAGAAAATAGGAAAACCTCCCGCAATGATTTATCTTAACTATCACCTTTCTCGTGCGTCTTGTCGAAGAGAATTATTTGCAACAGAAAAAGTGACCAGGGCCGCTGGACGTTTCATCCGGAGACATCAAGGACGTTGAATATAAACCGTCTATATAACCGCCTTCAAGTTCAACCGTCACCGACGGTCGAGTCGTTTCAATTGGAACGCTAACTGTACATCCTTCTCCTAGCAAAGAAAAGGCGCAAGGTAAACACGGCAAGCACATGGGAAGAATAAAAGAGTAATTTACTTACGTCGCCCCAAAGCCTTTTTTTTCATGTCCATACAGTCTGGGCCTCCTTTATTGCTTCTCGGGATCTTCTCGACGATCTCGGTTATTCGTAAAATTCGAAATACTAGAATTTAATTCACCTAATCATAACTCGCCTTAAGTCAGTAAGTCTACCTATGTGAAGCGTGCACGTCTCCCCATGTTGTCCTTGTATCGTTAACGTATAAATACAGTTCGTATATTTTCCCTCGTATCCTATGAGTTTCCGTCTCCATAAAATAAAGGTTACACTGCTGAATAAATGGCTCAAGCGCTCATATTTTACAATTCACATACTATTCATAAGTCAGAACTTAATCAAAGGATTGTCAAGAAATACGGATTAATTTCGTCCATCTTGGCTGGGTGGCAACAACGTTCTGACAAACGATCAGAATAGAAACGCGTGTGGTGGAACCACCCTTGTTCTAACGAGGATTTCGGACAAACTCGACAGAAAACGTTTTCGTCAGAAATCGCATGCATAGTAACTGCAGCCTAACGCAAAAACCAGAACAAAAGTGGAAGGTACCAAGACTTTTAGGAGTTTTAGGAAATAACACTGGTGGTATCCACGCGACGCCGTGTTAAAATTATAAAGCCTAATTATAAATTAGGCTTTATATATAGACTATATATATAAAATTATAATAATTATAAAGTGAGACGAGATGAGATTGACTTTGACAGCTAAAATTTATGAACACATGGCTTGAAATTTCATTCTCATCTCGTCTCACACGTGTTTCACTTTTCTATGGCCTGTTTTACACGAGTAAGTTTTTTGTTCAAATTTTTTTGTTCAATCTGATCACAAACAGACGATTTGAGGCAGGGAACATCTGTCATTTTTTTTCAAAATGGCTAATTTGATCAAAAAACTTACTCGTGTAAAAGGGGCCTATTACAACCCTAATAATCAAAAACCACACCAGACCCCTCGAACCAGGACTAATAACCAAAAAAAAGCTTACCTGCATCATCAAAATTATAAATAAGTATATTGACAGACATTGTAAAAACCCAACCAGGCCTACCTGACACCCCCCCCCCTCACAGTGTATTGCCCTCTATAAGTTCAGATTAATAACTTTTGAGCTGAATTCTAAAAAAAAGTTTGCTGAAATAAAAATCAATGAATATCATGCGCATATGACTAGTGAAAAGTTAGACGTATGAAGTCATGACAATAAACAAACTTTAAAAGAAAATAAATAGATACAATGGGGAACTTGCACATTTTTCAAGCACTGGTGATTCTTAAAGAGGGCTCTTCAACAAGACAATTGTCAATATTAAACATTGAAATCAATCGGTTTTTTTTAGGCGAATTTTAAAAAAAATTGAGGTTTGATTACGTCAAAGGGCAGTTAGTGAAATGGATGGTGTTTTGAAGAAGGGGGAAGCCGCGTTTTCTGGGGTTTAATTTTTCTTGTTTTTTGGTTTTTGTTTTTATTTTTTATAGGCGTCGACAGCTGAGGTCATTAGCTGTAGTAACAAAACATAGTAGTAACCAAAACGTTTTAGAGTTCCCTCAAATGCTTCACAGCTGCACGTCATTTCCCCTCGAATCATCCATCCCCTCCTGAAGAACTTTGAAATTTATTTAAAAATCATCAGACGCACCAATGGGGCTGCAACTACCGTTGATATCCTTCTGTCCATGTGCCTATTCACCGGTAGACTTTTCTCCTAAATCGGGCATTCATGCAAGTTCCCCATTAAAATAAATAAATTGGTTCCCAGTGACCTGCCACCGCCTTCAGAGTTGCCAAATGAAATGTTTATCATTAATTCATTTTTCCGGTTTCCCTCATTTTTTCTAATTGAATTTTCTCCCTTGCTGTGATGCTCAAGCTCTCATAGATTTTTCTCTCTTTTATTCCGGTTGCCAGTTCTCTTTGCTGGAGTTTTTTCTTTCTTTATTCTTGTATCTCTTTTCCTATTTAAATGTTTTTAACGCTTGTCTGCTCTCACCCCTCCCCAATATTACTTTTGTCTCTCTTCCCTTTGATGATTCATAGTGAGCAGCCGTTTTAATTATTGGATTTTCTTACTTTTTATTTTGTTCCTTTTATTTACTGACTTATGATTTAATGCGATTAATGCCAGGACGATATACCAATTTATAAAACGCAAATATTCGCTTTTAAGCCTCTTGGATTCTATGCTTATCATTTAACGGAAATACGACTTTAAATTTCCAATCATGATAAGAGTTTAAATTGAATACACAAAGCTTAAAGAGAATACATGGAATATGCACACAGTAGCAGAGCAGAGTTCGGTGATGTATACGTAATTTCAGATATAGTTCATTCATAGGAATCAATGGGGCAAGGGAAAGACAAGGGGTACAAAGGGGTTGTATAGTCAGGATCCCCTCTGCTCGTATCCTTTTACTCACCCTCCCGCACTCATACAACTAAGCTCTCTCACTCACTCCCTCTGCCTCTACTATACCCGTACATCGCTATTTCATGAGTGCCCTCCCTACATCTCAATTTCACCTCAACGGGGGTGAACTCTGCATTATTGGTTGTTGTATGAAAAGGTATAGGGAGGGAAGGAATGGAAGTGATATTGAAATGTTCCCGTTTTATCCTTCCCTTCTCAATATCAGGGTGAATTTTCACGCTTTAATTTTATCAAAAATAAAAATACTAAAGTAACGAATGTTGTTCTTAATTGAACAGCATTTCTTGTCGAAAAATTATGTATTTTTGTACGGTATTGTTATGTTGTATGGTTCTAAGCCGTCCTCAGAAAGAACACAACACCCTTCTTTCAGTTCCCATGACTACGTGATTCAAGTTGCCCATAAAAAAAAAAAAAAAAAAAAATTACGACCTAAGGGTTTCATGTACACCAATAATCTCACGTTTTTTATCGTTCGAATCGATGTGATCACAAAAAGCGAGGGATAGTAAACTTGGGGATGACTCCAAGAATGAGATTTATAAGAATAAGTAAGTTAAGGTAAGAAAATAAAGTGAAGCTATTTAAAATTCAATATGTCGAATCGTAATTTTTGGTGGGAGTGGCTTGTCTTAAAAAAGAAAATCCCCCAAAGGGAAGGAAGGAAGAAATGAAAGGTGAGGAATTTACGCTGACTTCGTGCCTATTGTGAAACTATTGATTTCACTGGAAATCACGTATTGCAAATCATCAAATCCTCTTCCCCCTTCTCAATCAGCTCAGGAAATATCTTCATTGTGTTTTCGCTGGAAAAAAAGAAAATAAATATGTGTGGCAGGCAAAGTCCATGTGTACATAGATTCTCCCCAATGCAGCTGATGAATTATTACGAATTTACGTGAATTGAACTTACTAGAATTATGTGACCCCAAAATTTAAATTTAACAACTTCCTCAAGACTCAGGTACAAAACAAAAGTCTGACAAAAGTTTCGCCACTTGTGGACCGCACGAGGAAGGTCGATTCAATGCCCGTGGCGCTCCAAGGAATTTCATTACAAATAAACACAAAATAATAGCCAAGGGTCAGCTGGAGAACGTATTAGGTCTGTTCGCGAACCTGCTCTGGGGCGCACCAGGGTGCACTAGTGCGCACCAGAGCACCCTAAATGCTTTTCCTGAGAAATGAGTGCAAGCTTGGACAAGCTGGGGCAGCTGGTGTAGCGAGTGTAGGGCGTTCGCGATGAATTCTGTGCTGCACCAGCCTGCCCCAAGTTACTCCAAGTTTTTTGATAAATGTAACAGTCCCGTTACCTTCTTTCCTTCTCATTCTTGTTCACTTCATTCAATCTCGGCGTTTAGACCGGTAGTACTAATTTGAATAAACTTCTTCAATTCGAGTTAATCAAAACTATATGTATGTTGTATGCCGTATGTTGTGTCGGGTGAGCCTCCGTCTTATCTGTTTACCAAGAAAAAGAGAAGGCAACAAGACTGTTATGAATTTGCACCAGCCTGCACTGAAAGAGAAAGCGTTCCCGTGAAAATTCTCCTGCCCACTCCTGCACCCAGCTGCCCCAGCTTGCCCTGCCCTGCCCTGCCCTGCACTACACTGAACTTTTTTTTCGCGAACAGACATATAGGTTTTCAATAAGAGTTGTTTGTTGGACTAGTTGTAAGGTCAAAAAAGAATGCAACCAAAAAGTTTTAGCAAAAAAAAGTCCGGTATTGAAAAAAAAAAAAAAAAAAAGATAACTTGCGCTTTCTCTTTACTACATCAAAAGGTTTTACGAAGGGGAGCGCGAGATGAGGAAAGGTCACTAAGTCAGACCAACTCTTTAAAAGTTACGCGATTAATAAGTGATGTCAATTAAAGTTGAAAATCAGAAGCCCAATCTGGTTTCTCGAGGCGATGAAACTTGCTACTTGGAGAGCGGGATGTTTTACTTTATTAATTAATGAAATGACGGTATAGAGGTTGAACTACAATTTTCGTCTTGATTTTCACTCATTTTAGGGGAGTAACGTGGAACATATTTTTCGCTTCGTGTTTATGCGGCTTTTAAATGGTTCTCCGAGCCCCGATGTATTTTGAAGGATTCGAAGTAGTTGATATAATAAGGCTCCTTTACATTCGTGAGCTGTGCAATGTGCATGAGGCCGCAAAAGCTGCAAACAATTTTGGTTATAGTAGCCGTACAAAAATAAGGATTAAATGAATGGGGGGGGGGTGGCAGCATAGTCGGGAAGAACCTGGCAGTTCGTGGTGGTCGATGATTCAAGTGGCAAGGCAGGCTGGCAAAAATGATACGTATTTAAACACAGTTATTTGAGTAAATTGCCACCCTCCTAACCTTCACTCAATGTTAGGGAGTTGTACCGTTTCTAATTACTGTATAACTTCTACCTAAAAACTCACGTATAGAAAAGCTCGCGGGTTCTTGACCCTCTCCGCAGTATTTTCAAGAATAAGTTTAATGGAAGGGGCCAAAGAAAGTCCTGGAGGTTATAGGGATATTACAAACTATTGAGTTCAGTTCAAAAATTGCCCTGTATAGTTCACTCAAACTTGAGAGTCTTAGCGTAGTCTCCCGATAAATCATTGGGTAACCTCCAATTTCAGCCAAACCAGACGTGAACTAGCAACGATTGGTTTAACATTCGTCAACATGGACCTCGCCCTCCTCTGATGAGCTCACCTGGCTTCTTCGCTATACCGCCTCCATGAAACCTCAGCTTGATAAATAGTACGCTTTATCATTGGTAAACAGCGGGACAATCTATTCGGTAACAAAAGTACAGGGAGAAGAACTTGCAACTAATCGAATGAGAGTGCCCTGCCCGCGGGTTCATGTTCTTATTGTCGGGCTATAGATGCTAAAACTCCCTATTTTTTGTACGTCTGCTGAAATTCGCGTATTTTAACTGGATATGCTACGGCAAAGTGAGAAATCAGGAATTGTACACGACGTAAGAAATTTTTATATCGGAGGGGGGGGGGGAGCGTGAAACTGTTTTGCCAATTAATTCGCGGAGGAGAACAAAGAAATTGTTTCAAGGGCAATTTTAAGCCTGTCCAGGCTCGACACATGCGGTGTTTGCCAAATAACGAGAAAAATGTTTATCAATTTCTAGCATTGCCTATGAGCAATTTCACTTTTTTGGATCGCCCGAGGTGGCTTCAACCGGCATTTCCCCTACTTTTTAAACATAGGTTCAAAAAGTACAATTTGACTTCCTCTTTTGAGGGCGTATAAAGCTGCACTTTACTCCCTGAAGTGCAAAAGCGCTATTATTTTTGCAGGGAACCTTACCTATGTACTATGAACTTTGAGTACGGAGTTTTCTCACTATTTTGAAATAACGTACTTTTAACGGTATAGGAAAGTCGAGTCGAGTTTCTCAAACTTCCGATTTGTTTGGCCCGCATGTCTGGCTTTAATTTTACAAGTGAAAAGGGCCTCTTTTGGATGCGTTTTTTCTTCCTCGTCACTCGTCAACTTTAACTTGCCTCATTCTTTTTTTTTTTCTCTCTCTCTCTCTCTCTCTCTCTCCCGTTGTTTTGTTTGGAGTTTAAGCCTAACTTTGTCCCAGAGAGAGAAGGAAACTTTTCTATTACAAAGAGCCATCCTTCGTTTTTCCTTAAACAAAAGAACGTAAATTTATTTCATTGTCTTCGTTGTACTAAAAAGTTCTCTCCACCACTCCTAGAACCCAAGCTTTTTTCCCCTCAACGCTTCACTAAACCTGTACGTGACATTTCAATTCAAAAAAAGTCCTGTCCTGACTAGTGGTAGGGAAGATGGGAGTAGTATCTTCTCTTAAGAATTTAATGAAAGTAACTTTTTCGTAATTTACATCCGAGACTTCAATCGCATTTTGTTCCGTTTGAGTCAACCTCCATAGTAATAAATTGATAGATCGGTTTCAGCAAGGTGTTTGGAACATATTCGGAGAAGAGTTGCCATGGGACATGGCATGTTCCAAACACCGATCTGGATCAGACCTAATAATTACCCGTCAGAGGTGCTAAAAATGCCCCTAATGCGCACCTGCGGCGCATTTGGCAATGATGAGGGTGCGGGCAAGCCTGTCAATAGGGAGGAGGGCACTGGGTCATTTATCCCTGGGCCCGACCTTCCTTGGGGGCCCCGATTTCAGAAAAAGAAGAAAAGATAGAAAAAGGAAAACTTTTACTGAGGTTGATGCGGTTGGACCCTTGCTGTGGTTGGACCCATGCTGTGGTTGGACCAATGCTGTGGTTGGACCCTTGCTGTGGTTGGAGCTTTGCTGTGGTTGGAGCTTTGCTGTGGTTGGGGCTTTGTAGTGGTTGGGCCTTTTCTATGGTTGGACCCATGCTGTGGTTAGACCTTTGCAGTGGCTGTAGCTCTACTGTGGTTGGAGCATTGCTGTGGATGGGCCTTTGCTGTTGTTGGACCCTTGCTATGGTTTGACTCTTGCTGTGGTTTGACTCTTGCTGTGGTTTGACCCTTTCTGTGGTTGGACCCTTGCAGTGGTTGGAGCTTTGCTTTGGTTGGAGCTTTGCAGTGGTTGGAGCTTTGCTGTGCTTGGGCCTTTACTGTGATTGGACCTTTGCTGTGGTTGGACCTTTGCTGAGGTTGGACCGATGCTGTGGTTGGACCCTTGCTATGGTTTGACTCTTGCTGGGGTTTGACCCTTTCAGTGGTTGGGCCCTTGCAGTGGTTGGAGCTTTGCTTTGGTTGGAGCTTTGGAGTGGTTGGAGCTTTGCTGCGGTTGGGCCTTTGCGGTGGTTGGGCCTTATTGTCTCATCTTTGTGATTGAATCTTCACTGAAGTTTGGAGCTTTGCCAGTGATTACAACCCGGTCTTGCTCGTGTCGGGCCATCCCAAGTTGTACGGCAGAACGGCTATTGCCGCCTTCTCGCACTGGAAAAGGGTTACATTTCGCTCTAACCCATTATAGTACTACTACAAGACAAAAGACCCCAGGTAAAAGAGACAAACCAGATTTTGGATTTTGGATGTGGTTGGATGCAGACCTATCGAGTAAGAGCGAGGGAAGCACTGAGTCTGTCACTCACCGGGCTGTCCTTACGTGTGGTGGGGGGGGGAGGAAGGATTTTAGTAATCGAGAAGAAGGGAGAAAAATGATATGCTATGATGATATGCTATGATGATATGATATGCAACAAATAAAATTGAAGAAAATTGTACAAACTGGGAAAATAAAGCTTCCTCGATGGTCTTGAAAAATGAAAATATTTGACACCATTGTAAGAAACTAAAGCAGTGTTTGGGATAGGATGAGGGTGGGGGTGCCTCACACATGGGTGGGGGGCACCTGGTTGTTGGTTGGTTGGTCCGCCTGTGTCCGGGAGTGATCAGTAGAACCATTTATGAATAGAGTGCCGTGCCGTGCTCCATATCAGTCGCATAGTCCTGGGTAAAAGTGAAACTTATAGGATCGAAGAGCTGCTCTCCCTAAATTCTCTTGAATTTATTTATTTTAATACATTTCTTGTTGATGATTTTTTTTAGAGTCGGGACTTTTTTAAATGTAATTAATAATTTGTTTTTATTTTTTATTACTTCGTGTTTTACATGAGAGTATATTTTTTAGCGGGAATGTACTTATTATTTAGCGAGAATGTTTGAGTTGGATTAGGTATTTTTATTGTTCGGCTGGGAATATCCCAATAGTACAAACCGAACGTAATAACTGAAATAATTGTGTTAAGTCATATTCATATTTCGGCTGGGTTGGGAATATCCCAAGTACCGGCTCAGTCACGTAGGCTGTGCTTTAATATTAATTAATTTTTATGATTACGGCAGGGTTAAGGCTCTAGTCGCGTATTGCGCTCGTCAAAGCAGCTTTCACGCTCTTTCTTAGCTGGGCAACTGACGCAGTATTTTTAAGATCTGTAAGGTAATCAAGCTTATTCATTAGCATAACGTTTGTTGAGAGCGGATGATTACGAGATTCGTTTGGCTGTCTTGGGTTGAGCAAATACGTTGTCGAGAAGAGAAACCTCCTTTCATTGGTTCAATTCGTAAACACCTGAGTATTTGCCTGGATTTTTAGGGTTCAATTTAAAACATTCAAGTTTATGGGGCCTAGCCGTCAAGCCTTGGGATATAGTGATGGAGGTAGCACGGATGGCGGTTGAAGGTTGTAGGGCTTCACTAAAACATTGTGAGAAAAGAGAATGAGATCTAGAAGAGGGTGTGGTTGCGGGAATCATTAATTTTCAGGTAAAACCTCGTGAAGCGTGGCCTGTTATGCTAAGGCGTGGTCGATCTTTGCTAAGTTTGCATGGAAAGCTCCTCTTCTGATGGTGTGAGTGGATGGAGGGGGGGGGGTCTCTCACAAAACTGGGTCAAACCTAGAAGTTAAAACTCACCGAGTGTTCTTTCTGTTCTAATGTTGTTTTCACGGGGGAAATCTATGTGGAAGGGGGGATGCATCACAGCATATGGATTTATTACTTTTCGGCCTTTGGACAGAAGTTTCTTTCAGGGAAATGAGATCAAAGTGTTCGATCTTGATTTAAAGAAGAACAGTGCGACATACCTACTGTGTTCAACCTGTCTTGACCGGTCTCTCATCTCTGCTGGGATGTAATTCCCAAGTGCGCTTCCCTCACTTTAATTTCCATTGGCACCGCTGGCTTGAGATTTTTTTTTTCTTCCTTTTGTTGCATATTTCATTATTATTCTCGGTTATTTGGATGGGCAACGTTTTGGATAAAGAAGAGGGCGATGAATCGACCCTTAAGCCACGTCTCTCTCAGCCCCTTCTAGAAAAGGTGATCAAGAGGCTAAGGGCATGACACTCTCCCCCTTCTCACAGTTTATGTCACAGACACGTCGTCCCACGAGGGATCAATAAAACGTTAAAAAAGATTCTCTCTCAACATGAAAATAACTGGTGGAATGGGTTTGAAAAGGTTTTTTTGAATAAGCTCTTCCCTATTCGGCTACTTTATAATTTATATCATTCACAAAGCATGACAAGCTGAATGTGCTAATGTGCTAAGACGTGCGTCATTATTTTCTTTCATTTTATTACGACGGTATTGGTTGGAGGAAAGAGCGGAAGTAGTTATTTAATCGATTGCGCAAATCAAGAATTACTTTTAATTGCGGGATTTTTTTTCTGAATTGAAAAGACTTGATTGAGGGGGAGCCACTTCATTTAATTGAGCAGTTTCCCTACCCCGCTCGCCAACAGTACTACCAGCAAGACTTTTTTTGTTTGAATCAACTTCGGGTCTTCGTACCGCGAAAAAGCTTCGTTTATAGATCCAATCAATCAAACTTTTGAAACACCTTCATAGGATCGCTATACAAACGACCTTTGGTTCGATAATTCGTCCCTGCCCAACTGCTTTGGCATAGATCTGCAACGCGTCTATAGGGTGGGGTTCTGGATTATTTTCTCTATAGGAATGATTAATCTGAATGTGAAATGAGTATTTCAATACGCGTTTATCGACTGGGTAATGCATACAGGGGAGGGGGGCACTTTTAGTGCGAATAAAAAAAGTATTGAAAGTCAAACAATGATCTGTTCAAAGGAAAGTTTTTGACGATTTGTGTTTGATCCTTGTTGCAATCGTTGCTTCCTTACTCCTTGGACTTGCTCGTTCACTGGAGTCATGCAACAGAGATGATTCCTCGATCCTCTCCAATCGCCCTTCTCTTTTTTCAAATAAGTCGAAGGAATATGCGTATGAAATTTCAAGTTTAAAGTTTTTCAAGTTATTTTGGGGTCGAAATTTGAAAAAAGAGACTACTGCATTATGTACAATTTCCTGTAGATTGGAAAAATCCAGAATTGGTGAAGATGTGAGACAAGAAAATGGATGGCGCGTTGTAGGCGAAGAATGATTGGAAAGTGGGTCAAGGACCTGTGCAGATGGATGAACATAATTATGCTCCTTTTTATTCATATAGTGATAGTCTATGATTTTTTTATTTTTAGGGGTTTAGGCTTCTATTTTCTTCTTCTTCTTCTTCTTTTTCTGCTGAGCTTTCGACGTCCTGGCCTGGAGGCATCGTAAGAGAAAATCATTTTCTTTTTTCTTATTTTCATTTCGAAGACATGTGCTGAATGGAGGGGTGTCAATTGGGTCAATGACTGATAGAACAGATGTTGACTCATTCTATGTATATCTCTTTCTAAATGTACAATGAATATCCTCGTGTGTATATGTATACAAGGCTTAACTCAAGGGAACATTTTTCTTCGATCCTCCCCCCTCATACGCCGATGATGTGGTTCTGAGGTGGTCTATTCATCGACATTGGGACCCCTTTTAAGCACTTTCCAATTTTCACGAAAATATAATTAAGCATCCCAAGCCTCCCCCTGGAGGTAAAAAGGGTTTTTTTCAGCCTACCGACTGAAAAGAACCGCAGATGCGTGTCAGGGCGGACTGAAAGATATTGATTTACGAGCTCAAGACAAGAAAAGTGGTTGTGATATGGATAAGAGATCTTTTGCACAATCCCACGATAGAAGACTTGAATAAAATATCAGTTCGGTCTTAATGTCTTATCCCCTGTATTCCCTAAATAAATCTGTAAATTTAATTGAAAGAAAAAAAAAACAAGTTTAAAATTTAGTTTTACTCAATTTAAGACTCTCTCCAAACTCAATCTTATCCTCCCTCTTCTCAACGTATAGTTTAAAGGTTTCACAGCCTTTAAGGTCTCCCTCTTCCCCCACATTCGCTACTGCTGTATACACAAATGTCTCACGTTTCTGGCTTGGTTCGTAACTGCACTTGACGGAGTTTGGAAGCGTGAGTGTGTTTGTGCTCCCCTTTCAAGTTTCCTTGAATTCCATTAATATTTAAACACCCCCTCCCCGCTCTATTCACTCGAATATTCTGTTTGCCGCCCGCCGCGCCGCCGAGCCGTAGTATAGAGAAAGGTTGTCGAACCTATTGGTTAAACGGTGTAAAATATGTTGAATTTCTATAACTTGAAAAGAAATACAGAAAAGTGGAAGTAGAACAACGTGAAAAAGTTGAACTTGCCAAGTTTATTGTGTGAGTTAGCAGTGCCGCCTCAAATGAGCGAGGAGGCATTCATTTCAAAAATAATTATCACCCCTAGGATCAGACCATCGGTCCTCATCACAGCGTCACTTTCCTTGTCTTTGGAGCAGAGGAGGCAGAGGGGCATAAATGAAGAGGATCGTGAAAATTGCTATAGCACAGAGAAAATCTTATTTTGATTGCAAAACTTAGGACGGAGCCTTGAAGGGAAAATTAGGTGGGGTTAACTGGAAAATCTCCATCTCTTTTGTACAGCTTCTTTGGAAGTACTTTATTGTTGGAAGGTTTTCCTAGAGACGACATGCAAAACTTTACAAGTAGAGTAGGCTTTTTACGGGTATATAGGAAGAATGGGTAATTCAAAGTTGGTTATTTGCTTCTTTATATATCATGAAGGGGGGGGGGTTGCTGTTGATTTTTCGCCTTGGATATTCCAGTATACCATTCTATTGTTCTGTTTGCAGGACTTTATGAAGTTTTCCTATAGTTAAAAGATGAATACACGTATACAGTGATAGTCTGATGTGCGACAGTTTTATTCACGCTATTACTTATGCCAAACGGGTCATGCCTCGCAGCCACCAATTCTTTTATTTATCAGTATCATACAGTCAGGAATTCCACATAGGGCGAGGGTTGGAGGGATTCCCCAATTTGTATACGTATAACTGACTCTTAAACCTGTCATTATTCTTAAACTCGTAATCGTTACCGAGTTACAGATTAATCCAGGATTGTGAAAGTAATATAGCTAGTTGCTACTTTAAAACTAGGTATTCAAAATAACTAGATAGCTTAGTCATGACGTTCCGTCATTGGTATACTTTTCTCTCTCTCTTTCTCTCTCTCTCTCTGTCTCTTTACCTCACATTGTATGGTGTTGGCCGGAAAGTTTTAATTTAGAGAGAAATCTGCGCTCCTTCCTTTTTTATAAAATGCTAATTGAAAAGTACACAGGCGGTCTTTCAAGACTTTCTTGTTATTTTTTTTTTGTGCGAAGTTCATGAACAGAATTGTGTGTCCAGCTAGCAATTTACAGCTCCCATCAACTAGACTCTAGAGCAAATGTCAGAAAAAGAAGTAGAATTTTTTTTTTCTCATTTGGTTAATCTGGTTGACTTGGTTATATATATTTTTTTGTTTGAAGAAAAAAAAAATGGTTTTCATTTCGCAAAGCCAAGCACATCTAGGGTGTGGCTCTGGATGTTTTGTATAACGTTAACTTGAAACCGGAAACCCTTTATTTTATTTTTTATTGTGCGGCATGAACTCACGATGACTATGGGTGATGAGGGGCAGGGAAATAATTCCCACGAGACCTTCCCTTATTTTGTTACTTCCGAAACTGACTTTCAAACGTAATCGGTGGGAGACACAATGAACAAGTCTTTTATGTGTGTGACCTCTGAGCCCTTGCGTTTAATTTAACAAAAGGGAAACGAGGCGAAAAAAAATAAATAATTAAATTACCAATACCAATATCGAGCCTGAACCCCTTCGAGGACGTTGCGTAAACACACGCGATCGGCAGTTTTTTTTTGTTTTCTTTCCGTTATCATCCGATAATCATACCCCTCCCCCCTCAAGCGTAGCGTGTCATTTTATTTACATCCAACCGCATCTTAATATAATTTATAGGATTGGGGTGGGGGTGGGGGTCGTAACGAAAATGTCAACTTCCTATGAAAAGCTGACGGCAAAAGTCGAGAATGCTTAACGAAATTAATGTTCCTAGCCAGACGGACGCCCCGCAATGCAGATCAGAAAGTTAACTTCCCATTTAGTAAATGGTACGAGTCTCCCAAAAGCACAGAAAATCAGCTTTTACACTAATTAAAACAAGACTTTGGAACATTATTGTGCAGCAGTAGTGATTAAACTCGAATAAAACTTGTTATAATGCTGGAAAATAAGAAATAAGCAGTATGGAATGTCGCATTAAATCAAAGGACAGGAATGATTCCATGATTACGGACCAGAGGTGTAGCAGTAGACGTGTACAAAGTGAAAGAATGCACGGCATAGACGTGCTAAATGTAGAATAAATGCACAAGATACTTAATCGAAATAAAAATAACATTTTAATGTGAGATTTGCCAGTTATGGCTCACGTCACAGTCAAGTGAGCATGTACCGGAGTTGTAACGTTGGGCAAAGTTGAAATTCAGGTTCAGCACGCCTGAAAACATCAAAATCATTCATCATACGGCGACGTAGTTTGATAAAATGAGGCATTTCGGGCCCTATCCCGGGAGACCCTCAACAGACATCTCATGGCCGGCAAGGCCTATAGGTGGTGATGAGGAGCAGCAGGTTGTGGCCGGGATGCGTTCTTTTATCAAACGACGTAGAGGTATCCGACCATCACAGGGGCCCCCCGAAAAGCTTGAAGATGCGGGAAAACGTGGATTTTTAGGATTTATAGGCTTTAGTGGCGGCTCGTCGGATGAGGCTAGTGAGGCCTGGCCTCAGTTAACTTTTCATACATTTTTGTCTTCTTTTCAGTCTCATTTATTTATTTATTTTCATTTTCAATTCAAATAACTAAACATGAAGTATTCCAATTTTCGGTTACAAAATATGGTTTAAAGCCCATTCATAGTTTGGTTTTTAGTTGGAAGGAGGCCCTCCAACCCAGGCCCAGGCCTGGAGGAGGTCCTCCAGGAGTGGATGGAGCTTTGAACGTGAGCGGGAGAGCACAGACTCACAGAGCCAATGAAATGAAGAAGGAAGAACCGACAGGAGTGAACAGTAAAAGAGGTCAAGTCTGATATGATGTGACTGAGGCCTTTCGTTAATTCAAACCGTCAAAAATTATCAACGTCAGATCCGTCCGCCAAGCCGAAGGGTTCAAAAGAAAACTGAGCGATTACGAGTTCGTATATTTGTTAATTTTCTTCAATAGTGTATTTTTGAAGACAGAACAGTTGTACGCAATCGTCCAAAAAAAATTCTGTTGACGTTCAATTTTGCCAAAATTCAGTTGATTTTTACATAAATTCATTACGGGCTATGCGGAACGACTGTAAATTTCAAGAAGTTATTGATTTGACCTACCCAGAGCTTGCCGCTGAAATTTCAGAGAAAGGTTTCTCGTTAAAAAAGGTTTATTTTGAAGTTTTTAGATACGTTACCCAATCAAATGGAATCCCGCTCTAGCAGTTTAAAAGATTTGACATTTTTAATTTTGGGAGACCCTAGTAGATTCAATCAATTTCGTGAGAAGTTTCCTGAGGAAGAGCTCGCTTGCTTGACGAAAAATTAAGGTAAACTTTTCAAAAAAAGAAAATTACCGACTGAATTGGAATTAATACATTCCGAGGAACACAAATCTGTGTTTAGCCGGCTCCACACTCATGCCGCGAACAAGCGCGAAGTGCGCGAATGTGTGTGTAGAGTATTCGCGGTCTTTCACGGGTGTTCACGCTTTTCACCCGTTTTGAGTCGGTATTTTTCCCCGCTTCAAAGGGTCCACGGCCGTGAAGAGAAGACCCTCCACATTCGCGTTTTTCAGTTTTTCATTTTTAATATTATTTCTTCACTTATTTTGTCACTTCGGCAACGATGCCATTTAGTGCCTGGTTCAGTTATAAATTAGAACTGAACCTTTGTTTTCACGTCGTTTGTACTATAATGTGTCTCGTGGTCTTTTCCTTCTGCAGTTCTATTTGAAATCGATAGTGTATTTCCATTCCATTCTAGAACGACACTCACACTGTACTGTGAAAAACGTAAGTGAGGAGGAAGCGTCACGGGTGCGTTATTCACGCCGTGAATTCACGGGGTGAATGTGTAGGAAGCGTCGTGGTCGCGGTATTCACGCCGTGAATTCACGGGGTGAGTGTGGAGCCGGCTCTTCACAAAAATGATTTGCCCTCATTAATCAAAAGTGTTGTAGACAATGAAATGGCTTAAATTGTACCAGAGGCTTTCAAATTATTTTGTCTCATCGTTATAATTCCAGCTACAAGCGCTTCGGTTGAAAGAAGCTTTTCTTGCTTGAAAAGAATTAATTCGTATTTAACGAGCATGGATATTTGTAATGTCAGTAGTTCGGGGGGGGGGGGGGGGGCTCACTCACTTTTCGGTGCACGAGCCGTCACTGCTTAGGCTTAGGATAATTTTAGGTCATAGATGTAGGGACATGAAAAAGAGTCTTGGTTGGTTGGAGTCTTGTTGGATTCGACAGCGATTTGGCTCCTTTGACGATTTTCAGTTTATCCCACCTGAAGAATAGAACGTTGCACGTGCTCATGCATCGAACTTTATTACTGCGTGGGCAAATTAAGCCCACGAAAACGCTATACTGAAGGCTCAAATTGATACTTAAATAAGAACAACGATAATAATTCGTGCCTTCTGGAGGCAACTTCGCGGTTATAATAAAAAAAATACACTGATCCCAAGTTTCTTTGTTGGTCCTTATAGGCGGCTAAAATTGAAAAAACGCACTGGAGTGCTGTTCTTGGGCAAGTACGTGGCTAAATAAAAGTTTGGAAAAAGCGCTGATATTCGTGCCTTAAAACTGATAAAAGTGCTAATTCTCCGTTTCTCGACGCAACATGTAGGCGATGCAGTGCCCAGGGGCAATTTTACGGCTAAAATTTAGACAAAAACCGAAAAAATGTGCTGTTCTTGGGCCATCAAGTCCGCAGCTAAAATTGAGAAAAAGCAATAATTCATAGCTAAAAGTGAGTGAACAATTGAGAATCGTGGCTCAATTTGATAACAATAACCAATTCGCGATTAAACTTGAGAAAAAGCGCTGAATCGCAGGTAGAATAGGGAAAAAACGCTAATTCGCGGAATGAAAACGCTACTTTGGTCCTAAAATTGGGAAAGGGTGCTAATTCGCGGCGTAAATTGAGAGAAAACGCTAATTTGCGGCGGTAAAAAAAAAAAAAAAAAATCGTTGCTGAAATTGAGAAAAAAGCCGAAAGCGTCAATTCGCGCAAATTGAAAAAATCGATCATTCGCGGATAAATTAAGAAAAGCGCAAAAATTTTGGTTTAAAATGGAATATATCCTGTTTGTGCGGAAGAAAGGTTTATTTGTCATCAAAGAGGAATATTATGCTCCATAATGGACAATGTTGCTCTATATTAAGACTTATTGGTTAAGGAACTTGAAATATCTCCAGAATCTCACTATAGGCCCGACACTCCGATCACTCATGCTTCGAATGGGAGCGTTTACCGAAATGGGTGTTTTTAAAGATTAAGTGATTTTTATAATAGGTTGGTGGTGGGGGCCCTATTAATTGGTGAGGAAACCAGCAGTAAGATTGGAATCACTAGTCCTTGGGCGTGAATTTATTCTACTTCTCACACGATCTCCCATCGTCACAATGATTAACACTTGTGTGTAATGTGCAATATGCAGGGGTGCATCTTGACCTTGCGAGTCCCTGAGGGAAATATGATATGGTGGGGCTTATGACGAAAAAAAGTAAATAAGCTGTGAAATATACACTACGCGGGACCCTGTGATGGCACCATCAATTTGGTATCATGATACTGAAAAGTAAGTTCCAGGAACCACTGAGTTTGTTCATTACCGCGGTATGTGAGTTATCGATCGAGCGTGAAGTGTGCGAATGTGTGTGTACAGTATTCGCGGTCTTTCACGGGTGTTCACGCTTTTCACCCGTTTTGAGTCGGTATTTTTCCCCGCTTCAAAGGGTCCACGGCCGTGAAGAGAAGACCCTCCACATTCGCGTTTTTCAGTTTTTCATTTTTAATGTTATTTCTTCACTTATTTTGTCACTTCGGCAACGATGCCATTTAGTGCCTGGTTCAGTTATAAATTAGAACTGAACCTTTGTTTTCACGTCGTTTGTACTATAATGTGTCTCGTGGTCTTTTCCTTCTGCAGTTCTATTTGAAATCGATAGTGTATTTCCATTCCATTCTAGAACGACACTCACACTGAAATTGAGAAAAAAGCCGAAAGCGTCAATTCGCGCAAATTGAAAAAATCGATCATTCGCGGATAAATTAAGAAAAGCGCAAAAATTTTGGTTTAAAATGGAATATATCCTGTTTGTGCGGAAGAAAGGTTTATTTGTCATCAAAGAGGAATATTATGCTCCATAATGGACAATGTTGCTCTATATTAAGACTTATTGGTTAAGGAACTTGAAATATCTCCAGAATCTCACTATAGGCCCGACACTCCGATCACTCATGCTTCGAATGGGAGCGTTTACCGAAATGGGTGTTTTTAAAGATTAAGTGATTTTTATAATAGGTTGGTGGTGGGGGCCCTATTAATTGGTGAGGAAACCAGCAGTAAGATTGGAATCACTAGTCCTTGGGCGTGAATTTATTCTACTTCTCACACGATCTCCCATCGTCACAATGATTAACACTTGTGTGTAATGTGCAATATGCAGGGGTGCATCTTGACCTTGCGAGTCCCTGAGGGAAATATGATATGGTGGGGCTTATGACGAAAAAAAGTAAATAAGCTGTGAAATATACACTACGCGGGACCCTGTGATGGCGCCATCAATTTGGTATCATGATACTGAAAAGTAAGTTCCAGGAACCACTGAGTTTGTTCATTACCGCGGTATGTGAATTATTTTTTAATGTATAAGTAACGTATAATATCAACGACTTCCATGCCACGGGGGTCTCCTAGCGCGCGGATCACTACTGTAGATCCGCCACTGCTTACGTGCATTATTTACACGGTCGCCGCATTTGGTCATTGCATTCTGTAGCTAAAATGTCTTGTTCATGAAAAGTTTGTTACAATTAGGTTGATCGTTCAATCGTTAACAAGTTTAGTTTCTGTCTCCGGGAAAATAAATAAAATAAGGAAGAGAGAAACTTTATAATTTTCTCATTGGTATTCGCCCATTGCCCTTGTGATTTCCTGTAATTCTTCGTAATCGCTCGCTGCTAGTCTGTCTTTTCTCCTTGATAACTAATTGTCGAAAACGTTATTGATGAAGAGCCGCACATGCTCTCAATGGGTCGATACAGGGTTTTTTAAATTGCCGTCTTTCAGGCCCTTCTACATTGATGGACCGGGGGGAATGGACCGGGTGTTTTGTCTGAAAGGGGCAATCGTTGAGGTCACCGTTGACAATGTTTAAAGCGTTTATAAAAAGACAAGAGAGACTCTTGGAATCAATCAACTTTATTCATGAACGGTTTTTCAACTTTGATTTATGGTATTGCTTAACTATACTAATCAAAACAATTTCAGGTAAAATATTGAAACAAAATCTCCTCTTACGGTTGAGGAGTATGTTCAAGCAATAGACATGGATGTTTCCAAGGTTGCGAAGTATAAAGACTTGCTTGTCATCTCCCATTATTCAATTTACCAAGCGAAAAAAAAAGTAAATCCTTGCCAAGGTCATCTGCTTTACTCTAAGAGAAGTGCACGAACGCACTTGAACGTTTTTTGATGGTAGAAAAAAATCCCAACGCATTTCACTTGGTGTATTAATTACCCCCCCCCCCCCCCTTCAATGCAGGCCCATTAGGGGAAAAGGTGAAAATCCTCGCATTAAAAAGGGAAACATCGTGCGTTACCGTGCTCTATTAACTTGTTCTGACAGCACCGACCTTTAAGTCTATAGTGGTGGTGAAGAAGAGGCAAATTTTCTTTTTCTCCGCCTCGTCTTCACCTAAAACGGGTGGTGGTGGCATTACTGTTTGTGGAGAATGGCGAGGGATTCCTTTCTCAGTTCTATAGTCCATGCTTCTTAACAGATCGTCTGTATTATCTAATAATATCTAGATCGAAGGGATCTCTCTCACACCATGCGTCTACGTAGAGATTTGTGGCGATCGCGTGTTCCCGTGATCCCGCGTGTCTTTCTCCCACCTACCACCCCTTTCGATCCCTTCATAATGTGATATTCTAGGTGAAAGAGAGAGAGAAAGGCTCTTAGTGTTTGGTAAAGGGTAATACGCTTGTTGGTGGTTGCTTGGTTGGGGGGGGGGGAGTCAGTGGCTGGTCTATCGAGCTTCTAATGCCATCATTATTGGATTATTTCAATGTCTCGTTTCTTCCCTTCTTGCTTTTCCCTACTAAAATATTTGACGAGTATAATCAGGCGATTTAGATAGATTGTTAAATGCGCAGATCAACGGATGATTATAATACGCCATTAAGAATGTGATTGAACTTCTGATTCGACTGAGTGAAATAATAACAGCTTTACGTAACGGTGAATTTGATAGTCTTCGCTGTCACAATGTCTGAACAGCAGCAGTTTCGTAACAGCTTCCTTTAAAATTTCATCAGTATTATTCTGGCGATCTAAGTAATATAGTCCAGGAAGCAGGTTACTAAAAGGGGTAATAACAGGAAAAAACTCCGGGACTAAGTTTGATGACTGATTTTAACGTTTTCAGGTGCGCTGAATCTGATTTCCAACTTTGCCCCGTGTTACAACCCCGGCAACCGAAAGCGTGGATTCATAAATACCATGTTTTTGGGGGATTTTCACCACGCCATCGCTTGTAATATTTTTTTTTTTAAATATGGTTTCCGCTCATTAGTTATGTTTTTAGAAGTCTTTCATCGGAATTTTAACCCCCCAAACCCTAACAAGAGACGCTACAGCCTGTAAATCGAAAAAACTGCAAAAACCCCTGATTTCAAGCTTTTTTTTTCATTGTGGTACGCATAAAAAGTCGAAATTGACGTATTTCACATTAGTTTTCCACGTTTTAAGGTAATCTGAATCCGAACATAAAATTTCATGCCCCCTACGCTACGGCAAGTATCAAGAAATATTCAAGGATACACAAAAACCTCACATATTATCAGCATTTTTAACGTGATTTTTCACTGTTTTTAATCAAGTTTCCATTTTTTATGGTGTGCTGAATCCGAATGTCGTTTGTCAGACCTATCAGAGTGACATAATTGTGTACTCACGATGACCCAATTGTTGGCTGATATTTCTCTCGAAGAATTCAAGGAGAGACTATTGAACCATCAGCCAAATGTTCATTTTTCTTCGGGAGCGACCCCCGCTCCCTCATCAGCACAAATAAACTGAAAATACAAAAATGGCCCATTTATGGAACTAAAAACTTTAAATGCAATTTTGCACGCCTTTTGAACGTGTCGTCAGCCGAAAGCCTAGTACACACTGAGACTCTTTCAGTCGATTCATGTTGCGATTCATGTTAGGGCTCAAACCTGATTCAACTTTGCAACATAATTATGGTGCGAATATCTAAAAGATTCTCATAGATGGAAAACGACATAGTAGCAATCATGAAGTAGCACTTGGGACCTGGAAGATGAAAAAAACAAAAACAAAACAAAACAAAAAAAAAAAAAATAAATAACAAACAAACAAAAAACAGGTGTTGATGGCAGTCGCTTCTAGGGGGAAGTGAGGCCAGTTGCTCCTCTCTTTGGATGCCGATTTACTTCCCAATTCACGTACCTTAACTTCACATAGTCATCTCCATGTACAGAGCAATTTGGTACGCCTCCTATAATACTTCAGCAGGCACATTCGTCATGGATTGGAGGTCTGTGAGGAGTTCTGGGTCGTTGGGCACTTTTATCATGGTCCGGGTTCTTGGTCTAGGTCAAATTTGCATTTTCACTAGAAATAAGAAAAGGAACGTACATTTTCGCAGGAATTAAGACCAGGAAGTCACCTTGCCACGGAAATTCAGTCATGGAACTCCAATTTACTGCGGTACTTGTCAGGCTCGGTTAAGATTGGCCAGCCTGTGGGATCTGCCGCCTCGTAAAAGGCCCAAAAACTTGCAATTTTTCTTAAACTAACGATAAGATCCTGGACTTGAAATTTTGCGGTTATTCAACCAGGAAACTTGAAATTGCGTTCATATTGAGATCATAATATGGAAACCTACAAATATTCATCTTAAAGTGTTGCTATTGAACGGCTATTCGTCAGGGTATAGGTGCGGGCCGGCTGCTAGCCGACCCCCCCCTCCCAAAACCATAAATAAGCTCTAATCGCTGAAATTGGGACCTGAAACTTGCATGAACGCTCGATTTGGAAGAAAAGTATACTGGTGAAATGGCACATGCATGGATAGAAGGATATCAACGATAGTTGCAGCCCGATTTTTTTTTCTGATTTTCTAATAAATTGCAAAAGTTCTTCAGGAGGGGATGGATGGTGCGAGGGGAAATGACGTCAAAGTTTACTTGTGAAGCATTTTAGGGAACTCTAAAATGCTTTCTTAAAACAAAAAAAAACAATGAAAATTGCCCCCTCCCCCCAGAAAATGAGTATTATCCCGTCTCCCCCACACCATCCATTTCATTAACTATCCTTTGACGTAACCAAAGCCCACTCAAAATATTTGAAAATTCGCTTTAAAAAATCCTTGATTAATTTCAATGTTAAATGTGAGCATCCGTATTGTTGAGGAGCCCTCTTCATAGAACACCAGTGCTTGAAAAATGTGCATATTCCCAAACATCCAATTTCATAGATATTTCCCTCCAAAATGATGCAATTTTGTTCGTCTTTTGTTCGTGCCGTCGCAGCCTAAAGCCTAGTACACACCACTGAGACTCTTTGAGTCGATTCATGTTGCGATTCAAGTTCGGGCTCAAACCTGATTCAACTTTGCAACAAAGAACCGTGTCCACCACACGTGTTTCAAATCTCTTCATGCCCGAGTTTCTATGGAAACTTTAAATTTCGCTCTGGCCGCTGGCGGTCGGAAAGAGTACATTTCATTTAAATTTTATGCAGATTCCTAAACCATCCCAGAAATAACCATTTTGATACGGTAACTTGGTGAAATCAGAGAAGCTAAATCGTGTTAGGAGAAGAGCCTCATTTGTTACATTATACAAATCATTACCCAAGTGCAAAACAATCACATCAAAAACAAAACAATCACATCAATAGCAAAACAATCAATAAATTAGACGTACACAACACTCGAGAAATTAGGTTTCTCTAGGCAATTGGCTAAATACTAATTAATGTTTCATCATCTTGGGGGTCTATACATTTCCGGTTTTATACATTATTACAGTTTTATAATGCATTATGTACATTTTAGCTCTAGTTATGCTCTGTAAACAATAAATGTTTATACAACATTTTTGTTCTTTTTTTTTATTATGATCTGTGGAGTTTAATACAATTTTTACGTCCATGGGTAGGGTGTTTAGGTACTTCATGCCTCTATATGAGTACCGGTGATTCCCATACACCTTTCTTCAAAACTTCTTTCATGCAATTAAGTTTCATCAATTGATCAAAATTCAGTAAGTTTAATTTAATAAATAATGGTTTAGAGGGTGAATTGTACGGTTTCTTAGATATTATTCTGATTAGTTTCTTTTGAATGATTTGAACCTGGTTAAGATGGCTTTTGAATGTATCAGACCATACTGGCAAACTGTATATTAAGAGTGATTGGGCATACGCACAATAAACATTTCTAAGTACGTTCAAACTCAGGATCGGCTGCAATCGGCGGAAAATATAAATCAATTGCCTCAACTTTTTGGTCAAATTTTGAATATGTATCCCATTTAAGGTATTTATCTAAAATAAATCCTAAATATTTACAGTAGTTTACAGGTTTTATAGTCCATGATTCATTACAGCTACATTCGTCATCCAACTGACATTCACAAACGCTTAGTTTAGTATTACTGTCCGGCTGCAGATTTTTCTGGTATGAAAAAGACAGATATGAAGTTTTTCCTCTGTTTATTGTCAACTTATTTCTCTGAAACCATGATAAACAATTTTTCATACCAGTCTTTGCCCTTTTAAACGCTTCGTTCCATGTTCCACCAGAAAAAATTACAGCCGTGTCGTCAGCAAACATTATAAGTTCCCCATCCGCGTTAATTTTCCCGAGATCATTAACATACAATAAGTAGAGTATGGGTCCCAGCACAGTTCCTTGAGGTATGCCATACTGTTGAGACATCACAGTATCACTCATACTCCCATTTAGTTTAAGTATTTGGGGGCGGTTAATTGAGTACGATCTAAACCAATTCAAATTCCTCCCAGTTATTCCCATTTTTTCCATTTTTTGGATAAGGATATCTTGGATATAGTATCGAAAGCCTTTGAAGTGTCTAAGAAAACACCAATGGGTTTTCACCTTTGTCTAAAGCTCGGCTAACCATAGTACTCATTATTGCCAAAGCATCTTGCGTGCTTTTCCCTTTCC
This sequence comes from Corythucha ciliata, assembly GCA_038030265.1. Lineage (NCBI taxonomy): Eukaryota > Metazoa > Arthropoda > Insecta > Hemiptera > Tingidae > Corythucha > Corythucha ciliata. The sequence goes on along the minus strand of CM075938.1, from coordinate 42,160,930 downwards.
TGAAACCGTATTGCCTTTCTGACAGTAATTTACATTCTTTTAGGTAACTCATTAATTCATTTTTTGCGCATCTCTCTATTATTTTTGCAAACATGTTTATTTGAGAGATAGGCCTAGTGCCCCGTAATGTGTAATTTTGCTGAAATTAAAAGGCGCAACTTGTATTTTTGCAAGAATCAACACCCGAAGGTCCGTAACAGTTAGTTTCACGTAAATTCAGCCAGGAAAACTTTTAATTTCGCTAAAATTAGTACTTATAATCGCTTAAATTAGGAATCGATCATGCAAACTCATTCAATGTCGAAGCAATTAAATCAAGTTCAAATTTAAATTCAAAGTTTTAAGGGCACAGTCGGGAAAGACCCTACAACTTGCATTTTCGCTAAAATTTGGACGTCAAACTTGCAAAATCGTGAATGTTCAGTCAGAAAAATTCCAATATCACGGATATTTACCTCGAAGATGTTGCATTTATGAGGACTATTCGTCAGATGACTTTAGTCACTGTGAAAGATCCCCGAAACTCCAAATTTTGCGGAAATAAATACCAGAAACGGTGAATTTCGCCAGAATATACTAGAAGCTAGCAATTTCAACGATAATTGGACCCTGAACTGGCCATTACACAGATTTTTAGCTCAGAGAGCTGTGATTTCACGACGAAAGTTCTTGAGCTTTTGGTGTTGTCGCGGCTGGCCATAGCTGTGAGTCCGAGGCATCGAAAAAAAGAAATGTCTTGAAAATTGCAATTTCGTGAGCGTAAAACCGCCAACCCGCATCGCCCCCACTGCCATAAACTTTATGTTTGCAGGATATTTAGACCAGAAACATACAATTTCGCTGCTATTCAGTTGTTCTGAATGATACATTTTTGCGGCTATTTCTCGCTATTTTACCTGCAAATGCAATAAGTAAAATAGAAAAGTTTGTCATCAATTTCAGTTTGCCCTTTTTCTCAATTTTACAGGGTGTGGGGGTCTGGATTCCACAGCTGGGAGTAGAACATTGTCGGCACCTCGGAAACTGGGCAACGGTGTTCCAGGCTGAGATTACGGCGATTTTGGATTGTCTCTTCTGGAAGGAAACATGTGAGGTTTAAAAACGTTAAGGTGTACATGGACAGTCAGGCGGCTTTAGGGGCCATCGTAAAACCAGTCGTGGATTCAGCACTGGTGGCTGACTGTTGTCGTGTGATCTCAGACGTACAGGAACTGGGGAACAGCGTTAGTTTAGCGTGGATTCCAGGCCATAGAGGTTTTGAAGGTAACGAGAGGGCGGACATGCTGGCTAAAAAAGGAGTAACACTTAGCAACGTGGGACCGGAGCCGTCCATTGCGGTTTCAAAGAAAGTAGGAAAGGGTCAGATAAAAAACTGGGCAGACGGTTTTGCGATTAGTTCCTGGAAAGGAACATCAGCACGCAAGCAGGCGAGGTTGTGCATAAGAAGGTGGGATAGAGCTGCAACAGCTTGGCTGTTGTCTCTACATAGGCGTAATCTACGAATAGCAGTGGGGATGTTTACGGGCCACTATGCTGTCCGTAGTCATCTATTCAAGATGGGCATAACGGCGGACCCGATGTGTAGGGAATGTGATGGGGAGGAAGAGACGACGGCACACCTTGTTGGTAGCTGCGATAGATAGGTCCGCGGCGATCAGGTTCCAAGTTTTTGGAACCGATAGGCTACCCGCCCTGGCATTCTTCAGAACCGAGGGGGTTCGAGTTTTGGAGTTTGTTAGGGGGGCGGCAAGGTTTGTGGACCAGCATTAGGTCTCCCGAGTCCGACCCCAACACCCTTGGGCATGGCGTATGAGCCAATAACGACTTTGGTGCCCTTGGACTCGGCATAGCCGGGTGTGGGCTGCGGGCCCACTGATTAACCAGATAATAATAATAATAATAATAATAATAATAATAATAATAATAATAATAATAATAATAATAATAATAATTTTCTCAATTTTACCGGAGAATTCCGATAAAATACGTATGATAAACGTAGCGATTCTGTTCACAATTTTAGCTTCAAATTGCTTTTTTTTCACTTTTTGCGTTGAATTAGCGAATTTTCTTAATTTTAGCCGCGGGCTCGACTCGCAAGAACAGGACATTGGAGCTTTTCACAATTTCAACCGCGAATTCGCTTTTTTTTTTTTTATCTTTTTTTTTTATCCACTAAGTTGCCTCCAGAAACCGCGAATTAGCATTTTCTCAATTTTAACTGTGTATTCTTTAACGTATTTTCTTTATGGTTGCTCATTAAAATGTCTTTATTGATCCAATCATCCTGCGTATTCTATCCTGCACAGTTTTGGCTGCCGCGTGCGATTTGTGTGAAACGAGCCTAAAGGCCTAGCCTATTTACACATAGGTTTTACTCGGCCGAGTAAAACCCATGAGCAATCACCACAGACGGTGCTCGGCCGAGCGATGAACACGTGATTTTGCCTCTGCCCGGGCTCGGCCCAGTACTTGGCCTAACTCGGCCGAGCTACTCGGTTGGTGTAATTAGGCCTTTTAAATGTCTCCACTAACAACAAACGAGTTCATTGACTTGAAAATTCGAAAATAGAGCAAACGAAAAAAAAGATCTCGGTTCTGAATTCTTAGGGGGCGTTCTCGGAACTTGTAAGGGGACAGTAGGGAACGTTCGATTAGCCAGCATATAGATGTGGAGTATGTACTACGTGGGGCATGATGTATGAGCCTAACCACTAATCAGTCTTTGTGCTTTTCACCACCGCTTACCTATGGCAGATGGGTGGGCCCACCGCATTAACGGGAACGAGGACACGAAAAAATGGTGCCCTGAAAATTCGACAGGCAAGAACTATGCCGATCGGAAAGCATTTGAGCATTTCTGATTTTTGCTCTTTTCCTCATTCCCGCTGTTTTTGTTGGAATATTGTAACAATGAGTTTGAGGCAACAGACAATTTAAAAAGTTCACCCGTTGTAATAATGAGGAAGAAACATAAAAAATAAAAATCGTTGGAAACATTTTTTTTCGAAGGAAAATGACTAAATATAACCAGGGGCCTTTTTTTTAAAAGTACTTTTCAACTCTTCTCTTTTCACTTTGCACTTTTCCTATGACTTTCCATGTGACAATTTTGATGAGTCCGAAGTATAGAGTTGAAAATTACTTTCAAAAATTAGGCCCCATGAATTGAATATTAGTTCGTAAATGATTGATTTCGGTTTATAGCGAAATAATAAAACTTGACAATTTTTGTTGTTACCTTAAACGGCCGGTCTGTGACTCGTGACGTAGTAAAGGGGTTGTGACACCTCCCAACCCTCCGCATCATGGCTGTTATCATGTCTTGCCCCTTCTTGTCCTTCCCGTTCTCTTAAGTCCTTTGCTCTTAAGTCCTATTTTTTGATATGTGGGAACCTATTGTGAAGGCCATGCAAATGCTGTCATTACGTCATCAGTCCATCTAGCCTATTTCAAATGGGTCCCGCAACCCAATAGTTTTAAAAATTAATAAAAAAATATAGGGCCTGATTTTATTTGAACGGATCGGGTTTTCACGAGTTTTGGTACCCAAGCTATTACGACAGCATGATTTTGGAAAACGTGTTCTTCCTCATTATTAGTTAATTTTGAAGACAACTAAAAAGACCAATTCGTTTTTCAATCCAGTTAAAGACGGGCGTGTTCATTGTAAAATCTAACTGTTTTTCCCCTCGTATGATTGTGAAGGGATTTGCTACATCACCATCTGACTTCAGTGAGTACCGTGAACTGATTAATGGAAATATTGCGAGCAAAAGGCCATTTCAGGCAAATATCATTAGCCTAGGCAAATACTATTTGCGCGGGTTAATAGCTTATTCAGGTTGAAAATTATAGTTATACTATTCATCTGAAGGCTAATGCTATTCGCCTAGTCTAATAATATTGGCCTAAACTCTTACTTGAAAATCAAAAGGCCATGGGTATTCCACCTCTCCAACGAAGACGTATGCTAAAATTCAACAACATATTTTTGTATTATAGCGTGCAATTTTTGTTGTTCAATCAGTTTCAGCATTATCTTTTCCTGAAAATGCTGAGGAACTGATGAAAACGTAAGATTTCTTTTTAGTGCCTAATGGATTACTTGAGAAGGAAAAGCTATAAACAACACAAGGCCTGTCAATTTGATATACGCCAAGTCTTTACATTTGTCTTCTTCTTCGGGAACGTTATCTGCGTTTTTTTTTCTTCTTTCTTTTTCGTCCTCCCTTTTCACGTGCTGATCTTCCTTCTTCAAGAAAGAAAAGGAAAAGAAGGAGACAGAAAAAAAAGTAGAAACATAATATGCACTTCCTTCAGTCATTAATCATTCGAAGGAGTAAAGAACCATCAGTTTTTCCCACATGGAAAAGTCCCAATGTATTCCTTTCTATAAGAATAATATGTCATAAAATAATTTATCCATTCATCTCCCCAAGAAGCACTCAAAAATACCCACTCTTTTCTACTTTTTTACCATGTAATTCAAAAGAAGAAAATAGGTGTTGGTAGGGTGGATAGTGATGAAGTGTGCGGAAAGGAGTGAAATCAATTTGTTCTTCCCTCGCCCTTCACATCTTCATAAACCCTCAGAGGCCAATTTTCTTCCCCCTACGTCACACCATTATCTTGATGCACCGCATCTTGAGTCATCGACTTATTTTCTCACGTATATAGTGAGTGATGTGCGCAGTTGAAAATTCGAATACCGTTAAAAAAAAGCGTGGTGTTTCTGCGGGATGCATAAATAAATAAATAAAATGTCCACCAAAACAAAAGTTGAGGGTTGGCCGGAGGATTGAAGGTGTGTCAAATGTTTAAAAAACGAAGAATTCGGAAGTTCCCGTCACAAAAAGTTTTATTTTAGAAAAAAGGGACTAGTTTCGACAATGAGTCATTTACAGCATAAGAGACAAAGGAACAATTATGTTCAAAGCGTATCAACAAACCTTTACAAACCTCATTCGCCTTACCTCTAGATCCCGGAAAACAAAATAAATAAAAATTAAATAAAGTAAATAAATAAAAACGACAACAGAAGATGTCACATTGTGACAGGGCTTAAACTAGCCTGAATGAAACCCCAAAATGAAATGGGATAACAAGGAACAACAGAGGACGAGTCTAGGCATTCAGTTCCCTCCCGATGGGCCTGTCCTGACTCCCACCCCTGCGGCTTCCCATCCCAGCCGGGAAAAGGTCCAGACACTTATTGAGGCATGGTGAGAGCTCGAACTCGGTTACCCGGTTAATCAAGTTCTCACCGCTTGCGCGACTATGACGGACAATCTCGAACTTCTCCAACCAGGTCATCAATGGTCCCTTCTTTACCGAGTGTAAAAGGTTCACTTTCCAATTTTCCTTCGCATGCCCAGTGACCCGCACGTGTTGGCCCAGCTCCGAAGCTCCACCCGAATGTTCAATAACCCTAGTGCCCAGTCGGCGCCCCGTTTGCCCAATATAAAAACGACCACACTCGACTGACACTCGATTTTGTAAACGCCCGACATCCCCAGCAAGCCCTTGGAATCTTTGGTACGGGAAACCATTTGGCGCAGATTGCCCACCGAGCGATAGACGACCCGCTGATTTCCATCCCGCAGGATGCTTGCCATCTTATGTAAGTCCTCACCTAGATATGGAACAACGACCTATGAAGAGGTATCAGAACCTCGTGGAGGAGTGTAGCATTGTGAAGCTGCCAATTTTCTCTCCCGTTTTCTGGTCAGTGCGTCCACTGTCTGTGTAGGATACCCGTTGCGCTAGGCCATAAGTAGCCCATTGTAGCCATTTCCCTGTTTAGTTTTTCTTGAGAAAGTGGAAATCTCAGGGCGCGGTCAATGAACCATACGAGGCCGCCTAGTTTCTGCGAGATTGGGTGCCTAGAGTCACTAGGTATTAACACATCCGAGGTCGTCGGCTTTCTGTAGACGTCGTACTCAAGACCACCACAAGTGCTCCTCGATATCCTCGCATCCAAGAAGCACACACTGCCCCTCTCTTCATTCTCAAAGGTGAAAACAATGTTGGTGTCCTTTCCATTCAAAACCGAGAGTGTTTCAGCACCATCAAACGACGGAGAATCCATTACACAGATGACGTCATCAACATACCGTCGCCATAGCATTACCGGAAGACTGACCCACCCCGGACTGTTAAAAAGTTCACTCTCGAAATGAAACATATAAATCTCCGCGAGTAACGGGGAGAGCGGCGATCCCGTTTGAAAGCCCGGACTTTTATAAAAAATATAATTGAAACGAAAATAACCATTGTTCACCACGAACTCAAGCAGTTCTAATAAGCCCTGTCGTACAGTATTATCAAGAATACGCTCGAAAAGCATTTGCTTAACCAAGGAAAAACATGCCACTGCCGGGATACTGCTGTACAAATTTTTTATATCGAAAGAAACAAGTGACATTTCTTCATAATTTGTAATATTTAGTTTATCAAACTCCTGAAATAACTCATACGTATTTCTTAACGCAAATGGGCTCCTTTCATATTTTAAGTGACGTTTTAATTTAGAGCAAAAAAACCGTTCTAGTTCCTCCATTAGACTGTTAATGTAGGAGACTATTGGCCGTATGGTAAACCTGGCTTGTGGAGTTTTACCACTGAATACAGTTCTGGTGCCCTGGGGTTCATTGGGAGAAGGCTAAGTTTTTTGACATCAGGTATTACACAAGATTGTTTCACTAACTGTTTTAGAGCATTCTAAAATAAAACTTTTTGTGACGGGAACTTCCGAATTCTTCGTTTTTTAAGAAAATGTCCACAGTTTGGCATAATGGTCAGTTGGTTTAGTTGGGAGATGTCGCGCAAAATAATTTAATTGTGTGAGCCAACGAGGCTAAAGGGTTCTTGCATTCGGAAACTATCATATTAGCCCAGTAAAATAAGGTATCGAAGGTTGCAATAATTAGGGTAGATGATTTTTTTTGTTTCATGTTGTTGGGGGTGGTGTAGGTATTACGTGTTCAATTTGTTGATTTGTTGTTCAGATTGTTGATTGGAAAAACCTCGGGATCATCCTTGAATTCGGGAAAGACGGAGACACTTTTGGATTTTTTTCGGGTTTAGGCACTTTTTTTGCTTAAGTAGCCATTTTTCGCCTGTGACTGCGAAGTAACATTTCAAAGCAGACAAAATTTCCGAGAAAACTAGTCCAAAGCGGGATCTGGAGGTATCACAGTTTCCAAGATAGAGATCGTCAAATGTAGGATACATTTTCAAAATTGACAAATGATGTTGATGTTTCTATGTCTTCATCATCTGTAACCATGTGGAATCATTTTAATGGTCAAAAGGTACCGGCCTTCAGATTTAGGCTAAACGTTCCAACAAACAGAAGACAGAACGGTAACTGTCACCCAAAAAGCTCCGAAAAACATTCCGTACATAACATCCGTATAATTCATTGTTGATAGACTTATTTTATAATTGCATCATTAGTAGGAACGGCCATTATACTTACTCGTAGTAATAAAAGTTATCGGTTTTCGTTATTCGTAACCATGTGGGATTCTTTTAATGGTCGTTCTCACAAAATTAGACCAGGAAGACTTCTGTAACCCCAATGCTCTGATAACTATAATATTAATACGTATAATTAGTTTTCAGCATTTCGTCCTTTATAGGAAGTAGATCACAAACGCATGTAACTCATCCGCAATGACATAATTGTGACTGAAAATGTCTGTTAAACTGAATAATTTAGGACTGAAAATTGAAAAGTAATGCATTGCATATTTCAACTTGATGATAGCGCATGGATGTCAAAAGTAATATATAAATAAGTGAAAACGCTGCTCAAGAGTTTATTTTGGCTTATTATTTCTCAATAATAAGTCTTTGTAATCGTATCGAAAAAAAAGTTTTTTGACCCCCCCCCCTCAAAATTTGTAGTTTTACGTTTCAAAGTGCGTAGAATCCAAATCTGCAATAAAAAAAAAATGTCCGTCCGCCGTCCGGGCCATATCTTGCCCTAGGATTGCTCGAAAAAACTCGTTCTTTCGCACATAGACTCCATTTGGGGTCTAGTTGGTCCTAACATCTGATCAGTTTGATCAAATAACCTCCTTGGGTTTTAAGGGCCAAAAGCGGGTCCAAAATGGGGATTTCCAAAGGATTTTAGGGTGTGGTTAGGGGTTTGGGGTGTCGATTTTCATGTAATTTCAAGCCGGATTTGACTACATCCATGAATAATAAACCCACAGTCGAAATAATAAGGCATTGTTCGATAATTCGCAGCGTTTTTCTCACAGATTTCATGACAAAAGAAACTGAAAGGCTTCCCTGGACTTTAAGGCAACCCTAACGTGCTGAAGTTGGGGCCTTATTGGGGGCTGCGCGAGAATAAAACAGTTTCAGTAGACAGTTATGAGTTCTTTTTAAGGTATATAAAAGGTATAAGCTTATATGATGAGATACGGTTCCTTGACTGAGCCACTGAGATAGCTATTCAGACCTAGAAACGCTCGTGCAGAATTAAGTTTTTAAAAACTTTGCTACTACCTTATTTTTTGATCAGCTCGAAATTTTCTAAAATTAATTTTTTATTCGCTTCAAAAGTGATCACATGCATGTATAGAGCTGTAGATTTCGCTGTTTATGCGGCTTCGTTTTTTTTTAAAAAAATGATCCGATCGCAGATCCATTTCGCACAGATTTGAGTAGAAATTTATTCAGGGATTGATGTTCTCTGTGATCTCCAATCCTTTTTCACAATTCCACCGAGTCATTTTTGTTTTTAAAAAAATATGATCTTTTGTAATTTAATCTAATCTAATAATTTAATAATCTAAATAATTCCCTTGTATTAAGAAGATTTTTCGGCTTTTTGATATCTTTCCGAGCCTCCAAGGTGCGGGGGGGGGATTCGAGTGAGTTCAGTGATTTTTGACCCAAAAAAGTTTTAATGAAATCTGCGGTGCGACGAGCGGTGTAGCCCTCCTTAGTAGAATTCAGCATCAAATGGTCCATCGTTGAATAGTATATTTCATCAAGAGCAGAAATTGAGAAATATCGAGCGAGCGTTGTTTGACGAGCAAGGCAATTACGCGAGCAACGATATTTCACTTTTTGCTCGAGTTGTGAATGCCATTTTTCGTACGACCATTTGCAGAATTTATTCCCTGATAATTACTTAAAGCAAATTTGTCATCATTAATTAGTGATATTTTAATGACGTAAAAACCTGAACGCCTGTCAAGCGCTAGAATATCGAACAGCAGACTGGAGGAATTTTGAAAATACGTGAACGCATTTCTACGAGTTAACCTCCCGATCAAATTTCAAATTAACTTTAGCCCATTCCAAAAATTGCATATCTACGTAACTAATCTTTTTAAAGGTCGATGCACACACATCAGTGCCGTGAACGGGACGTGCCCCGTCCGGCAAATAAAATATTATTCTCAATGAAAATTGAATAAGGCTCACGTTCCTGATACGTGCCGGATATGTGTGAACGATCCTCTCAATTCCCATATGAGAATAATATTTTACTTGTCGGATCAGTCCCGTTCACGGCACTGATGTGTGTGAATAGACCTTAAACTGTAAGCAGCTAAAAACGGTTAAAAAATAAATCGCTCCTTCCGACAGCGTCTAAAAAATAAATCCGTTAATAAAGCAAAAGGTAAATTGCCGCTCATCGAGTCGTCAGGTCGTCATCTTCGAGAGGACATGAAATAGCGTACGATGTTATATCGCACGGTCTTAACATAATTATGCGTATGATATGTTCGTCTTTCTTGAGAGGTTTTGGATTCGGAAAGCTGTGATTTCTTTATTGGTCGTACGAAAATACTGATTCAACACAGGCAGTTAAATGATATACACTCCCATCAACTATGCCCCCTCGAGTGTGGCTGAATTTTTAAACTTGTTGTTTAGGGTTGGCGATGGGCGGAACATGGTGGAACTTTTCACTCATGGCTCACCCACATAATCGCATGTGAATTCAAATATTGCGCTGCCTATCTCAAGCTCTAAAAGTTGCTCGTTCGTACAGACTGCAAGAACAAGAACTAAGGTTGAAGAAGGAAGAAGAAAGAGAGGAAAAAAAAGAGGAGGAGACTGCTGACCTTGCACCAGCACTGCAGCTCAACTTCACCATCCCACTACAACAATTCCCCCTTCCCATCCACACAGCGGGGGCATTTTATCCGGTGCAGTGAAATACTGCTGCAACAATTCAGTTTAAATGACGTTGGGGGAGATACTCCTAGATATTTTCAACCTCTGGATAATTTCGTCCGTATTTTTAAAGCATTGTAAACTAGGGCGAGGGGATTTCATTCCAACAATCAGATCATTTGGTGTTTCTCAATGCTACCTTTGTTTTTTTTTATGAGCCATTTCACGGAGCGACGAAGCCCCCTCTACAGGTTCTCTGTGTTCAGAGGAAGATAATTATTTTTTGTCTGTCTATTTATTTTAGTGGTGCTTCGGCAAAGTGACCGTATTGCTCCATGTACAAGGGGGGGAGAAGGGGTACTCCCTCCCCAACTTTCCAACTTGCCCAAAATGCTTTGTCGCGATCTCACTGACGTGGCTACGTGTGTGGCTCAACCTCACCATAATAGTAGGTTCAACAAATAGTAAGAAAATTAGCACGTAAATGGCGCAAAATGATCCGAGGTCGAGGTGGCAGAGGTCCCAATTAGCTCGGATAATCGGGACTTTACTGTAGTAATAATTGTAATTATAAAAATAAACTGAACATGCACGATCGTTCCAAGTGGAGCTCAAATGTGGAAAATAATTTTTGATTTTTACTCAGTTATAGCCACGAAGATGCTTGCAGAACCCACTGAACCCAGATGTCAGTGTTATATCACAATTTTAGCAACAAATGATGGCCTATTCTCAATTTGAGCCGTCAATTAGTGCTTTTTCTCCATTTTTGCCGTGGATTAGCGTTTTTCTTAATATTAGCCGTGAATCAGAGTTTCCTCAATTTTTGCCATGAAATAGCGATTTTTTTTCACTTTTAACCAAAAATTAGCGCTAATTTTCTAAATTTTAGCCATGACTTTGCCTCCTGAGATCGAGAATCGGCGTTTTCCGTTCCGTTGAGTGCTCTTGTTTTCTCAAATTTAGCAGCAAATTATCCCCTTTTCTCTATTTCTTTGCTTTTCAATTTATTTACTTCTCAATTTCTAGAGCTTTTTCTTAATAATTTTATCTGCGAAATATCGATTTTTCTCAATTTTATCCGCGAATGCCACAAAAATGCTTTCATAAACCGTTTTAAAAATTCTATCAGATGCAAATGATCGCTTTTTCTTAATTCTAGGCTGAAAAATATTGGCGCTTTTTAAACGGTTCCGAAATTGTTGTTCCTTACTTTCCCCAATAATCGCACAATAGAGCGCCTTCTTAATTTTAGCGGCCTAAGGCCTTAAGTTGTTACTAGGGATTGCCCTATTTTCTCTATTTTAGCCGCGAGGGTTGCCATCCAGAATACCCCAGGGACGTTATAAGTGAGTTAACCTAATTCTATCACCTTGCCAAAACCAAACACGCAAAAAGTTACGTTTTCGGCGCTGACAGCCCCTTTGGCTTGTTTCACGCAATACACATATACGCGGTATCACGCGGTTCTCGCGTATACAACCTGCGTGACACCGCTTTCTCCTATATCGAGCCGCGTAACGCGTAATACCGCCGGGTATACATGCTAATGTGCACTTCATGCTAAATGCTAATTAACACTTTCATTCATTAAGCGGCCCATACACGTACAATAAATATTGCGCAAACTAGGGGTTGTACAATAAAATTGAACGTATGTGGGTTGTATTGAGGGGGTGCACAATATAATGAACAACCAATTTTTTATCCGTAAACATCTGGAAACAAAATATTGTACACATTATTGTACGTCCATGAACCCCTTTACAATCATCGGAAAAAAGGTAATAAAAACAAACTAAGGCCCCGTCTTGCGTGAGCGGGAATCACGCGATTCCAGCGTTAAGAGTTCTGAGCGTTTTCATCAGAAAATGCCCGTAGTGCTCTATCTGTGCGTTTTCGATTAAAATCGTGCACCCTCTTTACAAACGCTAAACCCGCTCTAAACGCCAAAATCGCGCGGGTCACGCCTCACGTAGGGCGCGATTTCAGGATTTAGTGTTCTCTGCATTTTCATCAGAATCCCCCGTAGTGTTCTATCTCACGTGCGTTTTCTATGAAAATCGTGCAGCCGCTACAAACGCTAAAATCACGTGGGTCCCGACTAAAATAGGACACGAGATTAGACGTCAACTCTTGTTGTTTTCTGTGATGTGCTTCTAGAGGGGGGGAGGGTCTTGTTGTGTCCTTCTATAGGGACTTCACCCTACTGTTTAACGTATATTAGCCAATGTATCGAATACGACGTTCAGCGTTTTTCATTAATACCCCTGTAAAAAACCATTATTTCATGAATCAGGACCGGTTAAATTCTAATGACATATCAAAATAAATTGAAAAAAGACGGAACTCGCCCCCTTCTCGTCAGTCACCGTAGACGAAAAACGTGGTAGTTTAGTTCCTAAAAAGAGGGTTTGTTCGATTTTTTGTGTGAGCAGGTGGGCCCACTCAAGATGTCCTGTACGGAAACGAAAATGCGGGTTTAATTTTAAGTAGAGCACGAAGGAAAATAAACTTGAGACGTTTTTTTTTATGTGAAAAAAAGACAGAAAAGTTTTACAGTTTTTGGAATCGTTTTGACAGGGATGAAACTGTACACTTTTCAGAACCTTCAAGTTACATTTCTTCGAAAATGTTTGGTGTAATGAACCCTTGTTATACAATCAAAACAACATGTAAAAATATTATATGTATATTATGTATTTTTGTCAAACATTACTGCTGTCTTACTGGGGAAGGACGCCTCTTGTTTGCCCACTAAGTTTTCTGGAACATGATTGGTGGATTATGTTATGTAGTTAGGTAAATAAGATTTGATTGAGATGTGAGGGCGGGATTTTGGACGTCAGTGTTGCCATTTTAAAACCGTTTAATGTACATGGAACAAGGGACAAAATTCAATGACCCTGTCCTGACAACTGTAGAACGTGGTAATCACTGGCTTCTCCCCATATAGCTCTTTTTGAGGATTTCACCCTTTCTTTTACTCCTTCTCAGAAAACGGTTAACACTTTTATAACAGCAGAACTGCTAATGAACCTCACGTGAAGAAAAGTCAGGTAAAATTGCAATTAATCGATGGGAGGAACACAGTTGGCTTTGTCGTTTTAGTTGCTAATTTGCAACGCTAATGCCATCTGGCCCAACGCAGCAAATACTCGCATGAAATTCTCTTACTTCACCATAATCGAAATCGTTTTATGCGAGGAAGCTTGGCAAAATTACAAAAAATCAGGGAAAGGCTCGCCTTCCTCAACGTGCGTCAACAAAAAACTTTTCTATGCAGACTTCATTCACACCGAACCGACCATCAACCATTTTCTCTTTTTCTCAAATTATATAGAGACGTTAACAAGTTCTTTAGTTTGGCATTGAATTTCATGGCTGACGATATACATTCTCTCCCCCAACTTCAACATTTTGACGTCTGGCTCCTTAAAATGCTCACACCTGCCGCTCTATTTCAAGTCACATGAAATAATTATGACAAATCAAACCTATAGTTTAGGTCTTCTGACAAAAATATGTCCGCTGGTTCCTCATAGAAGTAACTTCCTTGAAGTGTTTAAAAGAGGAGGGAGGGAAAAAGGTAGCCTCCTATGACACCAAGCAGTGTCGCTGTAAAAATAGTTGTTTTAAAACAAGGAAAGAAAGTGTGGAAGGGAAGATTGCTTGTCTTGTGTGTCAAATTAATGATAGCGGCGTCTCACTTTTGAAAAAACAGGTGTGAGTTGTTTGCGTTAGGATGGGAGAAAAAACGGGAATGTTATCCTAATATTTCTGTTCAATAAATAAAATTCAACATTTTGAGCATCAAAAGCATCTCGTGGGCATTCAATTCAATGAGCATACACTAAGTTTAGAGGCACCCGATTCAAGTTCATTTAAAGCAACACAAACATACTTTTTTGCTTCTCTCTAATCAGCCTCACTTTTTGAAGTATATAACTTGTTACTTCCGTGCAATAGTCAATTTTACAAAAGCATCTTGATGGAAAGGTAACTGCGGACCTTGCACGTATTGGGGACGAGCAGGGTGACCTCAGCGATTGTTGCGGATTGATAGGAAGCCTATAGTTGTGCAGTACCTTTCCCTGAGGTTACATTAAATTTGTATGCAAGTCGAAGATTTATTGTTTTAATTTGGCCCTATTTTTGAATTTTCGCGGTCTAGAACCAAGGGCGACAAACAAAGAAAAATGACAAAAACTATAAATCTTCCACTAGCAAACTAATTTAATGTAACGTCAGGGAAAGGTACTGCTCAACTAAGCTTCCTATCAATCCGCAACAAGCGCTGAGGTCGCCCTGCTCGTCCGTCTCCAATACAAACATGTCTCAACCCCCTTCCCCTTCTTCACAAACCCACCGCCACGCATGCGCCAACGGCGCATTCAGATTGAAAGAATAACGTGCGGCCAATATGCGTGGAAAACGATTCGGTTTGCCGCAAAAGTGGACGAGGTGAAATTGACGCAGAACCGCCTGAAATTGACGTGATTGGCAGAATTGCCTGTTTGATCACCTTGCTGGGTGTTCTTGACCTGGCTAAGTTCTCTAATTCCGTGAACTTACTTAATTTCTTGAAGCTTCTACCATAATTCGACTTTTAAGGGGGAGTTGTGCATGTGTTTTCTCGACCCCTCCTCCAATCATAACTCGCCTACTTGGTGTTACGTAAATTATCGCATATTGGCGATTGTAGCTAAGGGATACGATGTCTTATCCAATGGTGACGAGGAGGCCTCGATATTGTACCTTTGGCATCACCGAATCAAGAAAACAAGACGGTTATGCGGGGCCGCGCAGTACACCCGTACAGAAACTTTCACTGTCGGCTATTTGTTAGAGCAAGAAAACTCGAAAACACCGATTCAAAAACGTTTTCGATTATTTTGCTGAACCCGTGCCGTAATAAGCACTAAAACGAAACGGTGAGCTGGCGAGTACCAGTAAAGAAATGATAAGGCGCTCGTGGGATGCCTCTCAAGGGCGAATCCAGAGAAAACTGCTGTGTATTCGGTTGCTCTTCCCGTCGTAACCGACACACAAAATTGTCATTCCATTGTTTCCCAAAAATTGAGGGTTCAACGGTGTCAGTTATCATTAAGCCCAGTGTTCGGAGAAAGTCGACCGCCGAAAGGCTTGGGAGCTTGCTTTACGTTTGAGTATACAAAAACCATGTTCTCCTGGGGCGTTATTCTCTAACGAGATTGAAACTTTGCTTTGGTAGAAACATTAAAATCTCATTCATAAAATTAAGAATACAGAACGGAAACATATGATTTTTGAGCAAAGTGCGGACCGGCATTAAGGCCCATTTTCACCAACAAAATTGATCTCGTTTAAAGTTGATCGTGATTAGTTGCCGATAGTGACCCATATGAATTCTGATACATTGTGTTTACATTGTAATCGTGATTAGTTGTTGATCTTTGTTTAAGAAGTTGGTGAAATCGGGCCTAAGACGGTGCGAAAGGATGACGAGACCATTTTGAGACATCCCTATACAGCGCTGAAAATATTTGCACACCTCAGTTGATTCACCTTCAAGCATTACTATTATTGCCTGAGAGAATAGTTCAAGCTAAGTAATGGGTGTACCCAACTCAAAATTAGCAAAGATAGAAGTTTTTAAACGGACACCGCAAATCACGGCGGAGGAATCTGCTAGTATTAATGTGACACCACTCGAGTGAAATTCGGGTCATTATTTAAACCCTTCCCATTCTTGATTCCTCTGAAATAGAAAAATAGGTGACGTTTTGGCAGCAATGCTTGTAGCACTCACCCTTTAATTTTGTGACGTTTGATTGGTTTCAATTGAAAATACTCTCTCAGTTCCTTTTCTATTTCCTGCCTTTGAGCATTCGCTCTTCCCCTCATCAATCCCACTCCAGCACAACTAGTCGGGTACCCATACCTACCTCATCTTTTACCACTCTTCACTTTTCTCATTGATTTGTCCACCCCCTCCTGTAACCTTCTCTACCGTTCTTCTGACTATAGGCGGAAAACGAAGAAGAAATCTAATCTCCGAGCCACTTGGATTGCGAGTTAATGAAAAAGGACGTATAGGAGGATGAGGGATGGAAAGGGGGAAAACAAAAATAAAAACCTTTTTTCTCTTTCACTCCCTCTCTTTTCTATCACTCTTTCTAACTCGCCCTTCCACTTTCCCTTTTGGTATACAGCCACCGTTCTACCCTCCTCAAAATCACCAGCACTTCCATCGCTCGCCTATTATCAGCTCCGCCGTTCTCGCCAAACTGAGTTTGTATAATTATGAGCACGAGGAATTTTTGATAGTTGTGGACTGAAGACAACTTTTCCTTGGACTCTTGGTGAGTGGGAAGGGAACAATGGGGAGACCAAAATCAAGATGACTGACAAAGTTGCTGGATACAACAAAATATGAAGAAGGATATTTAGGAAGGAAGGATATTAGCTGAAATGCTGTGATTCCCGCTCTAAAAATAGCCCAAATGACTTCACGCGCCCTAAAAATCGCTAAACTGGACGATTCGTGCAGCCCCGCCTGCCTGAAAAGATCATTTCTCCCACCCTGAAAATGGCTGAATACTGACCATTCGTGGCCAAACTCGCTATTCAAGTCATAAAATAGGCTAAACTGACTCTACGCGCCTCAAAAATAGCTAAACTGACGATTCACGCCTTGAAAATGCCTAAACAGATAATTCCTGTCATGAAAACGGTCAAACTGGCCATTCGTGCCAGGCAAATGGCTAAACTGGCAATTCGGAACCTAAATTGGCTAACTGACCATTTGCACTCTATACAAAGGAATATTCGCACCATAAAAATGGCAAAACTGACTATTTGCATAAAGAAAAATGGTTAAACTGACGACTCGCGCCTTGAAAATGGCCAATGAAAATCGACTAAAATGACGGATTCATGCTCTGAAAATGTCACACGGACTATTGACACCCTAGAAATCACCATACTGATAGTTTTTGCCGTAAATGTGGCCAAACTGCATATATTGATGCCCAATAATTGGCAAAAAGTGACCCTACGTGGCCATATACATGGTTAAACTAACGATCGGCGCCTTTAAAATGGCTATCTGCACCTAAAAATGCGCCTCATTAAAACAGCGGGTACTGCAATTATTAGGAGGATTAAGAGAAATATCGTCGATAGCATTGCAAAAAAGTCTGCTATCTAGCACAGTGCTTCGGTTCAAAGTAGAAAATAAATAAGTCGTTGAAGTAATTTCGCGATTTCATCTTTATAGCGTTTTATAGAATTCTGCTCTGGAGCAGTTCATTTCTACCCGTCCTCTCAGAATTAAAACATAATGTTAATGGAGAAGACGGGTGAAATGAACTGCTCCACAGAGCAGAAATTTGTGCAATTGGAAAACGCCATCAATGTGCGCATTCTTTTTAATGTGCGAGTCATTACTTCGGGACAATACAACGGCATGAAAATTCTCATTCTCCGTTGCGTTATACAATAATAAAAAGAGAAAATAAAGTCCACTGACGGTAGGTACGAACTCGAATTGAAATCACTTCTCAGAGCAAGCAACTAGAAAACCTTTAGAAATACAACGGATTGAAAGATTACTCACAAAAATAATCACAATGGTAAAATAATGTCAAGATGTGAGGGGTTATTGTAATGATACTAAGCTAGTTATGCTAAAAGAGATGAACCGCTTGTCTCAGTTTCAGAACATCAAGTGATTTATTTATATTGTAAAATCATATTGTTTTGTTTCCTCGCAACTGCCTAACACCACATCTCCCTTTCTTGGAGTGGCTAGTTAGCAAATCTTTCCGGAGGACGTCTGTTTCGTGAACTTCTTCTTCACACCGTCTGCCATAGTTGATCTCGCTCTCCAGTCGTCACACTTCTTTCTTCAATCGCCCTCGACTTTGGCAATGCTACAAGATGCCAGATTTCTTCGGAGTTTTGTTCCATTGTCCAATGAGACTAAATATGATCGAGGGTATTGCAGTTTCTCATGGACCTTTCCTCTTTTCCCGACATCTCTCACCCAAACGGTATCTCCGACGTCCAGCTGTTTTAGCTCCTTCACTCCTCTTCGGTTGTCGTAATTCCTTTTCGACCTCTCGCGGATGTGGCTGTCTCCTTCTTTGAAGCGCTGAAGTTTCTCGTGACTGACATGCTCGTAATTTTTGATAGACGGAAAGGTAGTCCTTAATTTGCGACCGTATAACAATTCAGCCGGGGAAAGACCGGATTCTAACTTAGTAGTCCTATAAGCAAGTAAACCAAGATTCGGGTCCGAGTTCTTGAGTAAAATCCTCTTAGCAATGGCTACCGCGTTCTCTGCCTCACCATTTGACTGTGGAAAGTTCGGGCTACTAGTAACTGGTCTGAACCCATAATTTTTTGCGAATTGTTTAAATTCTTCAGAAGTGAACTGGGTGCCTCCGTCGGAGCGAACTTCAAGAGGGATCCCGTGTCTAGCAAACATATTCTTCATTTTTTTAATCACTGCGTGCGAATTTAACGATTCCAATTGCACAAGCTCTATGATTCGTGAATAATAGTCTTGTACGACCAGGTACCACTTATCATTGCACTTGAAAAGATCTGCCCCTAGAGAACTCCACGGTTGTTTTGGTAACTGGGAAGGAAGTAAAGGTTCTTTTCTGGCCTTCCTATGTTGTATACAAACAAGACAGTTTTCAACCTGCGTTCTGACGTCGGATGAGCAGCCTGACCACCAGACAGACTCTTGTGCTCTTTGCCTGCACTTAACAATTCCTAGGTGACCCTCATGAATTTTCGCAAGAATGTCACTTCTCATCGCTCTAGGGATGAAGATTCGTCTACCTTTGACAACTAAGCCATCCTCTATCACGAGCTCTGTTCTGTATTTCCAAAACACCGACAGCTTGCTCCAAGTATTATGAATTATTGAGCTTTTCAATGCCTCACATTCTGTGTCAACTTGCTGAGCCTCCCTTATCTCCTGTAAACGACGATCTGAACAAGGCAGATCTTCTATATGCTGTGAATAAACAGAGCTTCGTTATACTCTCCATCAAATTCTAGTTTCTGAACTGCACGGTTCGCGCAGCTTGGCAACCGAGATAAGCAATCCGCAGTGAAATTTTCTTTTCCCGGTAGGTAAACCATTTCATAGTCAAAAATCTGCAACCTCATGCGGAATCTTTGGAGTCTAGCAGACAGGTCAGAAATTGGTTTCGTCCCCAGAATTTCAATAAGTGGCTTGTGGTCGGTATAGAGTAGGAATTTGCGACCCAGGATTTAATGTGAAAACTTTTCACATGCCCAAGTGAGGCTAAGAGCCTCTTTCTCAATTTGGGCGTAGCGACTTTCCGCTGGAGACATACTTCTCGATGCGAATGCAACTGGTCTCCAGTTGTCACCATCTAAATGCTCAATCACTGCACCAAGGCCGTAGGAAGATGCATCAGCAGTAATTCGGGAAGCGGCTCCTGTCCTATAGCTTGCCAGTATTATCGGACTCTGAGCAGCTTCTTTCTATTCCTCGAAAGCTTTTTTTGTGGTGTATCCCAAGTCCAGATATTACCTTTTTTAAGCAAACACCTCAGGGGAGCTGTAATGTCAACTAAATTTGGCACGAATTTCATCATCTGGTTCACCATGCCCAAAAACTGTCGCAATTCAGACACATTCTCTGGGGTTTTCATTTCTGAAATCGCCTTTGTTTTCTCGGGATCGGGTTTCAAACCTCGGTCAGAGATGAGATGCCCTAGAAAAACAACACTTTTCAACCCAAAAACGCACTTATTCCTATTAAGAGTCACTTCATTCTCCTCCAGTCGCCTCAATACTTTGTCCAATGTTGCATCGTATTCTTCTTCGGTTTTCCCCACAACTAAAATGTCATCAGCCTGATTAACTACACCTTGGAGGTCCGACAAAAGTTCTGATACGCTTCTGGGCCAGAACAAACGCCAAAGGGCAAACGCTTAAAGGAAAAACGCCCGAAAGGTGTAATGAAAGTAGTCAACTCGTATGAAGCCTCATTCAGGGGGATCTGCCAAAATCCGTTGGCACAATCGAGTTTACTGAAAAATTTCGCCCCTTCCAATTTGGCTAATGATTCTTCCCCGGATGGAAGTACAAGCTGTTCCCTCTTTACGTACTGATTAAGCTTAGTGAAGTCAACGCAAAGCCTTATTCGCCCTCCTTTCCTAGGAACCACCACGATAGGCGCACACCAATCTGTAGGTTCAGTAACCGGTTTGATAACTCCTTCACTAACCATCCTATCTAGCTCTTCTTTGACCTTTTCGTGTAATGAAACTGCAACTCGGCGAGGTGACATTACAGCATAAGGGCGGGCGTTTTCATGCAAAACAATTTTGTATGATTCTTTCATCGTTCCCATGCCGGAAAACACTTTTGGGTATAATTTTTGGACGATTTCACTGTCCACAAGGTTAACGTTGAAAGAGAGAAGCCCTAGATGTAACAGTGTGCCTCGACTCAAGAGAGGAGTGTTTTGGTCCGAAATTACATAAATATCTTCGAAGAGCTGCTTTTTCTTTAACATAATATTCACTTTACAGACACCACTAAAATCTAGTTTAGTGTGCCCTGGGCCATAAAGAGTTTTATTGGTTGTCTGCACCCGGAGACCAAGATCTTCAACCATTCGCCTTCCCATGACAGATACATCTGCTTCCGAATCTATTTTAAAATCTACCTCCTGACCATTGACATTTAATTTAACCATAGGGCAAGGCAATCCACATGGACATGATAATTCGCCCAGGTAGTTTGAATTCAGTGTGTCTCCACACTGTACTTCTTTGACATAGCTACCCTTGGGGCATCAAAACGCGAAATGACCCAAATCGTTACAGTTCCTGCATTTTTCATTGAATGCTGGGCACTGACGTATTCAAGTCGTTTTCTGGCCTGCCACTTCCGGAAAGCCCTTAAAACCATGGATTGGAACAGAAATAAGGCGGAAAAATGTATGATAAGTAGTTGAAGAGGTTGATTGAAGAAGAGGGGGTCGAGGAATTTTCCCGGAAATTCCCCTTTTTTCGCAATTCGTACGCGATTTTTTCTGTGATTTCTAGGAGAGTGTGATAACTTTTATTGGAACAAAACGTACTGATCTTGAAAAATAAAACTAGGAATTGAACGCCACAAAAATCATTGGATCCGTCAGAATTTTTCGCTTAATAAAAAAACATATTTTTTTAAAATATAAAAATTACATTTTTTTAAAAATAAAAAACTGCCAAATCCCAGGATCCCTCGTCGCATAAGTGTTGCAATGGTTTATGGGTTCTGTGGGGGTGAGGCGAACGAGAAGGCGGAAGAGGTGGCCACGACCCGGTTTTCGCGGTCTCTAACAATGAGATTTACCCATATCAAGGGAATAGGCGGACCTTAAAAGCGGTCAGGAGTTGGAACGAGATGTCTGCGTGTTTGAGGAAGGAAATTTATGTCTTTCCACTATCCACTAAATCTCTAGGTTTGTTGTTAGCTCAAAACCTGCTATAATTTTATCTTTTCTTGTTTTTCAGGTAAGAAATCCAGTGTGTGGCCATTTGTTTCTATCGCTAAGTAAGTAAAGGAGACACGTTCTTATCTCAGAGTTAAGTTTTTTTTCTTGAAGCATTTTTCACAACATGTTGGCATTTAAGCTTTAAAAAAGCCCTAGCAAGGTAGTCCACGTTTTTCATTCATTCATTTTTAAAATTGTCCACCTCTTTTCCGCGAAGTTGAATTTGAACACAACGTCAAGATTAATTGTTCTACAACATTGTTCGATATGTAGCTGAATGATTCCCCCAATCTTGATTATATCACATTCTCACAAGTCTCCCAAGGGTGGGTCTTTCCCCGTTTTTTCACGGTCACTTCGTCACTCCTGCGTCTACTCTAATTCCGCTTAGAGTTTATTTTACGAGTATTCTCCGTGATAAATGGGCGATGGGGAGAGGGGTTGGCGGCGGCTCTTCCATAATACTCGCGGCCCGTGACCGTGCATCTTTCTTTTCTCTTTGAGCACCCGTCACCGGTGGGATGTGGAAATACATTGATAGGGAATGAGAGGGGAAGGAATCTTCTATGCGGTCGATGAACCCTTTTAACCACAACAGACTTGGTTGGCTTGGAAGCCGGAATCGGAACAAGAAGAAGCAGAAGAAGACGAAGAAAAAGAAGAAAGGCTCCTGACCTTGATGATCGTAGACTCTCCGCTTCCACTTTCATTTCGCCCTCATTCCTTCTATTCAAGATCATATTTTCGACTTGATACATTTTTTCTTCCGAATCAATGAGACGTCGTCTGAAATGTTGAGGAATGGACTTAAGTCTAACAATAAGGGCTGAACCATATCTAGTATCGTTTTCGGACTATACTAGTAAAACCATTAGTGGTACTCATTTAAAAGTCAGATATTCGGTAATGAAACAAAAATTAGAAATCTACTACTGCCTACAGATATATAAAACTATAGTGCAGTAAGAAATAGACCTACTGATTGTGAGTTTTAAATGAATACCGGAATACCAATAATGAGAATCCCTATTAAAATAATAATCGAATTTTAGTTGGCTGCATGGTGGAACTACTGGTTGTTATGTCGGCAGAATAGGAAAAGAAAGTAAGGCCACCAATTACGACGGTGAAAATTTGGATGCTGTGAAAATCGTTGAAAAAAAAATCTTACAGCCGAAAAGGACTAGAATAACGCTTAGAGTAAACTAAGCCGTGCTTACTCCCCCACGCCCACGCGGAAATATTTTTCTTTTACCAGCGAAATTTACGCTCAACAAAGGACCCTTGTTGAGCGTGTATTGGCCTATTCTCTATTGAAATCTCTATTTTTAATTGACTCATCCTAAAACATAATATTATACTTATACAAAGTGGCGCCGAAAGTGGAGTTCAGAGGGAGCGAATGCTTCCCCAGTGGTCTGGCTGGGAGAGTGGTGCTCCAAAAGGTCAACAGAGCGAAATTTTGTTTTTAATGCAACGAATACTTCAAAAATGTTTTTTTTTTTTTTTTCGGGTGATCCAGGCGTGTGACATTGCGGTTTCTAATGGAACGACTCCACGAAATTTCGTTTTTTTGGGAAGTCGGACCCGCAAAATTGGTTTTGGATGAGCCAGCTCCATGAAATTTCATTGTTGAAGAAACCACAACCCCAAAATTGGCTCCTTGTGTGGGCCAAACCGACGAAATTGTTTTCTTGAAGAGAGTCGTTCCCGCGAAATTGGTTTCAAACGTGCCGATTCGCCAAATTTGGGCTTTAAACGAGCCAAACCACCAGAACTACGTGTTTTTAAAGACCAAAGCCGAAATTGGTTCTCAAATTAGCAAAATTGGGTTCTGCAAGAGCTGGGTCCGCGAAATTTGAACTTCGAAAGAGCCCAACCCGCGAAATGGCTTTTATGAGTGCCTCTAACGTGTGGAATTGTTTTTTTGAGCCTCGTGAAATTGGACTTTTGACTGGGCCAACCTCTCGAAATTGACTGTTTAGGGAGTCAATCCTGCGAAATTGGATTCTTGAATGTGAAAAATGTGCGAAGTTGGGCCTATACAAATTGAGGTTTGAAGGCAGTGGTGAACCTACTAGTTTCGGGGCCCAGGGTGGAAATCTATAGGAAACACCTTATAGTCTCTGAAACAAGTAATAGTGAGTTTTAGCACTCTCCCGTTAAATCCTCCGGAAACTTTATTTTCAAATTTCAACCAATCAAATGTTTTGTAACCAAGCAACGACTGATCTATCGTTTGCGTTAGCGTTAGCGGTGGTGTTGCTAAAAGTCTCTAATATACTTGTTACGTAGCGTTAAGTTAGGTACGTCTTTTCCTAAAATTTAGCATCAAATAAGCGTTTTTCTCCAATTTAGCTGCTAATCGGTACTTTTCCTAAACTGTTAGTTGTGAATTAGCGCTTTTTCTCAATTTAAGCCACGCGATGTTGCCTCAAGAATCCGCGAATTAGTGTTTTTCCAATTTGCGTTTTGCTCCATATTACGGTTAGTTGCGAATTAGCGTTTTTCTTCACTTAAGCCGCGAATTCGCGTTTTGTTTATATTTTACCCGTGAATTCGCCCTTTTCTCTATTTTGCCCGCCAATTGGCTCTGTTTGTCAATTTTAGCGGCGAATTAGCGCATTTTCACAATTCTATCCGCGAATTAGTATTTTTCTCGACGAATTTTTCTCTATAATTTTACTTACGAATTAGCGTTTTTATCAATTTCAACCGCGAAGTTGCCTAAAGAATCCAAGAATTGGGGTTTTCTCGACTTTGCAGTGAATTGACGTTTTTATGATTTTTTTTTTTGCCGCGATTAGTAGCGCTCCATCTCAATTTTAGCCGCGAATTAGCGTTGTTCACAATTTTCGCAAAAAGAAGCGTGTTAGCGATTTTTTCACATCCTAACAATTACGGAATAATCCTACATTTTCGTTTGTACGCTTCACCACTATCCTGGTACGGCTACAGTTTGAAAGGTCCTTTAAACTGGGCCCACACCCCTAAAATCGCCTTTAGGGGACACAGTTTTGAAAAATTTGCTTTTCCAGTAATAAAAGCCGTGAAATTGAGTTTCCTTGGATCCAAATACGCAAAATTTGGGCGTAGAGAGGTCTCATCCGACAAAATTGATTTTTTAAGAGCCTAAGGGCCGTATTCAGAAACCCACCTTTACGAAGCCTTTACTTAAGGAGTTGAAAAATGTGATGGTTTATAAAAACGTGTCATCTGTTTTGAAGCGATTACAGGAGACGTAAAGGTTAAGGTTGGTTTCTGAATTGAAGTGTAAAGGGATATGAAAACCACAAATTCTAGCCATCGATGTAAAAGATCAGGGAAAAGGGATGAAAGATTAGAGGAAAGTGACTCGGGAATCAACTGTATCGTTTATAGGATGGGTTGGCTTTTAGGATGAGCAAAACCAGCGAAATTGGGTTCTGAGATCCTTATCCGCGAAATTTGGGTTTTTAAAGAGCTAACCCTGTCAAAATGATTTTTAAAGTGCCAAATTGGCGAAATTTGGGTTTAGAACGGTGATATAGCATTTCAGGGCTCATTCCGGGGGGGGGGGGGAGTTGCCTCCATACCCCTCCAAGTCTTCGGGCTGAATACGGACAATATTGACGTTTTGGCCCATAATTCGCCGTTTATTTAATAAAACTGGGTTGCATATGACGCCTAGAAACAAGGGAATTTTATGAATAGCGTTTTCCATTTACATACATGAAATTCAGCTCTGGAGCCAAGAATTTGCGCCCGTGTTCTCCCTTAAACGTATGATATAATTAATTCAAAGAAGACGCCGGGTGGAAAATGGAAATGCTCTGTCCCAGAGCTGAATTTCATGCAAATGGAAAACGCTGAATGGTAAATTGTAAAGGTGAAGAACTCGTAAGAAACCCCCCTGCCCAAATCATAGCAAGTATAATAGCGGAACGGGAAAGGGTTGTGGACGAATCTATTTATTTATTACAGAAATTATTTGGTAACACTTCGTTGCAGGAGAATCAATCACAGAGCAGTAAATTGCGTAAATAAAGGCTTTACCACGGGTTCCTTTTCGGGTGATAGGAATCTAACACTTGGGAAGTGAAAAGTGCGAACTATTTTCAAGATCCGACTATTGTGGCTGAGAAAGATTGACGTCCACTCTTTATTAACATGTCTGTTTATAGTCTGTCCACTTAGTGATGGACTCTCGAACGGTTGCTTCACTTCGATAGTTCGATTTGTTCACTCACACCAAAAATATTTAAAGAAATCAACAAAAAACTTTTACTAATGGCACTATGGTTGCGTGTAGACGCTACGCAGTGATCATTTATTCTAAATTTATTCCCGGTGCGTTATTTTTATTTTAGATGAAAGGGTAAAGGGGAAGCGCATTTCACTAAATGCGGTGGCGGACGAGAGTCCATCCTTAAGCGGACAGACTGTAGCACTAATTAGGTCCGTTCCATTGTTTTGCGAGTGCTACACTTTTGAGAAAATCATCTGGTTTCATTCAATTTTTCAGAATAAGTCAATGAAATCACATGGTTTTCTACACTAGTGTAGCTAGTGCAAAACAATGAAACGGAGCTATTTTCGTTAAATCTCACAAATTGCAAAAATGAAGAAAATGAACCCATACTGCATTTTTTAATGTTGCTAAGCGATACTGTTTGTTGTGAGTCGAAACTGGTAACCGTGACGTCAAACATTTGCGGCGTATACGTTACAAAAGGTAGGTTCGCTTTTTTGTGTGGTTATCCCGACTCATAACAAACCCCCCTACCACCATTCGTAGTAAGAATAATATCGGAACGGGGAAGTCTTGTACACGAATTATTTTGTTGGAAGTGTATTTATTAAATATTTATCTACCACAGAAATTATTTGATAACACTTCGTTGCAAGGAAATCAATCACAGAGCAATCAATTGCGTGAATAAAGACTTTACCACGGGTTCCTCTCAGGGTGATTGGATTCCAACACTTTGGAAGTGAAAAATGCAGGGAAAACAGAAGTATTTTCAAGATCCGAGTACTGTAGTATTGTGGCTGAGAAAGATTGACGTCCACCCTTCATTAACATGTCTGATTAGCACTAATTGTCGTTAAATCTCACAAATTGCGAAAAAGAAAAACATGAACCCATAATGTACTTTTTAATAGCGAATTAGCGATACTGTTAGTTGTGAGTCGAAACTGGTAACCGTGACGTCAAACTTTTGCGGCGTATTGTGATGGCGAGAATCAGAATGATATTTTTTTAAGTAAACTCCAAATGAAAATTGAAGTGTTCCCCAAATGGTCGTTTCACCTAGTCTCCACACGAGCGCTGGTGTATTTATGAAAGTTAAAAATAGAGTAAGGCATCATACAGAACACGAAAAGCATGTAAATGAAATAAATTACGACGCCTCCAAAGGGCTTGATCGGCCTAAATGCAGTTCGATTGGGATTATTCACTCTCTCAACCGATCGTCTTCGCAGTTTCATAAGACCCCGTTCACAAGCTCTGTAATGTGCGTCTGTGGGGTCTGTGCAACCAAACAAAATTATTCCCTCGAAAAATAAAACATTTTTATAGATTGCGTATAGACTCTACAGACTCATACCATAATAATAAAGTTTGTGCAGAACTCAAAAATTGGACTACTGCAAAACTGCTATCGGCATTAGTTGGTCAAAAATAAAGTTACTTCCTTAGTTTTTATTCTCCTTTGTCTAGTTTCTTTAAAATTATTACTTTCAATCGCCCAATAAGTCGACTCTTCGATCGAGTTTTGTTTGAAGGACGTAAGGACCTCGTCACAATGTCAACAACAATAATTTGGTATTCTTAAAGTTTGGGGAACACGCCGTGTCGCTTTTGTGTGAGGAGGAATTAGGCTGGCCCTCATTCACCCACGCAAACCCAATTTAATCTCTCCACTTGCAGAGCAGAAGATAGGGAAGTAGTTAGTTCTACAAAATATGATTTACTATATTTGCGGCGTATGGTGATGATGTTTCTCTTTCCGTGGGACGGGACAAGTTTCTGTTGGCATCGTTATTTTCTTTTACCTACATATACATAGTTTGCAAAAACTATATCTTAATAAACCAATTTCAGAAATGACTTTATGATCTGACGGCTATGTGAGAAATGCGGTGCACTATACTAACATTATTAGCAGCGTTAATTTTTCTTCTTCTCTTACTTTGTAGGATACTTGTTTTTTCAGAACATATTATTTTATAAGTTTTCACACAGTCGGATTTAGAGAGATAATTTTATCATTCTTTTCATTTTTAATTACGGGTGTTCAATGACGTGTGTACAGTCTTCACGGTCGCTTTCCGTGTTTGATTATTCCGTTTCGTTGGCTTATGGCACTTTTTTCATAACCAGATTAATGGCCTTTTCACGACAAATAAATCCCGAATGCCACCATTTTTCTCGTTCTCAATGGTAAAAGGAAGTATGTATTCTTTTACTGAAAAAGATAAACGTTTGGGTGGCGATCTTATTTTATCTTATTTGACCCCCCTCCTCTACTTAGCTGTTTTAGTTTTACAATGCTTATAGGTAAGGATGAGGAGGCATTGATCGCTATCCGCGAACGCTATGTAGAAAAAGACGATTTACCCTAATCTCGCCACTGTACGCATTTCCCTGCACGCTATTTCACCCTCACGAGGAAAATGTAAATGGTCTGCTGGAATCAACGAAGAAGTTGTGAAGGGTGGTCTAGAACTACAATCGCATTACCCACCCTCATATATCCATTCTAACCACACTCTGTATTAAAATATTAATGCCCTCCCGAGCTCTGAAAATGAATATGAGAAGCGAACCGGTTTAAATTAGTCAGTCGGGTAAAATGTTTGATGAAGGGTGGGTTGGAGAGGGGGAGGTCATTAAAGCGTCCACACGTACACCGAAACTTATGTTTTAATTTACCGACAGTGAAAAGGCGCGGTATTCTGTTGTAAACTATTTCAAACTACAGCATAAAACCACAAGGTGAAAAGGGTGAAGATTTCTGGGTCAAGTTCAGCTAAAGCTTTCGTGTCGTCTCAATAGAGCGCCCTACAATTGCTAAATTCGACGCTTCGAGACTTCTGTGTTGGCGAAGTGGTTTCACAGTAGAAGGGCATTCCTGCATAGGGGCACAGAGGGTGATTGGGTGAAAGTGAAATGGAATGAAAACAGCGGGGTGCTTCAAGGGATTGAAGCGGGGGTGGGAGTTGCGTCACGAAATAAGCCGCTCGTGCTCGTCTCATTCGCCAATTAGATCATCTCCAAAACTCTGTTCACTCGTATCCGCATTAATCGATTCATTAAATTATTGAGGATTCTGGTTATTTTGACGAGAAACCCTGTTGATCGATTTTTACGATTCATGTGCGTTTGCAGGAGCTAATCGCTCTAGCCTACAGTATTAACCAATTTTATGAAACCAATTTAGTTACAGAGGATCTGTGGAATTTCTATCTTACTGTAAGATTATTGTATTCTTTCCCCTTCAGTTCCTTTGTAAGCCAAGCTTACGAAAGAACAGAGAAGAACAGTGAAGAACGAGGAAGTAACATAAAAAATAAAAATCGCTGAAAACATTTTCTTTCGAAAGAAAATGGCTAAATATGACATGGAATTGAACATTAGTGCGTAAATGATTGATTTCAATTTGTGACCCCACCCAATCTTCGCATCATGGCCGTTATCATGTTTTGCCCCTTCTTGCCCCTCCTGTTTGTCCTAAGTCCTATTGTTTGATTTGTGGGAAGCTATTGTGATGGTTATGCGAAGGCTGCTATTACGTCATCAGTCTATCTAGCCTATTTAAAATGGGTCCTGCAACCCAATAGTTTTAAAAATTAATACAAAAATTTAGGGCCTGATTTTCTTTGAATGGATCGTGTTTTCATGAGTTTTGGTAACCAAGATATCACAACGTCATGATTTTGGAAACTGTGTTACTTCCTCAATGTTGTGTCTACTCGTGTAAACGTTTCCAGTACGGTTCACTCGATAAAGCAGATTAAAATGAACTCCGAGGCGGTATTATGAAGATTGCATTGTGAAAGTCTAACTACACTAACCGAATAGCTCGGCTGAGCCGCGGACTGCTCGGCGGAGGCGGTGGAGACCGAACAGTGATAAAATCACTCGCCTATCAATGAGCTGAGCCGGGGCTGTCTATCCCAGACAGCCCAGATAATCCCGATAACACTGGCCGAGCATTCGGTTAATGTGTAATTGGAACATGAACTTTGAACTTTCTCCAGTCGAAATCATATTTTTATCTTAAGACGATACGATCAGTCATAGATCAAAACACATTTGCTTTCGGGAGATGATAATCATGATTTTGCTGTTGTTGTTGCAATGATGAGGAGGACCAATCGGAGGAAAATAAATAATTAAGCCAGAATTTGTGAGCGTTCAAGCTGATTATTTCCTTGAATCGGTTGTTCTAATTTGTAAACCATCTGTTTTGATGCGAAATATACAAATCCTGACGACTATATGAATGCGGCCCCAAGAGATGTCTTCCTCGTACTTTAGTTTTATTTTTCAATTTCCGGTTCGGTTTCGACTCTACCGAGTCATCCTCAGCGGTTCGAGGAATTTCGAGGGAGCTGAATGGCTATGCCCGTCGTACAGAGATGCCTCATTGTATAAGTATTTCAGGGCAAATTGCCTTATTAGGGGGCCGACGTGATAATACTCCACGATGTTCAAAGTGCGACTTGCATGGGTACCCAGTACCAAGTCGAAGCCAAATCACGACTTTACGCGAAAGTCAAGAGAGTAAAATGATAAATTTTCCTCTTGTAGATTCACCCGTACGCTTATGTGATTTAACCCGATCGATTTGTGACGTTTAACTTTTAACGCTTATGCTATATAATTCCCTATTCATATGGCCCTTTGCATGTTAATAGTGATCGCGACGGACGTTCATCCTCCACTCTGTCATTGTTTTCGCACGTTCTAAACATAGTTACTCACCCTCCTTACTTCTTTTATATTATTCACCCTTCTCTACTCCTACCGACAAGCATGAAAACTAATAAGCGATAGGAAACTATTCCTCATCCGCCGTCGGAACATGAAAATGATCCCTGGTGCATCGCCCCCCAACCGTTCTATCAGCCTCTCGCACTACCCCTCGCGTGTCGCTGTTTTACACAGTCAAGTGAAACAAGATTTATATGCCTCAATGAAGGGGAAGGGGTGGAGGGGAGAACCGCTGGCCTGCCTCACTTTCTCATCCCTCTTCCCTCATCATGAATGGGCAAGCCTAGCCAAAGTTGGTACGGAATGGTGGAGAGGTGAGAAGGGCGCCGTGGAGTGATTAATAGACACGACCAAACCAGGTCGATAGTGAACAGTAGAACCCCCTGCCCTCACCACCGTGCCAACTCTCGCTTGGAAGTCCCTGTTCTTTATAGCATCATTTTCTCTCTCTCTCTCCCTCTCGTGCACCCGGGTTTTAGGAAGGTCCTAGAGTCCGAAACAACGTCGGAAAAGTGAGAGGGGAGCTGACCTTTTAATTAATGAAACAAAAGAGGAACGATATGAAGGGAAGTGGTTGCGCTCTTTTTTTTTACGTACTTAAATGCTAAACAATGAGGGAATGGCTGAGTGTAAGGTGATCCAGCACGTTTTCGTCGCTTGTTATTTTCATTATTTAAAATTTCGCTCCGGCAGCTGACGGTAGGAAAGCCTTTATTTTAACAATCGCGAATACTGGTGAAATATAGTTTTACCCTCTCCCATTATGAAAATTGCAGCTTCAAGTCATTCGGGTACAATCCTTTGTCGCTCGGACCATTTCATCCTCTTTCCCTCGGCTTTTCCGAGAAGTTTTAATGACAATGGAATGGTGGCTGAGTTGCCTTTTATACTATTGGACTGAATTTGAACAATTTAAATTCTTATTTGTATCCTCTCCTTATCATCAGATACTCCAGGAAATGTTTATGATGTTGCATCCAATGATTGAGCAACTAACTACTAAACTAGTAACCACTAACCAGCGGCGGATTTATGGGGTGGGTTTTGGGGGTTCAAACCCCCCAAAGAAATTGACGTCTACTAAAATTTGTGAACTCCTAAAAAGGGGAAATGCAAACATGATTCCTCGACCCACTCCAATTACCCCACGTCTGCAACGCAGCACGTCAAGTCGCGATGAATGTTGAGGTGGGTAGTCCACGTGGACGAATGGTTGAGGTAGGTGGTCCACCTCGAGCCACGCGCCAAAAAGTTGAGCTTTTTTTTTGCAACAGCTAATAATCGCTAATCGTTGAAGTAGTGAAATAGCAAAAACCGCTGGTTCATATCGACAAAAATCACGAATTCGTGTCTTACAATTCGCTCACTCGGAAGAATACTGGTACAACTGAAACAAATGTTTCTGACCATTCCACTAATATAATGTTATTTAATCCCAACTGTTTAGGTCAGAAAAACTTTTTTGAGTTGTACCAGTATTCTTCCGAGTGAGCGAATTGAGAAATGCACTAATTTGCTGGTATAAAATCATGAAAAAGCAGCGATCAACTAAGGCTCAGAAGGCTCAACTAATACATATTGAAAAAAAGCTCACTCGTGGTTTCTCGAGACAACATTGGGACTGATATTGAAAAAAAGCGCTAATTCACATGGTTAGACTTGAAAGAAAACGCTAGTTCGCGGCTTTAAATTAAGAACCCGCTAATTCTAGCCTAAAATGGAGGGAACCACTCATTCGGAGCTAAGATGGAGAAAAAGCATAAATTCATAGCTAAAGTTGGCTAAAAGCGCTTGTTATTAGCAGTGAGACGCTGATCAATGTGGGAAAATCCGTTAATTTGTGACAAAAATTGAAGAAAATGCGGTAATTCGCGGCTAAAGTCGAGAAATAATCCGCCGCAAACATCAAATAATTCGGGGCTAAAAGTGAGAATTATCGCTAATTACTGACAAAAATAGTGAAAAAGTGCTAAAATGAGAATATGTAACGCTAATTCCCGGATGCATTTTATGAAAACAGCTTATTCAGGCCTGAAAGTGAGACAAACCGATAATTTCCGCCTAAAATTGAGACAAAAACCTGATTCGCTGCTGGAATTTGGAAAATGCCCTAATTCGCGGATAAAGTTGACGACAAGCGCTTAATCACCGCGCTAAAATGAAGGAAATGTTAATTCGCAAATGTTGAGAAAATCCGCTAATTTGGGGCTGAAATTGAGTAAAAGCGGTAATTCGCGGGTAAAATTAGGAAATAATTCGTGTCTACAGCTGAGAAAAAGTGCTCATTCACTGGTATAATGAAAAAAAACAAAAAAAAACGCAGATTTGTGGATCAATTTGAGAAAATCCGCTAATTCGCGGGTAAAATTCTGGAAACGCGGTAAAAATAGAGAAAAAGCTAAACCACACGATTAATGGTGGATTTCACCACCTCGGTTCGGTTTAACTAAGCCGAACTTTGTTTACATAAAATTTCTCAAGTCCGACTTAATTTTAAGCCAAGGTGGTGAAATCCACCATAAGGGTTAGGTCGACAATGTCCGTTTAAGCGTTGCTAAGGGTTTAAACGATTTTTTATTCAAAATACTGAATTCTGATTGGGGCTCTTAAGTTCAGCTTGGTCTTGAAACCCATGTCGTCGACCCGGGCCTGCGAGAAGTGAAGACGAAAAATGCGAATTTACGGGTAAAATGGAGAAAAAGCGCGAATGTGCTGCTAAAATTGAGAAAAAAATGCTCATTCGTGGATAAATTTGCTAATTCAAGGCTAAAACTGATACCCTGACTGAAACCTGCGCGGTTAAAATCTGCTCATCCGCATCTAAAATTTAGAAAATGCGTTAATCGTGGCTACAGGTGACAAGATGCGTTTATTCGCAGCTAAAGTGGAGAAAAGCGATAAATCTAGGATAATTTAAGAAAATCGGCTAATTTGACTGAAATTTAGGAAACTTGGTATTTCTCGGCTAAAATTAGGAAATAATTCGCGTCCACAATGGAGAAATAGCACTCATTTACTTTTTTAGAAAGTGCTGCGCATTGCAATGTGTGGCAACTTGATGCACATCGGCTGAGTTTTCAGGTTTGCGCGATCTTCGGACTTGCAAATCTTGGCGTGAGCACTTCAAGACGTTAAACGTTACGGCGTTGTATTATGTTACGTATCTCTGCAGCGCTTTTGCACATTCCCTTGCACATTTCAGATTTCCTGTTGACATCTTCAAACAGGTATCACGTCGCAAGGCAGCCTTGGTTGTCCCTGTGTTTGCGTGAGGGCCTCGACGCGTTCCCTCTACTCTGAAACCCCCCGGTTACTCCCTCTCTTTTTGTCTTGAACTCTTATGTAAGGTCTAATCTTCAAATAATCGATAAGGAGTAGTTATAATGCTTTTCTTATTTGTACCTGGCTAAATTTTACTCTCACCCCAAGTAGCTGGTTGCTTATTTTATCTTGTATCTACAGACAAGACAAATCTAGATCAGTGGCTGACGGCGCCGGTGAATGGAT
This sequence comes from Corythucha ciliata, assembly GCA_038030265.1. Taxonomy (NCBI): domain Eukaryota; kingdom Metazoa; phylum Arthropoda; class Insecta; order Hemiptera; family Tingidae; genus Corythucha; species Corythucha ciliata. The sequence goes on along the minus strand of CM075938.1, from coordinate 42,126,773 downwards.
GATGCTGTGTCGTGATGGCTGATGGGGGAGGATGGTGGAACAAAGAACTGAGGGAGTGAGAGGGACCGGAAGAGAAGAAATTTGCTGAGTGGCGGCTTCTTTCACTTACATAAACTTTTTCATCCCTTCCAATCCAACCTACATGCCACACCCGTGTCAGCCCGTGGAAATAATTCCAAGCTAGCCCATGTTCTCTTGATAGTGACAGGTCTCAAATATACTGGAAGAAGTATACAGACAAAATAAAAGCGCGAAAACAGCATTATTCGTTGAGGGATGGTTGTTGGTACACAAACTATTTCAAAATAATGCGTCCACGGTTGTAACTGTCAGCAGCTAAACATTTATTACTCATACATCGCAAATAATTAATCACCACAAATTACATCTTTTCTACTTCATGGGTTAAACTCTATGAAAAATCGGTTAACCCTAGGATGCCAATGCTCCGAACAATATGGATATTATTACTTAGTCAATTTGACGAAGTACTATTTTATTCGCTCTTTTCTGATGTTTATTTAATAGTATCGTTTCATATTGAAATTGAATTATGTGCTTTTGGGCAGCTTCATGAAATTTTAATTTTTTGCTGAACAATACAGCAAAAGACAACAAAAATGACGTTGAACATACACAATATTTGCAAATAGCCAAAAATGAACTACATTGTAATACCACTGCTGAGCTCATATATCTTATAGCGTTTTCCATTTACATAAAATTCTGCTCCAGAGAAATTAATTTCCACCCGTCTTCTTCATTTACATATGTTTTAATTAAGAGAGGACGGGTGGAAATGAACTGCTCTGGAACAAAATTTCACGCAAATGGAAATGCTTGCTGTCACTCACATCCTCCGCGCTCACATGAAAGACACGTTCTTCAGCGTTGGTGTAGTACATGAGTTTAGTGCTAACAAATTGACTTCCTACCAGAAAATAATTGTGTAGCTACTACTAAACATTCGCCAGAAAGGAGAAAGGGAAGACCCCCGGTGTTGCCACACATTCGTCAATATGACGAGCAAATTATTACGTGTACTACTAAACCTTCGTCAGTCTGACGAACAAGATCGTCAAACATGAAAGAAAAAAATACATGCTGCTCATCTAGCAACTCCATCGGTACATTTCTTCACGCTAACTTGTGCAGCACTAGTTTCTTCAAGTATACTCATTAAATTTGAGATGATCCCCCCCCACTCCTTTTCGAAGGGTACGATTAAGAAGAAGGGTAGTCGTCAAATTGACGAACATAGGTATTCTAGGGTTAAATTTGTATACTTATGTTGTTGTCCTCAAAACAAGTGCTCAGTTAATTAACAAAGGACGCCTTTTCATTTGAGACGATCGCAAACAGAATCGGTCGATGTAGTGATGGGGTTCTCGCGGGAGGGGGAGGGGAGGCAATTATTTTATTTTCTACTGGCTTCTCGTCTTGTTCAGGACCGTTACCCTGTGTCCTACACGTGAGCGTTAGGTGGGACCAGCGAGATTTTAGCGGCTTTAGCCGGTTTATCGTTTGTATAGGGGGTGTGCGATTTTCATCAAAAACGCACAGATATATAGGACACTACACACTCATCCACGACCAAAACAGGTTTATATGTTAGAAAAGTTTTGATGGTGCCACCGCACCCTGCACCACACTTGACCAGAGTGTAGCTAAACTCTAAACTCTGTGAAAGTTATATTGCATGTAATCAAGCTCACCAAAACCGCTAAAAGTGAGCAGAGTGGCAAATAAAAAAAAAAAAAATACGTTTTACGTTCAAAGGCCTCTCCATTAAACCGAGTAGTTATACCTACGTTGTAAGCCTCGCACTTACTATACTCTGCCCATCAGTAATTGCTCCCTTCTCCTTTAATCCACATGAAATTGAGAACCATTGAACGAATTACTTTTCCCTGAGTAATTAAATTATTCTGCTGATAACTTGTGCGGTACCTGCGTGCGTATATGTATTTGTATACACTTCATTAATCATCATCAAAAGTTATTAAGCGCTTCTGAAATTCTCGCGGAAAGTTTTTGCTGCTGAAAAACTAGTCGTTTTGTAGTAGACGTCTGAATTCAAAGTCGCGAAAGTTTTACGCTATATGAATGCCCGTTGATGGTTTGAGAAACGCTTTGTTCCGATGCAGAGCTGAGGAGAATTAACTCTAGTTCATCGACTTTTGCATCGCAATGCTCCTATAGATAACGCACGACGCCCCTTCATCTTGGTGTCTACAATTGAATTTAATTTTAGTTTCGAAGAGTTAATAATTCCCTTCGTCCGGAATGAGCTTGTTTTTATTTTTTTAAGGGTCTTCCTTATCTCTTTTTAGAGTACTCAGGTCTATTCTTCGAGTACACCTCAATTTAATAAGCTCGGGCCTTTTCCATAGGCACCCTTATCAGATTGAACTAAAGAAACAAAGCTAAGATATGGCGGGCAAGTGCGGCGGTGGGGCCGGTGAACATGAGATTGAGGAAGCAATTACGCTAGCACTGAAGAATGGACTTTTCTATAATATTCCATCATGTGTTGTAGGAAGTATTGTCAAGAATTGAAAATGTTATGCGAAATTATTCCCTCCCTCTCTTTTCCGAATACAACTTTCTCGACACAACGAGTACGAAAGGGTCTTTTTAAAATACCGTAAAAACGATGGAATCCCATCCCTCCCCCAGTCCATGTTTCATGGGAGCGAAACTGTTCTCCAAACGTCTTTTGAACGGTCTTTGAAACTACTTGAATAGCTTGCCGGAACGCCGCGAGTAGGAAGCAGGAGGGTCTATTTTCCTTAAAGAGTTACTCTATTGTCCGTGTAAGTGCATCCGTAACACTCGTCAGAGAGGCTGAGCGCTTTTAGAGGGCATGGTAGCCGGAGGGTGAGGGTTTAAAAGACCCATAGTCCATAGCACTAGTACCCGCGAGTTGGTAAGGGGGTTGACTAATGAAATGAACAACGGACAGAAAGGTAACTATGTTATCAAGAGGAAAGAGAAATGCACGTATTGGAAGAGCGAGGGTCGCACGTTAATATAATTCCTCCAAAATGCGACAACTGTCGGTGATGTACGGATAAATTAATTTTCACTACCCTCCTCTTTTCCCAGGACCTTAAATATGCGAATTCACCTAGTTACAACGAGACACACCCAGTGAGATGAGGTGGAATGAGAGGCGAGGCTGATTAAGGTGCAGAGTCGGCAAAGCCCCTTTACCTCTCTCGCCTTTCTGATAAACAGTGTTACAATCCTAAAACAACCGTTGGCATTGATGATTGGTGTAGGGGGGGGGGGTAAAATAAATTTAATAAACCCAATCATGACGTAGGTTGGTATCCTTTTTTAAAGCGGGTTTAAACAACGTTAGCCCCTGGAGATTAATAGGTACAAAAAATAATCTTTTGTTCTAGACCTGCTCAGTTTATCAAAAGAATTAAGCTGTCGAAGCTCTTTCTAAAGCTTCTCTTATAAAAAAACACTATTTTTCATTTACAATTAGTAGGTACAAAAAAAAAAGTTTATTATGTTCAGGAATTTTCTGCAGTAAAATGATCTGTAAAACCTGAGCAACCCAAAAGAAAGGCAAATTATATATATAAAAAAGAAGGTATGAAGACGTCAAGGGTGGTTTTAACGACTTTTGAGTTGAAACATAAATAATTGAACCCCATCCACTCTTCCCAACTCATTCCATCCTCGTGGTGCCAAACATCAACTCGAGTGTACCCCGGGTGAAAAACTGTGAGTGAGAAGGCTGAAGAAAGTAGTGAGTGGTGGGGGGAGAAGAGTAAAGCACGCTTTTATACAAGCGCTGTAATTGCTTTTTAATTGCATAATTGTTCGCATAGAATAATTAGCGCAATTAAAAAGAAAGGATTTGCGATAAGGGGGCGGTGTGGTGAGACTAGGATAAAAACTTTTTCTTTATTTTTTCATTTTAAACAGGGAGGAAGAAGTGTTTTAGACCCCAATACAGACAAAGGGGAAAGAAATCCCTTAACGGAAATGTTAGGGATGAGTGTCGGTCACAAAAGACATAAATGCAATTATCTGATTACGTTAATATTTATCTTTAAAAAACCGTTTGCGAGTGAGCGTGACATAGAGAGAATGTTTGAGAGATTTTAGTGGACAAATCGATATTAATGGTGTCAAGATATTTTTGCCTCGTTTCTGCGACAGAAGCCAATATTCATTCTTCTAGCTTTTTCTCGGAGCCTTCTTTGACTTTTAAAATTATTTTTCAAATTTTACGCTCCTAAACTTGTTAACTGATTATTTAAATTATTTGCTCCGTTGTAAAACTCTAATTTCTACTAACTAATTTCTTTGAAATTAAGACCCAAAACTTGAAATCGCGCGGATTATCCGCTAGGAAGCTTCCATTTTCGTTACGTAAGTATTCGTCAGGCTTTTGACTCTGTTTGGAACCGGCTAACTTGGGTTCGGCCGCTACAAAATAGGACCAAAAGCCCAAAACTGGCAATTTTGCTCGCATTGAGATCCTAAACAGGCAATTTTGCTCGCATTGAGATCCTAAACAGGCAATTTTGCTTAAATTAAGGCCCGAAAATGTCCATCCTGCGAATTTTCGGCCAGGAATCTTCCAATTCCGTGGGAATTTGTCACACTTTGCGCTCATACTTGCGGTCGGCTAGCCAGAGTTTCGCCGCCACATGAAAAGCCCCGAAACTTGCAATTTTGTTTCAATTAAAAAATGTACAACCTAAATTTGCATTTTGGCCATGGAACTTTGAAACTGGGTATTGGGTTCTATTGATCCACCCCCACGAATAAGGACCCTAAACTTGCAATTTTACCTGAACTAATGCCCCGAACGCACAATTCTGCTTGAATTATGACCCGGAACTTTCAATTTCGTGGATATTCAGCCAGGAAACTTGCAATTTAGCTCAAAAGACCGCCGGTATTGGCGCAGTCGTGGTCGTCTAGTCAAGGGCCCACGCCCACTAAAAAAACACCATGCTTCCTTTTCCTATGGTATAACATGGAAGTAAAAAGGGCCGAAACTCGCAATTCAACTGAAATTAAGACGTAAAATTCGCACATTTTCAGCCACTGTTGAACTAAATGTTGAAATTTTATCGGAGGGGCTGGGGACTTGTTAACTTAACATGATGTCGCGCCGGTGCCTCGCCGTCCGTCGAGGCAGGATATTTCAATAACCTGAGGTCTAAAAAAGCTGAATAAAGGTCTAAAGAAAGCTGAATAAAAAACAATTGTAAACTTCCAATTTCACAGATATTTTAGCCGCGAAATTTGCAATTTCCACAAAATTAAGTGCCATATTCAGCGGCCTTCCTTAAATTTAAGGGCGCCTTAAAACGCTTCAATATCAATTAATGTTTTTTAACAGTCCGCATGATTTTTAAACAACTAATAGCGTTTTCCATTTGCACAGAACTCTGCAGTGGAGCAATTCATTTCTACCCGCGTCCTCTCTGAACTGAAACATATTATGTTAATGGAGAAAACGGGTGGAAATGAAGTGCTCCGGAGCAGATTTTATTACAAATGGAAAACGCCATGAAGTTTAGGTCTCGCTAAAGTTGATATCTGAACGCGGCCTCGTACTTGATTACCCATAACTTGTATAACTTGCAAATATTCAGTCAGGAAACTTGTAATTTCGCTCAATTACCCCTGAACTTGCAAAATCAATGCTTGTCGCTTAATGTTGCAATAAAAAAGCTATTTCTGATGCTATGCGCACATTAGGGGCCAGCCAGCCCAAGGTCCGGGCTTCTTCTCCTTCTCTTTATTTTTCTCTGTCAAGAAGAAAATGGAAGCCTGGGGGCCTATTCTCTAACAACAAGCAATATTTTTTTCGCCAGCCGTGTGTCTATTTTATTCATTTGTTTGAAGAAAATTAATGAAATTAACATATGACTGCGAAAAAGCTATTGCTTCGGAGTTAGAGAATAGGCCCCCTGAACCCTAAAAATATATCATAAACTAACTATACCGTATTAAATATTTAGACCATAAACTTGCAAATTCACAGTGCTTTGTTCCGAAAGACATAATTTCGTGGCTATATTTGCCATGCTTTCTTTGAGCGCTGGTGGTGCCCGAATCCTCGGCAACTAAAAAAAAATCCTTGAAACTTTCAAATTCACCAAATTTAGACATGAAACGTACAACATTGTGAATCCAGGCAGGAAGCTCCCAATTTAGCTGATATTTGCCTCCAAAATGTTGCAATTTTTCGGTTTTTTTATTTCCATGTTTCCTACGGGAATGGAAGTATGGCATTCGTGAAAAAAATCGAGTCCGAGCTGACTTCACATTCTTGATGTACAACCTCGGGAAAAGTTGAAAAAAGTGCGGTTTTCGGCACGTCGTCGGTCTGTCCGTCGGTCTTTCGCCAGGGTGCGCTGTCGTGGGAGGCTAGTTCAGGGCTCGACACGGTCACAAAAATACCACGAAACTTGCAAATTTTCGAATACTTAGACCCGCAGCTTGGTTTTGCGGGTATTATGACCCGAACCTTACAATGACGCAGGTATTAAGCTCCAAATGGTGTAATTTTGTGGTTGTTTATCTCATTTTCTATCCGTGAAGCAACTTTGCGAAAAATGACAATTTTTTTCTTGGAAAAACTGTTTTCCGGGCAGACTTTTAAAATTATTAGAGTTTTTACGGGGCAAAATGTTTCTAAAAACCCAGTCAGCCAGTAAGAAGCCAGTAAAGCCAATCAGGGGTGAATTGACGGTTTCCGAGTGTAGCTGGTGCTGGTTCCTGCAGCTGCCCGAGTCCTTGCCCCCCCCCTCCTGGCTACGCCCTTGAGTCGAAGGAAGAACCTGCAATTTCCAGGTAAAAGTTCAGGGGGTTTAATGTTATTTCTGAGGTGAAATACCCCAGGGGCGAGTTGTTTGGTATAACAACTTTATTACCGTTATACATTGCATAGAGCGCACACAAAACTGTGGTAATCACGGATACAAATCATTTTGTGATAGATATTTCCTTTCCTTAATAGAACATTGATGGGTATCACAAAAAGTCAAAGTAATGCAGTGATGGGGTGGTGTGTGATGGGGAAGGGGGATGGACAAAATGGCTGGAACACCGTTTCGTAAAAATAAATTCAGATCTGATGAACTAGAAACTAGATGGACAATGCGTTCACTCGGTTGTATACATAATTATATTTGACTTTGCCTCGATACAATTATCTCTCTATTATCGTCAAGTTTACGCTTAATTACGGCAAAATGAATCGCTATAAGATTATACTACGTATTGGGTTTTTCTTACATCTAACTCTTTTTGAGCCCCCCTTCCCTTGTGTATCTATTTTGTTTTTTGCTCATGTCACCAGCCTGGTTTCTAAGCTATGACGGTGATTAATTTGACAGAAGCTAGCGTCATTGTGAGTGAAAAACGGTAAATTTATTTTATTTCTCATGTTCATGTCCTCATGCCTTCAAATCTCTCGGGCCACAGCCCTTTCTAGTTAAGAAACCGCTAATTGCTCATATCCCGGACTCCGTAGTTTCATGGGAATTACGTTTCTATGAAGAAGAGACTCATTAGAATAACGCAGAAGTCTAATGGCTTTATATTTTCATCCAATCATGCTTTGACAAAAATTTTTTTTTTTTTTTTAACGATTTCTCCTACCATTAAAGACGATCTTAATCATACAACCTCACCCTTGACTCCCATGGCACTCCTCTCACAAGACAAGAGTGAGATGACTAAATGTCGCTTCACGTCAAACGTATAAATGACCGTAAAATTCACTATTGTGAGATGCTTCTCTTCGAACCCTTTGAATTTCTAAGGTTCATATTGAAATACTGCTAGTTATTTCGAAATCAAACCCCGCCTTCCCCTTCTGTCTCTGACTTTTTTTCTTCCATAGCGTATACAAGCCTAAACGTTTCCAAGCAAGCAATCAAGTGCCTCGTTAATGGCGATTAAAAGTCATTCAAAGCCCATTAAGGTCTCCCCTTTGACAACTAATTTTCCTTCTCTTTCAATTTATAATTTCCTCATTTCACTTCAGGAGAGGCGCCTTTCGGTGTTGATAGCTATTGTGTCTGGGTGTGGGGATTTAATTCTTTTCTGCGCATTATAGATACACACGCAAATGCATTACAGGTTGGCTTTGGTGTACGTATACGTATAACAGGTATAAGGGTGAACTTTCGCCTTTTTAGTCCTGCTCCCCGTCAACAAACCATGGCTTTTATCTTGAAACGTATTTCCTTTCCATCGAAAGTAATAACATTTTTGTTTTCGATATAGGGCTGTTTATACATGTCTTCTACTAGTAGGGACTTTTCCTTTCAATGTTTTATTCAAGAGGCCTCTAAACTAAATTTGACACGGCCAGGGGATATTTCCATTCATAGGTTTTCGTTTGGTTGAGGCAACGAGGGAAAGGCATGATCGTGAGTTTAAGCTCATTTGCTCAAAAAGCGTGGTAGGTACGTAATTTTGATATTTTTGTGAAACAAATTCAAATAAAAACCCATTTGATTTGTTCGTTTATTTTGAAAAATAATTACTGGTGGTGAGTGCTTACAGAACTTATGACATTATGAATTGAGATCTTTATGTGTTTCACCTATTCTTCCACTTCAGTTTACTCGTAAAAGGATTTGCAAGCGGTGGAATTGTTGTTTATTTGGCCAAACGTATAGAGTGAAGAAAAGGCTCTTCGCGTGTAGTGCTGTAAAACTTCCCGCTTCTTTGTTTCTTTCCTGCAGTTTTCCCTCAGTAGCCATTTGTTGTTTCCTTTTCAATTGTGTTTTATGGTGCTGGGTCACCTTTCCCATCTTTTCTCCGTTGCCTTATAGCTTTTGCTTCACTTGATTTTTTTTAAACTGCGCATGGTCGACTTTCTCAGAATTAACTCATTACAGCTGCAATTTTTTTCTTCCAAATGTGACACTTGATTTTAATATTCTTGGATTTCTTACCCGATATTTTCTCTTACTATTTTCATTTCTACACTTTCTCGGGTTCTCGTTGCGAGAAGCTTACTTGTAAACACCCCTCCTCCCTCACCAGTTTACGTGTCACCCTCAAAAGAATGATCAAGTTGCAGTTGAGAAACATCACGACTGTAAGTCTTATTACAAATGTATGGAAGAAATCTTTTTTCACTGTGAATAAACGTCTTTTTAAAGCGTGTTCGCTGAAGCACGATTGATTAATCCGAAAGACCGTGGTGACCCGGGGAGGGTGGAAATCAGGGTTTCTGTGAACAGATTGGAGAGAAAGGGTGAAAGGAGAGAAAGAGTGGCTTAAGAAAATGAAATTGAGTTTTCCCTTCGCGTTCCGTCCAGATTAAAGACTTAAGTTAGGAGTCTATCTGGGATTTCGGCCCTGCGTATAATTAGTTTAATAATCCATCTTCATATCATAAAAGATGAAAATATTATAAATTTAAAAAGTTTGAACAGTATCACAGGGGTGTAACTTATGTAAAATGTTGCACTAAGCTACTTTTCAACATTTTAAAAATTATAATATTCCTGCTTTTAATGAAGGCTAAAGTTTGTTGGATAAGGGAGAGCCAGGGCAATAATTATCAAAAAAAAAAACTTAAAGTGCTTCTGCTTAGTCGGCAAAAGATGAGGAGGGTCGGGCTACTCTCATCAAGCTTCTAAAAAGAAAGGGATAAAGTCGTTGTGAATTCACAGTGGGCGGCGCGGGGTTGAGGAGTTTTTGTACAATCTGGGATGTCTAATCAAAAGCAAGTAGGTGTGGTAATGACAATACCCACTTGAGCTTTACGCTTCTTTGGAGTGCTTTTCTGGTTGGAAAACAATAAGTATCGAGGAAATTGTGTGCTTTTCAGGAGGGGAGGGCACGTTGAAAAAAAAATAAAAATAAATAGGATGGCTTTGTGTTGCAATTTGATGACAAAAAGGGGTTGTTTGTGGTGTAGGGGGAGAGGCCTATTGAGTGAAAATTCTTTTGTTAGCTACGCTTCTGAACTTTTGGACGCCCTTATTTTTCGCATCAGAAGGAGTTTGTGTTGAATAGTCGGATAGGGGGTAAAAGGCCTGAAGGGAGTTATGGCAGACGGTAATAAAGCGAGATCCCTCTCTCTTTGGTAGCTGAGCTCTCTTATCAGCGAGCCACGAAACATTAAACTTTCGCCTTCTAGAAGGGAGATGAGAGCCCTTGGTGATCTCGATGAAAATTCTGAGGAAGTGAGAAACAAGAGAATGTTTCTGTCTGTCCCTTACTGCCACCTCTCTCTTATTTATAATGAATTTCCGCTGTTCCGCTGTTTTTCGTTTTTAATTTATCGCGTAATACTACTTCAACTTTCAGCGGCCCCTATCGTTTGAAATTATTTCAATCTCAACGGCCGCTAAAGCACGTACTCACCAAGGAACTGCTAAAAGCGTATTTTCTTCATCTTTCTTCTCCCTGAAGGATGGAAAGAGAATGCTAGACCCAGTTCCAAAAATAATTACGATCTTAACTAATGATAGTAGTGGAAAGTATAAGAATATTAGAGGGAAATTCTTATGGTAACAGATTGTACCTCGCCTATATCTCACTTTATCATCACCGTATCCGAAGGATCAGTTTCGCACTGCTCGCAGAGAAGCGGTTCTATCGTTTGGTGATGACGACGAAGGGTATATTGATCATAAAAATCTAGTCAAACGATGCCAACTGGCAGAAGAAATCTCCTTGCGAGGGAACTCACATTTAAATTGCAGTTTCCCTTATCGACAACGTCTATTTCGGTCAATGAATGCCCTCCCCCCCCTCCTGCACCCGTTCCAAAACAAGCGCGTTATAAATAGCAAAAACCAGACAATTACACATGGCGAACGTGGAAATAGTACGTTCACCAGAATTATGTTGGCAATTGTTTTTATTCGATCGTTCTCTTCGCTTCTACATTAGAGGGTTGCAGCAGGTCTTCCACGGGGGGAAAAAACGATTTTCTTGATAACGCGCAACCGTATAATAGAGCCTCGTTTATTTATCCGCCTTTCACGTTAGTACGATAGGGAAGAGGGAGGATGGGAAGACAGCTCAAAAAAATATGAGAAGCATTTGTCGGTTTCGTGGGAGGGCGCTTATTTTTATCGGTATAGAAATGTTTTTTTTTTTGCTTTGTTTTTGTAGACCGGCCTTTGAAAAGGTGATAAAGAGAATTGCGTCGAATGCTTCTTCCCTACATCTTGCTCACTTTTGAAGTAAACGCTATAACGTGCGAATCAGAGGAAATACGACTTGTTGTTTTTTTCTCTCCACTACAGATGTGCCTTGTAATTAATTGGCCCCTACCTTCATCTAAGAAAATAAATTTAGTAAATTGAGTTGTCGGCCGAATGAAATTAAAAATGCATGCGTGTTCCAGGAAAATGATGACTACGAAAACTAATTAATCAAATTGATTTTATTTATAAACATTATTTTGAGTCCGAATAAAAGGCTCGTTATTTTGATGAACTCAATACGTATTTCGTTGCATTTACAGTACCTACTGTACTATTTTCATTGAATTATTTTTGTTCGTGATTCTCAAAAACGTTTTCAAGACGTCACCCAACTACAACATCAGGGAGTTCCCGCTAAGGGTAACGCTAACGTTAAATCTATAGAAGCATAATTAGAAGCCTCCAGGGCATAAGGGGGAGTTGTACATGTGTTTCCTCGACCCCCCTCCCATCACAACTTGCGCACTCGGCGTTACGTGAATTATCGCCGTATTTATTCACTAATCCTGGATTTCATGTGCTCATTTAAATCTTCGGGAAATTCCGCATAACCGTACGATCTTCTTTTTTCATATCTCACCCCTAAAATAACTGAAATTCGCCATTACAATTGATAAAGCGGGCCTTAATATTCCAAGTTACCGCTCGAAACTTCAATTTTCAAGGCTCTTAAATTCTACTTCTAAGAATTCTAAGAATGATTGGCAGACGAGGGTAATTCGATACTTCCGATTCAAATTCTCAACGGAACCTTCGGCTGAAACTACTAACATATTGGACGCGATAAATGGAAAACCGTGACGTTATGCACTTTGTTTAAGACACGACCTACGAGTCATGCTGGTTTGTTGCCTAGTGCCCCTCGCCTCTTCATTCTTTTGTGTTATTCATCTGGTCGTGTTGACCGCCCCTTCGACAAAACACATTTATCAATATACCCTATGAGAGTTGAGCTTGCGGAATGATTAACTATCACTCTTTTGTTTATTTCCATTCCCTCAACAGTCAGCAAAGTTAAGAGCTTTTTGACGGGGAACTACCCGCACGTCGCTATTATTTTCACTAAATCCTTATACGTGAATGGTTTCGGTGTGTGGTTGTTCGGTAAAATTACTTCATAGCCTTTCTTGCAACCAAACACATTTATTCCCTCGAAAAATGAAGGATAGGTTTGCTAGACTCCACAGACGCGTAGCTTATGGAGGGGCATTGAGTGTGGTTACGTTGGACTATTTCTTGGTTATGGGAGGTAGTGGCGGGCAGGAGGCGCGGATGCAGGCTTTCCTAAGCGGAGGGGCCAAAAGTTCGTATCTGAGACTGAAATGCAACTTGTTTGGTCAAATAATCACATTATTCTAGAGCGTGGTCTAGTTTCGACGCAAATCCATTTGCGAACCGAAGGAATTGATGCTGGGGGAGGAATAGACAATTTTCTGATATGAATATTAAAATTCACAGATTCCAGGACAATCAGAGTTTCTGCTGAGAAAAATGATCAATGCGGTGCTTAATAGACGATTTCTGAAGCTAATCAGCGTTTGCGGCAAGTTTCGTGGCCTCAGAGTACTTTTGAGGTGAGCGATGGGAGTGAAACTTGTTTAACGGTATTTCTACTGAAAATTATTTAAAACCATGGAAGAAAAATAAAGAAATGAACCAACGACAACGAGGAACCCAAAAAATCCGTGGCATTCACCCTTCTTCTCCTCCTCATGATAATTTACCGGGAGGTATTTTCAATGCGTTCACGGAGGATTTTGAGACTTTTATTTCTGGATTTCATGTTAGTAAGTACAGAGTATTTTAATCTCTCTCCCCCCCCCCCGCCACCAATCAAACATTTTTCAAGTCGAGATGAATTGGTGATGGGTTTCAGTTGAAACTGACCTTTTCTCGTGGCGCTGTAAGACTAAATCACTACGGCTACGGCGGGAAGTACGTGGGGGGAGCGGATTTCCGCTGCCGGGTACGCTACATGGGGTTGGTCTTTATGCCGATCCTTTTGTACGGGGCGACCTGGTGGTGGCACCGCCCCTCCAAGGTGCAGAGGGCAAGAGTCGTCATCCTGCAGCGGCAGGCCTTGATCCGGGTAGTCATGGGACACAGGACTGTCAGCTCAGACACCCTTCAGGTCATGGCGGGGATGCCTCCAGCTGATCTCCTGCTAGACACCTGGGTGCACAGGCGCCGGGCCATCTCCAACTAGGTGGGGCTGGTGGGGTGTCGAGAGGACTGGGTGGACCGTCTTGCACCTTTGGTGTCGGGCGAGTGGTTGCCGGGGACGCTTCACCTCCTCGATGACTTGGTGGTGGAGGCCTGGCAGGGGCGTTTGGCTGGCAGTACGACTGGTAGGAGTTTGTTCGGCTTCTTGCCCGACGTGCGGAATCGGTTGGCGGCGGCCAGGTGGTTCATACCTGAACACGCGGCCACCTCGATCCTCACCGGTCATGGATCGTTCAACGCCAAGTTGTGGCTATTCCGTCGGCGGGACTCTGCTTTGTGCCCTTGTGGTGACGAGGACGAGACCGCTGATCAAGTGCTGCGCCGCTGCGGGTTCTATGACGACTTGCGTCATCGGGAATGGGGAGTGGAGCGCCCTCTGGTGGACCCGGCGCTAGTCGGGAGCCGGAGGGAGTTGGAAAAGGTCCTGTCCTTCTCCCGCGTCTGGTTCGTGCGGAGGGGACTGGGGCCCATGATGCTCATTGTAGGGTAGGGTAAATCGGGTCGGAGGCGTTTTGCCACTCTCCCGGTCTTGGAGAACGTCCACTTTCGCGTGGTCTCTCTCGGCCACGGCTGGCTGGCCACCAGTAGTGGCTAACGGATGGGGACCGGGGGAGCGACCCGCTCTAGCTGTGGCAGCCGGGCCACGGATGGGGTGGTGTGCCGGTTAAAGGTCGGGAACGGCCTAGGCACCGTTCATTCGAAGGCATCACAGCAAGAACCTTAACCGCCTCACAGCGCAAGAGCAGCAACATTGACGCTGGAACAGCAATCAACGGCAGCACATCCCAAAGGCGAGAGTCAAGATCCGAGTCAAACAGGAAGGCCCTTAGCCACCACACACCAATGTGACTAACGGAGACCAAGTCAAAATGGAATCTCTTATCCAGAGGACGCAAAGTCGAAAATTGAAAATGAAAAGGGATAAAATCGAGCAACCAGCTCACATATAATACTCCGGATCCAAAACACCACGACCAGAAGCAACCCGTCCAGTCACTGGACTCACTGGTCGTGGTGTTTGCGAGAGTTGCCTTTCAACACTGTGTTAATTTATCCGGCGTTTTCCAATTAATACAGCCATGAAGTAGAAGTTTTGAGGCTTCTTTTCAGTTACCGTGGAACCCGGTTTGGCCGTCCACAACTGCGCCCACAATCTGACGTATAGCCCCAAAATAACATTATTTTAGCACTAAATATCGACCGAAGTGCAAGTTTTCTGGCTGAATATTCGTGAAATTTCAAATTTCAGATCTTTGCTGAAGCGAAATTGCTCGTTTCTTGCCTTTATTTTTGCGAAGTCATAGCAAATTTCTGGGTCCTTCTTTTTTAGTGAGCGCGGACTCTATAGGTATGCTGTCCCGGACTGCGCCCATAGCCTGGCAAATAGTCGTGTAATTGTGACATTGAGAGATAAATACTTGTGACTTTGAGTTTGAAAGTTTCAGTCCTAATTTGAGTGAAATTAGAAGTTTCGTTGCCCAATATCTGTGAACTTGACCGTTTCAGGTTTTAACTTGAGCCAATTCACAAGTCTTCGGTCTTTTTGTTAGCAAAATTGTGAGTTTAGATGTTTTATTGTGGCTATTTTATTTTTATTTTATTGGCTATATTATTTTTTAATGCTCCATTTATTAATGCTCATATTCCAAGCCTGGGGCCTTCCTTGGGTTGGGGCCCCTAGGCGGTCGCAAGCCCTGCCTGCCCCTAAAAACGGCCCTGTCGATGTTATAAGAAACGTGCAATAGGTCATTCAGGTCGAGAGGTCAACCCTGAGCCTGGGGGTTCGGTTATTCATACTCACATTTAAATATTCATTTTCCATTTTTCTCCTCAACTGTATTTTACGAAGACGTTATAAGAGGGGCTTGTACAGTTGATTTCTCGACCCCCGTCCAATGATCTTCGTCTACATTGCAATCTCGATTTTCTCGTCTTATTTCTGCATTAATCCTAGATTTCGAGATCTCATTTTGATCTAAATGCAATTATGTGTGCGATTATTGGTGTGCGATGTGCAGTTATTGGCTGCGGACAACCACTGGTGTTCCAAATGTAGCAGCGTGGCGCGAAGGCGACTCGTCGTGCATTTATTGTGCCATATTAAAAAGAGATGGAATGAGTCAAACATTTTTTCCTCGCCTATTATGCCCACATAATCATATGCTTCATTATTTCCTTCTCTTTCTAACTGCGCAAGAAAATGTCTCTGTGCATGTGTTAAGGGTTTTGCAGTTCCGGGTTAGTCAATTTTTTTTAAAAGAATGGACGGGGTAGGAGGAATCGTAAAACGCCCCTAACCTTGCGAGCATAAACTCTTTATATCCTGCTCATCTGTTTTCCCTCTGTTCTGTCCTGGAGAAGAAGCGTATAAGTGAGAAACTTGCACAGGAACGATGTAAGAATAAGAAAGAGGGTAAGAGGGCGAGAGATGTCCTTCCACCCGTTTCGAACTTCTATAAGACGAGGGGGGACTGGTTGATGAGGGTACGGTATTTTCTGCTGGTTAAGCACAAGATCTCCCCTCCCCCCTCTCTTCTTAACAACCTCAACTTCTTCACAACCCTTGTGAAGTGTGCCCAGGGTTGCTATGGAACAAGTGAAAAGAAACTGCGTTGTGGGGTTGTGGAGGTGAACACCCCCCTCCTCACCACCACCGTTCATCCATTCGCTTTTTAGAGCCTTTCCGTGCACTTTTGAGCAAAAAACTCTTTTTCTTTCTCGGAAGTTTACCAAGACTTACTCACCCTTCCCCTCCGCCCACACAGGCGGCACCATGACTTAGGGTTAATGAGTCTGCACATTTGTTCCCTCCATCGGGGTGTACATACTACGTTTAAATCCCACAGCATTCAAGAAGAGAAGGGGCTTGGAAATCTACGCCCAAAAACAGAGAAGAGAAAAGAGAAATTTGCGCGTCAATTTTTCCCCCAACTTGGTTAAAATGTCTAAAACAATGAAAAAAAAAGGAATGAGGGGAAAAGTTCGTTTTAACTTCTTGTTCATCTTCATTTCTTCCTTTCTTCCAGAAATTATTCAATGAAGACTTTTAGCTCCTAATAAAGACCGAGAACAATGCAGTTGCGTTGAAATAGTTAACGGCGGCCTGGGACTGAAATAGTGGACTGTGACACTGACTTCTCTTCAACCAGACCTGACCGTGCGGCAAAGTTTTTAATAACGACAGCCCATGGGCTCTCGACTTTGCATTAAAATTGCCTCTTTTTTTCTTTATTTTCGAAGAGAACGAGTGAGAGATGTGAGATTTCTCTGCAATCCAATCATGAAATAACAAAACAAAGGCACTGAACATGGAACGAGGGAGTCTTCCGAATGGCTTTCCTTTCAAATTCTTCTTTCTGTTTGTCTTTGGAGCTGTGAGGTGAGAAGGTTGAACATCCTGAATCGTTATAAAAAATCCAAGTTCATAATGGAACTTCTCCTCAGAGAGCGAGAGAGAAAGAGAAACAGATAGAGAGAGAAAGTGGTGGTTGATTAAACGTACATAGGTTAGGTATACAGCGTGTTCATTAATTAGCTGTATACAGAAGAAAGCAAGTTAGGGGGAACATCATTAGCGAACAAATTGACTATTCGGAGGTTTTGGAAATTCCGCTTTGTTCCCGAGATATGACACAATGTAATCGACTCACAGGTTACCAAGACGGCGGAGAGCACGGCTGATAAACGGTGAAGGACCCTGTTTCTGAGAAGACATATTAATTCACTCAACGCTCAGTATCTACCCTGAACCCTTTCATCGCCGCACAGAGTTTTAGGAAAACGAATGAATAATAGCGCATTGGGACTAATTGTAAGGATGAAATGTGAAGGTTGAAACACGTTTTAGCCTGTATGATAAGCCGTTCCTCAAGCCTTTCTAAACCTCTAACCTCCCTCACAAACTGGGAAAACGATAAAATAACGCGTGATTCCACCGTTTTTGAGGGAGATTGAAGTTGAGCAAGGTTCGAGGTACGACTTAGCATATAGGCTTAAGGCCTAAAGGCCTATTTGCACGTACTCCGGCCACCGGGCGGAGACAAAATCACACGTTCGTCACTCGGCCGAGTACTGTCTGAGGTGATTACACTGGGTCGGCCGAGCGCACTGTCTCGGCCGAGCAATCGGTACGCGTAATTGGGCCTTTAGTTATGAAATTCTTCATTAG
The DNA here is from genome assembly GCA_038030265.1 of Corythucha ciliata. Classification (NCBI taxonomy): domain Eukaryota; kingdom Metazoa; phylum Arthropoda; class Insecta; order Hemiptera; family Tingidae; genus Corythucha; species Corythucha ciliata. The sequence continues at coordinate 42,109,154 of CM075938.1, read as the reverse complement.
TTTCTCCGTTGAATATTTCTTGCACGGAGGGTTCACGTCGGAGCAATAGTGAGAGAACGAAAGCTGTGAATTTGTCAAGTAAATATTCGGATTTTGACGTTTGGTGGAGAACAGAACTACATCAGAAGCACTCGAGTACGCTAATTCGGCTGAATTAACTTTTCTACCATGGTACGGAGCCTCAGGATTGATCGGACAAGAAATTTGGTAGTTCGGGTTCTATAAGTGCCAATAATCCTAAAAAATGGCTTTGAAATGGCCAAACCCTTTTGTGTAATGAGCAAGATTCGTGAAAATGCTCTTTACAACAAGCCCGTGAAATCCGTGAAGTTTGTCTTTTTAGCGACCCCACGAGATCGTTTTTTTTTTTTTTTAAGCGCAAGATTCGCGAAATGTTCATTTTGAAGGGTCCGAGTCGGGGGCATTGTGTTTTTTAAGGAACTAAGGACGAAAATAGTTCTTGAAATAGTCAAAACCGCGAAATCTGGTTCCGAAAGAGACTTTGAAAGGGGAAAATCCGTGGAATGGCTTTCCTGAAGGACCAAAACCCATGAAATTGCGCGTTTGAATCAGTTAATTTCCTACGAAATTGGCTTTTTTTAGGCAGTCAATCCTGTTAAATTGTATTTTTAATTACGGCAATAATTCAATTGATAAAATAGTCGTAAGTCACGTTCCGCGTGTAACCGGTGTCTGACTTATATTGGAGAGGGGGGAGCGGCAATTCAAATTCTTCCCCTCCCCTGAAATTTATAATTAACCCAGTATATACTAATATAATTAACGTAATGTACAAATTATTGTCAAAAACAGTGGCGAGACAGATTCTCCGAAGAAAACGTTTTCAATTCGCCTTCCCCTGCAATCTCACCACACTCAGTTCTCCGTGCTTTCCGCGTCAGCATTTTCTCTCGCTTTCCTTCCCATCCCCTCTCTTCGTTTAACTCTTACCGCACCCCAAAACCTCAATTCGATTAATTTCCGAGTATAAATAGGAATGTGGTCGAAACTTCGAAGAATGTTTTCCCCATCACACTATTGTCAGGAAAAGGGGTCGGAGGGGTCTGGCAAACGGAATGGCAGTGAGCCCCCAGGAACCAAAGGTGGGTGAGGCTTATGTGTCGGGTTGAAGGGTGGTGGGGGGTAGTTCAGCATTGCACACTCAAACCAGTGAGACTGAAATTCTCCCCCTCCCCCTCGAACCGTCTACTCACTCGTTACGATAATGAATCTTTGGAATGGCTGACAATGCTGCACTGGGCTTTGGTATCAGGCCAAAACTAACAATAATAGAGCGCAAGTTCTGATTGGGTTTAAAGCTAATCGGTCTCGCTAATGGCTAGCTGGGGCTTCTCGTTAATGTAATTTACTTAGTTTCAAATTGAAGTGATCAGAGCGGGACAAGAAGGGAAAATGAAAATGTAGAGGTTGAAAATAGAAAGGCCAGTTTAGTGTGTTTAAAATACGCATTTTTACAATATGAAATTTTCAGTGAATTGAATACGTCTCGTCAACCCAAGAAAATTGATGAGTGGTGGGAAGGCAACATCCTGCTGTCGAAGATACCTCCTTGCCCCGACTTACACCTGTAAACCTGCTTCTTACCTCTTATTTGTAGTAGTTGGTCATATAGATGAATTTGATATAAAACACCTGATTAAAAGTGCTGCACACTGTGCGGTAAGTACTTTTCGCAAATCCCCCCTCAAGCACGCGTCGCACTTAATATAAATTTGCGATTTTCAACATTCACGCTCGAGAGAATGCGAGATAGCGATCAGTTTGTTGATAGAAATTGCAGCCTCCCTCTCGTTCGCTTATCCAGAGTTCCCCTTGGTTAAGGATATTGTGCCAATCCGTTGTGTATTGATAGCTAGTTAATAATACCGCTTTAGCTCTAAAAATAAAGATAGGCTTTTTCTGAAACGTTTCACTGTCTATCAGTGTCATTGCATAACTCCTCTTCAGGTATACCCTTTCTACAAGTCTCTACCCTCCTTGCACCATCTGTGTCATGATTGGGCGATTAAAACCCCTCAAAAACAGGCGGGGTGAAATGAAGACGGGAAAAAAACAAAAAAACAAACAAACCCCTGGTTAGTTTAAAATGAGAACAAGAGAGGGGTGAGATGGTTTTTAACGGTACATTTAGCACGGGCGATCAAAACGGAAATGGTAATTTATTTTCATCCCGATAAAGCCTGTCATCGCAAAACTAAATGTTATAAAAAAATGCATGAGAAAGGAAGATTATAATTATATAATGAATCGACTTTTTAATCTCACACCCTCCTATTCTTTTTTAAATACAGCACGCAGGTGACAAGAGCGTGAGACGAAAAGGGGAGGTGGCGTGTGTAACTCAAGTATAACAGCCTGCGGAGTTCTGCGAGGGGGGGGGGTCAATGTAACGTGGTTATGCAAGGGAAGGGAAGGGGCATCACCGGAATTTCTACCTCTCTATTCACTCTCCTCTTAATGTTATCGTTTTTTCTGGCCCTCAAGGTGATGTGCAATGTTCATACATTAATAATCCCCCCCTTTTTTTAGTAGGACAGGAGGGGAGCCTTCGAGTGGAAAGACGCCCTTTTGAGTTACCATTTTTCAAATTTCAAAAATCATCTCACTTTATTTATTTTTCCTGACTATATTTTGATTTCATGTGGGCTTTAAGTTGATAACGAAGCTGATCCTGCGTTAATTCTACATAAGGCACTAGAAACACACTATCAACCACTAACTACTACAACAGAGATATAAAAATGACTTATACTTGAGCGATTCCAAACCAAGAAGGGCCAGAAAGTTCGTTGGAGAGGAAAAAAGTTCGTTAGTATTGCCTTTGTGGAGAATGACTCACTTCGTGCAATAGCAATGAAGTACAGAGAAAACAACGGAAGGATTATAAAAAAATTGAGCTTTTCCTCATGTGAGAGAGATGAAAGACCATTGAATAGCAAGAATTCTATGCACATTGGAAATAAATATACCCGGAAACCCTCGTCGGCCCTTACGGTACGTCCAGGATGGGTTTGTATAGTGCATCATAAGGTGCTCTTGCAGAAACGCGTATTTCTTGAAGATGTCACGGGTGATTTTGGACTGTGGCGTTTTATATATTTTAAAAAACGATATTCATTTCCTTTCCCGAATCGATCCAACTAACCCACCCCTATATAACCAGACCGCCCTTCCATTTCTTCTTATAACATCGGCACTTCGTTAGGTTGACGAATGACTCTTGAAAGAGAGTTCGTGATTACTTTCTTTCGTCGCTCAATCATTATTAAAAAGGCAGAAAAAAAGAATAGCCGTTGGGGAGGACAGTGATGAGAGAGAAGGTATGATAAATCACGCCAAAATTATTATGGTCACATGCCTCCTTCTCCCACCTGCATTTGATCGGTAAGAAACCGACGTTGAACACGCGATCTTTTATTTTTTCATTATTATCTCCAGAGGGTTATCACAATTTTTTTTTTTAGTAAAGATCGCACCCTAAATATACTGCCTTCCGCAAACGTCATTAGCTCACCAAAACGCACACAGGCGATGACGTATGGATTTATGTGACGGCCGCGCGCGGCTTCAGGGGATGGTGCGCTTTTCACTCTGGGTTTCTCTCTCACCCCTCGCTATTATAAGCTCCCTGAACGATCAACTAGCAACCTATCCCTTCTCTTCTCAATCTACCTTCCAACAGAGGACTGCAATACCTTACAGTTGAAGCCTCAAGCCGGATAATTCAGTTTGAGTTATTACCCGCCCACGGATTAACAAGTGGTAATAGATAATTTATTACCGGCTGGCATTGTCGAATTTGTAAACCATCTGAGGCCCGATCTATCAAACATAAAATAATAATAGAGGAAAAACGATTTGTTTGTAGCTACGTAGATACGTCATTAGGCAGCAAAAACAAAACAAAAGTCTATCAACAAAATTGAAAGCCAGCATTCCATTTATACGCCAAATACACGCAAAGAAAATATAGTTTTACCTCGCACAGGTATTTTATAGAAATTGTAGAACAAATAAAAAAAAATTTCGCTCCGGCAGCTGGCGGTCGGAAAGAGTGCATTTCATTTTGTATACGGATACCCTAAGCCGTCCCAGAAGTAGTAATGTTGAGACCATGATTTGTTTCGTTTATGTTTGACCCTCCCTCGTACTGTTTGCTGCCGGGTTTGTTTAAGCTGAACTTAATGGGAATCAAAGGCTATTTCAAAATGGAATCATCATACCGAATATGATGCTTCTAGAATCAACTGGTGATTTTTAGTGATTTTTTTACCATTTCAACCCCTATTTCCCCCCCCCCCTCCACCTTGACCGATTTGGCCCAAATGCAATACCGACCGGGATCTTATGACTACTGATTTTTTACATAAAGCGCGTTCTGCTAAATTAATTTCTACGAGAGTTATCGTGCTAACAAGACCACACACTTACTTCCACCCCGGGGGCACCACCCCCTCCCCCTTGACTTTTTCAAAAAATTAAAATGGGAATCAAAGGCTAGTCTAACATGGATCATACGTACCGAATATGATGCTTCTAGAATCAACTGATGATTTTTAGTGATTTTTTGACGACTTCAAGCCCGATTTTCCCCCCTCCACCTTGACCGATTTGGCCCAAATGCAATACCGACCGGTGTCTTATGACTACTGATTTTTGTGCCAAAGCGCCTTCCGCTAAATTAACTTCTACGAGAGTTATCGTGCTAACAAGGAAACGGCCATAATATTATAATAAATATATAAAGATATATATATATATGAATTCCGGAGACCACTGAATTCGTGTTCTAGAGGTTCTGAAACGTGAAAAAAACATGACATGACCCATGTTTGCCACCATCACGACGAGACCAATAGTGCATTTTCAGAATGAAATGCACTAACAAAAGTCTATCAACAAAATTGAAAGCCAGCATTCCATTTATACGCCAAATACACGCAAAGAAAATATAGTTTTACCTCGCACAGGTCTTTTATAGAAATTGTAGAACAAATAAAAACATAATCCGAATTGTTTTATACTTGTAAATTGCCCTTACTCTCTTCACTATTTGGAGGCGGCGGAAAACACTCACTCACCGTCGCCATCTTTCTTGTTTCATCTTCTGACCACCGTTCCGTTATTCGCGAGTTAAGTTTTGAGTTTTCCCCAATTTTAGCACATGATTTACGTTTTTGTCAGTTTCAGCCACAATTTAGCAGTTTTCTTCGCTTATAGGCATGAATCTGAGCCTTTTTTCGATTTTAGCAGAATTTGTCTCCAAATATAGCAAATTGGTGCATTTTCTCAATTTTGGCCGTGAATTAGCGATTTTTCTCAATTTTAACCGCGAATCAGCGTTTTTCACTTTCAGCTGTGAATTCGCGAATTTCTCTATTTTAGACACGAATTAGCACTTTTTCTCCGTTTCGGCCGCGAATTATCTCTCAATTTTAGCAATGAATGAGCAAGTTTCTCTCTTTTATTCATGAATTAGTTTGTGTTTGTGTGTTTTTTTTGTTTTGTTTTTTTTCTTCAATTTTAGCCGCGAATTAGGGGTTTGTCTAAATTTTTGCCGTGTATTAGAGCTTTTCCCTTTTTCAGCCGCAAATTGGCCTTTTTCTCGAGCAGTTTTTATCACTTTTAGCTATGAATTAACGCTTTTTCTCGATTTTAGCCGAATTTTCCCTCAGGAATCACGAAATAGCATCGTGTGCACCGAACTTTATTCTACAGTCAAAGCTGGGATAAGTCTGGTTGCTATGGCCTTTTTGTAAATAGTTATGTGAAGTTATTCGCGGGAAGGCTAGTCCATGAGATATCCAGTTATTGATAAACCCACCCTTATACATTTTTCTCAATTTTTAATCGCTAAATTAGCGTTTTTCTCGAGCAATAAATTAACGCTGTTTCTCTTTTGGGCGGGGGCCTAAGATCAGCATATGAGCGTTTTCCCCCAATTCACAAAAAATTGGCTTCTAAAACGCTAAATCTGCTGTTTATTCTCAATTTTTTTTTAATTTCAGCGTCAAATCGACAGTTTTTTCACTTTTTTTCAGCCATGAATTAGCATTTATGTTTTCGAAGTTTATTCGAATTTACCGTCAGAAATCACGAACCCTCAGTTATTCTTGATTTCAGCCACAAATTATCGCTAATAGTACTCATTTTTAGCCGTGAATTTGCAATATTTTCCGGCGCATTACTGTTTTTTATAATTTTTTGCCGCGAATTTGCAATTTTTTTTCACTTACAGGCATGATTTAGCGCTTTTTTAGCCGTTGTATAGGGCAATACAGACTCAAGTCAAATAAGAATCACACCTCAAATTTGTCCTTTATACTTTACTTTCATTCCTCACTTCTTTGCCCCCGTGTTCCAAGATCCAGGCGAATGTGATTCCGGTGCGCGTTTGAGAATCGGATACAAGTATGTATCTCCAATTCTCCAGCGTGAAAATGTGCTATGAAATACAGAGTAAAGGGCAGAAGTTGAAACTTATGTTCTATACGAGTTGCGAGTAATCCCTAAACCGTTCAGGCATATTTTTATCACTGTAATAATGCCTGAATCCTACCGTTTTGAATGTTATTTTTCATCATACCTCATTCATCACAGTCATATTATGAGTCTCCCGACACCTCCAGCAAGATTGTATCTTTTGTTTACCGAGCTCGATAACCAGTTCTGCTCTAGCCCTTCCCCGTCTGCTTTGAAACAAATGGAGCTGGAATAATAATCGAATGGTCCCAATCATGGGACCCACCTTATAGGACCGGCTTTTACTAATTGAGATCAAATCCAATAGACACGAACACCCTTGAAAAAGTAAATACACCCGTTAATTAGGCGGCTTATTCTAGAACGATTAATTACCCCCATGCGAGTGGTGGGAGGGGAAGTGAAATCGGGAGAATGTGTTTTGTTGCGATAATAAATTGGTCATTATTATTCTTAAACCTTCCCGACTCCCCACCATTGCTCGCTCTGTCGCACCCATCAGAAAAGTATCGAAACCAATCTATATGGAAATTCACTACATTTTGAAAGTGATACATTATTGCATCCGATCCATCCTTCAACTATACGATGTTTTTTATACCCCGGAGGGATGACCTACTATAGTTTCCTACAGCACCAAAAGACATGGTTGTGTTTGTTGTCCGAATGGAAAGATGCGCGGGGGGCTTTCTACGTTTTAGCATTGACGCGCCTTTTGGGTGAAGAGATATTTGTTTTTCGAATTATAGAAGTAGGGGGGGGGGAAGAGGGAAGAAAGCAAGGAAAAAGTTCGCCTCTGGAAGTGGGTCTCCATTTAGGGAAAGGGGGAAAGATTTGTTTTTGCGGGGAAAACGTGGCCTTAGACGCAATATGGCGTCCGCCGTAATATACCCCGCGGGAGTCTCCCTTTCCCCTTGAAATACTCCCTCCTTTTCTAATTCTTCGGTTTCTTGGCTTACTACTCTTTTTTTGTGCATGCATTTTTTTTTCTATTGTACAAAAAGAAGAAGCAATGGTGAATACGCAGGAGAAGGAAAACGCGTATCGGGATAATTCGAAAAAAAAGAGTGCAGAGGTACTTACTGTCATCATTGTCGACCCATCGTATAACAATGACAAGAGACATAGTATCAATAGCTTTAAGAGGGGTTAAATTGTTGCTCTCTAAAAAGATAGAAAAAGGACGACAAGCATTTAGAACTAACGGAGATTTGACCATCTTCTCTTTAACTCTTGTTTCAAGACTTGACATTACAGCTAGGGGAAAGAGAATTTTACGTTTAGTTTGTATTACATGTATTCTCTTAAAAGTCGCTCTCAGCTAAACTTTTTCATTTTACATGGACATAATTTCGAGTTACTTTACTTTTTTTTACAACTTATAGTAGTTGAGAATATTGCTCATTTTGCATAAAGGAAAAGTGCGAGGGTGGTGGTAAAGTGAGTTGAAATTAGATGTGATGTATACAGGGCTGCAAATTATTCCATTAATAATTCGCTCGGTAACCAGCGGAAAGTCAGCTTAAAAATATTTACATAAAATGGAACTCACTTTCCGTTCGCCCACTCTATTTTGATATACTTACGTCCTATCAATCCGAACTCGATACCCTGAGGAAAAACTCTGCCGCCTTTTTCTATTACTCCAAGGAGATTATGTCCCCAACACTCCAACCAAACGCAAGATTTAATCTTCTTCCATATACCGTATCCAAAAAACTTATAAAGCAATATCTGAGCTACTACGCGTTCGAATACCCAGTGGAAGATACCGTCACTCCTATAATTCGAGGAATAGGAATGAAGGGAGACTTTTTCCTCGGAGTTTTCTTTCAAAATAGTGCGAGATGAAATGAGGGGTTCTAGACGAGAATGTGAGAGAGAGTAATTACCACTTTCTATACATGACCCCATATACATTCTAAGGGCCATGAGAAAACTAAACGAAATGGGGAAGGGGAGGTCGCTTTAAGTGCACTTTAAGCTTTTCTCTGAGTGTACTTCCCGTTGGGCTGATGATGCTGAAACAATTCAAGTTTAGAGCAAACGTTTTCGTATATGTATATCCACGCGTCTACTTGAGAAGGTCAAACGGAATTATAATCTCGAAAATTTATTTTGAAGTTTACACCGAGTTCTAAAACTGGTTATTTCGATGTAAACAACAAATTTTTCTCCTGGGTAGCGGGGGGTTCCGAAAAATTGATATGTATTTAATTTATTTTCGGATAAAGCGTGAAAATGTGGGATCCCTCTTTCTACTAATACTACAATTATGCCATTAAAATGAAAATTTTTTGAATTTGACTCATCATTCAAACCCAAATTTCACGCAGTTTCACTTGTTTGGGTTTTGTACTTTTAAAACCGAATTTTCCTGGTTTCCGCTCTTTGGATCAACATTTTTGTGATTTTGACTCTTTAATTCACTAGCGGATTTCCGCTATTTCGTGAGGTTGACTTCTCTATTGCTTATTAAACCGTAATATCTATTATTTACTAAATCTTGCTATAACTAAACCAGTTCGACGGATATCTATTTATCTACTATTTCAAAACCTAATTTCTATAATTTTGGTCACCGTGCACAGACCACACATTTTTACGAATATTGCTCCTTCAAAAACCAAATTTACCATCCAATTTTTGGTTCCGCTAGTACTAAAACGAACTTTGAGGGTCGAGCGTCTTTCACAAGCTGGGCATCTCAACACAATTTCACGTGCATGGTTGACTGTGAAATGTCGTAAGTTTTGGCTTTTGAAAAACCAAATTTCAAGGATTCGGCTCTTTCAAAACCCAATTCCACGGATTTTATCTCTTAATTTTAGCTGCGAATTAGGGCTTTTTATACATTACATCCGTGATTCGAGATTTTTTTTTTTTTTTTCAATTCTAGTCATGGATCAGCACCTTTCCCAATTCAGCAAGGAATTTGTCATTTTTTCATATTTTAAGCCTGAAGTAGCGCTGTTATCAATTTTAGACTGGAAAATGCTTCCAGATACTGAGAATTAGTGCTTTCTCACAATTAGCTTCGAATATCAGCACATTTCCTAAAATTTTAGCCCCGTACTTTAGTCTCAATATCAGTACATTAGCGCGCTTCACATATTAGCACAAATTAGCGCTAGGGCTATATCATTTTATCTCAATTTCAGAACTAAACCCCTAAAACAAACTGTTGTTTTTTTTTTTTTTTAGTTGTTACATAGTTCACAAGCTCTGTGCTAAGCGTCTGTGGAGCCTATAAAACCTATCAGAATGCTTCATTTTTCGAGGGAATGAATTTGTTTGGTTGCATATACTCCACTGCGGCTACTATGAAGTCGAGTGCAATCGTCCAAGGTCAACGAAAAGGCAAAACTTTATATTTTAGGCGCTGATGGCCCACTGAAGGCGTTTTGGCCGGCACTGGACAAAATGTCGCTCTTACGCTATCGGTGGATTTGGCATGAATCCAATTTGAAATTGAACTGAACCGCGTATCTCGGTGTTTCTCGACACGGGCGTGTCCGACAATTGAATCGAGCCGTTGAATGGGTTCCACCTCCAATGCCGCTGTTTTTGGCCAGCCCCTTCCTCTCATAATGGTTTCTGGCGACGGCTTTTCACACAGTTAAAAGTAGCACTGGAGATATACATATTGATCGCATAGTATTCGTATTCATCACTGATTGGAATGTGCCTGCATGGGTTAACCACACGGCACGGATTACCACCAAAAGTTTAGAAATCCAAATCGTGTGCTGACTTCAATGTTCAGCCACAAAAACTGCCGAAGTGCCGAGCACCTTTCTGTTTTAGTCTCCTGTTCAAAAGGAATAGAGAAGCCAAATCACCGTCCAACCGGATACCATGTCTTCTTTTCACGTTCACATACACGTTCACGTTTTCTTTCACGGTTCACTGTTCTTTTGTGTTCGTATACATGAACATAAATACTTGAAATTCCCTGTTTTTCCATCTTTAAGATTTTCAGTCTGATTCCCTCGCCACTACCGTAGGTACGTTACTGAGGACAGAACCCGAGACAAAACGCGTCCCGGGATGACTTTGCCCGGGACGAGGGATATAATTAGTCAAACCGGGACTGTTTCGGTTACCCAGGAATGGTTGGCAACCCTAATACCTGGAAGGCAAGCCTCTGAATCTCACTAAGGTCCTTCTATATTTATCTACAGGCCCGCGATTTTCCTGTTCTGGCCCCCACCAGGCCATAGAGTCCTCCGCCTAGATATCAACATAGACGGGCGATAATTTTTTCATCCCTGGAATCTTGCATCCAGTTCCGACCTTCCGAGGCTGCATATTGTTGTGATTCTAGTCTGAGCTAACCAATCGCGCTTTGCGCTCGTACTGAAGAATTTGTCTCTACGAAAATGATCCACGCCTTACTTTCTTGACATTTAAGTATTACCTCACTGTTTTTCAAAAATTGTAGCTTGCTGTTCAAAAATACCAGGACTGGAAAAGTTCGATTATGGAATTTTAATGAACAGCCTACGGAGAAGGTCGCGCAAAAAAAAGGTGTTCTCACAAATTGTAAGAATGTTGCGTTGTGACCTTATTCCTCCCCCGTTTCACTGTAATCCCTGATTCCTTTTAACACGCTCACCTCATCCCCATTGCAGTCACCACTCTTTTTATGTACACCTCCCTTTCCACTCCGTGAACGGTGGTAATTTATATGTGTTTGAAAAAGACTTGCGTGGGGAGAGGGGTGCTTGGTAGAATGGCTAAAAGGAAAAAGAGAGAGAACTTTATGGGCCGCGGAGGAATCAATCCCAGCGTCTTCTTGCCATTCCTTTCGATCCCATCTTAAATCCTTAGCTCTCACCCTTCAATACATCACGTTCTGTCTTTTCATCTTCAAGTAACACAGATCAGAAACAGAGCGAGGGAAGATGTGAAGGAAGAGGGTGGTTCTTACCCGAATAAATGAATGTTTATTTTATGCTGTTCAAGCTATGGGAGGGGTATCTTAATAAAGAAGCAGGAATAAAAAAATGTCTAGTCCTCTCCCGCAACTTCTGCCTTTTTCTCTTCAGCCTAGGGGCATTTCACAGTGAAATCATGGATTGAAGAATTGAAAAAGAAATATGTGGAATGTAGTATATTACAATATTAGTGCGGAAAATAGCTCATTCCGATCGAATACCATTGCTGCATCAAGCACAGCATATTGTGCGAGTTCGGAACGAACTGATTCAGCTAGATTTTATCGTACATCATTTCCTCTATAAATAGGTCCGTTCCATTGTTTCGCGAGTGCTACACTTTTGAAGAAAATCATCTGGTTTCATTCAATTTTTCAGAATAAGTCAATGAATTCACATGATTTTCTACACTAGTGCAAAACAATGGAACGGACTTAATGTATGTGATCGTACCTGTGTTCACTACCTACCATAATTTCCTTTTAAAATATGGAATTAAAAACAAATAGGCGTTTGGAATTGTGGCCCGAATTCATAGCCGTGCCCAACGATGTATAAAAGAACTAGATTGCTCATCATTACTGATAAAGAATAGCAATCAGTTAAGTTCCCAAGTGGTTGAGAGGGGTGGAGTTTCAAAATAAGTACCGTGTTGACATAACTACACAAGGAGAGGGGCAGGGTGATTGTTTATCAGGGGACGACCTGCCCCCTCCAGTCCGCTGTGAGCAATCCAGGTTGGCCGTACCTTGAGCAACGATGTATAAACCTGGATTGCTCACAGACGACTGGAGGGGCGTGGAGGGGGCAGGTCGTCCCCTGGTAAACAATCACCCTGTCCCTCTCCTTGTGTAGTTATGGCAATATGGCGCTTATTTTGAAACTCCACCCCTCTCATCAACTATGGGAGCTTATTTGATGGCTATTATCAGCTGGTCTTTATAAGCAGTGATGAGCAATCCAGTTCTTTTATTTATCGTTGACCTTGAGTTGAGTATTTCCTTATCTCAATTCAAAACAGGTGATTCACTATAATATTAGTTGTTGGTTCTCAAGGTGACTACACTTTCTATAGGTGCCGCAGATATTCGGCCATTACTGTCCTTCACCTACGTCACGAGCTGTCCCAACCGCCTTTGCGCTAGACACATGACACAGTACATTATTAATTGTTACTGGGGTGTGATTATTGAGAATTCATAAACTTCTATTTCAAAATTAAGTTGCTCTGTTGCTCTAGGGTGAGCAATCGGGAGTAAAGGACTACTGGTGACGTCAGTCCCCACCCCTCCCGACGGATGGGCAGGGGGAAATCTGCTACAGAAGAGTTTAGTCACCTAGGTTGGTTCTATGGCAGGTTGGAACAGACCTAAAATGTATCGGTTAATAATAAAGAGAACGCGAGAAGTTATCAGAGGAGGAGCGAAGAAGAGAGGAGCTCATAATTTTTCTCCTATGGGTGTTAAGAAAAAAAAACTCCATTAGAAAAGTCTCGCTAACTAAACGCAAGGTCCTCTTCTCCGCCTCCCCACCTTCGTTATGACTTCACTAATCAGGCGCTGACAACTTCTTTTACACCTCACCCCCTCACGTCCATCCCATAACTTCTCACTCAAAACCGTTCTTGAGGTCAACTTTGAAGGTATTTCTACTTCCACTCGTAAGCATCAACCACCCGATCTTTCCAAGCTTTAAGTCTAGTGAGTGGGAGCCAGAGAAAAAGAGTGAGAAAGTAAGAGAGTTTGAGTGGTGTGAAAAAATAGGGCGAAAAAAGTATAAGGGAAAAGTCTTAATGTCAATTAGTGGTGCCGAACTGACAGAAAGAACCTTTCACTAATGGTAGAGTAGTGTAAAAAAAAAAAAGAGAAAAAAAAGAGAAAAAAAACAAAAAGAAAAAACAAAAAAAAAAACAAAAACAAAAAGGAACTAATTGAAAATATAGAAATTTTATTTTTTTTCAACGATCATATTTATTTGGCGAAGGCAATCAGAAATATTATATTTATGTACACTGAAAAATAGCTTTGTTATTATTTGGCCCTCTGTTTTAATAAAACATCAAATACAAATAATTAAATCCAATTATCTTTGTAATTTTCTGTAAAACGTCATCAAACAAAATGCTTTCATGTTTCTAAAGTAATATATTTACATTCCAAAGCGTGTTTGTATGACAAATACGCTATTACTCTCCATTTTCGTATCCCTTTTCACCGAAAAATGGCGTTCTAAAACAATCTTGACATTTATGACTAGCGCAAAAAAAAAAGAAGAAAAAAGTTATCCCTCGGAATTAATTACGTCTGACTAAAATATGAGAAAACGTTAAAACGTGGTGAAAGAAAGAGCTGCGTTGTGTGTAACGTTTCATGCAAGATGAGTGAGGGGTTTGAGGAAGGAGCAGACGCGAATGTGGGCAGAGTTCCAAGTAAATGAGGCTTTTCCCCAGCTTTGTTCCGTCTAAATCCCACTGAGGGTACCCAGAGGGGACGATTGTGACAGGTTGAATGGTGGAGAGAGGGTGGGCTCATATGTCATAGAAGAAAGATGTGTGTGAATGGTTGAGTGTGAGGCTGTACTATTTAATTTAACGTAATTTACATATTTACTGCCGGGTTTGCGACGATTGATGCGAATAAATTCTAAAAAGTGAGATGAAGACTATAAGAAAACTGTTCAGAATGCTTGGAAGATGGATGATGCCCATGGTTTTGCGTTTCGCCTGAAGGGAAATGGGAAACAAAAGCCTCTATTATTTGAATTCTAGGGAAGAGCGTGTGCTCCCTGGTTGAGGGCGAGGGGGGGGGGAGATTGGGTGACATTAATTATCGTCTCTCAGCGTCGGTGAACTGTTGTGGAGCGATATACTCCAAGTATGAAGAGCAAGGAGAGGAATATATGTGAGGCTGGAGAAGTTGCAAAAGACCGTCTCTCTTTCACTCCCCCACCCCCTCCGCTGTATCATTACCCAGGGTCACACTAAAATAGTGTGTTAATTTACCTAAGAAAGGCGAGAGCTCATAAGCTTTTCCATCCTTAAAGCGTGCACCCTCCCGCTTGTGAAACAATTCTCGAGTGCCGTCTCCCTCCTCCTTATATCCTTTTCATGGGCTTAAGCCCAATATATGCCTTCGCCTTAAATGAAATTCCACAGTGAAAGCTAGGTACGTCAGAGGTTATGAATTAATTTACCTAAGCCAGACAGATTGGGAGGGCCTCCCCAAGTTTGTCAACTATAATACCTTCGCTCTCAATTCTCCTCGCCAAACCTGAACGTCCTTCTTGCAAGAGAAATTTAAAGTTATCCCAATGAGCTGATTTAAGTTCTTGATTGATGGTTTGATGCCTCAATATTAAACAGCTGAAAAATAAAACCTTGCCCTTTTCGTTTGGTACTTGCGCTTTGGTATAATTATTCCCATCTTTTAACAAAATATTGTCAGTATGTGGGTATTCATTATAAAATGGGTGCTTAAGGGGGAGTTTCACGAATGATTCCACGACCTCCACCAATAAACCATCTTCTACTGCTTGGCATACGTTTTATCGCCTAATTTCTGCACAAATCCTGGATTTTAATGTTTTGTTTCAATCTCCAGGAAGTTCCGCATGTGCAGAAGTATCCTTTTTTCAAATACAGTCGGAGGACGAAATTTGAAAAAAAAAAATTGCACTATTGCTTAATGCAGAATTTCCTGGAGATTGAAACAAGTCCACAAAATTCAGAATTGGTGCAGAAATGAGGTGTGGACGAGGAATGATAAGAAGGGGGGGGGAGTCAATAAACTATCTGTGAAGCTCCCCCTTAAAACAAACATGTTCAAAATATATTCAAATCCAATTTAGTTATAGAGGGTGGCCCCCAGTAAGTGAAAACAAAGTTTTCAAATGTCCCTCCCTTGTGCTCGCTCTGCTGCACTCGAAAAACTATGCAAAAATGTTTGACTTTTCCCACATTTTCCGCAATAAGTTTTTACCTGTTGGTGCTGATCGAAAACTTTCAAACCTATTAGACGACAATATTTACTATAACTTCTCCTCCTCTAGGTTTTTTCAAAATAAAATCTGGCAAATTAAGTTACAGAGCTTCGGAGTTTCAAGTTTTCTTTAAAAATGCAGAATTGTTTTAGTTTCTTTTTATGTTCTTTGCATTAACAATTATTTGAACCGTCCGAATCGACACAGCGTCAATGCACCAGAAGTATTCTGCGAAAGTGAATGCTATCTTTTCACCGAACGAACTCATTCTCATTGGGAGCTGGCTGTGATATCGTTGTTATTCAAGCATAATAATCATTAATACGTCTATACTCCAACGCTTCTCAGTACGATTAAGTGAAGATTATAGGCAAGGATAAATAAATTTACTGGTTATTTTGACGAGCTTATGGCTAAAAACCTCGTTGATTATTTTCGGAAACCGAAAATATTACAGATTGTTGTCTGGATCTCGCTGCAACTACTCAGACCCTGCATTGTCATCCATGCATTGAGCCGGTGTGATAAGATAGATTTTGACTGTCAAAGTCCGGTAATATTCCTTTTGGGAAAATTGACCTGTCAATTGCCAATTTTGACGCAGGTCAATTTCCCTGGGTTCTGGTCACCATAAATAATATCTCGAGTCTTTCGGTAGCTAAAAAATCGGTCGCATTTCCTTGTATTCGGTCTCCAAAACAAACAATTTAGCGGGCTTCGCTACCAATTTCGTTAACCAATTAATTTCAGTCGCTACCAAAGCAATTTCAAGGGTTTTCTCTCTTATAAGAGTTGATTGCTCGTCAGCAATTTTGCTGGCTATGCTGACTAAAAATGCAATTTTGAGGTTTCATTTGCTAAAAAACCAATTTTGTTGGTTTCTCTCATTAAAAAAATTCGGATGGTTTCCTCATAAAGTGCAATTTCGCGGGTTTTGACGGTCGCTAAAATACTTAATTTCGCGGTGTTCGATCACTAAAAAAAAAAAGTAATTTCGTGGGCTTTACTCTCTTAATAACTAATTTCGGGGGTTTTCCTTTGCTCACTAATAGCAATTGAAGCAATTGGTTGGGATGGACCAACGAATTGCGCAGGGCAGACTATAAAAAATCAATTTTCGCTCACTATAAAAGCAATTTAGCTTGTTGAGAAAGCAATGAATTGCTCTCACTAAAAATACAATTCGAATTTCGTCCTCATTGTTTTCTACAAGGGGAATACGAAAATCGAAACACAACTTTTCGGTTCTGTTTTATTTGGTTTTTAGATTTTTGGTTGTTGAATGGGTTTCTTCCCTGATGCCACCGCTTTTGACCGGGCCGCCCTCTTTCTGGCACAATGGCTTGGGACGCCAACTTCAACCAAATTCAAATTTTCTTAATGATAGAACTAGGTATCTACTGCAGTATGATCACTTTTCTCGGAATAAGCCAAGCGAAGAAAACAACGGAGAAATGAAAAACAGGCCAATTCATGCGATTCCAAAAGGGGTTTCCTTCTTCTTCTACAGCCCACGTGTATACGACCAGCCATTCGGAGCTTCTTTTAGACGCTAAACTATAGAACTAGGACGTCGGAGTTATGCTGGTAATAGAGCGAATTGCCTGAGTGATAGTGCTTGGTGCGTTGGTGGTGGGTGGGGGGGGGGGGCAAAGAGCGCAAGTGGAATGAAACGAAACGGAAGTGAAACTAGGTAAGAAATGGCTTAGACGAGACTCAAGCTTGTTGGAAAAGGGGGAGTAATACGTGGTGGTGGTTGGAGGGGGGGGGGCGAACAAGACAGTTAAAGTGAATTTTCTCTCATCTGAGCTACCTCCTCCCACCAACTCACACAAGGCTCGCGGCAGTGTCCCTTGAACTAGGTGGATTGTGGTCCTAGTCAAGTCTGGTGATGGGTGGGCGGTGCGGTGGGGGGCTGCGAAGAAATTTTCTTCTCAGGTCTTTAGTTATAAAAAGGGGCGCATGAGAAGACTAGATACGTGGATGAGGGGAAGCATAGATGTGGAAAGAGAGCAATGTGCACTTGAGGGGGGTTAGGTTATGCTGTGAGCGTGCGTGGAGGGGGAGGACTTGAACTTATTTCTTCTTGGAAAGACAACGGAGGGGGGGGGGCTCATCTGGAAAAAGAAGGGTTTGCGGGACGACCGAGTAACCACCCTTTCATCACTGGTGTGGTGTGTGGTATCAGGACCGCTTTTCCGGGCTTATGTTGTGACCCTTCAACCTTTCAAATGGACAATACGACCGTTTATTTATATTTTCGTTTGTTTTTTCTTCTTTTTCGTGTGGTCGCATAGTGAGACCACACGAACTGGTTTTTTCTTAAAATCCAAAATTGGGGGGGGGGGACACTATGCTTAAACGTGCGCCAATTACAGAATTCCTCATCTCATCGGGCAAGGTGGGTGCAGTGGTGAGAGTCTAATCTTATAAAATGCGAGAGAAGGGGCAAGGTAGGAATAAAGAGAAGCCTCTCACTCTGAACTTTATATTTGAAAAGTAAAAGGATTAAAAGGACTTTTCTTAACTGGGATCGTCCCTTAAATGCTTGGGCGGATTGCGCTCTCATTATAACTCGTCCCTCAGCCCCACCCTCGCTACTTTTAACTCTCTTTATTTTCTTCGTAAACTTTTATACGCCTTCCAACCTGGTGCAACTCCGCAGTAATTACTCTTATGTATTTCCTACTATAACAAAGCCATTAGCAAAAAATGAATCCATCTCGAGTGGCGTTATACATTTTTTTTGTCTTCCCCAGCGAAATAAGACCAATTTCACATTTTATTAAAACGTTGCTTTAAATAATTAAAGAAGCCAGGAAGGAGCCTCCTATGTAAATAATACCAAACGTTTACTATACAATGTTTGCCATTGTCTTTGTTTTGCAAACAGTCTGTTCATCATCATGAGACTCATATTCTACCCCATCCTTTCATTCCGTATGACTGCCACTCAATATTCAGGCTGAACGTGAAGAAGAACAACTTCAATATCATTTCTCAATTCTCACTTTAATTAGAACGAAGGAGTGAATGTCGGGCTTAAACAGCGAAAATGTGTTTGATAGTTACGACAGAAGCGAGAGAAAATAACTAACGGTTGTACAATACAAGAAAAATATAACAGAAATATTTGTGAAGAACATTTTATTTAAAAATAAATAGATAAATGAAATGCACTAAAACAACACAGAGAGTTAATTCTTCTCACCCGCCGCACTATGACAGTGAGTGCTTCTGATTTGAATTTAATTTTGTCGAATTAATTATTGAGAGAATTGCCGTTAACTGTAATGTTACTGTTGTTAAACTTATCGAACATGCCCGGAAGAGAAGATTTAATACGATATAGATTAATAAGTATATAAGATAAGGTGGATGAATCTACTCCGCATATCACGTATAACCCTTCTTTGCCATCCACTTTGGAAAACTCAACTTCATCCTTCTCTCTTTCCAACGTTTATAACGAGGACAAATCACTTTTACACTGACACGATTAATTTTGATAGCTTCGCTTCGAACTTGCTTTCTAATTTTTCCCTCCTTCACTTTTGCTTGTTTTTTTCTCCCTCCTCCCCCCTCACCACCCGAAACTTCGACTCATACCCTTCCCTTTGATAGAGACTGTCATCAGTCAGAGCAGACAAACTTTTAAAATGATAGTGGCGAGAAAACGCGATGGGTGAGAGGGTGAATGTCGTTGATCGTGTGATAGGATTTATCATTAGACTGGGCAATTAAGTTTTAGAATGACTCTGTGAAGGGTAAAGGGAATGCACACGATGACGTAGAAGGGAGAAACTTCGTTTTCCCTAGCGTTTTAATTTCATTTTCGCGAGAAACCCCCTTCCTCCATCCGGAGGATTCAATTTTCATTCATTTTCGAAGCTTCGCGCGCGAGGAAACAAATTAAAAATGATGAAATTACTCCGATAACCGTTTAATTAAGCGTTTTTCGACAATTGGGTTGTCTTTTTAATTCGTTTGTTTCCTGAAAAAGTACGTGTTGAAGTTGAAGAGTGAATAGTAGTGTGGTGTTGTGGGTTTGAAAGGGGATTTGGTATGGATTGTGGTATGATGGGGGTTCGAAGAATGTGGAGCGCTTGAAGTATTCTCCTTCTGCCCCCATAACGTGCTACGAACTTTATGAAAAAGGGGAATTCGGGGCAGATTAGGAGACTGTGATACGAGAAATACGAATCAACTTCCATTGCTCCATCCCCCTTTCCTTCTTCATCGAACAATGATCATTCGCACAAGATATACATTCTTCACGTAAAAAGCTTTGAAACATTTTCATTCGTTCCTCCCCAACGTGAATTTTTCTTGCTAAACAAATGTTTCGAAGTAAGGGAAGGTACACACGTGAGTAGAATGTTGGAATTATAAAGGACAACGATGTTTATTACTGTATGTTGTGTGGGCAGCCACGTTCATTTTCCATTCTCCTATGTATAATGACTTACATTATATTAAAAATGAATTTGATATTTTGTCAGAGCGTGTGATTTACTCAACGCGAGAAAATACATATATTGGCAAATGAAAACTCCGCCATGTCCGACCCTGATTCAAATTATTTATTAGGGGTTGATTCTATTTTTAAAAAAAAATATTGTCCTCGTACAATTACATTTCGTATTATGTGTGGTAGGTCTCAAAATCGTGCTGAAGCGGGACGAAGCCCCATTAGTGAGGTAGTTTCATGGGTCAGAGCCTATTCATAATTTTTTTTTAAAGGTTTATTTACACTAAAATCTAAGTCATATGGATTACAAGTTGCACCACTCCACCCCCTCCCGCCCTAAGTCAGCGGTCTCAAATAAATTTCTCATTTTTGATCCCACAAGATAGCACTGCGTTCTTTACTTTATTCAAGTTCAGTTTACATGGTTCCTTTATTTTAGCCCTTTGTGAACTGCAGAGCAGAAATTGTATAGTTTGAAGATCAGGGTCGTACTGAGGCTACTTCTTCTGGGTGGGAGAGTCGGATTCTCCCCACAACCACCAAAGAAGCTGTAAAATTTGGCGTTCTTCTTCCTGACGTTACTTGTTCTCATCGTGTTTTTGTCCCTTCGTTACAGTTTCAACGAACATCTCGTCAATACGATCATAACATTAAAACTAAATGCTGTGAAAGACGCAGGATCAATGCTGCAAAGCACTCCAGGTTGAAGTACTGAAGTAGCACTGCGTGTTGTAAGGATGATTAGGGCAACGAGTTAGTAGACCCATCAAACCGGACACCCGTGGTTAACGATAAAGGGGGGGGGGCTACCTTTGCAGCAAATTAAATGTTTTTTTGTTTATTTCAGGAATCTTGAACGAATTTTAATAACTAGTTACCTACTTATTATTGTCAGAACATGACATTTTTTGTATAGTAAGTCTAAGTTTTCCGGTTGTAATAAGGCCCAGTTCACAAACTGTCTGTCAACCCATTGACGTGCGTCTGTGGAAGTTTCAGCCTGTGAAACCTATGAAAATGCTTTATTTTTCTAGGGAATAAATTGGTTTGGTTGCATAGACTCCACAGGCGCTTGGCACATGCAGAACTTATGAACGTGGTCTAATAAATATTTTTTTAAGTTACTGCCGCACATTTCCCTAAAATTGAAATTAAAAATAGTAATTATACAGGGGGGAAGGAGATAAGTGTGACAAAAAAAATTTGGTGAAAATAGAAATCATTTGCGACCGAAAACACCCTACCTATACCATGGTTCGAAAATCAAAACCCTTCGAGATATGATTTTTCAAACGCTTTTTCATGGCTTACTTACATCAATTTTTTCAACTAACTGCGATAAAATCGCTTTCAATTTACATTTTTGCAACCTTTGGTGATGGATTCGGAAATAGCACACTATTTCCTGTCAGGATTAGCCATTTGCGGTGGATATGAACTATTTTATGTGGCCTCAAATGCGGCCGTGCCAATCGGGGATTTTTTTTCAAAAAAAATCAGTCCCCGCTTGCCCAAAAACAAATCACAAAACTTGTTCAAATTTTTCAGGTCAAAACAAGCGATTTTGAAGAGAATAATCATTTTTTTAAGTTATAAGGGCCTAAATAACAGATATGTACCTTATTTTTCTTTATGATCTGTCCATGTTTTATCACCCATGAAAAAACGTCCCAAAGCATCAAACAACAATTTATTTTCATAATTAATTGATTTTCCAAAAAATGTAAAAAAAAAAGTACGATTCTTGCTTTGCCGCCCCCAGATAAGCCATTTGCCTTTGACTCATCAATGAAAAGAAGTGCCCCACCTCCCAGGTGTTCGTTAGGAAGCGTCAAGTCGCACTAGACTAAGAAAAGAGATATATGCCTTTTAAAACGTTTGGAAAATCATATCTCAGAAACAATTGAGTTTCGGGCTATGATGTATTTGGCATTTCCGATTGCAAATAAGTTCTACTATCATCCACAAAGTCCGTCCTAGATTCGGAACATCCTGCATAAAAATGGTTTAAACCTAGGTGTTTAAACCGTTTCTACTGTATATATAACGAAACAGAGTGATAATTACAAATTGTTAACACATTTGAGAGCAGAAGCCCCCCTGGGAAAAGTTAAAAACCTACGCCCTTTCATGAAAGCTTCTTCGTAAATGAATAAAGTAAGAATGAGGAAGTAACATAAAAAATAAAAATCCCTGGAAACATTTTTTTTCCAAAGACAATGACTAAATATGACCAGGAATTGAATATTAGTGCGTAAATGATTGATTTCGATTTACAGCGGATTAATTAAACTTGTCAATTTTTTTTGTAACCTTAAACGGCCGGTCTGTGACTCGTGACGTGGTTAAGGGGCTGTGACCCCTCCCACCCCTCCGCATCATGGCTGTTGTCATGTCTTGCCCCTTCTTGTCCTACCAATTCTCTTAAGTCCTATTGTTTGATTTGTGGGAAGCTATTGTGGAGGTCACGCGAATGCTATTATTACGTCATCAGTCTATCTAGCCTATTTCAAATGGGTCCCACAGCCCAATAGTTTTAAAAATTAATAAAAAAATATAGGGCCTGATTTTATTTGAACGGATGAGTTTTGGTACCCAAGCTATCACGACAGCATGATTTTGGAAAATGTGTTACTTCCTCATTGCAGAGGCATCTATCGGGATCGATTTTCCCAAGATGCTTCAGGACCGTGTCTTATCAAAAGCGGCGCGACTTGTAATCCATATGACTTTGACTACAATAGAGCATAAATCCGATCCGTTCATAAAATAACCCAACGTGATTTTTGAAGTTTTAGGTCATTTCGAAGACGCCAGCTGGCATGTTTGTGTCACACGCGCCTTCCAAAAAAAAAAAAAAAAAAAAAAAAATAATAATTCGCTTGTAACGTTGCTGTCGGGGAGCGGATTGTTGTTTTTCTTTGCCTTATTTTTTACAAGAGCTCTCCAATATTAAAATAATGGAGGATGAACAGATGAGCTATTTAGAGGCATGAAAAGGACGGAGAATACACGGAATATTACGTTGCGGAAAATGATCGTTTTGGCGGGATTTCAAATATGCCAACTTTTGTTAATAAATAAAAATATTTCTGGGAGCCTGTTCCGTAAGATTTCAGTGTTCCTAGGAATATCCTTTTCCACCCGTCTGCCCCAAATTAAATCACATGTTGATGGAGACGACGGGTTGAAAGAGACAGTAATAGTGGCATTGAAAAGTTATTGAAACTTCCTCATTGTTTATGGATCAGGACAATATAGCGACATCTCTCCACTATTCAACGTCACAAAACGCTTTACTTGACTTCCAAAAAACCGTTCCACCGAAGTAAATACATAGTTGTGTTATGTGTGAAGAATTGAAGATATATTGCCTTAATTTTATTATTTGAACCCAACCTCTTCATTTATGTTCAGAAGTTGTGGTGCAAAGGTTTTAGTGTAAGAACATTCCTCTTCCTTCGTTATTGGTCGGCAATGGGGCAAATTGGTTCGATTGGAAGAGCCCCTTCCTACCCCGCAATGTTGCTTAAAGTAGAGTGTTCATTAATTAGCGGGGCAGAAGAAACCCAGAAGCCCCCCCCCCCGTCCCCCAGCATTCTCCTAGCCACCTATTCATTCCCTGAATAGCCAACCAGTAAAGTAATGGCGGATTTCACCACCACGGCTTAAGGTTAAGCCGAACCTTGTTTACATGAAATTCAATGCATTTTTTCACATTTCCTTTATATGTCCGGTAATTAGTGAATTAATTGAGTTTAGATGACCCTTTTCTACGGACAATTATGGGAATACTCCCCTCCTCACCGCACCACCCTAGACACAATTGTGAAATCGAGGGAGTGGGGAGGATGAAAATAAAGAAATTAATTTTACTATGCTTATCTTTAAATTAAATACTTACAATTATTTACTTCCTTTGGGTTCCGAGAAAAAATTGCTCCCCAGGTGGGATTCGAACCCACGACCTCCTAGTTTCGCTCCAGGTGCTCTAACCAACTGAGCTATCCCAGGAGTTCACGCAAAGGGTGAAATGTACCCAGGAGAAATCCCCTCTCGGAACTCCAACTGCACCTATCAGGTCAGTGCATGGCATACGTCACATTTCCTTTAAATGTCCGGGTGGATTCGCTCTTTACGTGAACTCCCAGGATATCTCAGTTTGTTTAGAGTTGTCCCGTCACTTATCACTTTTTCTCTCATCAAGTATCAAATTGTCAATGTTTTTGTTGGGTGAGACCTGATAATGATATGTAGTAATGGTGACCGGCTTCACTAAAAATGCGTTTCCATCCACTTGTTTCTACCTCCATGGTTTTTCATCAATTTGTTTTAGTTGAATTAACGAAACCCTCAAAATGTATTCATAAGGAGGCAAAGCCACGAAAGGGTTTTCATCTGGCGAAAATCCCAGAAAATAGGGTTTAAAGGATCCAAGTTCATGAAATTGGGGTTTGAAAGAGTGAATGTCCGTAAAATTGGATTTTTTAAATAGCAAAACCCACTACATTTTGTTTCTAAAAGAACAAATTACACAAAATGTGGTTTGTAAAAGGATAAAACCTCCCAAATTTGGGTTTAAATAAGACGAATCCGTCAGATTTAGTACTGAAAAAGCGGAAATCCGTGAAACTGGAATTTTTAAGAGTGAAAATGACGATATTTTGTTATTTTAAGGTGCCAAACGCGCATGATTGGATTTGAATCGAACTTCGAACCAGGTCTTGTTTTGGATTGTGGGTTGATTTTTGAGAGAAATGAAATCATCGCAGTGTGTGGGAGTAAGTGGGTGGAATCGCTGTTCTCCGAGTGGACGATCCCCGCCCTTAATGGTTACCCAATACACTCATAATATTTTTCCTAATGTCTTATGGAAACGAGTGAAATTTCCAAAAACTTCCAAGTATGTTTTAAGATGCTAAGTATAACTGGGGTTTTTCTGTCCACAGCTAATTATTGAGCACCCTTGTTATACGTTTACGATAATACGTTTCGGATTACTGAATGGGGCTGTATTAAAAGGAATGCATGCTGAAACGGTTAATCTTTTGACTTCACCCCCCCCCTCTCCTGTACAATTTTCGTGAAGTGAATAATTCTCAGGTGGTGACATTAATAGATTGTGGCAAACCACCCTCCGCATCCGTTCTATATGCGCTCTCAACAAATCTCGTCCGATTACAGCACCGCCTCACCCGTGACTACCGACCCTCACAATCACATCGACGTGCTTTCTCGTTCTTCACTGCTTCAGTTGTCATGGCAACTGACAACAATCTATGTGTGTTCCTGAGAGGTGGCTAATGTTGGTTCAATTAGCTGTGTCAGTCATTCTCCATACCTCTCTCTTTCTCTCTCTCTCTCTCTCACATACACACCACCGCGACGGCACAACGGCACATACTAGTGACCGTGTACTTTCTATGCCTTTATTATATTCCTCATCCACTCACTTGTCTCAAATTGAAGTCAAACCCTCCTCAATGGCCCTTCCCTATACAGTTTTCTGGCATTTCATACTTTTTTTTTTTCTTTTCAGAGTCATTACGAGAATACTTCTGCAAATATGGTGAAATCACAGAAGTGATGGTGATGAAAGATCCAACCACCCGTCGATCGAGGTTAGTGTAATTTCACATTTTTCTTTCTTTGTTTGATTTTATTTCAGGTAGGGGAAAAACTTAAAATCGAAAAAATCATTTACCCTTCGACCTCCAATATTTTTTGTTCCATTCATTAAACCCGCATATCAATTAAGGACCAAAGCATTTACCACTTATAATTAATTGTGCTTGACAAAACTTCACCACCCCTTTCTCCTATACCGATCACAATTGGACTATTGCTTCGTCCAAGTTTTGTTCCACCGTCACTTCTATCAACATCATTACCCAAATGAGATAATCTATAAATAGAATTTAATGAAAACGCTGGGAGGATTGATGGATGGAAGGGGTTGAGTAGGCTGGGGGGGGGGAGCTGGGAGTTGATTGATTTTATTGCTTCGGGAAATCGGCTAATAGCTTTGTTGCCCTCTTCTACCCAATCCCTTTTTCGAGTTGTGGCGGGGATATAAGTGCGGGGATAAGGGTGAAGGCGTAACAATTGCCACTTAGTGTAATCGCTGGTTGCACACGTTAAGTCCATTACAAAATCCTCCTCTCACCTGCGAATGGTTTAGAAGGGGGTTAATGGTTGGAAGGGGGTGGTGAAGCCTGGGTAATGAAGTACAATTTCACCATGGTCAAAGTAAAAAAAAAAACAAAAAAAACATGGGGATAAAAAGAACAAAAGGAAAGAAAGCCCTGGAATACTGGTTTCAGTGAGGGTCAGAGTTTTAGTCTCCGTTTTTGGCAATGCTCCTCACTGTTTTAAAAGAGAAACCCTTTCGATTTTAAGTTTTTCACTTATTACTATTATTATAATATTATAATATTCATTCAATATTTTGTTGTGGAATGAGTAGCTTTTCTGCGTGTTTAAAAGTAATAAAATGTCAAGGCTTAATTAGACATGCTATGCTTACTTACAATTAGAATTTCGTGATTCTGTAACTTTAGACAAGTAACGTAGGCGCGACTTTTTAAAGAACGTAAGTAGCAAGCCGGTTGTAAAATGAATGCGAATGGTTTTACTGTATTTTATAGTGGGTGCCCGTTTCCACTTCCTCATTCTAGCAACTTCACAAAAAAGTTGCAACCATAACTGACTCATTACCAGTTTGCTCCTAGGCATGGCTATGGCTCCCTCGCGCAATTACCGTCGCATGTCTCCTGGGGCTCACGTAGGAATGGCGCGTGTGGGAATCCCGCGAGGCGGGTGCTACGGCGGGATAATGTAATTTTGTAAACTTCGTTCTTTGATCATCGACAATAAATTACCAGTAGTCACCGCAAAATACCAACCAAAGCGTTCGGGAACGTTGATTTGCATATAATTGCCTATGATGCCTTGATATGGTATTTGACCTCACGTAATCTTTAGCAACTGAAAAAGTGGTTGGTGAGTGGTTAATGCGGGACCGCAGCTAGGATTTCTGAACGTGCGCAGGTGGTCACGCAACCGCAATAGTGGGATATTCCAAAAGCGCTTCGTAACTAAGTCTCAAGACGGTGACTTTAAGCGCCGCTTATCAGTTGCTAATCAAAGAAGTGACTAAAAAAAAAAAAAAAAAAACATGTGTTTCGTCATCAAACGTGCCGGTCTAGTATGAATTGGCCCCTTGAAATTGTGAGGATAATTGAGAGATTTTGCAACCAGTCCCGTAAACGCTAAAGTTAATTTTTTGTGTACCCGTTGCTAGAGTAGTAAACATTTCGTTGGCTGAAATGTGAATAGCGTTAACGTTAACGTTAGCAGAGCTGATGTTTGCAAAATCTCTCCAATATTTTCATTATTGCCGGACAAATATCGTGCCGGTCACGGCGGCACTGTCACGTCACTGTTGAGTGTGAATCGACCTTAAGAGTTCTTCCATTCGGCGTCGACCTGATCCAGCTTAATTCAATTTCTTCAACCTTGTCGATGAAAGGGAAGACAAAGCACATTCATGTGAAGGAGCATGCTAAGACCCCACTGTGTTGATACTGGGTGTTAAGGTGCCGCCGGAACGACGAGGAGTTTTCATCGGTACGTTTCGTGATATGTTGGATTATGGTTTATTAGAAATATTTTCCGACCACCCAGAATAACATGGACTATACAATGACGGAGGTTGAAGAATGATAGCAGAAATAAATAACTACAAACGGAGTTTTAGTTTGACCCGAATGTGAGAAAAATAAGCTTACCTTGCACAGCACAAGAAAATAGTAACAACCTTCCCTAAGTGGGTTACAAGACTGTTACAGTAGGAATGGAGAGCGCCTGCGTGGAAGTTGCTTATAGGTAGTATCGACTGGCGGCCATCTTAACACTTTTTTATTTATCAGATAAGCACTGAGTACTCTGTTTTTATTAATAGTTTTTAGTGCATTTCGCATTTTTTAATAGTTCCTGCCTAATTTCGGGTCCGTGACGTTATAGGCTTTCTAACTGGATTGGGTACGCGGACTTTTGTCATTCAGAAGTTTCGTCCAATAAGTACAAACAGAGCAAACGTGCAGGGCTATTCGGACTTCCTTCAATGTCCGAAAACTAAAGAACAGAGCGTGAAACTCTGAGCTTCGTGACTTTCTCGGAGTAATCGAAAATACGGGAAGTGGAACATCAAACTACATTGCATATTGTGCAAAAAAACACTTGTTAAAAGCTAAGTCCTTTAATGTTTTCTTCAATGGTGCCATCAAGCTTCTCAGAGTATGTCAATTATGAGTAAACTTGATTCGCAGTTAACGATGATACAAAGCAGTGAAAACCACTACGCTCGACGTTTTTACACACAGTTCTTTCAGTTTTCGAACATTAATGTGAAGTAATGGAAGGAAGTCCGAAAAGTCAAACTCGTGACCTTTTTGCACTCGGACGAACACTTGTGAACGGCACAAATTGACGCACCGGAGTCAGTTAAAAAGCCTGCAGCGTCTCAGACCTAAAATTAAGCAGGAACTTAAAAAAAAATTAAATGCACTGAAAACTATTAACAGAAACAGAGCACTCAGTGCTTATCTGATAAATAAAAAAGTGGTAAGATGGCTGGTGGACATCCGGCTTCACCAGTAGGATATCCACGAATAACTTCAGTGTTTCACCGTAACATAATTATTATCATTTTAACCCCTAATATTTATGTGCATATTTTATATTACGGTAAATACGGAAGTTGGTGGATATCAACATTCCTGGCATGAACATACACCGATAATTTTCTTCGCGGAATATCAACATACGCCCATTTCGGTCTTACACCGTATCGTATACAATATATTTTTTCTTAACGAGTGAAATCGGTATGGTAGTAGTAATACTGAATGTTTAAAGTTACGGGATCACCCTCTGGGGAATTGTATTAGAAAAGTCAAACGTGTGTGAGACGAGATGAGGTTGTCTTTGACAGCTAAAATGTATGCACACATGGCTGTGAAATTTGTTCTCATCTTGTCTCACACGTGTTTCACTTTTCTATTGCAACCCCCCTGGTTGCAATATACTGGTCATGATATTGCGATAATTATTTTTGAACTAATTTTTTATTTTAATTTTCACGAACTGGGATGTTTTTTAGGCTGAAGCATGGTTTGTCTTGATTTGCTTAATCTTCATTGAGTATTTTTTGTCGTAATTTAAGAGCATTGACGAAATGACAACTTAAGGATTTAGTATTAGTGTCTATTTATGGTTGAGGACAGAAAGAAATGCAACCAAAACTGGGAATTTTCACTTTCACCTACCTAGAATATATTTTATAAGAGAAAATACATTTTAAAATTACATATATTTTATTATTCTTCTTTTGACAAGACCAGTGGCCTTACTCCGTTTGGCCAAAATTGTTTTTGATGAAAAAGTATACCGGTAAAGAAGGTTTAATACTTAATAGTTGACTTGAATGTTTGATTATTTTATTCTTCAATGGTGTTCGTAAAAATTCCCAATTATCAGGGAGATTTTGCAGTCTGTCCGGTAAATTTTAACCTTATTTTTTGTGTTTACGCTGCTAGTGTACAAAAAATCTGGCTAGCTGAAAAGTGAATAGCGTCGGTGGAGCTGTTTGCAAAATCTCCCTATTTCTCCCCCTATATTTCCGGGACATCTATCCCCCCCCCTCAAGTTTGAAATTTTAACGTTTGGCACCAAAATGAAAATAACCCTTTTTCGTCGATTTGATGTTTCCCCTTTGAGTATAGGGAGCCTATAAAGACAGGTAAACGCATACGGCGCCATTCCTGTAAGTGGATGTGAGGGGTCTTCTCCAAAATTATAGCAGCCTAAACAAATAGTACTGCTTTTTTGGTGGGGTAGGCGTAGTAGTGAGCTCGTCGTTTCAGATAATTGTTCTTTGTGTTTGTCTTGCTCACCACTGACTTATTGGCCAGTTCATGCTGTAAAGAGGACCGAATTGTAAGTCGCGAATGATGAGGCACTTCTTACTTTTCAAAGCCGGCACATTTTCATTTGCGACTTCCATCAAGTTTAAAAAAATGTCCAAAGTATTTTCAAAATAGAAGGTTTTGTCTGCACATGCTCAGTACAGGGGCAATTTCCTATAATTTCGTCCATTTTTGGTTGAAGCACACATGGGCGCGTGTTTTGCCACAAGGGCTATCGAAATTCCCCTGTGGTTTCCGTATACAGGATCCCCGATCCAGTGGCGACGTCTATGATCGATTCACCCCAAGAACTTTCATATATCAGCAGGATTCACTCATATGTCGTCCTGGATCAGGCCGCGAGTGTAGTTCGTGCTGTCCAAGAATGACGTCATGTCTCAAAAGCAAACGAATGTACTCGGGCAAATGGGTAACCCCTAACCTGGGGGAAACCTAACGATGAGGACAATACGTCAACCGGCTGGCGTTTTCAAATTTCCCTTAAAAACAGTTTCATGCAAGACTGTGCTATGGACTGCCGGAACACCACACACTGATAGTTTTATCACCCACCATAAATTCAAAGAATTACCGATTGATGCACAATTCCACATTCATCTGGAAAACCGTAGAACGACTTGAACGTGGTTCACGGGCTAGGTACATGAAGCTATTAATTTCATTCATTTACTTACATACTAAATTGAATAATTGATAATAATAAAAAAAAAACTCGAATGGCACCCCGCACCAACACAGAAGTGACCATACTAGTGTGAGAGGTTTCACGGAAAAAGGTTATAACATTCAGTGAAGAACAATACGACCTTTTTTCTCGGTCAGAAAGTACTGCACGGGGTTGAACAAACAAATGCATTTAGTGCAGTCCCGTACTACTCGGGATGACAAAAGAATGGGTTTGTGCAGTCCCGGACGGCAAACGGATGAACTTATCAGTTGAGTTATAAATTACTCCGGGTCTCTGCCCCTCTCCACGGTGCGCCAAACTCTTCGTCTGGCCCGAGTGTCACAACGGGGCAGAAGCGTTCAAAGGTTTGCCAAGACAGGCAGCAAAGGAGTTGGAACCAAAATTGAGGCAAAAACCGCTAATTCGTGGTGTATGCTTACAATTTTACAGCTGAAATTTATAATAACGCTAACGTGCGTGTTCTTGAGTCAGGTCCGCAGCCTGAAACTGAGAAAAAGCGCTAATTCGCAGCTAAAATTTAGACGTGGCGCTGATTCATGGTTAAAATTGAGAAAAGGTGCTAATTCACTGCCAAAATCGATTAATAGGCTCGTGTGCAGCTAAAATTGAGGAAAATGCTATAATGCCCGACTAAAGCGTTGATGTGCGGCTAAAATAGGGTGAAACGCTAATATTTATAGATAAAATTGTGAAAAATAGCTAGTTCGGCCAAAGCTTAGAAAAAGCACTAATTCACGGAGAAAATTGACAAAAGCTCTAATTCGCGCTTAAAATAGAGATAAACGCCAATTCGCGGGCAGTATTGGGAACATTTGTTAATTTCCCAGTGGCAAAAATGCATGAACAGCTCTAATTTGCGGCTGGAATTGAGAAAAGCGATAATGTGCGGCTAATCAGAAATAGATTAAAAAAAACAAAAAAAAAAAACGAATAGAAACTGACCCAGCTATCCGTATGACCATTCATTCCTCATTGACATGACTGCGACTTTCTAGCACACCGTTAAATAGCTCAGAATGTGGAGAGGATTCGAGTTTTACTCCGGATGCCTCTTTCCGGTGTCATGAGATGAGAAGCTGGCAAATATAGTCCATGAAATATGATGCTGTTAGGACCTTCTTGGATCACTGTGAAATGCAAGTTTCAGTCGGAAACACACAGTTTTTGCATATTTTAGAAATGTCGTTACTTTATAGCCACACACTCCTTCTCTTTGAGTGGTTCGGCTACGTTGATCCTCCAAAGTGAAATGAGCCGAACGGGTGTGACTTGTTCCGGCACGGTCCATTGTTATCGGGCCAGTTAGTTTTGCTACCAATCGCTACAGCCTGGGGGAACCCAGTCACCCAGTTCTCCCGTGAGATGAACAACGTGTGTACGAAGCTGTTGCTCGGACTAAACTTCAAGAACTGGTATAATCGTTTGTTTCTGTTGTGATCACTTGGGTTTCCACACTCTTGACAGAAACTGTGCTGAAATAAATTAAATTATATTAATAAATTCCCGCACGACGCTGCGAGGGATCAGCTGAGCCAAGCCCCATCCAAGGCCATTTAGCTGATCCCTCGCAGCGTGACTGCCAAAGGCGTCATGCGGCGCAATTGGCAGCGTCATGGACTGGCAATCAAGAGGTTGTGGGTTCAAATCCCGCCGGGGAGTCCATTTTTTCGCGAAGCTCGAATCGTGTTGGGCTGTGCGGAAAGATATCAGTTGAGGAGCATACTTTCATAAAGGCACATATCGAGGGTGTCACTCCATCATCACATAACGTCATTTTGGCTAGTTTTCAGGAGAGCAAAAAAAAAAAAAAACCAGTTCACAACGATTTGCTGGTCTCTTGAAAGTAACGAACTCTACTTTTTTTTTAGTTTTCACATTTTAAATTCCTATTTTTACCATCGGAGAAAAACATTTTTCTGAAAAGTTCAGAGACCCCCATTCACTAAAATTAAGCGCCGGCGCTTAAAACTTGTTTCTCAGATAGTAAAGATAGGTAATTAGGATGTGAAAACTAAAAAATAAAGTGGAGTTCGTTACTTTTAAGAGAACAGTAAATCATTGGGATCTGGTTTTTTTTCTCTCCTAAAAAATAAACAAAATGACGTTATGTGATGATGGAGTGACACCCTCGATATCCATTTTTCAAAAACTGGTTTTTACCAATTTTATACATATGGCATAATAAGGGTATTCATGCTCTGAAGTTTAACATATGTTATCGACGTAAACCCTGTTATTTCGTATATTTTGTGTTCAGTTTCTCCGTTTCTACGGCCTTACCCATCTGTTAGGAATTTAGCATATAACAAATACAAGGTTTAACATTTTTCATGAATACCCCTATTATGTATAAAATTACAAAAAACCAGTTTTAAAAATGGATATGTGCCTTTATGAAAGTATGCTCCTCAGTTTAATTTAATTTATTTAATTACAATACCGGTGACAACATCAATGAAACTGTGCTTATTGAACCCTGGAAACCCTGGAGTTGTACTGTTGTACATCTCCAAGGTGGGTGCGGGACAGTTTATTTAAAAATTAGATAGGGTATTGGATTTTCATGATGCATTTACTATTAATAATAAATTAATTTTGTTATTTATTATTAATAATAAATGCAACAGAATCATTAACTCTCGTGAGCTTTGCACCTCTTTGTCTGTTCGTTAGGTCCGCATTGCAAGGGGCCTCTGCCAGGATTGAGAACTTACAAGAATCCTTGGTATGCACACCCACTACTCCACTACCCAAGTGTATGCTCCTTTTCCTTAACACCCTTACGTTACGCGTGCTAAGATTTCCTTTACTTCTGAGTTTTATTAAGGAAGGAGGTGGAAATTCATAGGGTCTGGGATTATTGCGTTTTGTCCAGATGGCGTGGATAAAGTACGATTGAGTTAGGAAACAAATATTTTTCCCCGGTGCGTAGGTACGGAATTAATACTTCTTCCTTCTCCTCCCACATTTCTCTTTCTATTTGCAAAATGTGTTTTTGAACGCCCGGGTTTGCGTATCACGTACTGCTAATATACTGTGCAAATAAGAAAAAAAAAATTGGTTCTGAGCTAAATAAAAAAGATCAATTCTGACCTAAAATAACAATACATAACTCTTCCACCAGGCGAAACTCTCTACCCCCCCCCCCTCCATTTGTACTATCCACCAGCACTATAGTGTTAAATAAGAAAACACTCAGTGAAGGCCT
The DNA here is from genome assembly GCA_038030265.1 of Corythucha ciliata. Classification (NCBI taxonomy): domain Eukaryota; kingdom Metazoa; phylum Arthropoda; class Insecta; order Hemiptera; family Tingidae; genus Corythucha; species Corythucha ciliata. The sequence goes on along the minus strand of CM075938.1, from coordinate 42,075,376 downwards.
TTCTCTTCCCATCTCCACCTCTCTCTCCCGTGAGAATTTGATAAGTAGAGTTGGTTATTTTGTAAGAGGTATGGTGCCAAAGGGGATGGAAAGAGCTTTCGTTGAAGTGTGTAAGAGTAACAGAAACAGAGCGAGATGGTCGAGAGAGAGAGTGGGTGGGGGTGGATGGGTAGAACTTGCTTGAAGTGCACACCTGGGGTATCTCCCACAGTTCATTTAACATGTCGAGGGAAAATGGTGTAGATTCGTGAAGTGTGTGCGTTGTGTGAGTGAGGAGCTCTGTCTGTTGGAAGATTTTAAGGAATGAAAAGAAGTCGGCGGAGAAAATGAAGGGGGTGCGATGGTTTCGAAACTGTCAACGATTGATGGGAGAGGGTCTAATAATTAGATGAACCGGGTATATGGTGTGGTTGTGAATTGATAATTAAGTCATTGGCAGTGACTGCTGCATGCAAGGCAAAAAAAAAGACGTGCGTTACCGAGCGTGATACGTAAATGGATGTTGTGGGGGAGAGGTATAGAATATGAAATGAACTTAGGAGTTAGGTGTAAATATCTGTAGGAAGTTAGTGCGAATTCCGTCACCCCTTATACAATCCCTAAGAACGTTAAGCGTCCTCAGGAAGAGGAAGGGGATGACTCTGATAGCCTTGTTGACGGAAGAATCATACATATTTATCGCTCGCTAGAGTCAAGTATGCAGAGGCAGCAGCGATACCATTAGCTTTTATATAAATTAAAATACCGCCCAGGCCGAGGGACTGATGAGGGTTCATTTTGAATAACGTTGGAATAGCTCCAGGATTGAATATCTCATAAGAGGCATTACACGCAAAGCAGGAAAATGGACGAGTCTAATTTTGGGTTCTATTTTCCTTTACCCTTCATCCTCGTCAAACATTCTCTTGATAAGTCTTTATACCCTATTTCTCTTCCTCCTCGTCAGATGATTGATTCTGCAACATCCAACCTGTCGACCGAGTGACATCAGCTCGGAAATTAATATCTTCTACCCCCACTGACAGGGAAGTAAGGGTGGAATTTCATCCTCACAATGCTCCCTTTGAAACTTGAAAAGAGTATGGGGTTGGATCACGGAACTCCTCGCAAAATCACGCTTTGGCGATGAAAAAATAATAACAAAAAAGACGAAATGTTTACCGGACGAGAAGACATCAAATTGATACTTTGGAAAGTCGGAAATTTTAGAATAGCCCAGCACGTGACCAGATTAATTTCTTGTTAAGAGGGGGTTTCAGGCGGGTTTCCTCGACCCCTTCCCAGTCATCCCTCGCCTAAACATCGCACATACATTTTGGCTACATTTCTGCACCGATATTCGATTTCAAAGTTTTATTTCAATCTTCAAGAAGTTCTACAGGGACATTAGATCTTGCTTTTCCAAATTTCATCTCTGAAATTACCTTAAAACACATTCGAATTCCAAAGTGTTTTGGGGTTATTTTAGGGGTACAATTTGAAAAAGCAAGATCTAACGTCACTGTAGAACTTCCTGAAGATTGAAATAAAACTTTAAAATCGAATATTAGTGCAGAAATGGAGCCAAAATTTATGTGCGAAGTTTATGCGAGGGGTGACTGGGAAGGGGTCGAGGAAACCCGCCTGAAACCCCGCCTTAAGAGAATAAAATGGATGGTAACAAGATTGATCGTTATGAATTTGAGATTTCCAGCAAAACCATTTATGATTAAATAAAATATAAAATAAAATTGATGAGCAGAGCCGGTTCTTCTTTTCATGCTAACCGTTGAATAAACGTGATAAGAGGGGATATCGGGAAGAAAGGATGGTGGAGTAGTAATATGGATAGAAGTCCAGTAAAAAGGGTAAAGATCGATATTACAATGGATTGCTCGTCGCTGCGGATAAAGCGTGATATAAAATCTGACAAGAGCAATCTAGATTTTTGCATGATGCAAACTTGCACAAACATGCTGTATGGCACATGGTCACATGACCTGAAATGTTTACTTCGTGAGATAATTGATTTCCATTTTGTTCATGTAAGGTTCATCATTGATCATTGAATTCACAACAGGAAACAGTGGCGAATTCGCCTAGAGCACAAATCAAGAATTCGTAAAAGAAAAGAGTGCAGCCACGTAACAAAAACGTGTCCAGTTTATGGCAGATCGCAGTGACGGAAAAATTTGAGAAATTTGAGTTCAATCAGACCAGTTTTGATAAGTGTCAAGCCCGGAGTCGTTCTTCCCAAGTACATAAAATAAATCTTTTCACAGTACCTATGAGGCCAGGGGGGGGGAGGCTTCAAGGCTGTGTGAGTACCTACGAGTTCTGACAGTCGCCATGGTATGGTCCCCCCTCCATACATGCGGGTCAAATAGATTTAATATCTTTCATTCGCTGCTCTGGTCGTGAAGGCTACGCTCACTAGCCAATCACAAACCCTCGCCTCTCTAAACGACCACATATGTCGGATATTGTCAGTACCTGTGTGTAACTATGTTCTCTAATCATATAGCTGATAACTCCGGTTACTTTAGAGCTTGGTGGTTGGTTATTTGAGTGCTTGTACAACCTATCGAAATCGTCGCTGCCCGAGCCGTAAGACCTCTCCAGTATTCCTCCGTGAAGGGTATAGCGTCTTTTTGCTTATTCTACACGTGCCTTATTGAGGGAAATCTTGTAAAAGAAATCTCTATTTGCAAGTTTTTAACTCCATTCAAGTACCCCTTCCCCACCGTGCTCAATAGATATCACCATGCAGGAAAGGTTAAACAGATAATTAACAGTTAACGATAATGGTTCTGTAGTATAGTTACCCATCCTTTTGACTTTTATAAGATAAGCCTCTCGTTCCCCTCAAGTCATCCCTTTTATAAATTCAGGAACTATCTGATGGGGTTAAAGAGGGAGGTTTTTGGTTACTTTCAATGCCCCCTTCCTTTACTATCCAGTTTAATATCCGGCAACTTCGAAATTTTTAATGGACTGGGCAGGGGATGTGAAAGGGAGGGTTAAAAGTCTTGGAACGCAATATGTTACCTCAATAACCTCATCCACGTCGAAGACAATTGCACACGCGGAGATTGGTAATTCTTTTCTCGCCCACCCGTTCAATCAGGGTTTCCTCGCATTAATCCATCCCCTTCCCACCAAAACATTCATTGCCTCTCTTCCGGACAGCTTAATTCACTTCTTTTCTTTCGTTTCAACTTAAATTAAGCTGACGCAATTCTTCTTTTTATTCCTCTCTGTGTGGAACCGAGTGCGTTCGAAATCTAGAAATGGGCTAGAACAGGTTGTGCCTGAGAGACGGTAAGGGATTATTTAAATGTGTTGTTGGGAACCCTTCCCCGGTCCGGTCTTTTTCCAACAGAGCCACCCTCGTCCAACCCCCACCCATTCACCCAACCACATTCAAAAGCTTCCAAGTTGAAACTGTGACGGACTCCGTTAGGACGAGGGGAAAGTCCGCACCCCACCCCTCCACCACAACCACGCTCATCTCGGGTGGTCGGCTCAAGTATAAATGCAATTTGGTTACATTTGCGCTTTCTGATGGTGTTGGGTTGGAAGAGGGCAGTTGAGGGCTAATCCACTCCTATTCACCTCGACAACACTATTCCCTTCCTCACCGACCCAGACACAGTGTCTCCCCCCCCCTTTCTTCGTGTACCCCATTTTCTGTTCCCAACATCTCGTTGCCCACCGCAGTAGAAACGCATTTGCATGGGAAAACCATTGCCCACCCCTCCACTTATCCCCCATTGTCGTCGTGAGAGTGAGTATTGCTGTAGAAAGTCAGTGTAGGCAAAATCCGCCCCGTTCCTGTGATTCTCTTGTTCTCTCTCTTTTCTAGCTCGCTCTGTATAGCCGTCAGCCTTATTAGTTATTACAATTATGTGTTTGGTGCTACATTTAAAGAATTCCTCCTCAAAAGTCAAGTCAGCTGGGTTTTTATTACTTCAAAAATATAAACAGGGGTTTCTTGTGAAGAGCCCGAAGGCGAACATTGGCTCTATCGAATGTTAGCCTATTTTAGGATGTCAAAAGACTAAAAGATGGTTCATTAATCTTCGTCGTATTCAGCGTGCGTAAAGGGCCAGCTTTTTAAAAATACAGACTGTAAAATGGCCTATAATGGGTGCAGATAACAAGTGGATGAAAGTATCGACCAGTAAGAGGCTGAGAATGTCCGGTGTAACAAAACGTTATAATAAAATTACTCAGTAATATAGGCTTAAACCTCCTCCTTCGGGGCAGCGTTCGGTTAGTTCGAGTCTCGGGTCTCACTTTAGGAACCGGAAAAGGCGTGGAAATTGTGAAATCCCCAAAATCTGTAATTTCACGCCATAAAATGCCTGTTCGCAGCTGCACGCCTGCGATCATTCGATAACGAAACAGTTCATTTTGTAGCTCAAGAATCTGTCTGTTCTGGGCCTTTCTTGCACCGTGCTAGGAGCATGAAACTAGCTATTTAGAAGTAAAACTGTTAATTGCGCATGAAAATTTCAGGTAGAAAGCTATTATTTAACTTTACCACCCGAAATCCCGTCATACGGAACTTGAAAAATGACGCCATAAATCAGCCAAGAACTGAAATTAAACTTCACAAAGACGTATGGGAGCGTACTAGAAGCCACCCTGTGTGCCAATTGTAGGGCACGAATAGTCAGTCTAGATATTTTGTTGCAAGAATGAGGGAGTATTGCAACAAGGTGGAGACGGCCCCAATTTGGAGGGGGAGCGCATAGCCAGTGTTTTTTTAAAGGGTGTGATTAGTCAATTAATCTTTCAAGTGCGCGAACAGCCAGTTTGGCAACCTTGTAGGGCGCAGCAAGTCGTATAAGACATTTTAATGGCATGAATAGTCAGTTAAGCCATCTGCAATGAGCGAACGATCAGCATGACTATTATTAGGGCACGCATTGTTTGTATTTTAGCCATTTTCGTTCATCAGTTCGTTTGGCTGGGAAGGGGAAGTTTCGGTGCGGAAACGACAGTGGTCAGTTTACCGTTTTAAGGCGCGAATAGCCATGTTTGGCTATCTCTCGTGGAGCAGACAGCCGAATCGTGATTACTACTTACAGCCTCTGCAGGGTGCCATTTTAGTGAATAGCCAGTTTGGCTAATTTAGGGTACGAATAGTCAGTTTATGTATTTTCAAGGCGTGAAGGTACGGTTTGGCTCAGTTTAAGTAATTATTGTCCGCATTGAGTCAGTGTTAACAATTTCAGGTCGTGAGTAGCTAGTTTGGCCATTTTTACTGATCAAACTCAGTGTTTTAATATTTAGGGCGTGACAGCTTGGCCATTTTCAGGGCAGGAATTGTCTGTTTCAGTATTTTCAAGGCAAAAACCGTCAGTTTATCTATTAGATAAAGTCGATAGAGTTTTTGCTGAGTTTATGGCTTGGTAGTTTGACCATTTTTAGGGCGCACAGTCAGTTTCGCCTTTTATAGGGCGCGAATAGTCCATCTAGCAAAATAATCAAATGGTTTGTATTGACCACTTTTGGCCCGTGGTTTGGCCCGTTGGTCAGGTTTTGGACATTTCTGGCGCAAGAATGGTTGATTCAGCCATTTTAACGGTGGGATTCTGGATCTTTTCAGGCATTTTCAGGGCTGCACGAATTGCCAGTTTATTAATTTTTGAAAGTCAGTTTGGCCTCTGTGGGGGTGTGTCTGTGCATCGTCTAAACCAACGTGCTACCAAAATAGTCATCCGATTATTGAAATTTGTCTGACAGACATAGGCTATAGGCCCTAGGCCCAGACAGTCCCATTGAAAGAACGAAGTCGATCGAAAGAGGAGGGGAGAGCGTAGAAAGTGGGTTTTGTATAATGCCTAACCAAATAAATAAATGAAGTGAGCAGTCGTCTCTCGAGAACTTGCCTCTACGACTCCTACGAGGTGTTTTTATTATTATTTATTTAATAAGTAGGCAAATGGCCACACAGCTAATGCTTCAAATCGATCAAAGCGGGAAAAAACTTGCGGACCTTTGGACAGTGATGTGTATTCATCAATTTCATGCGACTCAAACCCATAATGAAGCTTGCGCCTGACGTCTTTATTATTCATAGTCAATAAGGGGCATAATCCTCAGGGTTCTTATAGAAAACGTCTTTTAATAACTCTAATTTTACTTCCATGTTTCTTCCGATGGTTTGCAGGCAGCGTCAAATTAGTTTCCTCCAGTTAGTACTAATCAGGTGGAATTGGGCTTCAAACTAGTGGTCTGGTAGGAGGGGTTAATAGGTATAATGAAGTTGTAATGTGCAGATTCATATTCATCGGCTCTCCCTCTTATGCCTTACCACCTGGCGCGTGAGTTACAAATGTTTGGAAAGCTGATTTCACTCATTTTTTCTCTGGTAGATTTCGATGCGTAAAACAAAATAAATAAGCGGCTGGAGCTATTAACTAATACGTATTTTAGGGCTAGAAAGGGTTATGCCTCCTGACAAAAAACTTTTTTAAATACGTTCAACCTAATATTTTTTTCACGTTGCTCCTACTCCCAAACCAAGAGTAATGCGCCAATCTCCAGTGGCCGCGTCCATCCACTCAAGTTATCTCTGCAGACCAAACCTTCGGGGCGAGTCAAAAACCTCTTAATCCCACCCTCGTCCTCTACCAAACCCCTCACTTCTTCTCCTCTTAGGATTACTCATATGCAAACCAAACTTTACTAAGCTTCCCAAGAGCAATCATACCCGCAACTCCTGTCGGCTGCACGAACGTGTTTGTTGGTGGACGACGACTAAGAGAGGGGTGGAAGGGTACAATCGTTACTCCCGAAACCCACCCCCTCCCAAAACTGAAGGTTAGCTTCATCCCGTTGAGTTTTAACCCGATTTCGCTTCTGCAGGTTAAAATTATATTTTATGCGTATTGTTGGGTCGCGTCCAGTTAAAGATTATATGATAATAAACGCACACGACGTCTCCCCTGCCCTTTGCCTTCTTTTTTCAACCATTTTGAAAATCAAGCTTTGTGTAAAAGCTCAACATCTTAAGGGTGGCGTGAAATGTTTGTACTTGGAAGACTCTCTCGTAATGGGTAGGTCAACAGTCGGTTGATTAATATTTGACAAGCTAATGCGAGGTAGAAGGTAAACGGAGGTTCTGGTCACTTGACACCACAGTAAACATTCTCTCATCTCCCGCAAAGATGGCGAGAGTTTTATTCGAAACGAAAAGAAAATGAACGGAACTGAGAAAGATAAAAATGTATATGACCACAATGTGCTTTTGTTCTACACACTGGGAAAAGGTATGGTGAACTGAAAATTATTAGAATAAGACCCTTTTCGCATTATTTTCCTTTATACAAAATCGATATTCTCTTTAGAAAAATCTTTACTCGTTCAGCGGAAAAATTCCAAGCTGATTCGTGTTGATGGGATGGTAGATGAACCGAGCGGGGGACTTATGCAAAGACCTTCATGACGGAGCCGTTGTGAATGTTTGAGCCTAGTTGTAGACGTGCAGCTGTGTTCACTATAATGGAGCCGACTCGTTTGGATGCCCTTTACACACTGTCCCTACGCTATTTCAAAGTGTGGCTGCCCATAACGCTAAAAAAAAAAAAAAAAAATTTCATTCTCTTGAAAACTGCTTGGGTCATTTCCTCTCTCCTGTTTTATTTTGTTATTTTTTTAACGTTGCATTATGAATTGATAACGAACAAGATTCGTTCACCTAATTCTTTCTGCCCCTTCTCAGCTCTTTGGTGAAGCCTTGTCGTTCTCAATTCTTAACTTCTATCGGAAAGTTTCCATGACAAAGCAGACTTACAGGAAAAGCCCTAGCTTCTCTCCCTTCTTTCTACAGTCACTATGCCCTACAAACATTGCAACCAGCCTCTCTCTTATAAAACAAATTTAATGGAAAACTGTTGATACTGAATGGCAGCAATAAAGCCTTCTCTCCTTCTTCCTCTCGGAGCTGTGGAAGAAAAAAAAAAAAAAGGAGCGGGAGATAGTGGGCTGAAAAAGGTCCTGCGAAAAGTCGAAGGATTTTCTTCGGGAAAAACTTAACTCCATTATCCCAGTTCTGACCACATAAATATTAAGCAAAAAAGTGGGAGAAGGAGAAAAAAGACCGTTCGATCTCCCTCCCCACACCACGATTCTCTCCTCTTCTTCTTACCTCATCTTTTTTCTTTCGTTGCCCGTTTTGTGAAAATTTTAGGTCGGATATAACGGTCGCTCATTTTTTCCTTTTATCCTTGTGTAAAATTATGGGTTGGAAAAAGGTCTGCTACTTGCCTCTTGGAAGTTTTGGTTGAATAACATTAGTGAAATTTGAAAAATAATGTTCTGAGAGCATACATAGAAATGGTAGGCCTGTCAGCAGGAAATAAAGCGTCGGAAAGAGTTGTTTTTAAGGTCCGTTCACAAGCTCTGTGCATTGCGTCTGTGGAGCCTATGTAACCTATCAAAATGCTTCATTTTTCGAAGGAATAAATGTGTTTGGATGCATAGGCTCCACCCAACGAAGAATTACAAACATAGAGCTTGTGAACGGACCTTTACAACAATTAAACACTACATTCCAAACGGCCCTATAAGATGGATCTCTGAGGCTTACGGAGTTTTCTTGAACCCAACATGGCCTATGCGTAAGTGGCGTTAACAGGACCAACGATATATAAACCTGAATTGCTCACAGAGGACTGGAGGGGCGTGGAGGGGGCAGGTCGTCCCCTGGTAAACAATCACCCTGTCCCTCTCCTTGTGTAGTTATGGCAATATGGCACTTATTTTGAAACTCCACCCCTCTCATCCACTATGGGAGCTTATCTTGCTGGTCTTTATCAGCAGTGATGAGCAATCCAGTTCTTTTATATAACGTTGAACAGGACTTACCTCGAACTGCAATTTCCGAAAAACCTTCCTTTGATAACAGGCGAGGAAGTAACCTAAGGATCTCGAAATTATCAAAACCAGTTTGTTTACTTCATCGTTTGAAACGAATCCAATGGGTTTCTGAGATTCAACATCCTTTAGTTTTTTGTTTTTTTCAAAGCAAAACATTTTTTAGATAAGAAACAGTGTCACTTTCGCTTGTCACAGCGTGAAGGCTGCCACAGTGTGGAGGGGTAATGGATTGAAGCCGTACAAGGAACATGTAGGAATCAATACCGCTCTACTTCTTCAACTTATTTATCGGTCACATGCACCTTTATATGGAACTTTTGAAAACAATGCTTTCACCTCTCCGACCTATTCATTTTTACTTCCACGGGCTTAAACTCATTCCTTCTATTCGTTTACGATTTTCTAAAATCAATAATTTTATCCCCTGCATGGACGATTTTTGTGTAATGTAGAACCGGTGGAAGAAACAGCGTCGCTGTTCTTCACACAAAGAATCGTATCGGTATAAGTTTTGGTATCGTACGAGCCGCTCTCCGTACGATTCAACTGCTTTTTCATCATTCCCTAGGGGCCCATCAATTTCTCTACCAAATAGAGCCTCCCGGATGGCAATGCCGTAGATAATAATGAGGCTGGGGAGAGGGTTATTTTGTAACTGTAAACCCTCAAAAGTTTTGACGTTATCCGCTTGAGTTAATCCAATTTGTTACAAAAATGAGTGGAATCAGTTTTATTCTGAATCCAATGCCTCGATCGCTCCTCAAACGGAAGCATTTTTATGTTATTACCATATTATTTTCCTTTTATTTTTTATATGTCCAGCAATTAATTAATTAATTGAATTTTACACGACCCTTGTCTCAGGACTTTTTTCAAGGGATTACTCCCCCCTCACCGCACCAGGCTCACGCCTGTGAATTCGAGGAGTGGGGAGGCTGATAATAAAGAATTAAACTTTATTGAAGCTAAATACTTAGGCCAATTTTCACCAACGAAATTGATGTCGTTTAAAGTTAATCGTGATTAGTTGCCAATAACGACCCATATGAATTCTGATATAAGTCTTTACATTGTAATCGTGATTAGTTGTTGATCGTGGCTTAAAGAAGTTGGTGAAATCAGGCTTTACTATTTTTACTTGTTTTGAGTTCCTGGAAAAAATTGCTCCCAAGGTGGGATTCGAACCCACGACCTCCTAGTTTCGAGCCAGGCGCTCTACCGCTGAGCCTAGCCTGAGAGGCTCACGCTAAGAGCGAACCCCACCAGAGAGAAACTCCCTCTCGGAACTCAAACGCACCCATCGGGTCAGTGCACGTTTAACATTATTATTATTTTCTTTTGTTATATGTCCAGCAATTAATTAATTAATTGAATTTTACACGACCCTTGTCTTAGGACTTTTTTCAAGGGATTACTCCCACCTCACCGCACGTGACCCGATGGGTGCGTTTGAGTTCCGAGAGGGAGTTTCTCTCTGGTGGGGTTAGCTCTTAGCGTGAGCCTCTCAGGCTAGCTAAGCGGTAGAGCGCCTGGCGCGAAACTAGGAGCTCGTGGGTACGAATCCCACCTTGGGAGCAATTCTTTCTCGAAACTCAAAACAAGTAAAAATAGTAAGTATTTAGCTTCAATAAAGTTTAATTCTTTATTTTCAGCCTCCCCACTCCCTCGAATTCACAGGCGTGACTAGGGTGGTGCGGTGAGGGGGGAGTAATCCCTTGAAAAAAGTCCTAAGACAAGGGTCGTCTAAAATTCAATTATTACCATATATCAGGAGCTCTCCTCCACCCTCTTTTTCCTCACTGTACCATTTTATTGAATCCTTTCGACCTCGCTCGCTACCTTTCTCAGTCTGAGCCACCACTGAAAGGGGACAACGAATACTGAGAAGGGGGTGAGACTCTGGCAAGGAAAACAAAGGGGATATCACCGTCCTATCTATACCCCTCACTCTTTCCTCTCTTTTGAAAGGTTGTTATTTTGTTATTAAAGGTTTTTGGAAGGTTCCAAGCAGTACGATGGAAAAGGAAGAAGAAGGGTTGCACATGGAGCTCCTGGTGCTCAAATGAAAAAAGAAAGTCTGGGGTGTTAAGGTTGGATTGTAGAAGTACGTGGTAGGAATTCGAGGCCAATGGATACTTTACTACGTTCAGAAAAGTGGTCTAGCGACGAAATGAAGGCCAGAAGTCAAAACTCAATTTCTGGCAGACACAAAAATATAGACGAATTATAATGAAAATAGAGCCCATTAAAACTCGAACGGGGTTGATTGCCATTAACGAGACAGGAAATTATTTTTCACCCCATTTTTCGCGCTCTTTCCTTTTTTCTTTTTTGAATGAAAAGTGTTATTTTTTCTTTCAATTTTTTTTTCTATCCATTTGACCGAGGAAAAACAACTTTGACAGATAATCGAAGACAGTGAAAGATGGCGCCGGTAAGTCCTAGGCAAGGCTTACTCTGCCCTATGTTTTGCCCTCTCTCCTTGAACCATCACTATGTTTTTTCTCCCGCAATCACTTTTTTTTTTTTCGATTATACCTTTTTTATATATTCCTCTCACACCCTTTATTGTTATTAAACTGCTAGAACGCAGAATTTTGGTTCAATAAATTTTAACACATTCATTCCCCCATCAGCCCCCTGTTTGGTACCATTTTTGTATTTTCACTCTAACTTAAAAACATAGTTCCCCCCCCCTGTGTTGTGCTGTGCACTTGAAAATGTGCTAGACATCGTAGAGGGGGGGGGGCAGAATAATTGAATTATAAAAAACACAAAACCAACTGTGGGACGAAAAACATAATTTTCAAACAAAAAAGTTCATTAAAATAGAGCAACAATGGTTTCGATTGACATGTAAGGGATGGCGAATTGGGTCTAGGTGTTTTATAAATGGTGGAAATGAAACCACAAACCAAGTGGTGGGGGATATGTAAGACTGGAAATAAAGGTTATTTCAGATCCAGGCTTCCTAGGTAAAAAGTTGCAGGGTGGGGGAATAAAAAGCGTGGGGTTGAAATATGGCATCACTGCCATCAGATATAACGGTGGTGAGCAAGAAAGTGCAAGAGAGAAGGAGTGAGTGAGTGGGCTCGAGCGAGAAATGACGTTAAATCTTTCAGCTGCTTACATTCTTGCTATCCATTTTAGAGCAGAAGAGAGAAAATAGGATGGCTTTTGCTTTTCTTTCTTTCATCGCCTCGGGGAATTCACCGCGCTGTTCCCACCGCACGCCCTGCACTTCAACCCTTAACGCTAACCTCCTGGCTTTCAGTCATCCTGGAGAAGAAAACAACCTTCTCTTGTACCCTTGACGAGAATGTTGGCAGTCAGAACAGGGTAACGAGGAGAAAGAAAAGATGCTTTTTCTTACTCTCTCCGGAATTGTAGGTCTCACTCAGCACTTAACAATGGTTGCTGTTTCAAATTTAATATAAACATTAAGCAGTTATAGAAATGCTCTGCTTCTCTTTAGGTGGCAAAAATGTTACATTTATCATTAACACCTAGCTGCCTCAAATATTATTCAGTGACGTTTGAATACACATTTTATTACCAACCTCTGGGTCAACCATGATCCAGAAAACTCTTTATTTTATTTGTTAGATAATTATTAGGGCGTCTTAAATGACTGTACTGTTCAGGTATTCCGTAACTACCTACCCTTTGAGTGTTCTAAACCATTTCCTTTAATTACGGTGTCAGAATTACCAGCTTCAGGACTTCGAAACTTGTCCGTGCTCGAAGATTCCAAACTAAAAACCGCGCGCTCTTGGTGGACCGGTTAGCCCAGCAGAGTGGCCGAGGTCGCTAGGGCGTCGACTCTCGTGTGTGTGCTCTCGCTCTCGTCCACGACCACCTTAAAGGTAGTTGGACGTAAAGCCCCGTTGGTTTACTAACTTAGTTTTTTGGTGGACCGGTTTCGGCAGTTGATTTCACAACTACACTCACTCAGGCTGTTTTTAACGTGAGGCTGTAAAGCGGACGTTTTTTTCTTCTTCTTCAAATCCAGTGTCTCCATAGGAATTGGAACACGGTTAGACGCTTAACCAAGGTGACTAAACTTTACTATAGGTGCTGCAGATTTCCCCCTGCCAATCGGTCGGGAGGGGTGGAGACTGACGTCACCAGCAGTCCTTTGCTCCCGATTGCTCACCCTAGAGCAGCAGAGCAAGTTAATTTAGCGATTTAGCACTTTTCGATTATTTTCAGTCCATCTCCGACCTGGAAAAATAGAACGTTGCAGGAGCTCAGCAAATTGTGTGGCTGTTTCAGCCCCACTTAAGCGCTATTATGAAGGGTCAAATTGTTAAATATCCTAATTCTCGCCTTCCGGAGGCTACTTCACTACTAAAATAGAGAAAATACGATCATCCCAAGATTTTTGTGGGTAATCAGGCACCTAAAATTGAAAAACCACACTGGAGTGCTGTTTTTAATAGGGCAAGTACGCGGCTAAAAGTTTGGAAAAAGCGCTGATATTCTTCGATAAAACTGCGAAAAAGGGCTAACTCATCGTTTCTCGATGCATAGGCGGATATACAGCAGACCTATTCCAGGCCTATACGGTTTCCTTGGTCGTGGGAGGTGGGGGCTCATTTTTGTGCACTCATTTGGTTACTCAACAAGAAATGTCAGTTTTTTAACCAAAACAGAGGAGAAAATTTTGCTGTATTGAAATTAGGCGTTGTTGATCAAACAATAAGATTCCAGATTTCGAGTAAGACAGTTTGAGAGTCTCCTCCCTGGCACCGAACGTTACTCCGTTCATTTAGGCAAGTCAAGCGCAAATCGTCCTTTGTCTGTCATAAAACTGAACTTACCTGCCACCCCAAGGGCCTGAAAGGGACCTGGCCACTGACTATAAGCAACCAAGAAACTGATAAAATGATCTGGAGAGTCTCCATCCATCAGGAAACTGGCATTGTGGGCTGGAGACTGAAATAATGGGCAGGAAACCGAAAAAGTGGCCTGGAAACTGACAAAGTGGTCTGCAAACTGGCATAGTGACCTGGAAACTGACTGAGAAACCTGGACACTGGCAGAATGAAGTAACCTGGAAAGTCGCATGGAAAATGAAAAAGTGATACGAAAACTGACAAAAACGACCTGGAAACCGAAAAAATAAGCCAGGAAAGTGACAGTGGCCCGAAAACTGAAATAGTGACTTATAGAAAACTGACGAAGTGGACGGGAAACCGTAAAAGCGGCCTGGAAGCAGACAAATTGACTTTGATACTGGCAAAGTGCCCTGGAAACTGGCACAGTGGCCTGGAAACTAACAAATGACCAAATAAATGTCTTGGCAATTGACAAAGGGACCTAGAAAGTGACTGAATAACCAAGCACCTATTAATATGTGACTTGGAAACTGACAAAGTGGCCTGGAACCTGGAAACCGTGAAAGGGCACTAAATACTGACAGATTGCTTGGGTTCAAACGAAGTGGCCTGGAACGCTATTCCCCTCCCATTTTTTTTTCTTAACTAAAATCTGATTTTTCAAACAAACAAAAAAATGGAAAAACATCCTCGAATTTGATTCCTTTTGCTATGAAACGCAAATTTCGGCCACAATACTGGATCTAGTTTTACCCCAACATCGTTAATCGTAATCTTAATTTTCCTCCGTGAGGAATTGAATTAAAGGTGAAAAGCACGGCTTGGGCTGTAGGGGCGATCGGCCCATTTGTCCCCTCCATGTATCCGCCCGTGTCTCGATGTAACGTTGAGAAAAAACTTGCGGCGTACACATGCCATTTCACCGCTGAAATTCGGAAACAAAACCGCTAATGTACTGTTCATGGGGAGCAGTCCTTGGCTAAAATTGTGAAAAATTCATGGCAAATCTGGGATAGAGGAAGTACAAATTGAGAAAAATGGCCGATTCGTGGATATAGGAGTGAGAAAAGGCAGTGATTCACGGCTAAAATTGAGAAAAACGCTATATCACAGCTAAAACCAGCTAAGAAAATCGCTAATTCGTGGAATAAAAACGCTACTTCACGAATAAAAATAGGAAAAAGCACTAATTCGGGACTAAGAAAAATAGCTAATTCGCGGATAAATTTCGAAAAGGCGTGTTGAAAAAGGTGCTGATTTGTGGATAAAATGTAGAAAAAGCTCTAATTCGTGGCTTCTGAAAACAAATTCATGGCAAAATTTAAAAATAAAAATTACTAGGGTCGCAGGTATAACTAAAAAACAAATCTATTGCGTGGCTATCAGGTATATATGAAATAACAAATTCGTGGCTAAAATGGGGAAATATGTTAATTCATGGATAAAATTGAAAGAAGGGACTAATTGCCTGCGAAAACTAATAAAAACGTTAATGTGTGAGACTATTGTCAGAAATCGCATGCATAATAACCAAAGCCTTGGGAATTATTTCATTTGCCATTGCGGCTTCATCCACTACCCCAACTGTAAAGGGCTCTTAGCAGTAGCACCCAAAACTCGAGCTTGCCCGCCACAGCTGAGCTTGAACACCGCCCGTCTTTACGTTATAAAAATTGGAAGGGCTTTAAAAAAGGGCATTTATACAATAATATACAATTGATTAAGGAAAAATATTATACTTTTAATGTAGCCTGCATTTTTTTATATTCTAATCAAATCTACCGCATTGA
Source organism: Corythucha ciliata (assembly GCA_038030265.1). Taxonomy (NCBI): domain Eukaryota; kingdom Metazoa; phylum Arthropoda; class Insecta; order Hemiptera; family Tingidae; genus Corythucha; species Corythucha ciliata. Next base: position 42,059,874 of record CM075938.1, on the reverse strand, counting down.
TAGGTATAGTATTTACTATTTATCAAGTCTTAAGATAAGGGGAGTGATAATAATAACATTAATGGTTGGAATCGTGGGATCCTGGATCTTAAACTCTCAGCTAACCCTTTCAGGAAAACGTGCTAAGGACTCGAATGGGAGGGTATAGTTCTTGTAATGTGACATAGTTTGGTGCGTCGTTGCGCGCTTTCGTAGCTCGTTCATTACAATTGCTATCTCCCAAGTCCCCTCCACTACAGAAAATCTTCTGCAATCACTATTGATCTTATATGATAGTCGTAACCCACCAAACCTTCTATCGCTTTATTACCTTGTAAACTAGAACAAGACGTCGTCGTCTTCCTTTGGAATCTTACGGGCAGCGGATGATTTTTCTTTCTTGTATTTCTTATTTGCATTTGCAATGTTCCTTGCAAATATTCAGGAGACAAAGGGTAAACAAAGACGTACAATGATATGCAAAGAGATTGTGAAGGCGATGGGGGTACAGAAGAATTCATGGACGTCATTTTTAAATGAATACCGTACCTTTTCTATTGATTCTGCGTTATAGGAATATAAAATCTTAAATGAACAATTCTCCTGAACTCGTTTGATTTTTTTGTCGGTGCCGTTAACCACATTTTTCTTTTTTAGTCTACAAAAAGAGCATTTCATCGTTTATCACGCTTTCTACTTTATTACTTCAGACCACCTCTTCACCATGTTCCACCTTCACATAACACCCGGGTCTTCTTTACTTCCAGGGATAGAATGATGTTACGACTTATACAAGCTTGAGTTTCAGTGAGAAGGGGTGAAGAAGAGGTCATGGTGTAAAACGGATGGGTCTGACTGCGTAAGAGTCGGCTCTCCTCTTCTTCCTCGCCCCCCATGCCCCTCTTTCAAAACCATCGGCATAACTTTCGAAGAGGTCCCAGAGCACGTCAAGTTCAGATATGCCCCTCCACCACTCTCTTGTCTCTTATAACCACTTGTGCTCACCCCCCCCCACCACGGCATCCTCCTAAAACCCTCTTCGGTAGCGTCATTTGCTCGGGCGATGTAAAGACTAGTAAAGCGTGTATAATGGGACTGTGGGTAGCGGAAGCTGCAAGAGTGGTGAACGTTGGGGATGAGGGCAGATATTCGAACCGCAAGAGATGGGTGGAGAGTTAGTGACGGGAACGAGAGATTTTGAAGAGGGGATGAGAGCTTTCAGGGCTAATTGCAGTTCGCGTTTAAGGCAATCCTTTATAACAGTACATTTATTGAGTGAGTTGCCGTAGGGGTGTTACTCTAGCATCAACCGAGTTTTCGAATGAGGGAGTTGCCTCTCTCTTCTTTTTCCTGTCTAAGCCCCTAATGAAATTGTCATGAAACGAGAAAAAGAAAATGACGAGATTTTTTTTTTTTTTTTTTTTTTTTTTAGGAAAGATGGCAGGGTGGTGAAGGAGGGAGGACGGATATGGATGATGGAGCGTGAAGGGAGTTTGGATGTAGATGACATTTGGAGAGAAATATGAATTAGAGGCTTGTTCCTTAATGCCAAAACTCCCTTCAAAACCTCCCCCTCTCATCATATTTCTACCACCCTCTTACTGTGTCCCGACCTTTGGGGATAACTGACATTTAGTCCCACCCCCCTTGCCACACTACCCACCGCCGTCGCTCCTTTTATGAATGAGAGAATGAAAAGCTGACAGGCTTTTCCGACGGTGGCGGAGGATTTACAAGGAGTTTGAGGGAGCGTATACTTCTATTCTTCGAGAAACTTGAGACGGAGGGAGGCCCACAGGTTTGGTATAGATTTCACAAACGTCTACTATTCATTTATGCCATAATCCCTCTCCAACCAACTTCTGTGAAGGGAGGGGTTAAAATTTCACTTCTTATTGGGTACTATCAGGGAAATTCCGTGTCATTTCATTTTGAATGACATTTATTTGTGTTTTGGATCAGTCCCGAATGGCACGAGTGAGACCTCCTACAGCCCAAACTTTTGACAACGCCGCATGTAAAGTCAAAAGCAGTTAATAATGTATCAAGCTTGGAAAAAGAATGGGGCTAACTTGGTGAAAATGATTATTGTTTCATCTTTTAAGAAAGTCCAAGGGTGATGGGGCTGAAATCATGGAAATCCCACAAAATTAAAGGGCCCATTTTGTTAGCAAACCTAAGTATGTTGAGTTATTCAAAAATGAGTTAAAATTTTGGAATAAAATTGACTCATAAAGTTGGCAAAGCATAACCAATATTACCTCAAGCTATAAGCCTAAAAAAATTGTTATCTTTGGTTCGGTCATGAAAGTTTTTGTCAATAGCATTATATTGAAAAGAATAACTTGGGAATAAAGAGAGGTAAACAACTATGTTTTTTAGTGATAGAAGAAGTGTGTGGGTGACCCTATAACGAGGGGTGTTGGAAGGGGGAAGGATAGAAGAACGTTTTGGTTGGAAGTTAACAAGGCACTTGTCACTCCCGAAGTCCCGATACAGTATCGTTACTTTAGGAGGGTTCAGGCAAGACAATCGCTTGGATATTGCTCTTCTTTTCTCTGCCCCTTTAATCTCCTCTCCCTATACAAGAACTTCTATTATCAGTTTTATACCGCGGACAGGCCATTGGACCGCCTTCATAGGTTTGAAGATTCAATTGATGGCAACGAAGACCCTTTTTCGCACATTTTTCTTCTTACGTTCTCTTCCTCCCCTGTTAGGACTATCGTCTTTCATCCAGTTCAGGGAAAACGGGCAATCCTAGACTGTATTGAGACAGCCTCTTATAAAATAAAGTTTTTGTTTATTCTTCTTATTTCAGCATCTTTTATAAGACATGGCGTTGTATACAAAAAATATATGCATCCGATTTACGTTTATTTCTTTGGCTGCATCAATGTTTACGCTTTTTAGTGTAGTGCCTGAAAAAGAAGACAAATCATTTTTTTCTTTCAACCCCTGCACGATTTTTTGAGTAGTTCTCATAGAAACAACTATTCTGCCACTCACCTCTCTCTACCCTTTCAACTATCTAGGCAGAGGAAGGGGTTTTCCCTGGATTCGTGGTTTGCTTGGTGAGTGTTGGAAATACGAGGGACGTGTCTGAATAAAAAAATACCAAAAACTCATTTTTTTCCATTTCGCTCTCTTTTATCGCTGTTTCTGCCTGACTGACTCACAGAAAAAAAAATTTTTTTTTTTTTAAATAACTCTTATTTTTGACTCTGACTTTGAGGGGTATTTTTCTGTCCTCTGTCTCATTTCAGCTCAGCGGCAGGCCAGGAGTTCATGCAGATTGGTCAACCAGTCCCAAGGTATTGAGCAGACAACGCTGAGAATAAAAAATCCCGTTTCTCTTCTCTCTCACTCACACTCTCTATCATTCTTTCACTCTCTTTCCCTCTCACTCGCCATCGCTTTCTTCTTGAATCATTGTGAGACCTTAGACAAACTTTAAAACTTTCAGTCTGGCCTTTGTTCATAAAAGAAATAAAAATGAAATGAAGAAATGTGAAGGTGTTCGAGCCATTTCTCAACGTCAAGATAGACGAGGGCGAAACGTTGCTATAAATCGAGCAAAAAAGTGGACGGGGGAGAAGGAATGATACTTTTTCTGTTCAGCTCTTTTTTTTTCGTTGTATTTTTTATCATGTACAAAAAGCGCCTCATTTTGTATTTTGTCTATGGTCTGTAGCCTACTTCCTATGTAAATAGTATCATTATACAGTAGGAAACAAAAAGTAATTTACGTGCATATTGTAGACTGTTACGTAGTCATCCCCCAATTTTTTACCGTAGAATCATTTTTTTTTTTTGTCAATTTCTTTTTTTAGATTATGTCAAATTAGATGGAGTTAAGGCACGATGCCCCCTGTGGTCCCCTCTTACCCTCATATTTTTCCCCTTTTGCTCAATTAGAAGATAAATCGATTAATTTTCTCGTTTTAGGTTTGTTCGGTCCTGAAATATTTTTCTTTTATTATTTTTGGAGTCATCTCGGTATGAAATTGCTTCATCATTTCTCTTCCCCCGGTTGAGCTCTCTCTTTCCCCGTTCTTTTTAACTTGTAAAAGTTAACCGGCAACGGAGTGCTCAACCGTAGCCCCCACCCTGTTCTTTTGCGCTACTATAAGCTTTTAAATTGAACGCGAAAATACTGATATCTATAAAAGATTCTCCACTTCGGTCTCTTCATTGCGTCTCTTCCGCTACACCTCACCCGTTAAAGAGGTGGAACTCGGTAATTAAAGCTCCTATTTTAATTATCGAACCCTCTCCCTTCCACAACCTACCCATCACCCACATCAGTACAGACGCTTTACACCGACTTCTATCTTGATCCTTTTCTGTACTTTTTCCCTCACTAACCCCCTCCTCCTCACCAATCACCAATCACTCACCATTATTTAAAAGGGGTGATTGTTTTTCTTCCTTAAGTAAGAAGGGGCAAACGAAGGAATTCGCTTTTCTTTTGTTTTATTAATTTCGCTTATCATTAACTTAATAACATGGAAGAAGTTTACTACTTATTACATAATTTATCCGCAACTCTTCTGGACAACCGCTAAATCGCTTTTTGTGTGTCCAACTCTCTTCTATCTTCAGTCGATCAGTCCTCGACCAGCAGTACAAAATCTTTCATATAATTGACAAATATTATTTTTCTGTTTAATATCTTAAGGTTTTTTTCAACATTTAAATTCACACACATATGAACTATTTGCGTGGACCTCTTTTCTTTTATATCATGCGATAGTTTCAAAATGTTACTGTAATTTGGTTTGAACGAATCATTACATCAACATACATGGCGAATCAATTACTGGTTTTGTCAGAACTGAATTTGGGCAAGCAATTGAATTATTGATTAGCCATTTTCTTGATTATTGAGTTTAAAAAATCTCATTTAACCAGAAATTGAAAAAGAGGCCCTATAGTTCTCGCTTGAATTTCATTTCCGGGATAGAAACACTCGGTAAACAAAGAGTTCGGTAACTCCAACCTAACTCGTCCCGGTGGTAAAGTTCACCATTATTGTTGGGCACTGAGGTCGACAATGTCCGTTTAAGCGTTGCTAAGGGCTTAAACGATTTTGTATTCAAAATACCAAGGTGACTAAATTTTCTATAGGTGCCGCAGATCACTGTCCTTCACCTACGTCACGAGCAGTCCCAACCGCCATTGCGCTGGACCCAGTACATTATTAATTGTTACTGGGTTGTGATTTTTGAGAATGGGGAACTTGCACATTTTTCAAAAGTTGGTGTTGCTTAAAGAGGGCTCTTCCACAAGTCTATTGCTCACATTAAACTTTGAAATAAGTCAAGGATGTTTTTTTAGGGAATTTTTAAAAATTTTGAGTGGGGGTTCGATTACGTAAAAACTTACTTATTGAAATGGATGATGCGGGGAAGAGGGGGTTAGACGAGTTTAATGGGGGGAAATTTTTCATGTTATTTGTAAACAAACAATTTTAGAGTTCCCTCAAATGCTTCACAAGTAAGTATTTACGTCATTTCCCCTCGCACCATCCATCCTCTTCTGAAGAACTTTGAACCTTTTTTAAAAATCTTAAAACGCACCAATCGGGTTGCAACTTCCGTTGTTATCCTTCAGTTCACGGGTCAAATCACCGGTATGCTTTTCTACCCAATCTGAGATTCATGCAAGTTCCCCATTCATAAACTTCAATTTCAAAATTAACTTGCTCTGCTGCTCTAGAGTGAGCAATCGGGAGCAAAGCACTGCTGCTGACGTCAGTCTCCACCCTCCCGTCCGTTGGGCAGGGGGAAATCTGCAGCACCTATAGTAAAGTTTAGTCACCTTGGTTTAGCGCCTAACCGTGTTCCAATCCCCATGGAGACACTGCATTTGAAGAAGAAGAAAAAAACGCCCGCTTTACCGCCTCACGTTGAAAACAGCCTGAGTGAGTGTAGTTGTGAAATCAACAGCCGAAACCGGTCCACCAAAAAATTAAGTTAGTAAACCAACGGGGCTTTACGTCCAACTACCTTTAAGGTGGTCGTGGACGGGCGAGAGCACACACACGAGAGTCGACGCCCTAGCGACCTCGGCCACTCTGCTGGGCCGAATTTCGGAATTCTCGGAAAATTGTTGTTTTGAAGGACCCTGACCCGTGAAAATGCATTTTTGAATATTAGTCAAACACGCTAAATTGGCTTTTTAGGGAAATAATTCATTCACAATAAAAGTATAAAGTATGAAGTGTGCACTTCACGTTAGTCCTGGCACGAAGTATACACAACTAATACAGAGGGCGGAACCTGAGTAATTAGAGGGGTGAGACTGGATTTGCCTTGACTGGATAGGCTGTGAGGCTGGATCTACACCTGGCACCCGTTCAAAAATGACAAGACAAAATAACTTTAAAAATTACATCTCCTGAACTCGTCATTTTGCAGCTGACTATGGTGGGCATTTGCCTTCCCCTAGACTCCAAAGTGAAGCCGTCAAGGGGTAGCTGCCCGCACTTCCTAAAAGCCATCGAAAAGAAAAAATCCGACAGGGTCACCACATTTTTGGTTAGCAATATTTTCACAGGTCTGGCTCACTTAAAAACCAAGTTCTCGCTCCTTTAAAAACCTGATAAAGGTAGGTCCAGGGGGTCAACCATGAGGTAGCGTAAAAATCTTGTCAATCGCGGTATCTATGGCGTTATAACATTATATTATTTGTGATAAAACGTCCTCAGTTTACCGCCTCCGTTAGTTTTTAATGCTAGCTCATGGTTGACCTACCCCCTGGAGGTTAATTCTGTTACTTCGATAGAAGGCTGTGTGGCTTGAAGTTGAAGATAAGACGTCATGGTTAGAACCTATTCATCGTAATAAGAAGCGTTACTTCAACAAGATCTCCCCAGTCCCAGTGTCGTATCCCACTGCAAGACTGCGCAACTTTATATGTACACGTACTGTGCACTTCCATGTATACTAACTCTCTCAACGTCTTACATTAGTTACTTCCAGCAGCTCAGTGGATGCTACTTTACTGGTGTAGTCATAAATGTTGTATGTTAAAGAATCACTTGCGAGTTGCGTCCTGAGTCCCGAGAATTTAGTTCAATCTCGATCTCGGTCTCGTCCTCTGTTTTGAGACCGAGACGAGATTGTGACTTATCCTAGGTCGCACTGTGCGTCACTTCCTCAGGTGAATTCTCTTGAGTCATGTTTCTTCAAGTTCAAAATTACAAAAAGTCTCAGTGAGTAACGTGCTTGAATCTCGCGTTAAAATTGTGCAATGTGAGGCAAAAAGAAGCGGGTGGACTAAATGCCGACTAAGTATTGAGTTTCCGCTATCTCTTCTTTGACGAAATCTTCAAAAGAGTTAAAAATTTTGGTCTGCTTTTTTACCTCTTTTATCAAATAATTGCTTTGACTTGAGCCTTTCGCAGCTGAATATTTGATCGAGTTGTATTCATAGGAACACGGAATAAATAAACCCACGCATGCCATATTTAACAAAATGGTTAGTGAATGATGTTACTTAAAAGACCGAGGGAATAGTGATGATATTTTGTTTCTAGTTGAAATTTTATTCGAATGAATTTTATCTTTTTTCACCACCATTACACACATTTGCCTCTAAGTTCTTGCACAAAAGTGAACCTTTCTGTTTCAGTTTAGTGTAATTTGTTCCGAGAACGACAAAAAATATATTCGCGTTATTTTTTCGTAGCACCACTCCTACAGCTTAGAGCTGAAATGCCTCCAATTCCCTTTAACAACTCCTCACTATAAAGGACGTGCCTTTCATTCTTTACACGCATTATTCTTTCGTTCATTTTTTTATTGTTCATTCCATTAACTTGTTCAAAACAAGGAAATGCATGCACTCTAACGGCTTGTTACTGCTTCCATATAATTCAAATAGTAAAATAAGACTATCGTAATATTTTATTGATCTTCCAAAACATTAGTTTTAAATGTGTAGGAAGGGATTCAAAGTTTAGATGGTAGATGATTAGCTTAAGAATCATTCTTGTACTAGTCAAAGTTTAAAACATGTATTTTACGTTTTATTTCTATTTCTACTTATAGTTTTTGAACAAGGAATAGATTTTTTGCCTGGATTTTTCAGGAACTTGGGGAGCAAACGAAAGTGGTAAAATAAAGACCATGGCAAAAAAAGAGTAGTTACTGTGTAGTTTTACACTATTGGTTGTTTACGGTTTTTGTTTTATTTGATAATACCTTAATCATTGATAATGTTAGCATTTTTTGAGCTTTACATGGAATATTTATACTATGATGTTTTTTCAAATTTGGAAGGGGGGCCACTCTTCTTCTTTTGTCTCATAAATACTTTTTAAATTTTCAGGGGCTTCGGGTTCATTACATTTGCTGACCCGTCCAGCGTAGACAAAGTTCTGGCGCAAGGTACTCATGAACTGGATGGCAAAAAGGTAATTAAAACAAAATCATACGCCTGAATCGGTTGGTGGGTTGTTGTGTGGGATAAATGCTTTTATTTATTTATTTATTTTTTTTTTACATCCAATGTGGAGATGTATTTGTGGGGTGGGATTGTGCAAGTGTGTAGTGAGGGTGAAGGAAGTTTATTTTATTTACTGCGAAAAACCAGCCGACCCACCGTCAACCTTACACATACATTTTGTTCGTTGGTTCCTCTTCACAGATAACAGGCCATTTGAGGAAGAGCCAAGTTCTTCCTCACTCTCTGCCCCCCCCCCGCCTTTTCCAACATCTTCTCCGACCATAACACACCTTGCACATTACACACGTATGGATATGGTGGTGATATAGGTGGGCGGGGTGAGCCAACAACACTACCGTACCGCTCCGTTTTACGGTTCTAACATTTCTCACTCACTCGTTCCCTCTCTATATACGTTACCTATACTCACGCACAAATAAACGCCTTTCCTATTCGCGTAACACTTCTCTCCACACCTTCCAAGCTTCAAGGAAAATCTGCGATAATGGGATTTTCTTCTCTCGCAGTTTGATGCATGTTTGTCAAGCATTTCTCCTGTATTTGTAAGCAGGGGATAAAGGTGGAAGAAGGTTACGTGATTTTTTTGCAAACACAATTCTGGGGGTTTATGAACATTTTAATATTGCACCTTTCGTGCAAGTTTTAACTTTTATCGCAACCCCTCCCCCTGATCTTTGTCCGCCGCTTTAGCGCAACGCTCCTCGACTGCATAATTGTTCGTACGTTTTTCGGTTAGATAATGACGAGCGCACTCAGGCAAAAGAAACACACGCCAGATTTGATTTTTTGTTGGTTCATAGAAGGCGTTTCATCTTTCCCATTGAAAATGTATTTTAATCATCTAATTTAATTTATTTTAATCATTTAATTTAAATGAGGGAGATAGGAATGTGGGAGATAGATTTTTGATGAAATCAGCGATTTTTGGGCCAAGACATTTCAAAATTCAACGCCGAGTGGTCATACTCTGTGTTTACCAGTACAGCATAAAATATAGACTCGTTTTAATATCAACAATACCTACCACTCGCTTTTTTAAAGGCTGTGAGGGAGATAGATTTAAAAATGTCAATGCCAATTTTTTTGAGAAAAACCGTGTCAAGTCAGACGTCAGAATTTTCTCCGGCACAATACAGGAGCGGAAATTGTGGAACATATGAACCCCCCTATGACAGAGTAGACCGGGTTTTTAAAAAATCATGAGACGAGTAGCGATACTCAACAGAAAAAAATGTGAGGGAGATAGGTTTTACCCTCGGGACAGGTGGTTTTTCCGCATTTTCGCTGGATACACAATAGCTTTTGAGTTCATTCATTTTGTATCGAAAACTGGAGGTTCTTCTGGAGAACAATTCCCCGACACGTTTTTTCCCCTCAACCAATGTAGTACCATTTTCAGGGCAGTAAAGTATCCTACTCATGGCTGGGGCATGTGAAGGAGACAATTTTCGACAATTTAAATTCAAATTGCACGCCGATGGAAGTTAGTTATGAAGAATATGTTCGAATGAGTTTATGTCAGGCATAACCAAGTACCGAACAATAAAAAAAAATGTGAAAAAACGCAACAGAAAAGTTGCAGCAATGCCGGGACTGAAATTTAGGTATTTTTGTAGAATATAAAGCGACGTTTCGTCGGCCAATTCGCCGACCTCATCAGGCAACGATAAACAGGAAGTTAAATCGAATAAATAATGAAATGTAGGGTAAGGTGGGGTAATTGGGATCAAAATTTGTACGTTTCACCTTCTCCTTACTGCGAGGACTGCGTAAAGCGAGTAAACTATTTTTGTGGCGTTCACACTAGACGATACACATCTCATTTAACAGACTCTGCTTGAAAATTAGATAAATGTGTGTGGGTCATTCTACAAAAATACCTAAATTTCAGTCCCGGCATTGCTGCAACTTTTCTGTTGCGTTTTTTCATATTTTTTTTTTGTATTGTTCGGTACTTGGTTATGCCTGACATAAACTCATTCGAACATATTCTTCATAACTAACTTCCATCGGCGTGCAATTTGAATTTAAATAGTCGAAAATAGTCTCCTTCACATGTCCCCAGCCATGAGTAGGATACTTTACTGCCCTGAAAATGGTGCTACATTGGTTGAGGGGAAAAAACGTGTCGGGGAATTGTTCTCCAGAAGGACCTCCAGTTTTCGATACAAAATGAATGAACTCAAAAGCTATTGTGTATCCAGCGAAAATGCGGAAAAAACACCTGTCCCGAGGGTAAAACCTATCTCCCTCACATTTTTTTCTGTTGAGTATCGCTACTCGTCTCATGATTTTTTAAAAACCCGGTCTACTCTGTCACAGGGGGGCTCATATGTTCCACAATTTCCGCTCCTGTATTGTGCCGGGGAAAATTCTGACGTCTGACTTGACACGGTTTTTCTAAAAAAATAAGCATTGACATTTTTAAATCTATCTCCCTCACAGCCTTTAAAAAAGCGAGTGGTAGGTATTGTTGATATTAAAACGAGTCTATATTTTATGCTGTACTGGTAAACACAGAGTATGACCACTCGGCGTTGAATTTTGAAATGTCTTGGCCCAAAAATCGCTGATTTCATCAAAAATCTATCTCCCTCATTCCTATCTCCCTCATTTATCCCAATATGAGGGAGATATAGTTTGGGTGGACCGTTTCTTAGAAGCGCTCCATTTAACCATCTTTTTCGGCAAACCATGACCTGCCAAGAACACCCCGCGATCATGGGGGTGATTCTGTAACTCGCAAAATTTACGTGTCGTAATTGGGAAGGAGGGGGAGAGGATGTACCCCGTTGCCTTGGTTTTTCGGCGTATTTGTCAGGAATTTATTATTTTTTCTTCGAGACCACACATTCTAGCGTGAAAATTCCACAGTTTAATTCACTAGGTATCGTAAAAACCATGGCAACGAGGTACCTCCCCTCGCCCTTCTTCCTTTTTACGACACGTAAATTTTGCAAGTTACAGAATCACCCCCCATATCAAGAAGCAAAAGGCATATTTATAATTGTAGTGCGGTTTAGTCAAGAGGTTTAGACAAGAAAAGGAAAAAGAAAGAATATGAGAGGCTATGGCGTTTAAGAGTGAACAATATCCTATGTCCTAGCTGCAGAACAACAAAAGAAAGAACAGCTAAAACATCTATCTGGGACATCCTCGGAAAAAATGATATTTCCGTCTTTCTCACACTCCTTCTGTAATGGAAATCGCGAGTTCGCCATAAATACGGTGAATTACGATTGCATTATTTTCTATACCCACTCGGAAGCTTCATGTAAAGAAAAATGAACCAATTTTTTTTTTAATTCACGATTTTGAATTCGACGAAATTGGAGGTCTGAATTTAGGTATTTTCGTAGAATGACCCATGTGCGGATGACCAAAGTTTTGATGTTCACAATTACCCCAAAGATTCCCAATTACCCCATTGGGTGGGGTGTTGTAATTGGGAATGGTAATTTTTTATTTACCTGGGCTTATCAAATTAGTCAAACCCTTCAAACTAAGCATTTTCTCGCATTTTATGCCTGTTGGTAACATGGAGCTTTCTAACGTCTTGTCCAGACTTACCCCAACTCATGTACATTTAGGCTTAGCGAGTAGCGTCTACAATGCAACAGTCGCAGTCTAGTTGAGCTTGCAACTGGGGAGAGAATGGGGAGGCTCAGATATAAGAAAAACTTTCAAAACCCAATTTTATCCCGCTACCAGGGTCATGGACCAGATGCAAGCTCATCTGGTTTGAAACTTTCGTGTCAATTCAGTTGCATCGTAGGCGCAGTGCATTTCAGCTACTACAATAATGACTTATCGATGTCATGGGAAGGAAGAAACCATTGGCCGAAAACCTAATAAATATTTCTTTAATGAACACAAAATTTAAAAAACTCAAATTACGCCGTCTCGCAATTATTCACTCTTCGTGTTTTCGGCCTATTCTGAAATTTTGGGGCTGGTTCTTTGGCTTTTTCCATAACTCTTCCCTTGGTGTTTTTTTTTCTTCTCGACTTCTACGAGCCTTTACAACACTTCCTCAGAAGTTAAACTTCCCCATACGTGTGATGTTTCAGCCGAGTTCCTGCATTTTTAGTGGCGCTTCCAGACGAGTCGGCCGCAGTGTTTTGCCAAAGCAATGGTTTTTCCAAGTTTAAATTAGAAAGGAAGGGTTGTAATTCAGTTCCCAGTGGCCCAGTAACGTGCAGTTTTGCTGACATTATGACCAAAAACTTGCAATTCGGCTGGAATTAAAACATGGAAAATGCATTTTCTCATGTATTTAATACCAAAAACTTGCAACTTGGCGGATATTCAGTCAGGAAACGTGTAATTTGGCTCAATTAAAGACCTGAACTTGCACACTCAATGCTTATTATAGTGTCGCAATTACTTGGCTACAAGCGACAAAAAAAAGAAAAAAGAAAAGTTGTACCGGCAATCACACCGCTATGGATGCAGGGATGCAGTCGGGTCCGGCTAGCTCAAGGGCCGGGCTCACTAAACAAAAAGCCCCTCAAACTTTTGCAATTTCACTCGAATTAAGCCGTGAAATTGGCTTAGTTAAAGCCAGGTAGGTCAGGTGCTTAAAACCCCAGGAAAAATCGAATTTTCGCGCTGTTGTGCAGTTTTTCGGTATAGAGCCCTGTTGTGGGCTCTGTTGTGAGGCTCTCCGAAATTCCCGGATATTCAGACCTAAACTTACAATTTCACGCTCTAAACGGTGTAATTTCGTGGTTATTTATCTAAATTCCATCTGGGAATGAGCGTTTTTACTCAATTTCAGCTGCGAAGCGCTTTTTTTTATACATTTTAGATGTGAATTAGCATTTTTATCAATCATATTGTTAGCCTCGAAGCGACTTTGCAAAAAATGAACGTTTTTCGGGCGTAATTTCAAGATTATTTTTGTTCTCGGTGAGTAAAATGTTAATGCTTACCGCAATCAGCCAGTTTTAAACGGATCTAATTGATTGTTTCCGAATGTAGATGGTTTTAATCAAGGACGAGTATAAGAAGGTTGGGCAGCTCCCTGAACTTTCACACTCAATGATTATAGTGCTGCCCACCCTTGCCGCCCTTTGATCTTGCCCACTTTTGCTCCCTCCTGGCAAGGCTGTTGAGTCGAAGGAATAGAATGTTAAAATTGGATTCGAAGAGTCCGCAGCGATACGGGGTGGCGAACCTATTTTAGCTCATTATGACGGCCAAGCATACTCGGTTATAGTGCCTTAGTAGGGGTGGCCCCTCTGCCCAAGTCGTTCCTCGAATTTTCCTCAACATCATAGCCCCCTTCCAAACTGGATAAATTATAAAATAACATGTGATTCTACAGTTTGTGAGGAAGGTTAGAGTCGAGGAAACTTCGAGGAACGACTTAGCATACGAGCCTAAAGCATGAGCCGTATGAATTAATAGTATATAGCCCATACACGGGCAGATAATTTTGACAGATTTGATCGGCCGATATTTTCAACAGCTATAGTTAACGATCCAGAGCAAAAGATGAGATCGATCGTCACCCCTTAACGTACAAAAGTTATCTGCGACCGATATCTGTTACCCGATCAAATCTGCTCGTTAGTGGGGGCACGTCTGGCAGATTGAGATCTGTCGCCGAACGAAATCCGACAGATTTCATTTATCGGTCGGGTTCGAAAGATATTTGAGATTGGTGACAGATATGAAGTTGGAAAAAAAAATATAGAGGGAGCAAAAAGCTTGACCCGTACATATAATAAAAAATATTAGAAAATTCATGTGCAGTGACGTTTCGGTGGTAAAAATCGTTGCATTAAGGGGCGACGCCCGATTCGAAATCGGCCGATCTATGTCTGCCAGATATCTCTCATCCGAAATCGGTTGGTTAGTGGGGGCCACAGACCACATCTGACAATTTGAACTCCCACCGATATCTTTTGGCCGATCACGGTTGATCTGTCGTCGTTTCTTGGCCTCTAACGAGCAAATTTTCACCACCGATATCTGTCAAAAACACGAAATCTGCCGCAGATATCTGCTCGTGTATGCCCACCTAATAAGAGCATGCCCTTTTGCGGTAATCAATTATTATGAATAAAAATCATTATATTCATTCATAAACTGATGAGCATATGCTACAAAAATTGAAGAATTAGGTCATGACGTACTTTATTCTTATTTCTTATGGATCATTGCGTGTTTCTCAACTTTTTTCGATCTACAACTATTCTTTTTGTATTTGAAGGTCTGACAATGAGCCTCATTGTACCCTATACGCATTGTTTGATTCTCAATCACCACAATGACCAAATAGTCGTGGGCCTTGAACCGCGAAGGAAATGAGAAACTGGCGTATTTGTAACTAAGCTTGAACGATGAAGTGCGGGGGTGTGTGCAATTCATGCGTTCATTTCTGAAAGACGATTGACCTTTCGTCTGTCTTCACTATGCTAATTGGTATCGTAGTTCCGCGTTTGGGTTTGTTACAAATAAATTCAAGTTTTTGTGTATACGGTCAGTTGCATACAGTGGTACGGGCGAGGGGGAGCCTATCACACCGGATCGCCGTTCAAATGGAAGGGAAACGTAAAAAAAAACAAAAAACATTGGTATATCAAGTTCGACAAGTCCGTGGATAAAAAAAATGAAGACAAAACACTGACATTATCATGGCAAAAATTAATGACGGAATAGCGTTCGTTCGTGGCAAAAATGAACAAATAAATAAATAAATAAATAAATAAATAAATTTTGAACAAATTCTGAAATTGGACAAAAAGTGCTGATTCACGTGGCTCAATCGTGAAAATATGTTCATTGCACCTGCTGAAATTAAGAAAAAGCGCTAATTTGCTGATGACGTGGATACAAAGTTCAAAATCGCAGCTAAAATGAGAAAAATCTATCGTTCGCCACTGTAATTGAGAAAACGTCAATATGCGGTTATTTCTGGTGGCAACTTTGTGGCAGACATTGAGAGAATGAGCTAATATTGGAGTAAATTATAAGTCGCGGCAAAAACTGAGAAAAAGTGCTGATTAACAGATTGAATTGAGAACGTGAAAAGGAGACTTGGGTTCCTGGTCCGCTGATAAAATTTCACAAAAAAACGCTACTATTTGTGACTAAAAATGGCGAAAAAGTATTATTCGTTCGTGACCGAAATTGCTGAAAAGCGCAAATTCTAGATGTGCACATTCTCAATAGCACATTTTCAGACAGAATCGCGAAAATGCGTTAATTCGCGGCTACAATCAGAAAACCTCTCATTTGCAGTTAAAATTAAGAAAAAGCGCTGAATTCAAGGTCAAAATTGAGAAAAAACGGTTGTTCGCATTCGCAGCTGAACCTGCGGTTTCTGTAGGCTAAAATTGAAAAAAAGAGATAGTTTTTACCTAAAAAATTGAGGAAAATTATGTTCAACGGCATAAACAGAATAAGAGCTCAATTTTGCAAACATTTGGCTAACATTGAGAAAAGTCGCTAATGTGCTTCAAGAATTGTGGAAAAACGCTAATTCGCGGCCAACTTGGCCTCACAGAAACCAAATTGAATAGAAATTTAAAATCTCACAGAATAAAATGTTCCACGCCTCTCGTCATTCCCATTATTTGTTTCTATACCTCCGTAAATTATTCACACATAATTTTATGTCATAATTTCCACACGTGGATAAACCGGCAAAACGGTGTTTCTCAGCCCATTTAATTCACGTCATAACCCCACTAAAAAACCCCTCAGGTAGCCCAAGCCCCAGCGCCCCCCCCCTAACTCTCAAAGGACCATAATTTGCACTTTTCTAAAAATTGTAACTAAACTATTCCAAAAAGCAGAAAAAATAAGAGCTCCATGATATTTCCCCGTGTGCACGAGACTCATCTGCTATAGTGTTGGGCGGGACAAAGGTGATTGTTTTTAAGGATTCGTGATAAAATCTCTTTTATTATTTTGTATTAAGGCAAACTGTTCTCATGTGTCTTTCCAGTAGGACACTTTATTGTTAGCATTGTGGTTTTCACTTAAAGCTCGATCCTTTAGCCTTTTTCGTCTTGAGTTTCCTTCCTCTTATTCGATGCTTCGCTCCCACCACTTAAAAATTTAGTAATATCGGGTTTCTCAAGTCGTTAAAAATTTCCTCCAGAAACCAGCAAGCCAGAAGTTTAATGTAACAATTTACAACCGACTGAAGTGGCAGAGAGAAATATGTTTCCGCATCCCCCCCCCCTCTTATTCCACTTTCCGCGTCAGACTCTTCTCTTTCGCATTCAACAGTCCTCAAAGCTCAACATAACTCGAGTTGATAAGTTATAATCAAACACATTGTTATGCAAACAACAGGCTGTGAACGGGTTTAGAAACGCTGAACCTCCTTCCTTTACTTTACAGAATCCAACGTACAGTCAGGAGGAATCGCGACAGATGGAAGTATATAATATTATGTGCATTGTACCCTGCATATTTTATTTTTAGCTTAATCAATTGTTTCGGTGTCTTTTGGAGCAAATAGTGAAATGCTCAGTGCACATTTCACTTATTTTCACGCATTTTCTTATTTTTTCTTCGCACGAAACTTGTTCATTTATAAAATCCCATTGGCTTAGTTCGTTGAATATTAATTTCAACTTGGAATCGTGGCGCGGAATAAATAAATCTATTGAAAGACTAGGTCAGAGTAATCTTGTGTATTTCGATGGTGGGGATATAACGAATCGGGAAGTGAAGGAGAAGAGGCTGCCCTTGCAGTTTTTAATGAGGGAACCACTTGCTCCTCACATTTTGAAGTACTGCGCTCTACATCCCCTCATTCGTCTCTTTCTTGTCTTTCTCTACTGCACTCCTTATCCTTTTTTTCCTTTTTAAAGAAATTTTGTTGCTACACAGTAATAAAGAATGCAGTTTAAAGCCAGTTTTCTTCCCCTCGTTCAAGGAGAAAACCCATGGCCAGAAAAGGCATGTTAGGGCCTCGTAGTCTATTTAAATTTGCATGTAATTTTTATATGAGTTAGGGAAGGGGAAGGGAAAGAATTCTCTCTTTAGATTGGTAGGATAGTGGGTGGGGTAATAAGAGCGAGGAGTGAAGGGTGCTGTTACTAGACCCCTTTCCATTACAGTGTTTAAAGCATCTAGATATTCTCTTTGTAGCTATATAACCTGCCTTTTTGTGCCTCCCCACTTCCTCGATACCACAGTCCCACTCCCTCCTTTGTTACTTTTTATTTACTCTTTTTCTCTTCCCACTCTCTTTCATTTAATTTTTGTGGGTAGAACAAAGAAATTTCATTACCAGTTGAGAATTTATTTAAAAGGCGTGAGGTTCAATCATTGAATAAAATGACCTGCTTTTGAAGCCTATCGATAGTGAGGGGCAGCGGCTGGTTCTCAGAAAAGGACACAAAGGGCTTGTCCGCAACAACTCTTGTTTTCCCTTTTCGAACGTGCGCAATTCCCAGCCTTTTCCCTTCGAGCTTCCCTGGGGAACAAACTTGTCTCATTTAAACCCTTAGCCTGTTGCCTAATCGCTAAAAGCTTCGTACTGGTGCCCTGAGAAGTTGAGAGGGAATAGTACCGTGTAGAAGAAGTGAGGAGGGTGTATGCAAATTTCTGTGAATATTGTGATGGGGGGGGGGAGAAGGACCTTTATTAAGCGGGAAACATGTTCTGGCGTTAGGCCAGTTTGAAGTTCTCTCTCTATCTTTCTCTCTCTCTTTCTCTCCCCTGTACTATTGATAGGGGTCAGGGGTAATTATGATCTCAAATGAGAGTTATTATGTAAATCATAGGTAATTTCTTTCTTTTACTGCCAGAAATGTTGATAATTAAAATACAAACAAAAAGACGGAATGATTTGGACCTCTGGCCCTGGTCCAACGTTGTTGGTGGACGTAATAAAATATTATTTATTGAAAACGAAGAGAATAAAAGGAACGACGTAGAGAACATGTGAGATAACCCCACCCACTCCATACCTTAGTTTTCTCTTGAATTTATGCGCTCAATTTCCAAGCCTGTTACTTCTACGCAAGTTCCTTCCTCTTCATCCTCGTTTTCCACGTCTCACAACTTTCCTACACTCTTCTTTACTAAGGGACGGACGGGACTTGACTTCAAATTGGTTCCTAAATATGTTTCAAGTTAGCACTTTTTCGGTGAACATTTGGAGAAAAGGAATTTTTTCTTGCTGCGTATCTTCTATTTTATTACGAAAAATAATAAGTATATAAGATTTATAAATCGACCTTCACAACGTCGCCATCACCTATAAAATGAATATCTTCTATTTATTTATGGGTCTGTGCTGCACAACTTGTCATATACTCCACTGAGAGTCCACTTCTACATATTGTAAGCTGTTAATCTCGTGCTTGTACAGGGAGGCCCTGTGTATAGCTCTTGGGTTGCAAGTTGAGGGAGTGGGCAGAATCAGGACCTTTCATCACTCCTTCCACCGTGATGAATTGTGGTCCTTCCTTGTCCATCCTCGAACGCAGTCATTGAGTAAAAGATGACGCTATCCCGGCCTCCAATTAGGGAGGCAATCTACCAGGACGAAACTCCCTCTCTGTATCAACCCCCTTCAATACATATAACCCACCTCTTTACTCCCTCCCCCTTTACAGGATGTAAGTAATAAGATGCAATCAATCACGGACACTTGGTGGAAGATAAAGGGTCGTATCAAAGGAAAGATCTTCCTCCTTTCCTTTCCCTTTTTCTTCATCGTTGCGACAGAAGACTCTCTACTGATTCCCTTCTCTATAGTTCGTGCCTCTTGGAACCATAAGTACACTGTTTCGGTGGAAGTGCTGGTAAAGGGCGGAGTCTACGCAGAAACTCTAATCGGTTTCTTTCACCCCATACTCCCTCACCGTCGTACAACGATGCAAAATGTGCCCTAACAAGCAAACTAAACGCTGCTCTTAACTATTAATCGGCTATGCTTTTGCATTTAACTTGCTTTGCCGCACGTGTAATTTATATCCCACTCCTCTCTTACTCATGATCCCTAACTCGCGGTCAAGCCGTTTAGCGCGAAAGAGGGGGGGGGACTCAACCCTCGAGCATTGTTCAACCGTATGTTGCCCATCCAGAGGCATCCTATTAACTGAATTACCTTGGGGTTATAATGAATGAAAAAAGTAGGCTATTCCGGTAATTTACACAGAAACTCTGGTGAATGGTGGGTTGCGGCAAGAGGTAAAGGGAGTTGGGGTTATCATTGAGTGTGCGTCTTTGCTTAGAAACCTCTCCTCTTTTCACTAATTCTTTAACACTAAGCCTCGACGCTACTTAACTAATAAATAGGCGCTACATAAATGCTTCAAGACACCTTTTATTCCCCCCTCCCCATCCGACCGTGTAACTTACTCTCCTTGGAGACACATATAGCAGTTGGTATCGTCGTTCTTAACTCTTAATCCTTGAAATATCTCACAACCTCTTTAATCCACGTTTGATCTCCGCGACTGTTAAGCAGGTAGTGTTGTAATATTTCGACGTTTTAGGGTTCTAACTCTATTCAAGGTTTAGAAGAGACTGCATTGAGACCGTTCCTGCGAAATGTTTTGTTCTGGTGGCACTGATGAATGGATTTGAGAATTGGAACCTGGGGTTTTAACGTAATATAGGCTAAATCGCTGAAGATTAATTTTCATTGAGAAATTGTTTGTTTCCTTATGTTCCAGATTGATCCAAAAGTAGCATTCCCAAGGAGAGCACATCCGAAGGTGAGTACCTATACTTACACATCACAAGTTTTCTTGGGGATCGATTATCTTAAAAACTAGCTGTGTAGAGTAATTCATTTTTATAAAGATTGGGGCAAATTCTCGATTTTTCGTACCAGGTTAACAAAGGCCCCAGCATTTTTGACGATTTTGGAGGAGACCATTGAATCTTTTATGACATTTTTTTGTTAAAATCGTGACTCGAAATCAAAAAGAGAAAAGTCAATATCCGAATTATGACTTTTCAGTTCATGTTCCTTTGGTCAGGTCCGTCCAAATCAAATTGGTTTAGTAGAGCGAAGCACGTAATTTCTCCAGCCCCTCAACCCCCCCCCCCACCGCCGTAATTTTTGCCCAGATTTTTTTTTTTACCCAATAAAGACGATATTTGGCCTAAGAAATTGCCAATTATGCTTCCCAATAAACCGCATGGGCCGAAATCTTTTAAATAACCCCATTGCTTTTTTGATTGATGCTGAATTGATAGCTGTAGTGTAATCACTGGCGAAACTACACGTATCAGTGCAGGCAGGGGCATAGGTTGGCAGCTTCACTGGGAAAAATGTCAGATGCACCATTGCCTTTCTGCAGCCTTATATTTGGAAATCCAAAACTGGGAATTTGCTCAGAAACGGCCACTATTTGTCAAAAACTAAATCTCTTCTGGATAATTTGTCATTTGTAGCCTTGTATTACAAACTTGCTGACCAAAAACCTGATAAGCCCCCCCCCCCTCCTTATTGAAAGTGAAACTTGTCCACTCTTGTGAGTGGAACACGCAAAAGTGTTTTATTAGTAAGACAGGCCAACGAAAGTTGAATTTTTTTATTGTGAATAATCAACGAAATTGGTCTTGGAACGAGGCAACTCAACGATATTGAGTTTTCAGCTACAGAAAATCTGCAAAATTGGTTTTTTAATTAGCAAAACCAGAGAAGCTGGTTTTGCAGACATCCCCCGAAATTTGTTTGCTATCAGCAATAATATGCAAATAGGTTTTTCAGTGAGCAAGATTCGAGAAATTCATTTTTCAGTGAGCCAGATCCGATTATTAAAAAATTGAGAAAATTCGAGACATTTGGTATTTTGGAGAGAAAAATCTGGGGAAATTAATTTTTCAGCAAGTCAAACTTGTGAAAATGGTTTCTCGGTACGAAAAATCAGGGGAATTGTTTGCTAGGAAAATCCTCAAAATTAATTTCTTGGTGAGCGAAATCCGATAAATTTGTATTTCACTGAGCCAAGATCCGTTTTGGGGGGGGGGCAAGAAAAATCAGTAAAATTAGTGCAGGGCTTCGGACCTTTTTTTGTCGCGATGGTTCCAACAGCACTCAAAGCCTGACGAATATCAACGAAATTGTACGTTTCCTGGCCAAATTATCCACAAATTGAACAGTTTCGGGTCTTAATTTCGGGATTTTTTTTTTTTTTTTAGTGGTCGCCTATACCCCAATCCAGCCAGCTCTGAGAGCGCCCCTGCGGATTCCTTGGTCATAGCTTGGTTAAACCCTTTCTTCCCTCTCCCCCAATATCATTATCAGACGCGTTCATTGTTGAGAGGAACTCGTGGTCTCTTCAGGGGAACGGTGCGGAAAGCTGCCCACCCTTACGTCTAGATCTAGCTACGTCCATGCGTATAGTGTTCTCCTACAAAGGTCCCGTAAGGGCTAGAAACGGCCCTGACTTTGCTGTACTTGTATAACCTAAAATGTTATGTGCGTCCCATACTTTAATTGTTTTACTTCCATATTTCCCTAGGGAATTTTTGTTACAATGCCATTTGGTAGATCAGAAGCTGTGTTCCGCAACCTAAAGTTGTTTGGCACCTACACTTCGACTTTTCTCTTAGTGTACCTCTTCTTCACCTCCTCCTCGTATATTTTCCTGCGAAGTTCACAGTCGTCCGACTGTGATGTCTAATATCCTGATGATGTCATAGTCAAGTCGAAAATCGATCCGGTCGAAATAAAATTTGTGCAGAGACAAAACATATAAAATATCCACAGATTATCGTTCCGCCTCCCACGACAACAACATGACCCCTACCGAACAGCCACCAGGGCTTTGTTTGCGAATGAGATTAGTTCCTCTCATATACTGCCCGCCACGTCCCTCCTGTTTTCTCTCTCAACACGCACAATTGCTTTCAGCTTCAGGCGAGAAATGCAATCTTGGTTTTTAGTACACCTATCAAAAAATAATTAAAACTCACCGGGATCAACGGCTGCTTTTCCTGGCCGCCCGCTATCACTCTACTTATATACTTTTCTTCATTATTCTGGAAGTTGGTTGGAAAGATGTAGCTAAAGGTTCTGAGGGGTCGTTTGCGGTGAAAACTTCCATTAACCCCTTTCTTTTGATGCTTTTAATGCGCTTTATCAGTTGGTTGGTTGAAACAATAAAAAAGTACATCCTGAGAAGATTAACAAAAAAAATGGAATGGGTGGGGGGCAACTTTTAATATGGTAAAGAGGTAGAGAAAAGTAATAGAAGAAATGAGAAAGCGTGTGCAAGTGAGAAGGCCGTGTATACGGTCGTACTTCCTCCCCAGTCACCAGGGCCACGCATTACCACCCTAAGAGTGCGTTGGCCACTTTCTAATGTCTTTTGGTTGGGTTATCGTAGGGTGACGAGACGGGTGGGATGATGATGAAGAGGAAGAGGTCAGATCACTTTTCGAGGGAGGATTAAAAACTTTGCTCCATACCCTCTTGGCCTTTTTAGAACCCGACTCCCCTACTCACCACGTTTCTCATACTTTCCTGGGGGTTTAATACAGGGAAGGAAAACTTCAACTTTCAGTTGGAGGGAGTGAAATGAACCTTGTTAACCACATTTATTGCGATTGTATAAGATTAACTTTTTTAATCTTCTGTTCTCGGTTAATACGATAAAAACTCCATTATGAGTGAATCAAAGATAGTAGTTCACCTCACCTGTTCATTACAGCTTCACAAACCAAAAACGACGGAGTTGTGACCAGAAGGACTTGAAACCGAACGTCAATCCAATCAACTTTACCTCTCCCAACGATCTTTTTTCCTAAACCCCTCGGAAAACGGCTACGTCAAACTTATTTCCTCTCGGAAATTAACTCTCTCTCGGTGGTGATGATGAAAGCCCACCCCTTCATCATGAAGCTGCTTTTCAATTATTTTTCAATGATTCCCAGTCCCTCTTTTAGAATAGGAAAGGAAGAATCGTCACGAAGTTAACTTCATACCGTGCCTGTTTTCGTCTTCAAACGTTTCTTTTTAATGAATTGGGAATACTCCCTTCCTCCTCGTGCATAAGGGAGTGAAAGGGTGAGTTATTATGATTGTTTCACTGAGCGTTGAGTGGAGTTTGTTTAGAGTGAAAACTTCCGGGGGTCTTTCCTCGGAGAAGGACGCCATTTTTCATGGAAGTATAATGTTGAATTGTGGGTGAGATAAAGGGACGGAGGGACTCTCAAGACTTGCCCCGCCATTGTTTATTTATTTTTTGTTCCACATTTTATATCTGGCATGTTGCGTGAAAAAAAGAATTTTTTGAATACATTTTAACCTACCTTTTTCGTTTCAAAAACGATGAGAAAGACAACATTGAACTAACGATGGGCTGTTGTGAAAGGATGGGGTATTAGAAAAACTCGATGACAGGTTTTCACTCGAATAAAGGGCCTTATTTTTCAATAAAAAAAGTGGGAAGGGGAGAAAAATATGATTTTCAAGTGAAAGTAGCGCCGGAAAGGGGTATTTGATGGTGAAGAAGGGGTTGCTATCTTTGTTTTTTTGCTGTAAAACAAAAGCAAGACTTTGGAGAATGGTAGGAGGGTAGGGGTGTTGCGCTAATGGCACGTTATGATAAGCTGAAACAATTCCTTTGTTATTTTTTCTCGTTGAAAATATTACGTAAAGAAAATAATTTTTCTTTTTTAATTTCCCTTCTAGTCCAGTCAATGAATGATGAAAAACGAGTGTAGACGAGATGGTCGGCTTAGTGATTTTTTATTTTTCCACTTTGTTGGGAGGTAAACATACTAAAAGTCATCATTAAAATTGTCATTGGCCATGTTGTCGTGGAGTTAGTTGTTCAGACATCCGTGTGGTACAGTTGCTGTCTCTCCACAAAAATTGTTTTTATTTCTTCATTGGTCGAATCGATTTTCAGCCTGCCCAGGACATCATCAGGACGATTATTTAAAATAAGTTTTCGTGTGTCGACCACACTCGTTAACTTTCCCTCAACGAGTGTGGTCGACACACGAAAACTTATTTTAAATAATGGTCCTGATGATCTGCCCTCCTAAGACAATCGTATTTTTAGGTTTTTAGCTAGGAAGGATGGTCTCGATGTACTCTACTTTTGTGGCTAAGTTAGAGCGTCCTATTAGCATTCACAAGACCTCATGAATTGTTTGTCCTATCTACATTTTTCTTTGGCATGTTAAATGTGAATTATCTCAAAATTGAAAAAATGCAGATAGGACAAATAGCTCAAGAAGGGCAGTGATGGCCTAGACAGGCTGAAAATCGATTCGACCAATAAAGACATAAAAACATTTTTTTGTGGTGAGACAACAACTGTATTACCCGGATACTAAAAGTCCCCGGACGTCTGATGTGAGCGGGCTGCTGGAGACTGCCGGGAAGGCCACTTGTTTTGGTTTTTCCTAATTATGTTGGACCCCCCCCCCCTTCGTAGCACCAGGACTTTTTCTTAATTTCTCAGCGTCGATTATGATGCTTGTCCGTCGAGAATTAGACAATGAACTACAATTGGTTGATTTGAATAGCCGGTAGCTTGTCTTTGCGCTGTCGGAAGGCGAAGGCGAATGTGATTGGTTTGTGGTCAATGTAGATTGTAAACGTGTGGGCTTCAAGGATATGTCCAAAGTATCGAATTGCTGAATATAAAACGTGTAGTTTTCGGTAGAAAGCTGGTCATTTGGATTGATCAGACGTTTACTTCTGCGAGAAAAAGATATGTGGTTGCCAGCTGTCACTGATTTTTTGTTGGAGAGAAGGGCCAACAGCAACTTGAAAAAAGTCGGTAAAAAGACCCAGTTCAGTGCCTGCCCGAGGGTGAGCGAGAAGAGTTGTGGTTGATGGTTGTTTTTTGCAGACAATGAAGGCCTGGTCCAATTCTGGGCTCCACGTGAGCCGTTGCTTACAGTGAATTCCAAGTAAAAGCATCGTGTAATGGAGTTTGAAATTTGGCCGTGAAAGCGATGAAACCGCAATAAAAATGAATCATGCCGAGGAATCGACTAAGCTTTAGGTGGTAGACGGTCAGCTGAAGTTCTGAATGGTGGTGATGCGATCGGCCAGAGGTCTTCGGGGGAGAGACTTCGTAGCCCAGAAAAATAATTGAGGGAAATCGCCCGGAGAGCCTTTTTTTTAGCAGTCAGAAGAATTCCGTGTTTAAATAGACGTAATAAGACCTAGGAAGATGGGAACGATGCCCGTCAGAGTTGCGAGAGAAATTAAAGATATCGTCGATGTAGAGGTAACGAAAATCAAGACCTTGAAAAACCTCGTGGGTGAGGCGCTGGAAGATCTGGCCAGCGTTGCGAATACCAAAAGGCATAAAAGAAAATTCAAAAGTACCTACTGAAGGTCGGGGCATCATGATGGCCCGGTCTTGGGAATATTACCGGGATTTTTTTCGGTAAGCTTTGACGAGGTCGATGGTGGAGAAGATGACGAACCGCAACATTTTCTAGTTAGTGTATTTTACCTGCCTCGGCTGTGCTGGCAACAACTGAAATCACGTTTCCAGTAAGTTTTTTTTTTTTTTTTTTTTAAATAAAGGAAATCATAGAGCACGAAACATTGTATACATTTTTTTATAATTCATTCAATACGGCGTTTATAGAAACTACGAAAATAATCTCTCATCCTCGTCATAAAAGAGCGGGTTTTTTTCTTATTTTTTCTTCTAGATGACAAAAGGAATAATTCTCTGCGTCTGGGAGTCTGAGTATAATGGGCAAAAGAGCCCCGGACTAAAGTACGGGAAAAAGAGAATCTATTGGTAGGGGGGTTGGGGAGATTGGTGAGCCAAAGAAGTAGTAGTTAGTGGTTGTGAGGCGACCCTGAGCCACTTGCTGAAGGGTGTGGGGGATGAAATGGCTTGGGGGAAAGCGCACATCCGATGGAGGAGGAAGATGCTAAGAACCCGAAGGTTGTTGGGTGGAGAGGGTAGGAGAGAGGGGATTAGCAACGAGAGGATGAAGCTCCCAAGGAGTGATAGAGAGGACGAGAGTAATTTAAAATGTAAATACGGGTTTCAAGTACGAGTTGAGGATCTGGCGTAAGCATTGGATAGAGGCTGGTGGTGTGAAGAGCAACGGGGGGAAAGGCTGGCAATAAACATTAGGTATATTGGTCTGTGAGTTTCTGCGGTAACATTAGAGGCCTTAAGTGGCAGGGATATTAGGGCATTCCTAACGGCCCTATTGTGTCCCGTTTTCACAGCTCCCTTCCCATCGCAACTACTACAATCTCCACCACCTCATTTCAGCCTCTCTGTGCCAATATTGCTTTAAATTTGCTTCCTTCTCGTGCTGCTTTCAACACTTGGGCAGAAATTCAATCGTTCTTTAATTAAAATGTAATTTATTGGTGGTCTCTTGCCCAAATGTTCCCCTTCCTCTCATTCATCATTTTTCGGGTTTTATAGGAGAATCGTCAATGTCTATGGAGTCGCAACAATCTTATATTGTCAATTCGAATCAATGTTGAAACTACGTTCACCCTCTTTTTCTTTTTTAAAAGTTACTTTCGCGTTGTTGTACATCATTTCAATGAAAGAGACATCCAGGGTGAAGGAAATAACTTGGGGAAAAATACGTATACTTTTTCTACCTTTGTTTCGATCAAAATTAAAAGTTTCATTATTCTAAACGCCAAAGTAGGCATACATTTTGGTTGTAACACAGTTTTTGTCTCCTACTTTTTCTATTAATCAGTAAATTCAGTGAATGACTCCTTCCCCCGAAATAAATATTTGAACTATAAAGACTTTAAATTTATTGTGGGCACCTGGTATTCAGCGGCCCCCTCTCACCCAGCGTATCCTATTTCTCTGAGCTCTCTCTCTTTTACCCCAACCACACACACAAAACGGGCGAGGATCAACTCATTTCGGTCAAAATATTGTGAGCCACCCGGAGGAAAGTGCGGTCAAGCGCATTGTAGCGTGGAAAAGCTAAGTTTTCGG
Source organism: Corythucha ciliata (assembly GCA_038030265.1). NCBI lineage: Eukaryota > Metazoa > Arthropoda > Insecta > Hemiptera > Tingidae > Corythucha > Corythucha ciliata. The sequence continues at coordinate 42,032,515 of CM075938.1, read as the reverse complement.
TTGTTGTGCGGGGTGAGGGGAGAAAGGCCTGTAACTTTAGGTTGAGCTCTGTTGCCTGTTAAAGCAATAAAGGGAAAGGAGGTCTTTAATTTTGTTTGTTAGTAATGGGTTATGGATTCTAGTGTTGGAGGTTTCCTTTTGGAAGAGTGGGATGAAAGATAAAGTATAGATTTGCTCATGGCAGCCCTGGACGCAAAAAAAAAAAAAAAAAAAAAAAAAAAAAAGCAGAGTCGTGGATAACTCTCGAAGTGGAAGAAACTTTAAAAAATAAACAACCCTGGTGGGTGGCTGGAACAAACCTTAATAACTAAACAGGAGAGTTCCTACTGTGTTTTGGTATTTTGGGCGCAGTTTCAAAGCATTCTTCAAGCGCTATTGCCAATCCACAAAATCCGTGATACGTGGATCAGCAATAGCGCTTCAAGGAACTAGAAGGTTTCCTCGAAAACTTCCCGACAATGCAGCGAGGCTTCCAGATCACTGAATCACACAATATAGATTCGTGAACGGTTAGAATATCAACTTGATATACTTGCCTCGTTACCTCCGAGGAAAACATTCGGCCAATGATAAATAATTATGAACATCACCAAAGTGAAAAGGGATGAAAGCATCAATCAATATCAAACCTCAAGAGGATATAAGATGAGAAAGGGAGAATTTTTATTTATTTATTACTCGTTTGGCGTATTCGTCTGAAATCCCTCGGATGACTGATATCCAACCAGTTTGCTAAAGTTGACCCTTTTCCCTTCATTTAACACCCCTTCAAATGACAAATTATCGAATGCTAATGGATTTTCAACCACCCTCTAGGGACCTTCACCATCTCCTTTCCTAGGTCGGAAACACTGATGGAAGAGAGTTTGCCTGGAGCAGCAATATCCTTGAAATCTGTAAGAAATAGAAGAACCCTTTCGGTTTTTACGCGGATTCTACTTCCGTGGAACTGAACCTGAAGGCAATATCCTGGGAGATTCGGAAGAAAAGCGAGGGGTTGGGTGACTCGACTACTAGAGGGCTCCGGAGTTACGCACAAACATGTCCCTTTTGTGGTGGTGGGAGGCATAAATACATGGTGGACGATGGCGGGAACGTTAGGGTGGCTTAGTGAGAGAATGGAGCGTTATTAATCTGAAAGGACACAGGTGTGCAGTCACCTCTCTCCGCTCTCATTTTTTCTCCACAGGCAGCAGGGCCCCAGGGTACATCTTTCATCTCCACTTCCTCGCCAAACCTATATGTGAGGGTGGAAATAGAAAAGAAGGAAATACATTAGGTGTGAATGTTTTTATTTAGAGGAAAAGATGGCAAATCTTTTGCACTCAAGCACGGGAGTGAAACTTATACGTAAGAAAGCCGAGGAACGAAGTTCAGTTTGGTCGCCATTCACGGGAAGCGCTAAATGTTTTTTAAATTACATTTTAAAGATACCCCGCGGCCCTCATCCCAATAAATGTCCAGTTGGGCGAATAAATTTGTGAAACTTTGCATATCCACTCCCGTCACTTTTGAGACGTGTGCTAAGTTGAGCGAATTCGATTATATCTTATTTTTAATTATTTTTTTCGAATATATTGATGTTCGGCAAAATGCCCAACAAAATGTATCGTTCCTGGATGCTCGTCGATGTATGAAGCTGGTGGCGTGATCGGCTTTTTTCGAATTCCTAAGGGTGGCAGGTTCGCTGATTTTATTTTTCCAAAATTTAGACGAGACGGCAAGTTTGTGGTTTTACTAACGCGTACATTTATTTGTGTCTCTGAGAAGTCAAGTTTTAAAGAAATAAATTGGTATTCAAGCAAAACTTTGATTTTTCATTTATCCATTTCTGAGAATATTCAAGGCTGGACTGGAAAATGTTTATCTCATACATTTTATTAGTGCATTTCATCATTTTTTAGGCGTTTTCCAGAAAAAAATTGGATGATTCAATTTGAACTTGAAACATCTGAAAATTAAGGGAGAGGGTAAAGGGGAATGGAGGAGGGGAAGGGGGTTCAGAATTGCCCCCCGTACGTCGCATGGTCGTTCGAAGGTTCGGTCGCTATTCACTTGGATCGCCACCGTCGCTCAAAATCGGCCTCACTTTTTCCCTATTCAGATTCTTCTCTATAGAGTATTAAACCGCTCCCCGCACTAAAGTAATCTCTAAATATTTCGTTTTCATTTTTTGTTAATGTACCTTCTCAAGAATGTTATTTTTAACAAGCCACGACGGGGAAAAACTTCTCCTTAAGTTTGATTGCTAAACTAAAGCCGGCCACTCACGTGCAGTAACTTCACAGTTTAAACTGTCAGTTTGGACTGTTCAGTTCAGTCCCCCACACACGCACAGTTCAATTCTTTAGTTAACATAATGGATTCGAATGAGCAGGTAAGGAACGTATTGCCGTTCTCGTTTTAATTTGTGCAGTTATGAACAATCTTTGAATACTAAAAAACGACAACAGTGGTACAAGGGCGGAATCAATCTTCGGTTATCGGCTTGCTCAAAGAACTCAGTCTAACCATTGGGCCCCATCCCATCGTATGGGAGCGGGAATCGTGCGATTTCAACGTTAAGCGTCTTGAGCTTATCCGTCCGTCTTCACGAATAATGCATTTCGCTCCCTCCACTTCTTTTTCTACCTTCTACAGACACGTGGTATTGGCAATTGAACTGAGAACTGTACAGTTTAACTGTGCAGTTCACCTTAACTGAGGCGAAATGCCCACTCACGTGCAGTTTAGAATGTCAGTTTTAGACTGTTCAGTTCAAACTGTCAGTTAAAACTGCACGTGAGTGGTGGGCTTTATGGACGTTGATAACATCAGAGAGATAGAAATGCTAACTAATTTACCTCTTCCAACCACTTTTTATAATTTACGTCATTTCTTCCGAATCCTGCGCTTTTCCTTCCTTCCTTCGAAAGGCATCCATTCTACCCAAAAGATCCCATTCATTTTACAGTCTTCGAAAATCCTCACCCCTCACAAGCCTTTAACTAATTGATTAGAATTGATGATATCACTTCGGGGAGAAGATATCCATTATAAATTGCTTATGTAAGCAGAAGAGAAAGTGTGAGAGCGGGTGCAGGCTCGGAGGCGCTCCTTCAGCCCTACCTCATCCCCTTCAACAATCTTACAACAATAACTTAACTGCCATGAAGTTGGAATATCAATTACCGAAATTTTACGGAAAACCATTACGTGGAATGAGGCATAGATCGAGGGACCCGAAGTCTTTGAATGAGTTCTGGCAGGAGGGGGCCTGCGGGCGGAGGACAGGAGCTCCAGACAATACTTATAGAAGGGGTAAATTAAGTAAAAAGGGGTTTTAATTTAATTTTATTGATTGAAAAAGTTGAAACGAGCTTCCAAACTGTTTTATACTTGGCATGCGAATTTCCAAGTCGTTCAGGTTACGATAATAAAATAAGAAAAATTTAAAACTTAGCTCGAGAACTTAAGGAAACTCACAGGCTCGTTCGAGACCATCGGTGATCTATGTATATCACCTAAAGGCGCGTATAAACTGGGCGATCCGAACATGTATTGCAACGTTGTAGAGCGGAGCGGCTCAGTTTGGACGGGGTTTGCACTCCGCTCGCGAACGGTCGGTTTTTCAAGCGCATCAATTAAAGGCGGAGCGTTGGAGCAGTGTGGACGGCTTTTGTATAGCGTGCAACACGATCTGCAACAACACCTGCAACATCGTTGCGGATCTGACTTCTGCACAATTTCTTCTAATTTCTAAACACTCCCCGCACGGCTGTACAATTTTTATGCACAATTTTGTTTTGATTGTGTATGTTGTTCTATTTAGTCATATACGAGTGTTGGAGACTATAAAAACAATTAAAATTACCTGTAATGGTAATTTAAAAATACTCAAAAAAACGTCTGTTCTCCATCATCGTCGTCGTTTCCGAATTTTCCCCTTACTACGGGCCAAAACCATGGACGATGTACTAAACATAAATAGTAATAATGTTAATGTTTCTTCTTCTGAACCCATTTAACACTTGAATATAACGAAGATGTGGGAGGAAAAGTGGATTTGGTGGTGAGGTGATTTCGAGCGGAGTATGTTCGCACGAAAAGATGGAGCGCTCATGTTGCAATCGCGGAGCGGTCGACTCTTTTCAACCACTCCACACCTGCAACGTTGCAATACATGTTCGGATCGTCCAATTTAAACGGGCCTTAACGATTCTCGGCGAACAATAAAGTTTTAGTCACCCACGTTTGAAACATGAACGAATTCCATGGAGGTAGAAACAAGTGGAGGGAGCGAAAGGCTGTTTTAAACACCTACTGCTATCATTCACAATGAGGACGGGAAGGAAATTTTTTCACTGATCAAGTATCAAATTGAGAAGCGCACTCATAACAATTTTTGAACACTTTTTCAAACAAAAATATGAAAAGAAGTGGATAAAATAAAAGGAGGCTTATGAAAATTGGGAGTCAACCATTAAGCTAGCGTAAAAAAATGGCGCTAATGATGCTCTATCTTGAATAATTCAACGCTATAGTGATACTGCGATTTGTGATGAATTTTTTTACGCCATTTAATGGTAAAGGTCTTGGAGCGCTCACTTTTGGCAATTATAGAAAAAAGAATTAATACGCTGCTAAAATCAAGAGTAAACGCTAATTCGTAGTCGTAGCTAAAATATAGAAAAAGCGTTCATTCGCGGCAAAAATTGTGAAAAAAACGATAATTTGAGGCAAAAGTGGCGAAAAAACGCCCATTCATGCATAAAATTGAGAAAGAAGCAGGGGAACATTGCTGAAATTTATTTATAAAAAAATTTTCCATTATGGGAAAGTGTTGAACGTCGAATTGGACCCGCCAAAAATAGCAATAATCAAAGTAATAGTTGGAATAAATCGAGGTCAATTATCTTACAAAGTGGCTAGGATACTAGAAACCAATGTATTTGGTTTAAAACTGGCAGATCATAAAGAGGCACCTGAACTAGCTTTCGCTTGAAGGACCGTTTATACAGCCAGGGTCCTAAGCTTCTTATTTCGAGAGGTAATTGATCAAGTAGATCAATGCCGCTGTTCATGGGAGTCCTCTTCGTCCTCTCCAGTCGTTCAAACGGTAATGCGATTTTGGCGCAGGTAGCCACTCTCCACTATGAATAGCTAATTTATGGCTAGAAGTGAAACAAACGCCCATTCGCAAGTAACTTAAAGTAAAAACGCTCATTCGCTGCATGAATTTAGAAAAATCGCTCATTGACAGCTAAAATTGACAAAACGCCAATTAACGGTTTCTGCAGGCAACTTCGTGGCTATAAATTTATATAAATAAACAATACGTAATTTAACGCTAAGTGTGTAATAATATATTTCTTGTTTATTTAGACACTATTAAGCCACCTTTACATGCGGGCTCTGGTAAAGCTGAGCTATGTGGGCGAAAAGTTTTAGCTTTGGGCTGTCTTGGCTTGAGCCCTTCACATTGAGGCAGTGGACGAAGCCGCGAACTTCTCGTGCCGGCTAGCAGATGAAGAAGGCTCTTGTTTGCTGTTTCGATCCTGATTTGCTTATTTGTAAACGTATTTTACGAACGAATTTCATCCTGAAAATAAAACGCGAAGACACTGTCACCGTTAAACAATTTTTTTCTATAATAAATTTAATTGATAACAAAAATAACATCAACAGCTCAGTCAAAGTCCAATACTTCGGGCTTTGGGCGGTGAAAGATAAACAGGAACCATCTTTGGCTTTAAAGGCCCGTTCACAAGCTCTGTGTTTTTGTTGTGTGGTGTCTATACAACCTATCAAAATGCTCCATTTTTCGAGGGAATAACTTTGTTTGGTTGCACAGACTCCACACAACGCAATCATAGAGCTTGTGAACGGGCCTTAACCGGTGACAGCTCGCAGTGGACTCGGAGCGCTCTAATTGGCTGAAGCCCACAGCTCAGCTTGAACAAAGCTTGCATGTGAAGGTGGCTTTAGGATAATAGGTCGGTATCATAATCAATTTCCACTCCGGGTTCCTATAGCTGTAGTTCCACCTGACTCGTGTCCTCTGTTATTTAATTTAGTGCGTTCAGCCAACAATCGAACATCAGAACAGCCCTTTGAGGTAGGAACAGCAACCAACTCCAAACTGGCTCAGATGCCAAGTTTAAGCCGCCTTCATATGCAAGCTTTAAAAAGCTGAGCTGGGGGAGCGCTCCTACGGAGCACTCTGATTGGTTGAAGCCTACAGCTCAGCTTTTTAAAGCTTGCATATGAAGGCGGCTTTATAGTGACTCATTAGCAGAATTATTGAACATGACTGAGGCACATGTCATAATTACTTTGAAACTTTCATTTTTCAGTGAATTTCATTCGACAACCTGTTTTTCTTGCTCCAAGTAGGCGAAATAATACCCATTCCGTTTTTTGAATAATTTATCCGAAGATCGGAATGTAATCGGTTAATTACAAATTACTTCTGAAAAGTGCTTCAAATTGCAAATTGCCAATTACAACGACTTATTGCTATTAATCACAAATTACGAAGTGTCGGTGATAAGACGACCGTGTGGTCGGAGCTCTTCGTGATTGCAGCTTTTTGTGGCTATACATATGTTTTTGTAGTCGGAGCTTTCAGTGGTTAAAACATTTTGTGGCTAAAGTTCTCAAGGCCTGAGAAAGCTCTATCAACTTTTTTAATACATAATTATCGCGAATTTGGGTTTTTTCGAGAACTGAAACGCACGAAATTGGGGTTCTGAAGAACCCTAACTGCAAATCGATTTCTTTGAAGAGCCAAACCCATGAAATTGGTTTTGGAAGATCTGAACCCACAAAATTGATTTTCAACTTTCCAAGTGGGGCAAATGCCCGTGGAGCTTAAAGAGCTAAACCCGGGAAATTGAGAGTGAAAACGGTTTTTGGAACTGAGATACGCGAACTAAATAAGGAGCTAAATGATGAATTTGGTCTTCAAACATTTCTAACACAGCGAATTTTGTTTTTTTGGGACGTGTTGACGCTGGCCGTGAAGTTCTACCTTTGTCTCACTACAGTGGTCCCCCCTTGATGTTTTCCAAGACTGCATCATAATATTCACCCAAAAGCCCATTAATCGGCCAAAAATGACAATATTTTGCGTTGTAGTTGCTTTTAGTCGATTTTCTTGACTACAAAGCTACATATCGAAGACCGCGTAGGCCAAAACCTTCTGCGAATCGAGGCCTTGTCTTCAAGTTTTTCGGTCAAAATCGAGCTTTCCACAGCTCTATCCAAATCGTATGTTAAACTTCACAAACTTCTGAGAATGAATACCCCTATTATTGTTTGGTTGCGTTGACTCCATAGAACGCATTCATAAAGGCCCGTTCACAAGCTCTATGTTTACGTTCTGTGGAGTCTGTGCAGCCAAACAAATTTAATCCCTCGAAAAATGAAGCATTTTTATAGGTTGCATAGACACCACACAACACAAACATAGAGCTTGTGAACGGGCCTTAAAGCGTGTACATTTTCGTTTGAGAGTTCGTATAACACAAACAATTATTATGTTGTCAGATCAGGCTCGATTCTTCGATTTTTTTTTTTCTTATTTCTTTTTCTTTTTATTATTATTTTTTTTTCTTTAGCAAAACCATTCGTTCTGTTCTGTACGGGAACATGGAAGGACGTTCTATTATATCTCCTGCACATTTGTTTTAAAAAAGGTTTGCGACGAGGTGGGGCGGAACTAAGGCTCTGCAAGATGACCTTTGCTAGGAAGCGGAGGGGTATAGCGAATCGAGTCACCTCACGCAATATCTCTCCCCTCCGCACAATCACTCTCACCCTTTACAACTTCGTTTCTCATGTGACAAGTATAAAAATAAAGAAACAGAGTGGAAAACCACCTCATAGCATTCCACCCTCTCTTCGACCCCTTTTATTTTATTTAATGGCGAGAAATTCCGTCAGGCAACATTTTTATTAGTCCCCTTCCCTATCTATCTCGCACAATAATAATCTTCAGGGGCTCTTCGCAAATGGGACTATTATCCGCTATTCCTTCTCCTATACACCAACACCATCGTACTGTTTTCAAGGGTTGGGTATTAACACGTTTGAAACCTCCGACGGTATTATACGTTTAGCTTTCATTCCACGGAGCCGCGTTATTATCGTCTCTCTGTTTTCACTGCCGTTTAATTTTACGACAAGCGCCATGCACCGCCTCTGCCCCTCCAAAGGGGTCATGCACACCTATTGCCAGTGCTGAATACTTTCTATGTAAATAACTTTTCCTCTGACCCCAGCTAGTGCAGCACAAAACAGTGAGAGAGTGGTTAATTTGTTGCAATCCGAATGATGGCTCGGGGGAGGGGGGGCAGAGGGTCTTTCTTCCACAAATAAAGTTTTCTCAGTGCACTTTCCACACTGATAATTTATGTAAACATCTCTTTAAAGTGGTGCAAATATCGATCTGATGCGATCACCTCTCGGACTCCTGCCATTCGAGAAATTTTCGAGCGTAAGAGAAGTCTGATAAATGTTTCTTAACTGCTCAGATACATTTGTTGAGGCGAAAAAGGGATCAAGGGAGGGGAATGAGATTACTCTACCTCGTGATTCTGTTCCTAATGAAATGGAAGCTCCGTGATTAGAGACTAACAAAGACCGATCGACGTAGAACAGAGACGAAGTGAGTTGCCTAGTTAGTTTCGAACAAGGGATGGCAAGGACAGGGGAATACGTGGGGGAGGATGTGCCTACAACAGTCTATTCAAGCTTTCGAAGAAGAAGTAGCTGAATGGGTGTGGTATCGAGACGGGGAGCCGATGGTGGGGAGTTGGAGAAATATAACACTTTATCTCTTTGCAAGTTCGAAGGCGATGTATCGTAATTCGAGAAAACTTACCACTTCCCCAAGTATTTTCTAACAACGGAAGAAGCTCTTAGAATTGTTTCAGTTGGAGCAAGGGTTTTTATAGAAGCTCGGATAAGGGCAAGAAGAGAAAGGGGAGAGCAAGTAAGAAAATAACATGAAAAGAAACGCATTTAGCTGCAGACCCTTATTTCAAATTGACTACATAGGTTCAATTGAGACGCAAGGGAAGTTGTAATAATTGTAACAAAGAGCCTTCCGCACCCTCAGAGCACGAGCATTTCCTCCCTCCTCACTCACAAAGCTATAATTGAACGCAAATTATGCTTTCCAACCACTTTTCCACGTCTCGCCCACCTGTCTACCCTTCAATTCAAAGCCTCTCCCTCTTACCCATTTATGCAGAGTATTCAAATTTGAAAAGTTCTCCGGTTCCTCCCACAAGTTCCAGCGTTCTCGGACACAACTCTCCACGTTCGATGACTAATAACGATTATAGAGCTCGGGCTTATGGGGGTGCTGATACGTGATGACTACCAATTTTATGTGCTTTAAATTTCCGTGGCTTGTTTTCTCTCCGTATTAACGCAGGAGAAAGGGGTTTTCATGACTGCGGTCAGTAGGGAAAATATGATATTTTTTGTCATTTTTTTCACTCGTGTGCATGTTCAAGTCAACGTAAATGACGAAAAAAGGAATGTTGGAGACAGACCAAGGAAGATATGCCATCATTCTTCAGAAAAATAAACCTATGTACCCTCATGAGCCTCTTATACTTGTCACTCTTTCATTTTTTGAAAAGGAATACGCCCGAAAGAAGAGAATTAATATAAAATCCTGGGAATAAAGAGATAGGTGGGAGGATTTAAAAAAAAAAATCAGCTCTTCTACAAAAAGATGAAGATTTGGGAGTTCTAGAGTGGGAATAAAAACTACCCTTCATCTTTTAAGTTGGGGGAGCGAGGAAAGTGTGCATGAGAAACCCCCTTTCGTCTCGCCAGCGCAACAACACACAAAAAAAAGGAAGAGAGGGGGAAAAATGATGAAGATAGCGAGGGAGAAGGCAGGGTGAAGCTGAGACGAAGTTGGGAACGTTCACAAAGGATTTCGAGGACTGAACAGTGCCTCTTTAGCGCTAGGAAAAGCGTGAATACAAAGACTTTTTTCTCTCTCTCTTTCTCTCCACCGGTTGGGGGAAAACAAAAAACAGGGGCGGGTCGAATGAAGGGGAAGGGAAGAGTGAAAAAGAAAAAAACAGTCAACTTACCTACCCTTCTCTGACTATTTCAGCCCCGCTTCCACTTCAGACTTCCTTCTCTATTCACTTACAGGAAAGAACAGCGCTATATGCTTGACATTTCAGGTCACTTGTCACCATCCTTCTTCTTTTAGTTTTCAAAGAACAGAAAGAAAGGGGCTTAGTCCGATTTTTTTGTTTTTCAAGAGCATGCTAATTAAAGATTTTTTTTTTTTTTTTTTCAAATGAGAAGTCTGAGAATGGAGAAGAGTTGAGTACTTTTTAAACTCCTGGCATAATCCATCACCCTGCGAGAGGGTGAAAACTCATGGTTGCTGGAACGAAGAGTAGCTATCATTTCTAATAATCTGATGGTTAAATTCGTTCTGTTGGAAAGGAAAGGACGTGTGGTCACAGGAAGGCCCGAAGAGATAGCCACTCAGCTTTCCCTTCATCCCTACCACAGTGCAGACAAGCGGCAAGCTCCTATCACATACACTCCCAATATCCCATCGGATCAACTTGCAAGTGTGGGATGGCTAAAAAAAACGCTTGAAAATCCATGTCACATAAATTAAATTGGGTTTTGGACCATTGACTGCATTGAATAGTCCCCCAGCAAGGGCGTAGCCAGTCTTTGTTCCAGGGTTAGACAGGCCTTTACCGTGGTGTGGAATTGCCCCTTACTGCGTGTTGTGAAATAGTTCATTTTTGAGGTGAGAATAGCCGTTTATTTTATTATAGTATGGCACATTCTGTTTTTAGGCTAAATTTCGGAATTTTCGGGGTAAATTCAAAGTTTCCGCTCTGTTTCAAGAATAGAAACAATTTGTAATGGGCTGTTTTGGCCCGAAAATTCTTGAATCGTGCGACGGGAGTGAAGGGGTTCTATTTGACCTAATAAACCGGCTCTGGGGGGGAAAAAATACAAATTTCCTGGCCGAATACCCGAATGAAAGAGGGCGAATAGCAGAGTATAATTGGGTTCTCAGCCGAAGACAGCATTTCAAGCGGTAAAAAATTGTTATTACGACGAGGATCAACGATCCCGCGAAATAATTTCAAAACGATCGAAATCTGCCAAATTTGGTTTCAAACAGAGTCAAACCCGCTAAATTTTCGAGACTGCCAGGCTCGCAAGAATTTATTTTAATGGCCCAAACCCAAGAAATTTGACGTTCAAATGTCTAGCATGAGGTTGAGTGGGGGGCCCGAAAAACTTGAATACATGTAGACAAATTGAAATTTTTAGGTTTTGTGTTCATGAATGTTATGGAACGTGTAAAGGAGACTTTTGGTAATCGGCAGGACGGCGATTTATCTTACACACGTGCTTATCTCCAGTTTCTTGAGGTTTATCTAGGCAGCTAATATTGAGGAGTCGCGCAAACGTGTTGTTCTTCGAGCATTTACGCGGCCAAAAATTTTGAAAGGGCACTAATATGCGAGGCTAAAATTACGTAAAAGCACTTAGTCGTTGCTAAAATGACTTCAGTTGATAAAATGCTCCGTAGTTTGAGATTTCTCTACGCAACTTCAAGGTCAATATGAAGAAAAAATTACTGATTCGCGGTATATGGAGGCACTTTAATGGCTAAATATAGAAAAAAACGCTAATATACTTGTGAGAAGTTGCTTAGTCACGGTTACGTCTGATAGTTGAAAACACTGTAAATGCGAGACTAAAATTGAAAACGTCAGTGGGGGCTGAAATACAGGAAAGCTCTAGATAAAAATTGAGAAAAGGCGCTAATACGTGACTAAATCTGAGAATCTAACTCATTCAAGGCTTAATTTGAAAAAAAAAATGTTCATTCGCAATCAATAAAAAATACAAATTAGCAGATGAAATTCAAATAACTCGCTAGTTTGAGGCTATAGGTATAATTGAAAAAACTCCAATTCAAAAAAAGCTAAGAAGAAACGCTAATTCGCGACTGGATGGGAAAAAACTGCTTATTCGCCAATAATTATAATATACTATAATAATTATATTATTATTAATTATATCAATTATATTATATATTATTTTATAGTTTAATGATTTTAAAATAGTAAATTTTCTGTTAAAATTGAGAAAAATGAAAGTTCCCCTTCTAATTCGCAGCTGAAGTAAATAAAAAGCTCTAATTCGCCGATAAAAATTGAGAAAGGCGCTAATTCGCGGCGAAAGTTGATAAAAATGGTGAATCACGGCTAAAGCTGAGAAACCCGCTAATTTGCGGCTAATGGTGAGAACTCAACGCTGTGGGCTCGGAGCACTTTGATTGGTTGAAGCCTACAGCCTAGCTTTTTAAGGCTTGCATGTAAAGCCGCCTAAAGAAATTCCGTTCTTCGAAACAGTCTGCATCAGCCTCACGAAAATGGTTTTTGACCGAGTCTAAAGGTCAATGTACGCGGACTGTTTGGACGTGACGTGTAGAAACATGTTCGATATAAAATTCGAGTGTAGGCTTTTGTTTGTTTACGTTCACATTGCTCGAACGTGACGTGGGAACACGTGATGGGATGATGATACTCAACATCCTCACTACTCATCTGATGCTTTGGGGTTTCTGGACATCTTGGAACACATCCCGGGAGAGAAAATACTTTATGAATTATTGCAGTATAGCCCCCCCCCCCCTTTTTTTTACAATTCCTTACAATTGCCAAACCCATGAAAGGTTGTTATAGACCCCGTACACAAACCTTGTGGATCATATGCAAACTATCAAAATGCTTCATTTTTCAATGGATTACACTTTTGTTTGGTTTTTTAGACTGCACAGACGCGTGCCGCCGTAAAATAATAAAATCATCATAAAACCGTCGAAATTTGATCGTTTAAGATCTATTCACACAAATCAGTGCCGTGACCGGGACACGGACGGGGCACGTCCGACAAGTAAAATATTATTCTCATATGGGAATTGCGAAGCTCGTTCACACATATCCGGCAAGTGTCAGTGACGTGACCCTTCAATTTCCATTGAGAATAATATTTTATTTGCCGGACGGGGCATGTCCCGTTCACCGCACTGATCTGTGTGCGTCGACCTTTATTCGTTTAAAGAGCAAACCCTGTGAAATCCAGGCCAAATTGTCAGTTTCTGTTGAAAATCCGTTCATTTCCGCGTTGGATAGCCCAATTTGAGGGGAGGCCTAAGTACCAGCTGCCGAACCCATTTTAAATTCCCTATAGTCAGTCACTTTTGGGGAGGGGGGGCACATTGACAGTTTTTACACATTGATCGGCTACACAGAAAGGCTTATAGGAAAAGTTTGGATTTTTGGATAGATGTTGGCCATCTCTATACAAGCACGCAGTCCGTTTCTGGGGTGAAATTGACAGTGTCCTTGTTGGTTTTCAAGATTCCATGGGAAAAATAAACCTTTCTGAGGCGGATAGTGGCTCTCTCGGTGTAAATGAAAGACCTGATTTTAAAGGGAAATCCTTCTTTTTTTTATTAGTGGATTTGTTATTTTAAAAGCTATCCGACTCACAACAAATTAAAAGGTAATAGAACCACCTTACCACCAAGAAGTTGGAAGAAGTTCCGCTCGCTTAGGGTGGAAGGAGGTGAGATTTGAAAGGGTGATAAGGGTTGTTATGAGTCGGAAACTCATAAATGGCGTGAAACTTCCCCGTCCCATTGATTGGAATAACCATTGGCTCTGTTGATGTGAACTGCTTCTAATTTTATAGTGAAGTCGACTTTTTCCAATGGGAAAGCGATATATTGTTCTCGTCGACATGATATCACTGTTCCATTTATTTGTTCATACAAATGAATTGAAACGTGTGGTTATTGTAGAGAAAGACACATCGTAAAAGTTAAAGAATTAAGACCCCCGGCCCTCAGTTGGAACATTATTACCTATCGCCTAAATAATCAAAATATTTGTTCCACCATCTGCCGCATCACTAGTTATGCCGTTTTCACTCAAGCACCCCCCTTTCCACCCTTCTGGCACGACGACCTGCTGGGAATCTTTATCGACTGTGTGCAGAAATAACATGAAACTATGCTCTGGGTCATTTGAGGTGATCGATTGTATGGAGGACAGGAGTGAGCGAGAGACTGTTTTTCTTATGACCTTGTTAAATTATTTATGATAAAGACAATCAACCTTACACCCGTTTGTGGCAATTTGATATTTTCAAAAGCGGTCGTGATGTCAACATTTTACATTTTGTAAAAACTACAATGCTTTCACAAAAGAAAATATAATTTTTCTCCCCAGTCGAGCCACCGATCAAGTGCAATCAATTTAGTGGTTATTCTTCAAAATCTGCGTGTGAGGCCGCATATATACGCACGGAGACATTTCTGACGATTTTTGGACGCGAAAAACACGTGAACCCAACCAAGAGGGCATCGGTTTCCCATAGTTGTACCGTGAAAACTGCTTGAAAAATGTATCCGTATGTACCGGGCCTAATTGGAATAGTTAGATCTTGTGACGTTTTCATAATAGCTCTGTTGTTTTATCGTCCGGAGCTGTACTAACAGCACTGAAAGTACTAACCTTTCATCATTTTTTTCCTGTTAGTCCACATGACAAACCACGAGGTTACAAAATCTCGTGCTGTTCGGAGTAGTCCGGGACTGACAAAAGAACGGAGCTAATGTCAGATTTCAAAATCTATTACTTATGGCCGCCTAATGTTAGGGTTAAAAAAAAGAGAAAGATAATTTAGCGGAAAAGAAAAAGTGTCCTTGGAGGGCAAAGCAGTGCCATCCCTTCTTGCAAGCTCCATCACCTCATCGCAGTTTCACCCGCACCTATCACGCCATCACGTTCCCCGCAACACATTCCAGTGGCTTTTTCTCACCTGAATCCACCCCCCTGATCCCACTTCTGACGTCTTCCAAAAGTCAAATCATCGCGCATTTTGCCCCTCTTTGTCTTTGTGTATGAAAAACAAAAATGCGGTAGCGATATGTAATAATTTGTCCTAAAACAGAATGCCACATAGGAGGGAACTAGGGGGAGTAGAACTAGGAGGCATCACTTTTGCTTCCTTGTCGTTGGAGTAGAAGAAAGCCCTTAGGGTCCCCTCTCCCTCTTATTCTATTGCGTTTGTCCGTGCGTTTTGGAGGGATGGGAATCTTTAATCATAAGAGAGAGACAGAGTTAAAGAAAAGGAAAAGAGGCGAAATCCCTTCCCTCCTATACTTCTCCTATATCACCGTAGGGGTGAGGAGGTTAGAGCGGTTTTCGAGGCAAGAAGTAGTGTTTGCGACGGGAGGAAGGTTGATGGTAGAGAAGAGAAAAGGGCCAAAGAGGGGGCGGTGTGGGTGAGGAGGGAGTTTTGGAGGCGGCAAGAGACCCCTCTTCCTCTTTCGATATTCTCCTCCTCTTCACAACTGGGTTGGGGGTGGTACATGCGCTCTGGTCCCCGTGCCACCCTGTCCCAACCCCCGGCTTTCACACGCAAGCAGCCCGTAGCCCTCGGTACGACCGTTCACCACATTTGGCTCTTCATCCTTCAACCTGCAACATTCCAAAATGGTAAGTCTATACAACTAAAATTCTTGAGAAAAAATGTATTTTCTTGTCGATCGAATTGAAACATCCAAAAATAAATTTTAAGACGAATCAGATAAAAAATCGAAACCTACCAAATGAAGTACGTAAAGTTTTTCACGCCACCCAACTACATAGTTTTAAAATTCAGCATTCATCACAAAGAATAGTAACGAAAACAGAATTCTTAATTCGACTGCTAAGGAGAAGTAACACGAATTGATATAACTTCGATAGTGAAGAGAGGAGTATTGCATAGGTGAGGAAAAACGGCCCCCGGCAAATGGAAGCAAGTGAGAAAAAGTGACCGGGATTAAGATGAGAGGAGGGTTATTTTTTGTGTGTGCGAGTTGTGGGTTTTTTTGCGGATCTTAGAGAGAGAGAGGAGATAAAAAAAAGAGGATGGAAGGATACGGATACAAAATGAGAGAAGATTAAGATAAGAGACAAGGGTACTGGGTAATTATGGTTGGTTTTAGGGGAAAGGATATGATCTCTTCAATTGCAAGAAAAAACTGGGGCTTTTAAAAAGTCCCTCTTTTAAAAAAGAAAATGTATAAAAATGAATGAGAAACAAGAAACGACGTTTTCAAGTTCAAGGGAGGGAAATGAGTCGGGTAAATTTTTACATATACCTTACGGGCTTTCAACCTGCAGGTTTCCGATCAATAATTTAAAATTTTTAGCTAACCCGAGATATATTTGTCCGCACGGTATGTTTTTGATCTCTTTTCTCTCTCAGTCATTCCTTGTCTCTTCTTCTTTCTCACCCCTTTCCTTCTTCTCCCTAAGTGGTAGAACAAACAGAGGAAGAACTCTGTTTAGTTCGCTCTCTCCTACCACCCTTTTTATGTAACAAGACAGCCCTTCACTCGGACTGTGCTTTTCTTCACTTGATAGCACAATTAAGTTTTTATTGCTGGACAAACCTTTTCACCCCCTTTGCTCTGAGCCCTATAATATATATTACGAAACTTTCAAATAATTTTGCATGGTTTGTCTTCTATTCTTGAAATTAGTATTGCTGAGTTAGAAGATACATAAAGATGAATACGATCAGAAGAAACATTGAATTATTTTAGTGATTTTATGGTAGGTACCTCGCATTTGCTATATTAACCCGCCTCTCTTTTCATAATTGCTTACTATAGTTTTGCATTATATATTACTTATTAGTATGGAAACACCAATCATTTTGAGGGAATCGCCGTTTCGCGTTCGTGTAGATGGGAGAGTAGAGATTTTCATAGAAATGGAATTTCTGGTAAAGAGCACCAAGAATGAGCAAAAGAATCGCATCAGTACAGTATCACAATACCTACTCGAGTATCTCATTGCTCTATCTCTCTCTTTCACATGCCCGCTTTTTCAACCCTTTTCTCCGTGTTTCCTTGCACACCCTCGTCACTTGTCCTGGAAAACTCTTGAACACAACAGTAGGGTGAGGTGTTGAAGGGGCGAGGAAGGGCATAAAAGGGCTACCTTCACCTATTGGCATTCCAGACTTGGTTTATTGGCGCGCAGCAATTTTACCTCCTCCTCCCTACCATTCCTTCCAACCTTCATTCACCATACCAGTGTTACTCGTCGTATTTTCTGTCATTGCTTCGATCTGAGCCCGCTTTCCAGCTTTTTTTTCTCTCTCTCGCAGTGACTTATCATCATGCTCGTATAAGCGTAATCGCACTTCTTGACCTTGATTGTTAATAAAATTATTTCTTTCGAACCTTAATTTCCTTTTACTCTTCAGCAACTGAGCAATAGACGCAGCACACGGAAGAGGGGGGATGGGTGAAGCTTGGGAAGTTTCATAGGACGGAATTTGTGTAATGAATCTAGTTTTTGAATGAATAGTTGAATAGTTTTAAAATGACAGGTCCGATCTACTTCCATCTACTTCCCCTACCAACATCGCCACCACCTTTCTGTATTTGTCAAATCCGACTTGTTAATTTATATTCCGGCCTTTCCTTTAATTAATTGATTCTCTCTGCGCTTTTTTTGACTGATTTATTTTAAATAAGCGAGGGAGCAGGGCAGGAATGGTGCATTTTCGTTCAGCCCCTTGGAACGAACGGATGGGAACTCAAATTATTATTATATGTATAATATTATTATTATTAATAATGTATTATTAAATAATATAATTATAACATAGTGAAATCTTTTTCATTTTCAAAATGTTTTCTATAGGCCCGTTCCATTGGGTGGTCTCTTAATCTGGTTTCATTCAATTTTTCAAAATAAGTCAGTGAGATCACATGAATTTCCACACTAGTTCAGCAATAGCGAAACAATGGAGTGGACCTTACTATTTATTGATGTTGAGAAAAAAAAGGAGGGGAGGTCAAAAACACGCATGTACTTTGATGGTGTCTCTCCAGAGGCACAGAAGAATGCAAAAGAAGAATGCCAATTAAAATCACTTTACCAGGGGCCTAAATGGAATGGTTCAGCCATTATCCTGTGCGTCTTGGACCCAAACGGCAATACGTGTCCTTACTTCTTTGTCCTTGGTGACTTGAGCTAGAGCGTTTTCTTAGTTGGCCCATGCGGTCCTGATATGGATATTGTCCGTCTTGTCAAGATCTTGTGGATCTTGTCTTGCATATGTTTGCCTAGCCCCAAGACGTGAAAATGTTGTAGTTTGGCAGAATGCTGGGCACAAATCGCCACGTTCACAACGTGGCATCAATTTTATTGTCTTATTTTTTCACCAATTCTGGATTTCAATCAACCCAGAAAATTCAACCCACCACCATCACATTCACCACCAATTCATTCATTTTGTTCAATCTCCAGGAAATTCTGCAAGTAGAGTAAGTATTCTTTTTCCGAATTCGTCCGCCAAGAACAGAGAAGCCCCCTTGGAATTCTACCTTGTTTCGCGCTCTTTCACCGACTTATTTAAAAAAGAATACTATAAGAGGTTTTTTTTTTCTCTCATTCCGATTGTGAGGGGTGATAAAATTAAAATAGATGAAAACGGCAACCGCAGTGCAGGTACAGCTTTTAAATTCATTGAATTTCATAATTTTCGTCAGCCACCAGGCCACCACCAGCTGAACCTGACGAGGGGTGTGGCGGGATTGTTGTTTGACGTCATCTCTCATTCGCCCCCTGACAATCACGCTGACCCCTAACCAATCCCCTTCTAATGTTCCTTTTAACGACTTTGTCGGGTAGCCGAAATCGGAGCTACTGAGGTTATTTGCAAGGGCTGTTATTCACATGGAATTTGTGATCAGGCAACCCCCGTGTAATCTTCATCTATAATATATAAAAAAAAAGTTAGCCCCGATGCTCCCCCCCCCCACCACACTGCAACTTTCACAAAACCTCACTCCGTAAAAAACTCCAAGCTCATTGCTTCGTTTTACTGACGTAAACGTAGTAAACTAGTGCAAGGAATGACGTCAAACATCCTCACCACCTCACACCATCACGTAATTGTTAACTTTGAAAATGAATTCAAAATATCTCACAAACGGGTTTCACACTTCTTCCATCTCTTTCCTCAATAATTTCTATACCACACAATGCGATGAGCGAATAAAAAACAAAAGAAAAAGAGCTTGTGTCTCCATTGAACGCATTACACGGACACTAGGGGCCTTATTCTTGACGGTCGGGAAAAAATGCCGCAAGCGGGATCCAAGGACGCCGAATAAGAAATAACATTATCCCTCCATAGCAACCGCTTTTTGCGGCATTTTCACGCGGCTTCAGAATACGGCCCCTGGTATCGCATTGTGTCTCAGAAAAAAACATTACAGTAGGGGGAAGGCATTAGGGCGGCAAAACCCCGCAAATTTGTGCTTTTGAGAGTGTGAAATCCACAAAATATGGATTCTTAAGCGTTTTAAAAATCCGCGAAATTATAGTTTGAAAAAATCTAAACCAGCGAATAGGTTTTCTAAAAAAATCTGACCCGTGAAGTTGATTTGAGAAATAGCCAAGACAGAAATTCGGGTTTATTTTTGTTTTGAAACCACCAAGTCCTCGTTGGGGTTTTGAGGGCCGCAAATCCGTGAAATTGTACTTTTGAGGGTAGGAAATCCGCTCCGGATCCGACTTTTAAATAGCCACGTCCGTGAAGTTGATTTTAAAAATAGTCAAGTCTGGGCACTTCCAGCGTGTTACACTGAAGACGAGGCGACCAAAGGTGGCGTATCGCCGTACCCGTATATAGGGTTGCCAGATTTGAAAAGCTGGAAAACCGGCCTATACATATACATATATATACACAAGTCGTGTATTATATAAATATATACCGGGTGACCCACTGTAAATTGAACCCAGGCCACTCCCACGCGCGGACAAAAATTAATTGACTGTGAAAGTGTGAACCAGTACGTGTATGTTCACAAAGGCTAGGTTCAATTTGAGGAGGGCCTTATAGCGTTTTCGATTCCCCAAAAAATCTGCCTCGCGACAGTAAATTTCTACGCGTTTTCTCTTAATTAAATATGTTAATGTAGAAGACGGATGGAAATGAACTGCCCAGAGCAGAATTTCACGCAAATGGACTACTCTGATTAAAGGTCACCGCACGCTGTCAAGCATACAATACAGTGACTGAACCGCTGGAACTTATAATTCAAAAGGCCCTACCTAGGCTGGGAGTTAGCGCAATGCCGGCCTGCACAAGTCACACGAAAGTCACCCGTATACCTGTGTTTGAAGGTTCTATGTCGGAGGCGGAGGCTTGATGACCGTTGAAGCCACCAATCGATCAAAGTGGCACGGCTGGTCCCAGCAGTGATCGAATCGGAAATTGGTTTCTGTTCCCTTTTGGAATGCGCGCCCTGTGACGAGGTCCGCTATATATATATATGTAATATTATGGCCGTTTTCTTGTTAGCACGATAACTCTCGAAGAAATTAGTTTAGCGGAACGCGCTTTGGCACAAAAATCAGTAGTCATAAGACACCGGTCGGTATTGCATTTGGGCCAAATCGGTCAAGGTGGAGGGGGGGAAAATCGGGCTTGAAGTCGTCAAAAAATCACTAAAAATCACCAGTTGATTCTAGAAGCATCATATTCAGTACGTATACTCCATGTTAGACTAGCCTTTGATTCCCGTTTTCATTTTTTGAAAAAGTCAAGGGGGAGGGGGTGGTGCCCCCAAGGTGGAAGTAAGTGTGTGGTCTTGTTAGCACGATAACTCTCGTAGAAATTAATTTAGCGGAACACGCTTTATCTAAAAAAATCAGTAGTCATAAGACACCGGTCGGTATTGCATTTGGGCCAAATCGGTCAAGGTGGAGGGGGAAAATAGTGGTTGAAATGGTAAAAAAATCACAACAAATCACCAGTTGATTCCAGAAGCATTTTTAATATTTTTGTCACCCTCTAACGCTTTCGGTGGAGAGCGATGAGGGTCCACCGATGCCTTCCTGAGCCTTCCATTAATGACCTGAGTTTGTTATCATTATTTCGCGCAGAAGCCTCTAATTATTAAAGCCAAAGAGTGGGTCGGGTGCGCGTTCTCAGGTAATTCTGTCACAAAGTTGAGCAAATGGCATATTTGTGAGAGATGGTATATTATTTGCATCTATTGATTGTTTTAGTGCTGGTTTGTGCCTCTGGGTTGCTAGCCCGTGGACCTGAGACAAACTAAAAAGTTGAAAAATGGCTTAGGGGAGAAAAAAATCCCACCGAATGGGGGTCAGGGGAGTCGGCCGGGGCAATTTTTTGGGAAATGAGCAATTTTTGACTTGCTGTATTTCGACTTCTAATTGACTTAAACAGCTGCATTTGCATGCACGCCAGCGGTTCAGAATTGATTGGACCGTGAATCTTGTTGTTTTCCCGGATCCCCCGATAAAACAAAACAAAAAATGTCGGACTGCGTATTTTTAAATGGGCGATTTCGAAGCAGGTAGTCCCAATTCTAGCGACTAGAGCGAGTGTAGCGTTTGTAGCGGGGTGGGCGATTTTCATTCGAAATCCCTTGAATTGAGTGATATATGTCACAGGTGCGCAAGCACTCTATTTCACTCGCCAAAACGCACACGCTCGCTGCTTGAAATCAAATCATTGTGATTGTTACCCGCTGCTCAAGTGCTCACGTTATACAGGGTGTAACGGAAAAGTCTGGCATAAATGAAATTGGTGATTCTTGGTCACATTTGGAACCAAAATGGGCCTATGCACCATGATCCGATTACTTATGGTTTTGAAGATAATCGGGGCTTTCCTAATTTTCAATGCATCCACGGTTTTTCTTAGTAAATCGTCTGTATCTGATGAAAAAATGGTCTAATTGAAATTTAAAAGAAGCCACTAGAAAGAGCACTAAATTCTCAGTAGGATTGGACATTTTCATCTCTAAATCGATCAATATTTAAGTGCTTAAATTGCTGCTGAATGGTCAACTTCTTAGATTTGCAGAAAACGCCTATAGTCTTTCAGCCAGCTGTCAATTCCTTTATGGCCCTCGTAGAAAGCTTCAAGAATTATTAAAAACTTCTACTGTTTGTCAGCTTTCGAATGGCCTGTTTTGTTCTGGATTATTTTTTTTTTATTCCGAGATAGAAGTCAAAGCGCGCCAAGCCACCTGTATAGAACGCGTCAAAGCCAAGATGTTCTCGTGTACAGCTAGCTTACCGCACAATACACTGCCTTAGGCTCATTTCACACACCCGTGGTTTCGTATGTGTGAAATGAGCCTTACAAAAGTCTTTACGCGATGTATTCGTCCATCGTCCATTCACGGGGGCTTCATCTGACCTTAGTTCGCGATTATAATAGCGTTTTTCATTTGCGCTAGTTAATTTAAAAATTCTCAATAATTATTTTGTAAAGAAAAACAAAATAATGATGAGAGGTTTCAACCTTAATGATAACATGACTCCCCCGCACTTGAATATTAACAAAATAAAAACTCATTAACTCCAATCTCACGTGAATCCCCTTCTCCGTAAGCCACTCACTGTGTTCTTCTCCACGTACCTGCACTTCATAATTCATAGCTCCTTGAAACTCATAAACTAAATACCCTGCTTCAGCTTGCCCCCCCCCCCTTCTACTGGCGCTGGACATGAATATGAAACTCCTTTTCCCTCACACGCTTAACTACCAGACATCCCAGGAGATACGGTTTTAGAGTAAAGCGAAGCAGGGAAGAGAAGTGGGTTAGAGATGGTCGTTTCATAATAGATTAATGTTGCATCTCTTTGGAAGATGGCTGTCATTCTCTCACTCCATTAAAATTGATAATGGGGTGTGTCCCCAAAAATAAATTTGTTGTATAAAAAATCAAGATACATTTTGTCCTCCCCTCTGTCGAGCCCCCCCCCCCCCTCTGGAACAATCTTCAGAATTTTCACCCTCCTAAACCATCGTCGTTTGAAACCTTGTAAAACATTCAAAAGGATCCTAATTTTGACAGAATCTGCTCCCTTGAAAAATCCCTCATTTCTGTTTAATATTAATACGCTAGAGCCATTAATCTTCCTTTCAATAACAATGTGATGTTAATATGAATCCCTTTCCTCCCTTTTCTGCACTGAAAAGGAATTGAAGGTGCTATAAATCTACGAAAAAAAAAAAAAAAAACATAAAGGGAACAAAAAAGAAGAAGAGGCCCGTTCTGCTGTGGAAGGGTATACGGTGAAGAGTTTGGGCTGCATGAATCATCTGCCTTTTTTGCCCCTCCCCCATTTCACCCCTTACTTTACCACACCACAACAAAACTAGTCCGTTTCCTTGATCTTATGTTTTCTTCTCTGCATGAAAAACACGGGTTTTTCTTCATGGATTTTACCATTTATTCCCTTTTTTCTTTCCATCTCTCCCTCATCTTTACCCAGGTGGACCGTAATTTGAAGTTTGAAAGGTTTCCGTTTGCATAGGAAGGGGAGTACCGGATGAGTGAAGGAATAGAAGCATGCGATATGATAAAACAAAAGAAAATAAGAATTCGATTTAATAAAATGTTATTGAACTCCCACCGCCGCTAACCGCACAACATGCCGATTTCTCCAAGTGTGTCATTCCCTACGACACTACAATATCGCATACCCCCTCTGCCAGCCTACTTTGGTTAATAAATAGCTCGACTTTTTTCCTCTTGCTGAAAAATAGTATTCTTTTCTTCAAGTCGTTAGACCAGTATTTCTCACTCATTCTTTCTTACACACGCGCTCTCTCTATACCTTCGTCCCTTTGAATCCATTTATCTCCCCCCCCCTCCCAGATATCCTCCCGACCCCACCACCACACACTACTTACTTTGTGAAAGTAACAATTTTTATTCGGAAGGCTGCTTCTCCCTTGTATTTTTCTACGGGAGAAAAGAAAGGACGAAAATGATTAATTTTGTTTTTCAACTTACATCTCACTCATTCCATGCTCTAACATTCCTCTCATTTTTATTCGTAATGTATCATTGTTTCCTTGAACCGGTGTCAAAGTTTGTTTATCCGTCCACCACTTTCGTTGCAATTAATTCGCTGTGTATCCAAAAGCACTTTGGTGGAAGGGTTTTGATTAGTACCCTTCATATAAATCATCTTTTAACCTTATATTAAAATTTCAACGAATTTTGTTTTTAAGTCTTGCGTTACAATTTGAGGAGCTGATGCTAAAACTTCCTATTATTATAACTATGCTGAATGACGGAGATTCCCACGTCCGCAATTTTCAGCTCCTGAGGGAGTTAATGAGCTACCGGTAATTACCGAGAGTAATTAGGAACTAAAGCGTGAGGGTTTGGGGGTTATGGAGTTGTTTTAGGCTCTTATCTCAAGCTCGGTGGATTGGAGCAGAGTCTTATGGCTAATACGGAAAATAAGGGTGAGATTGTAAATCGGTTCAACGTTCTCCACGACCTTATTGGGGCGTGTTTTGAAGATGCATCTCTCTTGATTATACCCATATAGTTAGGTACTCGATTTCCCGTTTTGTTGATTACTCAAAATATAGATAATTAGAAGAGCTGAGAGAACGAACGTGTCAGGTAGAGGGGGAGGTTGCCTTGATAACCCATCCTCTCTCATGCAGTAAAATGTTGTGTGCGGCAGAGAGGTACGTTGGCCTTTTTTTTTTCTTTCCACGCCCGTCTCTCCAACTGTGATCTCTAATTAAATCCAGAGCACGTTCAAATTGTAGGGGTGTGTTCACTCTGGAGAAAGAAGCAGAAGAGTGAAATTGGGGGAGCTACCGGGCGGGACGGGTATTTGTGTGAATCTCGTGTTCTAATTTAATTTCTTGTTTTCAGCAAAGATAATTTTGAAGTCGGAGGAGTGAAGAGGAGATGCCATAAGGAGATATTAGGAAATGTCGAGACAGAATTTTAGGGAAAGAGAGAGAGGACACAGTAGGTAATTAGTTTCTGCTTGGAAAAAGGGAGTGGTGGGGTAGTATAGTGACAGCAAGCCCCACTTTTCCGTGTGAGCAACAAAGAGCTTGACAGAGGAGTTTGAAATAGGGCATGAACGGGAGGAAATTCCTTTAATTTTCGGCTAATTAAAATGTTACCACAGTGATCAAAAATTAATATGTTCCTATAGTAAGTGCTACATGAACTATAATATCAAGAGATATTATAGTTCTGCAGCGTTTTTGCAGCAATTTAAGGGAGTAGTAATTGCAAAGTGAAATACACGTGAGACGGGATGGTATTGACATTAAAACCGCCTTCAGATGCAAGCTTTCACCATCCAACCAATCATAGCACCCTAAGTCCACGGACACCGTTCGAAGGGAACAGTTAAAAGCCAAAAATCGTTCATGTTTATCTTTCACCGCCTTCAGCCCTAAGGTCTTTAGCTATGGGGGTGACTACATTTTCTACAGGTGCCACAGATCTTCGGACTGTCCTTCATCTACGTTATTGGTCACGCTTAGGTTTTAGTTTGTACGCTCGGGAGGAATAACCTTCGTTGCGCCTTTCTGTTGATGGTAGCAAAGTCACCTTTATCGTGTGGTATTCGTAGAGTATTATACGCGCTCGAAAGGCGGGCATGAGGTCCGCAGTTAATGGCATATTATTCGGACGAAATACTCGAATTTAATGCCGCATTGAATGATTTGTAATTGCATTTATCAAAGAATGCATACGTTGAGTCATCACACTAAACAAGAGTGGAAGAGCTTAGTAGTCCACTGTAGTGTAGTTCTAGTGGACGACTCAATGGAATCGTACTGACAAACTGTCCGAGTCTTCTGTCAGACCCTGTTCTGGAAAGAACAGTATAAGTTGTTTAAAATCAGGCTGCTGTTGCTATTCTTAAGTCCTCAGTACTTTGGTGCAATTCATCAACTCTGACGCCTCCCTTCTCGTCGCTATTTCACACCTTGGATAAAAGCACACTTTTGTTCCTCTCTGAAGAATGGTTTCTCTTCTCCATGCCACCCTCTCTCATAAATTCAACGAACAATTTGTAATGTAATGGTTTCTAGTACAAAACACAACTCTCAAACTGAAAATGAGTCTCTCCACTTCCCCACCCACAGACTCTTAAAATGTTATTATAAGCCTTTTAAAACAATTTATCACAAAAATACTGTTACTACCACAGCTACAACAATCCGAGATTCTCCGTGCGTTCTCAGGGTAAATCTCCCCCCAGAGGAATCCTTGAGGGTGGGTCGATGGTAGAGAAAGGGGGAGAACTAAACGGCATTGTACACATTACTGAAGGAAACATTGCCGAAGGGATTCCATTAGCTTTGCACTACCCTTACTTTCCCATCCCTTTCACTCTCATTCTCTTCCCATCCATCCCACCGAAAACTCTGTAATATCTCGAGCAATTATAGAACTTAACCTCGAAATTGGTCCCACTACCCTCCTTTCTATTTGAGAAAACCGTGGCGTGGATGCGATAATACCTGTATTGAATCAATGGAGGGAGGAGCTACGCCCTTGCAAGCTTTTGTCGCTCTACAGCGTTATTGGTGGAACGTTTGTGAGTATTGTATAGATGTTGGGGACGCGGGGGACCTTGGAAATAATAAATACGGTTTGTCGCTAATAGGGTGAAGGTGTGTGAGAGAGGGGAAATTTTTGGGTGGAAAAGACAAAAGGGGTTTAACAACCGCCACACCCTCTCAAGCCGGATTTCAACCGATGGGGTTAGAGCCTAATGGCTGTAGTCATTGGAAGCAGTGAAATTTACTTGTAAACTTGTTTGCTGTATAGGTACCCTGCCGCTGGTTAAATGAAGGGCGAAAGGTAAGGACATAGGGATTTGGTAACTACAGAAACAATAAGAGAAGCCACAGTTTTTCACTTCCTTTCTTATTTTAGAACCCTTCTCATCCGCTCATTCGGTGCAGGGAGTCATTGACAATGGTTGAGATGGGTAAGGGTTGGAGACAAAACAATCTCGTTACAATATATCCAAATCGAATTCCTCCTTCCCCTTCATTCCAAATTTTTGCTCCGATTTATACAGGGAGGATCCGTTTAAGTGTGACAAAAATTTTGGGTAAAACTACGTTAAAAGTGGAGTAATTGGTACCTAGTTTTGATTTTTTTTTTTGTGTTTAAAAAAGTAACCAATGCTTGCTTCAAAAATTCCGCTATTTCTCGGCTTATATCGCACCAAATCCAAAAAGTGGTGCCATTTTCAGAAACTACGGAACATTTCCTTTAGGATAGAAACCATTTTATTGCTTATTGAAATAATCGTCAACACCCAGAAATCTGGCATTTTTCCCATAAATTTACGTGGCCTCCAAAATTTGTCCGTTTTACGAAAAGTCGCTGTACCCAAACAGCTTTCTCAACAGATTTTCGATGTATCACAAAAACTTCTCCGTCTTCTAAGCTTCATTTTGGCGTGTTCACATTTCAAGCTACCACTGACGTTTCTCACAAAAACGTCACGAGAATGTCGAAAAACAGTGTTTTTACGGAACATGGGCCAATGTCTACGGTATTCGTGAAGGGTGCAGGGAGATCGGCAATAAGTGAGAACAGGATATCTTACCATGGAGAAGATATCGCAGGCCAGAGACATTCAATTTGACCCCCATCCCATCCATTTCTGCCGATCTCTGAGCACCCTTCACGAATATTGTTGGCACCTGGCACATAGGCAATTGCCTATATTTTTCTGTCAAAATACTGTTTTAGAAAGGGAAGACAGAATATTTTAGGAAGGAGAAGATATCGTAGGCAGACGGCATTCAATTATACCCCCTCCCCTGAATGGCGACAATTTAATGAATCACTGATGGAGGAAGGGGTCAAATCGAATGCCTCTTGCATGCCTTCTCCATGGTAAAATATCCTGTTCTCACTTACTGCCGATCTCCCTGCACCCTTCACGCATACCGTAGATAATGGCCCATGTTTCGTGAAAACACGGTTTTTGTGCATTCTCGTGACGTTTTCGTGAGAAACGTCAGTGGTAACATGAAATGTGAACACGCCAAAAGGAAGCTTAGAAGACGGGGAAGTTTTTGTGATACATCGAAAAACTGTTGAGAAAGCTGTTTGGGTACAGCGACTTTTCGTAAATCGGACAAATTTTGGAGGCCACGTAAATTTATAGAAAAATGCCAGATTTCTGGGTGTTGACGATTGTTTCAAGCAATAAAATAGCCTCTATCCTAAAGGAAATGTTCCGTAGTTTCTGAAAATAGCATCAAGTTTTGGATTTGGTGCGATATAAGCCGAGAAATTGCGGATTTTTTGAAGCAAGCATTGGTTACTTTCTTAAACACCGAAAAAATTATAACTCCGGAACGGATCGAGGTACGACACTTCCGAAGGTACCATTTTACTCCACTTTTAACGTAGTTTTACCCAAAAATTTATGTCACACTTATACGGATCCACCCTGTATACTTGAATACATTTTTTTCCGTGGAGATTTTTTTTTGAAGGTCTCATTTCGATTTCCCCTTATTCGATCCCTTATTTCAAATTTCGTCCTCGAAATAACTTGAAACTCCTTCTTGAATTTTAACCTTGGAATTTCACACTCTTCCTCTGACATATATGAAAAAGAGGATACTTCTGCGCATATGCGGAATAGAAGAGTTTCAGCAGTGCCATCTTTGTAAGGCTGGTACGGAGTGTCGCACAGGGTGCATGCAGAGCACCCAATTATCACCCCCCCCCCTCACCGTGTTTCATTTCACAAATTGAAAAAAGATGGGACTATTGTTCGATTTAGTAACTCTACGCGTATAGAAGTTGAGAGTTCCTTCGTTTTTTTTGTTATTTTTGCCTGGAAGGTATTATTTGTGCCAAATATGGCTCATTGTCATACGTTGTACATATTTTTGTGAGTAGGGGGCTTTAAAGAAAAAAACGCGCCATTTTTTCCCCTGAAGTATCGAGGGTAATAAATAACGTTGTAGTGGAAAGCGGTAGAGATGGGGATGTAATGCGGAGAGTTAGACAACAAAGATAATACTCACCTCCGCGCCGTGGAAATTCTGATCTATTCCCTCACCCTTTTTTCTGTTTATCCCCGTTTCCTCTAACCCCTTTTTCTACTCTGGCCAACCCAGTAACAACCCTCTGATTCAGGAAAATATTTTATACTTTTATCTCTTCGGTGTTCTTTTTCATCCATTCAGTTCTCTTTTTTTTCCCCTTTTTTTTTTTAAATTTAAAAACTTTTCACCTTTAAGGCCCGTTTACAAGCTCTATGTTTGCGTTGTGTGGAGTCTTTGCAGCAAAACTAATTTATTACCTCGAAAAATGAAGCATTTTGATAGGTTGCATAGACACCACACAACGAGCTTGTGAACGGGGCTTTATGCTCACTGATTAACTAGAAGAATTAAATTGATGGGAGAGAGTTGTATTTCTTGAAAGTATTAATAAGGACTGTTAGCAATTTAATTCTTATTGGCGGTTATTTCACAGACTCGATGTTTTCTTTGTTTTTCAGATGGTCACTAGGACAAAGAAAATCTTCGTCGGAGGCCTGTCCGCTCCGACAACACTGGAAGACGTCAAAAATTACTTCGAGCAATTCGGCCAGGTATTTATTATTATTCAACTTTTGATTTCGCTTGTTCTCATAATAATGGATAGGAATAGATTATAGGTAAGATAAAAAGTGAAATAAGGTAACGTTTAGGTTAGGAGGCTAAGGTTGGAGGTTGCCCGGTGAATTTCGAAGGAAATTCAGTGCTTTAATTTGTTTCTGAAAGGATGTTTCTGTGCAACGCGCAGTTTTATGGTGACAGGTAAAAAACCAGAACATGTCCATGAAACATGCAGGGACAAAGAGGAACCAGAGTGCGGACATGTGGTAAAATATAATTCAGGGGGGGGGGGGCATTGATGTATGCTCCAGTCTGTGCTGAGGGACCTGGGGTCTGGCCGGAGTGTCTGCCTCAGGCTCTTCGACTCCATCCATGTCGAGATTTTGGCCACTAAGCTGCGTTACTATGGGTTTGGACAACAATCCGTCAGATGTTTTGGTCTCATTGGTTGGCTGCAGTGTGTGTCGCTTGGTGGCTCTAGATCCGAGCTCGCCCACTCTATTAATCGTGGGGTAAAGCGGGGTTCCATCCTCTATTATATGTCAACGACCTGTGTCTTTCGTTCTCTCCTCCGCTGTCTGAGATGTTCGACGATTCGACGGTTCTGTGCGCTGGGGGTTCGGTGGCCGATCTTCGGGTTCGGTGGGGAAATTCTTCTGTAGGCAAAAACAATTTTCAAGATGCAAAAGGCAGCGGTTTTCCTATTGTTTCGCCTGCATCCCCGCCGCCCGTGCCGTGAGTGGTATGTGAGAGCGGGTATTATGACTTTCTTCGGTGCCTACATCTACGCTGTCATTTTCATGTTTCGTCCCGCCTTGCGGAATAGCAATATTTTTAAGGGTGGGTAGACGTTGGCCAGTGTAAGGGATGAAAAAAATTACCCAAAAGAGGTGATTAATCCTGAGCAGTCGTGTGTGCTGAGTCGATAAAAGTCAGCCTCAAGTCCGTAGGCTGATTACTTGTCGAGTTATAGATTCATTTGTACAAAAAACGTTGTTTTTGTCTTGATTAGTTTATTGAAATCCTCACGCCCTACATTTAGTGATGAAGTCGTTTCAGAAGTTGTTTTTGGTGCTAAATCAAATGTACGGTAGCTCGATTCTCCGAGATCAATATTATATGAGTTATGAACGAAAATGAACAAACGCGGTTTTTTCCATACTTAAATGTGCTCTAAAAACTTTGGACTCACGTTGGACGTGAGGATTTTTAAAGAATTTTTAAGGCAAAAACCGAGTTGTTTCGTACAATTTACGTCGTAACCCAAAAACTAATCGTCGTATGAACTTGTGGGGAATTTTATCGACTCGGCTCTCAAAACTACATATAGGATTAGACACCCCGTTCGGGCAAATATCTTCACCCCTCACAGCGATGAGTTGGCCTACGACTATCCTCCCTTTGAAGGATGTTTGCCACCCCTTATCGCTGCGGACTCTTCGGATCCTGGAAGTATACATCAAAAGGAATTTTTTAAGTCACATTTGAAGTTAGGCCGAATTTTGCCGCTATTCTGCCTTTTTAAACCTTTATTTCCAGTACTAAAATTACTTCGGTAAAATGCCGGAAACGGGAAAAGTACCTGTGAGACTAAGCTACTTTTCCGGTGTTTTTTGTCGGAAAATTGAATTTTTTTATGGCGTACCAACGACCCCGGCTTAGTACAAGTGGTAATTCAGAAACTAAAAGATGTCTAGTTACATAGCTGCTTGCACACCACAAACATCCCACACGTGGCCTATAGGGTGTCATTTTCAAGCTAGCGAATGTGGGAGAAAGGGGAAAACTCCGCATTCATTGAGAGTTCATCAATTGGATCATACTCAAGGGAACGTTCACTTCCC
This sequence comes from Corythucha ciliata, assembly GCA_038030265.1. Taxonomy (NCBI): domain Eukaryota; kingdom Metazoa; phylum Arthropoda; class Insecta; order Hemiptera; family Tingidae; genus Corythucha; species Corythucha ciliata. The sequence goes on along the minus strand of CM075938.1, from coordinate 42,001,121 downwards.
CTTCCCATTTTTGCTTTTCCACTTCTAACAATAAAAAATGCAAAAATGTAGTTTTCCTCGTGTGTCTTTTCAAACAAAAAAGTGGAAGGTCAATGGGTGATATTTTAATTGTTCGGTGTTGTCGTTGTGAGTCGGGGAAGCAGTTTAGGTCCTTCAATGTCGGTAACGAAGGGTGTGTTCACATTTAAATATTCCAAAAGAGAGAGAGAGAAAGAGAGAGAGAGAGAAAGATAGTGAGGGAGGGAATGAATAAAAAAATGCCACTGTCGTTGTATATACAGTGAATTTACTACAGGGGCGTGTCCCTTTACCCTATAGGACTTTCTGCGTTCTTTCTCTAGATAAATGCGTTCTTCCTCTACTGGTCATCCAACACTCCGTCGTATTATTGTTCGTAAATAATCCGCCCCAAAAGTGTTGATAAATATAACCTTGCCTGGCTTCAAATTAATAGCATTTTATTCTATCTTTTGCGCCATGACGTCACAGGGTTAATTCATAATGCCTTGATGTCTTAATGTATTGAAATACCTATAGTAGGGGAGCCCAAGAAGGGATTTCGGGATTCACTCAAGCGCGTCAGATTAACGTACTGCGGATACCTTGTACCTAGTTGAGTAGTTGAGTACCTCCACCAAATATGAGCCCTATATATGTGGACGCCCTTCAAGGATAAAGAGCCAGATTTGTAAAAAAAAAAAAAAAAAAAATTATCATCAGACCTCGAGCGCGTCAGATTAAGGAAGTGTGAATTAATTACATGCTAAAAAGTCTATATTCCACTAATCTGACAGTGACGCAAAGACGGAGGAGGCCTACAAACTTGTGAAAAAAAAAGTCATCATTCAAAAACGTCATCACTCTTAAATTGTCAGATTAGTGGAATATAGACTTTTTAGCAGGTAATTAATTCCCACTTCCTCAATCTGACGCGCTCGAGAATGTCTGATGATCAATTTTTGTTTACTAATCTGACGCTTTATCCTTGATGGGCGGCCACATAATATAGGGCTCATATTAGGTGGAGGTACTCAACTAGGTACAAGGTATCCGCAGTATGTTAATCTGACGCGCTTGAGTAAATCCAGAAATCCCCTCTTGGGCACCCCTACTACTAGGCATGTGACTGCACGATTATTTTAAGGCCTGTCGTCCACTGTAAGCGTTTTAGAACGACGCTACAACGCGCGACAACGACAGCGTACAACCAAAATGGCTTAAATTGAAGGCTTAAATTCATCGTCCACTGCAACTAAGCCGGCAGTGGACTATGTCACATTCAATTTGAGCCTTTGGATTGTACGTTCGTTGTCACGCGTTATAGCGCCGCTCGTCAACGCTTCCAGTGGACGACCGACCTAACTAATAGAAAATCAAACAGGTGAGAGTCACTATACATAGACTATCCGATGGAGAAGGATCGGCTTAGTCCGACTGATTCAACATCATTGCTACACTACTTAGCTATTGTAGAATTACTATGTACTTGTTAATATACTAACAAGTCGTCATGCAGAGCAGCACTTCCTACAGAAGTATCTCATATTATGGGAAACCAGTTCCTCTCTGATTTTTCACAAACAAGTGATCGAATTTAGAAACTGTGAATTCTCAGCCTGTTCTCATTAAAATTAAAGAGCCATCAAGGCTTCGTAGCAGCCGGCCAAAAGGACGCTTCATGTATAACGTATTTGTATTCCATTAGGAACTGCAGGTGCTGTTTCCTCTTATCACGCTCACTCGCCCTCATCATCATTATCCAGCCATTTCACTGCGCACTATTCTAGCCCTTCGCATGATGTATCTTTGCATAAGGGTTCCCAAAATCTTCGACTTTAAGACCCGTTCATTTGTTGGTGTCACTCTGTCAAAATCCACGTCCTTTTCAGCTAATTAAACACACTACATTTTGACTAGGAGAAAAACGTGGCCTCATCGGATGCGGTGATTTTTAGCCTATTTCTCGTTTAGCTCATTTTAAAGAAACTTTATTAAAGGCAGACGAATAGTAGGCAATACGCTTCACCATATCGTCGCTAAGGCGTGATACCTCGTATGTCCAAAAACCAAACTTTACAGGAGAACAAAAAATCATATGAAAAATGCCTATTTGTAGATTAATTTCAACTTTTTGGCAATGCTCCCATAAAAAAATTATATTGATTATCTTGAAAACAAAATTTATGATAATCAAGTTAGGTATCTAACGAAAAATTTGATACCAAAACCTATTTTTCGCCAAATTGTCACTTACGAGGTATCATGCCTTAGCCGACGATATGCACACGTAAATGTAAAAATTTGTCTGGTGGTGAATGTAATTATTTACCGGTAAATCCTGTCAAACGCCGAAGGTAAAATTCTGATTGCGTCACGAAATTCGGTGTTTTAAGGGGTCCATACAGGTACAATATTATTGCACAAACTAGTTTGCACTATTATTTTGTTTCCAGGTGTTGACAGAATAAAAATGAGTTGTACATTATATCGTGCAACCCTTCAATATAATCTACAAACGTTCAATTTTATTGTAAAACCCCTAGTTTGCGCAATATTTATTGTACTTATGTGGGCCGCTTTACCACGGCTGACTGGTACATCTTGAAATTCCCACGCGGGCCTCGGAAAAGTTCAAAAAACCGTGACTGTGCGGAATAACAGAAGTTATTGGAAGAAAACTTGTTTTGTTCCTCCCAAAATATAGGCAGAAACCCTCACGACATGTAATGTCGTGGAGGATTAATCGAATCTCTCCTCTCATCAAACTCGTATGAGTACTGGTGAGATTATATACATAATGTTTCTTAAGGCCCGTTTTACACGAGTAATTTTTTTGTTCAAAAATATGTTCAATCTGAACACAAACAGACGGTTTGAGGCAGGGAACATCTGTCAATTTTTTTTCAAAATGGCTACTTTGATCAAAAAACTTACTCGTGTAAAACGGGCCTAATGGTGTTTTCCATTCAATGCAATACGCTAGATTGGTGTAAATTTTTCCACCTGTCCTCTCTGAATTTAAACATATGTTTATGGAGAGGACGCGCCAGTACGTATTGAATGGAAATCACTGTAAGCTGTAGTCTGTACACTTAGTGATGGAATCTCGAATGCGTTGCTTTTCGACGGTTCGATAGAAAAATATTTGAATAACTCAACAAAAAACTTTTAATACGGCCTCTATGGTTACGTACAGACACTACACAGTGATCTTTTTTTTGTTCCAAAATTATTTCCGGTGCGTTATTTTTCGGAGAAGAGACAAAGGGGAAGTTTATTCCACTAAATTCAAGGGCGGCCGCGCGTCCATTCCTAAGTGGACAGACTGTAACTTACGTCGGCAAAGAACGATTGTATATTTTTTGATTGAAAATAAATAAAAAAGCCCCCCAAAAAGACGGATTATCCGATTTTTTTCATGTTACTCGCTTTTCCGGTGTGGCAACGGTAAAAAGAGGTCGTCGAATCGTATATTTCTCTTGGCCGAATGGCTTTTTGATTTTCCAGAATGGTGATTACGGTCTTCTACAGCACTGAGAAGGTGCGCTACTTAGATCAGAGACGATCGTTTTACATAGAATATTCTTTGTCTTCCTTTTCCTTCTAGATGATGGAATATAAATACATACAAAAGTTTATTTTCAACTTTCAAAGGACCACCAGCAATATGGTATAATTTTGTCATTAGAGAGATTTTGCAAACGGCTCCGCAACGTAAACGCTATTCGCATTTCAACCAACGAAATTACTACCCTAGCAACGCGTACACAAATAGTATATTTCATATCAAGAGCAGAAAGTGAGAAATATCGAGCGAGGCAATTACGCGAGCAACGATATGTCACTTTTTGCTCCTTGTGAACGCCATTTTTCATACGCCAATTGCAGAATTTATTAAATTTATTATTATTACTTAAAGCAAATTTTTCATAATAAAGCCCTATACACACGGAGACTCTTCTTTGCGACGTGTCACGGACGGGGCACGCCCCGTTCACGGCACTGATGTGTGTGGATAGGCCTTAAGCATAGAGGTAAATAACTGGAGAAAGCCTGAATAGGCTGGGGGGTGGGTAAAGGGTTGTCACAAATATGGCCGCCAAAGTACACCTTCAGAACCTTAAATTTACCTCTACATCGTCAGGTTACCAACAAAAATGCTCACCTCCCCCCTGAGATTAATGCAAAATTACAAAAAAAAAGAGCCCGAGTTAGAATGAACAAGGGGTATTTCGGGGAATTTGTTCGGTAAAAACTAAATCAAACTCGTCAACACTCTCGTTCTCAAAACGTGGACGACTTGATGTTCATTGTCATCGATCGTGGCACATAGCCGTGTTTTCAAGTGTATTTTGGTGTTTATTTTCTAAAATAAGTGGCCCTGATCGCGTTCCATCAACATACTAGGAAAAATATTAGATGGGCGAAACAGTCACCAGTTCAGAAAGAGCCGCTAACTCTCTTGAGGACTGCGAAACAAGGATTTGAACAAAAGTCGCCACACTCATGCAGTTCTCGCTGTGCTCTAACCACGGGTCTTCTCATTCGCAGTGCTGGTACATATAATGTTTCTGAATTAGTTTGTTTCTTGCTTGCGAGCGATTATTATGTGAAATAAAAGTTCGTGATTTCTTAGCCCTGTATTTCTCTTTGCTATCAGAGGATCGACGTTATTTGTAAACAAGAAAGTTGATCTACCCCAATATGGCCGTGCGTTCACCTGGTAGTAAAGGTTATCTAATTTTGACTGATTTTAATCAAAATGACTGTTCCCTGTAGTATATCTCTAAGGGGGATTCTTAAGGCTCGTTCACAAGCTCTATGTTTGTGTTGTGTGGTGCCTATGCAACCTCTCAGAATGCTTCATTTATCGAGGGAATAAATTTGTTTGGTTGCATAAACTCCACACAACGTAAACATAAAGCTTGTGAACGGGCCTCTAGCTATAACGTCACAGGAACAGTCATAGTGACACACTCACTTTTCTCGTAGAAAACAGGGGCTATTCTGAAACTTTGAAGTATCAGATTTTCTATTGAAAGTCACCTGACTTCTTTGATCATTTAAATTAATAAAATAAATGAAAACACGTGACTTCTGATATAGGAATTCGATAAAATTACAGAATCACCCCCGTCCCCTCCGGTATTTCTGATAGAGCGTCATAGTAACCGCTTGCGTTTTTTTCTTTTTTAACGACAGCTCGATGTAGCCAGTACCTAGGCCGTCGCCGGCCCTTACCTGGCCAGAACCCTATCTTTTGCCCGGATTCCTTTTGCAGAGCCGGTCCCATCGCTCAGCTGGACCCTTTAGCCGTGACTGGTGGCCAGCCAGTCGCGCCCGAGAGACACCGTGTGGAGGTGGGCCTTATTTGAGCTGAGGATGTTGGCTTGCGCCTTGGACTGAAACCGGACAGGGAAAGGAGTCCCTGTTTGGGTTGCCTGAGCAGGGTAGGTGTCCCTAGTCAGTCATGGCTGGGCCCAGTCCTCTGCGCCCCAGTCAGGAGCGTGTGAAGACCAGGCTCAGTGACTGCGGGGATTGAGCCCGTCGGTTCTTATCCTTTGTTTTATACATGTAAAGGCTATCGGCTTCGTGTGGGCATTCTCCCAGCGATAAATGTGTTGCAAACCGCACACTGGCATCAGCTTTATAAAAAGTGAGCGATAGTCCATCACTTCCATCAGGGTGTGGATTAAAGATGATTGGCGCTGTTTCACTGGAAACGCACACCTCTATTTGCATAAATCAATGATTTTCAAAAGATGGGGTGGCTTTGTGACCAACAGGCTACAATTTTCTGACTAATTCCAATATTATCCGCAACTTCTGGAGAATTGTGGGTGTATATTAGACTGTCCACACTCTAATCATGTCATATGGCATGATGTAGATAGAAAATATTTCAAGATCTCAACAAAAAACTTCCACTATTGGCCTAGGTTTACACACTATAAAGTGATACGAATAAGTAGACATATAGCCATATACTTTCGTATGTTGCCAGTCATACCCCGTTGCGCACTTGCGCAGTGTCCGAGACATGAGAGTGTGAAAGGTCTAGTATAGTTACAAGAAATAAGTATATAAGATTCCCAATTCAAGAGCCAATCTTAGCTATCCGAAGATCAAATTGGCAGTAAACATATGCCGTTAGAATCACTTTTGTTCGTGCCGCACCCTTTTGCTACTTAATTATCTCATTAAGTTATTTCATATAGCGATTTCCATTCAACACCACACTACACAAGTGAAGTGCAGTGTCCTCTCCAACTCCATAAACTTGTTTCAATTCAGAGAGGACGGGTGGAAAAACTTAGACCAGACTAGTGTAGTGCATTGAATGGAAAACGCCAATAAAGTGAATCGTTTCCGTTACTGAAAAGAAAATAGTGAAGCTTACCGACGGGATACCCTTACTTAGTAAAAAGCCCTAACAGGATGTGCAAGAAAGCAACCCTATTCCCATCGTCACCATATACTTTCAAACCATGTTCGCCATTTGCCGCGTACTGTCATCATTTAAAATGCCCCGAAGAAGGGCTTGGGTAATGTTAGGGGCGGGATTTTACTTCTGTAGCGAGCTTAGAAGATAGCAGAGCATCAATCTAGACCTCCCGGGTTTTACAAACCTGCATTAATCAAAATACTCTTTCGCCCCCTCAACCTATGCGAGCGCCAGCAACTCAACCAACACTCACTGATACGGCACACTTTTGACATTCTGCTCACACAACTCCTCATTCTCCATCATCTCAAATCAATTATGGTGGAGTGTGGGTACTCCTCCTTTCCCCGATTTCCTTTCTGAACTTCCCTGATTTATACCAAAACACAAATGAATGACTTATTGTTCCCACTTACAAATGATCTTCCCTCCTGTTCCAAACTTCCCTATAAGTAATATCATCGTCCGACTTTCAAAACCCTCCCAACCACCGCAAACTCCACCCTTCCATTCCATTTTGTATTTTTAAAAGCCCCAATTCCTTGACTATCACTCATCGCAGTGCGGCCAACCCTCCCACTCCACTCGGCCGTAGGGCCCATGAGCCTCTGAAACCGTGGGGGACCATTAATTAAAAAAAGGAAGAAGCAATTTATCAAAAGACGAACCCTTTTCACCCCCTCCTTCTTAAATGTCCTTCAGTGGTAGCGATGGTTCAGATGTGCTTCAGTCGAGTCAAAATAAAAAATAGATCGAAAGTGAATTATAATAATTGAAAAATGGAAGTTTTTCGGTGAGGAGAATCGGAGGACCATGCGAAAGAGTAGGAGGATTCTATCATCAATTTTCATTAGAATGTTGTTTTTCGCCTTATTTTTAGATACACGTGCTTCTTCATGGTGTTGTTTCACGGTGGAAAGAAAACACCTTTCTTTATAATATTTACTTTTCCCCGATGCCGATAGGCTTACAAAACAGAGTCATTGCCTGTAGTGTAAGCGAAGAGAGTAGTTTATTGGAAAATATAGGGATGTTGTTTAGATTCCGCTCAGTCGCCATATTGGAAAAGGAATCGTTCGACGAAAGATTTCTACACTTGAAAACAATGCGCACACACTCGCAAGACAATAATGAATCTTGACCTGAGAATAAGTACGTTTAAATAGTTATCCTTTCTACAAATTAGTTACAACCAAACCTGTCTGGCGTGAGACATTCAAAGTATCGATGAGGAAGAATGAGGATCTATTAGTGTTTACTTCTGATGTGAGCAAAGACATTTATACTACAGCATCGTCTTCCACCTTGTATGGAAAATTTGACACTCTAGAGGGGAAAAAGCAATAAAGTGAATTATAATAAACTCGGCGCGTTGGTTCAGCGTGAAGAGAATGGAGAGAAGAGAGAAAGAGAAGCGTGAGAAGGTCGGGCAATCTGTTACTACCATCTTCCACTGCCTCCTCCCGCCTCAAGTTAGAGTAAAAGCTGTTGTTTGGGAGAAGAAGCGAAGAATGAAAGACTTAATCTAATTGCAAAGTAGTTTGTTTAGGAGAGGATTTGAGCTTCAAAAAAGTGGATGGTCGTATTGGTGAAGTGGAGTTGGCGGTAGAAGGATGGGAATGACTTAAAAAATATAGCGTTCCCACTTAAAAAACAAATGTCTTCCCTTCCTTCGTTCACCCTTCTATCTACTCCATAAGCTTTGAAGGGGTGGCAGATAGAGAATGAAATAAAGCGTTATAGTAAAACTTGACAAACGTGGAAAACTTACGTGGCGCCCCCGCCATTAGTTATAAAGAGACTCTTCTTTTCAGCAACTTTTTTGTCTGTTCCCTCTTTTCCTTCCCCGTCACAGAATTCCTTTTAAATTATTGTTACTGAAAGAGGTCATTCCAATAATAACTTTTGGTATATTATGAAGATAACAATAAAGCAGATTAAATTCGGTACAATGAGAAAGAGGAAAGTATAAATAAAGACCACAATTCCTAACAATACCACTCTCGAGAAGTCAATGCTTGGGAGTTTCTATTTAGTTCTTTTACTTCACTTTTCAATTGCTCGTGTTCTCTTCCTTTCCTGGGATTCTCTCGTCTCTTTTAACAATTTTCTTTTTTTTGAAAAGTCAAACTTGACTTCTTCCTATTCCCCTCTTGCACATGGTAGAGCTGAGGGATGAATTCAGGTAGGTCACTTGGCAGAAAAAGAAGAGAGGAAAAGTGTAATGGAGTGCTGCAAGTCTTCCATGGGGTTTTTTTCACCCTCGGAGTTTTCTTAAGATATAGCACGGAAGGAAAGGAGGAGGAACTCTGATTGTCTGATATCGACTTTGCTTCCCTTTTATCGTCGAAGGGTTGGGCTGGTCGGAAGAGTGCTAGCGGATAGGAGGGTGGGGGGGGGGTCCTGCCCAGGCCAGGTCTCGAAGGGGTCGTGGCTTCCAATTTTCCTTAGGCACCTGATCACACTCTATCTTACCTCTCCTTTTCAAACCACGCACCTTTCAGGATTCCCCCCTACGAACCCTCTCTCGTCCTTCTCGCCACGGTATGTATATATATACATAACACAGACGGGAAGAGCAGTTAACATGCAGCGCTTACAACTTGGCTGGTAAATCAATAAAGTTTAACTGTGTAACAAGAGTGATAGAGGAGGGAGGGTTGAGAAAAAATCATAACGTTATTCTTCAAAAATGTCAATTACATTGGGAAAGGGGACGGGGATAGACACTGGGAATTGAGAACATTACGCAAATTTAAATATTATTTTCCAATGTTCCATCCCCTTCACTCTACAGTGTGGCAATCCCTGACGGCTTTTTCCCTTTTGCCACCCTCTCTTCTCCATCTAACGCCCTCGAACGCTCCCTTTACTCCTTTTTCCATCCTCATATCGGATTCAGCTTCTACACCTGAATGCAGATTGCCTATTTGACATTCATGGATCGATTTAAAATTGCACGAGATTGAAAGGGGGGAGGACAGAGAGAATCCCGTCTCCTACTCCGCACTTCCTGTCCCTCTTTAACTTCGCAACTTCCCTCAGCAGATCATTATTACTAAATTGCTATGGCCACTTTTGAAAGAGAGAGATAGAATGAGGGAATGTTGAGGGTTAGGGGGGATGAGAAGTGAAAATACGTCTGAAAAAGGGAAGAGTGAGATAGTTCGTTGTAATGGATTTTCACTTCCCCCAACACTCACCGCCCTCCACAGGTCCTCTTGAGCGGGGTAAAGCAAGCAAGAGTGGAGTCGGAATGGGCCTCATCTCTCGCTATTGTAAACACTTATCGATGCTCTCTCACTCCCTGCTCCCTAACACGCCACCCCCCATCAACCTTTTCATCACTTTTGACAGGGGTCTTTGTTCGCGCATTTTGGAAAGCGAAGCGGTTTTCGGGCTACCTGGTAGGGAGGGATAAACTGGGGGTCTCATGTGTGATGGATAGCGGTGTTGAGAGAGCTTCGGTTGAAAGTTTCTATCAGTTTCAGTTAAGACAGACATCGGGTTTTGAATCATTCCGAAGAGTGAGCTTATTTGTTCGCATAAACTTTAATAAATTATATACCAATTTTAATGTATGCTGATTCGTAAGTCATATTATCGTAGCTGCCACAAAAATTGAAGTGGGAAATTGAAATGGGTAATTATCTTCAGGACGGAGGATAATCCCGAGGGAACACCCTTATATTATTCAATTTTGAGGTCCTCTAACCTCCATTTAAATATTGAAACAGTTCTCTTTCCTCTTCCTCCACCGCTCTCAACCTTCATCATCATCCGCCCATCCCAGAATTTTTCACACAGGAGTTTTCCTCTCTCCTCTCTTCGCTTACATGCTGACACTCTAGAGGGATAAAAGTCAGAACGACTTCAACAAAAATGGAATGGTGAGCGGGGCGTGGAGAGTCCCATATGGGACTGCAATATCCGTTGACGGAGACGCTTGGAACGCTGATATCCTGACAGCCCGCAGGGGTTTAACTTTCCCCTTCCCAGACGAATATACTCATTCCCCCGTATGAGAGATGGAGAATAAATTATTAACAAAACTTTTCTATAACTCTTCATTTATTATTATTATTGTTATTTTTTGAATGTCAGTTTTAAAAAATTTCGCTCCAGTACTCGGATACCTAACTATCCAAGAAAAAAAAAAAGTTTTACCTTCACAACTGTATCCTCCTTCATACATTGTACGAATCGTGGCACCAATTGAAATTGTTAAACCAAATTATTTCCAATAGATAACATAATATTCATATTCAATTAATATTGCAACCCTCCAACCTCTTAGACTTCTTCGACAAATTTAAATAGCGATTGATGAATAAGAAGTCTGGCCAGCCCCCATGCCTGAGTTAAAGGGTCAAGCCTGAAGGCCAGATCTTATTTTTTCGTTCATTCTAAAGGATCGTTCGATGTTCTAATTTATTTTGCCACACCGTAAAATTTAATCAACTTAGCCTCAACCCCTCTCCACGGCCCTTTCATGCTTGAATCACCAACTGCTGTGTTCATGTATATACGGTGGAAAAGAGGCGAGATTTACGCGGGAGCAAGGAAGTTTTCAAAGGGAACCTCTCTATTCTACCATCATCCTCTGTATCTCTGGCTATGGAAACGTTGAATTTGAAGGGTTTAGATCACGAGGAAATAGAAGATTAATTGCGTGTATCTCACATTCAGGTTTACCTGTGCATTGGACCACGGGATTGGCGGTTTGGGGTGAGGGTATCATTAGAAGCTCGTCTTGCAATATTGGAACGTATATCCGAGAAGGACGAGCAGAATTGTGGAAGGGAATGAAAGATATTTACTCAGACTTTTTTTTTACCCAAATGAAAATCTGCAGATGGTGTATTTCACGAATGAAAAGAGAGGCTGCGAGCGAATTAGTCACTGCCTTGAGTTTGGTTTGACGCAAATTAATCCCGATTGAAAGTTAAGTCAGTTCCCGTTCATATTTGAATTAAAAGTTTTGTCGGATTGATTTGAAGAAAGCCAATCAAACTCATCGACAAAGGACTTGATAGGCGACACGACCTCTCTAAACATTCAGGAAGATTGCACCCAAGGTGCGGTCCAGTCTCCGTTTTGGCCTCGGATTTTCAGCCGCCAGGGCAACTCGGTCCTGGTCTCATCAGCCCGGCAATTGAGCCGATGGAATGCCCCTCGCCGGGAACAGAGGTGCTCCTGCACTACGATCCCCCCGAAACCCGAACGATGTTTTCACTAAACATTGTTAAAGGCCTCTACTCACTATTTTAGCCTTATACCCTCAAAATATCGGAATATAAATCTCTTTAAACTAAGGCAATCCAATCTGTTTTTTCTCCACGTATAGGAAAAACTATAAACGGGGTTTCTGAAAAGAAAAGAAAAAAAAAAACAAAAAAAAAAAAAAAAAAAAAAAAAAAAAAAAACAAGCTGTTTTCAGACGTTTTTGACGTTTTTTGAAGCCTCCGGTTTCAAACGGATCAGGGTTGCCCACAAGGAGGGGGAGGGTTGGCACGGTATTGGCTGTGCCAAAAAAAAAAGGTTTCCCCTGTCACCATGCGCGGATGTAGCGGTCCATTTCAAAGAGTACTGGTGTTCGGTTGGACGGTGATTTGGCTCGTTTCGACGATTTACAGTCCATGCGAACTGGAGGACGGAACGTGGCATCAGGAGCTCTGCAAATTTTGTGGCTGAATATTCTGTTTTGCCCTCGAAAGCTCAAATTCCGAAGGCTCAAATTGATAAATAAACTAATTCACTACTTCTGGAGGCAACTTCGCGGCTTTTTTGTTGGTCTATAAGGAATTTCTTGAGGCAAAGTAAAGTAAGCGACTAAAAGTTTGGAAAAAGCGCCACTCACTCTTTCTGGATGCAACATTCGCCATTTTACAGGTGGAATTGGGAAAAAAACGCTGCAAATATTACTCATGAGTTTCATGAATGTAGTAAGACTCTGCTCGAAATCACATGAAAATCGACTCTCCACTCCCGTATAATCTCAACCCCCCCCCCATTTCGTTTCCTCTTTTGACTCATAAAACCCCATGGGAGTTAAGGCCCGTTTACACGAGCAAAAACAATTGGTGCAACTCGGCAATTATTGGACAATTCTGCTCTACAAAATTTGCAGCAATACGAAGCAATTTTCCCTGAGCGGGCATAGTTGAGGGATTTTGCAATTCGGTGCAGCAATTGTATTGCAGTGAATTGCTCAAGTTCAGTTTTGTTGTGGACAACGATAGGCTGCTGCCCATTTGCCAGGCTGTCTTTGTTCATGCCACTCCTTGAAACTTATAAACGGGGGGATACCCTCCCACCCGTGGATCCGCTACTGGTGCCGGTTAGAACGATTTATAGGTTTCTTTCGCTCTTTTCCGAGGATTGGCGTTCAAACCACCCGTCCCCTTTCCACCGGGACCAAAAAATTACAGAAAACGTGCAATAATTATCGTATTCGACGGAATTGGACAATATTAAGCAATGTTGGGCTGGGCAATTCGTTGCAATTATTGCTTCAAGAGAGGAAGTTCTCGCATGGGAAAAATTGCACTAATCAGGGAGTTTCGTGCAATTATTGCCTCAGAGAATTACCCCTGTGAATGGGCATTTAGTTGATCAAGCTGGCAAGATGTTAGGACCAACTAGATTCTAAATGAAGTCAACACGCGAAAAAACGACTTTTTTCGAGAAATTCTAGGGCAAAAGACGGCCCGGGTGGCGTTCCGGATACTCCAAAAGCCTAGACGTCTAGAAATATTGAATCGTTCACAGAAAAAGTTTGGGAGTGAGCCGTAAAAGAATGTCCAGGCCGAAAACATAAGGTGTATTTTTCAAAATGACTAAGGCTACGGTTACTATGCATGCGATTTCTGACGAAAATGTGTTCTGAAGAGCTCTGACGAATTGGCTTAAACAAACGTCTGCTTTTCAATGAAAGTGGTTACTATGAGAGAGACATCCTCGTCAGAATACGTACGGGGGACAAACTCGTCAGAACAAATTTTCGTCAGAAATCGCATGCATAGTAACCCTAGCCTAATAAACCAAACAATCTTTCATGTGCTGTTCTTAGGGTGCGTTCATATTGAGTCACCTTCACTACGTTCCTCATCGCGATTTCATCTGGGCATCGCTAATCAAGATATCGCAGTGAAGATGATTCACTGTGAACGCACCCTTAGGCCCAGACCCCAGACCGCCACTAAAATTGAGAAAAAGAACTAATTCGTGGAATTAAAGCGCAACTTCTTGCTAAAACTGGGTAAAGGCTCCAAATCCAAAGCTGAAATTGAGAAGAATCGCTGTTTACTGGCAAGGCCTCGTCCTTCGTGATCGGGAATCGCGCGATTTCAGCGTTTAGCGTAAAACGCCCGTAGTTTCTATTTCTGTGCGTTTTCTATGAAAATCGCGTACTCGCTCTAAACGATAAAATCGTACTGGTCTCGCCTCTCGCAGGACACGGTGAACATTAGGAAAATCGCCAATTCACGAGTAAAAGAGATTAAAAACGCGTAAATTGGAGAAAAAGCGCTAATTCGCAACCAAATTTGAGAACAACACTAATTCGTGACTTAAATTGGGAAATTGTGCTAATTCGAGAAAACGTTTTAGAAAAAGCGCTAATTCACAGCTAAGGTGTGGAAAAAACGCTAACTCGCAGCTAAAATGAGTAAGTTGGAGTGGTAAATCCAACGTGCTTTACGTCCAACTACCATACGGTGTCGTGGACGAGAGCGAAAGCACACACTTCACTATTTTTCACGTGAGCTAACATTTTTTTTTCCTTAAAATAATTTAGCCTGTAGTGGGAATCGAACCCACTCAGCAGACCTGGACCTAAGATTCGACGCCCTAACGACCTCGGCCACGTCTGCTGGGCAGCTAAAATGAAGAAAAGTAATCATTTATTCATAACCTACTGCATGGAATAGGATATTACGATGCGAGAGCGGAAAATTTCTCATTACGATTAATTGCCGACACGAGACGAAGTCGATTGGCTGCATAATCGTACGAGCTCAGGAATGAGCTGTTTCCGCTTGTGTATCGTACGGCATTTTCTCTACACCTACCAATGGCCAAAGATAATAAAATTAGAAAGAAATAATGGTTCAAAATCTTTAGCCAAACATACAGGGTGCGGCAGATAATGTGGACCACCCATTTTTCTCCGCTATTATTGATGATATTGGAATGGTGCTCGGAGTTATGTCCCCTTGATCTTAGGTGAGGATTTCATATCTGTAGCCCAAAAATTTTTATTGAGCCCCGGTAGGGCCCAAATTTGACCTAACTTTCTTATTTCAAATTAGACCCTATACTTATTATGGGCTTAAAAAAAAATTGATTTTTTTTCAATAACATTTTGTACCAGACAAAAATTCTCTTGTACAAAATGTTATTGAAAAAAAATCTATTTTTTTTTAAAGCCCATAATAAGTATAGGGTCTAATTTGAAATAAGAAAGTTAGGTCAAATTTGGGCCCTACCGGGGCTCAATAAAAATTTTTGGGCTACAGATATGAAATCCTCACCTAAGATCAAGGGGACATAACTCCGAGCACCATTCCAATATCATCAATAATAGCGGAGAAAAATGGGTGGTCCACATTATCTGCCGCACCCTGTATACAAGAAGAAATCCTATGGAGGAAGAAATAGTAAATTGGAGAGACCTCAAAATTCTTTAAAGTTAGGTGAAGTGGGCGGGGCCTATTTTATCCCAGCTGAATTCCATTGGTTGGAAGGCTTCAGATTTGATTTTTTTTGTATATGTCGCATCCATGTCGAGTAATTGTCCACTTCACGAAAAGTGTCCATTTCTTGAAAAGGAAATCGTGTTTGTCCAGTTGCTGAAATTAAGCTTTCTTACTGCAAGTGGATGCACAATATTATCCTTTTCGTGAAATGGATGAGTGAGGAATCTCTGATGCTGAAACAAGTTTTATTTTATTTAAAAAGGTTATTTTATTGATCACTCAAAAACCCACTAAAAAATGACGTTGTGCATGTGGAGCTTAATTTCAGCAACTGGACAAACGCGATTTCCTTTTCAAGAAATGGACATTTTTTTGTCCAGGTGTCGAAATTTTTTAAAATTACGGCAAGTGGAGCCACTTCGTGAAATGGACCTTCATTTGATGAAGTGGACAATTTCGCCAAGTGGATGCGACATATACATTCTCACGCACTGGGGTTTGTGTTGTGTGGGGTTAGTGGCCCATTTATAAACGCTGGAGGAGGCTTCAGCGAGCGGGAAAGTGGTTATTCTAGGGAATGTGTAGAGAAAATACATGTTTTTCATGTTTACTTTTATACGTAGAGTGACGGGTGTTATATAGAGATTTCCACCCTGCACCCAGATCCGTGTAGGTCCGTTCGAGAAAGTCAACAAGTTCATGAACTGTGCACCCTCCCCCCCATAGGTGATTTTCCGCCACCACTGCCGGCCGTATAAATTAACAACGGTCTAAAATGCCCGTGAACCACGTCCAGATCAACCGGGACAAAATCGGAGCCGATTTTTTTAAATGTAGCCAAAATGTAAAATTGGACGAAACTGCGTAAATCTTAGGGTTTGACGGCAGGGGGAATCAGAAAATCGAAGCTGATTTTCCATCAAACAATCCGTTGAACTGGTTCTTCTAGTGTTTCAAGCGTTTCTGGCCGCGTTACATGGTTTTCAGTGGCCGCTCGAATTTTTTCGCTGACGCTGGTTGCCACGCAATCGAAGCCCCAGCGGAAGAACAACGAAGGTCCTCCATGAAGGAGGTCCTCGCTAACCCGCTATGGGGTCAAGAAAATCGGCTCAAGTCAATGACATATCGGAACGCTGATTTTAATTTTGGGGCGCTGATAGGGGTCGCACACAGGCCCATTGCTGGACTGTTTTGGAGACGAGGAATCGGCCCTACTAGTGTCATCGCTGATCGCTCATTTTTATATCGCTTTAATCCTCTATAAAAAGGTATCTCTGTAAGGTGCGGGCATAGAAAAGGAAAGGAAAGAATTCGCCTCGTGCGTCAACACGAGTTGTGGCAGTACCATCGGGCTAAATATAAAAAGTAGTCCTCCAGTAAATCTCATCCGGCCTTGAAGGCCTTTATGGTTTTCTTGGGCGAAGAACAACAAGCAGTCGATTTTGAATGGACCACATGAATAGATGTATTAAGGTTTACATCCTCGTTGATAATTGTTTCCACATCTATTAATGTGGTCCATTCAAAATCGAATGCGTGTTGTTCTTCGCCATTGCTTGTTCGACGTACTAAAAATGTCGTAGAAATCGGCAAAGCTTGAGCTGCGCTCTTTTAAACAGTTCAAATTTTTTTAATATTTAAATTTGTTAATATTTTAAATTTAAATAATTGGAAATGTTTTAAAAAAGCGGGGAAAGTGACGGCAGTGATTTGTATCATCTAGAGCTCATTCAGCAAGTTACCCCACATTTTCATCAAAATGTACGTTGTACAGTTCAAGGAGTTGTGCGCACCGAGCAAGAATGCAATTTGAACAATAATACTATACTATCACACGTCATGTGGGATGTTAGTCTTCAAGAAACTAGGCCAATAAGGCTCTCGTTTGTGAGAATTAATGCTGAAATTCATATTCAAAAATCACCACTAGACGAGACGCGCTGAATTTTCTCAATAGGAAATCTGTGTGAGGTTTAGCAAACTCCTTCAAGATTTCCTTCACGACCCACCCCCTAAAAACGGCGTTCCTACACTCATTCTGTGTCTTCTTCTGAAAGTATTTTAATAAGATTTCCCCAGAACTTAGAATCTGTCTCTCCCATACTCCCTGCAAAGTCACTCGTTTTTAAGCAAGTACAAACAGCGGTAAGAAACAAGGAGTTTCCCGTTGTTTGCGTGTGTGGTTTTCCATTGTGCGAGCATATAAGGAGGGGCCGAGAAATAGCATCACCGCTCAATTGTGTGTACCCCTCTTTCCCATACACACAAAACCACTTGACTTCCAAAAACCTCCCTAGTCATATCACGTCAACTGTTTTGCCTCTCCTTTTCCTTCTTATTTATTCCGCCCGTCTCGGTGCGGTATATAGTGGTGGTTGTAAGCAAAAGGAAAGGACGACGGGGCAAAACAGACAATAATGTAACTTCTTGTTTTCACTTCAACTGGAAAACATCTGTGATGCGGCGTAGCTAAATGTGATGGGTGGGGGTTGAAGGAAATAAGAAGGAAAAGAGAGACAAAATTTAACATAAAACGTTCACTTTTTTAAAGTTTAGGGTTTGGCGAAGGAGGGAGGGGTGAAGTTTGTACCAAGAGAGGAAGAGAGAGAAAAAAACATTGGATTAGTGCCGTCAAAATCGTTCTTTTTTAAAGGAAACTTGAACCACTTCAAAGTTGAGTGGTTTCATTATCATTTCAATGGCCTGCGTGTTAGAGTGGAGCTGTCATTGTTGTTCTTAGGTGAGCAAAACAGCCTAAATGTTTTACTTAGCTCATAAATTCATGTACTGAAACAAAAGTTTCAATAATTCCATTGGAAATCCATCTTCATACGATTTTTAAAATGTTTAATGTGTGTTAAAAATACTTTGTATTAATAATAATGTTTTGTTTGTTGCAGGTAAGGCTAATCTTTACTAATAATTAATGATCTCTTCCAAATAGTAAGTTTTATGTGGCTTTGTTATAGCGATTACCGTAGACGAATAAATACAAATAACCAATTTTTTTCCCAGTATAGTATGAGTGTGCATGAGTTATTCTTGTTTTCTTCCCTAAAAATAGGTCGATATGAATGAAAATGGTCCACGTTTGAGGGGGTCAAAAAGAAATTGATAGTTTTCACGAGGGTGTTGGTTCTGGTAGTAGATGTAGTGAAATGTGGAAGGCCTCTCCTCCTTGTTTTCAACTCTCTCGTTTTCCTCCTCGGTGTCATCAACAACATCCATTAAATGTCGAGACTATTTTGACAAAAGTCGAAGCCCTTCCCCTTCACCACACCCTCTTAGTCCTTTTCCCTCTCTTTCTCGGAAAACGTAGTGGTTTTAGAGCGACCTTTCCCACTCATCATCACCACCACCACCCACCCTGTTCGATCATTCGGCGTGCTGCGAAGAGAGAGAGAGAGAGAGAGAATGAGACCTCGCGGACCAACTTTGCACTTAACGGCATACAATATCTGTAATGGGTCGAGGCATCCAACTTTTGAGCTTCTCTTTCGCACTAACTCTTCCTCGTTTTCGCTCTCTGTCTCCCACTGTATTCGTATTGGTGACGGTCTCTCACTCATTCTCCCCAAACCCCGCACTCAACCAGCCACCACCGCTTGTCATACGTCTCAACGGAAGAGAGGAGGGTCGGAAAAAAGAGAATAAGTTCACTCTACTTCAAATTCCTACCCCATTTGGCCGCCTGGTGATTTTTTCTCTCTTCCACGGAAGTTTGTATTAAAGAGTGGGGGGGGGGGGTATCGTATTGTTTTCAATCCTTATAATCGAACCCCAGTGAAAAACTTTCCACTTAATACATCCCCCCGAGTATTTCTTTTTTCCCTTCTTTTGCTTCGTTAGTAATTCAATTTTCCGTTATCTGCACCGTACCCCCCACCCCCTTCTTTTCTGCATGCCTATACTTTCTTCGGATGCTACAACTTTTTTGTTTCTCTCTCGAGTACAAGAAAAACAAGAAGTAGAAAGTGGAACGCATACGGAAAGGGGAGGTGACAGGGAATCAAAATGTAGATCCGCTTGTAAATACATAAATACAAATGAAATAAGCCTTTATTTGACTCCTGGAAAAAGTTTATTTTTGTTATCGAAAACTTTGGCGGCAGAAAGAAAATAAGAACATTTGAAGGTAGAATTGACGCTTGTGATCCTTTACGTTGAGGTATACAATGTAGGGTGATATAAATTGATAAAATGGGGATATTTTTTGCAAACTGATGGACAATTTTAATATGGATTAGGACTGAACTTGTGTATGAACGCGTCACGCGCCACTAATTACCTCCTTTTTCTTCTACATTTAAAATAAGTGATTAAACTGTGTGATAGAGTTCAGCTGATGTGCTCTCTGCTCAAGCTCGGACTTATAGTGAGTAGGCTCTGCGGTAATCTAATTTGTTAGGTACACGTACACCCTTTAAAAATGTGTGTCATTCATTTAGCTATAAATAAATATTAATTAACCTTGTCAGTAATTATTTGAAGCTTTGAAATGCACTACCATCGAATGTTTTGCCAGTCAAGTGGCATGCTTCTTTACTCGAGAACAGAACCAGACTTCAGATGCCAATGCCAAAAAGAAAATATCAACGAATTTGCCGTTGGGTGTCAACAACGACGCTCGTTGGACCTGATATTCATTCTAACGTGATTTTCGAACGTGCGAATGATATGAGGAGGGGTGGAAAGACAGTAGACAGAGCCAGCCCTTCCTACACTGCCTGTAGATCTAGTGAGTGATGTTCTATACCCCAACATTCAATCCCATTTCGGAGTGAGAAAGCCTTGCAATCTATATAATGCAACGAGATATATATATACACCCCCATCTACCCAACAACGGATATTTTTCCCCTTTCCTACCGTATTTTTCCAACATTTAGCCAAGCGTGATGTTTTTATGTGCCTCTCTTCTGGCTGCTTAGCGTCACAAGCTCACCCCTCACCCGTATACCATCATACTTTTTGTTTTTTTTTATTACTTCTATAAATGTATGCACGACATGATGTCTTGCATGTTGTTTTTTTAAAGAAAAAAGATTGGCTTAGAAGGGGTGTTCATTGTTCAATTCCATAGCCATTGAAAAGTTGTTTGCTCTGTTAAGCTTTCAAAACATAACAATTTAAGGTAGGGGAGAAACGGTCGGGATCGTTACACATTACTGATTTTCATGATCTGAATGATAAAGAGGAAGAAATTTGTGCATGGCCCAAAGGAAGTGGTGGAAAGGAACTAAATCAATTTTAGATCTATTTTCCAGGGAATAAAAAAACAAAGGAGAGAAAGTTTCAAAGGTACCCTTCTTACCTTTCTTATTGTTTTTTTAAAAGTAGGCGTCAGGAAGGTAAAGTGTGGGAGGCAGTCAGTAACAAGCGGAAATTATTTAAGTGGAAAAATGGGGGGAAAAAAAGGTCAGAGACTAAAGTCAGCGTCAGAAAGGCTTTCAAAGCGGAGCTCCTGACGCAGCTCAATCAATTCGCCACGAAGAGAATATTAATTAGGAACAAGAAAACCCTTTTTAAGGGATTACAAATTATTTCATTGGGGGGGGGGGATGACAGCAAAAAGACACCTGGAGGAATTATTAAAAAACAAACAAAAAAAAAAACAATATTTTCTCGTTTGTACATAAATTATGTTTCAGTTATTATTCATGTCAGTTATTGACTATACAATAACCATCACGTTAATACCTAAAATGTGTTTCATCCCGAATTAGTTGTCGGTAGAGGATCAATGTGAAAACCTGAGTTATTTCGATAATATTTAGCGATAACCGCGGACATCAAGATCTCTGACAGTATATTTGTGTGGTAAAATACTAATACATAACACATATTCCGAAGAAATTCCATTCTATTTCGCTGTATTTATGTCAGTCGCGTTAAAAAAATGTGATTTCGGTTACGTAAAGCCCTGTACACACGGAGACTTTTCCGTCCTGTCACGAAATTTTCAAGATTTTTAGGAATGCTCGTTTGTCGTGATGCCAAAAAGTATAAAAACCATAAAATGTTTCTATGAAAAAACCAAGAAAAAACGGAGAAATTCTGGAAAAATCTCTCCTTTCTCCCTACCACGGAAACACAGCTTAGAAATACCACGTCTACATTAGCCCTGTGAACAAAGGACAGGACATACAAAAAAAAAAAAAAAAAAAAAAAAAAAAAAAAAAAAAATAATAATAATAATAATAATAAAAACGGAGATTAGCGTGAATACGTTTTTTGGCTGGCAAGTGGCAGCTGAGCTTGAGTTTTGAGACCCCAATACCCTCCACCCAGCACCACCAATACTAGGCGGCGCTGTGAGACCCATTTTACCACTTCTGCTGAATTGGACCCTATACTCCTGTAAAACGTTTTCATGTTAATATTCACGTTAAAATGGGAGTGACTTTTGGGGCTTGAAAATGAACAATTTCTATCGGAATAATGTAGGTACATACGGTAACAGGGACGGATTTAGAGATTTCCGTCTGGGGGGGGAGGGGATTCTTAAGCACTTTTACATCGGAGTTAGGATAATATCGAGCACAAATCCTGATCACGGAGGAGTGTAGAGTGTCATCTATCGTCGCAGCAAGCGTTCTTTATTTGTAGCCATTTCCCTTAGGCCGGTCGTCCACTGGAAGCGTTCTCGAGAGGCGCTAAAATAACGCGCTACAACGAGCGTACATTCCAAAGCCTTGAATTGAATGTGACAAACAGGAAAAAGAGCCGAGGAAGCATTATTTTTCATGAATCGTCAAAAAAAACTCCAATCGAGAGTTTAAAACAATGTTTGAAGAAACTATGGGTATTGTTGAACTCACAGTCTATTGAAACCAAGGAGCCTCGCTCCTCGCATTACTCAGCGGATCCTCAGACTGAGAATGTTGAAGATTTCTTTGAATCACAGTATTCGTACCATTTATCATAGGAATCTTGGAGGGCATGAAGGAGAGATTCAGTCTTCGAGTCACGAGTTCGAACTCCTCGTGCTCATTCCGCATAACACAATAAAATTCGGCTTGACGGAACTGGAAAATCAGCTTCTTTGCGTGTAGTTTATTGAGTCAAGTTCAATATACTTAATTACTGAACAATGAAGACTCTTTCAACGACTGATCAAGTTGAGGGTCCGGAAGTCCAGACCCTCAACCAAAGTGGCCATCAGATGGCGCAGGATTTGCCAATCATGACAGCAAACACAGCCCTGTACTCTGCTGCGGATCTCCTTAAGTTGTGGCCAGTACCTTGGCCGTTGCCGGCCCTTACCTGGCCTGTACCCCTTCTTTGGCCCAGACTCCCCAGCAGAGTCGGTCCCATCACTCAGCTCGGCTCGTTAGCCGTAACTGGTGGCCAGCCACCCGCGCCCGAGGGGCACGACGTGGAGGTGGGTCTTTCAGAGCTGGGGACGCTGGCTTGCGCCATGAACCGAAACCGGGCAGGGAAGGTGCCCCTGTACCCTGCATAGTAGCCAAGACTCAAGAGTCGTCCTTGCCAATCTGGGCCTTCATTTTTTGCCCAATATTCTGTGCGGGAGGCACACGACGCACTTTTTTACTGTTTGACCCTTTTAAGAAATCTAATGTCCCCACGCACATTAATGGCCACATTTTAATTAATTAGGTAATTTAATAAATGCAGAATTAAGAAGAGAAAAGAAGACGAGGAAGGATAGGACGGGGTTCGAGGTATCATCTGTTCAGTTCCCCAAACCTCTAGAAGGTAGAATGCTGCCAGAAAAAAGGTCTTGAAACAAATCTGGGAAAAAGTCGGACATTTCTTGCGCAAGTACTTGTCTGCCCATATGGCAATATTTTATTTCAGTGTTTAAACTTGGTTCAAACCATGTTCAAACGAAGCATTTTGGTTTTTTGTTTCACTTCAGCAGAGGGTTTAAGAGAGGGGGTAATAAAAATTCTTCAAATATGGGCGAATAATTTCATACTAAGCCCCTCCATGGGCTTCAAAATGGGGATAATAAAAAAGAAATAATTCAATTCCTTGAACTATCATTCAACCAAACAAACCTAAAACTTAACTTTAAGGCCCATTTTCACCAACAAAATTGATCTCGTTTAAAGTTGATCGTGATTAGTTGCCAATAGCGACCCATGTGAATTCTGATATAAGTGTTTACATTGTAATCGCGATTAGTTATTGATCTTGGTTTAAGAAGTTGGTGAAATCGGGCCTTAATGTTTTTAACTACTTAAAACACCAGCTACAATAGAAGGCAGGACAGAAAAGTCTCGTGTGTACACGGCTTAATTGAGGATCCTGTAGGGATCAGACATGGCAACGTTGCCATACAAATCCCGCCCCCGCCGGTCTATCATCAAAGCATATGTGGGATCCAAGAATCGACCAATCATGTTCGATAAAACTTGGATGCCAAACAAAACGTGTCCGTCCCGTATAGGAAGTAACAAAGTGTAACGATGAAGGGTCCACAATTGATTCTTGACTCTACTTCGTACCTCTGTCTTCACTATTAAGGCGCACCGTTTATGATTGTAATGTGAGAATCCTTCTCTGTGTGAAATTAATAAGAAAACTAACGAGCTAAGTGGAAGTCGGGGTTATAATTTTGCAAGTCCCCTTAAGTTGGCGAACAAAGTTTTGAAGTGGGAGGGGTATTTGTTTACGTACTACAGCGGCGAGGAGTTGGTGCAGGAATAGAAAGTCCGCAGAGAATTTACCCTCATCTCCACCAGTTCCTGTTGAACTAAGCGGAGTAAAATTAACTTCTTTTTTTGTTCTTCTTCCTCTTCCTCTTCTTCTTCTTCATCATCTTCTTCTTCTTCTTCTTCTTCTTCTTCTTCTTCTTCTTCTTCTTCTTCTTCTTCTTCTTTTTTTTTTTTACTTGGACTTGACAAGAAGAGTTTCTCGTCACTAGCAGTTGAACGTAATATAGCCCGGGCTTCCGCTTGAACGGATAGTAGTTAGTTAAGAGCAGGTGACTCACAATCCCACTCATTGTCAGTGCAGAAGTATTCTAAGGAACTTTCCTGACCAGTTTTGGTGGTACAGTCTCAGTTTGGTAGTCATACTCACAGTCACTTAGCAGGATGCCCCCCCTCCCTATTGTTTTTGATGGTTTCATTGTGTTTAATTATATTTAGTTTTGCTGCTGTAATTCGAGTTTCTTGCTGATTCGAGGGTGAAGTAACGTCGCGCTTTACCTTGTTTGAAACTTGTGTTTGTTGTACCGTTCATTCCATCCAACAACAAGCTGTCATGAAAACGTCCAAATTAGGTACTTTTAATACGTCTATCTGATATTCTGTTCCCTCAGTCGCATATTGAATAGAATTACCAGGCCCTGGTTTATTACAGGGTGGAGCAGAGCAACTTTCTTATTTGAATTTGGCATTCTGAATTGACGGTTGCGCGGATGCGGAAGAGTGGGTCGTAAAGTATTATCCCGTTTGATTCAGCAGGCATCATGAAGTGGACGAAGGGTTTGTCGGTCGGTAGTCGATTGTATGGATGAACAAATTCAGGGAAACTGGTATAGATGTGGTGGTAAAAATAACGCCAAGATCGGGGTGGTCATGGGGCACAATATTGAAGAGGATCCCGAATGCACGTTTCGTGTCGAATTGGCGATGATTAAGTGAACGGCACATTGTACATTCGTCAACTCTATGATGCTAAATGAATCAAGCGGGATAAAACTTACAACCCATTATTTCAACTGTTCCTACCCTACCCCTCCCTCAAACGGGCCAGATTAAAATGAACAAGTTGATCTACCCCTCGCTGTACTTTATTTTTCAGGATGAATAAATAGATACATAAAGAATTCATTATTAGAATGAGTGAGAAGACCATTCTGTCTCACGCTCTCCCTCACTCTCTGTGATGAGTTCGTCGTTCATTAGAGGAGGGAACCGCACTATTTTGTCACTCGAGGCCCCACCCCGTCATCCTCTCACACCGCATTTCCCGTTTTTAACTAAGATTAATCACTTGTATTTGGAAGTTTTATCTCTTTTAAAGCTCCCAGAGTAACGCCTTCATTTCCCTTCAGGAGCTCCCCGCCCCCCTCACCCCACACACACCCATTCCAGTCGCGCCGTTTTTCCACTCTAAAGATTTTCCTGCAAGAATTTTGTTGCAAAATCTCCAGCTTTAAAACGAGTCACGCGGCCTCGGTGAGCGCTGGGACAGTGTGATGGTTTATTGCAAAGAAGGGGGTCCAGGGGTTTGGCTTTAGAAGAAGGAAAAAGGCCCAGATTGAAAGGCTTTAGTGATTTAGTAGTCAATTAGATTTGTTCGGAATGGTGGGTGGTGAGGAAGGGAAGAGAGAGAAAAAAGAAGAAAAAGCTATTTCATTTCAGAATCGCACTTAAGTTTATTGGAATTCCAGAGCGGCTAATAGCAGTTTGGATTTTTCCTCCTTTCTAAAAGTAGTATTCTTACCGCAAGTACAAGAAGTCACAATACTTCTTTTGTTTCTTATTTTCCTTAGGGATTTTTCCTTTCAAAACATTGAGGATGTAATAATTACGGAAATACGTAGGTAGCATCAGTCCAGGAATCTATATTTTTCAGCTGAGGAGAAACGAGAAAGGGTCGTTTTCTGCTCTCTCTCGCTGTTCATCTTCATATACTATTTCTTATCTGTATCTCTATATTTTACAAATACTCTGTTTTCATCAAGGGTGAGATGATTTTTCTTTCCATCAAGTATATTTATTTTATTGATTGAATTATCCTGGGAACATCTGCAAATATAATTTGCAATTATTCTTCAGGAAGAATGCAAACAATATTGGCAATGATAAGCTGCCGAATTAAAAACAAAAATGTTGGACGAAAAATCGGGGCAACAGTTTTTAAAAAATGGTCATCCCCTTCAGTCACCTGGGGGCCATCCCCCTTTCCAACTTCTTCGTGGATTTCAAATACTGAAGGTTATTGCTGTCGTATGGTGATTGGTCGAATGGTCATTGGTCGTATGATCATTGATGGTCGACATAGGAGTTTGAAAGAGCAAAATGGTAAAATTTGCAAAAAAATTTGGTAAAATGGGTAAAATTTGGTTTTGAAAGAGCAGAATGTGGTATATTTACTTTCATAACTGCGAAAATCTCCGGCAAAGTTGGGGTTTAAGAAGCGTAAATCACAATTTTTTTTTTCGTTATTCGTATTTCACCAAATTAGTTTTTCAACGTAACTGAACCCGTAAAACTGATTTTATTAAAAGCTAAAGCTACAAAATTCGATTTTTGATAATTCTAAAATCACCAAAATTGGTTTTTGAAAGAGCGAAAGTCCACAAAATTGCTTCTGGAAGGAGACAAACCCACATAATCGGGATTTAAACGAGACAAATCCGCAAAGCTTTAATTAATAATAATTAATTTGGCAGCTAGTCGTCAGAGTTTGGGCGTTGTCGAGGCCCTGCTAGCCCAGTTTCCACGAAATCTACAAAAAATTACCAAACCTTGCAATGTTGAGAAAATAAATAACGGAAGCAATTTCGCGGATATTCAGGCCAAAATCATTCAATTTCGCGAAAGGCTTTTGACCGGGAGCCATAAAAAGGGACAGAAACAAGACGTGAATCTCGCAATTTCGCGAATATTCAGCTAGGAAACTTCAATTTCGTGGATATTTAGCTCCAAGAAATGTGTAATTTTACAGTTATTCGCCAGACTTTGGGCACTTTTGTAATTTGGATACCGTAATCACTTAAAAACCCCTGAAAATAGCCACTTTACCAAAATGAAGACCAGAAACTTGTAATTTCGCGAAAATAAATACCGTAAACTCGCTAAAAATCCAAAACTTGCAATTTTGCAGATTTATAGCTCCCAGAGATGTAATTTCGTGACTATAATTTTCCGGGCTTAGAGTGCCATTGGGACTGGCTTGCCCGGCATCGGCGGCCACTAAAAAAAAAAGCCAATAACCAGTAATTTCACAGAATTGAAAACGTGAAATTTGCTACTTCCAATTTTGCAGGTATAATTGCCTCCAAAACATTGCAATTTTGCTGCTATTCGTAAGGCTTTAGGCACTGCATATGGCTGTAGCCCCAATTCTGTGATCAGTAGCTTGACATTTCGCGGAAATGAAAACCAGAAATTGGCTAATTCGCGAAAATAAATATACCGGAAACTGCAGCAACTTCACGGATATTTAGACCCAAAACTTACAATTCCGCAGTTTGTTTGATGTGAGTTTGCAGCTATTTCCTCCATTTTACTGTGAATCGGCGTTTTTCTTTAATTTTAGCTCAAATTAAAATGCAATGCATTTGGATCACTTACTTACTTACTCACTTACTCATTTGTACTTACTATTAATTGCCATCAACATTGCAATTTGCAGAATATTATTTATGTAGCTCTGAACGATGTAATTTTGTGGCTTTTAGTATTTCAATTTCAGCTGCGAATGAGCGTTTTTCCTCAACTTTAGTTGTAAATTAGTTTTTTCAAATTTCTAGCCATGAACTAGCGCCTTTTTTTAATTATAGTCGCAGACTTGACCCAAGAACGCCGTATTATCGGTGGATCTGGCAACCCTGATAAGGCTCTTCACACGGGTCGTCTTTTTTTTGACGACTACTCGAAGAATTTTCTGTCTATTGCCATAGAATCGGCAGGGTTCGAAAGTGAATCGTTTCAAGCTTGAAACGATTCACGAGAACAAGACGACCCGAGTGCGGAGGCTCTTATGGGCTGTTATTATAGGTGCTCTGCAAGACTCACCCTTTTCTCTCTTGGCGAGAAGTAGAAATTCTTGGCGAGAGATGAAGGAACTAAATCAGTGTAATAATTACAATCCTCTACCGGCTCATAACTCCGTCAAATAGCAATGGCCGATCAACCATCTCACAAGTGGTTACATTTAAAATTGCATAGCATTGCAGCTGATTTTACCCGATGGAGCCCAATCCTCGTCTCTTTATACGTTAATAAATGTTTATGTATGCATACGTTCGTTTCGTGTAGTACGGTTGAGTGGGAGATGGTTTACGATTTGATTCTCTTATCGGTCGCATTATACTCCACCCATACTGCATTTCCACTTTTTTTAGGGCATAGATAATTCAGTGTGTGTCTTATGCATTATACTGTTCTCCATCTTCAAAAACTGATAAAGGTATTAGTATTTTGGGTTGAGAGAGGTAAATGTGTTTTCATTATTAACCACAAGTACGATTTTTCAAAATACCTTTCCCTTTCGAAAAATCTCTCAACCCACCACTCATCATCATCTGCCCACACTTTCGACTCTTTCAACCGCCCTCTTTTGCTGAGAAAAACCTTGATTGATTAATCACCCTGACATGGCCACACATTGTGTGTGAGAGAGTGGCAAAAAGTAGAGAAAAAAAAAAAAGTGAAAAGTGTTTGAACATCAGTTTATGAAAGCGACGGGAAAAGGTTGATGGGATATGGTGGAGAAAGAGAACACCTACGGTGAAACATCAACCACAAGTTTTCAAACACTTATCATCATGTGCCTCATTTCGGCTATCAACAGCGCCGTCGCTGAAATACCTTAAATGAACATCTTGGTTGGAGCCATTTAAAGAGGTGTCGGAAGAAGGGGCAAGGATTAATATTTTTATATATTTCCCCAAAACATTTCGGGTGGGTAACTAAGTTGATGAGAATCTAAAAAATTTGCGCATAATTTTTAAAAGTGATTAAATGTTTGGGGCTAGCTAATTCTCTGTTTCTGTCTGGTTTGAGGAATGAGCAGTGCCAATTAATTATGAAACTTGGTAAGTTTCCACGCTGAAAAATTACCGTAGAAATGGAATGCAATTACTCATCTTTCATCTTTTTTTTTTTCTTTCTTTCGGACGAAACTTTTTTTCGTCGAGAGTTGAACAATAAATTTAGGCTCGAAAGGTGGTTAACAGGGAGTGAGAGCTTTCCATTTGTCTGAATGCACAGTCGGTATTAACGCCAACCTTTTGCTATGTTTGTATATTTCAATCGTCGTACTCTCATGTTTGTATATTTCAATCGTCGTAAGTTGAACTCACTCAAATCACGGACATCGTTTCTACATGATTTCCGTAACAACTTTCAATATGAAACAGAAAATATGGATTTACAATAAATTGTATGGAACAGGCAGGCAATCCTGCTTCAATAAATGCAACGTGCTGGCTCCGAGCTTTAGACACTTCCAAAGCTTAGTCTGACAACGTAGCCAACTACATGGCTACGTGTCTAATTTATTTCAAAATAACAATAAAGAGTTGACATCAAATGATCACGCTGTTTCATATTGTGCATACGATTTAACAATTTACGAATACAATCTGAGAACACGCTCTTTACTGTTAGCCGCTGGCCAACCATACAATGAATACTCTGATCAGCTCTCTCAAAAACTAATATCCATCGTCAATTTATAATTGAATCCTAGAACGTTAACCTAATTTCGAGGCCCAGTCGCCCTGTTGGTTAAACCCCGCTGTAGGGGATGGGGCACGGGTAATTTGATTTTGTGAATAACGAGGTAAATGTAAATTCGAGAAAATTAAGGAAATTAAGAACCCCCCCTTTAACACACACTCACAACCGCGTATACGCAAAGTGAGCATAGCGTATATTTTTTTTCTCTATACCTCATTGCTCTTTTAGGCAGAAAGGCTGCAGCTTCGATAGGTAAAAGGTGTGTGCCGTCATTGTTGTAACATCACGTCAAAACAAATAACAAAAGAACGAAATGAGCTTAATCGCGAATAGAAATGAATGTTTTAGCATACTTTTAGCGAATAACATCATCTAACTTTACCAGTCTCTGGGTGGGTCTCGAATATAATTTTTGAATCCGATTTAACGGTGACTCCTTTCCTTCAAACGTTTTTCAAGCTTTCACTACTAGTGCAGTCAAATTGTATTAAAAAAATATCATACGTGGACAAAAATCTCGTCTTTGATTTTTTCAGTTTACTCTATGTTTTTTGGGTGCGAGGAACACGAATCTGAAGAGATCCAACAAAATTTCCTTGTGCGTTTTGAGAAAATCGCGGAAAACTGATAATTTTTGGCACTTTTTTTAGTTTTTCGCTTGCAACTTTCAATGACGTATTCTACAGAAAATTGAACCTGAACTTTTTTGAAGAGCATCAAGTTCTGCGTCGAATCATTTTTTCTTTTGACACAATTGACCTAGGCGTTTCGCCGGTATTGTTTTTTTTTAAATGGTCATTTTTAGTCGCTTTTGGTAAAATTTGTGATAAAATAAAAATATTTCAACTCTCAGTTGAGTGATGTAATCTCTGACACTACCTATAATACTGGTGATATGTTGAGTTTCAACATTTGTGGACAAAGTTTGTGGGCATAGCAACTTTTTTAAAAACAAAACCTATTTTCATCGCCCCGTACAGAATATTTTCCGGTCCCTGAAAAATTTGGCAAATATGGTTTCTGACTGTAAATTTCACCGCAATTTTCATCGAAGGGGTTCGGCTGAAGAAAGGAGTTATTGGAAAGTTACTGCGTTTTAATGCCACTTATCGGGTCTTTATAAAAACGCCGTACATGACTCCTTATAGGCAATTAAACAAGCTTTCAGATGAGTTTCTTTAAAATTTAATCGGATGGATGGTTTTTGAGTTCGGTTGAGGCCGAAATGGGACAAAAAACGGTTTTTTGAAGTAAATTTCAAATTGTTTGACGTTATGGCCCTGTCTTACGTTAGTCTTCAAATGAAATTTCATATAATAGGTCTGGTAGAAAATTCAATCAGCTTTCAGATCGTTTTTCATAAAAAAAAATTGGAGTACTAGTTCCCGAGCTACTGGCAAAAATGTGGAGAAAACCGTAGTTTTTGGGCCGCCTTTTTTCACGTTTTTTGTTGCATGACTGATACCACTGATTTTTCCTGTTGGTTTTAAGGCTTTTCACTTATGTAAAATTCAATTCTGAACAACTTTGATTTCATGACATTTTTCTATTGGAACAACCGTTTTTAAGTTGCTGCTGCCTTAGTAATTTTTATTAATTTTACCAAAAGTGACTAAAAACGACCATTTAAAAAAATTAATACCGGTGAAAGAACGATTCGACGCAGAATTCAATGCTTTCCAAAAAATGAGAGGGTAACATTTTCCGCAGAATGCGTCATTAAGGTGTTAAAAAAAAAAAAACTGAAAAAAGTGCCAAAATTTAGCCGTTTTTCGCGATTTTCTCAAAACGCACTAGGAAATTTTGTTGGATCTCTTCAGATTCGTGTTCCCCAGCCTAAAACATAGAATAAAGTGAAAAAATCGAAGACGAGATTTTTGTCCACGTGGACCTATCGTTTGACTGGACTATACTATTTTGAAGTGACGAAGCTTGTGTGAAAGATATAGAGCAAACGGCAGATTTTAAAGGGATGGTAGGCAAGGCCACCATAACCATGACTAGAAGGATGATATCAAACAAGACGCTCAATCCAACAGGGAAAGGTGACAAATACTGAAAAAGAGTAAAAGTGGACGGCTTCACGAATTTTGCACAGTAAACTGGGCCTCATGTTACAAGAAGATGGCAATCTTAATTTCGAGAAATAATATTTGCGTAAATGGCTCAGTGTATAAGATTCGAGTTCAAGAAGAGGCAATTGAAGATACAACTTCTGTTGTGAAACGCCCGGTTATCGTAGCGCATCGTGGACAGATAAGAGCATACTCCAGAGCTTGAACCCAAGCATTGTTCTTCTTACGAGACTTACGTCCAAGTGTCGCATAGCCAGCCTTGCCAACTAACATAATATGGTTTCTCCCGTCCAGTCATGCTCAGAATCCCGTCCGAAATCCGTTAAATGTATTCCATCCCTTTAAGACAAATTGTAAAATAATGGTACAGAACAAGTAGAACAATAATTATTGTGTAGGTGTATTTATTCTTGCACAAGTAGAATGTTCATGAAAGAGTAAGGTTTTCGATCCGATCATTCCTGAGCCCCACTAGCAATGTGCTAAGGTCAATATGAACCCTCATTTATGTACTCCTATTGGTGCCATAAACAAATAAAAATAGGCGGTCCTAGAACTTTCATCGAAAAATCTGGAGAATTCATGTATTCCCCAGGCGATCCAGTAGCGTAAGGATATTCGTTGCTAACATTGAGCAAATGCTCTAATTTGCGTTTTTCCTATGCAACTTCAATACCCAACTTTCGCACCAAATTTGGCCCCAGATTTGACCCAATTTGAGGCCAAATTAACACCGTATGAACCGCGATGACATTGGAAATGAACGCTTATGTGCTGCTCTTGGGGCAAGTCCGTGGCAAAAGTTGAGAAAAGGCGCTGAATCGTAGCTAAAAGTGAAACATGCGAAATCGCGGCAAAAATGAAAAAAATTATAACACGCGGCTAAAATTGAGAGCTTGCGAAAATTCACGGCTGAAAATAAGTAAAAGCGATTGTTGATTTGCGGCTGTAATTGAGGAAAAGGCCAAATTCGCGGTTTATGGAGGCGAATTCAGCTAATTTATAAAAAGCGCTAAATCCGGCTAAAAACGAAAAAAATGCTAATTTGACGCTGAAATAGCGAACAACGTACGTCAGGGCATAAATTTAGAAAAATGGCTAATTCCCGGCTAAAATTGAGAAAGATCGCAAATAGAAGCGGGAAATGTATCAATTCGAGGATTAAATTGAAAAAAACTTCAACTTCTGCTACGCGACTAACATCTTTTTTTTTAAATCACCGTTTCCGGAGGCAATTTTGTTTACAATTGAGAAATAAGCTATTTCGTGAATTAAAGGTGAAAAAAATTGCCGATTCACTGCTAAAATTGAGTAAAACGGTAGTTCACCGGAAAATTTTTAAGCAAAAGGGCTAATTCACGACTAACATTGGGAAACCCCGAAGCTAATTTGCGGTTTCTGCGGACAAATTCGGTTAAAATCAAGAAAAAGAGCTGAGAGCCAAGTGAAAAAATCTGCTAATTTGCCGAAGAAATCTAGAAAAACATAAATTTAAGACTGATAAGAAGAAAAAGCTTGAACACGCGGAAACTATTCAGAAAAACCGCTAATTCGCGGCTGAAATTGAGAAACTCGTCAATTCGCCTCTAGAAAAAAACACGCTATTCCACCGTATCTTCAAGAAATTTTGCCTAAAATTGAAAAAAAAACTAACTTTTTAAATGAAATGGAGAAAAATGGATAATTATCTGCCAAATTTAAGAAAAACGGTAGTTCGCCGTCAAAATTTAGAAAAAGTTCTAATTCGGGGCTGAATCGGAGAAAAAGCTCTCGTTATTCTCGGTTAGTAGGCACGAATTCGCGGCTATATTCGTGGCTAAAAGTGAAAAAATGGATGATTCGAGGTTAAAATTAAGAAAAACACCCAGCCTAGCACCAGTCTAGCAGAGGTTCCAGGAATTGCAATTTGGACCGCAGAATTGAGAACAGGATAAAATTAATCTGTATAATAAGAGGTAAATTTACTGCTAAAACGGTGATTTGCGTACAATTCGCTTTGAGAAAAAGCAATAATTGGCGGCTAAAACTAGTCTAATCATGGCTAAAAAGCTCCAATTCGTGGTTTACGAAGACAAATTCGGTCATAATAAGGAAAGGCGCAAATTCATGCTTTCAAGTGAAGATGGTAATTGGCGGCTAAATTTTAAAAAATGCAAAAATTTAAATAAGCTGCTGAAGTTAAGAAAATGTGTTGGCCTACCGGTGTAATGTATATTTGTCGTTGTACGCTCTTTATTAACCGTAAAGAGCCCGGCGCTGTGTACTCGGAGCGCTCTGATTGGTTGAAGCCCACTGCTCAGCTTTTTAAAGCTTGCATGTGAAGGCCAGGGATGTGATCTTGCGTAGAAAAGGGTCGTCTTGGTCTTGTAGTGAAATCATGGTCTTGGTCTTGCAGCCATGGTCTTGGTCTTGGTCTTGCGGTCTTGCAAAAATGTACGAAATGTACGCAATGTATGCATCACGATTAAAATCGAGTGTAATAGATATATAAATGCACATAATATCATTATGTGTCATTATTATTAGGTGGTAAGGGGGTTAAGTTATGGGGGAGAGGTCCTGCTGGAGGCCGGGTGTTTTAAAGTGAGAAAAATGCATGTCGATATTCACGTTAAAAGTAGCCACATTGGCTTTTAGTCCGGGAGCCCACCAAATGAAAAATCCGGGTCATTTGATCGTGTCTGGCACGTTTTTTATGGTCTAGCAGATGACACTTTGAGATCTCCAGAAATTTTCCGTGGGACAAGGGCTCACAGCAGGGCTAGCTATTGGCAAAAAAACCTTTGGGCAGCTTGAAAACAGTGTAAAAATTGGTTCTTCGCCAGCAATGAACTAGAAAACCACCACCACTATTCAATGTCGAATAAAGCCCTGGCTACTAGTGAGCCTCAAAATTTCTCATTTTCTAAAGCTCTCTCATGGCGCTATCTACAATATAATTGGATGACGTTGTTGGTTTCGTAACGTATTGGTCGTGGGGAATGACTTCTTACCCTCGCCAATCTTTTTCAAAGCACCGAAAGGTGTGTTTGTCAGCTTGTTGACAGCTAGCTCTGCTGTGAGCCCCTGTACCACGGAAAATTTCCGGAGATCTCAGAAGCGTCATCTCCAAGACCATAAAACACGTTCTGCGCATGCGCCAGACTCGATCAAATGACCCGGATTTTTCAAACTGTGGGCTCCTGAACTATTTGTACTTTTCTCATATAAAAAGAAAAATTCGATAAATGACTTGGTTGTTAGAGGGGAGGAGGTGTAACGCTGATGCTGTTCGTAAAGTTTTCTACAAAAAAAAGGTAATGTCGGAAAGAAACAAGCAAGATTGGTGATAAAATGCGAGAATAAAGAAATTATTTCATGATTAAGGGTCAAAGGAACGATTTTTCTTGGGTCTCAATCGGGTGAAACAGATGTTGGTGGTCTCGCAACATCTGCAAGTTTGCAGATGTTTTTGCATGCAAGACCAAGACCAAGACAACCGTGGTCTTGGGTCTTGGTCTTGCATCCGGCCTGGTCTTGCTCATCACTAGTGAAGCCTGGCACCGCCGGCGCCGGGCCATCTCTAACTCCATTGCTCCATTGGTGTTGGGTGGGGGGTTGCCGGAGGCGTTTCTCTTTCTCGACGACTTGGTCGTAGAGGCCTGGCGGAAGCGTTGGACTGGCAGTTCAAAGGGTAGGCGTTTGTTTGGATTCCTTCCCGATGTGCGGATTGTGTTGGCGGCGGCCAGGTGGTTCATAACTGAACACGCGGCCACCTCGATCGTCACCGGTCATGGATCGTTCAACGCCAAGTTTTGGCTATTCCGGCGGCGGGACTCTCCTTTGTGCCCTGTGGTGACAAGGACGAGACCGCTGATCATGTGCTGCTCCGCTGCGGGTTCTATGACGACTTGCGTCATCGGGAGTGGGGAGTGGAGGGCCCTTCGGCGGACCTGGTGTTAGTCGGGAGCCAGAGGGAATTTGAAAAGGTCCTGTCCTTCTCCCACGCGGTGGGGGCTGTGGCCCATTGGAGGGGGGTAAGTAGGATCGAAGACGTTTCACCACTCCTCCCGGTCATGGAGAATGGAGAACGTCCACCTCCACGTGGTTCCTTTTTGGCACAGCTGGCTGGCCACCAGTCGTGGCCACCAGACGGGGACCGAGGGAGCGACCCGCATCTTGGTTTGGCAGCCGGGCAACGGATGGGGTGGCGTTCCGGATAAAGGTCGGCAACGGCCTAGGCACCATTCATTCGAAGGCATCACAGTAAGATATATGTTTTGGCTGCCTGTTTGACTTTCGTCAATTAGAAAACCGTCAAATGACGGGAAGCACCCCGGGAGTCAAAAGATGAAAAATGACATTAAATTAAGAAAAAAAAAATTTGATGTTTCTGGACATATCGAAAGCTTTCGATTGTGTGGACAAGGAAAAAATGAGTAAGAAACTAGAAGCTATTGGCATACGGGGAATTGTATTAGATTGGTTTAAGTCGTATCTTAAGAATCGTGTACAGTAAGTTAGTGTTGAGGGTGTGTTAAGTGATGAGGCAATTATTGATGACTATGGCGTGAGTCATTGGACATCCCTTGGACCAATATTATTCCTTATACATATACATAAATGAGGTCGGTAGTCTTCCTATCCAAGGCAAAATAACGTTATTTGCGGACGATATAGCCGTGCTGAGTTATGGGGATACTATCAGGGGTAGCTATCAGCTCTCCAGAAGCTGTCAATTTGTTTATTTATTTTTTTTGTATTTAGTTTAGGAGGTCTTATTGTTGCCGAATACTGAGAATTGAGAATTGAATTCGAAATACGTTGACGAAGAGCGAGTGTTTTCCCCCGCCTTCGTTTCTCCGTTTAAAAAATTAAAAAATATAAATAAAATAATAATAAAATAAAAATCTTAGCCATTTCGAATTTCCGTTGAAAAAATCCGTCATCCGTCGAAACATTTTTCAATTTTCAGTTTGTAGGTTTCTAGGCAACTGCTAGAAACTTATGAATAGTTTGCTCGTAACTTGGCAAACACGGCATGATTGTGTGTAGCCGGCTTTAGACGGAATTTTGTCCCGTCAGCCACTTCCAAAGTCCGTTAGATCTCATGACTCACGAGAAATCCGTCAAAGTGACAGCACTGCGCATTGCATCCGTCGTATTCGCAAAATGAGGAAAATTCTGAGTAATCGACAAGTGTAAGTGACTCATTTCATCAGTGTCCACGATCCAGAGAGGCTTAATAAAATAAATAGTCTGAAAAGACGCATATCGATGCGTTCAAGGCTGAGCTGTTTGTTATCGCCTCATAGACAGGAAAAAGAATGCAATTGATACGCCAACATCAACTTTGAATAAATTATTTGAAAATTGGCAACTAGTAAAACCCACCTACTGGTTTCCCCCCATTTCACCATATTTGTATTTAGCGGCAAGACATTTCTTACTAGTTGGAGTGAGAGGAAGCCGACAAGCCATAATAAAAGGGGAATTTGAGACCCGCATTCACAGAATCTGGTACGACTGCAATACTGCGACAAGACCATCGGATAAATAAAGCAAGTATCCGAGGACCCCTTAAGCTTTCCAGAATTACCCACCATAACCGTACGCAACATCACACTTTTGAATCTCACTCCACATTCTCAACTAACCCTTCTATTTTTTTTTCGAGCACAAAGGTTTTATTTTAACTTCCTCTTTCCCTAGAAGTCCCCCCACCCTCTTCATTCTTTCCAAACCCCGGGCTAAAATATTCTATTCAAACAGTGTAAATTGAACCTTCCGCTTTAGCTGCTTTGAAATATTGGGTTGCCTCTAACTAATTTATAATCCATTCTAAGGCAATTAATAGAAGGGAGGGCCGCGAGTTTTGGTGTGGTGGAGGGAGAGTTTCACAGCGTCATATTAATATCGAACAATGGAGCTTTGGCGCGTCTCTTTCGCCCCCTCCTATCATCCTATACACCCTTCCCGTGACCCATCGTGTTTTCTGAAAGGATGATAGTGCAGGGGAATGAGGGGAAGTGAACAAAAAAAAATTCATTACGTCATGGGGTATTAGGCAACATCACATGCTAACTTCCTCCTCTCCACTCCACTCCTATTCCAAGTTTTCCCTCTTCACTCTTTTCCTACGGGAAACTTTTATTAAAAACCATTAGTTTTCCTGGGGATAGATAGGACGCCTTCCTTATTCATCCCATATTTGACCCTATCCTCAAACCTTCCCTAACCTTGCACATTGTGATACGCGTGTGTGCCTGAGCATTGCTTTCGAGGTCTCAATCATGCAGGAAAGTAAACCTCTTTTTTGGTCCGTACCCCGGGCCAGATTTTGCTTAGCATTTTCTTTCGTCAAAAGAATCACATAGTGACATGTTAGCCATGTTGAGCTTTAGTAACCAATCACTGGAAAAAAAAAAGATAAAAGACCAATAGTGCATTTTTTGAATGAAATGCACTAAAAGTTCACCGACTAGTGTGAAACTCCGATTTAATTTATTTGTAAGGAAATAATTGTGGCTATACATGTCTCTTTTGGACCTACAATTCTTCTTGAAGGCTATCTGT
Organism: Corythucha ciliata; assembly: GCA_038030265.1. Classification (NCBI taxonomy): domain Eukaryota; kingdom Metazoa; phylum Arthropoda; class Insecta; order Hemiptera; family Tingidae; genus Corythucha; species Corythucha ciliata. The sequence continues at coordinate 41,962,957 of CM075938.1, read as the reverse complement.
ATGATATTGTGTGATTTAGGAAGATATCCTTCCGCTTTCGCCTGAATAGTTTTAGCCAAATAATTGACTGTCATTTTCCAGGGTAAATCCTGATGCCTGACAATTCAGGAATAACAAGTGCTCAGAAACTCTGACACTCTGAACAGGAAAAGCGTTTGATTTATTTCCTCCGCTCTCTCCGCACCCACCCGTCTAACATTTTTTTTAAATTGATGTCAGTGACAAAGCCAGTATAACAGTGAGTTGCTGGTCGGGAGGCGTAGATCTTTTGAAGGGCAAACGACTTGCGGTTGCGACGCGGGATGAGGGTTGCAAGGGCGCTCTATGTAAATGACACAATATCATCCACCCCCAACTCTCTGGGGTTTGAATAAGGGGAAAAATGATGACGATGGCGAATAGAAAAACTCCGGGTTTTTGGATACAGGATGGAGTTTGAGTTGTAGTAAGGGTATTAACGTTCCACCGTTTTCTTTTCCCTCTTTTTTTTTTTTTTTTTTTTTTTTTTTTTTTACTTCTGCTTACACCATTGCCTTTCCCAGTAATCGTCTTTCGGTTGAGAATTTTGAATGAAAGATAAACGGCAGCTAGTTAGGAAGGCCAGGAGAGGGAATGCAAGTGACACAAAACTCCGTCGTTAAACTTTGTGGAATTGCCCATCATCTCTGGTTTTTTATCTTTGGAACATTCCGCCATTCCTCTGTCATGGTCTATTTTCTCTCTCACTCTTTCTCTATCAATATATTTTTATCCTTCTGTATAAAAACGGAAGTTCATGTAAAAACATTATCCGAAAGCTATCGTTTCGTAAAACTGGAGTTGAATTTTTGGCTGCGTTCATAATTATTAATAGAACGACATACGATATCGGTTTCATATCGGTCACAGCGTCTAGGACAGATGGAAACAACTAAAACTGATGAAAACTGCTAGATACCACTCACGCCGTTCCAGTTTCCAGAAGAAAAAAATCAAATTTAAGCCTGTCGACCAATAGCATTCAGGTGGAGTATAATAACCTATGAGTAGGCTCGGCCACTAGGGGACATTTTTGATCGCTTCAAATACCTTTTGGGCATCTTCATATTATTTCCTTCCTCCATGACGACGATGGCTTTTTATTGGTGTCACGAGAGAGGGGTGATAGAGGGTGACAACGACTGGGAACTTCAAGTTGCTTTTAGGCCACCCTCGTCGCACACAGTCCAATTAATTGTCATGATGTCATGTTGTGTTCTGCCCATCCCCTCCATTCAGAAGTTTTCATTTAATTTAGCTCTATGGCTACAGCTGAAATTGGGAAGTGTGTGGAGTCATTTTTACTCAATTTCCATAACAACGTCACGCGATATTCCTAGATAAGGAACGTATACGATGGATACAGTGCTGAAGGGCAATTCTGTAACTCTCGTCGAGTAAAGTTGATATACCGAGCCAGTGAGAAGATAACGTAGGTCCGTAATCATAGTCGTCGCTTCAGCTGATTATTTGCTGATTTCGATTCAAAACAGAATGACTCACTAATAAGAATGACCAATTTGAAGCCATTTAAGCAAATACTCAGCTCGAGTGACGACTATGAATTCGGCCCGTAATGTCGAATTCAATGTGATTCTGCAGACGTCGACACATGAAGTGACATCTGGTAGATTTCTTTGCCACTGAGGTTTCTTCAGTGAGGGGTCCATCAGAATTCAATGTTTTAAGAAGTAGAAGAACGTACAACATTCTGCTACTAGGCATCACATAATGTGTCGACTCTTGCACAATAACGTTGAACTCGATACCACGTCATCAATTCGCTGGATTGGTATCGACTTGGAACCAATTGGGACTTGAAACTATAATTTTAATAAAATCACTACTGAAAAATATGTAGAAAAACGTCGGAAAGAACCTTGGTTGTATTATCGGGTTAGGTTCCTGACGCCCAGCATACTGATGTTATTTGGACTTCTTTGTAAACTTCCAATTCTCAACATCAAAAACCCCTAGCCGCACCATTCTAGTTCTATTACCGAATCAACACCGTTTAAATGAAACAAAAGAGCGAAAAATTCCTCTAGGAATTCCGCCGACTGCACAATTGTACACGCAGGTGTCGGGTGAATTAAAATAGGTACATCTTGAATCCAAATTGCCCCAAAGTGGTATTTTGGAAGCAGAGAAAGACCACGGTGGGTGAGGTTAAGGGCTACAAAGGATATTCCCATAGCGGGGAGTGGTAGGAAAATTAAAGGAAATAACCCTACCCCCTCCTCCAGTCCATCGCTTAGCGACCACACCGCAAAACATTACCATGAAATTCGAATTTGAATTCGTATCTTGGTGCTGGGAGCATGAGAAAGAGCGTTAACATTAAATGCTTGTCAACAGACGGCGCTTGAACCGAAAAGGAAGGTGGTGGTTGTAAAACGTTGCGGGAGTGGGAAGCCTGAGCGAGAGGCCAAAGAGGAAATTGTAATGAGAAGTAAGGTCACCCCTGCTCCCTCCTCGACCTTTTCCCTTATAACCCCTATTGCAAATAGAGGAGAGTTTCTAGAACTGATTTGCTTAGTGCACAGGATAGAAGGGGAGAAAGATAGAGGTTTGGCCTTGTTCTTTGCCGGGTCACGTACAAGTTTACATTATTGCGAATTTGGTTGCAAAAAGAATTTGGGGGTTATTGGGAAACCGAGAGTACAGTGGGGTTCTATTACTAGCGAACATTTAAAAAAGTTGGGCGAGAGAAATAAGCCTTTTGAATTTACGTATCTTCATTCGAAGATCGTATCGAAAGATGGAGAATGTCTCCCTCATCCCCCTCACTTTCGATCACAAAGAGGATTTTCCCGAAATGCGTGAAAAGTGAACCAGGATGGAAATAAAAAAAGGCTTGTAGCTTTTTCGTTTTGCCCCCCACCCGCTTCACCCCATCCCATACATACTTCTTCCACTCTTTTCATCTTACCTTCCATCGAAGAATGCTGTATGTAAATCATATTGCTTTTGGTCTTCATGGGTGCGTGAAGAACTGTAAGGTGTTTACCTCCGCTCATATCGCCTCCTGGTACCACGTAAAAGGAAGCCAGGAAACTTGTGAATGCACTAACTTCCCCTTCCCTCTATACCGCGGTGCGTTTGTCTAAGAAACGGAAATGAATCTGTCGATTTTTTTTTTTCCTTTTTTCCACCGAGGGAAAGAAAAACGAGGAAAAATCTAATAACAGTGCCCTGCCTTCCACTAACTACTCACCCCTCCGCTAACTTGTAGGGTACAACCCTCAACTTAAATTCCATTAATCACACCTTGTTTCGCACCTCCCAGAGTTCACAACTCAAGTCCCCCTCCTCCCCCAGCCTTTCAACTCGGTTTCTCTTTACCTCCGAATGGGATTGCTGTGGTGGGAAAGAGTTTTTTTCCGCTTTCCACCGTCTTTCTTATACTCTATACTGTTACTGTTGCTACTTCGTGAAAAATGGGCCTCTACCTTTTTTTTTTGAACATTTGAAAACCCGAAGAGGAATCGACTGTAATCTTTTCTGGAATATTACAAATTTCTAACGTAGCAAGCAAATATGTAGTTGAAGGAAAGAGAGGTGTAAGCGAAATTGCCTATTTCTGGCGGATTGAGCAGAGCTCTGGGGTTTGCTTAAGTATTCCGAAGTATAATATTTCAGGAAGGACGGAAACCATTTGTTTTCATTTAAATATTTGAAGGGTTACTAGCAGCTGAGATGGAGGGATTTGAGGCAACCCTTAATGAATATTAATAGTCTTTTATGCGTGATTACGGCTGTTTAATTAGTTCTTCTGGGAAAATTGTAAAGCCAAATAAAACAGCTTTCAACTGGCCGCATTGAATAATATTTTTTTATATGCATTGAACTCTGTTGTATTTTTTGCTGAAAACCCTTGAAAAAATTAAGAAACATTGCATCTCGAGATTGTGCGCCCACTCCCACTGAATCTCGCACCCATCGGTTATTCTGTCCCTGACTATACATTATTTTATTTATTTATTTTTGTTCACGCACAATGGTGTCAGCCCCCAAAAGCTCAATCTTGTGGAGGGGCTGGAGCCGAATTCTAACTCAATACAACATTAATTTAACAAAACAATAATGAGAAAAAGTTGAAGAGAAAACGAAAACATATAGACAGCACTACTATAGAGAGCACATTCCTGGGGAGTTTTGGATGTCCGCCTGAATGTTGTACGTAGTGAATCCGTATACTATGAAATAGTTTTAATTAATGGAAGTTTAGAAACAATTTAGATAGTTTTCAAAGGCTTACATTCTGTCTGAAGTTTTAAGAATAATTAGATAGTACTTTCTATTCCCCTCAATATAGCCAAAAATCACGTAACCCATTGCTGCGTACATCAACGAAAGTTTAAGTTGAGTGGTAGATACATGTCTGTTAGTATAGATGGGTATAATACTCCGCTTTGGAGTAATTAGTGATTCCTTAAATCCTTCTCTTTCTCTCTTCTTCAACCAGTCTCCCATCCACGACCGAAAACCAACAAGAGCGGTAGGAGAAGGATTAGCGCCAAGTTCTTTGTGAAAGCTTTGGGAAGCTTTAGCTTAGGCTAAGTTCAACCTTCTTCCACCCCTTTTCCCACTATGATCCCACAGCCTTCTTCTTGTACTCCTCTAATTACTAACTCTCCCTCCTCACTACAATTTCCCTTTTGAAGTTATTAATGCTTTCAAGATTTAATCACTACTTCAAAAGTCCGAAAAGCGTCCGCAACCAAGACGATTGTCTATAATTGGATTTAGTTATCTTTGGAGAAGTTAACGCTGAAAAAATGGTTTAAGGTTTTTTAAAAGGACGATGAAAAAGAGTGCAACAATTGACTTGAGCGTATATGAAAAACTTCTTTTTTAATACAACGGCTCCACGTTTTCTCCACACTTCGATTTCAAGAAACCTTTACACACGGTGTGATTTTCTGGCTCCCAAGAATTGAGAGGTCAGAAGGTCTCCTTCTCCACCCAATCCCGAAGTGAAATAAATGTACGATTCCTTCTGCCGACATTCTACGCCTTTTTCACTGCCTTCTCTCACTATCGTAGCCGTAACACCCCCCCCCCCACTACCACAAGCCCTATTCCTCGCTATTGAACACACACCGTCGAATTATATTGGGCCTAGGAAAAGGTAAAGAAGGGAATAGTTATGTGGAAAGGGTAAGGCTCACGTTACTGAGTGCTTTCCAGCTTTTTATCCCCACCCCCACCCCTAACCTAAAACATCCTAAAACTTCTCTCCGCCTGGCACAGCCTTGTCCCTTTTCCTAACCCCTTTTCCGCGCCTTCGACAAACTCCCGTACTCATTGCTACGACTTTTCGTTCTTGGCCTCTCGACAAACTTACCTTTTCCCATCCCCTTCGTCACTACCCTCCACCCCACTTCATAAGAAACAACATCCCCTCACTGAACTAAGAAAACCAACGACCCAATCGGGGAAATCGACCGAAACACCAATAGCCCGAAGCGTATTACCATCAATGCTTTATACGGAGCCTTTGTCCCTATAGTCTCAAATATCTTCCCCTTCATGCTCGGAATAAAATCTTTCTAAAAGTTAAATCATCTCGTAACGTCTTCAAAAAATTGTGACCATTATTCATCCAAATTCACTGTTATCAAAAGACACATATTCTTCATCCCCCTCCTCCTCGCTTTGACCAAAATTCCGTTCAGGGGCTAAAGTACGAAGGGGTGTTACATGAAATATCACGGGTGGTATCCACGTGACAACAATTTTAATTGTGATAGGATAACGCCGTGTGAAAATTATAACACCCCTTCGTACTTCAGCCCCTGAACGGAATTTTGGTTGTCACGTGAACACCACCCGTGATATTTCATATAACACCCCTTCGTACTTCAGCCCCTGGTGCCCTATTCAGAGTTGTCGGGAATAACTGCCGCAAATACGGTTGCTATGGCGGGATAAAGTTATTTCTTATTCGGCGCCCATAGATACCGCTTGCCGAAATTTTCCCCGACCGTTTGGAATAAGGCCGCTGGTTCAAGAAAATTATACAGCTCATTAATGCGGAATTGGACGTGATTGGATGGAATTTTCCAATTTCAGCGTCATTTGGTGAATTAAACGGTCAGAGGGTGTTGTATTACGTTCACGTGTGACACTGACACACGATGCACATACTGTCGCTGCGGTATTGTCAACGGTCGAACAGTTTTGATAAACGTATTCCCGACTTTTATTACTAAAACTTGGAAAAATCTCTACGCTCTGTTCATGAGGGAATGTGCCCGCGGCTAAAATGGTGAAAAAGAGGTTATTCGTGACCCAAAGTGAAGAAAAACGCTTATTCACGGCTAAAATTGAGAAAAACGTTAATTCACAGTAAAAAAAATAAGTAATTAGAAAACGCCAATTCGCGATTCATTGAGGAAACTTTACGGCTATAGATGATAAAAGCGTTAATTCATGGCTCATGGGCGTTGCCAGAGGGAACAGGGGCAGGGGTTGCTCAGTTTCACTCCTCTAGACTCCAAAACGCAAAGCGGGTCTCTCAAATATACATCCAGCAGAGTCACCTCACATTGTTTCGTCAAAATTTTCGCAGGACTGGCTCACAATCACCAATAAGCCAATTTTACGGATTTCGCTCACTAAAACGCCAATTTCGAGGCTTTTTTGGGTTGAAACCAAAATTCGCGACAAATCAATTTCGCGGATTTCTGCTGTTGTCAAGCAAATTTTACGGGGTGCCCAAACTCAAAGACAGTTTTCGGTGATTTGGCGCACTAAAAAGGTCATTTTAGCTGGTTGGACTCACTAAAAAACCAATTTCTCGAATTTCGCTCACTTAAAATTCGAGTTTAGGATTGAAATCCAGTTTTATGGTGTTGCTCTATTCAAAAATGAATTTCGCGGATTTAGCGCATACTCAACCACTATATCTGCGGGTTTTGCTCGCAACTGACGTTACACCTCTGTGCTGGATTTTGCACATTTATAAACCAATTTCGTGATTTTGGCTATCTGAAAGTCAAAAATGCTCGCTATAGAGGACAATTTTCACGGGAATTTTCTCGCTTGAAACCGGCAATTTCGTAGGTTATGGCGTGCACAAACTCCAATTTTGTATAGGGTTTCCAAATAAATAATAATTTCACAACGAGTGAGGAAAGCACCACTTTACGTGCGAGTTGTGTTTGGTGATCGAGGCGAAGCCGTGTTCGCCGAGCGCGTAAAGACGCTCCTCACGAGTTGCGAACGCTATTTTTCGCTTGACCGACCAAGTGTGAGGCACTTCACCACGACTCACTCCAAACATGTCACTCCTAACAGTGACGGAAAGTACTTTACATCACACCTAGCAGTGACGTAAAGTACTTTCGTTCACTCCGTAACGTAAAGTAAACAAATATCACTCTGAGATTTAAGTATTTCTTTCGTTGTGAGGTTGCCATGTTGAAAATAGCCACTTTCTGTTTCTCCGTAGGTCAAGCGAAAAATATGTAGTCTGTTTCTCAGATTTGGCTATCTAAAAACGGTTATTTTAAATTTTACGTTTTTCCATTAAAAATATAAAAAATGTTCGCTAAAAATCTAACTTTGCTGTATTATGGGGTGATTTGTCCCGAAGATGAAAGGGTCCAGTTTGAGGGGTAAATTACTGCAGTTAACCGTCTAACAGGGGACCAAAATTTAAGTTTAGTTCCAAAAGTATCACTTTGTGAGGAGGCTACAAACGACAGTTTTGCGGCCGAGATTTAGTTTTTGACGAATAGTGATCACTTCTGAGAAAATTCAGTTTCTGAAGACCATGAATTGATGATTTCCAGCTCCGAATCCCCTACTATAAGCCTGCAAAAAGGCAATGGTGCACCTGACTTTTATACGTCACTCCCAGATTAAAGGCTGGCTACGCCCCTGTCATGGCTAGAAAAGAGAGGAAAAAAAAAACGGGGAAAACCGCTAATTCATGGCTAAAATTGATAAAATGCTTTAATTAGCCACTAGAATTAAGAGAAAATCGCTGTTTCGTGGCTGAAAATTTAGATACAGCGCTGATTCATGGCAAAAATAAAAACGCAAATTTTCGGCTAAAATTAGGACAAAGTACGAAATCACTCCGTCTCCCCAGTACAACCCCACCACCTTCCCACCCTCCCAACCACTATGTTTAGAGCGATTTGAGCAGCTCCAGGGGGGGGGGGAGCAATTCTGCTGTTACCCCCTCCCTTGATCCGCCTACGATCAAGGTAATTCGCGGGGGTAGTTGAGAAAACGCCAATTCACGATTTCTGGAGACAACTTCGTATAGCTAAAGTTGAGAAAAATCTCTAATTCATGATTGAAGATGTAAAAAATCACTAATTCGCAACTAAAATTGGGGAAAAGCTCTAAAATCGAGCAAATCTTTAGCGTAAAATTCGATAAAATGCCAATTCGCGTGCGCTTTCCAGAGGCAACTTCGTGACTGAAGAAAAAGCGCAAATTCATGCGGCTAAAAGTGAGAAAACGCGTTGATTCTCGGTTAAAATAGAAAACAAACATTAAGGACCGTATTCAGTGAAAAACTCATATTTTTGATTCAGCTCAAAGTAGCAAATTATGACTGTGGGCTGATCGTCTAGTCTTGTGCGAAATTTTAGTTTTCGTTCTCCGCTTTAGAACAGTTCAAATCACAAACCCAGTGCCTTATGCATTCTCAGAAACTAATTTCCTGGTGGAAATTAGTTTGTGAGCCTTAGACCTTAGTTATCTAGTTTAACTTTTCTGTGACTGTGGAGGGGGGAGGAATGAGAGATATAGAGAATGGATGTTTCCACCGCAGGTGACTCGACTTAACAGCAGTCAGTGACTTCTATCGTTACATCTAAACTATCCTGACATGTGGAAGATAATGGAAAAGCCGGATGCCAAAAGAAGTCCTTCGCATATGTTTTATCCAGCGCTTTTGGTTCTGTTTCGACAGGGGCAGAGAAAGAGCGTGGAAAATAGCTGACGAAGAAATAGGTTTAAAACTTTTGATGGTGCGAATGAGGTTGTGGCTTTCGGGTGAGAAGTACAGGGCTTGATACTGTCAGCAAATTTTGCTGTTTAGAGGCAAGATGAGAGCGGTTATAATTTCAACTCATTTGCTTCACACGTTCGCTTACAGGGGGGTGGTTAACGACTTAAAGTCCTGGGTACAAGGCTTGTTGAGTTCTGAAATGATGAGAAGAGGTGGGGGGGGGGCAGAAAAGGGATGTAGTGTCAGAAGCAGTTAAACTCTGAGAGTGTGTGGAAGGGATAAGAAGGATAATTTAGCCATGCCACTTTTCTCTCTATTGCCAACCTGCAAGTAGCTAGCTAGGTGGAAAAGCGGAGTTGAATTTCGCTTAGTATAGCTGTTTGTTGACCACAGATTGTACTTCCCTTTCTTCATCATCACTCCCCCTTAGCAATTGTGCTATTCTCGCTAAACTTCCCCTTCTCCTATCAAAATTTCTGAGTCTTGCTTTAGACCCATTAAACGAAAGTTTTAAAACCGCATTAATTACAGTGCTGTACGAGAGACAAAAGAGAACTGTCTTATAGAAGAAAAAGGAAACTAACATGATGTTACTAATCTGTATTTATTTTTTGTGCAGATTGAAGACGCTATGCTCATGTTTGACAAACAAACAAACCGACACAGAGGTGAGTAATTAACGTGTTTTTTAACGCATAATAATTAGTTGGGAGTGGGCGTATAAATAGAAGGGTATAATTACCTACGTGTTAAGTTGTGGGGAAGTGTGTTTATATTTATTGAAAAAAAGGGGTTGAAGGGGGATGAGAAATCGTTTTTCTCACGCGATTGTTATGTTTGTGCAAGTTTCTTTTCACACGAAGCGTTTTGAGGGGGATGTGAATGAGATGGAATGAGAAGCGGCAATCGAAATTTTAAATGGCCCCCCGAGTGCTTAGTTTATTCGTTTTGATAAAGTATTTTATTTATCCTTCACCCTTTTTCCCTAGGTGTTTCTCGGGAAAAACCTGGGATGCAATCAATTATGATTGATAACTCAAAAACCACAGTGTATGTGGAAGAGTTTTTTCTTATCATCACTCTATAAATCAAGATTTGATTGGGTTGAAGAATCTCATTTGGCGATGGGAATAGTATTCTAACAACAAAATTGATGCCGATTACTTTCTCAAAAATATATGGAAGAAGGAGGGGATTGAATTATCTGGAGTGGGATCATTGCAATAATAACAGTTGAAAAATCCATGGAGAGCGATAATAGGAATTCGAATTTGCGGTTTTCTCCTGTAATACCGCTGGATTACAGGAAAGAGCACTCAAATGACGGCTCGGGTGGTAGCGCATGAGGATTGGCGGGGGGGGGGGGAGTGCTCTAATGCGATTTGTCTGAATGCAGCATTTTAACTTCCAACTGGTCACGTAGACATGATTGTGATGGAGAGAAGCGAATACGTAATATCCCGCAATGTACTTCCCGTTTTGATCACCCAACAAGTTGAAAGCGGCCCGTGGAGTTTCAACGCTCACAAGAAAATGAAGTTCGTAGATTGCGGGTAGGTAGATTAGAGTCGGCTACGTTTTTTATTTCAATGTCAATTCTTCTGAACCAGAAGTGAAAGCACACATGAGACACGAGACTACTATGACGCGCCACTAGTTTTTCATTGCAACAAGAAAAATACACAGATTTCCCCAAAATAACTTTAAAGCGAATTTTTGCGTTGTTTATTTTGATACGATTGTTGATCATAAGCGTAAAACCACTTTTCGATTTAAAATTGCGCCACTACCTTCAGATATATTGCTCATAACTGCTGTTTTTCGTGCAAGACAAAGCTTTTTCGGTAGTTGCACTCTACCAAAACATTTTCTGACCAGCTTTTTGATAGCAAAATGATAAATTTGCTTATTTCAGGCCCAAAGTTTCAGTTTGTCGCCTTTTACAAAAGAAAGTTCTTAATTGAATTTTTGAAGCAAACTCGATATCGTCGGTCCCACTGCAACACCGGCTAACTGACAATTTGCCGGTTTTGGGGTTGTAATGAATCTAGACTCTAATTTTTGTGCTGGATCGAATGTTGAGCTCGGTTTTCCACTCATGAAGTTATTTTTTATTGTTTTTATCTACCGAAGTTATTACTGTTATTAGTTATCTATCTAAGTCTGAAACAACAACAACAATTTGACGATTTTTTCATTACAGCCACTATTTCAATGATTAAAACTGAGTACGCATAGTATTGATTTTCGAGATAGCTACAAAAGGTAATGTGAACGTTTGTGTGAAGAATAATTATTGAAAATAAGTTTTTTGCCTCTCCTGAAAACTTGTTTATAATCAGTTAGCCAGTGTTGTAGTGGGACCGACGATAATACTGAAACTTGAATTGTATCAAAATGTTTAGCGGATTTCACGACCTTGCACGAGAACATCGGTTTTTGGATGCACTATTTTAGAACAAAGGCAATACCTCCAATCTGTAAAAAGTACAGGAATTAAAAAAAGTAACGAGCTCTCATTATTCAGGGAGGAGTTCGACGAAACTCACACAGCTCCTCCCCCCTTCTCGTCAATTTAGGTCAAGTTTTTTGCCTACTGCTCTCCTTAATTAGCCGAGGCTTAACGTGGAAACTTTCTATTAATGCAATTATTTTAAAAACGACCGTTCCAGAACCCCTCTTGTTGCTTAAAAAACACAGAAAAAAACAAAAAATACAATGCAAGCTATTTATTCCCTTAAATAAATTCTGCCACAGTCGTTCCAAAAACCTGGTACTACTCGTTACTGTTTTTCATTGTACTTTTTTTAAGTGCCTTTTCATCCCTTCCCATTTCTCCTATCTCTTCTTGCTTACATTCACCTCTTTCTAGTGGGAAAGCTTTAAAACTTTTCTCCTGGCAATCAGGGGAAAAATCTTCCTTTTCTTCAAATGCTCTCAGATTCTTCCCGATCTCCTCCTCCCTTACGTAAAGAAACACGAGGTTATAAATGCTTCCACATCTACCTTACTTGTGATCACGTTAAAACTTCCCTTTTCGTTGCCTTGGAAGACCCTTCTTCTCGAAACGCCCTTATTTACATGCAAAACCACGTTCCTCGCAAACTGATGTTATGGAATAAGGGGTAGGCGGTGTCTGTGACGGCAAGTGAAGTGGCTCTCTAAAGAGTGTGGATAGAAGATGGTTGGGGGAGCGGACTAAGAAGGTATAAATCTCAAGAGTGGAAGCTAAATTGCCTTTGAGCAAATAAGGAACACCCCACCATCAACCACCCTCCGATCCCTCCAAAAGAGCTTGAGAGTGTTATAATGAATTGAAGCTTTCCCCGCGAATTGTTCTCATTTCGCAAATGAGAACAATTTCGTGGGATGGGAAGGGAAGGGTACACATTATGATAGACCTTGATTTTATCGGCCTTTTCATTTATGCCCCTCTCTCTACTAATAATATAGGCGGATTTATCTTCATGGTCACCCAGAAGGTGCTAGCAATATACATAGAATAGAGGGGGGAGGTAAAATTTGGGCTTAGGCCCGCCGCAAATTGAGCCCACGCGTGGATCACGCAAGCTCAAAAAACAGTTGAAAAGGGATGGACTTTTAACTGTTTTTTGAGCTTGGGTGACCCACGAGTGGGTTCAATTTGCGGCGGGCCTTGGAGGTCAGGTCTAAATGTAAGCAGAGTAGAGGAAAAACATTCCCTTCTTGGTGTTCTGTGGGAAAACTACACCCCAATAAAAGATTATTTCTAGCCCGAGGATGAGCTGGAAGATGCCGATCTCCGCTTTAAAAAAAAATGGGCAAGAAATAGCCCATCCGGTTCCATTTCGTATAGAATTAACATTTTATGAAGTCTAGAGCAGTTTTCCTGGATATTGATAAAAACCCCTCTTCTCTCTTCTTTTGGAAGAACAGGGAAATAATAAAAGGTATATTAAATCGCCCTATCCTATAACGTTTCATTCTTCTAAAAATAATAGCACGAAAAATCCCTCCTTTTGTTTCCTCCTCATTCGCTCTCTTCAACCTGCTTGTTCCTTTCGCGTCTATACTTTCAAGGTTGCTTTTCAGAGCGGAGAAGAAAAGTCTTTACCAGAGAGAAGGGTCTTCTACCCTTCAAACTGCTAACTCAGCTGAAAGGAAAGGACGCTTATTCTTTCAGTCCCCCCCCCTTCACCCCATCACGGCACCTTTCTTATTCGCAGCCACCACCGCCGTTTTCTAATCAAGAGACCACCGCGATCATTCAATAATATCGTAGCCATCCCACTCTTCTCTCTTCTCCACTCTTATTCTTGCAACATTATAGCGCAGACCGAGGGGTCTCTCTCTCTCCCCCATCACATGACTCGTCCCTGTCCTGACGTCTATTGTTGCCTTCGTTCCCCAGGAAATGACATTTTATCGGATTACTTCGCTCTGTGATTTCAGTTTTTACCCTGCCCGCCTCTTTACAGATCTTTTTCTCAAACCGACTGTCATGTTTCCCATTCCCTTTTCCCCAACAATTTTCCTTCGGAGAAAATCTTCAAGTTTTTCATTTCCTTCACCCCACCCTTCTACATTTTTTTTTAGTTTCCCACTTTGACTGACCAGCAACAATAAGCTATTGAAAACAGTTTTCACAATGTAATCTTCAGGGATGGGTTAAAAGAAAGATATGGATGAAATCATGCTTTTTACCTTGAGGGTAAAGCGAAGCGTTCTTTGACATCAAACAGCACAATCCTCTTATCCTCTTCATCGCTATAAAAAAAACTCTCCGGAAAATGGATGCAAAATTGTAGGCGGGAGGATGGTGAAAATTCAAACGACGACAGGCGGATGTTTCTTAAACGTTACAAAATGACTTCCTGCGGCATTGCTGCAGAAATACTAAAGGCCCGTTCCGTTCACATGCTCTGTGTATACGTTGTGTGCAATCTATGCAACCAAAAAAAAATGCCTTCCCTTGAAAAATGAAGCATTTTGAAAGGTTACATAGACTCCACAGACGGCATACGCATTGCACAGAGTTTGTGAACGGATCCCTCTCAGTAGCAACTCAAGGTGTGGTGAGGGAAACAGACCACCGGGTCCCCGAAAAGCTTGATGATGGAAAAAAAAGAAGGATTTTTAGGTTTCATTCTCATGGATGTAGGATTTTGAAAAGGAGATTTGGTATCCGGTTGGACACCACAAAATTGCAAGTTTCTGAACTATATTTTTCCGTGCAACAGCAATTTTCTGGGCCTTTCTTTTAGAAGGGCAGGCCCTGTACATGACGAATTTCGTATAATTAGTATAGAGCTAAAGTGTGCGGGGTGTGTGAGTGTATAATGCGTATAATGTCAATAGACATCATGCCTTGTTTTCTGGCTGACGGAAGATTTCTTAAGACAAAACGCTATGTTTCAGTCCTTCTTTTTTTTCAAACTCTGTCAGGCGTTATTAGAAACGTATGTCCGTCCCTTGGTTTGTGTTCGAAAGACTACATTCTACCACTAGGATCGCTTCATTTTCGGTTATCATGTTTTGGCGGTTTTATTGTCAGTTATTGTGAAGAAGTCGCCGGGCGAGTATAATAGGGCCTGTCCCTGGGGTCGGCTTGGTTTTCCAAGACGCATTGAATGTGTTAAAAAACAATTGTTTTTCATTCGATTAGTTGCTACTTCGCTTCCCTCTACTTCCGTTACGGAATCGGTTGTCCCGCTGTTTACCAAAGATGAGTGTTATTATCAACTTATCAAGCCGAAGTTCCATGGAGCGTGAAAAGAAAAATAGCTAGAGGGGATGATCACAGGAGGGCGAGGTCCACTTTTAACTTGACGAGTTTATAGCACAACACAATATTATTTATTTTTCATTATGCGTTTGTTCACCGCCCTACCTTATTGTTGTGTTTAGTTCGTTTTAGGGCCTAAATTTACAATTTCAAGGGTAGGTTTATCAATCACTGGATATCTCGTGGAATAGCAATCCTTCAAATAACTTTCCATTATTGTTTGCAAAAAGGCTTATAGCAACCAGACTTATCCCTGCTTTATCCGAAGATTAAGTGCATTGATAAACGCACCCTAAATAGGATGTGGTTACAGATTCATGCTTCATTTTTCGAATATATAAAATTTTTTGTTCGCATAGAATCCATAGAACGCATGCATAGATCTAGTGAACTGGGCCTTCAGAAAGTCATTTTGGAAATAATTACAGGCGTTCCAAGCCTGAAATTGTCTGTTTGAACAAAAAAGCTTACTTGTGTCAGAGGGGCCATAGGCAAAAAGTGCCCCACGACTGGCGGAAAACTCGGCGTTCACACTGACGATGAGTCGTGAGCTGGTCAAGAGCACTACTTGTTTAAGACGGGTTTCCACATTGCAAGAGGTGATCTTGTCTAGCTCACGACTCATTGGGGGGCTACGTTAACACTTGGATTGGATCTCGGGGCGTATAGAGGATGAAAGCGAAATGAGAAGGCGAGCTGGCCAAGTGGTGCGTGGGTGCACTAATCTTAAGACCAGGGCCGGATCTTGGCGCGGGGACTAACGGTGCTATAGCCCTGGACGGCAGAATTTTAGGGGCCGCAAAATTTGAGAAATTGTGTGAGGCGGGAGGAGGAGGTTAAGACATATTGGATCAGGAGGAAATGACGCTGAAGATAAAGATCAAATTCGAGTGTGTGGGAATTAGAGCTTATCTTAATTTTAGTCGCGGATTTGCCCGAAAAACTACATAATATGAGCCTTTTGTTCTCAATTTTGGCGTGGAAGTTGTGTCAGAAACCACGAATGAGCGCTTTTTCGCCATTTCAGCCTACAATATTAGCGTTTTTTAAAAAAACTATTAACTACGTAATGGCTGAAGAACAGCAATTTAGAGTACTTTCTCCTAAGGAGGTATAGAAACTGGGAATTAGCGTTTGTTCTCAATTTCAGACGTATAATTGCCCGTAAGCTTGCTCACAGAAAAGAACTGCGCACATGGAATTCGGTAGGATATATTGAAAAATCGCCCATACAACCAACGACAAGGCACGACGGACCATTTTCAGCGGCACCGGGCAGGCGTCACGGCACCGATGACCCCTAATGGAGGCGTTTTTGTCTGGGGCTGGTAAAAATGGGCCTCACCCACACAAATGTGGATGGTGGGTCAGGCAAAAATAGCCAACATTTAGAATGGAATATTCAGCCAGGAACCAGGAAGCCTTCAATCGCGGATTGAACGATCCCAATGTTGCATTTTTGCGGCCAACCTCAGACTTGTGGCACTGTGGTGGGTGGCTAGACCGGGTTCCACAATCACTACAAATAAACTGAGAAAATTTCAATTTCGCGAAAATAAATACATGAAAATTGCAATTCCACGTAAGTAAAGACCTGAAACTTGCAATTCCCCGAATATTCAGCCAGGAAACTTGTTATTTCAGTCAAACTTTGATCCGAACCCGCACACTCACACACCCCGCACACTTTAGCTCTACTAATTATACGGAATTCGTCAGGTACAGGGCCTGCCCCTACTAAAAGAAAGGCCCAGAAAATTGCTGTTGGACGGAAAATATAGTTCAGAAACTTGCAATTTTGTGGTGTCCAACCGGATACCAAATCTCCTTTTCACAATCTTACATCCATGAGAATGAAACCTAAAAATCCTCTTTTTTCCATCATTAAGCTTTTCGGGGACCCGGGGGTCTGTTTCCCTCACCACACCTTGAGTTGCTACTGAGTGGGATTCAAACCCAGGCACTTGCCCAGTCGGGGGCTTGCCCCGAAAACCGAGTGAAGGAGGACCCGGCTCACCAGTACTGAAGAGAACCGTGAGGGCAAAACAGGGACTGAGGGCGTTGCGGCTGCGCACCACTGGCCAGCTCAAGCACGTGTCATGATTGTATATTGTATGGGAGGTCTGAACTGAAACCCCAAATTCATTCGCGTTCATCACTAAAAGCCAGGATTTCATCATTCTGGGGTCCCCGCTCACAGTCAACTTGAAAGTTTTCCACCTGGTTCTGGTTGAAAAAATGCATAGTTTGTCTCTAAAGGTGCGTTCACACCCAAGTGTCCAGCGACGCTTATTGCTTGAAATTTAGTGTCAAACACAAATTTCCTTGATGTAAACACAATCTTCCAGAACTTTTCATCAGAATTCATACAGCCAATGCCTGATACTTAACATTTTTGTGTCGCGAGGCACTTCAGTGTAAACGCACCTTAATACTTGAAGAATCCAATCTCTCTTTACTTGCTTGGCCCCACAAATCTTGGAGGATGAGGGGGGATACATGCACGGGGCGGCAAAATTAATTTAACCCCAGGGCAACAAAAAGTAATATCCGGCCCTGAATAACACCCTGCCCAGCGGTGGGTACCAGAGGTGGATAGGTGGCCTTCGGACCGTCCCAGGCGATTCTCATGGATTTTGCTTGTTCAAAACCCACTGGATGATTTACGGTTTATCAAATACTTTAAATCCCAAAATCAATTTCGCTGGTTTGGTAAATTTTAAAAAGAAATTTGGATCTTTCAAAACTGAATCATGTGGATTCCGTCAGTTTTTCACTCTTTAAAAAAACAAACTTCGTGGGCTTGGCTCATTCAAAAACACTATTTGCGGATTTGGCTTATTCAAACCTCGGATGAAGGGATTTACGCTTCATCTAAAACCAGATTTTATGGCTTTGGCTCTTCCTAAAATCAATTTTACACGTTCCGTTAGTTGGAAAAACTAATTTGGATCGTTCAAAAACCAAATTCGAAATTTTTTCTCGTTGAAACCCTGTATAGCCAGGGATTTTTGCTCTTCCATAACCCATTGTCGAGAATTTGGTTCCATTAAAACATAATTTCAGGGATTTGAACAATTTCAGACCGTAATTTCGGGTATTTTCACTTTAAAAAAAACTAATAATGTGGTTTAGCTATTTCTAAAATTAATTTTGCAGGCTTCAGTGGTTGGTGGCTCTTTCAAAAACCAACTTTTCAGATTTTGCTTACACAAGAACTAAAATTAGCGAATTTTCACAATTTTATCCCTGAGATGGCGTTTGTTCAATTTGAGCCGCGCGTTTGCGTCTTTTTTCAGTTTTACGTGAGATTGAGAGCTATTACTTAATTTTATCCGCGAATTAGTGTTGCACTCAATTTTATTTACGAATTAGCGTTGCTCCCAATTTAGCCACAAATTCGCGTTTTCTCTCGACTTCAACATGTGGTTGGGGCTTTTCCTCAATTAATTCTCCGAATTTCACCGTTTTCCCCCAATTTTAGCCGCGAAATTACACTTTTTACCAATTGAAGCCGCAAACGACAGTAACGTTTTTCTAATTTGTGGCCGTGATTTAGCGGACTTTCATTATTTTAGTAATTTCGGTGAATTAGCGAATAATAATTTGCAAATTAGAGAGTTTTCACAATTATATCCGCGAAATGGCGTTTTTTAGCTTATCGGCGGTAAATTAGTGCCTGATGTTCTTGATGTTATCCATGAATTATAGCCTTAGTGAGAGCTACGCCTTAATTTGTATTCGGCAATCAGCATTTTACTCCATTTTATCCGCGAATTAGGGGTTTTGTCAATTTAGCCGTGTATCAGCGCTTTTTCTTATCCGGGAATCAATGGTTTTCACGATTTTAGCGCGAATTAGAAAGGTTTTCGCATTTACTAGCTTTGAATTATGTGTGTTTTCTCAATTTTATAGCCACGAGCTTTGCCCCTGGAAGCCATGAATTGCTCATTTTTCTATTTGACGGCCAATATTTATAAAACGCCGCTATAATGGAGAAAAGGCGGTGATTCGAGGATCAAGTTCTCGGCTCGGCTTCTTTTCAACTTGAACCTCGAATCACCGCTTTTTCTCCATTGTGGCGGTGTTTTCTATAAGTATTGCCCGTCAATAAGAGTCTTTCTCAATTTTACCCGTTCTACTTCTAGCCAGGAACCAGGATTTATCTTTTGGCAGGAGAAATACTAATAAGTAATGAACTTCAGGGTCTTCAGTGGAAATAATTAAGGGAACACTATCACTATGATGGTAGAACGTCAAGCTCAATATTCAGCGCAGGAATATCAAGACTTAAAATATTCACCTTCGTTTCCTTCCAAAATCGTTTTATTTTAACTTAAGTGAAAAATTCACCCACACAAAGCAGCTTGCTCAATTTCAGCTCAATGAACCAACGAAGTATAAGTGAATACGCTGCTCGGCAGTAACAAAATTAACAAAATAAAATCCTCTCTTCAGTTTTAGACCATATTAAAAATTCTTAATAAACTGGGGTTGGTCTAGTGAGCGCTTACACGTTCCACTTTTCACATTAGTTTTTAAATTGTATTTTTCTTTTTTGCTCGTATTATTCACCGAGTAAAACAGTGTCTCTCCACTAAATAAATTAATACGGAACGGTCCTCTCGAGTATTAAAACCCATAGGCCGCTGAAAAAAGCCAGTCTTCTCCTCTCTGCTTGCTCCGCAATTCATTTTTGTTTAACTATTTAAAACTTACACACGAACCTCGTGTTACATCCGAGCTCATTAGCACGTTTCCCTTTCCAGCCCTCTTTATTTTGCCTCCATAAGCAAAAATATTATGCTTTTTTTAGCCCACCCACTCTCCTATATACTTCTTACAAACTAACTCCTGTAATGATCTCGTGTACGAGTAAAAACTTTTGTTCAAAAATGAACAAAACACTTGCAAAAAATGCTCGCAGCCCTTTTATAAAAGTATCACATTGACAAAATGTAAATAGACGAATCGCCCAACATTGCTCCCAAGAGTGGGACTGCGTACTGTCTCTGACATGGTTGGGGGTGAAGAAAAAAAAACGATGAGGAACAAAGGGCAACGAGTATTTGTAATTCTTGTTCTGTTTTTCGAAACGCTCTCGCCTTTGAATATGCATAAGAGAGAGAGAGTGAGAAAGACAAAGTGATGGGAGAGAGTTAGGAAGCAGGCGGTCTTTTATTATTGCTGGACCACTAATAGCTAGCACATCACTGCTGCTTCCAACCACCTCGAAAGAGAAAATAAAGAACCTGGTAGTTAAAAACTTTAAAGAATGGTAGAAATACTCGATGGCAGGGGAGGGGGCGTTTTTATAACTTTTTCTTCTCGGTTTTAATTGCCTCGATATTTCGTTTTTTGGCCTTTTTAATATTTTTTCCATTTTCTCAAGGCCTCTGATCCCCTTACATTGCTAGACGAGAGGTGGAGAGAAGAGTTGTTGGATGGGGCTTCTTTTCCCTTTCCCTTCTCTCATTTCTAAAACCTAATTACTGGGCGATTAATATGCATGAAGCTAATATTCAAATTGTGCCTTCTGAAAAGTTGCGAAGTGGACGAGAGGATGGGGGAGGGGAACAGGAGTGTGGAAACGAAGAAACAAATTAAATTCCTGCCCTTCACTTCAGCCGCAGAAGAGGGAGAAAAGAAAAATTATTTCTCGGATGTTTTAGGAAAATCTTTAATTTTTATGTGGTTCGTGGTGTGATGAAGGAGAAGGGGAGAATAATTTCAATTATGTGCGATGCAGAGGGATATCTTTGGGGAAAAACCTGAATACGGAACGGGTGTAGAGAGAGCATTAACAACATTTTTCCTGCGTAAATATTTTGTTTCTTTTCCAAGGAAAAAGCATGTCGTCAGCTGCAATGGTGCCGGGGAAAGAGGTTTGTCCCTTTCAGTATTAAAATAACAACAAAAGAAAAAAGCACGGCTTAATTATTTTTCTCCTCTTCTTCTCTCTCCTTAAAATTCTTAATAAAGGGATTTGCGGTTACCTTGCCCGATAAAATTTTGGTACAGTGACTTCGCCTCTTCGGAGGACAAATAGAGAAATACAAACACACCAGCTTTTAATGCAAACATTGGCATTTTCCTTTCTTTCTTTCCTTATTTTTGTCAAAAAACTGTTTACAGTAGGTACGGAATGGAGGAGGATCAACTGGATTTCCCCAAAGCGGTAGCCATAGCATGTTTTTATTTCACGGTTTTGGCTTCAACGCATTCCCCTGCCCCTGTAACTGCTTACCCCCACCCCCTCTCGCCTAGTGGATCTCTTCCCACTAACATCCCTCGCTTCTAAAATTTATTCATCCCATTCCTGTGGAAAACTCGGGAAGCTTTTATTGAAGACGTGTGAAAGCAAATGTGAGAAAACATTCCCTAACCCATTCGCCCACAGTTTTCAAATTATTTTATCAATTTAAAATGCCTTGTGATAACAAGCTCTTTTCTGGTATAAAAACTACATTCTCGTACAACCCGGACTTTATTTTAATGTTATTACAAACAAGAAACAAAGTTTTACTTTTTTTTATCAAGGCTAGAGAGTATTTATTTATTTTCTTATTCTGAAGCACTATAGCTGATCTTTCATACGACGAGTTGAGATTGGGTGGCTGCGCATAATGTGGTAATAAAGGAGGGATCGGAAATGTCTTATTGTCGTATGGATCCTTGCTTCACTTCCTCTAAATTCCTCTTACAATGTAATGGAACATAATAATAATCTAAGAATTCACGAGAGGATTCCAGGTAAGGTAGATCAATAGGATGAGCAAGCATCCAATAACACTAGAAGGCGAAAAGGGCAGTGTTGAGCCTACTAGATTGGACCGACTCTGTTAAGGAAACCAGGCCAAAGGGGGGGGGGGTACCTGGGGTTCAGGCTAGGGATAAGGGCTTGCAACGACCTAGGTACTGGCCAGTGGCACTTCTTGAGGCGATCCTAAGCAGAGAGGAGGTGTTCTGAGGGCTCAAAGCCCTCTCCTTCGCGGAAACGCTCGACGGGCTTTAGTATCCGAGTCTCGCGTTTTCTCCAGAATAGGCAAGGAAATAGTAAAATCCTCAAAATTGTATGCAGCCCTCAAACCTTGTAATCTCACGCCATAAACTGCCTGTTCAGTCGCACGCTTGCAATCATTCGATAACGAAACTGTTAATTTCGTAACTCAGGAATCTGGATTTTCTAGACCCCCCCGGATGCCACTATAGGAACACGAAAATATCTATTTAGCAACCACGAAAGCTAAAACGTGACCCCCTAAAATTAGCCAAGGAACTCAAGGCGTGAAACTGGATACCACCGTGAAGCCAATTTTAGGGTGCGAATAGCCGTTCGAGCCACTTTATGGAACGTAAGCAGAAACTACCATCGGATGGGGGAGTGGGGAGTCAACCAGCTGGTACGAGGTACGAAGGGGGAACGAATGGCCAATTCGTTGATTTCAGTTGGCGAACAGTCAATTAATCTTGAAAGTGCGCGAATAGACAGTCGTGATAGTCTGCATGCGTTGTTGCTGCGTAGACGCCGACGGCCAGATTAGGCGTTTCAATGGCATGCATCGTCAATTACGCCATCTGCAAGATGCAAATGATCAGTTTGGCTTTGATTAGGGCACGCATCGTCTGCAGTTTAGCCATTTTCAAGACGTGAAGGCTCAATTTGGCCATTTTAGGAGCGCAAATAGTAAGTTTCTCTATTTCTCGAGCACGAAAGGTCCGTTTAGCCTCTTTTAGAACGTGATGAACCAGTCAAGCAATTTTATAGCGCGAGATAATTCTAGTCCTTCAGTTTTTCCTGTCCTCAGAGTGCGTGTTTAGCAAACACTGTGAAGGTCGATCAGTTGGTAAGTCCGTGAAGGCTCATGTTCGGAACCATAGAGATAATATAACTAGAGCTTGAATTGTCTATTGCGCAGCGGTCCATGATTGACGTCACCAAGAGCTTGAGTTAGCTCCGAAAATCCCTTGCAATTGGTTGAAGAAGTACCTGTGGGGATGTGGATGGTGTGAAGGGGGACTTTTTGAAACCCCGCCTTTTGAGACAGCCAATGGGAAGAGACCTACGGAGCCGCAACGATATTCGGATGACGTTAATCCTCGCCCCAGTTTATATTTGTTTGCGCATTCAATGCCCCCTCTAGTAGTTATATTATCTCTATGTTCGGTACGCAAACGCCTGTGGTCATAGGTATGTTTGGCCAATTTTTTGTGCAGACAGCCATTTTCATGGCATGAATCATCATTAACACCATCTGTAAGCCTCTGATGTAGGGCACAATCGGTTTGGCCACTTTTAGAGCGCAAATCTCCAGTAAATATGCCATTTTTAGGGCGTAAACCTACAGTTTTGCAATTTTTAATACACAAATTTTGACCATTTTATGGACGCAAATAGTCAGTTCTGCCATTTTTATGGTGCGAATAGTCCATCAAGCCAGCCATTTGTGGGGAACAGAATGGTCGGTTTGCCATTTACGGCACGTAAATTGTCAGTATGGTCATTTATGTCTAATAGTGAGTAGCAGCGATATTTTTGGAGACTATAATGGCCGTATTCAGAGACCTTCCTTATCGGAGCCTTAACTTGAGTTGTGCAAGGATCGTACGGTCTATTAAAATGTATCACCTGCTTTGAAGCACTTTAAGGGGGCCATTTTTTAGGAATCACTGACTTGCCGTTTTTCGAGCGATAATGGCCAGTTAAGCAATTTTTTTTTATTCCCGGATTGGTCAGTTTAGCTATTTTGAGGACAGGAATTGTGTTTTGGGGCAATTTCTAGGCACGAGTCGTCAGGTTACCTATTTTAACGTTGCATAGAGTCAGTTTTGCCACTTATAAGGCGCGAATATTACGTCAATCCATGGCAAGAATGGTCAGCTTGGCCACAATTGGCGCATTGATGAAGGTTGATTTTGCGTTTCTCGGAGCAGGAATCGCCTGTTCAGACATTTTCATGGCGTGAATCGTCAGCTTATCCATTTATAGGGTCCATTAAGTACGTTTAGTCATTTTTATAGCAAGAATGGTCGGTTTGGCTATTTTTAGCGCGCAAATAGGCAGGTTAATTTAAGCCATTTTCAAGGCACGATTCGTCAGTTTTGCCATTTTGGGACGTAAATAGTCAGTTCAGCTGTATGGATGGTTTAGTCTTTCAAGTCAAATGTGCGAATGGTCAGTATTGTGCCATTTGTCGATTAAGCCATTTTCAGAGCGGGAATCGTGATCTTTTCATGGTGGGAGTCATGATCTTTTCAGGGCTGCACGAATCGTCAGTTGATGTATTTTTATGGCTCGTGACGTCAGTGGCTATTTTCAGAGCAGGAAATTCCAGTTTGGCACATTTTAGGGCACAAAAATAGCCAATTTACCTTTTTTAAGGAACTAATCGACATTTTTTCCATTTTGAGGCGCGATAATAGTCCGTTTAGCCATATTTATGGTGGGAGTAGCTGTATAGCCAATTTTTTTTTAAGGCAGCGAATTGAGAAAAATAAAATTAAATAAATTAAAAAACTTGAAAAACTTAACAACTTACATGAAATTTGAGTAAGACTAGATAAATATCACAGTGTTTGGTTGAACACCTTGTCTGTACTACCCTTTAAAGTAATTGTATAAAGAGAAGGCACACAAGTGGATAGTGGGAAGGAAATAGGTGGCAGGTGGTGGAGGGGGTGGAAGAGAGCTGAAAGACTCTTTGGAACAGATTCTTTTTTGACTAGAATAATGGTAACTTAAGTCTATCTTACCACTCTACCTTGATCATTAATTTTAAAAACCTTTTGGACTCGCTGCGTCTGAGGGAAACGCGTTATAAGGGGCACAAAAGAACTACTACTTGCCTCTGACCGTTCATTAATACACTTGTCATTTGCTTGCAGCTCTTCAATATGAACATTCCCTCCAACGTGTTGATCATATTACGCCCCCGGTCCTCCACGTATAAGATTTCGGCCTCATGTTGACTGTCCCGTCCGCAGATTTCAATGTGCTTAAAGAATCTGGAGTCTTTTCGGCGAAGGTGTTCTTTGAACCGGGTTACGGACGGTTGTGCCCACGCATGTAGTTTCCCGACGAGAACCACATTTCAGACGGTAAATCCCACTCTGGTTGAGATCGTCCGTCTTATCCTTCCCTCGCGAGAGTAATCCGCCCAGTGTATCACACTTTCTTCTTGGTAGGCTTGAAGGCGACTTTGTAATCCTTCTTCCTCAAGATTTTCGCGATTCTGTTCCAAAGGGTCTTTCAGCTCTCCTCCACCCCCTCCACCACCTGCCCCTTATTTCCTTCCCATTATCCACTTGTGTGCCTTCTCTTTATACAATTACTTTGAAGGGTAGTACAGACATGATATTTATCTAGTCTTACTCAAATTTCATGTAAGTTGTTGAGTTTTTTAAGTTTTTTAATTTATTTAATTTTATTTTAAACTTAGGAATGTAGTTAACTCCCCCCCCCCCTTCGTTCGGTTTGTAGGTTTGATTAACACTGATGATGCCTCTAAGAAGGTGAAAAGCTTTTGTTATGAGTAATAAACAAAACTTCGTTGGGAGACAACACCCACTATACTATACTTTAGTTTCTTCATTTGTTCAGATTGTTTGGTTGTGTGGCATTCCATTACATTGTTTGTTGGTTTTGTCTTTATGATTGACGATTGCTTTTGTATTTTTACATAAGATGTTTGGTCTTGGATGTCTGGTTTGATTTTCTCGGGTATAACCACTTTAGCGCGTTCCGATGACTCATTGACCTGGAGTCATCGTTGAAGTTTTTTTTTTGTTTTTTAATTAGTAAACTGTCTCTCTCAATCACTTCGGTTTTAGTTTCTTCTTGCTGCATTATTTCTACCTCTTTCTTCCCCTCCCCTTTTTCCTCTTCTTGGTTACCAGCCAGCCTAGTTCTCTACTTCATTTCAATTCCGTTCTAAAACTCTTCTGCATTTTCTCTCCTTGTTTCTTACATCCAACTCCTGCCATCAAAACCCTCTCTTTTTTTTTTGCTTTCTTTAAGAAAAAAGGACAATTTTGTGGAGCGTTTTTTTTCATTCTCAAAATCCAATTTCTTAGGCGCGCGTGGGATTTCTCTTAAACTCATCACAACCCCTTTCCATCACTTTCACCCCTCTCTGCCGCAACCTTAGTAAAACCTATCCCATTAGGACCTACCCATCTTTCCCTCCTCTACCCGTCTTGAACTCTTTCTCTTCCTCAACTAATTCCATAACCCACATTTACTACGAAATCCGGTACCATAAAAATTTATCAAAGGATTTACTTCTTTTTTTTTTAAGGAACATTACGGCGTTCCATTAAGAACTTCTCTCCTCCTCCGCACTTAACCATTAATTATTTTTGTCAATTTTTTTGACTAACGCCGGGTATTACCTTAATTAATGTTGTTCTTTCAAGCACGTTCACTGTCACCCCCTTCCACACCATTACACTTCGTCCAAAAAATCAATTTTGACTCATTACAGCCCTGCTTAGCAAGTTGTAACCATCAAAGAGATTTTGTTAATTGGATGAAGGACGTGAAGGGGTACAATGACTTTTTCGTATAGTGTGGAAAAAAGGTTAACTTGGGGTGACAGTGGAATAATGTAACAAAATTGAATACAGTGATGGAAAACTTTATGCTTCACTGTTACCAGGTAATTGCCGGACAGGATGAAAGGTTTGGAAGGGGAGTTAAAGCTGCCAGTAGCCCTAACATGAACTGTCGCTGTGGAGACAGCGTTTATTGGTAAATTTATATTCTTGAGAAGGGATGTTTACCCTTTCTTCAGTTGAAAACAGTATAAATACAATGGAGTATAAATAGATTGAGTTTCGTCCGGGAGATATTCACTCCTCGAGCTGTAATTCAACCCATAAATATTTCAAGATTTAACCTTCTTTCTCCTCCCTTCTCATTTGAATCCGATTGTAAATTAACGGGGCGACGTGTCACGACCATAGGCACACCGGTGGAGTTAGAAGGGAGGTCGTGGGTTTACTCTCAATCCCGCTTCCAACTAACTACCTACCTACTGCTACAGCATTTGCTCACATAGGAAGGCACCTGAGGGAAACATTAATTCCCGAGATGTTTAGTTATTGCAGTCCTCGGCTCCCTCACGTTTAGTATATGTAAAGCTCTCCGTGTTCCCATACTTGACAACTTGGCGTGTCATCTCCCAGAGCCATAATCTAGTTGGTAAAGTGAGGGAGAAAACTGGGGTTTTAGGAAGGACGACGGGTGGACCGAGTAATAAGCCGTGTAATTTGTGAGACTATCCGCGAATTATTTTTAGAAAAATAAATTTCCAACTTCAGGAGTCGGTTGTAAAAGGTGAGGATGGGCGTAGTCCTTGTCGTAAAAGAAATGAGGGAAGCAAGTGTTAGATTAAAAAAGAAATGAGGTTTGCGTTAAAGTTGCACGGGATGTGGGGATAGTCGAAGAAGAAGTCCCGGGGGCTAATGCGGGTGTTATCTCGGCGGGCTCCTAAGTGAGAAGGATTAATGAGAGAGTGAAATAGAATGAAAAGAGAGAAAGGGCCATTTGGGTCGAGGACTCTCCCCCGCATCAAGCTTTCCGAAGAAGAAATAGTGGAAGTGGAGCAAGCGAAAACAGATGATAGAAAGAAATTGGCCCTCAAATCGACACCACTAATCTGTTTTTAAAAATGACGCGTGACCTATACCACATGTCGATAGCATTTCTCCTCTCTGTCAACTTCTTGCTTGCTGCTCAATTCAAGGATTTCGCGGAGTTGACGGAAACTTATATAAAATTCCAGTTTTTTATGTGCATCCCATAACTGACTTCTGAAGAGCTTTTCTCGAAATTTTACTCGTCATTTTTTATAGTAAGTGAAAAGCAGTGAACCTCGTCTAGTAGGGCTCATGATAGCAGTGTGCTGACTAAGGAAAATCGTATTTCCACGTCAAAAGATAACAAGACACTTTCAGAAAATTAGTTCCCTTACCGCAGCTCTCCATTCACAATTTTCCCTCTCTATAACTTCCTTGTCCCCCTTAAAGTACTGAACATACTCAACTGTGAAATGTTCAGAGTGATCAAAATTGTTCAAAATTTTACTCGTACATTGGGGTATAATTTATCATTCTGGAAGAGCTTTCACAGTTGGAGAAAATGGAAGGTGTGAGAGAGCAAGTAAAGTGGTTAATATGACAATTCGACACAATCCATCATCCCCAGCTTTCCCCTCAACTCGTATTTTTGAGGGAAGTAATCGTCTTAGCTTTGCCTGTCAACGTCTTACACCAATCGAGTTAGCGGGAAAAATTCAGCAACTGTGTGTAAATCCGTCTGTTGTAAGAAATCTCTGAAATGTGTGGCTTACATAACAGCTGTAAAACACATAATTCCGTACCTTGGGATTACGGATTATTGAAATAGGAATGATAGGGGGAGGTAAGGAGTGAGGACATAGAATTGAAAGCGATTCAACTGACTTTGTTGTGTGCTGAAAATGAAAGAAGCTAAAACATTATGAGCGTGCTGATACATCACGAAGAGTACGAGTATGTGTGGGTACGAAGAGGTATGGGTTTTAGGGGTCCAAACCCCCATCCCCAGGAAGATGGGGGTTTATATTATGTTGACAGTCATTCGAGAGATTTCTTTTACCTTTCACCAAAGACCAGTGGGTTGTTGAAGGGGCAGCTGCTCGATGAGAAAAAGCGCTGACTCGCGACCAAAATTGAAAAATAATTCACCGCTAAAGATTTGGAACCATAAAACCTGCTTATGCACGGCTAAAAATGAGACTAATATTGATTCGCAGCTAAAATTGAGACAAAATAATGTTAAATTCTGAGCTATTGTTGGCAAAAAGTGCTTATTAGCAGCTAAAATGGAGAAAGATGCTAATTCACGGATCAAATTGAGATAACGTGCTAATTTATATGCAGCTAAGAGTGAGGAATGCAGTGTTTCGCGGCTAAAAAAGATATTAAGATATGCACTAGAATCGCGAAAATAATTCGCGGCTAAAATGGGAAATAGCGCTCAGGCGAAGCTAAAATGGAAAAAAGCTCTAATTCGATGAATGTCTGAAAATCCTCTCATTCGGAGCTGTGATAATGAGTATAAAAGCTGTGATTCGCGGGTGAAATTCAGAAATAATTTGCAGCTAAACAGAAAAATAGGGGAGCGCGGGGCATGTTGGCACCGATTTTCGTTTTTTATTTTTAGTTTTTTAGTGAACAGTGATTTCAAAAATCTGGAAAATGGGTTGGCTTCCTTCACATCTTGGCTATAAAACCCTGTTGGTTCCGAATTTTTTTATTAATTTCCAACTTGGGTATACATTTTTTTCTCCCCATAGATCACCGGTGCCATCTTACCCCTTCAGTGGGGTAAGTTGGCACCGGCGAAGGAGTAAGTTGGCTTTAGTGTCAACTTCCTGTACCACCACCTATTAGGGGCAATTAGGTAGGGTTTATTTTATAAAACCTGTGGAACAAAAATGACAACGCCTCATGATAGTTGTTAAGACCAGCACACCCGGTTACCAAATTTCAAAGAATTCTGCTTTCAAATTGTCATTAAAAAACTATTGCCACAAAATTGTAGCCTAAAAATGGACACTGTAGATCCAAATATTGGGATGGCCTTAACGTTGGACAGGGAAGTTGCACAGATACCTACACGTCTACCAACGGAGCTGTAGCCTCTAACATTAGGCACTTCTTCGGTCTTCTCTTCCTGCCATTTTTTTGCATACGATTCGGCCAGTAGCGTGCCAAGGTTATCCATGGAATGCTGAACTGATGGGGCGCATCAGTCAAACTGATTTTATGGATGAGATGAACTTCCACAGCACGCTTCCTTATAATGTTATCATCGGGCATGATACCTTTATATCAATTTTTTTTTTTTACTTTCCGACCATTTTGAGTCCGAAAAGTAATGTAATGAAACAGCGCAATAACGAAAACAGAGAAGACAGGACTAGTCAGAGGGTAAGTTTGCACTAGTGCCAACGTGCCCCATTTTGATAGATCCAACTTACCCCACTACTCCATTTTGAAAAAATGAGTCGACTAAAACTTGTGCAAACAGGAAAACGAAAAAACGGCTCGTGGGCTATATACGTTAAGTCCTACTGATTCAAATGGGCCACTGAACTTGGCTCCATCACATTACTCAGGCTAACTGGAAAGAAAAAAAAAAAACAAGGATGAACAATTTTTACTCTCTAGGACAAAAAAAAAGTTCTTCAAGCCTCTTGTCACCACCCGTACCCCAAACCAACCGAATTTCTTGTCGCAGATAGAGGACCCTCTGATGGTTACGAACCTGCTCTCTCTTGCTCATTACCACCACAAGAGGAAGTTCTAGAACAGTGGTGCCTACTTACCCCTAGTGACAACATGCCCCGCGCTCCCCTACTTATTCGCGGATTAATTTGAGAAAACCCTCTAATGCATGGATAAAATTGAGGTAATGTAGTAACTCGTGGCTAAAATGGAGATAAAACTAAACTAAAAACTTACGTGAGATGAAACGCTAATTCTCACCTAAAATGTAAAAGTTAAAGATCTGCTCAATCGCTGCTAAAATTGAGAGAATTCGTGACTGAGTGTACAAGAAGCGCTCATCCCCAGCCGATAAATAGCGAATCAATTTTGAGATGATCCGACAATTAACGCGGTAATTCGTAAGCGGAGGAAACGCGGTAATTCGTGGCTAAAATTGATGAATAATTTGCGATTTTAAATAAAGCCAGTTTGTTTCGTAAAAACCGTGAGTTTCTTGGCTGACAAATCCATTTTGTTTTTCATACGAAATGAACCATTTGTGCCGGTACGACTGACTGAAAACCCAATTTCTCAGTTTACGTTTCTCCAAAATCTGAATCGCCAGCTTAGTGATACAAATACCAGTTTTATGCAAAAAAAAATCACAATATCAGTACTTACTAAAATCACCATTTTTGTGTGAACATCTCCATTTTCGTGATAAAATCGCCATTATTGTGCTTAATGGCCGTATTAGAGACTTTCCTTAAGGGGGAGTTGTACCCCCTCATACCTCATACCATCATACCTCTCCTACTCCGCGTTACGTACATTACCGCCGTATTTCTGCACCAATCGTGGACTTCAAGGGCTGATTTAAATCTTCAGTAAATTCCGCACAACCGTACGATCTTCTTTTCTCATATTTCATCCCTAAAATAACTGTAAAACGCACATAAACTTTTACCTTGAAAATTCAAACTCTTTCGACGACTTATTTAGGAAAGCAAAATCGCAATCGTTTGAAGCTAAATTGCATGCTGGAAAACATCCGGTCACTACCAAGGAACATATATGTTTTTAAAAAACCTGCATTCAATATAACTTCAAACATTGCATCGTGTGAACAGGGCTTTAACTTAAGGCCGGGTGCACACGAGCGTTCGAGCAACAACTGACGCGCGTACTTGACGCACGTGCGATCGTTTGCTAGACAGTCTTTCCTCTTCCACAGGATCGCAGGGCTCAATTGTTGAACAAGAAAATATTTTTTTCGGTTGCCGTGAATAGGCATACACATCGTAATACCGAATTTCTATCCTTGTACTCCTCACTCCTCACATTCCAAATTGAGGGATGAATTTGGACTTCATGAATGAATAATTCAGTATCGACTTCCAATTCTTCACTCATTTTTTAAAACTAAAAAAAAAAAACGCTTCGAATTATCGAACAATGTCTTATTATTTCCACTGTTTATGGGTTTATTATTCACAGATGTAGTCAAAAATCCGGCTTGAAATTACATGAAAATCGACACCCCACACCCCTATGATCCCAAATCCTTCGAAAATCCCCATTTTGGACCCGTTTTTGGCCCATAAAACCCCAGGGAGTTATTTGATCAAACTGATCAGATGTTAGGACCAACTAGACCCCAAATGGAGTCTATGTGCGAAAGAACGAGTTTTTTCGAGCAATCCTAGGGCAAGATATGGCCCGTACGGCGGACGGACATTTTTTTATTATTTCAGATTTGGATTCTACGCACTTTGAAACGTAAAACTACAAATTTTGAGGGGGGGGGGGGTCAAAAACATTTTTTTTCGATACGATTACAAAGACTTATTATTGAGAAATAATAAGTCAAAAAAGAAAATGTTTGAAAAAAAATTAATAAGAACAGCTGTCTCACTCCTGCGACGCCGAGCGGCAAGTGACGCCCGACTGCCCGTGTGCACTGCTCCATAGACTTCTGTGTATTTGTAGGTATCGGAGGGTAAGCCAGCGGTAAAAAAGGGACGCGCGTTCCACAGAAACCGGCGTCAATTCAAGCTTGCCGTCGGGCGCCTCTTGCAGCGGCGTTACGTGTGCACTGCCCCATAGACTTCTAGGTATCTGTTCTAACGCGCGTCAATTGACGCTCGTGTGCACCCGGCATAAAGTGTATCAAAAACAGGTGATGCATTTTAATATACCGTATGATCTTTGCACAACTTAAGTTAAGGCTCCGATAAGGAAGGTCTCTGAATACGGCCCTAAATCTCTATGTTGGTGCCAAAATATCCATTTGTGTGTTAAAATCGCCAGTTTCGATGCGGAATCATTAAAGACTTTTAGCAATATCCCCGCTAACGCTAACGCAAACGATAAATCAGTAGTTGCCAGAGCCCTTGTCACATTCTAGCAATCGCGATTTTTAGTGTATAACGTGAGTTTTTGGGGCCAGTTGTGTAGTGGAAACTTCAGTTTTGGGGTAACACTTCGGCTTTTGCGTAAAATTGTCTTTTTGGAGTAAAATCTTCAGATTCGGAGTAAAACATTTAGTTTTAGGTTAAATAAAACGTCAGTTTTTCAACGTCTCTAAGGCGAGACGTTGAAAAGTCAGAAACCATATATTAGAGGGATATAACTGCTATAAGCCTTTCCCGTGAGTATCAATATTTCTGGGGAAAACATTGTAAGTTTTAGGACAGAAAATTCTGAACAGAAGGCTTCAACGATAGTTTCCCAACGGAAATGTTATAGCGTTCCCCATTTGCACAAAATTCTGCAACGGGGCTATTCATTTCCACCCGTCTTCTCCACTAACATATGATTTAATTCAGTGAAGACGGGTGGAAATGAACTGCCCAAATGCAGAATTTTGTGCAAATGGGGAACGCTATTAGTTTTTGATGGATTCTAACCCTTTTTTTGAGAAAATTTAGTTTCACGGGAACAATTTGATGATTCAAAGCGCTTATATCTGTGAGTTTAAGAAGTACAAGTTCTCTTGCTGGGGGTCTCTGGTGCATCTGAAATCTTCCGCCCGCCTCTGTAGACCAAGGACTGGCTACGCTGCTGATGAAGTATTGGAGCTAAAGTTAAAGTGTTTTGATTGGAAATCCCCGCCAACCAAAATAATTTTGACTGGAGGTCTTGAAAAAACTCAATGAATTTGTAGCGAGAAAACAGCATTGCTTGGAGATGAGTATAGAAAGAGGCATTTCATGAGTACGGCCTTTGAAAAGTAGTTTTATTCTAGATGCTTGCAATTGTCTTTTTAGGCATCTTGCTATGTGGAATACTTGGTTTAATAGCTACGAACACCACAAAAACTTAGTCCATTCAAATTCAAGTTCAAGGTGTCGTCTGGATGTGCAATGCAGCGTTCAGCCAAGAATAACCACTGGGAACAGTTCCGATAACAATTAAAACACCGATTTCAATGAATTTTAAGGATTCCTTAACTTCAAGGAACTTTCGATGTGTGTTTTAACGTTCCTTGGACAAAGTATCGATAAGGAGGATCTCTGAATACGGCCCTATGAAATACATTTTGTAAAAGTTAAGGAATTTAGCCCAAGGTAGATTTTTGTTAGTGTTCATTGCTTTTTCGGGTCGCAGGATCCATTGTAAATTAGATCCGTACAATTGATACATTATTATAAAAAAAAGGAAACAAATGATTCTAAGGTATTAAGGAAAGGAAATAAATAACAGTTAATCCGTGAAACAAGAAGAGAACACCTCGTTCCATCCTACCCAAGCCTCTCTTCATTTAGCCCCGCACCATCACCTACACACACACACACACCCACCGTGTCCGTGATTCCGAATGCTTTTCATTGCTCTTCTCTCTCTCTCTTCCCCGTTCCTTCTTTTTTTGCCTCAAGGCAGATGGATCGATAGACAATCAGTAGGTCTCGGACTACTTCCCCATTGTTCCTCCTCCTACTCTACCACCTCGTTCACCTCCTCTTTCTCTTGTAAATCGTGATAAATGAATTCGTTCAACTGGCTCATACTCTCCCCCTCTCCCTTAGGCCCCCTTCTGTTTGGAACAAATCGAGGTTGAAACATGGAGAGTTTCGGTGGACCGTGTTTTCAAGGATGTTGAGGAGTGGGGGTTTAAAGGGATGAGAAGAGAGAAGAGGTCGTATAATTCAGAACTGGAAAATCTCTCCTCCTCACTGTTCTCATCCTGTCTCTCTCACACTCACTCACACACTTTCGTTCCCACTTTATAGGGTTTGAAACGCTGATAACGGTGAATTTTGGCTCTCTGGAAGGTAGTTCGCTTGGTTCACACTCACAGGTTGTAGTGAGGGACTCCGGAAATAGGGAACCCGTGAAACAAAATAAGGTTGAAAAGAATCCTGAATCCTGATTGTACAATTTTCGGTAAAACCTCAATTATTTGCTGATGATGATGAGGGGGGGGGCTACAATAACAAAAGGGATTTCCCCCCATTCTTTCCTCAGTATGGTTTCTCATAAAACTTTGTTTTTAATTTATCTTATTTTATTTTTTGTATAGAGTTTATCTGGGAGTTTGTCTGGCATAATTTCTCCTACCATCCAATTTCATTCTGTTCGTCTTTGCCCCCACCCCCAACAAAATAAAACAAAAACAGCTTTTGCGTGCGTATACTGAAAGCGACCCTGGTCTTTTCGGAGAATAAGAGCCGTATTTATGAACGTTCCTTGAAGCTTCCTCGAGTCAAGGAACCGTTGAAAACAGTTTTGATCACAATAGAAACATCTGTTTTAATGAATTTGAAGGGTTCCTCAATGTCAAGGAACGTTCATAAATACGGGCATAAAAGTTACATTAATTAACTTGGAGTTGGAGAGTGAATGCGAGTTATTTACTGAAGGTTAGTACAAATATTACAATGTGGAGGAAGCATACATCCGTAACCGGAGGAGCATACGTTGTCAGTCTGCACTTTTTTAATAGGTTCGTCAAAAACGTTCCGGTTTCGAATGCTCGCCATCTTCAGCGTTTTGAGATTACAACAAAAAGTTTAATCTTCGTTGAAGTGCAAAACATAAACAGTGTTATAGTTGCAGTTGAACTGACCGCACGAGTGCAAATGTGGGTTTTTTTTTTGTGTGTGAGTGGAAAAATGTCAACAGCCGTGCTCCACGGAAAATGATACAGTAAAGCCAGCGAAGTAAATGAAAATAAACGTGTTGTTTTTTGATGAGGTCGTCGTTTCCTACCAATAGGAAGAGTTGAGTTTCCCTGTCGAGCTTCTACACACATTTACACGCTGAAGTTTCACGCTCTTCAGGGCATGTTCACAGCTACTACAACTAATCAGATAAAAGCTTGACTATGGAAACTTTAATTCTCCTTATTAATACACTATCACTCCTATTGATTATTATAGGAGAGACCAAATATGGCGTATCTCTATACTCGTGTTGTATAGTGCCTCAATTCAGCATTTTCGATTAGATATAAATCTTCGTGAATTACTACATTTCTTGGTCAATTTCAAATTTAGGATAATTTGTTGACATCGAGGCGAGGACAGGCACCTTTTGTTTGCCATCCAAGTTTTCTCGAGCATGATTGGTGGATTCATAGATGACACGTATGATTTGATGAAAGACGGGTGGGGGTGGGATTTTCATAACAACGTTTATGAACGTTACAACGTTTTTTTGCTATTTTAAAACTGTGCCGGCACCCGATACTAGACGTGAAATGAAAGCGGAGCGAAGAAGAAAAACACTATCTTCAGCAGTCTGAGGACATAGCGAAATAAGACACTGTATTTTTCATGTTGGTCTGTGTACCTACCCCTTTGTAAGGCCGTGTAATTTAAGTAAGGTCTCTGAATATGGCTCATATAATTATATTGATGATTTATGGTGAAGAAAAACAAACTGTTTGAAGTTTCGCTACCACAATAAGTGAGCGTATTTCGTTCCATATCCTTAAATTGCGAAGATTCTGTTTCGTTAGATTGCCTTGCAAGCCTGCAACTTGGCAAGGACATTTATTACCTCAAAATTGCTGTCCCTCTCCACATCTTCGAATTACTGAACCCTCTCCCGTCGTTTCAAATTAAGGAAAAAACAGTTTCAACAAGATCCTGGTGGCCAAGAAGTGAAGATTTTTGTTCCTCTTCTGCACCCCCACCACCACCCTGCCGCACATCTTATTCTTTCTTTTTCCCCTTTTCTTCTCTCAACCTCGTTAGGACGCTACGCACTTGGGGCCATCTTGATCTCGTATTCCCATAATGATCTTCCGGGTTTTCAACCTTACCTTTACCTTCCCAAGTACTCTTATGGAGCTCTTCTATTCTCTTCTTAGTTGTCGTCTTCTCACTCTTTCACCCACTCGTCCCCCTTCACCATTTACCACGTCCCTTCTACCACTTGTGATAGAATCTTTTGAATTATGCAGGGCTGTAGTGGCGCAAAGAGAAAAAAAAGGAGCTTTAACTTAGCACTTTATCCTCGTAGTCTTTTTTTTTTATACATATATTCCGTAGCTGACGCGCTTCGAAATAGAGTAGTTAATCAAAACGATCGCACGGCGAAAATTGCCATTAATTTTATCTCGGTTTAATCGGGAACAGTTGTTATAAATGACAGAATCGGAGGATAGGTTTTTGGGGCGTGGACGGGGAAAGGTTCTTTTAAAAAAATTACGTCCGCCCCCGACCATTAAATTTCATTAAATAAGCCGTTTTCATTTCGCGCTGTGTGAAATTAATGGCTTTCGATCTACCAAGCAAGGTTTCGCTTCTACAGTTAACCCTCTTCACTCTTCTGCATCACCATTCTAATAATCTGGTCATTAATGTTGCGGTGGGAAGGAACAGGCTTCCTGCTACCCCCCACCCCCCAATGCCACAAACTCAAACGCTCGCAGTAATTATAAAATGTTTGAGCCCTGGGAAAAGGAAGGGAAAAGAGGGAAACTGGTTTTGGGGGATTCTGAGAGGAAGATCAATTCACAAAACCTCACGGACATCAACCGGAAAACTAAGTTGATGTTACGGTGAGGAGCAAGGGAGCATGAAGAGGATGTGGATGGGGCTTTATCTTGCCCCGAATACCCCCTTTCCAACCCTTATCCTGTCTACGAGGATGCTTAGGTGGTAGAGAGGGAAAGGGAATTCACGTGATTTATGTGTTAGCTGAGAAACGATAATTAACTTGCCGATAACAGTGACTGATAGACTTTAGACTCTCTTCTCTTCTATCTTCTTAATTGTCGTTTGATGAAGTTAAATTAAACACACCTCCCATCACCATGCTCCCATTCTCTTTTTTTTCACTTTCGGTAATGAAAATTTATCGTAATGAACTAACATTTTTTAACGTTCTGTTTCAGGTAAGTGCTCTCTTCTATTACTCCTTTAAGGTCTGTATACAGCTCGTGAGTAGAATCCTATCACAGCTATTCCAAGGCTTTTTCTTCAACATCTTGCCCCCCCCCCCCTTTTGTTTTGGAACTCAAGTTTTCTTCTACGAAATTAATGAATGGAGCGCTCGTCCTCATTCCGAGTGCCATCCCATTTTCTGCAATACCCGTTCGAAAAAGTTTCCTCCGTCGTTTTTTCTTGAACTCAGGGTTGTGAAGAAGAAGAGGTGAAGCATTACGTAAAGAAATTTATCACCTGGGATTAAAAATATTTTCCCTTTGAAAGAGTTTGAACGGGAAAGGAGAAATAAGTTTTAAGGAAAGGGTGGGGGATGAATAAGAAACCTTCCGTGAAATATTTTGAAAGAAAAAAACGGAACAAAAGAGTTGGATTCTTTTACCATTTAAAAAAAAAAAAAATGGAAGAGAATGAAGCATGATGGTGTGAAGGTTGGCAGGTCACGGCTGCAGGAGGGAACTTCTCGAAGTAGTTAAAGTAGCAAGGAAAGGTGGGTAGTGGGTTGATGTTAGAAGAGGGTGTCGAGTGATGGTGACAGGTTTTAAAGGTAATGGCACGGCAAGAACCTTCAGTACTGATGGTGCTCAGTCAGGTGATAAGAGTCTTATGAGGGCTGGTAAGATGTTTGTGGGGTGGCGGATGGGGGTAAGGATGAGTTGAGAAAGAAGATGTGACTCGGAAGTGAAAGGTTGGGGTAGGGGATGTGATTGATAGAAGGTACAGCGTCTACATTGTCCCCATCGTCATCTCTCTCTTCGGAATTTTCTCACACATTATTAAATTAATTTAATAAGCATAATTAATTAAAAAACTAAAACCTAAACTGGCATGAATTTGATTGTTTTGAAATCAAGATTGGAAGCAGGTAGTAATGGCATTTTATCAAGCCATTTACACTATTCAAGAGCAGAAGGCAGCGGTTATCAACCTTTTCACGGTCATACCCCCTTGGCACATGAAAATTTGTTGTGCCCTCCCCCCATTGCAAAAACAGACACGTTCAAGACCCGAAACCAGGAAAAGCTTCGATTTTGTTAAAACCACGAAGGGGCGCAACCGTTTTTGGCCACTTGCACTTTTCAGGACACACAAAGGCAGTGGTGACGTAATTGAAAACTCGTAAGTGCAACGAAGAGCCTCTTAATCCGTGAACCACGGTTGACCGCCTTGGATTCGAGAAAATTGACCGAAATGGCAAGGCCAAACACATTTATGACCACTTTTATAAGGTCAATGACAGCCCCCTTCGGTGCATTTTGATCGGGACCTACCTACCAGGACCGTGGAGAGAATATTCCAGCCCAGGGACGAAACTCAATGAGGCCCTTTTACCTGGGTGAGTAATAGACCCAGTGCCAACTCCAAAACTACCAAGAAGGCCCCAACACTGTACAATGACCCCGTAAGGCCCAACCAAAGCCATGGTTCGACCACAGCGAAACTATAACTACAGTAGAACCTCCAACGACAGCAACGTCTTAAGCAAAATGAAGGTCCAGCCACAGCCAAGGTCCAACCACTGCAAAGGTCCAACCACAGCAAAGGTCTTAACCAAAGCAAAGGTCCAACCACTGCAAAGGTCTAATCACAGCTAAGCTCCAAACAGGGGTGGGCAAGATACTTGAGTATTTGAAATACTTCGTATTGTAAATACAAAATACGTATTTTGTAATTGTATTTAAATACTTTTGGAAAAGTATTTGTATTTCTGTATTTAAAATACATTTTTGAAAGTATTTTGTATTTCACACTCAACGAAAATACAAATACAAATATAAACACTTTTGATTTCAACGTTCTTTAGTTTCCACTTCTTCGCCACCATTCACCAGTATAACCTAACTTAGTGACACCACATTTGGCACAAAAACCCGGTGTAATAACAGCCTTCGATTGACGTTTTCATTTTTCGAAAAATTGGAGAGGGAAGGGTAGTCATGGTGGGAGGTGGAAGTTCCGAATTCCTTGTTAGCACAACTGCCGCAAAAATGATGCTAGCGAATGGAAACTTGGCACAAAAATGGATCATGCAGAGCCCTAGCCTACAAGTACACAAAGCTGTACAAGTAAACAAAACTCGTGGCAATTATTGCGAAAAACAACGCTAATTAGAGTTTAAACTGGACCAAAATGGCAAATTCACAACTCAAATGGCGAAAAATCGCCTATTAATAAAAAAAAATGCACTAAGAGAATACATAATGTGCTAATTTGCTGCAAAATTATCAGAAAACGCTATTTCACAGCTGAAATGAAGAAAAATCAATAATTCGCGGCTGAAATTGAGAAAACGAAAATCTGTATAGCTTCTGAAAGAATCGAGGCTCAAACTGAGAAACAGCGCTAATCAGTAGAAAAAAATTGCTCACGCGGGCTAAAACGTAAAAAAACTACGCGGCTAGAATTGACAAAAATATTAATTAGCGGGACCAACTTTAAGGAAAACACTAATTTTCAACTCAAACTGAGAAAAAAGTGCTAATTGGCAGCTAAAAAATGGCTAAACTGCAGCTGAAAATGAGGAAAACGCCAAATCGTGGTTAAAATGGAGGAAAATCGCCAAACAAACGAAAGAATCCCTACTGCACTGCTAAAATTGATTAAAAGCGCTAACCCGTGGCAAAAATTGGTTAAAGTTGTAGCGTGCCAACAGCTAACAAACCTCAATTTTTATTTTTAAAAATAACAAATATTATGTTAAAAAAACAACATAAGTCAGTTTGATCGCGATTTCGTATTTTCCCAATTTTTCATTGTCAATATAAAAAAGATCTCTAAATTTTTCGTTGGCCGTTATTTTGTGTACCGAAGAGAGCGCGACCCACAAAGTCACTAAACCTTGAAAAATTGACAAAACGCAAATGCGTAGCTTCTGTTCGAGGCTAAAACTAAACAATAAACGATAATCCATAGCAAACATTTAAGGAAAAACGCCAACGTGGGACTGAAAAGAAAAAAAAAAAGCAGCTAATATTGAAGAATTCACTATAATTAGCCTGTCATAAATAAATAGAAACTCTCGTTTTCAGTTCAAATTGGGAAAAAGTGTTATTCCCGGCTAAAATTTGAGGAAATCACGAATTCGTGGCTGAAAAATTAAGGTAATTCGCAAATTCACAGATTAGAAATGCTTCAAAGCAGCTAAAGTTGAAAAAAACGCGAATTTACGGCTAAAATTGAGGAAAATAATCGCGGATAAAGTGTGTTGGAATTTCTAATTCCGCCTTCTGACGACAACTTTGTGGCTAAAATTGAGGTAAACGGCAAATTCATGGTTATAAGTAAAAGAAAAAACACTGATTCACGGCTAAAACGGCTGAGATGAAGCCCTATTCTACATATAATTAAAATTGAAAAAAATTACTAATGCGGTGCCAAAATGTATAAGAACCCGCAAATTTGCGACTAATATAGAGAAAATCAGTAATTATTCTGGCTAGAATAAAGAGAAAAGTTAATTGTCAGCCTAAATTGAAACAAAAAGTGCTAATTCACTGTCAAAAATGGAAGAATTGCCGATTTGCAGTAAAAATATGGGAAAACGCCAATTCGTGGCTAAAATGAACAAAATTCGCTAATACACGGGCTAGAAATAGCTACTGCAGTGCTAAAATTACGAAAAAGCGCTAATTTACGGCTAAAATTGAGACAAATTTAAATTTGCGTCAAAAATTGGAAATACGTTAATTCGCGGATTCCTCGGGAGACTTTGAGGCTAAAATTGAGACAAAGCGCTAATTTATGGCTAGTGAGAAACTCACAAATTCGCGGCTAAAACTGAGACGAAATCGCTATTCCGCAGTGAATGGTTACGGTGAACAAAAAATGCTAATTTGTGGTATTCATTTCGAGAATTTTAGGCTAATGTTGAGTAATTTTCAGCTCATACTGAGTAAACCGCTAGAAAAAATCGCTAATTTGCAGCTAAAATTGTGGATACGCCAACTCGAGGAAAGTTAAAGAAACATCGCTGATTCACAGGATACCAAATCTACTTTGCTGCTAAAGTTGGGGAAAAGCGCATATTTATGTCTTTATGGGGTCTTTATGCCTTGGGGGGGGGGGGGGGATTACCTCGCTAATCAGTTGCTAGTTTTCGGCGAAAAGCACTAATTTGCTGTTAAAGTTGACAAAAAGCACTCATTCGTTGCTAAAATGGAGAAATTCGCAGTTTAAACTTGGCATAAGCGCTGTTTAGCGGATAGACTGTGGAAATAGCGGTAATTTGCCTACAATATATGGAAAAGGCCATGGCTAAAATTAGGAAAAGGCCTAAGAGGTTACCAATAGAGGTTTTATGCATAGTTAGAGACTTTTAGGGGCCTCTTGAAGATTTCCGCCCCGGGCCCCGATATAGGTCCTCCAGTGACCTCACCTCCTTTTCAGCTCACGATCCACCAGTGCTCGCCGGTTCGGTACTAAATACTTCGTGACAACTTGCCTACTTTTCTTTGCGCATCGCGGTGCAGCGCCGTTTCGCGCTGCTACATTTTGTCAACTTGTCTATTGAAGGACCTGATATTTTTGAATTATTTATTTTTCGTGTTTTTCGCACTATCTGCCGTCGAAATCGAATTTTTGAAAAGTATTTTAAATTGTATTTGTATTTTATTCAAAATACAATTCAAAAAGTATTTGTATTTCAGTATTTAAAATACATTTTTGAAAGTATTTTGGGCTTTGTATCAAAGTATTTTGCCCACCCCTGGCTCCAAACCACAGTAAAAGCTCCAAACACAAAGAAGACCCAACCACTGCAAATCTCCAACCACAAAGCTTTCCCTTTTTATCTTCCTTTTCTTGATTTTTGAAATCCGGGCGCCCAAGGAAAACCGGGCCCGGGGATAAAGGACCCAGTGCCCCCCCCCCTCTCGACAGGCCTGACGAATGCATTTCTCAATTATTGATTATGGGCTGAGGGACTCAGAGGCAGCGTAAAGAAACAAAAATGTGACGTTCCTGAACTTTCCTATATTTGTATGGTTGGTCTCAACCTTTAGGTCATGGGGACAAGTTCACGCCCCCCCCCCCTCGATCCGGGTAGGGCGCTTCCCAGGTTGAGAATCACTGGCTTAAGGGGTGGGAGTTCTGGCCTAATTTACGGTAGTGAGGCGTGTGACGTCAAGAGGCCGACACGCCCGCTTCTTTCCCCTGACACAATGGATTGGCGTCCGGGACCAGGAGTATCATACCGGTTTTGTGTTATTTGAATCCTGCGTTTCCTAAGCCTTCTTTAGATTGCCGAGTGACATCATCACCTTTGCCATTCCATCATGTTTATTTTCATAAAATGTAATTGCTAGCAATTTATTGTCCGTATGTATCACACTCGTTAAGCCTTGTAGATCAGTGAGAGACATCCTCCATTCAGTGGGGGTGATTATTGTGTTCATCGATAATTTAGAAAACAATAAAAATCAAAGACCGTTAAAGGGGTGGGAAGGGGTTCTCAGATCGCTCCCTAAAAATCCAACTTCTCGGGGGTTTCTCGCCAAAAAAAACATACTTTTGGCATCACTAAAACCCGAATTTCGCTGTAATTTCGCGGGGCCTATTTAATTAAAAAACCAAATTTTAGGATTTATCTCGGCAAAAAACCATTTTCGAAGGTCAGCGTTTGCGTGGTTGGCTTATCCAGAAACCGATTTCGCACACTAA
The DNA here is from genome assembly GCA_038030265.1 of Corythucha ciliata. Classification (NCBI taxonomy): domain Eukaryota; kingdom Metazoa; phylum Arthropoda; class Insecta; order Hemiptera; family Tingidae; genus Corythucha; species Corythucha ciliata. Next base: position 41,919,891 of record CM075938.1, on the reverse strand, counting down.
CGTGCCTGACTCACTTACAAACCATTTTTCGGGTTTCACGCTCTCTAAAAACCAAATTTGCCGGTTTTTCACATTAAAAGACCATTTTCGCACGTGTGGATGGCTAAAAATTGAATTTCATAGATTTCTCTTCTTAAATAGCCGATTTCACGGATTTTTTTTTTTTTTTTTTAAAAAGAGAAAAAAAAAACATGTTTACTGTGTGTCTAGCTCACTCGCCGACTTGGCTAAATGAAGAATACAATTTTCACGAATCTGGTTCACTATAAAAAACATTTTCTCTGGGTTCCACTCGCTCAGGTCCCACTTTCACAGGTCTGCCTCGCTAAAAATCAATTTAGGTGATTTGTATTGCCCAAAGAGCCAATTTTACGGGGTCGCCTCATTCTAAATCCAATTATGATGCGGATTATGCTAACTAAAAATGACATTTTTGCTATTGATGGCTTTCATAAATGCTCCACCGCAGTGGCGAAGCGTATGAGGGGGTGGTGGAACGGCCCGCCCCGGGCATTACTTCAAATGGGGCATCAACGTGCTGAGGTTTTTAATTTTTTCAACATGAATATGTTCATAAGAACGGGGCACAGTCAAGAATTCGCGTGACTCAAAAAAACATAAGGCGCGTTCGTTGTTGGCTTAAAGCTGCGTATACACTTGCGAGCCAAGCCTGAGCCGGGGGAAAACTGTGAGAATGGGACGAGCCGAGAGCTGCCGTATGAAGTGTATTTATTATTTCTCAGTGGTAGTTCTGACAGAGTCGCGGGTGCGTTATGGCCTCGAAGGATACTATATCGCTCTTTGTTATGAGCGGTGCGGCGTATTTAATGGCTAGTGTGGAGAGCCCAAAAAAAAGGAAGTCGCGTCGTCGGTGGTGGCAAACGGATTTGTATCGAAAAAGAAAAAAATGGGTTTCGGGTCCCATAAATTGGGATGGTTTTTGTAGGCCTCAATTAGAGAAATTTGCCTCTCCTCTGACCATTCCATTACGACGGCGACAACGACAATGGTGAAAACAGAGAAAAACAAAAAACCCGGTAACTGAAAAAGGGAGATGACAAAGTTCCCCTCAAAGAAATGCCCCCTCTTCACCCTTTTGTCTCGAGCGCGCTCTGAGCCTTCTAAAAGCCCGTCCCAACTTGACGAACCAATTCCTTTGATGTTGAATGAAAAACCGACAGCAGATGGAGCCTAGTACGAGAGGCTCGCGAGCCGCTCGGCTCAGGCTCGGCTCGCAAGTGTATACGCAGCTTAATTGACCAATTTTCTCGTGATTTTCTCAAAATCGAGTTCCGTGGCGTTTGTCCTTAGCCTTTCCCCTGCGTAGCTATCGAGTGAGAGAAGGTGCCATAAAAACCACAAAAAGGTGCCCCGAAAGAAGAGTCTTGGCGACTGGCCAAGCTTTTGAAGAGGTGAGTCAGAGAAAATAAATTGTTGGAGAATCGAATCCGCGAAATTCACGCTCAACACTTACATCAGGTCTTACATAATGATCTTCACTCGTGGCCCTGGTGGATTAGCTTACGCTGTGAACCACCAAGTAAATTGTTTTCTAGAGTGAACCAAACCTGCGAAATTGGTTTAGTGAATAAAATAAACACGCAAAATGGATTATTGAAAGAGCTCAAAACGCAAAATTCAAAACGCCTAGCGATTTTTTAGGTCGAGAGCAGTCATTTCATCAGCACTGGAAAGCATTGCAGTAACCGTTAGGCGGTGGCGATGGTGAGGGGGGGGGGAATCGATCAGATAGTACGTTAAATCCCGCGACTGTGCCAGTCTGTCCATTTTATGGGCTGTGATAAGTCAGTTTAGCAATTTTTAACGCTTGAATCGAAAGTTACTCTATCTGTAGGCCGCGAATGATCTGGGTTTTTGGCTATTCTTAGCCCAAAAATTGTCAGTTTAGTCACTTTTAAGAAGCGAATGGTTTTTTTAGCCACTTTGGAGCACAAATATTCAATTTGACCATTTTTAGGGCGTGGATATCGTTAGCTTATGCATTTTCATGGCGCGAATCGTCAATTTAGCCATTTTAGCTTCAATTATTTTCTACCCCTGCTAAGGCACTATAAAACAAGAGTACAGAAACACGCAAATCGGCGCCATACTTGGTCCCTCATATGATTACGATTATCACCTAATCTCATTGATAAGTAGGGCATTTTTATTTATTTCGACCGCATTCCACGTTTGTTTGTTGTTACGATGACAATTTTTTCATTCATTATATATTGTGTTTATCATTCATTATATTGTGTTATATTGGTTTACGGGGTGGGGGACCAAATATGGCGTTGAAATCCGTGTTGCTGTACCTGTGTTTTAAAGACTCTCGTCTCTACTCCTGCTAGAGAGCAGCTAGAGAAGCGCTTCGAAACAGACAACGCTTTTTAACAGACCATAGATGAATTTTCAACAATTCAAGTTATAAAGGTCTCGCTAAGGTTAATTTCTGAATAAGGGCCCGTAACATTTGTCACCAAACAAACATTTTTGCGTTTCAATCTAGTAACGAAAGACCAATCGCGCGAATTTTCCTCACTAAAAAACAATTTTCGCGGGTCTGGCTCACTAAAAATTCATTTTCGCAGGTCCCACTCGCTTAAATTCTCACTATCACAGGTTTTTGCTAGCTAAAAACACAACTTTACTTTGCTATATTATGGATTGGGATGGGAGGGGTGAGTTTTCAACGTGTCTGCACCAGGAAGACTTTTGGCATCTTCGGAACCCTGAATTTTTGCTGCTGTTGGTGACGCTAGGGAAAATTGCTGCCCCTTCTGCCCCTGACATTATGCGACCTTCACAGAGATTCTGGCCCTTTCCTGAGATCTCGCAAGACAACTTTTTGAGGACTATAACTACTTGACAGTTAACTGCTGTAAACTTGACAGTTTACAGCCTTGTGAGTTTCAACCGAGTAAATTTCGTTCATACGATGGAAGGATCCGGTTTGAGCGGGGCTAAATTGCTTTGTCTGGCAAAAAAAAAAAAAAAAAAAAAAAAAAAAAAAAAAAAACATTTTCACGGGTAAGGCTCTCTAAAATACCTATTTCGCGGATTCTTCTTGCTGAGAAACCAACTTCACAAGATTGAGTCACTGAAATGATCCATTTAATCGATTATGTAAAAGCCCCAATTTTGCCAATTTTCGTGGGCGTTAGCTCTTTAGAAAGCGTCACGTCCGAGTAGTCTGTAACGACCTTTGCCGCCTAATTTCGCCAGCCGAGTGGCTAGGCCGAGTACTGTCCTAGGTGATTCTACACTTGGTTTTACTCGGCCGAGTACAAAGAAATTCAATGAAATCAGATGAATCACTGTTGATATCAACTGCTGCAAATTTTATAGTACTTATGCACCAACCACAACCCTTCGCTTCTGTCACAAAGTCACCCCCCGCAGGCAATTTACATTAAAGCCTCTTCCTTAATGCCCTTCGCTTGTAATTAGTAACTAATTAGAGTACAGCTGTCGTAAGTTTGGTCCCCGCCAGCACTATTCTCCCGAGCGCCTTTCCACGTATTCATTCCTCCCCTACCCTAAAGGTTTTCGCTTCTGCTTTTTCGACGGATCTTTCTACTTCAACACCTGCCGCTAGCATCAAGATTCAATCCGTTTTGTGATGCTTAGAGGGACTTTGTGGGTTAGAGGACGTAGGCAGTAGCTTCTCAAGGAACTAAATGAAATCGCGAATTTTGTTTGTTTAGAGAGCATCAAAAGGAGTCAATAGGAGAATAATTTGGTTGTTTAATGGAAAGTTAAGTTACTTTTAGTGGCATTTTTGAGAATCTTTTGCCTTTTTATCATTGATTGGGGAACGATGTAGGTTTCAGGGGGCACATCAGAGAGAAGAGGTTTTGTCGACTTATCGTTAGAACGAGAGATTCTAGAGGCTCTTTGCTGTAAAAAATTATGTTACTTAACAATCTTACCGATGGTGGGCCACTAATGCAATTAGGTCATTTTTGAAGTTCTCGCCTCATACAAAATCAAATATTTGCTTTGTCGTGTCGGTCTCCTTCGCATTTTTTTTTTTTTTTTTTTTTTTTTTTTCGGATTTGTTGTTAGGGGCTAGGGGATTCTCTCTGCAGTTGTGATCGTGAAATGTCTCTTGTGGGCTTCATAAAATGCTGACCTAGAAATAATTTTGCTCTCCTTTCATTTCCTTTCGAAACAAAAAACGTTCTCCCATTCACGTGGGAAGGTTTTTCCTCTTTTTGAGGAAAAAGAGTAATTAAAGAGGGGAAAAATTATGTGGATGGAAGCTAATGCTTAGAAACTAGAGAACCATGAAAAGAGTCAGGCGTATACAACGCAGGGTGAAAAGAGGAAGCCGTGTAGAACTACCCCGTTGGCTGAAAAGATGTATTCACGTGTAAATCCTCCCTTTCGCTCACCCTCTCTGCTAACTCTTCTAGTCACATTCATTCGCGAGCTCCTTTTCAGAATACAATGTCAGTCCCCGAGGATGATAGCGTTGTAGTGGTAAGAGAAATAGTGTCGGTGTATGGTGGAGAAGGGGGGAGGGGGGGTCTGCCCATCCAAAAAAGCGTGTCTTCCAACCAGGGATCTCTTCGTTTTCAGTGTCGAAAGAGACTGAGAAGTTCCCCAACTGCACCCCGCTACCCCCAAAAAACACATCCACCCCTCAGAACTGCTTCTTTTCTTTCTTCCTCATCCACCATCCCAAGGACCTTTTACAACTTGGGTTGACGTCAAATTGCTAGTAATTAATAACCATCAGGAGTAATTAAGGGGGAAATCCATTAATAACACTAGGTTCTGACTTGACATGACAAGGGAGATGAAAAACGCCGGGTGGGTCAAATGGAAGCGAGGCAGCGTGACGGAGTGTGTTTTGCACAAAGCCTTTGTTCTTATCCACTGACGTGCTTCTACAACCTATCTGGTACAAAACCAGACGTAGCCATGATCCCCCTCCTGGCGTTCTTTTTCCTGCGATTTGGTGCATAATTTTAAACGCATTTCCAAGCTGAGTGAGAAGCAAAGTGGGGTTTCAAGTTTCCGGTCAGTAGTTGTACAACTAACGGGGCTATCAAGTGGGTCTGTCATCGCTTTAGCAAAAGCATGGTCTTTCCCATCCCTCTCGCCCCTTTCGTAAGACAGTACATCTCTGGGTTTAATCAAAGCCTGTCAGAAGTGTTGAGAAGAGAACGGCAATCAATAGTAAGCAAAGCTCTCACAGCTACATTTTATAAGAGAGGATTTTAAGAGTGCATTTTATACCTGAAATCAAGGCCCAAAACCTCCTCACATCAACATGACTTTTCTGCTTAATTTTAATTTTGTCAGCCTTGACCCTTTCAAACCTCATCCCCACCAATACCTCCTGCTCAGAAACACCACCACTATACAAAAGCCTACAGCCCTTCACACTTCTTTTCTCTTCCGTAAGTGTAAATAATATAATGCGCCTCTCTTTTATACGCCTAGTCGTACTTCTTTTCTTCTCAAATGTTTCTTTCCATTTCCCAGGGTTCCTTTACTCATTCTCTCTCACTCGCTCCACTCAAGTACTGTGTATTTGAAAAGATTTCCTCTTTTTTGCGGCACTTTTCAAACAACGATTTTCCTCTCTTTCCCACCACTTTATCGTTTTTTTTTTTTTTTTTTTTTTTTTGTATAAAGAACATTGCTCTCGGTCTGAAATTTCATTTTTATGACGTCGTTCGTTAGATTGCTTGTAGATTGGCTTCATATCACCGTTAATAGAAAAGGAAGCCTTTTAAGAAAAAAGAAAAAGAGTGTCCTCAGAGCTTTACCTTTTTAACCAGTCGAAGAGGGGGAAAACACGTGTCTTGGTTAGAATTGAGTTACCATTTAACCCTTTTACTCCCCACCCATAACGCTCTCAACGCCCATCTAAAGCATCCCTAAGGGTGTCGTTTTCCTCCGAAGGAGAGATGTTGGGGGTTTGTGGCACTAGGCTGATAGAGTGAGACAAGAATTGGTTAAAAACAAAAAAAGTAAGGAGAGGTTAGATTAGGCGGCAAACCCGTAGCTCCCTCGCCACTAACCTATCCCCCCCCCCTTCGAGGTCCCCTAGTACTGTTTACCCAACAGTAAACTGCCAAACGTTCCTAACTCAATTAACTGGCTTACAACCTTTTACTCCCCCAGTCCCTCCGCTCAACCCAATCATCTACCAGCCACCAAAAAACACTCGACCTTAATACTTCTTCCGAAGAAGAGGCTGTTTGAGAAACGGAAAGGTGGTGAGGTAGCACGTTGGGTGAGGGGGGAGCCTTAATTTTTGCACCTTTTCCCTTTCGAACAAACTATGTCGAAGGGAAACTCACGGGCGTTAATTCTTTAGGCAAACTTGTGAGCTACTGGGGTGGAGTGGTGGCAAAAGCTTTCCGGTTGGGAGGGAAAAATGGAGACAGTGAAGAGTCGACTTTTATTTAATGGCAACTTTTATAAGTGGATTATGGTAGTAACAACGCGAAGTGGGGGGGGGGGCTGTAAGAAGGCAACCTGGTAACGGTGCTTAAAAAAAAAAAAAATTAAAAAAAAAAAAAAAAAATTGAATAAAGTGATCAATACTCCGCGGACTTTTTATTTTGTCAGCACGTTAGTCTGCATTTGTTCTACAGGAAGGAGTGCCACAGGCGGACGGATTTGAGAATAACACTAAGCCACTGTTAACAAAAAGGAAGTGGGAAGAAGTCGTTCAAAATAGGCGGACATGGAGTAATGGTCAGTGAAACAACCAGCACGTTTTCATTGAAGGCGTTTCTCACAGCCGAACTTCAGCGCATTACCTGACCGCGATTCAGTATTTTTCTCGTGCGAATTGGATGAGATGAAACTGAAGGATAAGTCGTAGAGATGGCGAATTCAATTTGTATCTCAGGTATAGAGGATTTTTCTCTTTTAGCCATGAATTAGCCCTTTTTCTCGATTTTACCCAACTTTGTCCCCAGAAACCATGAATTCGCAGGGCTTTTTCTCAATTTTAGCCACGAATTAGCGCTTTTTCTCTATTTCGACTGTGGATTACCGTTTTTCGCTGTGAATGAGATTTTCCCCCTTTTATTCATGAAATTGTAGTCTGTCCACTTGAAGATGGACTCTCGCCCGCCCTTGAATTTAGTGTACTGAGCTTTCCCTTTGCCCCTTCTCCTAAAAATAATGCACCGGGAGTTCTAATTTTGGACCAAAAATGATCACTGTGTAGCGTCTATACGTAACCATAGTGCCTGCAGTAATAGTACATTTCGTGTCGAGTACGGAAAGTGAGAAATATCGTGCGAGTGTATTTAGACGCTCGAGGTGCAGCCGATCAGGGAGTCCATTACACGAGCACATGATATTTCACTTTCCGACGAGTAGCGAGCGATATTTTTCGCTCGACAGTTATTCAAATGTTCCTAAACATAATTGAATTATGGGAATTTTAAAAAATGGTCGTAGTTAAGTAGACTGGAGACATTGACAACTGAAACGCCGCCAAAGTATAAACAAAAGACAGGAGGAACTATGAAACGCAATTTTCAGTTGTTCATAGCGCACACCCGTGCGATATTTCTCCTTATCCTTTAGTTGATGATAATGACCCCTTTCGAGGGAGGTTTCCGGTGCAGTTCTCCTTACTTTCTGTTCAAGTCGCGCTTAAAAGTTTTTTTGTTGAGTTCTTTAAATTAGGTTCGTTCGTTTGTCGTTCAGAGTAGTGGTGCAGGTGTAGTTCGAGCAGTACGGGATTGACGTCATTTCGAAAAGCAAACGAACGCTTTTCGAGCAAATGGCTAACCTTACGATTTATAATTTATTCCCGCTTCCCAGTCAGAAATGTTGACGAAAGGTAATTATAGAGCTGGTTATAACATTTCGAGCAGCAAGCTCCTCCTAATTTTTCAGTCTAGATAGTGCTGCACTGAACAGTCAGAGATTAACAAACGAACGCTTTCAGTGTACTAGTTCGGGATAGAAAAAGAGCGCTTTTCGGACTGTTCATGCAGTTCAGAGCAGCTCCGGACGAGAAACGAACGAACCTAGTGTGTGAACAAATCGAACTATCGAAATGAAGTATAACAAGTTCGAGAGCCCATCACTAAGTAAACAGACCATAGTTTGTTTCTCAATTCTTGGCAAAATTGCCGAGTTGGCGTTGTTTTTTTTTTCAATTCAGGACGCAAATTAACGTTCTTTATTATTTCAGTTGTGAATTATCGCGTTTTCCCACTTTTACCCATGAATTAGCGATTTTTATGAATGTTAACCGCGAATTAGCACCTCTTCTTGCTTTTATTCGCGGAATGGTGATTTTTCTCAATTTTACTGGAGAATCAGCCTTTTTTCTCCATTTTCGCCCTTAACTAGGGGTTTTCTCGATTTTAGACGAGATTTTTTTTCACTTTTAGCCATGAATTAACGACATTTGTCTTTTAAGCGTGGATTTGGCCTAAGGCACAGCCCGCTAGCGTTTTTATCTCATTTTAACAGCAAATTGACCTCTAAAACCCGGAAACTGCGATAAATTCTTAATTCCATCCGGGAATAATTTTAGCCGCGTTAGCTATCTCCCAGTTTTAGCCGCAAATTAGCGCCTTTCCCAATGGGGGCTAGTTTATTAGGGATTTTTCTCTTTTTGCTGCGAATTTACATTTTCTATATTTCAGCGTCAAATTAGCGGGGTTTTCGCTTTTAGCCATGCATTAACGCTTTCTCTCTATTTTAGCCGAATTCGCCTTCAGAAACTGCAAATTTGCATTTTTTCATAATTGTATCCGCAAATTATTGCGTGAATTTGCGCTATTTCTCTGTTTTTGCTGCGTGTTATCGTTATTCTTCGCGAATTTGCAAAATTGTTTTCGCTTTTGGCCACCTCCGCTCTACCCAATCCTGAAGCAATAGGCGTCTCCCCTGGTTACGCCCTGTCCGCTTGTAATAAGGCAGTAATTTTAGCACAGTTCTGGATAGTAACAACTGTTAAATGTACTGGCGTTGCTGCTCTAGGGAGAGCAATCGGCAGTAAATATCTTCTGGTGATGTCAGTCTCCATCCCTCCAATCCGATGGGCAGGGGCTAATATTGAAGGTTGAATTATAATTAATTTTGAATTATATGTTCTTGTTGTTTATAAACCGATTAGGCCCAGCTAGCTGAGCAAATTTTTACGCGTAATTTCTCCAATTATGCTCTCATTGCTCTCTGCCGCCCTTTATTCTGCCTCCTAAATGCTACCAATTGACCAAGTGAGTTTGCAAAAGACACTTAAATTTCCACTCATTCCTAAATTTTGTTCGTTCCTGTAGCTGTAAATATCATCCTTTCCTTCAACAGCAGCTGTCTTCGTTGATAATCTGATCACCGAAATGCAAGCTCCTTATTCAGCCACCCGGACTATCAGTTGACTTTATCCCCTTTCCCTTGAAACCCGTGTTTCATTCTACTGTGCAATATGATTTCTCTCCTTTCCCACAACCTCACTCATCCTATCGAGGCTGCGTTGTAATTGCCCATTCATATGTGGTACAAGCGACACTGAATCTGTGGAGCCCTGGTGTTTAGACTTAGTATACCCACACACCGCGTCCATCCCAGGCCAAAAACCACACTTCTAACACCTCCCTTCAGTAATGAGCTCATTAAGTGTTTCACTTCGTGCTAATTGCGTAAATATTTGAAATGGTAGCTCCAAATACCGCTCCTCTTACATTGGGTGATGAGGAGGTGTCCCATTCGTTCAGAGTTATTGTACTTAAGATGAAATTGTTTTTCCGTCCTGTCCATTTGTTCAACTCCTTCATATACCGTATATACCTTTTCACATACATAATAATACGTATCCCCCTCCCCCGTTTCTCTTGACAATTATTCCTTTTCATACTCCCACAGTTTTCCGCTCACTCTTTCTTGCTACCTCATTTTCCCTACTTTTTTTTCCTCCTATACTGCACTCTTTTTCTCTCGCCTTAATCCTGTGCCCTTTACAAAGTGGGCTCTTGGGAACGCGGATTGCTCTTTATTTTTTTCTGAAACGAGTTTTCAAAATTACAAAAATAGTGAGGGGGTTATTTGGGATGAAACGTGAGCAACTTTATTCATTAGTGAGGTAACGGTGGAAGAGTTTCATTTTAAAAATAGTTCGCGTTGCTTTTTTATTCTGTCGTAAATAGTTTCTTCTATTTTCTTGACGTTTTACTCGATGTAAAACGTTCCAGACTGATTGTAGTGAAGGGCCGGAGGAAAGTGAGAGTGTGATAAACTATGGCCTAAGGCGCGATGGGTGTGAGTGGGGTTGGAGTTCTTTATTTTATCCCAAAACCTCCTCTAACGAAGAACCAACTTAACCTCCCCCCCTCTTTTTCAGCCCCCCTACTCCTTGAAGTTCAATAGCTGACCATTTTCGCCTCTACGTAATCACCAAGTTAGGGGGTGAGTAAGTTTGTTGGAAGAGAGAGAATCTTCAACAAAGTTGTGCAAAAGGATGGTGAAGAGTGGAAGGGCACTTGAAAAGTTAAGAACCTTACCCCCTTCTTTAATCACTCATCATGCTGGTGATGTTAGTAGGACTGAAATGAAGTGGTTGGAGAAGGATGTTTGTGGGGTGGGGGTGGGAAGGGGCAGAGGCCATTTCGAGGTGTTTTAAAGGCAAAAGATGGAAATTGTAAGCCGAAATACGAATAGCTCCCTTAGTTTCTCACCATGCTGGTACTTGTTGTTTTCAAGTTAGAAGTGAGAAACAAAAACAAAAACATCGATTTTCTTATTTTTTGTTTGCAGGTTTCGGCTTTGTGACGTTCCAGTGTGAAGACGTTGTGGACAAAGTGTGCGAAATTCACTTCCACGAAATAAATAACAAAATGGTGAGTTACTTTTCCGAATATTTTTCGTTAAGTCATGTTACAACATTTCGAGCATTGTTTGCGCGATTATATTTCCTGCCTTAAATGACCGGTTGTTTACTATATGCCACTGCGAGGCGATCCTGTAACTTTTAGGTATCGAATATCCTAACGTACTCACATTTTTCAATGAATATTTTCGAGAAATGAATGAAATCGGGGGGCCTATTCTCTAACAAGAGAGCAAGCTGTGAAGGGGGGGGGGTTGACATCCGTGTTACCATTAAGACCGTGCCCGAAACCGATAACAAAATGTATGAGCGTGTGGCGTTTTTTTGCTGTATCTGATAACTTAAGTTATTACTGTGGAGTTTGTTTTGCGGAGAGGGCGCGATTTTCTAAGGTCATTTTGTCGACGACACGTATGTACTATAAAGTAGGGATTGATCTGAACACAACAAAGTTGTGGTGGGTTTCACAATGAACCCACATCCAGGAAGTAGTAAATAACTTTACTTCCCATAAACATGAATATTTTGGTTGCATAGGCACAGTTGTTTCAATTCATACTTACCATACAATAAAAAATAATACATGCTTAATTTGGTGTTTTGACGTCTCAATTTCTTAGGTCGGATTAAATAACAATGTGTGACGGTTTTGTCCAGAAAGATAGGCCGGGGCCCTCACGACATATGGTGTTGTGCGGGATTAATAGAATTGGCGCTCTTTGATGTAAATTGTAAACCCATGGAAGTAGAGCTTGCGGAACAAGGACTTTCTCACTTCTGAAATTACGGAGTGATACGGTTGAAATGTCACAGCTACGTAACACTAGGTCCAGTGGCGGATTTACTGGGTGGGTTTTGGGGATTTTATCCACCCACCCACCACCCTGCGCTGACCCACAGTACAAACAAAAATCACTGATTCGTGGCTAAAAATGAAAAAACAATACGCGGTGATAATTGAGAAAAAGCGCTAATTTGCCGCTACAAAATTGAAAAAAAGCTGCAGTCCATCAGCAGGCTCAACTATTATTTTTTGAAAACGCCTATTGTTGGTTTCCCAAGAGAACAACGGGACTGAAATTGAGCAAAATCGCTAATCTTATGTGCTTATTTACGTTATTAAAAATTGAAAAATCGCTAGTTCACGGCAAAAATTGAGAAAACCACCTGATTCGCGGCTAAAACAGAGAAAACCATCTAATTTGCGGGTAAAATTGAAGTAAAACGCTCAATCTCAACTAAAATGGAGAAATACGCCAATTCCCGGAAATGTGAAGCTATTGAAAAAAAAAAAAAATAATAAATCTAATTCACGGATACATTTGGCAATCCCGCTTGTACACAGTTAAATTCAAATTCGTCGCTAGAATTTAGTAAACACGGTAACTCGTGGCAAAAATGGTGATAAACGCTAATTCCCATGACTTTGAAGTGAAGAAAACCGCTAAAATGAGAGGGGAAGATATTAACTCGTGGGTAAAACTGAGACAACCCGCTAAGTCCCGTCTAAAATTTAGATAGAGAGCTGATTCGCTGCTAAAATGGACAGGAAGCGCTTATTCGGTGCAGATGATACGGAGCAAAACGATAAATGGTGGGTCAATTTGAAAAAATCATTGAGGAAACGCGGTAATTCGCAGCAAAAATTAGGGAAAATCGCTAATTTATGGCTGGAATTGAGAAAAGGCCAATTCGAGGTTCCTATAGAGGCAAGTTTGCGGCTGAAACTTGGAAAAGAAGAGAGAGATTTATGGTAGAACCCCTACAAAAATAAAATCCTAGATCTGCCACTGACTAGGTCACTGCCTGCTTTAAGGGATGAGCCGGGCGACCGCCCACGGGGACACCAGGTTCCAAGGGAAATTTTGAGGGGCTAAATATTGGATTCAGCCCACAGAAGCGTTAGTCTGAAAGCTAGTTCACAGCTGAAAATGAGGAATAGTATCCTTAAGCGCCAAAAGTTTAAAAGGCACACTATACATTATGTGCTGTTCCACACCAAATCTTTGAAAAGCGCTGACTCGGGACTTAAATTGTAAAAAAAAAAAAAATTTAATTCACAGCTGAAATAAAAAAAAATCGCTGATTCATGCATAGAAGTGACGGTAATTAAAGGTGTAAAAATGCTACTTCGAGGTGGTAGATGAAAGATTCGCGGCTAAATTTACGAATCAAGCTAATTAATGGTTAAAATGAAGAGAAATTGTTAATTCACCAATGACATTGAGAAAAGACGCTGATTCCACAGATAAAATATAGGAAAAGTGCTAATTCACGGATAAAATTACGGAAATTCCATGATTCGCGGCTTCTGAAGGCCTGTTTGTGGCTTTAATTTGTTGAGAAAAAGTGATAATTCATGGCTAGAAGAGATTAAATCTCTAATTCCATGTTAAAATTTGGATAAAACGCTAATTAGCTGATAAAATTTAGACCACATTGATCCATTGAATCCATTGAAATTTAGCCACATTGATCAAACTGCCATTGACTGGAAATCGTATTCGAGAACCCTAGGAGACTTAACTAATCTACGATTACCTTTGAAAACTAATCGAGATATCGACATAGCAGTCGCCGAATTAACTAGGAATATTCAAATAGCCTCGAACATTGCTAGCAGTGGTAATAAACCGACACACCTTGTCAGGAAGTTAGGAAGCAACCTACAATCTCCCAACATGAAACGATTACACTAAATTAAAAGAAAATGCCGGAAACTTTGGCAACAAACCAGATTTCCCCTTCATAAATTCTTCTACAACAGAGCTACTAAGGAACTTGTCAAAGCCCTCCGAGAGGAAAGAAACGAAGCAACGAAACAGAACTTGTCAAAACTGGACCCCGCAGACAGACACAGTCACAATTTGTCAAGATACCTCCATTACTAGTACACGGAAGTTACTATGTCACATCAGAGCAACAAAAAGCTGAACTGTTCAAAGATATTCTTATCGACCAGTTCTTTCCAAATCCGGTTATGTGCACTGAGTCGGATGCGGAAGTATTAACGTAAGTCGACGAGCCCCTGCAACTAACGCCATTCTCGTCATTCTTCTCTCCAGCACAAATTAAAAAAGCGATTGACAGATCTCCCACGAAAAAAGCTCCCGGCTATGATCTCGTTGCACAACCATTGTTAAAGGCGTTCCCTCGTAAAACCCTAGTATTCCTGTCTCAGATACATAATAGCATACTAAGGCTCGGCGACTTTCCAAAAGCATGGAAACACGCGGTGATAACAATGATTCACAAACCTGGGAAGCCAAAAAATAACTTTTGCAGCTATCGACCAATAAGCCTATTACCGCTCTTTTCAAAAATATTTGAAAGATTGATAATACCACATCTTCATTTGCATCTCCACGGAATGATCCCAGACACGCAATATTGATTCAAAGAATCGCATTCGTGCCCACAGCAGCTCCATAGAGTGGTGGAAAAAATTCTGAACGCGCTTGAAAAAAAAAAAAAGAGGTCTGCCAGGGTCTATTTCTCGGCACCAATCAGGCGTTCGACCGTGTATGGCACGAGGGTTTGTTGGCTAAAACTAAAAATAAACTGCCTGACACGTTTTACAGGGTTGTGCAGTCGTACCTTAGAAGACAAACCTTCGTGGTGAGGCGTGGAACTTCCGTCTCGTCTATTGGTGACATATTAGCTGGAGTCCCACAAGGTAGCAGCATCGGACCATATCTATATTTAATATAGTCTTCCGGCTTCCCAAAATCAACCAACAATACGCTTGCTCATTTTGCTGATGACGTGCCAATATTGAGCACGGGAACTTGTAACGAAGTGCACGACAGCCTACAACTCCACGCTTCAGACGTTGAAAGATGGTGCAAGAAATTGAGAGTCCAAATGAATGCGTCAAAATCAAAAACCGTCAAGTTTACTCTAAAACTGAACACCACCACCATAGACTTCCACTTAAACAACCAGATCATCCCAAAAGACCGAACGGAAAAATACCTTGGCGTAATATTAGACGAAAAGCTCACCTGGAGGGACCATGTCAATAATATTGTAAAAAAATTAAAATTCCACATAAAACAGCTGAAATTTCTCTTGGCCAACAATTCTAGAACTCCTCTCCACCTTAAAAGGCTAGCCTACCTCTCAGTTATACGACCGATATGGACCTACGGCTGTGAAATATGGGGATCTGCTGCACTCACACACATACAGAAGGTGCAAACTTTTCAAAATCGACGTAATCAAAAGGAGGTACACACGATTGCACGCTTCGATGGCAACGCATACAAACCTTACCGCGAGGCAAGAAGCTGCGAGCCAACCTCCGCCGCGTGCACAACGACGGCTCAAAAGAAAGCATCACGGCCATCCCGTTCTGTGATCTCATCCAGTAGAGGTACTCATGCGGTGACACAAAAATTACATTTCTGAGATTTCGAACGCTAGTCAGTCTAACATAAAACTTAAGTGAGCAACGTATCTTTTAAGAGCCCAATAATGTGTATCACTCATATTTGAGGCCAGCCAATGGGCTGAAACCTCATTACACGTCTCATGTCAGATAGCATATTATATTTATAGCTATCAAAATCCTCACCTTTAAAAAAAAAAAGACGCTAATTCTCCGTTAAAATGGGCTCGGAAAAACTGGGCGCGGAAAAAACGCTAGTTCACGGCTTCTGATGGCCTAGACCGCTAATTTGATGATTTTCTGCTAATATTCGGTTACAATGAGGAAATACGCTAATTAGGGGCTAAAATCAATAATTGCCGATTATAGAAAGTTAGTTTGAGAATAATTGTTGATCCACGGAAAATTGAAAAAATGACATCGCGTGTTCTCTGGAGACGAATTCGTGGCTAAAATTGAGAAAAGCGCTAATGCGTTGAAAAGCGAATCTTTGCAACCACAGGGATTTGAATTCTGGTTTTCTTTACTAACTTTTATTACAAGTTCTCTGGTAGAGCTCGACGTAGGTACACTATTATCAATATCACTAGCATCAAGCCACCATTTTCTGTCCCATTACAACCTGTGTGAATAGGTTTTAACAGGTTCCCTTAACCCCACCGCTCTACTGCCCACGATTTTCTCGCTTCTTTTTAAATTTCGAGCATTTGCATTGTCGAGAGGGGGAGAGAAAAAGGAAACTTGACATTTCAGAAAAGGTTTCCCTTACGGTTCAAGACCGCCATTTTATTTGCCCAAATAAGGGTGAGCAATGGCTAAGAGGTGGTGAAGGGGGTTCTTTTGTACACCGAAAGGTGACCCATTTTTTTTTTTTTTTACTCCCTACCCTCCAGGTGGAGAAGTCAAAAGTATAAAAATAGCAACACATTTAAGGATGAACAAACTTTTTTTGCTGAATAGTCCTACCCACTGTTGCTATAGGTACATTTCGAGAGAGTGATAGTTGTAATTTAGTATTTCGCGTGCGATTGGGAAGAGAGGGTTAAAGGCTTTAAATCATGGAGGTTGAGATTCCATAATCAATACCTTCAGTTTTTTCAGTTCAACAAGCAGGGGGCGGGGAGTTTCAGGTTACAGGGATGGAGTAAAAGTAAACGAATGCTTTCAATTTATTTTCTCATCTAGACAAAACAAGTTTTTGAATAATGCTATTTCTTGATATCGTGAGTGCTTTGTTTGTGGGAGTGGTGGGGAGAGGGGATTATAATGTATGAGTGCGTGTGGGATTGAGAGAGTGAAAAGGGCGTGATGTAGTAAAAACGAAGATGAATCTGTAAAGACAGGGTTTAGACGTTGAGGGGTGAACACGAAGGAGGGGTGGGTGGGAGGATGGTGTCGTTATATTTGCACTGGGGTTGGGCCCCATCAATCCTTGATGACATTGATGTATGGGCAAGGTCTTCCTCAAAACCTTCAACCCCCACCCCTTCGTCTGATCGTCTATCCGTCCAAAAACCCTTCCTTCAAACATTTCTCATCTATCCCTCATCCCTATATAACCCTTGAAGTCTCTTTTCTTCCTCGACCCCAAACCACGTCAAAACCTTTAGGGCATCGTATCACTATTCAACGGCATCTGTGTTTGCTCTCGTTTTCACGTCAGAGGTACACAAAAAGCAGGAACCAAAAACCCGGAATGGAATGTGGGGCTTGGGGAGTGGGTGAAGTGTAAGTTTTCATGAATATAAAACGGCCTCTCTTTAGCTCAAAGGTGGCACTCATCTTATAACACTAGCCCTTCATTCATTTTCGTTCCCGCTTTTTCGCCACCAGAGATATACTTTTTTTACCCATTCGAAGCGTCCTTAATTTTAGTTGCATACTTAAAAGCATTATCCTGAAATCGCAGAATTACTTATTTATGGTTCAATCTCCACGAAAGGGAAAGGAAGGTTTTAGGTGTTGTTGGGGAGGGGTTGCACCGAGAGATTTTCACCTTGGTGCCAACAAAAGAAGTAGTTTTTTAATAAATAACGAGGGAAAAGTTGGTTGGGTGGAAGCAAGAGAAAGAAAAAAAAGCGAAAGAGAGACTTGGGAAGCAATCGAATTGAATCCCATTCTTGCCTATTTATTTAACAATGCTTTTGCGAAAAGGAGTGGGAAAAAAAGGTGGAGGAAAAACCCAATTCCCCTCCACCTCATAGCACGGTTTACGAAAATCGCTTTAATACGTACTTGGCCCTCACCCTCCTCACTCACCTTCACGAGGAATAAGTTACTTTCTTAATCTCTTCTCTTTCTCCCTCTCGCTCCATCACTGGATTTTTTCAGCTTCCAGTTTTTCCCTTCTTTACACTAATTACAGTGTAAATAATGCAGGAAACGTAGGAGGGGCTTTGATTTCAATTATTTCTAAAACTCGTAATGCTTCCTATTAATTTTGTAGTATTTAACTATCGGCGTGTGGTTTTTCTGGAATAATTTCCATTTTTTACCATGAAGTTACAATCCGTGGTCCAGTTTTGTGACTCAAAACCTGTCTTAATCCCGTTTGTCTTCATATACATCAAAAACCTCTATTAGGCTTCAGGAAGCACGTTGGGTTTATCAGCTTGTCCAAATTTGTTATTAAATTATCATTGTTCGTTCAGAATTTTTACCCTGCAAAACTCGGGTTGGCCAAGATTTACCCTTTTTGTTTTTATTTTAATTTTATAGGTGCACATTTAAGACAGACCTATTTCCCTGCTCATTGAGTGTAGTCGCTCCCCTCACTTTGGCTACGGGCAAACGATATCTAAATGCACATAAGCATAAACTTATTTTCGAAATTATATCAGTAACTACTTGCAGTGAGGTTTTGCTTGTAGAACTGCTTCGATTGATCAGGGCGTAAAATTTTGCATTTTGTAACGTAAGTCATCTGATTTCACCTGGGCCACTGGGTAGCACACATTGGTTCATTCATATTTGATCTCTCTTCGTGCTGCTTGCAATGCTACACCATAATTACGAAACAAAGGGTTTCCCTATAGGCGTTTCTCGTGCGTCAGACACCCTGGTCTGTCAACCACTCGTAATTTGATTTGTTACCTTTAATTATTATCATATTAAAGCGGTTTTGCTGACTGTCCGGTGAACGTTAATCAGGGAGCTGCCTGAGAATTTTCCATTTGACCGCACATCTCTCTCAAGGATATGGCTTGCAAAGATGGTCAAGAGAACAAACACACTTTCAAGTTTTGTCGATTATTTCCCCGTTTTGGAGGTTAGGACCACACTGAGTTCTCTCTGAAGTTGTTGTTTTTGCCTTGAAGTTTCTGAAAGTGAATTGAAAAAGAGGAGGGCATAATTTTATTCGCGTATAAGCCATATTTTACACCCAACAACTTCTCTTCTAGCGACTCAGCCCCCTTTACACCCCTCACGATCCATGAGCCATCACTGCACGAAACTTAGCGTCTTAATAATTGCGGCCCTGAAACAGCAACACCAACAAACAACAACTGGCTTTAAGTCTTCTTTTACCCCTCCTCTCTTCACACCCAACTAGTCTTTTGTCCTTTCCTCTGTAATTAATTCGTTACGTGAATGGGAGAAGCCTTTAAAAGGAAAGAGTGAGGTGGTGAAAAGTGGATTGTGTGAGGCTATAAGGCGGAGGAAATTGTGTGAACGGGGGGGGGGGACATGTCACCCCTTCCCATCTCATCGACCTTTGCCGTTCCTTTTTCGACCCTTTCACTTGACTCCTCACTTCACCATATCCGAGGAATCAATTAGAGAAGCTGTTCCACCTACAACGTGCTGACTCCTCCACCCCTCGCCATCTAACTCATTATGCCTTGTTTGTAGTAAGTTGTGAGAAAAAGGGAAGATGTAAAAGGTCTCTGACATATAATTTTACAGGCAACCCTTCCCAAGTAAAAAACAACTTGTTTTACTCGTTGTAAATTGAACTACCCCTGCTGTAATTACCCGGAATTGATTAAAGGAGAGCAGAGTTTTTTCTAGTTATACAAAAAAAAAAAAAATGTCAATAAAATTGCTAAAATCAGCGTTTCATTCTGAAAGAGCCTTTGAAAACAGGAATGAAGAATGCTTCGACAACAATTATTGTTATTGTTCCCTTTAAACATGCCTTACGTTTAAGGTTACGTACCTATCTCTTGATAACGTTAAAATCTTAAAATTACACGTAAACTTTTTTTTTATTATTCATTGAAGTCGCGTTTACACGGTGACACTTTTTTACTGTGAACTACGGCTAAATAATCCGACCTTGACGAGGAGGACACGATATTGTACCTTTGGCATTGCCGAATGAAGAAAACAAAACGGGTACGATGTACACTAACGACGTCACTAAAAATAACATATGTGGGGTGGGGAGTACCGGTTTCATTATCACACGACACTAGCGCCGCTATAGTCGTATCGGCGAAAGAATGCGCATGAGTGGTGGGAGGCCATAAGCCCGCTTTTGCCCTCTCTTAACGTGATTCTCTACTTCTCCTCTTATTATCAAACAACTGCAACCAATAACAGAGAGTTTTACCGATAAAATAGGAGAGGCTCCTCTCAGGTGTTGGTGTGCTAGCGGTAAGTCATGTAGGTTTAGGGAAAAGAGAGAGGGTAATTTCATGCACATTTTTCACCGATCCGACTGTAGTGATAGCTACAATCGCCAATGTGGATTCAATGAAATTAAACATCTGTTCCATGATCTTCCTCAATTCTGATTAAACGTGATGCCTGAGTCATTCAACGAAATCCGTTCCTTCATATTGAGCATTGAGATTGAAGTGTGTAAACGGACCTTAAGGGTGGTTTTATCAACCACTGGGTGTCTCAAGGAATAACACTCTGTATTATGACTTTACATTACTTGTCACAAAAAGGCCCGTAGCAACCAGACTTATCTGAGCTTTATGCAATACACTTGTGTGGTGTACGTTTTTTCACCCGCCCTCTCTGCATTGAAAAATATGTTTATGAAGAGAACGCTGCCCTACACTTGTGTAGTGTGCTGAATGGAAATCCCCCGGTAGGGGAGACCGGGGCTTGTTGTCACACGAGCTGATTTTCGCGTTGGAAATAGTTTGGATTGATTGCGCGCACTACCGTAGCTGGCTTTCAGTTGGTTTCCCAATTGGGCATTGTCCGCAAAATGATCTGACGGAAGAATGACCATTTACGAGGGCGATTCTAGATTAGGGAAGTTTCGTTATGAATTTTGAGCTTTTTTTATCCACGGTTCTCGTTGACGGATCTTCTTGGAATCCGAAAATTACTATCAAATTCGACAGATATAGAACCCTCCACTAGATCTATCGAGAGTACTTAAATGAAAAACCTGCTTTTATCGCTGCTGGTGACTGGTGAGTTGGGTTTTTAAGAATAACACTGTGGGGCTGGTTTTCACAACACGTGTGGGGCATGTCACAGTGCGCGGTCCACTAGCACGCGATCAGTGCTTCGAAACACTGATGCATTTGAAAGGTTGTCAACTAGACGCCTCTTATCGCTCCACCGTGACTCGGTAGCGTCCTTGTTACGTCACTTGATATCTATTGACGTATCATCGAAGCACAACGAAGTGAAAAAACGATCCTGGTTGAAAAACTTACGAACGTTTCATGTTCTCCGAAGCACTTGAAGCGTGCTTGTGGAGCGCACCCTCTGTGAAGCACGTGACAATATGCCCCATTGCAATAACTTGGGACTGGAAGAAAACTAGCTTACTTCAGTTTTGGCTTGAAACGAGATCTTGGCTTCACTATGAACTGCCGCCAATGGACTCACGAAACGTGCACCCCAGGTGATCCGTTCCCTCACCAATTGAACACATTGTCACCAATGTGAATCTGAATAAGAAGAAAACGCCGCGATTCCTAATACGTGTGCACTTCATGATACTTTCATTGAAAGTCTATTCGCTTGACGTCTTTAGCTTTCTAGTCTGTTTGAATCCACCACGCTCGTCTTGGGATCGAATTTGACTTGATTTCAGTCCAGTGACAACAATGTTTTGGAACCAACCTAAATTTCGGTGCAGCACGGACCCGGAGTTTAACGTGAATACGTTTTAGTTCGTTTTATTCAAAAAACATTATTATCCCGTGTTTTTCATGAAAAAATCCCCGACAGCCACGTCCCACGCACGACCACGTGCCTATCTGGCCTTTTACTGAGCTTACACTTTCTGTTATCTTTACTTGAACTAGCAAGAGATTACTGTAGTTTTGCCTTTGAAAAGCCAAAATACTTAATTTCTTAAAAATAACTGCTCATCAACGGCTAATTCGCGGCACTCAACCATGTTTTGAATTGGCACACACAGTACGTCAACGTGACCCCACCCATGGCTCATGTATCGGAAATGTAGTTGCGTGTATGAGTCCGGGGCGGGGGGGGGGTTATCCCTTGAAGATGCCGCCCGGTCAGGGCCGTGGAGAGAATATTCGGGCACGGGGATGGAATTCAACAAGACCCTTTCACAGACTCCAGTCACCCCCCCCCCCACGTCTCAAACGTTTTTTTTAGTATTTCTTCTCAAACGTTTTTTTTTAGTTTTTTTTAGTATTTATTTTTTTAGTGTTAGTATTTCGTCCTCTATTATTTTAAACCAGAAAAATCCCCAACCCCGGCAAAGCTCCAAACCACAACAAATATCTCCAAAACTCAGCAAAACTCGTAACGGCAGGAAAACTCCAAACTAGAACAAAGCTCCAAACCACAGCAAGGTATCAACCACGAAAGATATAACCACAATAAAGCTCCAATCATATCAACGTCCCAAACCACATCAAAGCTCCAGAGCCATGTAACCATAATAAAGCTCCACACCACAGCAAAACTCCAGAGACAAGCTCTAACCAATAAAGCTCCAACCACAGCAAAGCTCAAAACCACACGAAAGCGCCTAACCATAACAAAACTCCATAGACAAGCTCTATAACTAAAATAAAGCTCCAACCGTAGTAAAGCTACAAACCACAGTAAGGCTCCAAGCCACAGCAAAGCTTAAAACCAAATCAAAGCTCCGAACCACAACTAATCTCCAAACCTCAGCCAATTATCAAACACCAGTTTTGCTATTTTAAGGGTACAAATTGTCCGTGTAGACACTTTTAAGGCTCGAATAGTCAAGTTTGACCAATTTTAGGGCGTAATTAGCCAGTCAAACACCATTTTATACCACGAGAGTAGTACTAAGTTCCTCCGTTCTTGGGATGGGGGTAACCAATGTACTTGCGGGGGGGGGGGCGAATGACCATTTTATCGTTGGAAGGGCACAAAATAGCCAGTTTTAGCAACTTTTTGGGCCGCAAGTAGTCATTTTCAAGGCGCGAATGATCAATGATCAATGGCTCCGCAATTGCAATGTTGACCTTGCTGTAACCGCCTATGGGTGCGATACCTCTATACCACCCCAATTCCCTCCACCCACAATAGGCGGGGCACGCGCTGTGAGACCTATTTTGCCACTTCTGCCGCATTGGTCCCTATACTCCCGTAGAACGTATTCACGTTAAAAAAAAAAAAAAAAAAAAAAAAAAAAAAAGTACCAAATGGTATTTGCCTTCAGAAATAAATGTTCCTAAAAATGTTTAGGAACCAACCTGAATTTCGGTGCAGCAAAATCTTAAAAATTATCAAAAGATAACACTTGAAAATTAAAAACGGAAAAAGTGTGACAACTAGCCCCGGTCTCCCCTACGATTTTTTTATATATATACTAAAAGAGAGGAAGAGGATAAAGATGTTATTCCAAAGTTTGTCCCTGAACGGCCCAAGGGGTTGGGTGTTCAATGTGTGAGTTGGAAGAGGGTGGAACGGGAACACAAGAAAATGTGTAGAGAGACAGACAGAACGAGTGAGAAAGAGTGTGTGTAGGAGAGAGAGAAGGATAGAGGCAGGTTTGAAAGGTTTTTCCGTCGAACGCACTCACTCGTGTGAAATGGGAATGGGGTAAAAAGGGGGCTTTAAAAGGGATAGCAAAGTTTTTAAAGGTGATGCCTTGTGCTTGTGCACACTGACAGGTGGTGGGGAAGAGCAGTTATCATCAATCACTCGACGCGAGAGGCAATCAAGACATTTGTTTCTCTTCCCTTTTTCCTAATTATCCCAATATTTAACTCGCCATATCATCGTAGCGAGAAAGCACATTCCTCGTATAGCTTCATCCAACGTAAACAACCTTGCATAAAAACAGTCAACATGGAAGAAGAAAAGAAAATAAAAAAAAAAGGAGAAGATAGACCTTGCTCCATTCTGGACGCCCCTTGGCATACGCCTTGAAGTTTCCAATGCTTTAAAATGTATGTTCTGGTTAATCATATAAACCGGTTCTTGCCCCTACACTTTACCGGCCGTATTTTGACACACGCTCCGACTTTTATAGCATCACCATTTTCAGATGGGTGGGTATGGGCTCAAATTCAAATGTGCGTATGCGAAGCAGAGTGTTCTTTTCGAACCGACAGTTCTGTGAGGTGTGTTAGGGTTCCCAGTCGAGGTTTGGGGGCTTAAAATGTTATGGTTGGCGAGCGGTGGGGGTTTATTATTATTATTCTCAATCACGTATAGAATAAAAAGCAATGCATCACAGAGCTAAACTGTTTTTGCATGCCTCGAGGATTTATCTTCCATCGTCTTGAAAAGACACACTTCGGCTCCTATAGATATCCACGTGATACCCATTTTGACGTTTTTTTTATGTGGAGAACACGCTGTGAACTCGTTTTATTCACATAATTGAATGTTTCTTATTTTATTTATAATATTTAATTTCGCGAATTTCTGTTCGTAGGTCGAGTGCAAGAAGGCGCAACCGAAGGAAGTGATGCTGCCAGCAAATTTGGCAAAGACTCGAGCGGCCGGCCGGGGAGCTTACGGTGAGTTGGTAGTGTCAGGTCGGAGCCCAGTGCGCTACGCGCCGTATCCAGTGCCCGTGTACCCGAACGCGGTACCCGCGCTGTACCATCATCCCGCGTTGCCCAAGCGGCTTCTGTTACGCCCTCAGCCTCCTCCTCTAGCCGCCTATACAATGGCCGAACTCTTGCCTATACCCACGGCCATTGATCTTGCCACGATGTTCCCTTCGATCCCACAAGCGATAGCCCTTTGAGCTCATTTACGTTAATGGAAGTCACCGCGAAGAAATAGATTTTTAAACCAGTAGAAAGACCCTCCAACACCTCTTTAGATCATTGCCATTAGTTTTAGATCCTTTTCTTCCCTACGTCCTAACCCTTATTGTCTAAAACACCAAATCAAGTCAATTCAGTAGTACCTAGACCCTTAGGGTAATACTCTAGCACAACCAAGTCCACACGTATCATTTAAAGACTGATGTAGCTTCTTAGTGAAAGAAAAAGTAGTTTTTAGTGAAGTTAGAAGCCTCGAAAGGAGTAGGTTGGATAGTTCCTAAAATAGACGATAGTAGCCAAAAAATTAGTTCCTAATTACTAGCATTCAGTGGCAATTTTCCTAAATTTTTTCCTTGCCCTAAAATTCCTAGTTTTTGTTATTATTTTATGGTTATTATTTTTGTTACTGTCTGTTGACATTTTTTTATATGTTAATGCCCTTCGAGACCCCTACGAGACTGTTTTTACTCTAAAAGGGTGCCCCTGGTTTTACGTTGATGTTTAATTCTTTTTTCATTCATGAAATTTCATGATGTGGAAGGGAGTACCAAGACATGAGAAGGATGAGAAATGGGGGTGGGTCGAGAATAATTAAATTTTCAGGCTGCTGTTGAACCCTTCCCGCGCAAGATTTTAGAACAAGTAAGTTTTTTTTTAACCTTTGTTTTCTTTATTGTTTGATTTTGTTTCTTTATTTTGATTTTTAAAAAAATCCACCTTCTTCAGTTTTTGTAACCCGTTTGACTTGAAACAAAACTGGGAGACAGCTGCAGTAATTTTGTCGCCAGATAGAGCACTTTTTTCTTTAGAGAGTACGACTCTTTTTATTAGTCCAGACTAACATTAGTATACAATAGAAAAGAAAGAGTCTAAAGACAATAATAATTTTAAAAAATAGTTTGGCAATTACAATGTTGTGATATTTTGAAGTTTCATACTAATTTAGACTCGTCAATTAATTTAGAATAGAATTTGGGTGGGTTGGAGAAAAGAAATTCAAGTCAAACCGTGCCATTTTAGTACACTTAGGTTCTTTAGCTGATTATTTATAGACA
Organism: Corythucha ciliata; assembly: GCA_038030265.1. Taxonomy (NCBI): domain Eukaryota; kingdom Metazoa; phylum Arthropoda; class Insecta; order Hemiptera; family Tingidae; genus Corythucha; species Corythucha ciliata. Next base: position 41,894,469 of record CM075938.1, on the reverse strand, counting down.
TGGGACAAAAGGTAGGATGTTAATATCAACATCATATTTATAAATTGATATAGTTAGCCAAGTTTCAAACAACTCGATTAAATAGAATTTATAAATATTACATTAGATGTATATAATCAACTAATTATTCAGCTTTTACTAATATAATTATGCTAGTCATATAATTCAACTATCTTACTGTTGGTGTTTAATAGAGTAGATTTCAAGCAAAAATAATTAACATTGTTGCATTTAATGTACATACAATATATGGTAGAGAAACAAAATTTAAAGAGAAAGAGATATGTACAAAAAAGATACTAATAACGTTGTATTTGTGTTATTCAAGAGGCTGTGTTTTCAAAAAGACAAAAAAAAAATCGAAAAAGTGTGGTTGGTGTGCGGGGGGCCTTACCCAAAGGGTCCCCTCCACTTAGAGTTTAGTGCATTTTTGCATAACTTTTAGGTTTTAGTTTTTTGGCTTAGTATCCTTTTTTGTCATTCATTTTTCCCCGCACACCCACACCTCCCGAGTCCTTCAAGTTATTTTTGTGTGAGTTTATTTTTTTTATGTTTATTTTGCTTTTATTAGATTTTATATTGTGCTCTTCATTTGCTTTTTTTCATTTTTCTTTTTTTTAAATTGATTTAGAGCACATTATAATCCTCGTTTTGGCCCAATTTATTATGAAATTTCATGGAACATGCGTAATTATCCATATCCTTCCCGTTCCCAGTGTTTTATTTTTAGGTAGACTCCTTTGAACCGCATGTTTTCTAATTTCCTTTTTTTCTGAATCTGTTTAGATTTCATGTGGTCGTTGGGAGCCTTACCGGACGGTGAGTTATTCAATTCAATTATTTCATTTCATTCCTTCAATGCTCGTGATACTCATAATATAATTTTTCTGGTTTTTTTTTTTTCTTCTTCTTATAGGTTTCCCAGCAGCATATGCGGCCTACGCGGCTGGTCGAGGTTACAGCGGCTACCCTAGCTTTGGGCTCCCCTACCCTACAGGTAATAGTCAGCATTCACTGGCTCTCATGTGTCCTCTCCCGTTAGCCCATCTTGATCCCCTGTGCCTTCACGCTGTCCCACTGTGAACTTGTGCCCCACAGCGGAAGACTATGATAAATTAAGGGTTCTTGTAAATGTTTGTGGGTAAGTATTTTGAGAGAAAGACGGTGGGCCGGGGAAGAGAGTCGAGAAGTGTAAAATTACTGGTGGAGAAACGGGGGGGGGGGGTGTCTTTTACAATTGGTCGGGGTAGGGTAAAAATTTACTTCAAGGACTGCTCGCCTCTTCGAAATAAGTCATTGCAATAATCTAGTCACAAATGTCACGAGGCAATGAAATGGCGGTCCAGGTTCTTACGCCCCCACGCCCTGGTCATAATGTTTATATGACTAGTATTTTGATTCGTCCGGTACCGGCAGTAGTCCTCAGTACATTTCCAACAGGCTTAATATTACAAAAACCCATGCATTACCACTAGTCTTCGCCTCATTAATTAAATTGGCAATACTCCGTTCTCGGCTTCCTGCGATCCACCCCCCTTCCTACTATAAAATCGGTGGAAATAAGTCGGGAAGGCCTTTTATGTCTTGCACGATCTAGTAAATTTAACCGTGGAAGTAAAAAAGATAAGAGTTAATTAACGAATCAATTCAAACTATGAGTGACATATTATTATGTTAGGTTTAAAGACGAAATCCAAACAAAAAATAATGCTTCGCTGCAAACTAAATGTATCGTCCATTTCGCTTTACGTCCTTATAACAAATTCTATAAGTAAATTTATGTTGCTCAGGTAAAATGAAAACTTAAAAAATATTGGTCCACATATCATATGTACGTGTCTATTAAGCTTTAATCATTAAAAAACAAAGCCCACCACTTTTCCCCTAGTTAGAACGAAACAAGTTAGGATCTTAAAATCTTCTAGGCTTTTGCTAAAGAATAATGCATAATAATCTTAGGCGTTCAGTCATTTTAGGAAGGTTAAGAAACTTGAAAATAAAAACATTTTATAGGCGTAATGTAGTCGAGTACAAGTAACAATTTTAAAAGAGAAAAACAATAAGATAGCATCGTATTTTAGGAGGTTCTTGGAGAAAAGTAAAACTTAGTCGCAGAAAAAAGTTAGTTTTTCCCCTTGGGCATACAAACAGTGCCTGCATCTTTTTTTATTTAATAAAATCGAGCTTATTTAAGTTACGTATGCAATTTTTGTTGTTTTTTTTTTCTGACTTGGGCCTCCAAGTGCTAAGTCAGATTGTGGTTTTCTATGACTAAAAAATAATTCTTCCTTTTTCGCTCAAATTCCGGGCCTGTGATATAAGTATATTAATTTGATTATCTAATTATTTGTTCTTGTCTGGTGAGCTGTGGGGTTAGGGTTCACCTCAACATCCATTTTTCCACAAGTCGTTTTGGTTCAAGCCCTTTAGTTTCTACACACAATACTTTTGAGCCTAAACTAGGGGCAGCCTTGTCTGTGGAAACCGGTGGCAAGGCTTTTTTTTAATAAAAAAAATAGTAATAACAATGATGGTAATAAGAACATATTACTTTGTTTTTTCCTTGGAAAAACCACACTTTTAAGTTTTTTGATTACTTAAAAAACGTACAAGAATATATTTTAAGAGAAATTGAGTGCGAGTTGTGTGTGAGAGATTTTCATTTATTTGTTTTTTGATTAAAAAACACAACAAATTTTTAAAAGCGCGCTTCAACGAATCTCCACCGTGCTTTATTAATGTGATTTTTAAAGCCCGAAAAACGGACCGTGGAAGTAGTGTTTTGTTTTATTGAAACAAAAGGTCGATCCGCAAAAAAGGACATATCTTGTATGTATACCCAGTGCAATAACCGAAGGGATTATTTAACAGAAAGAGGATAAACTCCGCCTATTTTATTGTGTAATGGAATTAATATAAGAAATATATTCGGAAAAATATGAGGATTTCGTTTTGTTGGAATTTTCAAATTATTTTTGGTCATTATTTTCATTTTCGAATTTTTCACGTTTCATTTGAACTCTCTCACACAACCATTCTGGCTCGTCCATTTTGATTTCTAAATTTTCAATCATTTTTTTTTTTTTAATAACTTCGCCCCAACACGTTTTTACAAGTCGGCAATAAGTGAAGTTTGAGAACCCCCTCTTATTTTTTTTTTATTTTTAATTTTTTTTTTTTATTTTTTTTTAACTTTATCTCATTTTTTTGCCTGAGCGTTACGCATACAAAGTCCGTTAGACACATTCTTATTTTTAGGACTCATTATTTTTGATAATTTATTCTTTATTTACTTATTGTCACGGTAAAAGCGTTGTTGGGTGCCGTTCTCTTACGACTACCTGCATCAACATCCGATTCATGAATATAGCAGAAAAAAGGCTCGTTTTTCGTTGTTATTTATGTATAGGCTGGACTGTGTACAGTTCGGTTCGGCCGCGCGAGACTGTCCCCGCGCCAAGATGTTTGGCCGGTAAGACTTTTAACAAAAAAAAAAAAAATCAAAATACATAAAGGTGAAAAATAATAATAGAAAGCAAACAATAGTGTCATATATATAGTTTGTGTAAATAAGTGTAGAAAAAAATAGTTACAGAAATTATTCTCCAACCCTTTTATTTCTTTCGGTCTCAGCTTGCATGAAACCAACCGTATAGCTAGCCAGGGAATGTAAATAATGGACGAGCCATTGTGGTTGTCAACCTTTCCAACCCTCCGCCTTCATTTATTTTTATTAGTTTCCTTTTTGGTTTGGTCATTTTTGTAACTTGAAAAAGTAAACAACGAAGTGGCCCGATTATCAGACGAGATGAAGATTTCCTGATTCTAAAAAAGGAAGAAGACGCCAAAATGGAAAAAGTTAGAAATGTTTTTTCTCTCTCTCTCGTTAGTTTTTTTTTTTTTTTTTTCCAAGTTTGAAACGGTAGAACGAAGTCTATTTAGCAACAGTCGTTTTAACTTGTATTTTTTTCTTAACATGTAAAAGAAGTAGTCAAATATTTTTTTTAAAAATGAGAAAAAAGTAGCTGCCAAACTCTAGGCAATTTGACAAGAGAAAAGACGCTCGATCATAGTTTTTTTTCTCTTTTTAGGTGAAGTAAAATTAAATGTGAAACTTTTTTGGTGGTATAACCTGGGATTAGAAGGTAGTTACAGGAAAAATGAAGGTTATAGTATTGTTTTCTCATAGAATAGTGTGAGTGTGTGTGGTTCATAACCATTAAAACCCCTTCCTCCTCAAAACCCTTCCTTTTTCTATCAAAAGCCAGTTTTTTTTGCTGATTTTTCGTTAGTAGAATAGTATAGTCTTTAGTATTTTAGAACATAATTGTTTATTAGTTATAAGGTGTTCACAAACAAATTTAACGCTGAATTAGTTATATAGAGAGGAGTTCATCTTTAAACTTTTCAGTAGCTTTGATTGATGAATGAGAGCTCATTCCTTTCTAAAGATGTGCTTTCCTTCATTAATGATTTTTTTAAATGAAAATAATAAAAGCCCCTTTACACATGTAGAGAGAGCCAGGTACCTAAATTTGTCTACGAATGAAAACTGATTACTGCTGAGCTGATGAGTTTTTTCGGTGAAAGAAAGAGGGACTACACCCCCTTCAAGGATAGTAGTGTGGTTGTATAACCCCCAGCCCACCCCTCTCTTCACCACTACACATTACAAACACACGTCGTCAGAACAACACTCCCCTGTTGTGTGGTTGAGAAATCTGGAACAGTCAGTTGTTTTGAACACTCGCACACCCAAGCAGCACACCAAAACTTCTAGCTAACCCACCCATGCGTACACTTTTCGCTGAGGCAGTCTTCTTGATTAATGTACCCCCACCTCTTTCCGTCCTTCAAATCATCCCCTCGCACTCACTCCCATGTGCGCTTTCCCCCTGTGGGTCTGAAGTGCGACAAAAGGGTAGCGGCAGAGCTGACGGGCCAGGGGCGAGGGTGGTGGCGGCGAACACGGTGTCACGCTCTACACAAATCACCCTTTTTCCACCACTCCCTCCGTTATTACGTCTTTCTCTCAGCTTTACCCTCTAGGTTGAGAATTTTCCTTCTCTGTCACTGTTCATCGCTCCTCTTCACCATTCCGCTACCCCTCCTCCCTCTTTTATTTCGTCGCTTGTTTCTTTTTCTCGTTTGGGTCCATTGTATTAGGGCCCTACCTCACCCGTCAGGGCCATCTCACCAATCTCGACCCCGCATTCAACCCGTCAACCTAATCCGTTAGATGGCTTTAGGTGTCCCATTCGTTTGACTGTGTTTCCTCTCTAAACAAACTGACTCTTCGTCGACGGTTTATTCTGGGCGAAAAAAAAATGAAAATATAACAAATGTGGGCTTTTACCTAAGAATGATTGGTTGAAAGGATTGTAAAAATATCAAAAACAGTTAATCGCCATGATTGCGTTGGTATTACTCTATTTTGTCAGAATTTTAACAGAGTGACGCTCAAGTAGCTCTGAGGGTCCTATGCCTCCCCCACCCCCTACGATTGTTAGTTTCCTTTTGTACTTACTGACAGAGGCTTACTCCAAGTCCCTCAGTTATTTCTGTCTGTTCAATTTTGCATATTACTATCCTCATAAAATCGTCAATTTCTGGAGAACTAACACAGCCAACTATGGGATAGAAATCAACGGATAATTTTTCTATCAATTTCAATCAATTTGATAACCAAACGAATATTAGTTCAATAAAATAAATATCCTTCTGAGTCTTTTTCTGATTAAAAAAAAAGAAAAAAAAAAAAACCCCTTCTGACAAAATAGGAGATGGAACGTCACGAGTTTTAAGGGCTTCCATTTGGCCTATAGATCGTGACAAAAACTCTTTTTTCAGTCAACTTTGGTAAAAAATTGTAATTGGCCCCAGCTGTATTTATGACCTCCGCTAGTGTACTATACTATACGCTAAAAGAGTAACTGAGTCGAGGAATCTATCTGATGGCGGTGGCGTAGGTAGGTAATGTTGTCACACGATTTGGCTCAGTAGGTTACACGATACATCTTACATTTTTTTTCTTTCATAAGCCATTAAAATTGGGGTAGCGGGGACGAATTTTTTTCTTATTTATTTCCGCTTGTTTGGTGACTCGCAAATGGATATCCGCGTTATCACTTATTAGAAGTGCTGGGTCATGTGGTTTTTATAAAATCCCAGTTGTCCTCTATCGTTTTCTCTGATATTTCAACCACTACCGGCCTCTCTTACAGAAACCTAAAACATTCACTTGAATCAATAAAAACTTGTTATTGATCGTCCTTGAGAGTTTCCTTGTCATTAGTTAGCCCAAAAATACCTTTTTCTGTGTTTTTTTGTGTGGAATAAAAAGGATGTTTTATGCATTGGATAAAGAGAGCTCCTAATAGGGAAGCTCGTACGTGTATAGTCTGAGTTCTTGGAATGCCTGTAAGCAACGAAAGTTGGTGCTGTAGTGAGGGGGTGAAAGCTACGGAAAAAGTTTCTTAACGACGACAAATAGAAACATTTCTTGGAAAGTCATAAAACACTGCCACCGCCCGTATTTTCCGCTCCAATATATTATTTAGTAGTTTTGGTACACTGTACGGACAGTTGCTGGAAGAATTCTTCATATTTTCTTAGGAAAATGTCAAATCTCTCATATTCCTCACTATAAGAAAGAGAACGCCAGCAGCAATTAGTGCACTGTGTCGATTTAGTGGTCCCGCATAGTTTTGAGTATTAGAAAACTAGTAGAATGGCGGCTTTTTGAGGGGGTGCAAAAGTGATTTTTAATGAAACTTTCAAGGCAGAATCAAAATAAATAATACATGGGAGGTCTTAAAAACGCGAAGAAAGTTTATACAGTCCAGGTTTGTCGGTTAGTCATCGATCACTTCCTAATAAACGGAAAGAAAGAAAAAAAACTTTTCTCCAAAGCGAGTTGTTTTGCAATTTAAATATCCCTTCTTCTTTACAATCTTTCAGTCTGATGGTATTATCATTAATCTACCTCCCTATATAACTCTTTTATATCTTTCTTCAAGAAAATAACAGATAAAGATGTTGACAGAGTTTTAAAAAGACGGGAAAGAAGGCGCTGGATTGCCATTTATTTTATTTATTTATTTTTTATCTTTTAACCCTCTTCGATTTCTTTTTACATGATTAATGAGGAAAAATATAATTTCTATATTTCTCTTAGGTTATTAATAATTCTATCAATTTTTATCTTTCAATTTCATCACCCCCTGTCCTCTTCTACTGTTCATAACTTTTCTTTTATGTATACTTTTCTCTTCGATTTTTCTTTTGGGGAAAACCTGTTTATTAGCATCATTCGCCACCAGGGCCTACGCTTAAAAGTAAGTAAAATCCCCTGAGCATGTTTATGTATTTTCCCCCTACGTGTTGGAAAAAACTCACTTCAAGACGTGCATGTTTTTCTTTCTGTCGGTCACCATTGCATGGATCAGCAAATCTCACTCCGTATTTAGTTTGTAGACACCCCTTTCCTTACACCGCTCTTTCTTTTCAGCGGTAATCAGTCGTCATATTTGAAAGGCCCTTTGATTTTTTTTTTTTTTTTTTTAGTTGATTTATTATGTTTTCACTATTTCTATTATTTTATCACTCCCTTATATTTCATCCAATCTCGCAGGTTACCCAGCCGGCTATGGCTACAGTTACGGAGGTTCCGCCGAACGGTCACCAACAGCGTACTATAGCAGCGGTCAGGGTAACGGTGGTGGCGGTTCAGGCACTGAGGTAAGGCACCAGCACCAGGGTGGCGGCGGTGGTCAAGACTCTCCTGTAGGATCATCGTCGACGGCACGCGGCGGTGGTGGTTCGACGCCATTGCCACCGCCTTCGTCGCGAAAGTACGTCAATTTGTATCAACCGGATGACCGCGTCAAAACATATGTGACAGGTAAATGCGGTAAATGACTGTTGTTTTCTTTTCTTTTTACACATCACTTGATGAATTTTTTTTGTAGATATCCCTTTTCTTCCGCACATTTTCTATACATCTTGCTTGCAAGTAGTTATATTTAAGTCAAAATTTAGTACCGTCTGATAAAATTTGATTCTTCAAATGAACTGATGGAGTCGAAAGGTAGGTTATTACTGAGTACACCCCTTTTACATACACCCCAGAGGAGGTGATGAAATTGGTTTAAAATTGGAGGAGAAGCCCATTTCATGGGTAATTTCACAGAAAGGATCCAGTGACCGTCTGTATTAGTTATTATTAATAAATAACTTCCTTGTACATAGTTACAGTCTAACTACATTCTGATGAACTGCTTAGACTAAAATATAAAAAATTGAAACTTCCTTTTATTATTACTAGAACGTTGTCCAACTACACAGGGTGGTCCGGTTCGAGATGCACACAACCATTTAGGTGAAGGTAAAGCAAAAATAGAATTGAAAATGTCCTATTCGAATGTGCACTTCACTTCGTGTTTTGCATAATTTTTTGAGTGATTGCACGAATTAAGCGAACAATGAACCATGATTTTCCAACTTGTCCAGCAATTTCACTCCCTAGAAGAAGGGCAGTTTTGTAATCAATTTTATACTTACCAATTCTGAAACCAAGTGGTCAGCCATTTTCAAGTTGTCCAAAGTCCTGTTTTCCAGCGGTGAGCTTGGCTGCTAGCCCTTCTTCACCGAATTACCTCGTACCGCAGAAAACGTCTCCAGAGGGTCAAAAAGATTTTGAATATGGATGGAGATGATTTTGATTTAAATTTAGCATGTATAGTGTTCAAACTGAATCCCTTTTGGCCCTAATTGTTCTTCTTCCGCTTCACAACTGAACGGTACAATGCATTTATTTATTTCTTTGAGGTAGAATTCTGCGTTTATAGCAGCAATAATTCTTGTTTACATCGTTGATGGAATGAGAGAAGAGCAAAGATAAGTTATACCTGTATTTTCATTCCCTTCTTTTCTCACACCACTCAGTTTATGTATAGTTGACGGTGGCGGCGGTGGTGGAGGGGGGAAGCACAAATAGTTTGTTACAATAGAAGAGGGGTAGATTTAAAGCCATTGTTTTTAGGAATGAAGGGTTGAGGTTGATGGTGAGGGGGTTCTTTTGTTGTTATGGGAAAGCGTCATGAGTTAAGTTCAGAGTGGTTTAGTCGTGGAAAGAGGGGAGAGATTGAACCTATTCACAGTTTTTGCAAGACAGAGCAGAACAATAGATACGCGTTTTTCCAGGGGCGGTGAGGAAAATATGCTGGATCTTGCCCTGATGCAAGGGGAATTGAAGCAAAATGAGCATTTTCTTCCTTCTGCTTTCCTTGTCATAAAGCCTCTAATTACTAAACATTTATATGAAGTGTCATCCCCTCCCCCACTCTTCATTTTCAAGTGAAAGCCGAAAGAAAAGAGAAATGACTGGAGTGAATGCAGAGTTATTAATCTAGATGAATCATGGCGAAAATGCTTCGATTCTTCCCCCTCATACTAACAGCCAGAATAATACCAATTTATTCCTACTAAAAACTTCATAATACTAAGGCCCGCTTTATCAATTGTTGATTAAAGAGCTGACTAAAAACTTCATCTGTTTCATGATCAAATATTTCGTCATGGTTCGCAGGTGATTTGTCTAAATCAGTTCTTTAAATTCCTTAATCGACAATTGATAAAGCGGCCCTAAATATCAGATTTCAGCAATTACGATTTAAAGTTGATTTCCAAATTGAGGGCATGGTTGAATCTGGTAACGTGGCTGGTTTGTTGGATGTTGGTGGAGGGGTATCGCTACAGTTGTGGCGGATCCATTATCGCCGACGCCGAGTTATAAATGGTCTGGAAACTGGAAAGGAGGCTTGACAGGAGAAGTTGAGGGCAGGGAAAGAGAGAGTGCGAGAACGCAGAACCCTCCACAACCCCCCACACTCCTCACTAGCACGATTGTACAAGGGCTCGCCAACCCCATGTATAAGTCTGCTTACGTTTTAAATGAATTGCGCTACCTCGCTTTCTCTCAACTTCTTCCCCTCGCCGTTTTCCCACCAACGTCAGCCGCTTTTCTTCTTCACTGTTTACCGGGTTGTGGGATTGGTTAGAGTGCGGTTCAGTGGCCGTGATGAAGAGGGGACGGCCCTTTTTTTCCCAACAAACGAAACAACAACAAACACGCCAGTAACGAACTAACGACCTTTCTCTATAGCGTTGGTGTCAAAAATGGGACGGTGGGGAAATAACGAGAAACTCGTCCTCTCAGTTGACTATAACTCTTTTTTTTCTACCCTTCTCTTCCCTTCATCCCTTGAAAGCATGGAGGAGCTTTTACAACGAACTGATTATCCGGGAAAAATCCTTATAATTTGTTATTTATCAGTATATTAAGTAGAAGAAGAAAGCCGCTCCAGGCATTTTCGATTTTTGCAATAACTCTAAGGATCGATTGTTAGTGACAGGGAAGAAGTTGCTATTATTCAACTCTAATGACTCTCAAGAGAAGGCCCTGCTTGTAGGTCAAGGTAATCCAGCTCTCAAATTTGTCTCATTAAAACAATTTAATTGAAAGCTCTATTACCCTGTTACTCACCCTTTCTCTCTCACTACTCAACATCACTAACCTTTTTAATGCTCATTGCTAACAAGCGGTGTTTGTGCAGAGTGGGTGAAGTCCCTTTTCGCTTGATCATCAAGCCCTCGGCTGTGTGTATTCTGGCTCTCTCTATCTCTATGTGTCTCTTTGTATTTGATTAACTTTTAACTCGCCTCCCCGCTCCCTCGACATCCTTTTTACTCACGCCTTTTGTGAACCTTTCCCTCACTAATTGTCTGTTTATGTGTAACAGTTGATCTGACTAACGGCCAGCTAACTCCGAACAATAACACGCCACTGCTAACTCAAGCTTTATCAGGTAACACTAATAAATTTACCCTAGAATAGTATTTATGCGCAAGTGCTTTGCAAGCCCGCTAATTATATATTCATTCCTTCCCTCCGGCTCTGACATACCATATTTATTTGTGAATAACCTGCTTACTAAAAAAATGGAGGGAGGTTTTACAAACGTGAAACGTACCTACCGTACCTCTCTCTATACACATCAGCTCGTGGCTCCTGCTGTGCTGCTGCATTTCCCTCAAAAGGGTTGTGTCATGGTCTTATTACAATTTCATAATTTATTCATTTTTCCGAGTTATTGGAGGATGATGTAGTTGAAGGATGGATGTTGAAATTATCTTCATTGAAGTGAATATCGGAAGATAACAACTCCAATGTGATCCTAAATGGTGAAAAACTCTTAAGCGTGGGTTTCACACCTCTTCACGGGTGCTGTTGGATTTGCAGTTGCTCTTCAGTTTGTTTTTAGTAGTTCAAATGAAAGGGTAAAAGTCACCCACACCTGGGAACCTAGTCAGAATTAGTCAGGACGATTCTGTAGTGGGATGCTGTCGCTAGCTGTGATCGTAAACGTCACTCCGCTGGATGCTCCTACTACCTACCACCTTGCGGGAAGTCGAGCGATGTGACGTTATCATCAACTCTCCATAGCGGTTGTCCCAATGATCTGTCCAGCAGGACGTCGCCGAACTTGGGGACGAACGTGAAATGATGCTGGGGATTGGAGACACCAGACAATCTTATAAATTACACCAAGGGTGCGATCCAGTCTCCGTTTTGACCTGAAATCTTCAGCTATCCTGAGCTAATTGATCCTGCGGTCCCCATCAGCCCGGTAATTGGCCTGAGTTCGAGGCTGATGGACCCACTCCTGTTCGGGAGTAGAGATGATCTGCACTACGATCCCTGGCTTTCGTCCTCTCGACCCGACCTGGTAAAACCGAGTCATGAAGAACCCGGCTCACCAAGGCTGATGAGAATCATCATGAGGGCGAAACGGGGGCTTGTGCTACATTTTGCTACTTTCCAACGTCCAGGGGGGCTATTCTGTAACTTTTAGGCCTCGGATTTTCTATTGAAAGTGATGTGTGACGTTATGAAGCTTCTGTCTATAGGAACCATTCCGTGACCAAGAGAGGCAACGGATTTTTCTTTCGAATTTGCGGAACGAATAAAATATGTGTGCTTTGTCAATGTGTCCAACAGATGGCACCACTTCTCTATCGGAAGTTGGTGAATCTATTTGGTATCGGATTTTTTTTTTATTACGTCATCATATTCCGAAACGGAAGTTCAGCCTAGTTACATAATAGCCCCCCAGGTCCGGAAAGTCTTTGTCGAAGTTAAGTTTCAAATTCCACTTTAGAATTTCTGTCACCAGAAAACAATCGAGGCATTTCCCAAATTAATCTGCCAAGTTTGTATACCAATCTTCTCTAAGAAAAAGCTGACAGTTTGTCTGTGGGCGACAAAATACCATCAGAGGGACCTTTCAGACGACTGACGTCTGGTGACGCCATTCTCCTCGTCTTCAAGTCCAGTTCGCCCCTCTAAACCCTAATTTCGGATATTTCGTTCTTGAATAAATCAATTTTGCTAGTTTAGACCTTTCTAAATCCATATTATGTGGATTATTGCTAAAATAACCTAATTTCACGGGTTCTACTCACTCAAAAATGAAATTTCATGGAGTTTACTCATTCAAAGAAGCAATTCCGCTTTTTGATCACTTTTGAAATTCAAATATTTCACGGATTTGACATTTACAGAATCTGATTTTGCCTCTGGTGCCTTCAAAAAAAAAAAAATCGCTGGGTTGGCTCTTGACTCTTATCCACCCCCTCCCAAGACCCCCCACCCAATATGATGGAGTGCAGGTTCATTTTAAATAGCAATTTTACTAGTATGGTTTTCAAACAACAAACTTTTGCAGGATAGGCGCATCCAAAAAGCAATTTCGCAGATTTGAGTCATTCAAATCCAATTATTCGGTTCTAGCTCGCTCAAATTTTGCAAGACTAGCCGAGAAAACAAAAACAAAATTTCGCCGGCTATCGCTTGCGCTTAAAATCAATTTCGCGGATTTCACTGCCACAAAAACCACTGTTGACCCACTCAAAAAGCAATTTCGCGTGGTTAGTCAATTTGAAAGAGTGAATTCGTGGGTCTGGTTCTTTTCAAAATACAAATTATGTCACAGGGTTGCCCCTTTGAAACCCAATTTCGTCGAGTTGACTCGTTCAAAAACAATTTCGCGGGGCTGTCTTCCTGAAAAATTGAAATGTTGTGGAATTGACCCATTACAAACCGATTTCAAGAAGCTCTCTCGTCCAAAAAAGTATTCGCCCGGGTTTCTCATGGTTGAAAACCAAATATTTCTCCGCTGAACCATTCAAAAATCCAATTCGTAGGGCTGGCTGACTCAAAATCAAATCTCCAGGATAGAATTGCCTGGAATAAGCATAGTTTCGCGCTGTTCATGAATGCAAAAAGCAATTTCTCCGTGTTGGCTCATTTTAAAGAGCATTTTCATGGTTTTGACTGATGTCGAAAACAAAATTGCCAAGGTTGGCCGGTTCAAAACCAAGTTAGCGGGATTGCCTTACCTAAAAAAAACAATTTCGAGTGTTTGGGCAGCTAGAAAACCTTTAATTGACGCGTTCGAATCTTTGAGTTACCGGGTTTGTCCAAACCCGGTCCTGTGCCCCGAACGCGCAGAAAATTTGGTGCGCAAAAGACTCTTTTCCCTCCCTTCCCTTCGACGCTTCATCCACAAATCCGGGCACCAACCCGGGGCTCCAATGCATTTCTATGTGGAACTGGGAATGACTGTTCGACAACTTTTACTCTTTGTAGAAGTGTTGACGTTTCATTAAGCTAGGGTTTGTATGGGGAATAGAAAAACGTTGTCTAGTAGTGATAGGAGGGAAAAGGAACCTCTCTGCCTTCTCTAGATTTCAGCCGGTTTTCAGTCGGTGCATTGTTTATTGTTGTCGTGTCGGTATTTTTTTCTTTCCTTCGAGGTGCACTTTGTGATTTGTGCTATGGTGGTTCAGTCTTTTAATGTGCGCAGTTTCAAATTTCACATTTAAATAAAGGAGAACAAGTGCAGTTTCAAGTTAGTTTTAGCATGAATAGTGTCAAAATCTGCAGGCTCTTGGTATTTTTTCGAGAGGATTGAGATCAAGAATCTCGGTCGATTGACTCTTTCTCTAAACTTGACGCGACAGTAGACAGTAGACACCTATTAAAAAGCTGAGTGGTTCGACACGTCCAAGTGGTGACGGGTTTGAGTTTTTCTCAAATGGCCATGCAGGGCACTACCTATTGAACGCTTGTGTATGCAAGTTGTCCAACAAATAATTTATCCGGAGCCCGAACTTTTCCCTCAAGGCATTCTGGCTTTTACCTACACAACGAATTCCTATTCGTGAACTACTATTCAGCCTATGATTGAAAAGTAAAGCATAAACAAAATCTGCTATCTCGCCGAGATTTTTAATAACTGATATTTGTGAATATGACGTGTCCCACCCCGTCAAGAGGCCTCGAGCCGCCACTGTTCGCTTCATCTAAAAGAAAACAAAAATTCGTTCTTTTGACGATTCTCGTAGGAACTTATCGGGTACGAGTACAGTTTTAAAACGGCAAAGTCATGGAAATTGCGCCCCGACCGGTCTATCAACCCCCCCCCCCCATAAAAAGTGCCGTCTAAGAGCATGACTCACTTATGATTTAAGAGTGCCAACCTCGAATCGTTGATTTGCACGGTTTCTCTTTCGACTTCTTTACAAGCTATAGTAAGATTCCTCTGTCCTCCTGCGAAACATGTTTTCAGAAAAATGCACCCACAAAGTTTACCCGATTTATTCTTCTTTATTTGAACCTCTATCAAGGGCTTCTGCGAATCGAAAGATAAGGGCGTGCTATACAGACGAGGCGTTTTACATTTATTTATAAGTCTGCTCTAGGGGGGAAAAAAATAAGTGTGTGGGGCAGTGGGAGTATTGAGCCGGGCAGGTTGGAGTAAATTCGTAGCAGACGTACCTTCTTGTTTTCAGAAAACGGAGCTGTTTTTTTTTGTTTTTATCACAATTCACACTCACCTACACTGGGGAAAAAGTTGGGGTAACATCGGACAGGCTGATGAAGCTTTGAACCGATCGCGGATGCTCTATATCCTACACTACTTGCCCAAGCTATACTATGCTTATATAGGTATAGGACTTATATACTTATATAGGTATATGTAGTATACTACTTGTTTGCTGACAAACGCTCTCGGGGGTGCCCCAATACCCAATGAACTCGGGCAATCTTGTGCAGTTCCGAGAAAAAAAAAGGCCTAATATGTCCAATATGTCCATGATATCCAAATCTGTTTTTACCGATTGGGTGTCCTCAGGGCTTGAAAGAGCAAATGAAAAATCTGCAAATTTGCACGCGGGTTCTTACATTCTTCATCCGCATAGACATCTTTAGAACGAATTCCTGAATATTCTCCTTCGTGATCGTGATCTAGGCCTTCTAGCACAGAATAGGGTCCCCGTACCCACCACTCAAGCCATCACATTTTAATAACATTCTTATGGTTATTGACAACTGCGGTACCCTGCGTAATAGTACATTTTTCGGTGCGTATAGGAGAAATGCCTTCAAATATTGTGTGAAGTTGTGCCGAGAGCGTAAATATCGTTCGTGTTCAATAAACCCTGATGGAGAAAAACAACCACAGGCTGTTGGGGTAGAAGAGATTTTTTTTTTTTTTTTCATTTTTTCCGTCGCGGCAGCTATTCATCGAAAAATTGGGTTTTAAGAGGGGTAAAAGTGGGCCTAGAGGATTAATGAGTGTTAGTAGATAGAAGGGGGATGGAGTTCCCTTCTCAGGTTAAGATTATTTCTTATTTATAGTTAACCCGAGGGTTTGGCTGAGTAATGCATTGGCACTTCGCTCTGAAGGTTTTAACATAAATAAATTCACTCTCCTGGAGATGAGTTCAGGAGGTTAGTATGGTGGGGGAAAACTGGATGGGTATCGCTTCATTTGTATATGTGTGGCAACGTTTGTTTAGGGTGGACGGGTGGAGAAAACAGAGTTGTGAATTCAAGAGAAGATGAAGTAAGCGAGACCCCTCGGGGGAGGTGACCACAATCTAAACCTCCCAAGCAAACCAACCCTCCATATAGCATTGTGAGGGAGGCAGCAGCCCCCCCCCCCTTGCTCCTGATCTTTTCACGAGTCCCTGCTCGCAACATTAAATGCTACCTTTGTTATTCTACCATTTCTCCTGTGTAATAATAGAATTTAAAACCGAGTGCGTTTTGTTAAAATGCGCTAGTTTATTTTATTTTATTTTTTATTAATGTTTTCATCTACAGGTCCCGTGAAAAGCAAGAGTTTTGATTTGGAAACGTTCAGTTTTCCGGCGTTGCACACGTACCGCGACTGGTGACTCCCCACTCCGGAATTTTTTGTTTCAAACACATAACTAGAAAAATACATTTAGGCAGTTGGGGGCACTTAAAAGTAATTACGAGGGAAAATAGCTTGACCTCTGGACGTAATCAGAAAAAATAGCTTAAAAAGCAAATTTTAAGTAATGAATGTGAAAATAAACGAAAGAATATTTAAAAACTGAGTTTTTAATGATTAGATCAATTAATAATTAGGTTAATACGACAGATAATTGATTTTTTTTTAAGGGTAAAATGAAAATATTTTGATTTAAGTGTGCTCTAAAAACAATGACTTGGGAATAACTTCCACTTGTTGATTCGTTTCCGTTTTTCCGTTAAACCATTTTTACTGCCAATGTCCTCTTCAACCTTTTTACTCTTCCACGTCTCGCCGAGGCCTGTAATTCTTTCGCATAGTTTCATTTTAGTGGTTGTGGCAGTTCATTTTCTCTCTCTGTCTTCTTCTCTCTCTTACTCTCTCTCCTGTCTCTCTCTCTCTTATTCTCTCTCCCCCTTTCCTCTTCTTATTTGACAGGCAAGCAGAATGAAAGATGAAAAACTTGGTGTTTGTAAGCCATCTCAAAGTCTTAGCCCACTCTCCAACTCTTGAAAGTTCAACATAATGGGAAAAGCGCTTTTCATATTGCGTTGCGACTTCACCACTCTTCCTTCGGCTGGAAGTTGTTTTTAGTGTCGAGGTTTTATTAACTTAACGAGAAACTCTTGGTGTTGGTGTTATGGGAAGGGGATGGATCAAGCGATGGGAAAGGGTGGATTACATCATTGAGAGAAATTCTATTTTTTCCCTTCAATTCAATGAATGAATGAAAAGTTGTATTCCCTCTTTAATCAACATTAACTAATTGGAACGACTTAATTTCCACGAGGGATTTCTGGTCGTGCGGTGCAAGTTTTTATGAGACGAAGATGGTCGAGAAATAGGAAATAACATATAAAATCGCTGTAAGATCCTGTCAGGTACATAGCGACTTGAACCAAAATGATATTACTTCCTTAACTCCGCTTTTGTATCGACCATACTTTTCAACCTCCACATTAATTCATCCTACGCTTGAAGTCGTAGCGAATGAAACTTACATCCTCAGAGTGGTATTTTCTACCCTTCTCTCAACGCTACAACAATCTGCGATGCGGTGCCCGTCGCTCTGCAGCAACTTATCTAAAGATATACGTGACGCGACGTATGGACGTGATTTTCCAACTATCGTGAGGAATAAAGGACAAATAAGTGTCCGCCATCACTTCATTTCCCTTCAATTTGACATGCATGAAAAATGATGTTAATAATAATAAATTAATCACACAAAAAATAAAATTACTTCCAATTCACTTATTTAATGGTTTAAGGGTAGGACGGGAGGGCCTAGGAAATGACGGCGAAGAAGAAAAAGAAGAAGAAAAGAAAGAAAATCTTTTGTCGTGGAAGTCTTTTCCTACCCCGTTTTGGCGCTTCTTGTCACGTTCGATTTGATCTCGTTTGCTCTGCCATGTATTTCTTGAAAACTTCCTCTCTCTCTCATCCCCTTGTTCGTATTTTTCAAGCTGACTCATTTTTCATTTTTCTGTTAAAAGTAGGGGAAAGAGAGGGGAGTTTCTGGACTCGTTTGATAAAAACTTTTTTTCTTTAATATGAAAAGAAGAGGAAGAAGAAGAAGAAAAAAGTGAAGATGAGAACGCTCAATTATTTTCATTTTTCTAACTTCCCTTCCCCTTTTTTCTTCTTTTTTATTTTCTCAGTCATGAACAACTACCAAGCGGCGGCTGCAGCAGCGGCGGCGGCGGCGGCTGCCGGCGGGTTTGGTCCACCGGCGAGTCCGCATACACCTCGCGCTGCTGGATTCCCCGGCGCCAATTCACCCGGTCCAACACTCGACATGTACACGTCGACCACCGCTCCGCAGCCGGGTGAAAGCGTCGGCTATGTGCAGGCTGCCAGTCCGCAGTCGTCCGGATTTCCAACCATCGCCGTAAGCAGGGCACCCATCACCTACAATCCTGTGAGTAGCTATAATAATATTACGTTGTCAACGCAATCAGATTCGCGGTCTTTCTCTGTGAGCCACAGATTCGAATGTTCTGGATCTTTTTGATTACATTACAAGTGTAGTGGATGGGGGAGATAGGTGCATGCTCATAAAAGAGGAAGGTTGTGCGAAGCACACAGTTATTTGATTTTACTTCAGTCTTCCTCCACGTGGGAAGAAACTTTTTTATTTCCGCACAGAAATCTCTACTAACAAGATAGATGGATGGTTTGGAGGGAGTGGATTGCAAAGGCTGTGTTCTATCTCTTGAGTAACAACTTTTCTTGCCTCACGCTCCCCTCCCACCCACCACAACCAACCAATAAGCTATCGCCTTCTCGACATTTTTTTCGAATTTTATACTAGTCTCTTTAGCTCGTGATATTTTATATAAGTTTCTCTAACGCCCCTCTTCCACGATATATCTGCTGCCCCTAAATACTCCAGACGCCTCTTAAAAATTGCCATATATTGAGAGATTGCCTGTTTTATGATCCGGAGGTAAATTGCTCTTTTTTTACAAAGTGAGGATAATATTGGTTTTCTATTTCGTTTTATTTTCTGCTCTATCGATTCGAAAGTTTTCCCTTCCCGGTCGTCTCCTCCATCTACGATCAGCCATCTTATTATCATTATATGTAGTGAAAAAGTACGACTCAATTTCCTCCTCCTTGCGCCTACACTTAGCGTAGCATGTGCGTGGTCTCTATTATTAACTATAACTTCAATCTTGAAGTTTCCTTGGTTCCAGCCCGTAGGAGGCGAGTCGGCTTGCTGCGCAACGAAAATGTCCACAATTAATTATTAATCTCTAGAGAATATAGAGATTGTATTTTCCCTGTCTTCAAGTGATTAGCCATAGGAAGGGGAGATGCAAAAAAAAATAGGGCTGGATAGTTCCATTGGTCTCTTACTGGTAGTGTGTTAGTGGAGCGATGCAAATTGTCTGAATCATGCTGTAAACTCATCAAAAATGCCTGGTGGCGTGGGTAATTAAAGCAGAAAACGAGGAAAGGTGAATTAAAAGGGAACGAATGAGCACTAGCGGTTTTGTGTAGGTACTAGGTACTAGTGGGTTGGCCTGTCCTATAATCCGTTCCAAAATCCAGCCCTCTATACCATACTGCTCCACTGCAGTGAGGTGTCAAAGGAAGTCTGCGTATTCTCGCGTATACATTGTGCGGATTACCTCGGAATTACATTCCTTCAGCCAGAAGCCACTCTGCAATGCTGCAGCTGTTAAACGATGTGATAAACAAAAATTATACTCCTTCCAAATGTAATAAACCCTTTCTCAACTCCCTTTAGTTTCAATCGATAATCAGAATGAAATCTGATCCATCTCCGTGGAGGTCGGATTTGAGGGTGAGGAGGTACGGTTGAGCCCGTAAATAAACACCGGGAAACTATATTTCATGCTCGAAAATTTGGTCATAAAATCCCCGTCATATCACTCACTCACTCTTTCTCCTAGATTCGACGTTGATTTTATTGTTATAATGTTCCTCTACAACACCATACACTCTTCAGTTCTCGCGTTATTTCATCATGAAAACCAATGAATCCAGTGATTGTTGGTGGTCTGGAGCCTTTGCAATTATTTATTAAAATGTACCCGCCAATATTTATTGCTGGAGTTGATTTTTCAACTTTTTAAAAAGCTACTTTCGGGGTTGACTTGTGGGGGAGCGTGTTGTAATTATGCACGATGAAAAGAGACAAAATATGGAAATTGGAAGTATGTACTTACATAATCATTATTGGTTTTCACTTTCCTTGCCTCGCGTAAAACGCAGTTGATGATGCGTGTATGCATCAAAACCACGGTCATATAAAAACATGAAAATTTACATGGGTAGTCACACCTTTTTTCGGTTTTCCCGTGAGTACATCACAGAGCTTCATTAGAATAATTAGTGTTGGTCGGATTTACTCCGCCAACTCCCTCTCGAATGGAGCTCCATGAAAGACACTGACAGTATTATGGTCGTGGAAAGTAACGAATAATTCACAATCGCATTTCATGTAAACTGTGGCCACTTCGTGTCAATATCGGCCCAATAACTTCCAATATTGGACACTGGCTTTCAGTTTTGACGCTTCGTCAATGAAAATATTCTTGAAGTACTGGAACTTTAAAGGTTTTGCCAAGTTCCTTCCATTAATGTGCCTTCAAGAATCCTCAAGGTGTGTAAACTCTTCAAGGTGCCGTCAAAAACCATCAAATGATGGCTTATCCCTATCTCCAAATTAGCCTTTGGCAAGATAAAGAACGACAAAGATGTTTGGGGCAGGACCCACCAAGCAATCACGAAAAATTGCACCGAAGGTGCTGTCCAGTCTCCGTTTCGACCTCAGACCTTCAGCTACCTGAGCTACTCGGTCCCGGGCTCATCTGCCCGGCAATTGAACCGAGGACGGAGCCCATGGACCGCCCCTCACCGGGATCGTAGTGCACTACGATCCCCGCTCCTGGCGCTCCCCCCGACCCAGCAAAACCGAGTCAGGGAAAAACTTTTTGACAGGATAGTACAGAGTGTGACGTCTCAGACAGATTGATTTGAGTATGGCACTGCGCCACTGATTAATAAAATAATACCAATGAATCCTCAATTCGGCCATGACGTATCCGAGGGTGCCAAAGCCGTGATTGGCTCATACGCCATACCCAAGGGTGTTGTGGTCGAACTCGGCAAACCTCATGAGGGTCAAACTAACTCCAAAACTTGAACCTTCTCAGTTCTAAAAATTTTTAGGGCAGGTAACATGTCAATTCCAAAAACCTGGAACCTGCACGCCGCGAATCTATCGCCGATAGCAGCAAAGTGTGCCGTCATCTGCTTCTCTGCATCACACTCCCTTAACATTGAGTCCGCCACAATGCCCATTTTGAATAGAAGCATGCGGTAGTGACCCGTCAACATCCCCACTGCTCTCCATAGATTGCACCTATGGAGAGACAATAGCCAGGCTGTTGCCCCTCTTCCCAAATTTCTTACGCAGAGTCTCACCTGCCATCATCGGGAACGGGCATCTTTTGTTTGGCATCAAAGTTTTCTCGAACATGATTGGGATAGATTCGTGGATGCCACATAGGGGCGTGATTTCTACGGCAACGTAGCCATGTCCGATCCCTATACAGTCGTTTCCCGCCGGGACCCAATCGCGAGACTGCAGTCTGCCCAGTTTTTAACCTGGCCGTACCCTTCCAATCTGACCCCTAAGGCAGTAGTGATGAGCAAGACCAGGCCGGTCTCGCAAGACTGGTCTTGGTCTTGCATCCAAGACCGAAGACCAAGACCGACTCACTACTCGCAAGACTAAGACGACGGTAGTCTTGGTCTTGCGAGACCACCAACATCTGTTTTACCCGATTGAGACCCAAGAAAAATCGTTCCTTTGACCCTGATTCATGAAATAATTTCGTTATTCTCGCATTTTATCACCAATCTTGCTTGTTTCTTTCCGACATTACCTTTTTTGTAGAAAAGTTTGCGAACAGTATCAGTATTACACCCCCTCCCCTCTACCAACCGAGTCATTTATCGAGATTTTTCCTTTTTATATGAGAAAAGTACAAAGCCAATATGGTTACTTTTATCGTGAATATTGACATGCATTTTTGTCACATAACTATAACACTCGATTTTAATTGCGATGCATACATTATGCATACATTGCGTACATTTTTGCAAGACCGCAAGACCAAGACCAAGACCCGGATTTCACTGCAAGACCAAGACCAAGACCAATACCGCCCTTTTCTATACAAGACCACGTCACTATAAGGCAGTCTGACTATCCACTACGTTCTTAAACCTCTCATGTTTCCTTATAAGCTCCAAGAGACAATCAAGGATCGCCGTACCCTCTGGCTTGAATATCGTTGGCCAGTTTCCGTGGAGCTGGCAGTACTCTACTACCAGCGGCAGCATCCTGCCCACACGCCCTGTCGCACCCTTTTCCAGTTTTTTTTTAGCGTGAACATAATGAGTGATAGGGATGAGAGGGAATTTAGCAATGGCAGAACCCGATTTCCCTCACTAAAAAATCTATTTCTTGGGGTTTTCTCGCTAGGAAAGCAATTCGCGGGTTTTCCACATTAAAAAGCAACTTCAATGGGTTTTCTCAATAATAAATAAATTTTTAAAAATCGATGGGTTTTCTCATTACAAAATAATAACCCCAACCCAAATTTTTCTGGCCTGGCTCACTAGAAAAGCAATTTTGGAAATTTTTGTAGCTAAAAAACCAGTTTCACTTCCTGTAAGCAGTTTCACGGATATGAAAGTAATTTGTACGATTAGCGCCTTTTCTAGACTTTTATAGGCGAATCAGAGCTTTTTCTCTATTTTAGCCGCGAATTAGCAGTTTTACTTCTTTTTTTTAAGCGGCCCATACTCGTACAATAAAATTGCGCAATAATAGGGGTTGTACAATAAAATTGAACGTTTGTGGGTTGTATTGATGGGTTGCACAATATAATGAACAACCTATTTTTTTATCCCTAAACATCTGGAAACGAAATATTGTACAAATTTATTGCGAAATATTTATTGTACGTCTATGGACCCCTTTACGTTTAGCCGCGAATTACGGTTTTTTTATTTTTAGGAGCGAATTTGCAACTTGTTTCACTTTTAGTCGCAAATTATTGTTTTTTTTTTTTTCTCCAACTAAGCCGCAAGTTAGCGTGTTTCTCAATTTTAACCACGAATCCTTTTTCCCAACTTTAGCCTCGAATTAGCGCCTTTTCTAAATTATTGTCCTTGAATTAGAGCTTTTTCTTCATATTAACCCCGTATTTACGTTTACAATTTTAACCTATCATCACGAGATGCCCAAAACTAACAAAATGCCCCAACTACCTCTCTCCTGCTACGAGTGTGGGTTCAACTCCCCGTTTCAATGCTATCTAATTCATTCTTACGACGTCCTCCAACGACTCTCCAGGCGATCAGGCGATCCCCAACGATGGGCGTTTCCATCTGCTCCAATGACCAATGGGGCCGACTTCACGAGTGCAAAACTCCATCAGCTTCTCCAATTTCTCAGGAAAGGTCGAAGGACCTGAACCAAGTGGCCATATAAATTTATTGCAACCACTCAGGCCATGAAGAGCCCCTGGACCCCGGTGGCATGAATCATTCCATAGTTCCGGCTCCGCAGCCCTCTCACTTGCCCCCCCCCCCACAGTAAAGCTCCAACCACAGATGAGCTTCAACTACATTAAAGTTTTCAATGTTTTTCTTTTCTTCCCATTCTTCATTTCCGAAATTCTGGTCCCCAAGGAAGGCCGGGCCCGGGGATAACGGGCCCAGTGTCCCCATCTCTCGACAGCTAATTCCTGTAGGATAGCACAATAGCAGGACTTTGTTTGTGAACATTGTGCCAGTAAGGCTGCTGCTATGATCTTATTTTAGCTCCTTCTGCGCCTGATTACACCAATTAATGCGATAACTTCGTCATCAGAGGTGAATTATACGCTTCACGATCGATTACCTTACCCTCTCAAAAAAAAACGAACTAAGTATAGAGAGTATGGAGTGATGACGCAAGACACGAGGTACACGTTCATCTTCGGTGTGAGGAAATGAGTAAAAAATAACGCGATACAAGTGACTTTTGTCCCCTTAAGGTCTATCCGCACACATCAGTGCCGTGAACGGGACGTGCCCCGTCCGTGACACGTCCGGCAAGTAAAATATTATTCTCATATGGGAATTAAGAGGCTCGTTCACACCTATCCGGCACGTATCAGGGACGTGACATGTGTGAACGAGCCTCTCAATTCCCATATGAGAATAATATTTTACTTGCCGGACGGGGCACTGATGTGTGTGGATGGACTTTAAATGCGTCGTGCAATTTCGGTGTGAATGAACGCCTTAAGGAATTTGGAAAAGCTGCATTTCTGTGCAATGAGATGACCAGGGCTTAGTAGCGTTTTCAATTTGCGTAAAAAACCAGACCAGAGTGGAAGCCCCCTCATCGTCACCCTCTTTGCAGTGCTTACGCGGGCCAAGTGGCTCATATCTGGGTGGCGCCACCCAGGTCGCCTCGTCTGACAGGGCCCTAAATCGCTCCGCTATTCCTCTTCATTTAGCGTGCCCCGCTATTCAAATAACGTAAACGCTAATTCTGAGCAAGTGCAATTACGATTATTTAGCGTTAGTGTGTGCTAAAACTCTCTATTGTCTTGGAGGATTCTAAAGAGATTATGTTACACTTGGGGCGTTGCACTGCATATGATGGCAATGTTGATTAGACACCCCCACGGAGGTTTCGGTCCTCCGCAGGCAATTCTCGGCATAGAATTGAAGCCTTTGCTGTTGAAACTATTATAGAAACGAAAATATCGATGCCTAATGGGCAGTCTCTACTTTATTTTATTTGAAAGGATTCAACACTCAAATAGGATCGTCGGCTCTTACTTTTCATCGCTCTTAATATTTCTGAGTAGGAGTACGTTAGAACAAAACGTAAATACGCTAAAAGAAAACAATATTCTCACAGGTTTTGCCTTGTTTGTTCTGTTTTGAATCTGTTTCAGGGTCCTTTGATACCTGCTGCATTTACCAATGGTTACCATTGAGGAGAGTGTGTGCCAGGTCAGATAGGATTTTTTTTAATTTAAAGAAATGAAAGTAGTGCAAATTTAGATAACTCGTCCAAAATTAGTTATCTTTTAAGACAAGTGAAAAACAAAGAAAATTTTAATAAACAAATAAGGGATTATGTTATTATGTGCAGGTGCGATGGCTGACATCTCACTCTTCTCAACCTAGTGTATAAGTTTTAAAACAAAGAAAAGGAAAGAAAAACGTGCATTGAATTGCACAAAATGCCTCTGAATATATTATATTCATATTGATATGCAATTTATATAAAAATATTAATTATACACGTAGGGACGTGTATGTATGTGTACTTTCTAATATACATACACTTGTTTATGTTTGATAAATTATGTGTATATATGGTTTTTTCACGTTAAGTGAACATGTATTTTTTAAGGAAAAAACATTAACGAAATCTCTCACTTTTCCTACCCTCCCCCTACCATTTCCACCATCTTTCTTCCTTTCAAGACGCGATTATTTTCGTATCTTGAAATTTAATATACAGGGGGATTCAGGATGAGAGGACCAGACTGAAATAGGTGATAGTACCTTTCAGTATCTACCAGAACCACCCAGTAAACTTGTCGCAAATACTTGTGCAAAAAATTGGAGTCGCACATAATTGTGAAAGTGGAGTTTCCGAAAATTTAAATCGGTTCAAGATGCATAATCATGCTAACGAGACCCTGTTGTGTGAAGGAAATCATTTGAGGGCCCTTGTCCTTATTAGGGCGATTTTTGGTTGGAAGTAGGAACTGACGGTAAGCTAATTCAGTCTGGTCCTCTCATCCTGAATCACCCTGTATTTATATAATCACCCCTCCCCTACCTCCCCACCAACCTCCTCCTCTTTTGTTGAATAAACAAAATGAAAAAGAGAGTGGATTTTTCACTCTTGAAACTTTCAAAACACACCAAAGCTCACTCTTTAAAATAAAAATAAATGCATGAAAAATAACTATTTTAATCCAAAAAAAAAATGTAAATATTGGGCGTGTATACTACTTTTTGAGAAAAAAAATATGCGCGTTAAACTCATACGTACGTTTTCGAAAAATATTTTTTTAATTTAAACGCTGTTCGTTGTTATTGTTGAGTTTTCTTTTTGTTTTATTTTATTATTACTATTGTTTTTTTCTTTTACAATCGGTAGGTGATCGGTAGTATGGATAGAACGGTTTTTATTTTTAATTTGTTTCATTTATTTTTATTTTTTAAACTAAAACACAGGGTATTCTATACAAAAAATGATAATATTTTCTAACGGGAGATTCTACAGGATCGAGAAAAAATATCTTGTTTGATAATCAAATCACATTGGACCAAAATTTTATTTAGTTTTATGTTCCAGTGAAAATTCAATTTTGTTTAGTTTTTTAAGGGGCAAACTTTGTTCAAAGGCCTAAAAAAAATAAAAGACCATCTTTTTTATTCTGGAAAGTATACTAAAAAGATATACATATAACGGTTTTGTACATATTGCCTTGATGGTTTTTAAAGAAAGTATTACATTATTTTTTGTAAATATTTTAGTTTCAAAACAAACAAAAGAACAAACGATTTTTGGGGGATGTTTCGATTGCTTTAGGTTTTGTAATGACTTTTTTTCGGTTTGTTTGTCTTTGTTTTTTTGTTTGTTTCTTTTATTCCTTTTTTTCTTTCTTTTTGAGGTGTAAATAGCTAACTTCCCTTCTTTCTGTTCTATTTCGCTCTATAGGGTCCACCCTCTCACCCAATAGATACATTCTTCATTTTATTTTTTCAACATAGGTCTTTTTGAGATCCATCCTCTTCCTTAATGTATTATACGAACAGCTCACTTTCCTGGCGGCGCACTATTGTTGAAATTGGGTTTGTTATAAACAAAAAAAACATACAAAAAATAAAAAAATATTTATGTAAAGTTGGGAAAAAGTGGCCAGTAAGCGCGATTTATATACATAGAAAGTATGTATGTCCGAATATACATATATATTTAAACTCTTAAAGCGTAATTAGCGTACTTTATGACGTTATTATTACACATAAATATTTATCCTAATTTTCCTTTCCTTTGCCCTAGTCCTTGCCCCCCCTTCTCACTCCATCCTACCCTTACACATTCGTTGTTAAGAGCGATTCGCTCATATAAAAGCAATACTTAATTATACTTTTAGGTATTAAAACAAATATATAATTATATACTTACTTTATAATGAAAACATGGAGAAATTAACAAACTAAAAATGAAAAAACGTCTTTGAGTGTAGAAAGCTTTTTTAAATACGAAGAAAATGAGGTGAACGACTGTAAATGAAAAATATTGTATTTTGATACCGTGGACTTTTAAATGTTGTGCTTTACTTTTAAAATAGAAAAAATAACATCCGTGGCTGGTAGACGCGCGTATTACTCCTTGAACTTTTTTTTGAATGGGTCTAAAACATAACAAATTTCGACAAATCGTTTTTAAAAATATATAAAATGTGACAATAAACAAACAAACAACATTAGTCGAGGAGTAATGCGAATAGAACAAAAAACCAAATAAAAAGAAGTGAGAAAGTAGATACCAGCTTAACGCCCATTATAGAATGCTTCTAAAAGAAATTTGCCATTTTTCGAAATGTTTTATGAAACAAATACATACAAGAAACATGTGTTTACTGAAAGTGTACATAAAAAAATAGTAAATAAGTAATCAGCGAGCACCTCTATAAATAAATGACACTTTTCGTGTTACATATTGTCAAGAAAGTTTCAAAACACAAAGGATAGTTGTGAAAAAATGATCTGTTTATATATATTCTTTTTTTTTTAAGATATTGGTGATCGTGTGTTAAAGGTAAAAAAGTTTCGGGTATTATTCTCATTTCTTCCTTCTTTATTTCTCTCTCCACGAAATGAGCACAGATGAACTGATTGCTAGTGATAATATTTATCCGAAAAATTCATACCTCACCACGAAATCACGTACCACCCCGCCCTACCAGCTACTCTTCGTTATTATCGTTAATTTTTTTTTTTTTTTTAACCAATGGTTCAAATCTCGTGTACATATAATTATACGAAATTCTTAAACCCACCTCCCTTCACCAAATCCTACGCATCCTGTTCACTTTCTTACTTCATAATTTTGAAAAAAATTTGTAGTAATTTAATTCGTTGAGTTTAGTACTTTTTCAAATGCATTTTTAAAAGTTTTTATTTAGGACTGAACAAATCAGTGTAGGCTTAAACCTATGTTATATAGGCCATAACTAGCGGTAGAGACATTTTAAAACAAGCGAACAAAAAAAAACAAAACAAAAAACAAATGAAAGATTGAGAAAAACGCCTCCTCCCAATCCCTTTCCCGTCCCTCCATATTTAAGTAGTAATCTATCATAGTTTGCGAGCTCGAATAAAACGTATTTTTTAGTGGACGAGTGTGAGATAAAGCGAACGATGAGTACCAGTCATAATTGTTTCTATGAAACAGCGAAAAATTTTTTTGTACAGAAGCAAAAAGTTGAAAAAAAATTATAATTAATCAATAAATAGTGATGTTTAAAAGAAAATTAAGATGAAAACATTAATTTTTTCCCCTTCCTGTTCGCTTCATTCTGAAGATATATGTGATATTAAACCCGATTTTCATTATGTTTTGTTATTTTACTTGTTCAAACAGGTAGTGTTAACGTATGAATCAAATATAATTTGATCTCACTTTTTCTATGCCAGCTTTAAAAAATACTTTAAATTTTTAAAAAAATTTGAAGTAAACTAATTAATTAGATTTTTCAAGCAATATTGATAATGGTGGTTTTGTACTCAAATTGATTTTAAAATTTAAAACAAAAGTATAATAATATATTTTTTCATATTCGAACCATATTTATATAAGAATATTAAAAACAAATAATTGTAAAAAATAGATTTTTTATTATTTTAGCCTGTTTGTTTTAACGACTAGTATTTTGTTGTTCAGCTAGACTTTTTATTTTGTTCACGGTTGTATCATTTTGATTGGTGCAGGCCATCCTTCGTAGGAACGGATCAATGATCCGTCGGAAAGATCATTTCTAGGGTAATATTAAAACAAAAAAAAAAGACAGAAAGATTGTGATACCGCTTCGTTTTTGTCTGCCCCCTTCATTCACCGACACATAATTCCGCCATTTAACCCCCTAGGTTTTTAACTTATTTAATTATTATTGTTATTATTATTTCAAGCGTTGGCTCCATGAATTTACTAATAACAAACTGAGAGCAATATTTGAAAACAGTTCAGGCCCACGTTAAACATATCACCCAAGGAGAAACTTGAAGAAATATCTCCCCCCCTTCCCCACGTTCCCAACGGCATTTTTCGATGACAAAAATGAGTAAATAAAAAGCCAAAATTTATTTTGGAACTTCCAAGTGTGTTCCTGCGCTAGTAATGTGGTCTATAAGATGTAGAGTTAGCTGTATTTTAGAATGTCTGTAAATCGCCTCAGGTGCGTTCACCTGTTTTACCTCTTCTTGAGGTTTCTGACAATATAAAAATTTAATTAAAAAATCATTATTTTTAAAAAATAAAATGCAAAATATAACCATTGGCCTTAAATTTCCGTTTATTTATGTTTTTTCTTTTTGTTTTAAAAATAAAATAACTTCGATGTTTAGTGTAGATGTTCGGCATACCGTGCAAGTGCTTTCGTCCAAAAAAGAGGAAAAAAATAATTTGCTTGCTCCAGGGGGCTTGAGCCAATTTATTTAAATTTTTTTTATGTAATAATTGTTTTCATTGCCGAACTTTCATTTCTTACGAGCTGAACACCAACCGTACTGTTTCTTTTTTTCTTCAATTATTAAAACCTCTTGTGTGCATGACTGCGTGGTGTCAATGTTTGATTCTCTTTTCTATTCATTTATCGTCTTCTTTTTTTTTTTTTTTTTTTTTTTTCCTTTCGTGCCATTTTTTTACTTTTTCATTCGACGAAACCCACTCACAAAGAGAATCAAACGAATATCTTTTTTATATACTTATATACATACAAGAAACTGTGAAATCGTAGAAATCACTTAACCAATTACAGTCAGAAATAGCTGCGCCTGTTTCAACACGTAATGTGTTTCATTTCATTTTATTTTATTTTATTTTCCGCGAATAATTGTATATGGAAACATTTTCTAAAACAATGTAGTTGTTTTTGCAATAAAAACAAATGAAAAGCAATAAAGATTTTTTTGCAAAAAAAAAATATATAAATACTATTAAGAAATTGAAAGCTTTCATTCGGCGTGCAGCACTTTTTATTGATCACGCTAAAGATGTACATGAAAAATGGCTTTTTACGCTCTAAAAATGAAAAAGTGAATAATTTTTTTTTCGAACATTTTTTTTGCCAATTGTGTGTACAGTTTAGTACCATGTGTAAATATAATATAAAAGTGAAATCGGCAAAAAAATGAAAATACATTATATTATTGATGACTAATATAATATAAATAATTAAGTATATACTAAGCAAAAAAGCAACAAAAAACTTATTACTTTGAATTGAAAGGATATGGGTCACATTGTGCCGTATATGTGAAAAACAGAAACATACAAACAAAAAACGAAAAAAAAAATAAAAAAATAAAATATTGTTCATTGAATTTGAAATTTTTGCCGTAAATTCTTCTAACCTTCTCCTTTGCCTCTCCTGTCGAATGAATGTGGTATATTTATGAAGGTAAGTTGAAGGTGAGTTTACAAAGCGACGTCTAATAAATAGGCTAATTTTTTCCGGGTTGAAGTTGTCGTAAAAAAAAAGGGGGGGGGGTGACTCGGGTGGACAGTGAAATGAAATTGGTTGGTATTTTCTTACGTCCCTGTTTTTACTGGGGCTCCCAAAATGAAAAGCTGTGTGATTCTTGAGCGTATTGTACAGACTACAAAGTGGCCTGTTGCCCCCCCCCCCACACGTTATTTTGCCTCTGCGGCAAATCCTTGG
Organism: Corythucha ciliata; assembly: GCA_038030265.1. NCBI lineage: Eukaryota > Metazoa > Arthropoda > Insecta > Hemiptera > Tingidae > Corythucha > Corythucha ciliata. Next base: position 41,863,544 of record CM075938.1, on the reverse strand, counting down.
AAAAATAAATTAAACGCTGGAGCTAACAATGAGTAGAAGTAAAGTTATGGCAACCCGTCCCACTCATATGAGGCTGAGGTGGGCTACAAATCTCGTTCATGTTTCGTCACGTTTACACCTAGTTTGTCTTTTTCTTCTTCAATTAATGGGGAACTTGCATGAATCTCAGATTGGGAAGAAAGTCTTACGGGTGATTTGACCCGGAAGTTGCAACCCGATTGGTGTGTTTTAAGATTTTTAAAAAAAAGGTTCAAAGTTCTTCGGGAGGGGATGGATGGTGCGAGGGGAAATGACGTCAATCCTTACTTGTACTTACTCGAGGGAATTCTAAAATTGTTTGTTTACAAATAAAATGAAAAATTGTCCCCCAGTAAACGCGTCTAACCCCCTCTTCCCCGCCTCAACCATTTCAATAAATAGTTTGTGACGTAATCGAATTCACTCAATTTTTTTATTAAAAAATTCGCTAAAAAAAGCATCCTTGATTGATTTCAAAGTTTAATGCGAGCAGTAGACTTGTGGAAGAGCCCTCTTTAAAAAACACCAACTTTTGAAAAATGTGCAAGTTCCCATTGTGTGATGTCTCACACAAAACTTGACAAAATTCTGTGGTGGAGGGGTGATTAAAATTTTCTACGGAATGATCATGTTCTTTCACTAAGAGGAGAGTACTGAAAGCATTATAAAGGTAGATATCGTCGATGAAAATTGCATTCGTGGCTAGGAACCACTGAAGCAGCAGTTGAAGTGGACCTACATGGCTGTAATTCGCTTTTACCTGGCAACACAATACTTTCTATGAGAAATGGCACATTAAAGGGGGAGTGGTTCATCAGAGGTTGGAGATTGATTTTTCGTCCGTCGCGACTTCTCGGTTGCTTTCTACACTCCATCACTTCTACGTTCCTCCTTCGATCAAGTAAGTCCAGTCAAACAGTCACTAGTAACACTTGAATGAAATACGCGCTCGAGTATGATTATTATTATTTAACCCCCGAGAGAAGGGCTAGAGATTGGATCATTACAGAAAACACAGCAAAGCAGTGTAACCTGTAATTATTAACAGATATGCATGCGCCCTAGACAGACATATCAACGAATACCTCTTCCCTTTTGACTTATTATTTCTTTGTAATAAGCCTTTGTTATAATCGTTTCGCAAAAAAATTTGTTTGGCCCCCCCCCCTCAAAATTTGTAGTTTTACGTTTCAAAGTAAGTAGAATCCAAATCTGAAATAAAAAAAAAAATGTCCGTCCGCCGTCTGGGCCATATCTTGCCCTAGGAATGCTCGAAAAAACTCGTTCTTTCGCACATAGACTCCATTTGGGGTCTAGTTGGTCCTAACATCTGATCAGTTTGATCAAATAACTCCCTGGGGTTTTATGGGCCAAAAGCGGGTCCAAAAAGGGGATTTTCAAAGGATTTGGGATTATAGGGGTGTGGGGTGTCGATTTTCATGTAATTTCAAGCCGGATTTGACTACATCCATGAATAATAAACCCATAAACAGTCGAAATAATAAGGCATTGTTCGATAATTCGCAGCGTTTTCTACTTGCAATACCGACCAGAAGACTTCTCGTGCGTGTGCCAGGCTTCGAACCAGGCGACACTATAGCCTCTTTTGGGTTCATACGACACAGGACACACCATACCGTATCAGCTTAATGACCCTAGTAGTTGAAGCCCAAATGAAAACATATTGGAGCTCAAAATAATTAAGTTATGCATTATCTCATAACCGTACAGCATGACAAGGTTATGTAAAAAAAAATATTTAAAGCACGAAAAAAGTAGAGGGAGGTCATAGCACATACTACTCGATGAGAGGAGCGCTATAGTCGATGTCGTACTTTATTTGACTAGGTATGTTTTTTTTTTTTTTTTTTGTTCTAAATTTCTATCTCGGTCGTTCAAGATTATTTTTTGTGTGCGCACTCGCGCACATTTTTGCATAGTTGGTCGACGGGGCATTGTATATAGATAATGTAGTAAGCGTGAGGCACTTGGTGGTCTTCTAAATCAACTAGGTCTCTCTCCCTCTGCATAATTTTTCTTTTGCATGACGAGGGGGTTGATTCAGGGTTCTTGACTTTTTTTTAAAGAGCGATTTTACTTCCGTGCGTGCTTAGGGTTTAGGGAAAAGGAAGTACGGTGTTACAAAACAAACTTATATTCAAAGCTGACAGCAAATTCATATTCTTCTGAGTTCTGTGTGTATCGAAGCTGCTGCATTTCATATTCAAGGAAGTATTTTGTTAGTGTAAGTCATCTGCTCTCGTTCCTCTGGCCCCGGTGGTGATTATTACGCTAATTTGGTGGCTGAGGCGAGACTTTAGTCTGAAATACCAGGCACAATGGTGACTTTTCAAGGGTATGAATAATAAATAAATGAAGGTAGGGAAACAGGGGGTGGGGTGGAATGACATGCCACATGATCCCAGACATGGCGGGATTTCAAGCACCGGCTACTGGTGCAGTGTGCGAGTTTATTTGCCTTGAATTGAGACCGCAGCCTGTTTTTGGTTTGGACATTGTTTACCATCATCCTTGAGGGCACATTAGTCTTATTTGATGGGAAGGAGCCTATTTGTAAGTGGTAGAAGATAGAAATCAGCACTGGTACTGGTGGATGCAGTTGTTTTCTGGGGGTCTGTTTTAGGACCACTATATTGTTCTCGCGTTGTCCAAGTTCCGTATCACATCGCTACCGTGAACGGCTACGACGCTAAAGTAGTTGACTCCATCATTCTTCAGAAAAAGAAGTAACAGGTGCTGCAACATGTCCTCTACAAAGGTCGACAACGATACGTCTCCCTACAATAAAAGGATATAAGGTGGCATTCAAAAGCGGTAACACGTTAAAGGACCAGTTGAGTTAAGGAAAGGATGCGGTGAAGCCCCAAAATAAGAGCGGAATTTATCGCCTTCTTTGTGGACTGTGTGGAGTAGCGTCATATTGCGGCCACACAGGGCGGGAATTTAGGACGAGGTCCCTGAATCTAATCACTGTTACATCTAAACAACCAAATTTAGTGGATTTTTCTCTAAAAAAACATTTTTCTAGATCTGGCTCAGTGAAAAATATAGGATTTTCCTCGCTGAAATCCATAATTTCACGGATTTATGTTGCCACAGCAAACCAATTTCGCGCAATTCCACGTGACTAGTGGTTTGACTCACTAGTGGTGGATTTCACCACCGAGAGTTATGGTTTGAGTTACGTTAGCTCAGAATTAACGAAAAAAATGCGTCACGATTTATGAAAACAATGTTGGAGTTTGGTAACTTCAACCAAACTCCCGATGGTGAAATTCACCATAAAGAACCAATTTCTAGGATTTTGCTCACTAACGAACTGTTTTCGCGGATTATTCACAATAAAAGATTAGTAGATTACATTACTTACAAGATTAGTAAGTGGTGCATTGCCTGCGAGTGTTTTGTTTGGCGGACGAGGCACTATTAAGTCGAGTGATGTACGTTATTTTTCGCGCAACCGTCGTCGAATATAACCCAGTTTTATTCTTTTGACAAAAAAAAAACATGTCTTAGGGTGCGTTCATAGTGAATCACCTTCACTGCGATACCTCGATGAGCGATGCCCCGATGAAACATCGATGAAGAACAAACATCAATAATTGTATGGGACTGTTCATAGTGAAGCACCCTCACTGCGATGTGATCATCGATACCTCGCTACTATCATCGATGATTTGAACCATATGGTTCCTCGACCCCCTCCTGCCCGTTGCTTTTTTTGTTAAAGCTTGAAGGGGACAGGTGTGCGTGACTTACTAAATTGTGTGAAGTTGGACTTTAAAAGATTTTGAAAAGAAAAGAAAAAGGCAACGGACAGGAGGGGGGTCGAGGAACCATATGGTTCAAATCATCGATGATAGTAGCGAGGTATCGAAGATCACATCGCAGTGAGGGTGCTTCACTATGAACAGTCCCATACAATTATTGATGTTTGTTCTTCATCGATGTTTCATCGGGGCATCGCTCATCGAGGTATCGCAGTGAAGGTGATTCACTATGAACGCACCCTTAAGATATTTCTGTAATCACGGATGAGGTGATAACATTTCAACAAAGGTTGCATACTAATGAAAATTGACTCTCTTTTTATTAGGCAAAGCTGGGTAAAAGTCACGTGAAAAATAGTGTACACAACTCGTGAGGGAGTAGAATTGCCTCGCTCGTTTTTTTCAGGTCACTCGGCATCGCCTCGAGAGCCAAACAAAACTCGTGTGCAAAATTCAACTTCCCTCACTCGTTGTGTAATCTACTATTACGCCACTACTTTTCAGTGAGGTAAAGTTTTTACATCACTGGTTGGTATCTCTCGGCTTCTTGCAGTTGTTTTTTGCCTTTAAACTCGAACTTTACACGCGAAAATTTTCCTCACTGCAGTGAGGAAAATTTGAAAAGTCAGACATAAAACAGCAGTAATTCTTCAATCTTCACTTTGAGGAAGATAGCACAATGGGAACCTCTCTTCTTTTGTGGCCTTCGCTGTCTCGTGGAGTGCGGTGTGTTTTGTTTTGGTTGGGTGACTTTAATAAGTTTTTCACGCTACCTATATAATCCAGGGCGAACGTAATTGTGCTTTGTCCGATGGCTCCATAATTCTTCATAACGGTTTGATGAAACATCAAACTTGAACATAATGACAAAGAGGGACAAAAGCTGAAGGAACGAAGGAAGTGACCACAGAAGTCTCGTAGCAATCGTTTTCTCTGCGCATGACGGAGTCTTTAGTAACATGAAAGGGTGGTGGGGTTGAATTATAATGTTCCGTTTTCTCTTTCTCTTCGCTTTCAGCCTTTCACACTGTATGGAGTGCAGCACGGCATGTCTGGTTTCCCGTTCCCCTCAGAAACTTATTCCCCCTGATACTGCGTCTTGATGCCTCCTTTAGTCCCACACCATGATTGGATATGGATATTATGAAATATAAGGGCGCATATCTGGTGCAGAGGCCATGTAGCCCTCCTCAAGGAGTAGTAGTAGTAGAAATTTTTATTGTGCAGGTATTGTTGACAGATGAAATACATCAGAATACACAGAAACATTCAGTATTAACTATATTGTTTCGCTATGATATTTAAAAGCTAAGATTAATTAAATTTTGAATTCAAGGTGAAGGGAGGGGAAAAATTTTTTTAAAAAAACCTCCAGCTTTATACAAAAACTATTGAAAAAGGGTTCTTAAGTTGAAACGAGGGAACTTCTGTTGTTATTACCTGGGGGGTCATGATAGTTCTGATATATTGTGTCTCAGTCTTCTGTGTTTGGCACGAGCTATTGAGTCATAGCGAGCTATTTTAGCGACGAGGGGATTTATTGAACTATGGCATTTTTTCAACATATTGGAGGATAACTGTTGGATGTAAGGCTTGATAAACGGCATGTCACAATTTTCATGAAGGGTGGAGATTTTCGTGGATTTTGTGCTACCGGTGCATAAACGTAAAAATTTATTTTGAATAATCTGGAGTTTTTTGTAGTTCGAGTCGGACGTGTAACTCCATGCTGAGCAAGAGTACGTTAAGAATGGACGGATACATGTTTTGTAGATTAACAATTTATTCCTTTGGGACATACCTGATTCGCGCCGCATTAAGGGAAAAAGGAGTCTAACCGAGAGTTTACTCCTATCCACCAAATCATTGATGTGGCTTGTAAAATTTAGTTTTGAATCTAGTTTGAGGCCCAAGTATTTTACAGATGAAGAGAACGGTATTTGTTGATTTTCTAGAACTATGCTACGATTTAATAATGGCCTGCGTTTTGAATAAATAATAGCTTCTGTTTTAGTACAATTTAGAGAAATTTTCCAGTGAAAGAAGAATTTAATAATTTTTGAAAGAATATCGTTCAACCTACGAACTATAGTGTCTACTCTCCAGGAAGACGTGTGAACTGCAGTATCATCCGCGAAAAGCGCTATATTTACGTGTGGTGATGTGGGAATGTCGTTAATAAATAAAATGAACAAGATTGGTGCAAGAATAGATCCTTGGGGAACTCCAGCGCAGCAAATGTGCAACGAGGAGTTGGCTGTGTTTACAGTCACAAAGAATTTCCTGTCCCTGAGGTAAGCTGCAATAATTTTGATGAGATAAACAGGGAAGTTAAGTTTTATTAATTTATATAGCAAGCCATAATGCCAAACTGTATCGAATGCTTTTTGGACGTCAAGTAAAACCATTCCCGTGTGTTTACGCTCGTTGAAGCGATGAGTGACGTCGTCCACAACTCGGCACAGTTGTGCTTGAGTCGAGTGACCAGCTCGAAACCCGAATTGTTCGTTACACAATATGTTGGATGCAACAGTATAGCTTAGTAGCCGGGATTGGATTAATTTTTCGAATACCTTGCTGAGAGTGGGCAAGAGACTGATAGGACGGTAGCTTGATAGCAGCGAGGGATTTTTGCCAGGCTTGTGCAAAACAATGACTTTAGCCATTTTCCAGAATTTCGGGAAGTACCCTAAAAACAATATTTTATTGAATAATTTTGATAAAAATACCAAGGCTTTTCGTGGGAGTTGTTTTAAAAGAATGTTGCTTATCGTGTCGTGGCCGGGAGATTTATTACTAGGCCGAGCCTTAATACAGAGAGAAACTTCTTTAGGAGTAACAAGTTTTACCTCAGTAGGAGCGTGGTTAGCTGTTTTTAGGAATCTACGGACACCCCTGTTGACTACATTGTTGTGATTCGCGGAACTGAGAGTCTGAGTAGTTCTTGGCACGTGCTCGAAGTGCTTTGCAAAAGCGTTAGCTTTTTCAAGCGACGATGAAAGCTGAACATTGTTTTCCGTGATAGTTGGTATTACTCGGTTGGACTTACCCCTACTGAAGTACTACTTAGTAACCCTCCAAAAAGCTGAATTAGTAGGCTTAAGCGTAGAAAGGAAGGAGTGCCAATTTAAATTTCTGATATTCCTAATCAAGGCTTTAATAGTATTTTGAAGAAGATTGACCATTTTTTTTTTTAATGTAGGGTTATTTGATTTTTGACTGTATTTTTTAAAATAGTTTTTCATATTAATAAGCATTAGAATATGGGATGGAAGTGTTTTGTTTGAAGGGGGGGAACACCGAGGTATGTTTTGATCAGCGGCCTGTACGACAAGCTTGGTAAACTGTTCAACAGCAAGGTCCAAATCTGACTCACTAGAAATTGGGGGATTAGGGCTGATGCGTGAGTTAATGTAATTTTTGAAACCCTTCCAGTCTGCCTTACGGAAGTTGAATTTGTTTGTACTACTCCCTGTGGAGAATCTATCACTTATTTTAAACGAAATAGGATTGTGATCAGAATTTAGAGCAGATCGACTTTCTATAGAGGAAATATTGTTGACGTTTTTGCTGAGAACTAGATCAATTACACTTGGTCTTCTATTTGCAGGAGGATAGTGTGTCAGAGCGACTGGTGCATGTATGTCGAAAGCCATTTTTAATGACATACTTAAGAGCAATTTACCAGCAGTATTGTTGCGAGCGCAGTGCCATGACACATTTGTGGCATTCAGATCACCCAAAATAAGTACACGCGGACCTAAAGCTAACAGAGACTGTAAATCCTTCTTGAAATTATTTCGCGTTGGCGGCCTATAAGCAGAAATTATATGACAGTGTGAACTGGCAGCATGTACGGTGACGCCAATTGCCTCGATAGAATTTAATTGAGGCAATCTTAGTTCAGAGTGCGAAAGCGAATTATGAATGAGAAGAGCCACTCCTCCCCCTCTACTGTCACGATCATTTCTATAGACCGCAAATTCGGGAATGTTTAAACGTTTTGTTCTATCCAGACGAGTTTCGTTCAACGAGCAAATTCTTATTTGTAATGTTTTAAGTAGAGAACAGAGTTCCTCTAATTTATTTTTACTGGTGCAACAATTCCATTGCAGAAAAGAAACTGATGAAAGGGTTTGATTATGAGACTGCATCTTAATTTAAAAAGGAAAAGAGACCTTCTAATAGAACTGTTAACTTGGCAGCCATATCTGGAGCCGATTGAAATTGTGTTATTATTTGCTGGACTTTGGTTAATGCGGAAGTTAAATTAAGCTGACTAACTAGATTTAACAATGAAGATAAAATATTACTAGACGAGTCCGAAGTACCTGGGGTCCATGCAGATCGAAGCTGTGGCTGTGGTGGTGCTGATGCAGTTCGAGATGGGAGGGACGGAAAGTGCCTCTTATTGAACGTAGTGGGGCTCCTGACAGGGTTGCCGGGGCTCAGTCTTTTCTGCTTTCGTTCTGCGTGTGCCGTGTAAAAGGGCAGGCTTTGTCGAATGCACTGTGCTTTTCACCACAGTTGGCACATTTCAACAAACTCGAATTCATGACGTCCACTGAGCACTTACGAGAGTCATGATTTCCCGCACATTTGGAACACTTAACGACACGATTACAATTGGTTGCAACATGGTCGTAGGCTTGACAACGGTAACATCGTAGGGGTGTGAGCTTACTTTTGAACTTTTCCCATTTTACTCGGCAGTGAAGGATCGATCTTGTGGACAAGACATCTGATGGCTTGGTGTCCGTTGAAAAATAAATACCGAAGGTGGGGTAAGCCGTCAAAGTGACATCGTCTTTGGATTTGCTAGTGAACTGAAACACTTTTTCGGTCTTTAATCTTATATACTTATTATCCCTTTAATAAAAGATCATCTTTAATTTCTTCCGGAGTCACGTAATGAGGCAAATGAACAACGTAACGGGGGCCTCTTTCTTCTTTCGTAGAGTACGTGAAGAATTCTATGTTTGCAGTTAAGAGATAATCTCGAAAAAAAGCAAAGTCTTCCTTTCTGCTCACGTAGACAAGAATTCTGTCCCTCTTGGCTTTAAATTCCAATTCGCCTTGGAGATGCGGCTTCAGCTTATTCATCATCTCGGAATGATTCTTAAACTGAGAGAACATGACTATGGGCGGCAGGAATTTGACTTTCTTATTTTCCGATTTACTCGGATTTCCGGCGTCTGTGTCCATGACACTGGTACTCTCTGAGTCGTCGTCGTTATCCGATAACGCGTCGAACTTATTCGAAAGGGGAACCGGCGTTTTTACCGAGCTCACTTTTTGTCTTTTGTTAGATGGTGTGGTGATTGTGATAAAACCGTCCGAGGTTGAACTCATTTTCGAATAAATTAATTTATTTCCGAGAACGATCTAAATAAAGGAGATAAGGATGGAACTTTTAACTCCTTTTTTTTTCGCACTGTGTACTGTTTAACTCTATTGAAAATCGAGGAAATAGAAAAGAGATATGCACTGTTCAAAGGCTTGAACTGAACTCAAGGAGTAGACGTCACATTCGCAAAAACGTCATCTAAACGCCTTTTCAAATCTCATCTCATGAATTTGTAACGGTCATACTTCACGAAGTTTCGGATAATTTTATCAAAGTACCTAATGCGAGACACGAGCGTGACTTATGCCTGCCTAAAACCGCCGGTTCCTAGCCCATAACGAAAAAGACTGGAACAAATCGCGTGACCCCACTGCCCCAGAAAATACAGGGTGTACAAAAAGCGACTGGACAGAGAAAACCCAGTGAAGGGGCAACTCATTTCTGATCGAAATGACTATTTGCACTTTTCCGAAATTCCGCTTTGTTTCCGAGATATCCGCCATTTTCTGATTTTTCCAGAAACAGCTTGTTGCACACGCATTAATTGTGGCAATGGCAAAAATAATGAGCCCATTGGAAAGAGCACAAAATTTTCTATTTAAAGAGCCTTTTTTAATCCAGATCAGACGGCATCTACTACGTTTTGAATTAGCTTAATGGCGAAAAAACGTAAATTTCTGACTACATCACCATATCACCAATTCTTCCGGAATTAAGTTTCCTCGCTAATAAGCTGATTCAAAACGTAGTAGATGCCGTCTGATCTGGATAAAAATAGGCTCTTAAAATAGAAAATTTTGTGCTTTTTCCAATGGGCTCATCATTTTTGCCATTACAACAATTATTGCATGTGTAACTAGCTGTTTCTGAAAAAATCAGAAAATGGCGGATATCTCGGAAACAAAGCGGAATTTCGGAAAAGTGCAAATAGTCATTTCGATCAGAAATGAGTTGCCCCTTCACTGGTTTTTCTCTGTCCAGTCGCTTTTTGTACACCCTGTATATAGAAGTGCAAGAAAATCGTAGCATGACAGCGACAACTGTGAGTCACACCGTAATCAGTTCCACTAGGACCCTGAATCGCCTAATAAATCTTTGTCTCCAATTTTAAGGATATGTCTCTGGTAAATCGAATACGATTGTTCGAAGATTCTTCAGTTGTACTGAAATCGTCGAACCTGATGCTCCCAGGCACCTAACTCAAAGTGAACTGGGTAAGTGGATGCCAAATCCAAACATGCCTTGATTGGCTGGCTAAGGCTTGCTTTTTCAGCTAGAATGAAGTGAAAATACGATGCATGATTGCGATGGATGACATTACATCGGCGGTTAATCCGATGTGTTCGAAAAACACTGAGCACTGGTGGTCAGATCCCCTTTTCTCTTTCACGACACACCCAACCTTCACTCATCCGACCTCTGTTTTGAGCATTCCGTGCATCTGGTTCATTGCCGTTATTGGATCAAGGGTATCTAGTTTTTAATTTGCGACGTAGGAGGATATTTATTATGTTGTTATATTTGTTCATTTGGAATTATCGACCAGGTATGCACTCGATGAAACGATGAAACGATTTTAAAAATGAATGCTATAGTGATTTAAATTTTACATGGAACGATATTTGACTGGAGAGGAGGTTCATCGCACAAACGTCCAGGGGCGCGGGAAATCAGCAATTTCACCTCAGGACGGGAACTGAACATCGGGCGTATAGAAAGGGCAATTATCCATCCAAGAAAACTCGCATTTAATCGTGAATTATCGGTGTATCATTCTCATGCCAAAAAACAACATTTTTGCCATACTTAATGATACTTTAGCCTTCTTCCCGCCCTGGCTTGATGCCTTGAAAGGCACATGACCAGGATTAAGCCTGTGAAATGACGGCCGGGAAGTGACCCGGCACGTGCAAGTCCTGGTTATCCTCGCTCCGCTCCCCGTCAGCCACACCAGCTGGTCAAGGCTGGTGCGTTACCGGTGTGGACCGCTTGGCGTTGGGGAGTTTTACAGGTGGTAAAGTTGGGCGAGGAGAGATACCCGTGAAATGAGCGCATAGTGCTACCGGCGAGCTGTTCTTTGTTGGTAATGTTGGAGAGAGCGTCGGTCATTGTGGTTGTTCGCGGGGGTTCAGTCGTCGGTAGACTGGGTATCCAGTTGCGCTTGATTAGTGCCGATGTTCGGGCCTGTTCCGCGCTGACTGCACCACGCGTTGGCGAAGCACAGGAAGCGGCGGGCCGAGGTTTTGTTAGCGACGAGATTTCTGAGATCGTTGGGGATTTGCCACCGATCTCGTTGACGTTGGTATAGCGGACAGCGAAGAATTACGTGTTCCGCCGTTTCGGCCTCGCCCCCGCATGGGCAGTCAGGGCTGTCCCGTCGGCGATGGAAGTGGAGCTTTCCGTTGAAGGAGCCGTGACCCGAGAGATGATACTTTAGCCACTGATTTTCAAATGTTGTCCTCAGTAACTTACTATTTTCGATAATTACTATCTTAGCTGGGCCTCTCAAGCTGAATATCCGGCATAATATTGGCGTATAGTCGTAGGTAGTTAAGAAATTGAAGTTCCTGCAGTACAAAATGATCTAAATTCTCTCTAATTTTGGGTTTCACTGGCGTTTATGAGTACGAGTGACAGTAAAAATATCAAAACAATAACCCTCAAAGTGACTAAACTTTCTATAGGTGCCGCAGATCTTCGGCCATTACTGTCCTTCACCTACGTCACGAGCAGTCCCAACCGCCTTTGCGCTGGACCCAGTACATTATTAATTGGTATTGGGTTGTGATTTTTGAGAATTCATAAACTTCAATTTCAAAATTAACTTGCTCTTCTGCTCTAGGGTGAGCAATCGGGAGTAAAGGACTGCTGGTGACGTCAGTCCCCACCCCTCCCTCCTTATGGGCAGTGGGAAATCTGCGGCACCTATAGTAAAGTTTAGTCACCTTGAATAACCCTTGAAAAGTTACTTAGCAACAGCAAGCTTAGCTTTTTAAATTGATTGAGCTTCTACATGTGGTAGTGTTATCTAGCGTGATAAATTTTCCCTACCCCGGATTGGTTTCAACTTCGTCACTAGGGAGATGAATAACTTGGTTTTCTATACAACTTTGTGGCCAATGTACAATTTAAAAACAAAATTAGGAAGAACAAATAAAAAAAAAAAAAAAAAAAAAACAACAAAAGACGCAGCGGGCTGATATTTTTCTTTACGCCCGGCGGGCGGAATGAACCTCATGTCGCCCGCTCAAGGCTCTCCCAGCGGGCGAATTTTGAGTCTTTACGCGCGGTGTACTAAAATTTTTTTACATGCCAGTTTTCTTTAACCATGTGCATAATATCCTAAGACGTGCTTTTTTTTTTTTTTTTTGTCAAAAGAATAAAACTGGGTTATATTCGACGACGGTTGCGCGAAAAATAACGTACATTACTTGACTATTGAGTGGTATTACCCACTTGTTTTTAATTAGCGGCCTCGGCAAGCCTCGTCCGCCAAACAAAAACTCGCAGGTAATGCCCCACTTACTAATCTTGTAACGTAATCTACTATTTTATCTAATTTATCGTTCCGTTCAAAAACAAAATGTTATTTTTGGTTATTTTGTTTATTTAATATGTAATTTTTCCCCCAAGTTGGTAACGCGAAAAATATCGTTCACAACTCGGGAAAAGTGGAACTTCATCCGACTCGTTGACATCAAGCTCACTCGGCTATGGCTAGGAAATGGGCTAAAACTACGAAATTTGGGAATATCCTCCCGGTTTTCGGGTATAGAATCGGGCGAAATCGGGTTTTCAAGGCACTAATTACAAGACATTTGTTATTGAAAGCGCAAAAATGGGGGTTTCGGGATCGAACACCACGAAATTGGTGTTTAGGGTGCGCGAATTCCTGTGAAATGTTTGTTTGTTTTCTTGTGTGCAAAACCCAGGAAATTCGCCATTGAATGGGCAAAAGCAGTGGAATTTGGGTTTCCGTAGAGTCACTGTGAAATCAGTTTTTTTGAAAGCGCGAAAATGGTTTTTTCGAGGGCCAACACCATTAAATTGTTCGCAATTTTGTTTCATCGAGTTTCGCGAATTCGAATTCGAAAGCATTCTCATATTACGCTCCGAGAACAGAATCCGGGACGAATTACCTCCCTTGATGACCTTGCCCGAGACGCTGGATATAAATAGCCGAACCGGGACTGTCTCGAGTACCTGTTTGGTCTGACCTGTTTCTTCACTCAACTGAGCAACTCATTTCGTTGACTTCCGGTCTGTACCCCGAATTAACACTTTCTCTCGGTTTCCGGTAGTGGATTTCCTTTCCCTTGTGCGTCTGACGTGCCCTTTCATTACCAGGTCGAGCCCTGGTACTTCGCTTGACTACATCGTTCCTCTCATTCTCCGGAACATTCTTGTGTCCCCCAATACCCAACCAACCAAATCATTCTCCAAATCCTGTAACTCTACGTCTTTTGCAGACCTCCACTAACTCGATTTTACCACCGACCTGGATATAGCACTAGGGCTTTGGGCAGACTTGTGCTTCTAACTTGGAGGACACAGATAGACGAAGTGGCTCAAAATCAGAACCCTCATTCAATAGGAAAAAAAAAATGTAAAATGTGTAAAACCAGAGAGCCACCAACAGAGGGGGGAACCTAATAAGTTGTAAAAGGACTCGATCTATAACTGTTTCAGGACCCTGCCCCCCCCCCACTTTAAGACCTTCCGTCTGCTAAATGCTAACGATGTTTACGGGGCCAGGTTATGAGCCAGGGGGGGAGGCATCAGGAGCACCACGGTGTTCCATCTCTCCTTCCTTTTTAACCCCTTTCCCCACCTGAACGATGAACAAGCCTGTGGCCTGCGAAGGAAGTCATGATGAAGAGCGGTGGGAGAAGAACAACCCTACTCTTAGCCCTCACCTTATCTATTCCCTTCCGGTCCACTGATCCGGAACTTTCCTACGAGATGGTCATTAGACCCCAAGAAATATAGCTACCCTCCATCCCCACTGTAACCGCCTCCGCCGTCTATAAACTGAAGTTAGCTTTTTTTCCTAGGCATCCCACAGTTTTTTTTTTTTTTTTTTTTTTTGTTAGGAATGCGTATTCTAGGACTTACAATTATATATTATTTTCTAGCAATTTAACTATACGTCTCATGAACCAATCCCCCCTCCCATCCTAGGCAACGTTAAAATTTATCTATTGCCCACCTCGAAATCTACCTAAAAAGTGGCAATAACTTCATGGGATAAATTTGATTTAGCGGACTGTTTTTGAAAGTTTCTAATTGTTGGAATAGGGATGGATGACTGAGAGGAGAAGGAGTTTTTGGAAATTAAGTTAAAAAGAGTTTGATTTACAACTGCTAAAAGTATTGGGAGAATGTGAAAGCAAACTACTGTTTTTCCAATCGGGTGATGTAAATGTTGGGAGGACTAATAAACCGGCACGAAGCTGGGGAAGGTAATTTTTTTAAAAACGTAGTTTCTATTTTTTTTTGCTCCAGTTCCATTTTTTCCGGCGTAATAAATTTAAGAGGGTTGATATCTTGGCTTTTGGAAGGAAAGGGATAAAGGATGTGGGTAAAAGTTCAACTGTACCAGAGCCCGACCCCCACCCCATCACGTAGTCATGCACCAACTTCTGTATTTGTTGAGAAAGTTCCTTTAATCATGGCTCGACAGCGACGACGGTGACGACGTTGAAGGAAAAGAGAGGAAAAGGGTCTCGCTGTAATAGGTGGATGAAAGGAGAGGAGCTGGCGGAGGAGTTGATGAGAGCGAAAAGGATCGATGTGCGAGAGAGGTGGTAGAACTAAGAGGACTTGGTCTCGCAACGTATAATGGGTAAAGGTTGGGGTGGGAAAGTTGGCTGGAAGGGGGCAATGAGAGTAATGGTTGACGATGGTGTACGCGGGGAGTAAGCGAGTTTGAAATGGAAGTGCAATGGAGAAAAAAGAAGGAAAAAAAAAATCAGGATAAAAAGAGTGTCGAAGATAAAGAGAAAGACACTAGGAATAGAATGAAAGGGGAAAATCTCCGGGAGTCCTGGGGGGGGGGGACCTGTAATTCTCCTTTAAGTAATTATATTGAGAGGGATCTCCATCCTACTTCTTCCAGGCTGAGAGAAAAGTGGCGGATCTAAGGTTGAGACACCTGGTAAGGGTTAAAGAGGAGATACAGAAGTGGGCAATTCCCTTAAAAATAAACTTAAAGAAGCTGCAAGAATCGTTGAAGGGTTGGGAGGAAACGAAGGTGACGTCTTTAAGCGATTTATGGTGGAAGCTTCTCCATTAGGAACTCTGTTTTCGGATTGTATTGGACCCCTTTAACGAGTTAAACTGTTCAGCTGCTAAATTCGCCAGCTGGTTGGAGTATTTTCGCAATTGTCGTGTTATCAGGAATCGAATGACCCATTGTTGTTCCGCCCTAACTGAATCGAGAAGATAGTGTACATAGAGAGCTATCCCTTTTTATCTAATCCATCTTATCTCGGCTTCCATTGCGAGTTCCAACTCTCTCTAACTCTAGTCTAACTGTCTAGACCGAAAACTGACAGTGCATACGTGCTAATGAAAAGCCACACGGGGCAGTAGTTTACGCGGTTGAAGAGGAATCCCCCTCACAACCAATAGATTCTCCAAACAGCCGACAAATGAGAATTTGCAGATCTATAGGCCCCGAATTGCGTTCAGCTTTTACCACTCCCACAGTTTGGTCTTACAAAATATAGATAGTCTTTGTGGCGTGGTGGCCCAGCTCCTTTCTTTTTTTTTTGTTTTGGCTTCAGAGGCAGAAATTAAAAGATAATAATAATAAATCGAATGAGACATGAAGCTGTTTAAGTAAAGGTAACCCTGGCAACGGGGGATGGAAGGAGAAAGGATCCACTGACAGGGGAAAAAGCCCCAAGGTATAAAAGCTCGGGTTTCCCCGGAGAGAGACATTCAAAAAGTGATTCAAAGTGCTCAAGGGCAGGGAGTGACTCGTGGGGTGTTAGTCGCGAATTGTGTGATTTTCTTTGTGTAAGTCCGAGGCTACGTGGAGCGAAAAGGCCGCTCACCACTCGTCGTATCAAACGAGTTCCAGCCGTTTGCAGTCATCATCTCGTGAACTGTGTTTTCCGAGGCTTCTTGAAGCGAAAAGTCCGCTCACCACTCGTCGTATCAAACGAGTTCCAGCCGTCTGCAGTCGTCATCTTCACGCACGAACACACCTCGTTGCCACTTTTTCAAGTCGGACCCAACGTCGGAAATTCCTGTTGTATCGGTGACACACGAACACGGACACGCCCCGTCTCGCCGTTTAGACGAACGGTCACGCACACACCACTTTCGGCGACACACCCTGAAACGCATTTGCGGAATCACGAGCAAGCCCACTCCCTGCGCCTGCCGTCTTCAGACACTCCGGTCATCCACCCTTCTACAAAGCGAGTCGAGCGCGTCGGCTACTCACCACTCCCCACTCACCACTCACCACACACCACTCACCACTCACCACACACCACTCACCACACACCACACACCACTCACCACTCACCACACACCACTCACCCCCCCCCCCCTTCTTCTTCCCTCGTTCCTATCTAAGAAGTCGACCCGCCGCTCTTTGATCGCTCCGCACAGGACCAACGTCTGTGGACGGTTAAGCAACCGGAGCTTCATGAGGAGGAAATAACTGGTGAGTGTAATCTTTCTTTATTTCATCCCTCGTTGCTAAGGGTATATTTGTGTGTGTCGTGTTCGCAGCACGTGTCTTGTTCGAATTAAACCTGCGGACCCGAGTGCCCATTCAACAAGCATCTGTACTCTGCAACCCTTTTTCCGTTTTCTTCAGTTCCTTTTAATAAAAATTTTTTTTCTAAAAAACACTGTGTACAAAAATCTCTCTGCCTAACACAACCTGAACAAGCCCCACAACAACGGTTGTTGATCAACCACGTTACAGCTTCAACCCGCACGACCGGAAAGAGTTATAGGGCGGGTGGCTGAAACTGATACTTTCGCGCCCTCTGGCTGTATTTTTTTATACACATCAACAGGTTTGGGCTTTAGGAAGAGAGGGCTAAAGTGTTTTTTCAATTCTTCACGGGTTTGTGTGATTTGAAATAGCGGTGAACTGGTTAATCTGTTAAACGGGCCTCCGAATCGGTTTGATTAAAATTGGCCAAATGACTATAGAAACAAGAGTCTAAATTTTGGGGGAATACAATTTTTAAACAGATAAAATAAAGAAATAGCAAGGTCTTTGATCATGTAACCTTGATTTTAAGGTAATTATAAGATCTAGAATTCTAGATCACGACTCACCTACCTGGGTCATTCTTTGAGGGGCCACCCGTTGGCAAAGCAAAGCATGTAGTTGGCATTAAAAGTGAAGAGGTAGGAAAAATGATGAGTAGCAACCGACTCGGGTCTGGGATACGGGGAACTTTAGCTGGTGAGAGGGGTACCTCTTCTCAAAGAGAAAATTGAAAGCTTTACAGTTGGAAGGAAGACATTTATATTTCTTTATGACATCATAACTCTCTCACTCACTCTCGCTCACCCCATCTTAAGTTTTTCTTTCTTTCACCCTACCCCTGCCCCCGTCGATCATCCATACCACAATTGCTCCGCCAACCACTTGACCCCTCCTCACCATACCTCATCAAGAGCACAGCCACACTTCAGTTTCAACCCATTCCTTTCAACCCCTCCCTTTGGCACAGAGCTCCTAAATTAATTTATGTCGAGAGATAAAGAAGTGTAGCGTGAGCGCAGAGCCTTCAAAGTTTTTTTGAAGAAGCCCTGCAGAACTACTCATCTTAACAGATTTTTTCCTTTGCCGTAAAGTTAGTTTTATTTGCTAAAATATTGCACTGTAGGTAATATTAAAAATTAGAGAGAGAAAAGCTTCTTAATTCTTAGTTCAAAGCAGTTTGTGGTCCTCCTAGGTAGTTGAGACCTGTAATTGAGACCTGTGTAGTGACGGCTTACCTACTATTACTGTCCATTAACGAAAAACAAATAATACCCCCTGTCTTTCCTAGTGAAATTATAAGTCCGTACGCCTCGATCCAACATTTTCTTGCCATGAAAATGTTTGTTTATAACCCAATAATGCACAGGTGTGCTCCTTAAGAACTAGGCACTTACTCAAGCTTCCGAAAATAAATTTGACTTTACTTACTGACTGTCACCTTCGCAGACTCTTCCGTGCGCACACACCAATACAATTCCCTATTTGCTTACCATAACATGACTTTCTAAGCCTATACAGCAGTATATACCACGGTACTCTCCAAAACCCCCTTTCTGGCATCTTCTTCATCACCCGCGAACTCTCCCACTCTTAACAAGAATTGTAAGTCGTTCCTCCCTCACCCTCACACTCTTTTGAACGTTGACTGTACTTTGCAGTTTCTCCAGGACACTTCCATGCATACACAATATATGATGGGCTTTGCCTGGGAAAATTTGCGAGTAAAGAGGAAAGTACTACCCTTTCTCGCCATTAATTTTAATGGTCTTTAAATGTTTGCGGTGAAACGCCAGAAGTTGTTCCCTTAAAAATTGTATAATGTGAACGCCTAATACGTTATTAAAAAGGAGTAGTGCTATCAACGTTTAATAAATCCAAATGTGACCTATAGAACAGTGGCAATGGCCGCCTGCTCACGGTTACATTACCTTACCCGTAGTACATCTCAAAAGCCAGATTCCATAGGATTTGAGTGTTTTAAAAGATATTTTTCAAGAAAAGCACGAGTTATTAATTTATTAACGGTAAATTGTCACACTAGAACGAATAAATTGTAGTAGTAGAGTTTATTTGTCAACGCAAGAGTGTTGGTACAGTTTATCAACAAATGGTTTAGTTACAATAAAAATTGTTTTTTTATGTTTCACGCCCCAAGCTTGTACTGCAAACCAAGTTAAAAATGCTTGCAGTGATTTACCCTTAGCGAATTCAATGCCGGCTGCTTTGATGAGCTCTAGTTGACTCCTCACATTTTTCAGCATCGACGAGTCAACGACTTTAATTTTAATCGTCTTCCCCAGTTGGATCAAGTTTCCAGATCCTTTCCAAAGTTGCTCTCAACGAAGAAGAAGTGTGACACAATGGTCTTCGAATATCCCACAAAAAGTTTGTTGAATGAATGCGTCACTTTGAATATGATAGGTCACTAACATTCATTTTCCAATTCCCCAAGTAAGTCGCCCAGCTGTCCCTCAGTTGGCTCAAGATGAGTATCCTAGTGTAAAGGTAAAGATAAAAGCAAAGCTGTACAAGACTGCCCGTCAAATTCAAAAGAATTCCTGAAAATTTAACGCTGTTACCGTGGAGTCCTTCGACGATTCTTTCTTTGCCTGAATATTCTACGCCGCTCACGGGGTCCATTGAACCCAGCGAGCCTTCGGATACATATCCATGTTAGTTCGATTAAAATATTCTCTAGGCCACTTACTGGAAGACCCGCGCCATTATAGCTGGAAATTCCTGACGCTCTGGCGGATCACGTCCTCCACCGCAAAAAGTTCTACCGCAACATGACTTCGGCGCTTCCAAGGCAGCTCTTTGCAGTGCAGTCGAAATACGCCGATTGAACTACGCCGTTCATCTTAACAGAAATCCACGCATTGTTTGGAGGGACTCGAAGTCTTTGACCTAGATGAGGAACACTCAGTTAGCAACATTTCACAACCCCATTACACTATAAGGATGCGGCGAGCTGTAACACGGCACACTCGGCTTCGTGTGGGCGTTCCCGGCGATGTGCGTTCGACAAACCGCGCACCGACCGAAACGTCCGCCACAGCACGGGTGTGAAGTGCACAGTTAGATCTGAGTATGGCGTAGGAGCCCAAAGGAGGCTTAGGCGCCTGCCGGGTTCAAAGCCCGGCGCCCCCAACAACAACATTTCACAGCGGTTGAATGTTTCAGGCAGTACCTACCTCGGAATAAACTTCAGCAGCAGCCAACCAATTTTTTTTTCTTCTGAACTTAAAGCAAATCCACTCTGATTAATGAGCCTTGTAGGCATCAAGCGATTTCACGGGGAAGAAGTCACTTGCTGATTTACCAACTCGAATCAATGATTCCTAACTTTACCAAGTTTCGAAAATTGAAGTTCAAAAAGCGGCTAGAGGACAGAAAAAGCTAATTAATTCGTAGAAATAAATACTTTTTAGACTTTCAGCTAATATCAATATCACAATGAACTTACTTGAAAGGATAATGTGTATGCTTGATGTGTATGTACATGGTTACGCACCAATAATCCAATTTTTCAGATGTACCGCTCCCAAACTTCTCCTTCCATGCCTCTGGCATACTCGCTGAAATTCATTTTTAACCAATATTTGAACTGAACAGCAACTACTATTGAAATTCATCGAAAATGAAAGAGAAATACAGCACTTTCAATTGAATTTCAATGGGGACCTTCCCAGAAGTTGTACTACGAGCACCCCTGTCTAACCGGTAGGGTGGGTGGCAGAGACACTTGGGGGAGATTTTTTTCAAGTAGGTTTTCAATGTAACGACATGGTTCTAACTGCGAAAAGAAGACTTCGCCACCATCGGCCAATGAGATTGGCAGAAAACTGTGGGGTGTGGGGTGTTTTGAAAAAGAGAGAGACAGAAGATGGTAACACGTTTTCTTTACCATCGTTCATCAGGTTAGCCTGAAGTGTGAAGGTGAAGTCTGAAGAAAACTGAAGTCCGTCTTTCTGTTTCTTATTCATGTAACTTGTAGAGTTCTCAGTTCAGTTCATTTTCCTTCTCTATCGGAATTTGGGTTTTCACCAATTATGTCTCGGTTCATCCCTTAACGCGTCGAATAATAATCATTACCTATTTCATTTCGGTTTGTATAAGGTAATATCGGCATTCAAAAGTTGGTTGTGCTAGACATTGGATAAATTTTCAATTTCTCTTGTTAATGTCAATGCATCTAATTATTGAACTTATTTACGTGAATCAAATAAATAATGCAATTATTAGAAGTTCGGAATTTTCGAGTCATTCTCTTCCCTTTATTCGTTAGAGGTTTTGTGTAAAGGTAAGGGACAAAAACTACTGAAGAATTGAGGTGAGGTAATTCCTGTTGGTGAAAGAAGAGTTTCTTTGGTGCAAATTATGCTGTTTTATTTGTTTTTGACTTAAATGAAATGGCTATGTTTACACCATTGAATCACTATTTCGCTCGGGAAGTAGAAACAAGGAACTTGCAACTTTAAAAATTATTGCTCCAATGATAAGATTTAGAGGGGATAGGTGAGGGGAGAAGCACCAACACGCAAGCGCGAATGGCTTCTGTTGTCAACTGCGAAAACGAGACATCGCTAGCTGTTCTGTCCTCGTCCCCCACTCCTCTGTTAACTCTCTTATGTTAATATATTTTATCCTCCTTGACTACGATAGAGATACTATAGATACAGGTAAAAGCAATGTTTGATAAGACTGACGCCATTTCTGTTCTGGATAAGAAAACCGCTAAAAAGAAGTATATTTTAAAAATTTGTTTTTCTGTGTTTCACAAATTCTTTTAGTCAGCGTCTTGGTCAGCGTGTAGCATAGAAAAGAAACGTGCATTACCGGCACGAGGAATATTGTTGTTCCAAACTTTTTCATGCGCTAGGTGAGTGTTATTGTAAGAAATAACTTTATTTTATAGAATTCAAGGGTTGGAATTCAGCTACTTTGATGTTTAATTCGAATCATGTTTCATGTTAAACTTTGAAGGGCTTTCGACGCTCCAACAACTTACTCGTAATGCATTCGTATTCGATAGTAAATAATGTTTTTAATTTTTTTTGACCGATCCTGCCGGCGTTTTCGTTGTCAGCGACGTTTCGTCGAGGGATCCTCGACGTCCTCAGGCTTCTTTTTTTGGCTTTTGTTTGTAATTGTATTATTACAATTAATATACATTACAAACAAAAGCCAAAAAAAGAAGCCTGAGGACGTCGAGGATCCCTCGACGAAACGTCGCTGACAACGAAAACGCCGGCAGGATCGGTCAAAAAAAAAAAAATTAAAAACCAGATATCACTCCTGCCTACAAAATAAAAAATCAGTAAATAATGTTTCTTTCGAGCCTACATCGAACCATCATTGATTACAAATTTTCGGGCACATCCATAACGGCGTAGCCAGACCTTGTTCCAGGGGTGGGGCTTCTCAGGAGCCAGATGTCAGATGCATCATAACATGGTACGTGTGTAACGTACATTACAATGTTGCAACATAATCCTGCCTATTGCATTCAGAGAATAGTTCCAGCGTGAGGGCTAGGGTTGCCAGATACCCGAGGATCTATGTTCGGAGAGGGCCCAACTGGTTGTGTAATAGCCATTTACTGCTGTGTGAAACAGTCAGTTTTTTGGGTGAATTAGCCGGTGTTTGAAAAATCACGATTCCGGGGTTCCTGCTCTGTTTCAGGGATAAAACTGCTGTTTTTGGTAAGTGAATTTCTGATTTGAGAAACAGCTTTTCTGACGTTGTCTATGGTTTATGAACATGAATGGACATTTCCATGATGAATAGCCAGTTTGAGGAGCCTATAACTGTTGCCGAACCTAGTTAGTTTATGTGGTGACAAAAAGTCAAGTTTTTTGACATTAGTGTCCTTCTCTGTGGAGAAATTGACAGCTTTTATACGTTAGAAGGCTTATACCAACAGCTTTGAGTACGGTGGTCTCTAACCGAGTTTTGTGTTCCGTGAGAAAAATAACCATTTTTTATTTTTTCAGTAAATTAACGACCTCGAAAACCGGCTTTTAAGATTATTTCTTTTCAGCTAATTTACTTTTTCTAAAAGGAAATTCATACTCAGTGTGGTTAAAGTGAAAGAATCATGACTAAATTGCATTAATTGCCAGAAATTCAACTGATAAATTAGGTTCACAGACTTTCTTCAGGTAGATTAATGGTTGGTTCGTGGTCAGTTGTCTCACTCTCACTGGATTCGCTTTCAAGTATAGGGGAGGGCAACATCCCCCTCTGGCTATGCCCGTGTATCGTTCTACAACTAATCAGTCATACGAACTGTTTTTTCTTATACCTACTCCATCCGAATGATTCGGAATATTTATATGCCTGTTAACTTGAAATTTGAACCCACCCTACCCCATCGCGTTCAAAGTCACCCAGTCAGTGGGTATCCGGACAAATGGGTGGGCCGGGAATTTACTCTAAAAATTCCCCGCTTCATTTGCAGAGATCCTGCTTCTGACAAATTGGGGACCCACCATAGAGATAATATAACTTATATGCAGGGGCGGACTGGGGTGTCGAGGCACAGGGGGGGGGCCTTGATTAAGGGGGCGCCGGTTGCATGAGCTTCAGTTTGCGACTGATAACGCAGTGGCGTAGAGTTTGGGGGTATAGGTTGGGGAATACATAGCCATAAATTGGCGACTGTTCTCACTTTTAACCTCAAAGTTGCCTTCAGAAGCCGCGAATTGGCGTATTTTCAATTTTTTATGCAAATTGAATTTTTTCACAATTTTAGCCACGAACAGGGGTGGGCAAATTACAGCTTTTTGAGTAATTAATTACAAATTACTTCCAAAAAAGAGGATTATTTACAAATTACCAATTACTTTTCACTTCCACGAATAATTAAAAATTACAATTACTGTAATTGAATTACTTTTTCAATTACCAATACCCAAGAGCTGGATTTGTGGAACACCAAAGCGTCTTGCTCTTGTTCACTGTCATTTTTTTAGTGCGTCCAGCCAACAATCGAACGTCAGAACAGGTCTTTGAGATAGGAAGCAGGAACAGCATAGCCCCAAGATGCCAAGCGCGTCGAATGAGTAGGGTAGCGAAATGTCCGGGGTCGAATTTGCTAATTTGGCTAATTTTGCCCCACATCCCGGCCTGCGAACTGTCACGGGGAATCCCGGATAGTCATAGTCCCGGATTCTTTATGTGTTTCTTTGAAACAGTGCATGCGATACCTAACTCTCAAAGAGCTTTGCAATGGCAGCTTCATGTTGTTCGATATTTTTGTGCTTTGAGAATTTTGTGGTTATAGCTATTTTGATTGGAGTTTCTTGTGGTTCGAGCTTTTTGTGGTGTCAGCTTTCTGTGGCTCCAGCTTTTTGTGTTTGGGGCAGGGGTGTGGGTACGGGGGATATGGGGGATAGATCCCCCCCCCCCCAGAGCCACAAGTATACTGACGAAGGAGCACTAGTACCATAACGAAGAGCCCCATAAAATCTTCATGAGCGTTTCACGTTGAAGTTAGATTTAGCAGATTTTCTGGACTTGAAGCAGCCCGAAAAGGTCCGAGTACCTCCAGCTTTATCCTTGGACTTCAGACCCAACGCAGTAGTTGGGTCTGCGGGACCCCCCTTACCCAGGTACGGGGGGGGGGGGGTTCACCCCGGACCCTCTATCAGACAAAAATCGGTAATATTCGTGGCTATAGCTGCTAAAAAGCACTGATTCGTGGTCTCGCGATGCAACTTCCAGACTACAATTAAGAAAAAAATCGCTGATTCGCGGTACATGGAGGCCATTCTACGAATGAATTGTGGAAATCAACGCAAAAGTGTTATATTTGGGCAAGCCAATATTGACAAATAAAAGACGCTTTCAGGTTAAAATTGGACAAAAATGGCAAATTCACAACTGAAATGGCGTAAAATCACCCATTTGCGTATGAAAAAGGGAATAGGATGGCCGCAAAATTAGCACAAAACGCTATTTCACAGCTGAAATTGGGAAAAATCGCTAATTGGCAATTTGCAGATATAAATTTATGGAAAAACGTTAATTCACGGATACAAAATGAAGAAAATCACTAATTCGCTGCAAAAATTGAAAAAGTCACCAATTAGCCCAGCTAAAATTAAGAAAAACTTTAATTTTCAGTTCAAATTGTGGAAAAGTGCTAATTCTCAGTTAAAAATGAAAAAAGTTGCTAATTTGCAGCTTAAATTGAGTCAAACGCCAATTCTTGGCAAAAATTGACAAAACTCGGTAGGTAATGCACGGGTTGGAGACGCTACCACGCAGTTAAAATTTAGAAAAAGCGAAAATTCGCAGCTAAAATTGTGAAACATCACTAATTCTCGAATTAAGTGTCTTGAAATTTATAATTTAAAATTATGATTTTTTGACAGAAATGGATGGATAGATGTAAATTTTTTTGGTTTGAAAAAAAATTTACATTTATAATTTAAATTCGCACCTTCTGAAGGCATTTTTGTGGCTAAAATGCAGAAAAATGGCAAATTCATGCATGGCTATAGTATAATGTTAAAAAATACGCTAATTCACGGCTAGAACTGAAAAGAAGCAATAATCTATACCTATAAAAGTTATACAGGGTGTAACGGGAAAATGGGGCATAATTGAAATGGGTGATTCTACATCACATGTGGGTCCAAAATGACTATATGGACCACGGTCCGAATATTAACCGTTTCCGAGAAAAAGTTTTCTGATTGTCAATGCATCAGGCGTTTTTTTTCGAAACTCGGGCGGTATCTTAGCAACCATTGATCCTGGGGAAATTCCAAGGACACCGTTGGAAAGAGCACAAAATTTTCTTCAAGATAATTGTAAAGTTAAGGTAGTTCGTGAAATTTGGACACCCTTAACGCTCGGCTGAATAGCCACTTCCTTGAATTTCTCTATTCTTACTTGTCATTCAGCCAGCTGCCATTTTACAAACAGCTCTCGGACGAAGATGTTAAATGTTAAAAAATACGCTAATTCACTGCTAGGAGTGAAAAGAAGCAATAATCTATACCTATAAAAGTTATATAGTTTTGCTAATGCGGTGGTAAAACGTGAAAACCGCTAATTTGCGGGTAATATTTAGAAAATGAAATAATCAGCCTGGTCAAAATAAGAAAAAGTTTAATTTTAAGCCTAAAAATTGAGAAAATTGCTAATTTGCGGCTAAAAATGGAAAAAATCGCCAATTTACAGCTGAAATTGCGCCAAACGCCAATTTGTGACTGAAATTGAGAAAATTCGCTAATTCACAGGTTTGAAACGCTACGACGCGCCGCCGCTACAATTAAAAAAAAAAACGCTGATTCGCGGTTGAAATTGAGAAAAATTCTGATTTGCACCAAAAACTGAATACACGCCAATTTGCGGATTCTGAAGGCAAGTTTTCAGGCTGAAATTGAAAAAAAATGCCAATTTGTGGCAATAGGTGAAGAAACCGCTAATTCGCGAGTACACAGAAAAATCGCTCATGCATTGCGTATGGTGGACCAAAAAAATCCTAATTCGTGTAAAGTCCCCTAATTTTGCGGCTAATATTGAGGAAAACACTTAAGAAAACGTAAATTCCCAGCTGAAACTGAGAAAAGTGCTAATCCCCTGGTAAAAAAAATTAAAAAATCGGTAATATGCTGCTAAAATTTGAGGAAAACGCCAAAACTCGTGGATAATTAAGAAACATCGCTCACGGGAAAAAAACGATACTTTGCTGCTTAAGTTGAGAAAATGCGCAAATTCATGGCAATGGAAGGGGGTGGGGCAAAACCGCTAATCTGCGGCTGAAATTGAGAAGAACGATACACTCGGCCAAAATTGAAAAAATCGCTAATTTGCGGGTAGAGTCCAAAAATCGCCCTTAACTGAGAGATTGAGGCTATGATTAGGCCAGCAAGATGTCCAGAGAGTTTGCTGGCTGGGTGGAATGATGACTGAAATGTGAAATTACCCCTCCTCTCACCCTTACGAGATTTAAATCTGATCCCCCCCCCCCCCGAGGACAAATTCCTACCTACGCCACTGGTTTGGGGTTTGAAACTTTTGTACTGTTTTTCTCAAATTTCAAATTGGCAACTCTAAGCTCGAGGATATCGCTCGTGTCATAATTGCTTTGAAACTCTTATTTTTCAGAGAATTTCATGCAAAAACTCCTCCAAAAGCTCCAAGTAAAGCGCGAAATAGTACCCGCTGAGTTTTCGAAGTAATATTGGCTCTGAAGATGGAAATGTAATTGGTAATTGTTAATTACAAATTACTTCGGAAAAGTGCGTTTAATTACCAATTACAATGGCGTGTTGTTATCAATTACAAATTACCAATTACTAATTGTAATTGAATTACGTAATTCAATTACTGCCCAGCCCTGGCCACGAATTAGTGATTTTCCTCAATTTTACCCGCGAATTGTCGATTTTTCTTAATTTTAGCAGCGTAGTAGCGTTTCCAACCCGTGAATTAGCAAATTTTCTCAATTTTGGCCACGAATTGGCGTTTTTCGCAATTTTAGCTGTAAATCGGTTTATTTTTTCAATTTTTTGCCGCAAATTAGCATTTTTTTTACATTTTAGCACCACGCCATTTTTCGTTACTTTTAGCTATAGATCAGCGCTTCTTCTCAGTTCAAGCCGCGAATCAGAGGTGTTTTTTAGCATTTTATTAGCCATGAATATGCCGTTTTTCTCAATTAGCCACTTTGGCTTCAGAAGGCACGAAGTCGAGAATTTAAGTTATAAATTTTACCACAATTTTGTCCGTGAATTGGTGATTTTCCTTAAGTTTAGCCGAAAACTGGCACTTTTTCTCAATTATAGCAGCGCAGTAGCGCTTCTAGCCCGTGAATTCGCGAATTTTCTCAATTTTAGCCACGAATTGGCGTTTTCCGCAATTTTAGCCGCATATTAGCCATTTTTTCCATTTTATGTATTTAAGTTAGGAATTTTACCACAATTTTGTCCGCGAATTGATAAGCACAGATATTCGTTTTAATCTATTATTTATGATAATCTGACGATGGTCTGAGAGGGGCGCCACTCCCAAGGGGCGAAAGGGTGGTTTGGACACCCACTGTCCAAGGGACCAGTCAGCCACTGCTTATATTGTATAATATTATCTCTATGGGGCCCACCAATCTGTCAGAACTATAATCGGAAAAATTGGTGGCCACTGATTGGTTCGAATAGGCCAGCCGTTCGCTCCTCTCAAGGCGGGCTTTCCGAGTCATTTCTCCTGAGCTTATAGGCACGTCATTTGGAACAGGGTTTTCTCTGAGCGTTCGTTATCGTACACCCTGTAGATTATGATTTTATTAGTTTATTCTAATTCGAATTATTTTCCATACCGGGTGATTCTGGACAAGATGACCGAATTGTTTATGATTTTTTTCGGAAATAGGTACACTGTTATTAGAGAGTGTCGACCGACCCGGGAAATTCGGGAAACCCGGGAAAAGTCCGGGAATTCTCAATGGTCGGGAAATATCCAGGAATCGCCTCTTGCTTGATTTGAAAATGAATGAGAATGAGAATTGAACGATCACCATACCGATCAATGTAAGTATAGGAACTATCATTTAATTTTACAGAACAGACCCATTGAAAACCAATCAAGGCTAAGATTGTGTGTAGGCTGTAGTTGTAGTGCGGAACTTAACGTCATCAACCCTGCAAACAATTATTAAACGATGACACTTCGATAGATTGTTCTATAGAACTGTAAGATAATGTTAAGACCAGTTACCCTTCTGTTACCATATGCAATCACAGCCCACCGCCCCCACCGGTGGTGGATCTAGGCCTATAGGCGGGTACATCAGACCTGAACGCCGGGGGCGAATTCCAAGCTGTTTGCGGGGGCAATTCGCTCCATTCCAGTTTGTAGGGTCCGCATTACTATTTCAGTATGAATAATTCAGTACAGTTGCAGACTTGCGATGAGTAGGCTGGCCGGGTATGGCCAATGGAAAGGGCGTGGACGGTAGATAAGTATCAAATGGCGGAACTGCCTCCGTACCGTAAAGAACTCCACTGGGCCACTAATCGTAAGTATAAATTAACGCCTCCGCCTAAATTAGTCAAGTTAGGGAAAATATGTGAAAAGAACTTACTTCGCAAAGGCGTGAATATATATTTCGTGGGCTTCCAGCCGCCTCCTCGCCGGCAGTTGGCTTGCCACTTTTTTCTTCTCTCCGCCTCCGTGGGAAAAATAAAAAATCGGTGGCCCCAAAGAGTGCTGTTGGTATAGTTAAATGCTGCACACCCGACCATTTTTATAAGTATTCGCTGAATGAACGTTCAATAAGAAAGAAATGAGAAACACCGAAATCCAATTTCGACAAACACCAAAGATAGTAGTCTGATACGTTATCCAGAACAAAAATGGTGGAGCCCGGGAAAAGCTTTATCAAACGTCGCCTCTACTCGTCTTTATAGTATCCTTAACTACGAGAATGATAATTTGATAAGCCCTACCTGCAGTGCTACTGATCTATTGGCCACGCAAAGATTACGCGACCGCCCCTGGTGGCGCCTGAATGAACATTCGTAGAGTAGACAAACAAAATAGTTACTGGTTGCTGTTGTAACGGCATTATTTATGGTTGTCTTCTGGTGGTTTTGTTTCAAGCAGTTTGAAGCTACACAAAACTTGTCTATTCTTTTTTTCTCGAATTTTATCGTTATGCTGTCTGTAATTGACGCAATGAAAATTAGCGCGGGATTCGTGAGACCCATGAGGGAAGGTGAAGTGGTCTTGCGAAGCAAATTAATTGTTTCGGTGGGCAAGAGAAGTGGCGAACAAAACGGTGTGATCCACGTCGAAGCTCTTGTCCTTCGAACGTCGGGGGTTAATTCTGAGCTGCCTTACCATGTAGACCTTCGAATTGACGTCTCTAAGGAATTCGGGGAAAGAATATTGATTGATGATCAATCCATTAAATGTGAATGTCCAGCGGGCCTATCGGGAAAGTGCAAACACATCATTGCTGTGGCCCTTTACCTTTCCAAGTAAATTAACGTTACCAACGCTGGGCTACATTTACACTTCTATTTTTTCAACTTGTGATGATTGACTCTCCGTTTAGCGTTGACGAGTCGGAGCTAGACGATCTGAGTTGCACAGATGTAGAGCAACAATGGGGAGCTGCGCGGAGATCAGCTCTTGAAGAATATGAACCAAAGAGAGTGAGTGCCCTTTGCCATGCCGGTCAGCAAAAGGATGTCTATGTCTCGCACCTACCGGAAGTGACAAAAGCAATGGAGATGAAGTGGATAAAACGCTTGACAAGTTGTGAGCGTTTATAGTAGTAGTACTGGTGTAACTGTAATCTTGGTGGTGGTAAATTGTAGAGTTGGCGGTAAAACGTTTACTCAAAACGTAGGCAAGAAAGTGATGATCATTTTAAGGGGGAGACAAAAGTTGAACGGTCATCGAGTAATTTAACTTTTCACTCGCTATTCAAAAATTACGGAAGAATTTCACTGCGCCTAAGCGCGAAAACATCGAATTTGAAGCCCAAGTTGAAAATAATCGCCACTTTCAGAAAAATTTAAAAGCCCTATGTTTGAAATGCAAGTGTGTGTGTGTAAGCTGCCGCTTCGCAGAGTACTCTTTCCGGGGATAAATTAAGGTTTTAGGTAATTATCAACACAGCCGAGTTTTTCGCTACAGCAGATGTACGCCCCCCCCCCACGTATTATTACCCCTCTTCAGCAAGTTTTCATCATCACCGTAAAACCACGATAAGCGTTTGCTGTATCGTTGGAACTGTGATGTACTGATGAATACCACAAGCCTCAATCAATTGTTGGAATCAGAAAAAGCCAAGGAAACATTATTTTTCCCTCTTTAACAGGTGCAATGCAGAGTGAATACTCTCTTTTCTTTAGCGGGATTCGTTCTGGAGCTGGTGCAGCTCCAATTGAACAACAAGATGCCCCAAGAACAGAAGAAAAAGCTATTTTTTGTCATAGGGTACTAACTTTTCGAAGCTGGGGAGCTTTGGGCCATCTTATGCA
This sequence comes from Corythucha ciliata, assembly GCA_038030265.1. NCBI lineage: Eukaryota > Metazoa > Arthropoda > Insecta > Hemiptera > Tingidae > Corythucha > Corythucha ciliata. The sequence continues at coordinate 41,832,638 of CM075938.1, read as the reverse complement.
CTTGACAAATGCAAAACTTGGGTCTCTTGCTCCTAACCTCTTGACATATTACACGGACAATGTGGCTGTCACTTTGGAGAAAAGTATTTCAATAGCCGTCTTGAAACAAGGCAGTGTTGAATGGATGAATCACCGAAAGATAAGATTGTTCGCATCGAAGGCTAAAAGTCAATTTACATACTTTTTAAACTCAAAAGCCAACTGGGAAAAAAGGTACTCAGACTTGTATCAGTCGACCTTTTGTAGAAATATGGACACACTCCGTGGGTTACAATGTGAACTGCTCGCAAGAGACAAGTATTGCAGTGCATTTCATTGCTCAGTGGTTGAAATTGGGACTATTGTAAGACCAGAGTTGCCGTGGTTGTGCTCCAGTGCTGATGGGGTGGTTGTGGACGGTGGTGGTAATTTCTTGCGCTTGATTGAAATTAAAGCTTTGAAAGTAGGAGAGTGTCTGAATGTAGCAAGAATGATTGAGATGAGGGCCGTTAAGACTCTGGATTTCTCTAAGGATGTGAGTGGAATAATGCGGAAAAAATGACCATTATGCGCAGATGCAAATAGGCATGTTGTTATCAGGCTTTTCGGAATGTGATTATGTTATTTATTCAAAATCTGGTAATGACTTTGTCTGCATAAGGTTTGAATTTGACTTGGATTATGTTGTGGAAATGTGTGGTGGGCTTTTAAATGTTTATTTCGATGAATTTCTTCCAAGAATGGCTAAAGCTCATCAGGAGTCAACAGAAAATTAAAGAATCCCAATCGAGTTAACTTCATTCTGTAATGTCCTTATTATTAGTTATACCTACTAATATTTATGGGGCAAATGACCCAGAGCGATGACCTAAATTAAATAATAATTCGTAGTAATAATAATAATAATATTAAAAATAATTATGTACTTTTCTTTTCATCATTAAGACAACGTGTTTTTTCAAGGATAAATTAAATATAAAATTGAAAAACTTTTTTTATTACTCTGCACTATTTTTTTTTCAATCATTGTAACAGAAGAACAAACAAAAAACACTTGAAAACAAATACTTAGACGGGAATGCTACTGCGGCAAGAACTTGTCAATCTTCATCATGGGGGGGCCCAAATTTGTTAAACCACCAACAATGTCCAGAATATTGTCAATGTATCCTGCCAGCTTCCACGGTATGGGGCCTCGGAGGAAACTGTATTCTCTCATCCCTTGGATCACCCTCTCAACATGTACTCGCGCGCGGGCAATGTTCGCATTTTCAATAGCGTCTGTGTGGCTTAGTTGCCTGTTTCCTTGGCTGTCTTTTTTTAAAAAGGGAGGCCGGTGTAGTTTTATGTTCCTCTGAAATAAAGAAGAAAAAAGATTAGACAGTTATCAACATTTCAAGCAGGGAGCAGTCAGCAGTTACTTGAGCACACTCATTTTCAATTCGAAATCCCTTGTCAACCATTACAGCGTCATAAGGGTCTAGTTTGTCCAAGATGCCACTGTCACTCACTACGATCTTGTCTGACGCGCGGCCTCCGAAAGCAGGGCTGATCTCCGTTATCAACCCCGATGGTGTAACACCAACATTAAATTTGAAGGTGTGTTTATTGAGAATAAGTCAAAATCCTACACTTCAAACATTTGCATGTCTCAGCCCAGTCTAGAACAATTCTTGTGCTCCTGAAGCTTGCAAAAGATACGGGCTAGTTGGCCCTGATAAAGTTTTGTTCCGGTCACGGGATCATCGTTTTCAGAACTCTTGCAAGGATGGGGCACATATTTTGAAAATAGTTCGAGCATGTCTGTCGACTTATACCGAACAGCACTCCTATCGCACAAAATCGCATATTCATTTTTATTTTAACCATCGTCAGTATCACTCTATCTTTGAGACTGATCAATTTCTTGTTCGTTGAAGCTTCGGGTGCTAACTCAGAGACACATTCAACTAAACCTTCCAGAAGATCGATTGAATGAATTCCCGTAAATGTGAAAAGTTTGGAATCTGAGTTGATAATGTCCGTTAATTTCACAATTATTTTGTTGGTCGTTTTTGAAGGCTCCTGGCCAGTGATGACATTATTTCCTGTCTGGCTAGTTTTTTAATTCAGATTATTGCTCATGCTCAGAAGATCTGCTAAACTGGAATTATCGACATCATGGACAGAAGCTTTCGTTGGATCTACCAGGCAGACTTGAGTGGCCTTATCGAGCAATCCTTTAAGAGGGACGGGGCGCGGTCGAGTGTCCCTGGAAGTTTCAGGACTAAATCCTTCACTAGTGGCCGGAATCCTGCGGAGAAATAAATACTTTCAGGGTTAAAATTCGTGTAAAAAGGAGATGAAAGGAAATGAAATGAACCTATTTGTCTCTTCATGCTGCCTGCGTCGCTTTACCTCGCTTGTTGTTTCATTCATTAAACGTTTTTGAGGCGGTGGAAGTTCAGTATCTGACATTGACTTTGGTATTCTTGAAGTAGGAACAGCGTGTGGAAAGAGTTTATTACGCTGTTTTCCTCCTGACAAACAGCGTAATATCGTAAAAGCGAAGCTGAAAGCGAGAATATCGTAAAAACTCCGTTGTGAAAATACGTGAATATGTTAATCTACTTTCTTGTTACTTACCACCGTGAAAATAGTCCTGTCCAGTAAAATGACTCGAACACACGACCATTGATTTTGAGGACGGTTTTTCCATTTTTAGAGCTGTCTCCCATTTTTTCCTCAGATCATGATCTTTTGGGAAATGATGAAAAGTTATCCCCTTCAGAGCATAATTATTGCATTGTGGCACGCAGCAATATTTGGATATCCTATTAGTTTAAGGTCCTTGGTCATGATTCATCAACATAATTATGCCCAATTATAATTAATACCAGCACTTCACATATTAGGTGATTCACTTCACTCCGGCATAACAAATCATTAAGTAACCGTTGCAATTTAAATTTTGTTATGAAGCACGCCTCACTCCGTCTACTGTCTACTCTACGTTAATTCGCAATGAATCCGCCAGTTGCACTGGGGTGAATCTTTGCGGGGCCAATAGTCGCCTATTAGATTTATAACTGATTTTTCCTTTACACGCTCTTTAAAAGAAATGCATTATTTCTGGCCGCCAGCTGCAGGAGCGATTTCTTGTACATATTCAAACTATTCTTGCTGTGCATCACCCCATTGTCATGTTGTGTTGATTTTTTGTGCGAAGAAATCTTGTTTCATTAGATTTAGGCTTGTAAAAAACAGACGTTTGTTTTTCGGATAACTTGGATAACCAGATTCGTGCTCATGTACATGTAATTATGAATTCTATACATATACAAAAACGTACGACAGCAGCCTGTCGGGTAGAGTGCATTTCATTTATTCGTCGTATAAGTATGAATGAGATTAACATATTACTACTATTATTGAAATTGAGGCCGCGATAGAAATTCAAAATCGATTATAACACTAAAACGATACAAACTCAAAACATTAATTTTCCACCATGCCCCTCCTGTCGCACTCCTAGCGGGGAAAAAATCACGGAAACGAACCAACGATTGAGAAGGGCTCTTGTCCCTGGGAGTGTTTGTGTCCAGCCCCCTGTGCCAGGTAGACTGTATTGGCATGTCCCAAACAGCGAACACGTTGGGGTTAGAATGGGAAATTCCAGCCCCTTCTACCACTGACTTTCTTTAAGTATTGTTGAATTTTGAATTTTTATCACTGTCCGAATTTCATCTATAATACTTTGATCACATTCAAACTTACACGACGAATAAATGACGGATGGTTGGTTAAATGAAATGACCTTTACCCGACAGGCTGCTGTCGGAACAAATTTCTGTGGTTTAAAATATTTTAAAATATTTCTTTGTGGTTTGGAGCTTTGCTGGGCTTGCAGCTTTGTTGTGGTGGGGCTAAGCCTAGTTCCAGTCCAGTCCTAGTGCCAGTTGGCTGGCATGCTTCTGTACTCGGCAGTGGCAGTGGCATGCTACTCACTGCTAGTAATTATTATGCTGGCAAGATATTTGCTACAGTTGACCCAAACTGTGATGGAATGTTTTAACAAAATTTCCAGTTGTAAATGAACCTAATCATGTGTAAAACAAATTGGTTTTATTGATCTTACTATACTATAGCAGTGGTTCCCAACCTTTTCACGGTCACGCCCCCCTTGGACCATAAAAATTTGTTGCGCCCCCCCCCCCTATTGCATTGTATTGTTTTTTGTTTTTAAGACCCGAAACCAGAAAAAGCTTCGATTTTGGTCAAATCACGAATTAAAGCACCCGTTTTTGGCCACTTGCACACTTTTCAGAACGTATAAAGGCAGTGGTCACGTATCGAAAACTCTTAAGTGTAAAGAAGAGCTCCCACGCCCGAGGACCACACGCGGAGGTGCCTGGGTTGTCCGCCTTGGAGTTGAGAAAATTAACCGAAATTTCAAAGCCAAACGCTCATTTATGACCAATTTTGAGGGCAATGCGACAGCCCTCTTTCGTGCATTTTGATCGGGACCTAACTACCAGAACCGTGAAGAGAATATTGGAGCCCAGGGACGAAACTAAATGAAACCCTTTCATCTGCGTGAGTAGCAGACGCAGTGCCACCCTCGCTTCTTTCTCGAAAGGCCTACATAAAACCTCAGTAAAGCACCAATCGCAGCCAAACTCCAAAAACACCAAGAAGGCCCCAACACAGTACAACGACCCCATAAGGCCCAACCAAAGCCATGATTCAACCTCAGCGAAGATGTAATTATTACAGCAGAACCTCTAACGACAGCAACGTCACAAGCACAAAGAAGGCCCAGCCACAGCCAAGGTCCAACCACAGAAAAGGTCCAACCACTGCAAAAGTCCAACCACTGCAAAGGTCCAACCACAGCAGAGCTCCATCCACAGCAAAGCTCCAACCACGGCAAAGACCCAACCACTGCAAAGAGCCAACCACAGCGAAGGTCCAACCACTGCAAAGGTCCAACCACTGCAAAGAGCCAACCACAGCGAAGCTCCAACCACAGCAAAGGTCCAACCACTGCAAAGGACTAACCGCAGCTAACAATAAGCTCCAAACCACAGTAAAAGCTCCAAACACAAAGAAGACCCAACCACTGCAAATCTCCAACCACAGTTGAGTTCCCGGTAAAGCTTTCCCTTTTTCTCTTCCTTTTCTTAGCAAAAATGAGACATTCCTGAAGTTTCATATATTTGTATGGTAGGTCTCAACCTTAAGGTCTTGGGGACAAGTTCACGCCCTCCCCCAAATCGCTTGCGCCCCCCTGTCACTGAACTACAGTAAAGCGTTCACACTGGAGAAGCTTCAGTTGCCAGCCGGGTGTTGCTAAAAAATGTTTAAAATGCCGCGGGTACTGAAACGTAAAACCTATTGGGGGGGGGCAATGACTCGCACAAGCTCTACTCACCCTTGCTAGTTCACTAGCCAGGCGAGTAACTGAGACACGTGTTTAGACGTTTCGAGTGGAAGCCGACACTCTACTGGCGTCCAACCGTCCCTAACCTGGGGGGTGATTCTGTAATTTTCAAAATTTACGTGTCGTAACTGGGAAGGAGGGGGAGAGGATTCACCCCGTTGCCTTGGTTTTTCCACACATTTGTTAAGAATTTATTATTTTTCCTTCGAGACCACACATTCTCGCGTGAAAAGTCCGCAGTTTAATTCGTTAGGTATCGTAAAAACCATACATTAATTTTATTAAGATATTAATTACCCGAGATAAGTGTATGTATAGGACATGAGAGTGGAGTGATCCACTACTGATTTCAAGTTTCCACAAAAAATGGCACCCCGGGCGGGGTCCGAACCCGCAAAATCCAAATTACTAGTTTGGCGCCATTACCAATTAGGCTACCAGGGAGTGAAAACCATCCCAGGAAGACATTGTCAAATTCATATTCAGGTGGACATTCTTCAATTCATTCATATTACCGGACAACATCAACTTCTTTGAGTGCACTTAACGTGCCGCTTGAATTTCCAGAAAGAATGTCTACCTGGGAGGGTTTTCACTCCCTGGAATCCCTATTTGGTAAAGGCGCCAGACTAGTAATCTAGAGTTTGTGGGTTCGAACCCCGCCCGGGGTGACATTTTTCTGGAAACTCAAAATCAGTAGTGGATCACTCCACTCTCATGCCTTGAGTAATTATTATATTGATAAAATTAATTCATATTTGGGGTAACTTTTGATTCAATGAATAAATCTGTCGCCGGCATTTTAATTAGTAAATTAATTAAACTGATATTATCCGGACGACGATGGAAGGGCATAGCCCAACACGATTCGAGTTTCGAGAAAAAATGGCTCTCCGGCGGGATTTGAACCCGCAACCTCTGGATTACCAGTCCAGCGAGAAACAATGGACCTAGGTGGGGTTCGGCTTAGCTTATCCCTCGGAGTACGACTCCCATAGGCGCCTCCGTGGCGCAAATGGCAGCGTGCTGGACTGGTAATCCAGAGGTTGCGGGTTCAAATCCCGCCGGAGAGCCATTTTTTCTCGAAACTCGAATCGTGTTGGGCTATGCCCTTCCATCGTCGTCCGGATAATATCAGTTTAATTAATTTACTAATTAAAATGCCGGCGACAGATTTATTCATTATATCAATCTAACAACATCTAGATAAGATTAAATTCGGCGTGGTTTACCGATCAGGAGAAGCGCCTAGAGTTTCGAGAAACAATGGACCTAGGTGGGGTTCGGCTTAGCTTATCCCTCGGAGTACGACTCCCATAGGCGCCTCCGTGGCGCAAATGGCAGCGTGCTGGACTGGTAATCCAGAGGTTGCGGGTTCAAATCCCGCCGGAGAGCCATTTTTTCTCGAAACTCGAATCGTGTTGGGCTATGCCCTTCCATCGTCGTCCGGATAATATCAGTTTAATTAATTTACTAATTAAAATGCCGGCGACAGATTTATTCATTATATCAATCTAACAACATCTAGATAAGATTAAATTCGGCGTGGTTTACCGATCAGGAGAAGCGCCTAGAGTTTCGAGAAACAATGGACCTAGGTGGGGTTCGGCTTAGCTTATCCCTCGGAGTACGACTCCCATAGGCGCCTCCGTGGCGCAAATGGCAGCGTGCTGGACTGGTAATCCAGAGGTTGCGGGTTCAAATCCCGCCGGAGAGCCATTTTTTCTCGAAACTCGAATCGTGTTGGGCTATGCCCTTCCATCGTCGTCCGGATAATATCAGTTTAATTAATTTACTAATTAAAATGCCGGCGACAGATTTATTCATTATATCAATCTAACAACATCTAGATAAGATTAAATTCGGCGTGGTTTACCGATCAGGAGAAGCGCCTAGAGTTTCGAGAAACAATGGACCTAGGTGGGGTTCGGCTTAGCTTATCCCTCGGAGTACGACTCCCATAGGCGCCTCCGTGGCGCAAATGGCAGCGTGCTGGACTGGTAATCCAGAGGTTGCGGGTTCAAATCCCGCCGGAGAGCCATTTTTTCTCGAAACTCGAATCGTGTTGGGCTATGCCCTTCCATCGTCGTCCGGATAATATCAGTTTAATTAATTTACTAATTAAAATGCCGGCTACAGATTTATTCATTATATCAATCTAACAACATCTAGATAAGATTAAATTCGGCGTGGTTTACCGATCAGGAGAAGCGCCTAGAGTTTCGAGAAACAATGGACCTAGGTGGGGTTCGGCTTAGCTTATCCCTCGGAGTACGACTCCCATAGGCGCCTCCGTGGCGCAAATGGCAGCGTGCTGGACTGGTAATCCAGAGGTTGCGGGTTCAAATCCCGCCGGAGAGCCATTTTTTCTCGAAACTCGAATCGTGTTGGGCTATGCCCTTCCATCGTCGTCCGGATAATATCAGTTTAATTAATTTACTAATTAAAATGCCGGCGACAGATTTATTCATTATATCAATCTAACAACATCTAGATAAGATTAAATTCGGCGTGGTTTACCGATCAGGAGAAGCGCCTAGAGTTTCGAGAAACAATGGACCTAGGTGGGGTTCGGCTTAGCTTATCCCTCGGAGTACGACTCCCATAGGCGCCTCCGTGGCGCAAATGGCAGCGTGCTGGACTGGTAATCCAGAGGTTGCGGGTTCAAATCCCGCCGGAGAGCCATTTTTTCTCGAAACTCGAATCGTGTTGGGCTATGCCCTTCCATCGTCGTCCGGATAATATCAGTTTAATTAATTTACTAATTAAAATGCCGGCGACAGATTTATTCATTATATCAATCTAACAACATCTAGATAAGATTAAATTCGGCGTGGTTTACCGATCAGGAGAAGCGCCTAGAGTTTCGAGAAACAATGGACCTAGGTGGGGTTCGGCTTAGCTTATCCCTCGGAGTACGACTCCCATAGGCGCCTCCGTGGCGCAAATGGCAGCGTGCTGGACTGGTAATCCAGAGGTTGCGGGTTCAAATCCCGCCGGAGAGCCATTTTTTCTCGAAACTCGAATCGTGTTGGGCTATGCCCTTCCATCGTCGTCCGGATAATATCAGTTTAATTAATTTACTAATTAAAATGCCGGCGACAGATTTATTCATTATATCAATCTAACAACATCTAGATAAGATTAAATTCGGCGTGGTTTACCGATCAGGAGAAGCGCCTAGAGTTTCGAGAAACAATGGACCTAGGTGGGGTTCGGCTTAGCTTATCCCTCGGAGTACGACTCCCATAGGCGCCTCCGTGGCGCAAATGGCAGCGTGCTGGACTGGTAATCCAGAGGTTGCGGGTTCAAATCCCGCCGGAGAGCCATTTTTTCTCGAAACTCGAATCGTGTTGGGCTATGCCCTTCCATCGTCGTCCGGATAATATCAGTTTAATTAATTTACTAATTAAAATGCCGGCGACAGATTTATTCATTATATCAATCTAACAACATCTAGATAAGATTAAATTCGGCGTGGTTTACCGATCAGGAGAAGCGCCTAGAGTTTCGAGAAACAATGGACCTAGGTGGGGTTCGGCTTAGCTTATCCCTCGGAGTACGACTCCCATAGGCGCCTCCGTGGCGCAAATGGCAGCGTGCTGGACTGGTAATCCAGAGGTTGCGGGTTCAAATCCCGCCGGAGAGCCATTTTTTCTCGAAACTCGAATCGTGTTGGGCTATGCCCTTCCATCGTCGTCCGGATAATATCAGTTTAATTAATTTACTAATTAAAATGCCGGCGACAGATTTATTCATTATATCAATCTAACAACATCTAGATAAGATTAAATTCGGCGTGGTTTACCGATCAGGAGAAGCGCCTAGAGTTTCGAGAAACAATGGACCTAGGTGGGGTTCGGCTTAGCTTATCCCTCGGAGTACGACTCCCATAGGCGCCTCCGTGGCGCAAATGGCAGCGTGCTGGACTGGTAATCCAGAGGTTGCGGGTTCAAATCCCGCCGGAGAGCCATTTTTTCTCGAAACTCGAATCGTGTTGGGCTATGCCCTTCCATCGTCGTCCGGATAATATCAGTTTAATTAATTTACTAATTAAAATGCCGGCGACAGATTTATTCATTATATCAATCTAACAACATCTAGATAAGATTAAATTCGGCGTGGTTTACCGATCAGGAGAAGCGCCTAGAGTTTCGAGAAACAATGGACCTAGGTGGGGTTCGGCTTAGCTTATCCCTCGGAGTACGACTCCCATAGGCGCCTCCGTGGCGCAAATGGCAGCGTGCTGGACTGGTAATCCAGAGGTTGCGGGTTCAAATCCCGCCGGAGAGCCATTTTTTCTCGAAACTCGAATCGTGTTGGGCTATGCCCTTCCATCGTCGTCCGGATAATATCAGTTTAATTAATTTACTAATTAAAATGCCGGCGACAGATTTATTCATTATATCAATCTAACAACATCTAGATAAGATTAAATTCGGCGTGGTTTACCGATCAGGAGAAGCGCCTAGAGTTTCGAGAAACAATGGACCTAGGTGGGGTTCGGCTTAGCTTATCCCTCGGAGTACGACTCCCATAGGCGCCTCCGTGGCGCAAATGGCAGCGTGCTGGACTGGTAATCCAGAGGTTGCGGGTTCAAATCCCGCCGGAGAGCCATTTTTTCTCGAAACTCGAATCGTGTTGGGCTATGCCCTTCCATCGTCGTCCGGATAATATCAGTTTAATTAATTTACTAATTAAAATGCCGGCGACAGATTTATTCATTATATCAATCTAACAACATCTAGATAAGATTAAATTCGGCGTGGTTTACCGATCAGGAGAAGCGCCTAGAGTTTCGAGAAACAATGGACCTAGGTGGGGTTCGGCTTAGCTTATCCCTCGGAGTACGACTCCCATAGGCGCCTCCGTGGCGCAAATGGCAGCGTGCTGGACTGGTAATCCAGAGGTTGCGGGTTCAAATCCCGCCGGAGAGCCATTTTTTCTCGAAACTCGAATCGTGTTGGGCTATGCCCTTCCATCGTCGTCCGGATAATATCAGTTTAATTAATTTACTAATTAAAATGCCGGCGACAGATTTATTCATTATATCAATCTAACAACATCTAGATAAGATTAAATTCGGCGTGGTTTACCGATCAGGAGAAGCGCCTAGAGTTTCGAGAAACAATGGACCTAGGTGGGGTTCGGCTTAGCTTATCCCTCGGAGTACGACTCCCATAGGCGCCTCCGTGGCGCAAATGGCAGCGTGCTGGACTGGTAATCCAGAGGTTGCGGGTTCAAATCCCGCCGGAGAGCCATTTTTTCTCGAAACTCGAATCGTGTTGGGCTATGCCCTTCCATCGTCGTCCGGATAATATCAGTTTAATTAATTTACTAATTAAAATGCCGGCTACAGATTTATTCATTATATCAATCTAACAACATCTAGATAAGATTAAATTCGGCGTGGTTTACCGATCAGGAGAAGCGCCTAGAGTTTCGAGAAACAATGGACCTAGGTGGGGTTCGGCTTAGCTTATCCCTCGGAGTACGACTCCCATAGGCGCCTCCGTGGCGCAAATGGCAGCGTGCTGGACTGGTAATCCAGAGGTTGCGGGTTCAAATCCCGCCGGAGAGCCATTTTTTCTCGAAACTCGAATCGTGTTGGGCTATGCCCTTCCATCGTCGTCCGGATAATATCAGTTTAATTAATTTACTAATTAAAATGCCGGCGACAGATTTATTCATTATATCAATCTAACAACATCTAGATAAGATTAAATTCGGCGTGGTTTACCGATCAGGAGAAGCGCCTAGAGTTTCGAGAAACAATGGACCTAGGTGGGGTTCGGCTTAGCTTATCCCTCGGAGTACGACTCCCATAGGCGCCTCCGTGGCGCAAATGGCAGCGTGCTGGACTGGTAATCCAGAGGTTGCGGGTTCAAATCCCGCCGGAGAGCCATTTTTTCTCGAAACTCGAATCGTGTTGGGCTATGCCCTTCCATCGTCGTCCGGATAATATCAGTTTAATTAATTTACTAATTAAAATGCCGGCGACAGATTTATTCATTATATCAATCTAACAACATCTAGATAAGATTAAATTCGGCGTGGTTTACCGATCAGGAGAAGCGCCTAGAGTTTCGAGAAACAATGGACCTAGGTGGGGTTCGGCTTAGCTTATCCCTCGGAGTACGACTCCCATAGGCGCCTCCGTGGCGCAAATGGCAGCGTGCTGGACTGGTAATCCAGAGGTTGCGGGTTCAAATCCCGCCGGAGAGCCATTTTTTCTCGAAACTCGAATCGTGTTGGGCTATGCCCTTCCATCGTCGTCCGGATAATATCAGTTTAATTAATTTACTAATTAAAATGCCGGCGACAGATTTATTCATTATATCAATCTAACAACATCTAGATAAGATTAAATTCGGCGTGGTTTACCGATCAGGAGAAGCGCCTAGAGTTTCGAGAAACAATGGACCTAGGTGGGGTTCGGCTTAGCTTATCCCTCGGAGTACGACTCCCATAGGCGCCTCCGTGGCGCAAATGGCAGCGTGCTGGACTGGTAATCCAGAGGTTGCGGGTTCAAATCCCGCCGGAGAGCCATTTTTTCTCGAAACTCGAATCGTGTTGGGCTATGCCCTTCCATCGTCGTCCGGATAATATCAGTTTAATTAATTTACTAATTAAAATGCCGGCGACAGATTTATTCATTATATCAATCTAACAACATCTAGATAAGATTAAATTCGGCGTGGTTTACCGATCAGGAGAAGCGCCTAGAGTTTCGAGAAACAATGGACCTAGGTGGGGTTCGGCTTAGCTTATCCCTCGGAGTACGACTCCCATAGGCGCCTCCGTGGCGCAAATGGCAGCGTGCTGGACTGGTAATCCAGAGGTTGCGGGTTCAAATCCCGCCGGAGAGCCATTTTTTCTCGAAACTCGAATCGTGTTGGGCTATGCCCTTCCATCGTCGTCCGGATAATATCAGTTTAATTAATTTACTAATTAAAATGCCGGCGACAGATTTATTCATTATATCAATCTAACAACATCTAGATAAGATTAAATTCGGCGTGGTTTACCGATCAGGAGAAGCGCCTAGAGTTTCGAGAAACAATGGACCTAGGTGGGGTTCGGCTTAGCTTATCCCTCGGAGTACGACTCCCATAGGCGCCTCCGTGGCGCAAATGGCAGCGTGCTGGACTGGTAATCCAGAGGTTGCGGGTTCAAATCCCGCCGGAGAGCCATTTTTTCTCGAAACTCGAATCGTGTTGGGCTATGCCCTTCATCGTCGTCCGGATAATATCAGTTTAATTAATTTACTAATTAAAATGCCGGCGACAGATTTATTCATTATATCAATCTAACAACATCTAGATAAGATTAAATTCGGCGTGGTTTACCGATCAGGAGAAGCGCCTAGAGTTTCGAGAAACAATGGACCTAGGTGGGGTTCGGCTTAGCTTATCCTCGGAGTACGACTCCCATAGGCGCCTCCGTGGCGCAAATGGCAGCGTGCTGGACTGGTAATCCAGAGGTTGCGGGTTCAAATCCCGCCGGAGAGCCATTTTTTCTCGAAACTCGAATCGTGTTGGGCTTGCCCTTCCATCGTCGTCCGGATAATATCAGCTTTAATTAATTTACTAATTAAAATGCCGGCGACAGATTTATTCATTATATCAATCTAACAACATCTAGATAAGATTAAATTCGGCGTGGTTTACCGATCAGGAGAAGCGCCTAGAGTTTCGAGAAACAATGGACCTAGGTGGGGTTCGGCTTAGCTTATCCCTCGGAGTACGACTCCCATAGGCGCCTCCGTGGCGCAAATGGCAGCGTGCTGGACTGGTAATCCAGAGGTTGCGGGTTCAAATCCCGCCGGAGAGCCATTTTTTCTCGAAACTCGAATCGTGTTGGGCTATGCCCTTCCATCGTCGTCCGGATAATATCAGTTTAATTAATTTACTAATTAAAATGCCGGCGACAGATTTATTCATTATATCAATCTAACAACATCTAGATAAGATTAAATTCGGCGTGGTTTACCGATCAGGAGAAGCGCCTAGAGTTTCGAGAAACAATGGACCTAGGTGGGGTTCGGCTTAGCTTATCCCTCGGAGTACGACTCCCATAGGCGCCTCCGTGGCGCAAATGGCAGCGTGCTGGACTGGTAATCCAGAGGTTGCGGGTTCAAATCCGCCGGAGAGCCATTTTTTCTCGAAACTCGAATCGTGTTGGGCTATGCCCTTCCATCGTCGTCCGGATAATATCAGTTTAATTAATTTACTAATTAAAATGCCGGCGACAGATTTATTCATTATATCAATCTAACAACATCTAGATAAGATTAAATTCGGCGTGGTTTACCGATCAGGAGAAGCGCCTAGAGTTTCGAGAAACAATGGACCTAGGTGGGGTTCGGCTTAGCTTATCCCTCGGAGTACGACTCCCATAGGCGCCTCCGTGGCGCAAATGGCAGCGTGCTGGACTGGTAATCCAGAGGTTGCGGGTTCAAATCCCGCCGGAGAGCCATTTTTTCTCGAAACTCGAATCGTGTTGGGCTATGCCCTTCCATCGTCGTCCGGATAATATCAGTTTAATTAATTTACTAATTAAAATGCCGGCGACAGATTTATTCATTATATCAATCTAACAACATCTAGATAAGATTAAATTCGGCGTGGTTTACCGATCAGGAGAAGCGCCTAGAGTTTCGAGAAACAATGGACCTAGGTGGGGTTCGGCTTAGCTTATCCCTCGGAGTACGACTCCCATAGGCGCCTCCGTGGCGCAAATGGCAGCGTGCTGGACTGGTAATCCAGAGGTTGCGGGTTCAAATCCCGCCGGAGAGCCATTTTTTCTCGAAACTCGAATCGTGTTGGGCTATGCCCTTCCATCGTCGTCCGGATAATATCAGTTTAATTAATTTACTAATTAAAATGCCGGCGACAGATTTATTCATTATATCAATCTAACAACATCTAGATAAGATTAAATTCGGCGTGGTTTACCGATCAGGAGAAGCGCCTAGAGTTTCGAGAAACAATGGACCTAGGTGGGGTTCGGCTTAGCTTATCCCTCGGAGTACGACTCCCATAGGCGCCTCCGTGGCGCAAATGGCAGCGTGCTGGACTGGTAATCCAGAGGTTGCGGGTTCAAATCCCGCCGGAGAGCCATTTTTTCTCGAAACTCGAATCGTGTTGGGCTATGCCCTTCCATCGTCGTCCGGATAATATCAGTTTAATTAATTTACTAATTAAAATGCCGGCGACAGATTTATTCATTATATCAATCTAACAACATCTAGATAAGATTAAATTCGGCGTGGTTTACCGATCAGGAGAAGCGCCTAGAGTTTCGAGAAACAATGGACCTAGGTGGGGTTCGGCTTAGCTTATCCCTCGGAGTACGACTCCCATAGGCGCCTCCGTGGCGCAAATGGCAGCGTGCTGGACTGGTAATCCAGAGGTTGCGGGTTCAAATCCCGCCGGAGAGCCATTTTTTCTCGAAACTCGAATCGTGTTGGGCTATGCCCTTCCATCGTCGTCCGGATAATATCAGTTTAATTAATTTACTAATTAAAATGCCGGCGACAGATTTATTCATTATATCAATCTAACAACATCTAGATAAGATTAAATTCGGCGTGGTTTACCGATCAGGAGAAGCGCCTAGAGTTTCGAGAAACAATGGACCTAGGTGGGGTTCGGCTTAGCTTATCCCTCGGAGTACGACTCCCATAGGCGCCTCCGTGGCGCAAATGGCAGCGTGCTGGACTGGTAATCCAGAGGTTGCGGGTTCAAATCCCGCCGGAGAGCCATTTTTTCTCGAAACTCGAATCGTGTTGGGCTATGCCCTTCCATCGTCGTCCGGATAATATCAGTTTAATTAATTTACTAATTAAAATGCCGGCGACAGATTTATTCATTATATCAATCTAACAACATCTAGATAAGATTAAATTCGGCGTGGTTTACCGATCAGGAGAAGCGCCTAGAGTTTCGAGAAACAATGGACCTAGGTGGGGTTCGGCTTAGCTTATCCCTCGGAGTACGACTCCCATAGGCGCCTCCGTGGCGCAAATGGCAGCGTGCTGGACTGGTAATCCAGAGGTTGCGGGTTCAAATCCCGCCGGAGAGCCATTTTTTCTCGAAACTCGAATCGTGTTGGGCTATGCCCTTCCATCGTCGTCCGGATAATATCAGTTTAATTAATTTACTAATTAAAATGCCGGCGACAGATTTATTCATTATATCAATCTAACAACATCTAGATAAGATTAAATTCGGCGTGGTTTACCGATCAGGAGAAGCGCCTAGAGTTTCGAGAAACAATGGACCTAGGTGGGGTTCGGCTTAGCTTATCCCTCGGAGTACGACTCCCATAGGCGCCTCCGTGGCGCAAATGGCAGCGTGCTGGACTGGTAATCCAGAGGTTGCGGGTTCAAATCCCGCCGGAGAGCCATTTTTTCTCGAAACTCGAATCGTGTTGGGCTATGCCCTTCCATCGTCGTCCGGATAATATCAGTTTAATTAATTTACTAATTAAAATGCCGGCGACAGATTTATTCATTATATCAATCTAACAACATCTAGATAAGATTAAATTCGGCGTGGTTTACCGATCAGGAGAAGCGCCTAGAGTTTCGAGAAACAATGGACCTAGGTGGGGTTCGGCTTAGCTTATCCCTCGGAGTACGACTCCCATAGGCGCCTCCGTGGCGCAAATGGCAGCGTGCTGGACTGGTAATCCAGAGGTTGCGGGTTCAAATCCCGCCGGAGAGCCATTTTTTCTCGAAACTCGAATCGTGTTGGGCTATGCCCTTCCATCGTCGTCCGGATAATATCAGTTTAATTAATTTACTAATTAAAATGCCGGCGACAGATTTATTCATTATATCAATCTAACAACATCTAGATAAGATTAAATTCGGCGTGGTTTACCGATCAGGAGAAGCGCCTAGAGTTTCGAGAAACAATGGACCTAGGTGGGGTTCGGCTTAGCTTATCCCTCGGAGTACGACTCCCATAGGCGCCTCCGTGGCGCAAATGGCAGCGTGCTGGACTGGTAATCCAGAGGTTGCGGGTTCAAATCCCGCCGGAGAGCCATTTTTTCTCGAAACTCGAATCGTGTTGGGCTATGCCCTTCCATCGTCGTCCGGATAATATCAGTTTAATTAATTTACTAATTAAAATGCCGGCGACAGATTTATTCATTATATCAATCTAACAACATCTAGATAAGATTAAATTCGGCGTGGTTTACCGATCAGGAGAAGCGCCTAGAGTTTCGAGAAACAATGGACCTAGGTGGGGTTCGGCTTAGCTTATCCCTCGGAGTACGACTCCCATAGGCGCCTCCGTGGCGCAAATGGCAGCGTGCTGGACTGGTAATCCAGAGGTTGCGGGTTCAAATCCCGCCGGAGAGCCATTTTTTCTCGAAACTCGAATCGTGTTGGGCTATGCCCTTCCATCGTCGTCCGGATAATATCAGTTTAATTAATTTACTAATTAAAATGCCGGCGACAGATTTATTCATTATATCAATCTAACAACATCTAGATAAGATTAAATTCGGCGTGGTTTACCGATCAGGAGAAGCGCCTAGAGTTTCGAGAAACAATGGACCTAGGTGGGGTTCGGCTTAGCTTATCCCTCGGAGTACGACTCCCATAGGCGCCTCCGTGGCGCAAATGGCAGCGTGCTGGACTGGTAATCCAGAGGTTGCGGGTTCAAATCCCGCCGGAGAGCCATTTTTTCTCGAAACTCGAATCGTGTTGGGCTATGCCCTTCCATCGTCGTCCGGATAATATCAGTTTAATTAATTTACTAATTAAAATGCCGGCGACAGATTTATTCATTATATCAATCTAACAACATCTAGATAAGATTAAATTCGGCGTGGTTTACCGATCAGGAGAAGCGCCTAGAGTTTCGAGAAACAATGGACCTAGGTGGGGTTCGGCTTAGCTTATCCCTCGGAGTACGACTCCCATAGGCGCCTCCGTGGCGCAAATGGCAGCGTGCTGGACTGGTAATCCAGAGGTTGCGGGTTCAAATCCCGCCGGAGAGCCATTTTTTCTCGAAACTCGAATCGTGTTGGGCTATGCCCTTCCATCGTCGTCCGGATAATATCAGTTTAATTAATTTACTAATTAAAATGCCGGCGACAGATTTATTCATTATATCAATCTAACAACATCTAGATAAGATTAAATTCGGCGTGGTTTACCGATCAGGAGAAGCGCCTAGAGTTTCGAGAAACAATGGACCTAGGTGGGGTTCGGCTTAGCTTATCCCTCGGAGTACGACTCCCATAGGCGCCTCCGTGGCGCAAATGGCAGCGTGCTGGACTGGTAATCCAGAGGTTGCGGGTTCAAATCCCGCCGGAGAGCCATTTTTTCTCGAAACTCGAATCGTGTTGGGCTATGCCCTTCCATCGTCGTCCGGATAATATCAGTTTAATTAATTTACTAATTAAAATGCCGGCGACAGATTTATTCATTATATCAATCTAACAACATCTAGATAAGATTAAATTCGGCGTGGTTTACCGATCAGGAGAAGCGCCTAGAGTTTCGAGAAACAATGGACCTAGGTGGGGTTCGGCTTAGCTTATCCCTCGGAGTACGACTCCCATAGGCGCCTCCGTGGCGCAAATGGCAGCGTGCTGGACTGGTAATCCAGAGGTTGCGGGTTCAAATCCCGCCGGAGAGCCATTTTTTCTCGAAACTCGAATCGTGTTGGGCTATGCCCTTCCATCGTCGTCCGGATAATATCAGTTTAATTAATTTACTAATTAAAATGCCGGCGACAGATTTATTCATTATATCAATCTAACAACATCTAGATAAGATTAAATTCGGCGTGGTTTACCGATCAGGAGAAGCGCCTAGAGTTTCGAGAAACAATGGACCTAGGTGGGGTTCGGCTTAGCTTATCCTCGGAGTACGACTCCCCATAGGCGCCTCCGTGGCGCAAATGGCAGCGTGCTGGACTGGTAATCCAGAGGTTGCGGGTTCAAATCCCGCCGGAGAGCCATTTTTTCTCGAAACTCGAATCGTGTTGGGCTATGCCCTTCCATCGTCGTCCGGATAATATCAGTTTAATTAATTTACTAATTAAAATGCCGGCGACAGATTTATTCATTATATCAATCTAACAACATCTAGATAAGATTAAATTCGGCGTGGTTTACCGATCAGGAGAAGCGCCTAGAGTTTCGAGAAACAATGGACCTAGGTGGGGTTCGGCTTAGCTTATCCCTCGGAGTACGACTCCCATAGGCGCCTCCGTGGCGCAAATGGCAGCGTGCTGGACTGGTAATCCAGAGGTTGCGGGTTCAAATCCCGCCGGAGAGCCATTTTTTCTCGAAACTCGAATCGTGTTGGGCTATGCCCTTCCATCGTCGTCCGGATAATATCAGTTTAATTAATTTACTAATTAAAATGCCGGCGACAGATTTATTCATTATATCAATCTAACAACATCTAGATAAGATTAAATTCGGCGTGGTTTACCGATCAGGAGAAGCGCCTAGAGTTTCGAGAAACAATGGACCTAGGTGGGGTTCGGCTTAGCTTATCCCTCGGAGTACGACTCCCATAGGCGCCTCCGTGGCGCAAATGGCAGCGTGCTGGACTGGTAATCCAGAGGTTGCGGGTTCAAATCCCGCCGGAGAGCCATTTTTTCTCGAAACTCGAATCGTGTTGGGCTATGCCCTTCCATCGTCGTCCGGATAATATCAGTTTAATTAATTTACTAATTAAAATGCCGGCGACAGATTTATTCATTATATCAATCTAACAACATCTAGATAAGATTAAATTCGGCGTGGTTTACCGATCAGGAGAAGCGCCTAGAGTTTCGAGAAACAATGGACCTAGGTGGGGTTCGGCTTAGCTTATCCCTCGGAGTACGACTCCCATAGGCGCCTCCGTGGCGCAAATGGCAGCGTGCTGGACTGGTAATCCAGAGGTTGCGGGTTCAAATCCCGCCGGAGAGCCATTTTTTCTCGAAACTCGAATCGTGTTGGGCTATGCCCTTCCATCGTCGTCCGGATAATATCAGTTTAATTAATTTACTAATTAAAATGCCGGCGACAGATTTATTCATTATATCAATCTAACAACATCTAGATAAGATTAAATTCGGCGTGGTTTACCGATCAGGAGAAGCGCCTAGAGTTTCGAGAAACAATGGACCTAGGTGGGGTTCGGCTTAGCTTATCCCTCGGAGTACGACTCCCATAGGCGCCTCCGTGGCGCAAATGGCAGCGTGCTGGACTGGTAATCCAGAGGTTGCGGGTTCAAATCCCGCCGGAGAGCCATTTTTTCTCGAAACTCGAATCGTGTTGGGCTATGCCCTTCCATCGTCGTCCGGATAATATCAGTTTAATTAATTTACTAATTAAAATGCCGGCGACAGATTTATTCATTATATCAATCTAACAACATCTAGATAAGATTAAATTCGGCGTGGTTTACCGATCAGGAGAAGCGCCTAGAGTTTCGAGAAACAATGGACCTAGGTGGGGTTCGGCTTAGCTTATCCCTCGGAGTACGACTCCCATAGGCGCCTCCGTGGCGCAAATGGCAGCGTGCTGGACTGGTAATCCAGAGGTTGCGGGTTCAAATCCCGCCGGAGAGCCATTTTTTCTCGAAACTCGAATCGTGTTGGGCTATGCCCTTCCATCGTCGTCCGGATAATATCAGTTTAATTAATTTACTAATTAAAATGCCGGCGACAGATTTATTCATTATATCAATCTAACAACATCTAGATAAGATTAAATTCGGCGTGGTTTACCGATCAGGAGAAGCGCCTAGAGTTTCGAGAAACAATGGACCTAGGTGGGGTTCGGCTTAGCTTATCCCTCGGAGTACGACTCCCATAGGCGCCTCCGTGGCGCAAATGGCAGCGTGCTGGACTGGTAATCCAGAGGTTGCGGGTTCAAATCCCGCCGGAGAGCCATTTTTTCTCGAAACTCGAATCGTGTTGGGCTATGCCCTTCCATCGTCGTCCGGATAATATCAGTTTAATTAATTTACTAATTAAAATGCCGGCGACAGATTTATTCATTATATCAATCTAACAACATCTAGATAAGATTAAATTCGGCGTGGTTTACCGATCAGGAGAAGCGCCTAGAGTTTCGAGAAACAATGGACCTAGGTGGGGTTCGGCTTAGCTTATCCCTCGGAGTACGACTCCCATAGGCGCCTCCGTGGCGCAAATGGCAGCGTGCTGGACTGGTAATCCAGAGGTTGCGGGTTCAAATCCCGCCGGAGAGCCATTTTTTCTCGAAACTCGAATCGTGTTGGGCTATGCCCTTCCATCGTCGTCCGGATAATATCAGTTTAATTAATTTACTAATTAAAATGCCGGCGACAGATTTATTCATTATATCAATCTAACAACATCTAGATAAGATTAAATTCGGCGTGGTTTACCGATCAGGAGAAGCGCCTAGAGTTTCGAGAAACAATGGACCTAGGTGGGGTTCGGCTTAGCTTATCCCTCGGAGTACGACTCCCATAGGCGCCTCCGTGGCGCAAATGGCAGCGTGCTGGACTGGTAATCCAGAGGTTGCGGGTTCAAATCCCGCCGGAGAGCCATTTTTTCTCGAAACTCGAATCGTGTTGGGCTATGCCCTTCCATCGTCGTCCGGATAATATCAGTTTAATTAATTTACTAATTAAAATGCCGGCGACAGATTTATTCATTATATCAATCTAACAACATCTAGATAAGATTAAATTCGGCGTGGTTTACCGATCAGGAGAAGCGCCTAGAGTTTCGAGAAACAATGGACCTAGGTGGGGTTCGGCTTAGCTTATCCCTCGGAGTACGACTCCCATAGGCGCCTCCGTGGCGCAAATGGCAGCGTGCTGGACTGGTAATCCAGAGGTTGCGGGTTCAAATCCCGCCGGAGAGCCATTTTTTCTCGAAACTCGAATCGTGTTGGGCTATGCCCTTCCATCGTCGTCCGGATAATATCAGTTTAATTAATTTACTAATTAAAATGCCGGCGACAGATTTATTCATTATATCAATCTAACAACATCTAGATAAGATTAAATTCGGCGTGGTTTACCGATCAGGAGAAGCGCCTAGAGTTTCGAGAAACAATGGACCTAGGTGGGGTTCGGCTTAGCTTATCCCTCGGAGTACGACTCCCATAGGCGCCTCCGTGGCGCAAATGGCAGCGTGCTGGACTGGTAATCCAGAGGTTGCGGGTTCAAATCCCGCCGGAGAGCCATTTTTTCTCGAAACTCGAATCGTGTTGGGCTATGCCCTTCCATCGTCGTCCGGATAATATCAGTTTAATTAATTTACTAATTAAAATGCCGGCGACAGATTTATTCATTATATCAATCTAACAACATCTAGATAAGATTAAATTCGGCGTGGTTTACCGATCAGGAGAAGCGCCTAGAGTTTCGAGAAACAATGGACCTAGGTGGGGTTCGGCTTAGCTTATCCCTCGGAGTACGACTCCCATAGGCGCCTCCGTGGCGCAAATGGCAGCGTGCTGGACTGGTAATCCAGAGGTTGCGGGTTCAAATCCCGCCGGAGAGCCATTTTTTCTCGAAACTCGAATCGTGTTGGGCTATGCCCTTCCATCGTCGTCCGGATAATATCAGTTTAATTAATTTACTAATTAAAATGCCGGCGACAGATTTATTCATTATATCAATCTAACAACATCTAGATAAGATTAAATTCGGCGTGGTTTACCGATCAGGAGAAGCGCCTAGAGTTTCGAGAAACAATGGACCTAGGTGGGGTTCGGCTTAGCTTATCCCTCGGAGTACGACTCCCATAGGCGCCTCCGTGGCGCAAATGGCAGCGTGCTGGACTGGTAATCCAGAGGTTGCGGGTTCAAATCCCGCCGGAGAGCCATTTTTTCTCGAAACTCGAATCGTGTTGGGCTATGCCCTTCCATCGTCGTCCGGATAATATCAGTTTAATTAATTTACTAATTAAAATGCCGGCTACAGATTTATTCATTATATCAATCTAACAACATCTAGATAAGATTAAATTCGGCGTGGTTTACCGATCAGGAGAAGCGCCTAGAGTTTCGAGAAACAATGGACCTAGGTGGGGTTCGGCTTAGCTTATCCCTCGGAGTACGACTCCCATAGGCGCCTCCGTGGCGCAAATGGCAGCGTGCTGGACTGGTAATCCAGAGGTTGCGGGTTCAAATCCCGCCGGAGAGCCATTTTTTCTCGAAACTCGAATCGTGTTGGGCTATGCCCTTCCATCGTCGTCCGGATAATATCAGTTTAATTAATTTACTAATTAAAATGCCGGCGACAGATTTATTCATTATATCAATCTAACAACATCTAGATAAGATTAAATTCGGCGTGGTTTACCGATCAGGAGAAGCGCCTAGAGTTTCGAGAAACAATGGACCTAGGTGGGGTTCGGCTTAGCTTATCCCTCGGAGTACGACTCCCATAGGCGCCTCCGTGGCGCAAATGGCAGCGTGCTGGACTGGTAATCCAGAGGTTGCGGGTTCAAATCCCGCCGGAGAGCCATTTTTTCTCGAAACTCGAATCGTGTTGGGCTATGCCCTTCCATCGTCGTCCGGATAATATCAGTTTAATTAATTTACTAATTAAAATGCCGGCGACAGATTTATTCATTATATCAATCTAACAACATCTAGATAAGATTAAATTCGGCGTGGTTTACCGATCAGGAGAAGCGCCTAGAGTTTCGAGAAACAATGGACCTAGGTGGGGTTCGGCTTAGCTTATCCCTCGGAGTACGACTCCCATAGGCGCCTCCGTGGCGCAAATGGCAGCGTGCTGGACTGGTAATCCAGAGGTTGCGGGTTCAAATCCCGCCGGAGAGCCATTTTTTCTCGAAACTCGAATCGTGTTGGGCTATGCCCTTCCATCGTCGTCCGGATAATATCAGTTTAATTAATTTACTAATTAAAATGCCGGCGACAGATTTATTCATTATATCAATCTAACAACATCTAGATAAGATTAAATTCGGCGTGGTTTACCGATCAGGAGAAGCGCCTAGAGTTTCGAGAAACAATGGACCTAGGTGGGGTTCGGCTTAGCTTATCCCTCGGAGTACGACTCCCATAGGCGCCTCCGTGGCGCAAATGGCAGCGTGCTGGACTGGTAATCCAGAGGTTGCGGGTTCAAATCCCGCTGGAGAGCCATTTTTTCTCGAAACTCGAATCGTGTTGGGCTATGCCCTTCCATCGTCGTCCGGATAATATCAGTTTAATTAATTTACTAACTTTTGATTCGTTTGATGTTGAAGTTTTTATTTAATCGACTAGGTATAGTAGTAATGCAATGTAAAGGCTTCAGTGGCGTAACAAAGTGAGCGAGCACCCGGGGCGCAGCTGTAACCCTTCCCCATCACCGTCGTGATAATTTGATAAACTAAACATGGGGCCTTATTCTGAACGGTCGGGAAAAAATGCCGCGAGCGGGATCCAAGGACGCCGAATAAGAATATTATATTATGCACCTAGCCGCGAAAGTGTGTCTTTGCCGGGCCGAGAGGAGTTGTACGGCCGAGGCGAAGGCGAGGCCGGACGCCTCGCGGACTGGCAAAGCACTTTCGCGGCGAGGTCAATATATTATGTACTATTTTTTTTTTTTTTTTTTTGAATGAAGTGAAAACTAAGGTGTAGAAAAAACCAAATCATTTTGTTATCAAAATTAGAGACTAATAATTCATGGTCTTTTGGGGTCTGAATGTAGAAGGTTGGGTTATGACGTAGCTCAGGACCCTCTCGGCAGTTGTCTCCCGATTTTCACAGATGTTTAAAAACTCCTTTGGATGATTTTGTTTTTTACCTTTTTGTCAGTATGAAAGTGCAGTTCCGAGAATCACTGCTCGGAACGCTCCTGACGGACTCTTTCCAAAACTGCTTTCTCGGGCTAGCCGTAGAAACGACCGTTTTATCGCTCGTTTTCGAGCTATAAAAACGTGTTTTCGCTTCATGAAGAAAAAAAATAAAATTATCCCGCCATAGCAACCGCTTTTTGCGGCATTTTCACACGGATTCCGAATACGGCCCCAGAACTCTAGAAAGGGTTCTGAACCTTTCTGGTACAGAGTACGACGATTGTTGGGGCAGTGGCCGACCGTATCCGTTGCCAAAAGAACGGAATTGTAAAGAAGGTGCGCCCACATCACGGCCCATTTAGCGTTTCTGGTAAGGGCCCAGAATCCCAGTGAAAATGGGATTTGAAGGAGCGAAATTAGGTTTCGAAAGAGTGATAAACCTCGAAACTGGGGTTTGAAAGACCAAATGACTTTTGGTTTTTGATTTGGAGTTAGCCAGCGAGTTTTTAGCAAGCTAAAGATTTTAGAAAGAGCTATAAAACCGTGAAATTTGGTTTCGGATAGAGTGAAAGTGAAGTATGGAAATGAAGATGGCCAATTTGTGGAAAAGCGACAAGATTGTGGTTCGAAAGGAAAAAATATCACAGCATTTGGTTTCTGAACGAATCGCATTAGTTTTCTGAACCAACCACATAGTTGCCAATTGCCAGTTGGCATTTTCCGTCAAGCCAAGCTAAAAATTCCCCGGAAATTGAGATTTTATGGAAACGAATCCACAAAATTTTGTGAACGTTATTAAAATGGTAAGTTTTTATTAGGTCTGTTCCAGCAAAGTGCTTGGAACATGTTCGGAGCAGAGTTGCCGTGGGACCAGCCAATAAAATTAAACTTGATTACATACTGTTGGCTGGTCCCATGGCAACTCTGTGCCGAACATGTTCCAAACATCTTGCTGGAACAGACCTATTGTGTGTGAAGAGAAAAAACGCTGTTGATGGAAGCTGCACTCCCCATATCGTCAGTTTCGCCGGGGCGAGGCGCCCCCCCCCCTATTGTGGTTGCGCCAAGGACCACTTTGATGTTACTCACGACTACAGAAAAAATTAAAATACCACCGACGAGGGTGCGGTCGATTCTCAGTTTCGACCTCAGACCTTCAGCTACTAGAGCTACCTACACTAGGCCCTAGTAGCCCGGCAATTGAGCCGAATACGGAGCTGATAAACCGCTCCTACCCGGAGAGCAGATGTGATAGTGTGCTAAGTCCTCCCTCCCCCTATAGCGCTCGACCTGACCTGGCAAACAGAGTTAGGGAGGAGATCCGGCTCATCCCGGGGCTGATAAAAATCATGAGGGTGAAACCACGGCTGGGGGTGAAGGATGTGAAAGATGTTGGTGGTTAGAACCGCCAGACGTTACAAGTTGGGACAGAAAAGTTTAAAAAAAAAAAAAATTTCGCTCCGGCAGCTGGCGGTCGGAAAGAGTGCATTTCATTATGTATACGGATATCCTAAGCCGTCCCAGAAGTAATAATTTTGATACCATTATTTGTTTCATTAAGCCGAACTTCTTCCTTTATTTTCACCACCCTCTCTTCAAAATGTCGAAAAGTTTCGGTAGTTTTCCAAGGGCTTTGTAATATTAAATTTTTGTGCCGTATTTTATAATACCTAAACGTGTGAATTTAAGCTTTTTCTTTTTGAAATTTCATCCCCCATTTCACCCTCACCCATCAAAGTTTTCGATAAATCTCAATGGGACCCAGGGCTTTCGTTACATTAAATTATTGAGTCGAATTTTAGAGCGCTAAGATGAACTAGTGAAGTTCAACGCTATTTTTACACTTCCACACCGGAAGGACCACCCCCACCACCTTGACTTTTTGGAAAAATTAAAATGGGAATCAAAGGCTACTCTAACATGGAGTATACGTACCGAATCTAATGCTTCTAGAATCAACTGGTGAATTACAGTGATTTATTGACAATTTAACCCCTATTTCCCCCCTCCACCTTGACCGATTTAGCCAAAATGCAATACCGACCTGGGTCTTATGACTACTGATTTTTGTGCCAAAGCGCGTTCCGCTAAATTGATTTCTTCGAGAGTTATCGTGCTAACAAGACCACATGCTTACTTCCACTCCGGGGGCAACACCCCCTCCCCTTCGACTTTTTCAAAAAATTAAAATGGGAATCAAAGGCTACTCTAACATGGAGTATACGTACCGAATATGATGCTTCTAGAATCAACTGGTGATTTTTAGTGATTTTGTGACGACTTCAAGCCCTGTTTTCCCCCCCTCCATCTTGACCGATTTGGCCCAAATGCAATACCGACCGGTGTCTTATGACTACTGATTTTTGTGCGAAAGCGCGTTCCGCTAAACTAATTTCTTCGAGAGTTATCGTGCTAACAAGAAAACGCCCATAATATTATAAATCAATAAATATATATATATAAAAGAAATATATAGATATATATATGAATCCTGGAGACCACTGAATTCGTGTTCTAGAGGTTCTGAAACGTGAAAAAAACATGACATGACCCATGTTTGCCACCATCACGACGAGACCAATAGTGCATTTTTCAGAATGAAATGCACTAAAAGGAATATTTGTACCTTCCTCCGTGCACATTAAAAATGAGCTCGGACGCTCTAAAAAGTAGGATATTATATTATTTCTGGGTAAAGCATAGGACGTCGTGTCACCCTACCCCAGTTACTGTATAGATCCTTACAAGGCTAAAATTGAGAAAGTGTACGGTAATGGCACGTCGACGGCCATCATTGTGAAAAAACACTATAGTTCGCCGGCTAAAATAGAGAGAAGGTGCTCACCCACAGCTAAAATTGAGAAAAAGCGCTCTCACTGCTAAAATTATGAAAACCAATATGTGATTTCTCGATGCAACATCCTGGCTAAAATCTATGGAAAAATCTTTCACGACTAAAATTTAGAAACTGCGCTATTGTTCTGTTCCTGGGGCAAGTTCGAGGCTAAAATTGAGACTAAGAGCGAATAAAAGCTGTTGTGGCCTATGCCGTTGACCTTGCTGCGCGAGAAAAAACAATTTGAAACATACCAAAACGACCAAAAACGCTACGCCGTTATTACGATAACGTGATAACGATGAATAATCTGCAGGGGGGGGGGGCTTCCAGCACAATCAATCGCTTTATCAAAGCCAATTTGATCGCCTATCTTCGGCGATCAAAAGAACGAACGCAGTGGCAACACGGCTAGGAGAATGGGAATGGTCAAAACAGTGCTCTGCTGAAAACATTCTATTGTCTCCCTCTTCTTCAATCTATTGAGAGCTGGAGTCGAATGTTTTGAGGAAAGTCTTCTTGCCTTATACCCGTTAGGTTCATTCTCTCTATCACCAGTCAGTACCCTCGTATCCTCGGATTCTTTAAAAAAAAAACCATGGCATATCAAATTGCGGAGTTTACCATAAAACGTGGATAAAAAAATCAGTTTATGAATTATGACCCTTATTTTTGTCGTTACCACCACAAGGGTGATCCCGGTAGTGCGTTTTTCAAAAATGAAGTACGATGAAAAGCTCACCCACCATAAGAAATTAATGATTATATTTATTAGCCAGCGAGTGTTTTAACAATTTTAGTTTTTTTCGCCTTGACCAAAAATGGCGCGGCGACGACTTCTTTTTTACTGATCGTCAAAACAGACACCGGCACTGCCCTTTTTACTTTTTGTTCAAAACCTATAGAATAATTCGTTAGTGACACCAAACTTCTTAAATTGTCAAGGAAGGAAGGGGATTACCTTTTTTTAAAAGATCGTCGATGATAACCGCCATGCTCCCCTTAACGGTCGGATCGATAGGATGAAACAGGCTGAATGTCTTGCCTCGCGAGAAGTTCACATTTATCAGTAAAACTAGTTTTTGAAATAACAATAAAATGAAAGAGTATAAACTTGGTGATAATCGCTTAATAAAAGCATTATTTACTTGATAAACCCATTAAAATATAAACGAGTTTCATTTTCTTGACAGGTTACTACTTTTACCCGGCGAATGGTCCGTCTAATGAAATCTATTCAAGTCCCTGACGTCAGTGAAATGCGTTCTGCACCGGCGATGATTGAGGAAATGATTCTACGCTAGTATAAACTGGACAATTAAGGATGGAGAGGGGGTGGCTTATACTATGGCGATTTGGGAGCGTAATTTCTTTTTACCAACTTACCGACTTGCGTGAGGTATTCATTTTTTTACTACGACGAAGGGACTTTGATTTGCTGGATATCTCATGGAATAACAATCGGTCAAGTTACTTTACACTAATGTTTGCAAAAAGGCCCGAGGCAACCAGACTTATCGGCGCTTTATTTGAAGAATAAGTTAAAGTGCATTGATAAACCCACCCGCCTAAGCCCAGTCAACGAGGACATTTATTATGCCAATTTGATTTTGGATCCTTACCTTCATTTATAAGTCAGATCCTGTTTTCGATACTATACATGGACTAACAATAAGCGTAGAAGTAGGTGAACTTTGAGTCCGTAGTACAATTTCTATCTTTCTTCCACCCTCTCGCTATCGAAAACTATTGGTCTTTATAATGTTTACGATACAAAGGAAAAAAAACTCCTTTCAACGCTTTCTCGTCCACAAACTTCACTTAATGCTGAAAGGCTAAAATCACGCGAAACGACTAATTCTGAGAAACGCACCATCAGTCAAAGTGCCAAAAAATCAAGCCCTCTCGTGGATTTACGCAGGAATAAAAGGAAAAAAAGCCAATTGAGTGCGACTGGGGGGGCTTTTTCTCTTTAGAAAAGATTTCAAAAAGGAAATGGTACACTCTCCTACCTCCTCTCACCGATCCTTTCCTGTGCCCCTTCCCCCCCCTCCAAGCAAACGCTCTCCTGCAGTGTCATTCAGATTAATAGCTCGCTTCTCTCCTTTAAGACAGCCCCCTTCCCATATACTGGTGCAGACATCCCTTCTTCTAACATACAACCTCGTCTATCCCTTTTCTTTTTCCTAACTAATGATGCTTGCTTTTCAAACACCACATGCGCGAACATTTCGAGTGAGTAGGAATGATTTGATAGACGGGAGGCTTGTGGGTATACAGAGGAGAGGTAGGCCACTTGGGAGCTGTGATTTATGTATTTGTGTGAATGGTTTTTGGGTCGTGATGTTTTACTGGATCCTAGCCTCCCCTCAACCATTACAACTTTTCAGCCTCTTCCACTGCTCTTCAACTATAGAATGGTTCTGTATGGGCGTAAGTAAAGAACATCAATGGTTACAAACATTTCCATTCAAACTTCTACGTGGTGCAACGGCGTTACGAGTCATAAACGAAATGAGTGATCTACACCATTTTCTCGAAAAACTGGCTAATTACACCATGCAGTACGAATACCGGAATACATAACATAACAACCACTCCGTATAAAACCAGACATCTCCTAATTTCGACGCAAAAGGGGTCTTCTTCAAACTTCTCACACCTAGCTTAGCGGTACAAAAACTTCAATTTCATTTATGGATCTCAACCTTTTTTGAGCCCCTAACGATGTAAGCTGAACAGAAATTCATTTTACCCTGCCAAGTGACAAACTTGAATCCCTTATACACCGGCAGTCGGACAGCTATCTTCAGCAGAGCTTTAGGCGTTTCACTCTTGCTTTATTTTTCTACTTCGAAATCAGCTAGTCATTATGCCACACTTTGGCCATCCTAAGGTTTTTGCGCCATTCTATTCAAACGGGTGCATCAAGAAAGTCTTTCCAACAGGTCGAACCAGCTGGCAGTTCAAGGTCCAGACATTTTTGTCGTGATAGTAACGAACTCTCACAGGGCTTGACTAACAAAATGGGCAACCATGACTTTGGAAGTCCATATAAAGGAAGTTTTACACGAGTTCTTCACTAAATGTCCTTCCAGAAACTTCCATGACCATTACCACTTCACCATGATCATTTTGACAAAACGTCGTCCCTCTTTTTCTGCTCGGTTCTACACCCCCATGCTTTAGAAGAGTCTGTCAAATCTTCTCCTCTATTCTTTTTGATTGAGGTACGGGGTTAATTAATTTATTTAATAGCTGACTTTGAGAAAGATATAAAATGCAAATTGTGGAAGATGTGTTATAATTTATCTTTCAAAACATTTTTCCCGCTACATTTTCTTCAAGGAATAATACGATCTCCCTTTTTCCTTTAAGAATTGTACGTATTAATATCAGTAAAGTGGCAACCATTTGTTAAAGAGGATTAATGTCAGAGGGTAGTTTGTCTTTTTCAGCAGCGGCGGGGACGAAGGAGTTTCTCTTTCTTCCCACCGCCCCTAAACCTACCACATAACAAGGTCACTCCTGTTGAAATCTTTCTCTTCGCTCTTTAAAAGAGAGTTTTACGGTCGATATAAATGGGCAATCTAATTTTAATGCTAGTATCTTCTACTCAAAGTAATGCTGCATTTTTCGTGACCTTGGGTGCGAGATTCTGTAACATTAAGGTATCGGATTTTTGATCGCAGGTCACTGATTTCATTGATTGCATTTTTAAATAAATTGAATGAAAACATAATGCTTGGGACAGATAATCCGATAGGTATTAACAAAAATTATTCCGAATTAACAAAAATTATTTATGCTGTTGTTGGTAGATGAGGCATTTCAATTCAGTTGTTGATATTGATTATGTTTTGATTATGATTGTTATTGATTTGTTCGGCAATTAGGAGCAATTATTGTTTAGGAGCAATTATCCAACACGGAATTACTTATTCAAATTTCAGATTCAGTATTGTTGTTGTTGTATATTAAAACGGAATTGTTAAAAAAATTGAATTTTTGAAATCGGAGACCAAAAATTGTTTTACCTCGAGAAACTCGAATTCGGGAGGCAGCAGTAGTGAAACTGCCTACACGAAATGGGCAAAAAGTTTATTGTTTCGTGAATTGAACAATTTCATTTACTAAAATGTAAAATTTTGCACGGCAATGCGTGTTTACTTTTTCTATTACTTTTTCTACTTTAAAGTAATTTAATTTGGCTTTGATTATCGAGTTTGAAATTCGCTTTAATTTCTAATCGAGTTGGAGTCGAGGAAGCGGGTAGTTTTGGGAGGAAAAAACTCCGGGACTAAGTTTGATGACTGATTTTAATGTTTTCTGGTGTGCTGAATCCGAATTTCAAATTTACCCAACGATACAACCCCGGCAACATGCCGAAATTTGGTTGCCTTTTAAAATTCTGTGTTATTTTTTGTTTTTTCGCCACACCATCACGAGTAATATTTTTTTAAATATGGTTCCCTCACATTCCTCACGTTTTGAGATATCCTGAATTTTAATTTCAATCCCCCGACCCCCTAAAAGAGAAGCTACCTACAGTCTAAAAATAGGAAAATCTACAAAAACCCCAGATTTCTGTTATTTCTTATATGTGACATGCGATCAAAGCCGAGATTGAAATAGTTCACATTAGTTTCCCACGTTTCAGGTAACCTTAATCCGAAAATCAAATTTCCGGGCCCCTACGCTACACTTGTATAAAAAAATATTCTACTTTTCACTTGTTTGCTATTTTGGTCAAGTTTCCGTTTTGTAAGGTGTGCTGAATTCGAATGTCGTTTTCAAGACCGTATCACAATGACATAATTATTTCAACGAATATCACAAATCTCCTCGGAAAATTCTAACTTGTTCATTATACGTCGTGATTTCACCTGTTTTCTGGCTGTTTCTTCTCGTGTTGCCCGTGTGCTGAATCCGAATTCGTTATCAAAACTCTTAGCAACCCCTGTCTGACCGGAATTTGTGTTACTTCTCACCACAAGTGCATCTTTGATGCCGTCTGCCACCGGTTACTTCACGTCCAAAGGAGGCAGACAATTTTTCCCACTATTAGAAAAGTATTCTTGATTTTTTGCGCTGGGTAGGAAAATTGCACTTTTTACGTCGCTGCCTCTTGGACTAGTTGTAAAACATTTCCCGGAACACCGAAAATCATGATTTTTTAAAGATAAATGTTCCCCGGTAGCAAACGTTTAAAGTGAGGATTTCAGATAAAACACCAATCAGGGATGCCAAGAAAATTGAATCGAAAACAAAGATAGTCTAGGCTCCTAGTAGATTTATCATACAGTCTTACTATAAACGTCGGCTTCCAGTGATGAACGCGAATGACGTTTGAGTTAGAACCACCGGTGAATCATGAAAATTGCATCGAGGCTCCATTTCGACCGTTCAGACCATCAGCTACCCAAGATACCTACTTGGTCCTGGTCTCATCAGCTGCATGTTGCCGGACTTCTAGCGGGCCGGGTCTTTGGGCCATAGGACCAAATAGCTGCTCTTTCTGCCTGAGGTTCTGAGTTCGAAACGGAGACTGGACTGTAACCTCAGTGCAATTTTCATAGTTTGCTTTCAGGGTACCATTCCCCTCTGAACATCACGATTTTCGGTAATGCGGGCTATGTTTTAGGGCGTTACTGACAACTAATTTAAAACATTGACGGGTCATTAGAAAGCTTATTTGATCCGCAAGTTTTTTTGATGATAACTTGCAGATCCGAAACGCAAATCTAGTGGGAGGGGGAAATTTTAAAAAAACCGATCGAAAAAAATAGGTACCAAAGTGAAAGACGTTTTGCAAACCTCATACACTCGTTCCCACAATCGTCTACAAAGTCACCCAAACCCACTGGCTGTACGAATTTACTTTTGCACTTTCTCGAGTAGCCATAATCGCAAATTAAAGCGGAAACGCCATACCGATCTCCTGAGCCCAACACAATCCTTTTGATTTGGTCCATTAGTCTATTTCGATAATGCACATGGATAAAGACAATTACGAAATTACTATATTTTTAACCGTCGATAATCTCACACAACCAAACTCGAGATGTGTAGAAGGGATACGGAAAAATCAACGGAAAGAAAACTATTACTTGGCTCGGTACTTGCACGACATCGAAAAAAAAATGGGAGCATCCCCGAGTACGAATATTCGTTACTTGGCGAGTAGCGAGTATCCATACAAACTACTAGGAGCTCGGCGAGTAACGCGTATAATGTCCCCGCGAAAAGAAGCCGAGTATAAACAAGTACGAAAATTCGCTACTCGGCAAGTAGCGAGTATCCATACACACTACTAGGAGTTCGGCGAGTAGCGGCTAGGAACTTGGCAAGTAGCGCATGTGTGTGCCCAGCTTGAGATCAAAGAAAGTACAACGAACAGTTGTGAATCCTTTCGTTCAAAATTTAACAGTATGTTCACTACGATACCTCCAAATATAATTATTATTTTGTGTCTATAGATGTGTTGATGGGAGTCCAGATTGACGCATACATACGCTTCAATAGCGTAAATATCGCGAAAACTCCACAAGACCGAGAGCACGTGAAACGAAAAAATCTGTACAGAAATCGGTACAGGAGTTCAAGAAAGGAAATATTTCGCTCATTAATTTCCTCAAAGCAGTTCGTCGTCATTATGGCATAAAGTGACTATTTCATTATTAAGTTTGACAATTAAATTATATTTTAAGAAAACACAATTTAACGAAGCACAAAAACTGTAAATTTGAACAATAATATATAAGTATTGAATTTTTATTTTACTTATTTATTTTATTCCAAATTTATTTGCATCGGTCTCTTTACTAATAGCGGTCCAGTTAATTGGTTCGTTCGTTTGTCGTCCGGAGCTGCACTAACAGCACTGAAAGTACTAACCTTTTCTCGTTTTTTCCCTGTTATTCCAAATGATAACCCGCGAGGTTACAAAATCTCGTGCTGCTCGGAGTAGTCTGGTACTGACAATAACGAACGGAGCTAATATGTTTACAATTTCGGTGCAGTTGAGCATCTACCGAACGGATGAAAATGTGAGGGAATAAACCAAGAGATGATCAGAATTATGGAAATCAGAGCGAACTACGAAGTTGAAAAAGTACTTGAGTATTTTAGGCCTGACTGGCCTAATATCAACCTCGAAACTGCTTTTCGAAAGATCTAAAGGCACGAACCTTGGTTTTTAATCAAAGAGAAAATCCCCGAAATTTGGTTTTGAAGGAGCAACATCCAATGATTATGAAAGAGCGAAAAGAGCAAACCCCAAGAAATTTAGTTTTGAAGTACAATTTTTCGGATTGATAAGCTAAACCAGCGAAACTTTTTTTAAAGGCCCGTTCACAAGCTCTATGTTTGCGTTGTGTGGACTCTGTGCAACCAAACAAATTTATTCCCTCGAAAAATGAAGCATTTTGATAGGTTGCATAGACACCACACAACACACACATAGAGCTTGTGAACGGGCTTTAAAGAAAGATCTAATAGCATTAAAATTGGGTTTTGGGAAATGGCATATATTCGTGAAATTCGTTTCTGAAGGAGCCAAATCAACGACATTTGGTTACAGAAGAGCGAATATCTGCGACAAAATTGTGGTATGAAAGGACCAAAGTCATGATATTTGGATTTCAAACTAGCCGAATTAGTTTTTTGTATTATAATATGCATTTCAGAATTTGTTTAAGTGTGTTTGGCCTTAGAGGAGAAGCGATAATGCTGATGAGGGGCACCGGGAATGGGCCCGAAATGCATTCATTAAAAAACACCATGGCTGTATGGTTCAATAAAGTTTATGGTCTACATTTTGTATTATATTTAGTGGTGGGTAAAGTGAAAAACCCCCGGTTTGGGGGGGGGGGACCGGTTTTTTCCAAAGAAAGTATTATTTTCCCAACCGAATTAGGTTTTGATTCGTTCAATTTAAATAGAACTTATCACAGCAGAAATTAGAGAATTCAGCCTCGAAGCGTGAGTTTTTTTCCTCGCGCAGCCCTTTCCCTCAACTCTGAGAAGTCTCTATCTGCTCCATAGAGATAAATTCATCTCGCATTACGCCACATTGAGCTAAAGCATGCTGAAAATTTACCTCGGTCGCCACTTTCCAAGAATGAACAGTCCCTGATTCTACAAAACTGAAAGATACAATAGACTCCAGCGGTATTCATTACGCTGCGACACTCCTTTTATTTAACACTCCTCATTACACTGACACACACAGGGGACGCTACTGAGCAAGACGAGCAAATAGAAGGCATTGAAAAATTCATAAGGTTGCCACACAGATGAAGGTTAATGTCGACGAAGCGATGGTGGATTTGGCCAACTATCGTTCGAAGGATGGACTCTGGGGGAAGACATTTTTGTGGGAAAGTGCCTCGGCGGTCACGCCAAGTGTTTGGTGAGTGGCAAGGACTTCGTTCGACTTCAACTTTGTCTTCCGTTGCGGTTAGAATTCTATCAGCTGCGACGGAAAGATCCTTCAGCATGTTTTCTTGAATGAACATCAAAAAAGAAACCGTTTAACGACTGGTCAAGCCGGAAAACTGACCTATCTGTGCCACAATTGGAAAATTCAAAATCGTCGAAGAAGTAATACAGGGAGCAATGACTCCTCAAACCTTCTTGGACGCTGGGATACCGAAAACAGGTTCGGCGGGCAAATTCACACTTCAATTTTCAAAGAACCAGCGAAACTGATACAACGGCATCTGAATCATCATCTTCGTCATAGATAGCGGCTAAATCCCTAGTACTATAAAAGTTACTGATTCATTTCCCTCATTTTCAACTTCCGAGAGCTTCTAGCGTGCAAGAGTCTTGCGAGACTCTTGCGCAAGACCAAGACCAAGAACAAGACTGAGCCTGCGAGACCAAGACCAAGACTGGATTGTGAATGCAAGACCAAGACGCAAGACTCGCTATGCAAGACCAAGACTGTCAAGTCTTGGTCTTGCTTTTCGCATCACTATACGCATCCACCCTGAGTGATACTAAAACATCCTCACGCCCAACGTTTAGCAATGCAGTTGACGTAGATGTGATTTCTTAAGTAGTTTTTGGCGCTGAATCGAATGCATGGTGGCTCGTTTTTCTGTGAACAATGTTCTTTGAGTTACTAACGAAAATTCCTGAATAAACGAGTTTTTCCCGATACTTTGATGTGCTATGAAAATGTGTATCAAGATTTTGGGCAGGACTAACCATGTTCTCTGATCTTACGTAGTTTTTTGTGCTGAATCGAATGAGCGTTTGCAGGGATCGTTGGGGTCAATACTTTCTGAGAAACGCCCACAAATATAAGAACAAATCCTTTAAAAATGCTAGAGATGTTTGTCCGTAACCCGTAACTCAAAAAATATTGTTACTACCAATCCCGACTATAGCTCATTCAATTCAGCACAAAAAACTGCGTACGATGAGAGAAAATGATCAGTCATGCGTAAATTATTATACAATTTTTTTAGGGCACATTTAAGTATAGAAAAAGTCGTGTTTTTCTGGTATTTTCATTCATATCTCAAATAACATTGATCTCAGAGAATCGAGCAACCGTTCATTTGATTCAGCACCAAAAACAACTTCAGAAACGACTTCATCACTAAATGTAGGGCGTGAGGATTTTAATAAACTTATCAAGTTTTTTCGTACAAAGTCCGCCACGACTCGAGAAGTAATCAGCCCACGGACTTGGCGATGATTTTTATTGACTCAGAACACACAGCTGCGTAAGATTAGTCACCTCGTTTAGGAAATTTTTTCATCCCTTGTAGAGGTGAGTTGGCCAACGTCTACTCGCCCTCAAAAATAGGTTCGCGACGCCGTGTCGTTGCGGACTCTTCGAATCCTCAAAGTTTGCATCAAAAGGAATTTTTTAAGCCACGTTCGAAATTGGGCCGAACTTTGCTGCTGTTCTGGCTTTGTTTCCTGTACTAGTAAAACTCAAAAAATTGCTCATAGTCCAGTCAATAAGAACATAAAAAAAGGGGTTCATGCATCTTACATCGAAAGTGGTGTTTGATTTTCTTGTCCTGTATTGTTTCTGTAGGTTAGAAGATAAGGAATCCGAGTTTTCGTCGTCCTAACCCATGTGCTAACTTCAGGGCAGGCCAACAACCGTCGATTATTTGGGTTGTAGGCGAATTACTTCTTTCCTATGCTTCCTAGCTAAACGATATCTATATTCATATTAGTAGATTAAAAAAGACTAAATGATTCGCCCTTTGGGTTTTTTTGTGCGACCAATATCAACGGAGCTATGAATCGCCAACACAGATGTAAATTCACAACTAGTACAGTAAAATTATTATTTGACCCAGACATTCAAATAGTCCAGTCAAATCGTATAAAAAAAATACCATACGTGGACAAAAATCTCGTCTTTGATTTTTTCACTTTATTCTATGTTTTTTGGAGTGAGGAACACGAATCTGAAAAGATCCAACAAAATTTCCTTGTGCGTTTTGAGAAAATCGCGAAAAACTGATAATTTTTGGCACTTTTTTTTAGTTTTTCGCTTGCAACTGCTCAATGACGCATTCTACGGAAAATTGTACCCTGTTCTTTTTTGAAGAGCATCAAGTTCTGCGTCGAATCATTTTTTCTTTTGTCCCAATTGACACAGCCGTTTCGCCGGTATTGATTTTTTTAAAATGGTAATTTTTAGTTGCTTTTGGCAAAATTGTGTGAAAAAATAAAAGTAGTTCAAATCTCAGTTAAATGATGTAATCTCTGACGCTACCTATAATACAGGTGATTTGTTGAGTTTTAACATTTGTGGACCAAGTTGGTGGGCATAGCCACTTTTTTTTAAACAAAACCTATTTTCATCGCCCTGTACAGAATATTTTCCGGGCCTTGACAAATTTGGCAAAAATGGTTTCTGACTGTAAATTTCACCAGCTTTCACTTAAAAATAGTGCAGTTTTTATCGAAGGTTTCGTTCGATAGTTATAGGCAAAAACGTTCGGCTGAAGAAAGGAGTTATTGGAAAATTACTCATTTTTCGGATTTCTCACTGCGTTTTATTGCCATTTATCGGGTCTTTATAAAAACGCCATACGTGACTCCTTATAGGAAATTTAACGAGCTTTCAGACGAGTTTCTTTAAAGTTTAATCGGATGGATAGTTCTTGAGTTATAGGCCGAAATGTGACAAAAAACGTATTTTTTGCAGCAAATTTCAAATCGTTTGACGTTATGGCCCTGTCTTATGTTAATCTTCAAATGAAATTTCATATAATAGGTCTGATAGAAAATGTAATCAGCTTTCAGTTCGTTTTTCATAGAAAAAAATTGGACTACTAGTTCCGAGCTACTCGCAAAAATGTGCAGAAAAACGTGGTTTTTGGTCCGCCTTTTTTCGCGTTTTCGTCGCATAACTGATACCACTGATTTTTCCTGTAGGTTTTAAGGCTTTTCACTTATGTAAAATTCAATTCTGAACCACTTTGATTTCATGACATTTTCCGATTGAAACAGCCATTTTCAAGTTGCTGCTGCCTTGGTAATTTTTATTAATTTTACCATAAGTGGCTAAAATTGACCATTTAAAAAAAAAAATCAATACCGGTGAAACGGCTGGGTCAAAGTCAAAATTCTGCCCCGGGGGATTAGCCACCCCGTTCGGCCAAATTGGTACGTCATTTAAAAGGCCAACGTCTAGCCTCTCTGATGAGAAGATGCTGGCCACCCCGTATCGTTACGGACTTCTCGAATCCTGAAAGAATACACCAAAAGAAATTTATTGAGGCACTTTTGAAGTTGGGTAGAATTTTGCCGCTATTCTGCCCTTTTCTACCTTTATTTCATGTACATATAAATAAAAACTTACCTCCATGCTCCATATAAAATGAAATCACACGTGATTTCTCGTACCAAACAATTCGCAAGGTTCGAGAGACGAGGATGACGAGAGCTCTTCGAGTCCAAAACGAAAACAAAACGACCATAAATGATAAACTATTTAGTCAGTATTAATTTAACACTGCGTATGCGAAATCGCATCGAGTTCGAGACGACCAAAACGACCCGTGTGTAGACGGTTTTATAACATACGAGAAAATTCACTTCGAGTTCGAGACGAGAACGAGACGACCCGTGTGTGGAGGGCCTTATATGTAGTTATACAACGGACCCATTAAAATAGCAATTTCGCGAGGTTAGCTCATTTCAAACGAGCAATTTCAGGGGTCTCGTACTTTTGAAAAACGAAATCTCGCAGGGCGGGCCCATTCAAAACCATTTTCGTAGAGCTCTTTTGTCCAAAAAAAGCAATTTCACGGATTTCGCTGCATTAAAAACTAAATATCGCGCAACTGTCCCACTGAGACAAATTTTCGTTTCTTCAGCTTCTGCTGAGCATTCTTTCTCAAACATGAGGAGACTTAACACCATTTGAAAAGCACACAGTTCGGGGCTGCCTTCCCCCCAATCTGAAGAGCACCCCCCCTCCACAACTCTATACTGAACGGAAAATCAATGCCGCAAACCAATCACTATAATCGACGAAATTTGGGGGTCAAAGAGTTAAGTCGCGGATTGACTATGCTTCACCAAATTGCTTTTCGAATGTAGAAAAAGGACAATTTAGATTTTTCTGTGGAGAGACCTGCAAAATTTCCTTTTTGGATGAGTTTACTGCCCCGCAAAAATTTGCTTTTTTGGATCACGAAATTTGCACTTATCACGACAGTTACTACACCAAATTGCATCCTGAGTGGGTCAGCAGTAAAAAATTTTGTTTTTAATAAGGCACCCCCACAAATTGTTTTCTTTTCTGGGAGCCTGCAGCCCCGAGAAATTGGGGTTGACTAGCCAACTATACGAAATTTCAGTTTTTAAAGGAGTCAACCACTCCAAATTGGTTTTTTGAGGGGCTCGTACCCACGAAATTTGTTTTAATTGGGTATTTCCCAATATGTGAAATATTGTTTTTGAAAGAAGTCAGACACGTGAAATTTAGGCATAGCCAGAGGGCGCAGGGGAAGGCAGCTGCCCTCCACTAGACTCAAAATCGCAGATTCAGTGGGGCAGTTGCCCATCCCTAGATGCATTCTGAAAGTATAAATCCTTCAGGATAACAACACTGTGTTTCGTCGGTGCTCAAAAAAAAAAAAAAAAAAAAAAAAAAAATTCTCGGATTTCACTAATACAGGGTGTTTGGTAAGTCGACGGCAATAATGCAAGGGGTTCATCTAGGTCCAAAATGGACCAAAAAAGTCCATATAAACATAGGTCTGATTTCCAACCGTTTTCGAGATAATCGATATTTTAGTATTTTTAGCCATAACGTTGGTTTTATTGGATTCAGCGCTTATAAGTCGAGAACAGTTACACGCTTTTCGGGCACTACCGAAAAGAGCAGACATTTTTCAGTGGGAATTGGTCCAGTTATCTCCGAAAGTAGTCGCACTTTCCCAGTAACCAGTCAGATTGTGGAGATTTGTACCGATTTTAGGCAGTTTAGCCGTAACTTGATTGCACGACAGCGAATCTTGAAATGCCTTCCAGGTTTGGCAAATTTCACAAAAACGTGCCTCATCAGTGAGAATTAAAGTACCAAACT
Organism: Corythucha ciliata; assembly: GCA_038030265.1. NCBI lineage: Eukaryota > Metazoa > Arthropoda > Insecta > Hemiptera > Tingidae > Corythucha > Corythucha ciliata. The sequence goes on along the minus strand of CM075938.1, from coordinate 41,792,043 downwards.
CAGATTATCGCACCTCTTTGTAAAAGTTTGAAGAAATGAACACATTTCCAGCGAAAAGTGCTTGTTTGAGTGTTCATTGCAATAGGCCTTTGCGAAGAAATGAAGGGGAAACAATTGAATTAAACACTACTTCTTATTTGAAATGAAAATGAAACTTCTTTTAGGCCTTAATCAAGGTCAGCGATGCAGAATAAAAACTTCCCGTAGTGTATTTGAACTTTATTCAGAACGATTTGACTCATTCAATGCAAAATCTGGGGGAAGATGTTCGTCGAAGCCTTATTCTTAACATGATCGCGCCCCCCCCCCGCCTAATTGATCTTATTTCGCCAGCATTTGGATAGAAATTACGATATGTGGATATGACGAGGGGGTTCAATTCCACTACCACTTCGATCGCCGGACATTTCGCCCATGGATTTCCAGTAACAGACCGTGTTTACTGCATCAGGAGGAGCTTCTTGAGCACTCAGGAGGAGCAACTTCTAGCTCGAAATGTGTTCATTTTTCCAAACTTTTACGAACGGGTGCGATGATTTGACCCTTTGGGTTTGGTATTTTGACCCTCACTAATCAGGCAAGTTTTTGTGAAATTTGCCAAACCTGGATAGCATTTCAAGATTCGCTATCATGCATTCAAGTTACGGCTAAACTGCCTAAAATCTGTACAAATCTCCACAATCTGACTGGTTTTTCTGGAAAAGTGCGACTACTTTCGAGGATAACTGGACCAATTCCTACTGAAAAATGTCTGCTCTTTTCGGTAGTGCCGTCAGATCAGATTTAATGTACGTGTAACTGTTCTCGACTTATAAGCGCTGAATCCGATAAAACCAAAGCTAAAGCTAAATACTAAAATATCGATTATCTCGAAAAACGGTTGGAAATCGGACCTATATTTATTTTTTGGTCCATTTTGGACCTAGAAAAACCCCCTGCATTATTGCTGTCGACTTACCAAACACCCTGTATAAAAATAAATTTCAACGAGTTTTGTCGCTCACAAAACGAATATCGCAAGGGTGACATAATTTAAAGGCCAAATTCACCGTTTTTGCGCCATAAAATGCCATTTTCGTTGGCAAACGGGGATTCTGGATTTTCTCAAAGCAGGTGCTACAGAAATGGTGTGCTTCGATCTACTAAAACAGCTTTGACAGCCTTTTCGATCCCTAAAAATAGCTAAAACTAGCTATTCCCACTATAAAAACGGCCAAACTATAACTAAACTCACGTCCATAAATCAAAACTGACTTTACGCGCCCTAAGAACTGCTAAACTGGCGATTGATGAACTTCTGAAAATGCCTGAAAAGATCATGATTACCGCCCGAAAGTAGCTAAATCGACAATTCGCGTGAGCTAAAAATGATCAAACTGGCCTCTTGTGCCAAAATATAACCGTAATGCGCGCCTTTGGCTTGACGGACTAATCAAGCCCTGAAAACGGGCAAAATGACTTCACGCTCCCTGGAAATGCCTAATAAGACGGTTCCTGCCCTGAAAATGACAAATCGACAATTTACGCTCCAGGAATGGTCAAACTACATGGCCTTGGCTTGATGGACTATTTGAGCCCTTAAAATGGCTAAACTGGCGATTCGTGTCTTTAAAATGGCTAAAAATACTATATTTGAACCCTTGAAAGTGCCAAATTACTTTACGAGATCTAAAAATTGATAACCAGACGAATCGAGCTCTAAAAATGCCTGAACAGGTGACTCTTGCCCTGAAAATGACAAATCGACAATTTACGCTCCAGGAATGGTCAAACTACATGGCCTTGGCTTGATGGACTATTTGAGCCCTTAAAATGGCTAAACTGGCGATTCGTGTCTTTAAAATGGCTAAACTGGCGATTCGTGTCTTTAAAATGGCTAAACTGGCGATTCGTGTCTTTAAAATGGCTAAAAATACTATATTTGAACCCTTGAAAGTGCCAAATTACTTTACGAGATCTAAAAATTGATAACCAGACGAATCGAGCTCTAAAAATGCCTGAACAGGTGACTCTTGCCCTGAAAATGACAAATCGACAATTTACGCTCCAGGAATGGTCAAACTACATGGCCTTGGCTTGATGGACTATTTGAGCCCTTAAAATGGCTAAACTGGCGATTCGTGTCTTTAAAATGGCTAAACTGGCGATTCGTGTCTTTAAAATGGCTAAACTGGCGATTCGTGTCTTTAGCTAAAAATACTAAAATATCGATTATCTCGAAAAACGGTTGGAAATCGGACCTATATTTATTTTTTGGTCCATTTTGGACCTAGAAAAACCCCCTGCATTATTGCTGTCGACTTACCAAACACCCTGTATAAAAATAAATTTCAACGAGTTTTGTCGCTCACAAAACGAATATCGCAAGGGTGACATAATTTAAAGGCCAAATTCACCGTTTTTGCGCCATAAAATGCCATTTTCGTTGGCAAACGGGGATTCTGGATTTTCTCAAAGCAGGTGCTACAGAAATGGTGTGCTTCGATCTACTAAAACAGCTTTGACAGCCTTTTCGATCCCTAAAAATAGCTAAAACTAGCTATTCCCACTATAAAAACGGCCAAACTATAACTAAACTCACGTCCATAAATCAAAACTGACTTTACGCGCCCTAAGAATGGCTAAACTGGCGATTGATGAACTTCTGAAAATGCCTGAAAAGATCATGATTACCGCCCGAAAGTAGCTAAATCGACAATTCGCGTGAGCTAAAAATGATCAAACTGGCCTCTTGTGCCAAAATATAACCGTAATGCGCGCCTTTGGCTTGACGGACTAATCAAGCCCTGAAAACGGGCAAAATGACTTCACGCTCCCTGGAAATGCCTAATAAGACGGTTCCTGCCCTGAAAATGACAAATCGACAATTTACGCTCCAGGAATGGTCAAACTTCATGGCCTTGGCTTGATGGACTATTTGAGCCCTTAAAATGGCTAAACTGACGATTCGTGTCTTTAAAATGGCTAAAATTACTATATTTGAACCCTTGAAAGTGCCAAATTACTTTACGAGATCTAAAAATTGATAACCAGACGAATCGAGCTCTAAAAATGCCTGAACAGGTGACTCTTGCCCTGAAAATGGCAAAATAAACCCTTTGGAGCGCCGAAAATGGCCAACCTGGCTGTTCTCGCATTGACTAGGGACGTACTATTCGCGCCTATAACTGGAAAGACTGACTTTATGCGCCCTAAAAATGGCAATTATGGCTATTCAAGCCTTGAAATCGTCAAAGCTGACTCTATGTGCCCTGAAAAGCTGTGCACAACAAAGTAAAACGTCAGTTTTGGAGTAAAATATTCAGTTTTAAGGTAAAATTATGTTTTTTGGGCGGAACCGCAAGTTTCAGGGTAAAATCGTCAGTTTAAGAACAGTTTTGGATGAAATCGTAAGTTTTGGAATTAAAACAGTATTTCAGTTTTGTGTTGACGTCATCAGTTATGGAGCAACACGTCAACTTTGCCATGAAATCGTCTTCTTTGGTATAAAATCGTCCCACATGGGATGAATTCGTCATTTTCTTGGTGAAGTCGCCTGTTTTCAAGGCAGAGTGGCCTAAAATCACCCGTTTTGGGGACACCTTTTAATTAAAGCGTGACATTGTCAGTTTTGGAGTAAATTGTCTAATTTTGGGGAGAAATTGTCGTTTCGGGTGTAAAATATTCATATTTGGAATGAACAGTAAAGTTTAGTTTTAGGTTAAAATCTCCAGTTTTGGAGTAACATCTTCAGTTTGGTGGGGGGGGGGGGCACGTCTTCTTCGGCTAGAAAGTGTACGTTTTTTAAAGTAAAATCGCCAGCTCGAAGGATAAAATCGTCAGTTTTTAGTACAGATTGGTCTGTTAATTGGTAAGATCATTCGTTTTTCAACCGTTTTTGGTTAAACCCGGCATTTTTAGGCTGAATTCATCAGTTTTTGAGGTAAAGACTTGGATGTTAAAAGTTGGGCTGTGAAATTTTTAGTTTAAGCCGGTACACACATGCGGTACTTGCCAAGTAACGAGCAACACATTTTTAAAATTCTCACCTGGTTGGTTTCTAGGCAATTGCTAGAAATTGATTGAATATTTTGCGAGTTACTTGGCAAGTACCGCATGTGTGTATCCGGCTTTAGGCGTAAACACTTTGACGTAAAAACGTCAATTTTCAAGTAAAATATTCAGTTATACAGGGTGCGGCAGAGCCGAGTGACGAGTTTCGACGGGTCATTGCTCGGGCTGTGGTGGGGGCAGGTAGGTGCGAAAGGGCTCTTTGTGTTCCTTAGGGTCTGTAGTTTTTATTTGCCACCATGATGTGGACCGGAATGCATCGGGGCTTTGCCGTTCGTATGTTTTACGAAAATAACCGTTCTGTGATCGCGACCCAGCGGGCGTTTAGGCGCCATTTCAATATTCCTGTCAACGTTTCTGTCCCCTCTGCTAACGCAATAAAAAATTGGGCTGGCGAGCTAAAAAACTACAGACCCTAAGGAACACAAAGAGCCCTTTCGCACCTACCTGCCCCCACCACAGCCCGAGCAATGACCCGTCGAAACTCGTCACTCGGCTCTGCCGCACCCTACTAGACTAGAGTGAAATATTCATTTTAGTGCATTTCATTCTGAAAATGCACTTGGTCTCGTCGTGATGGTGGCAAACATGGGTCATGTCATGTTTTTTTCATGTTTCAGAACCTCTAGAACACGAATTCAGTGGTCTCCGGAATTCATATATATCTATGAATTCTATTCATGAAGCATGAATCATCTATGATGATTCTATTCTAGAAGCATCATATTCGGTACGTATACTCCATGTTAGAGTAGCCTTTGATTCCCATTTTAATTTTTTGAAAAAGTCGAAGGGGAAGGGTGTTGCCCCCGGGGTGGAAGTAAGTGTGTGGTCTTGTTAGCACGATAACTCTCGAAGAAATTAATTTATCGGAACGAGATTTGGCCCGGAAATCATTAGTCATACGACCTCGGTTGGTATTGCATTTGGGCCAAATCGGTCAAGGTGGAGGGAGGGGGGAAATAGGGCTTGAAATGGTCAAAAAATCACTACAAATCACCAGTTGGTTCCAGAAGCATTATATTCGGAACGATAATTTCATTTTGAAGTAGCCTTTGATTCCCATTAAGTTCAGCTTAAACAAACCCGGCAGCAAACAGTACGAGGAAAGGTCAAACATTAACGAAACAAATCATGGTCTCAACATGATTACTTCTGGGACGGCTTAGGGTATCCGCATACGAAATGAAATGCACTCTTTACGACCGCCAGCTGCCGGAGCGAAATTTTTTTTGTTAAAAACGTCAGTTTTGAGTTAAAACCCGTTATTGTTTGGTTAAAAAATGTTGGAATTTTACGTCTCTCAGACAAGACGTTGATGAAAAGTCGGACACCCTTTATATTTGAATGCCAAGTATTGTCTGTTAATGGAAAAAGTCTGAATGTAATTGTCAGTTTTTGGATAGAAAATCAGGAATAGAACGCTAAAACCGATAATTTCCCAACGAAGATGTTAGTTTTTGATGGATTACGACCCTTTTTGTGAAAACTCAGTATCCGGGGAAGAATTTGACGATTTATTGCGCCTATTTCTCATTTAATGAACTACCAGATTTTTGTGGGGCCTCTAGATTCTATAGAACGTCCGAAAAATTCGGCCCACCCCTTGGTCATGGGCTGGCTACGCCCCTGGCACCTTTGAAATGAGTGAGAATTATATTGATCTAGTAGCGAATCCAAAGAATTTATTTTTGGGGGGTGAGCCTGTCCAGCGATACTGGTTTTTAATTATACCCAATTCCGTGAAATTATATTTTTCAGGTATAGGCAGCCCTATTTAATTACGGGCTTCAAACCGCAAAGAAATATTTTAAACCACAGAATTTTTTTCCGACAGCAGCCTGTCGGGTAAAGTGCATTTCATTTAACCGACCATTCACCACTTATTCTTCACATAAGTTTGAATGTGATGAACGTATTACAGATGAAATTCAGGCTGTGATAAAAATTCAAAATTCAACAATATTTAAAGAAATGATTCATTTGGGAGGGCCGATCGAGTCCTTATAGCCCCCTTAAATCCTCCGGTGCTAATACCCCGAATTGTTACGTTGTGAAACTGGAATCTTAAAGCGTTTTCCATTTGTACAAAATCCTGCATTTGGGCAGTTCATTTGCACCTGTCCTCTCTGAGCGAAATCAAATCATGTTTTTCGAGTGGAAATGATGTCCCCTTGCAGAATTTATTGCAAATTAAAAACGCTATTGGCTTCCGACTCAAAACCATAACTAACTAAACGGGGCGGGATGGAAGTGATGGAACATAAAATTATGTTTCAATAAATTGGGGTGTATAAGTGGTCTGTCCAATGATTTTTTTAAAATGCCTCGTGAAAACCAAGCTTATATATGTACACATATTACCATAATTATGTAGTTATCTACTGTATTTATGTAGTATGTATGTATGTATGTATTTATATACTGTCTTATACTATACTTATCAAAAATAACAAAATCCAACAACTGTAGGACCGCATAAGTATTTTGTTGGAAATGGGGTTTTCCCCAGTTGTGCTTTGGACTAGTTCGCTTATCAGCCACAGTTCGCGCTGTAGAGCCCGTGTCCAAACCATCTGAGAGTAAGGAGTTGGAGTTGGTTACTTGGTTCTTCCACGAGGTTGAGATGAGAACTGTCCTCGCAAGTGTTTGAGCTGAGCAGCGTCGGCGTCTCTGTTTAGTTTTTATTTGTGAATTAATAGCTCTGAAGATTAAACCTCATCGTTTTGACGACTGCCGATCTATTTTTTCCTCCGAATTTGCGGTGAGTTATTTTCTGAATGTCTGTTTTCCTTGTACGCTATTAGACGAAGTTTAACTTTAGCTTCTGACAAGAACCTTGAAAAAGACAAGGGAGGCATTTCGAACAGTTTACATCAACACAAATATGATGTGGCCTCCGATTTGGTCTATCATTCCGTTTACTGTTGGAAATTGGACGGCTCTCACTACCCTTGGTATAAACCCGTCACTTCTCCCACTGTGACACACAAATACGCAGTTCTTTTCCCAAGGAAAGATAAAAACTGCCGTCAGTGGCGTAGGTAGGAATTTGTCCTAGGGGGGGAGGGATCAGATTGAAATCTCGTTGGGGGGAGGGGAGGGGGTAATTTCACATTTTAGCCATCATTCCACCCAGCCTGCACACTCTTGAATTTATCGGACATCTTTTTGGCCCCACCATAGCCTTGCCCGAGAACGAAATTATGTACTATTAATCTCTAATTCATCCAGACATTCCAGAATTTTATTTTCGATAAATCGTTCCGTTATGGAATGAGTAGAGTAGAGGCTAGTCTGCTAGTCTCATGAAGTCCTCCCGGATGCAGATCGACGAAGTCAATGATACGAGTGCAAATGCAAAACGCACACTTTTACCCAATTTAAGGGACAGTGGTGGCCGCTCAATGATGTTGGGAAGGAAACCGCGTGCATTGGTTAATTGAGCATATCTCCACGGGACTCATACTTTTGGCTCAAATCGAAATACTCAGAAAAAATGACACTAAAAATCTCCCTATTACACCTTTTCTATCCGCCAATTAGCGCTTTATGACCAGTTTAAGCCGAGAATTTATCAATTTTAGCCATGAATGAGTGCTTTTGGTCAACTTTACGCGCAAATCAGCGCTTATTTTCTCAATTTTGGCCGCGTTTATCGTTCTTCTCAATTTCAGCCGTGGATTAGAGGTTTTGTCCGCCCCTCCCATAACCAACAATTTGCGCATTTTCTCAACTTTAGCAGCAAATTATTTTTCCAAAATAAGTATATTTTCCACGAGTTTTGGAGCTTTCCTCAATTTTAGCAGCAAATTAGCGATTTTTTTTTTAATTTTCAGGGTGTCTACAGACCTGGAAAGCCGGTATTGTCAGGGCATTTTCTAAAACTGGAAAAGTCAGGGGAATTTGGTGAATTTATGAGAAAAGTCAGGGAAAAATGGCAAAGCTATTCTTTCACGAACGTCGTGCTTCCAACGGGAACATGGAAGTAAAATGGAGTACTTACAAAATTACTACATATTAGGATTGTGGCCTATCTCTCTCTCCTGTCGAGTTATGTTATGAGCGTTTTTTACTTTTATCCTACCAAAAACGTCGGTTTCTTGGGTCAAAATGCACTTATCTTCAAAAGTGATGACAGTTTTGAAATCTACGGTATTCCGTTTCAATGGAACGAGACCAATTTCAATCTTCAACAATGTCTAAACGCCAAGAAACGTGGCGCTTTTGTCGCGCTGATTCAATAAATAACCGCCACTGCTCTTCGGATCGTTGGACCCCACAAAAACTTCTACTTTTTCTCAACTTTCCAACGGTTTACTCAAAATGTAATTTATCTCACTTCCTCTACGAGAAAATGTTTCCTGAGTATTGCCCTCATGAGCATGAGTTTGAATTTTCTCTATGTGGACAGCTGAAAAAGTAAGAGCTTGTGTTGGGTTCGACGATCCGCAGAGGCAGAGTTATGAATCTGTCCTTTTTCCCCATATAATTATGTATTTGGATAACGTAATGCATGCATACAGTTGTAGTCGTAGGAGCCTACATTGCCAGTCTTCCCTCGTTGAGCTGCGCCAAAACGAACCGGTTTTGGCTACTCGCCATCTTCATCGTATAGAAGTAAAACTGAAACCCAACTACTGAAAACTGAGTTTCAGTTGTATTTCCATACGCTGAAGGTGGTGAGGAGCCGAAATCGGCTTGTTTATGACGCACCTCAACGAGGGAAGACTGACAATGTACAGGGGCTACTACGGCTACAACTTTTGCATGCCCTACTAACTCTCGTAGTTTAAGCGACCTTACTAACAATATCAATTTGAATTCTCCTTTCCTCCAATTCAACAACTAATTACATACAACCGTATTTGCAGTCTTCTTTATTGTGGGCGTATGCATTTCGGGCACGAATAGTGATCCCTTGAATGACACAACTGTTGTGTCATTTGCAGTGCAAGGAGTCATTTGCTGAGGAGGGGTCACTGTTCGTGCCCGAAATGCATACGACCTAAATAAAGAAGACTGCAAATACGGTTGTAATTAGTTCTTGAATTGGAGAAGAGGAGAATTTACAGAGGGACAACCGCTAGAAGAGGGAGGTGGATTGAGTAATATCAATTTGGATAACCATGAAAAATTTGCTGAGTCAGGGAATTTTGTTCTGGGGAAGTTGTAGACACCCTGAATTTTCTTAGCAGGGGATTAGCACTTTTCTGTGTTAGCTGAAAATTAGAGTTTTTAAAAAAGAGTTTTCCTCAATATTAGCCGCGAAATAGAGGGCTTTTCATGGATTTTTTTTGTTCGCCATATGCTATGCATGTGCGATTTTTCTCAGTTTAACCCGCGCATTGTAGTTTTTTCACCCATTGCCATGAATTCGCGATTTTTCTCAATTTCTGCCTCAAAAGTTGCATTCAGAAGCCGCGAATGGCGTATTTATTCAGTTATGACGCAAATTGGAAATTGGTTTTCAATTTTAGCCGCGAATTTTTATCAATTCAGGCTTAAAATCAACTTTTAAAATCTCTTAATTTTGGCCAGACTAATTATTTATTTTCTAAATATTACCCGCAAATTAGCGGTTTTTTCACATTTTAGCACCTCATTAGCAATTTTATATTACTTTTAGGTGTAGCATATTGCTTCTTCTCAGTTCTAGCCCGTGAATCTGCGTTGTTTTTACTTATAACCGTGCATGAATTTGCGGTTTTTCTGAATTTTAGCCACAATGATGCCTTCAGATTAAGGCGCGTATTTATAAAATTTTCACCACACTTTATACGAGAATTAGTGATGTTCCTGAATTTTAGAAGTGAATTGGCGCTTTTCCTCAATTTCAGCTGCAAATTAGCCATTTTTTCCATTTTTAGCTGAGAATTAGCTCTTTTCCCCAATTTGAACTGAAAATTAGCGTTTTTCTCAAATTTAGCTGCGCTAATTAGTGATTTTTTTCAATTTTAGCCGCGAATTAGTGGTTTTTCATTTGCATCCGCCAATTAACGTTTTTCCTCACCTATAGCCGCCAATTGCAAATTAGCGATTTCTCCAAATTTCAGCTGTGGAATAACGTTTTACGCTAATTTTGCGGTGATTTAGCATTTATTCCATTTTTTTATACGCGAAAGGGCGATTTTTCGCAATTTAAGTTGTGAATTTGCCATTTTTGTCGAATTTTAACCTGAACGCGTATTTTTTTTGTCAATATTATAGCGAGTTTTCTCAATTTTAACCGCGGGGTTGGCCCAAAAACTACTCTTTTGCGTTGATTTCCACAATTTATTCGTAGAATGGCCTACATGCACTGCGAATCAGCGATTTGTCCTCAATTTTAGTCGGGAAGTTGCATCGCGAGACCACGAATAAGCGCTTTTTCTCAGGTATAGATACTAATATTAGCGATTTTTTCAATTTTTTCCCGAGTCAGCGAGTTGCAAATTGCCGATTAGCACTTTACTGGGCTATAAGGGCCTAATGAAACTGGAGACACGGTGTATTTTCTCTTTTACCAGCGAATTTTCCTCGAAATATTTTCATTTGTATTTTACGGCTAGATGACGCTCTGTACCATGGCACAAGTTCATCACTTTTAGGGTATAGGGCAAAAACTTATCAACAAAAAAATTATTAAATCAAATTAATACTGTTTAAAAAAAACAAACGAATTGTATATACTTGATTGTATAAGCCTAAATTAAAAAAAAAACAAACAAACAAACAAAACCGTGAATTTTCTCAATTTGAGCCACCAGAATAGCGCTTTCGGGGGCTTAATCGAATATTCGGCCCACAGTATTTGCTGTTATTACTTGCAACGTTATATTCTCCAGGTCGGATAAACAGTAATTTGTAGAAAGTAGCCAAATCGCTGTCCTACCGTCCGACCTCTTCACATACCTACATCCATGGATAACCTAGAAATCCTCATTTTTTCGTATTTAAGCTTCTCGGGCGCCCCCCCCCCTCTCGCCCCTACCCCGGTACACTACTTCGTGGGGTCCGGAGTCCAAGGAAACATGGACGCACGCGGACCTTTCGGACTGCTTGAAGTCCAGAAAATCTGCTAAGCGTAACTTCAACGAGAAACGCTCATTTTTGGAGATTTTATTAGTCTCTTTAGAGCGTTGGTACTAGTGCCCCTTCGTTCGCATACTTGTAGCTCTGAGGGGGGATCTATCCCCCATATCCCCCCCTTACCTACGCCTCTGACTGCCATCGTCGCAATCCATGATTTGAGTGTTCTCTTCGGATTTATTTTTTAGGGAATAGTTATTGCATCCTTGAATTTACCGTCACCCCAGCGACATTCGTGCATTATGTAAAAAAATATTTATTTCTTCAGTTTTTCGTGAAATTGGAGTTGTTGACGCCATAGGACTATAGGAGTCCGGTCCGGAGTAGCCAGAGGGGGCTGGGCTAAAGTATGAAGGGGTGTAAAATGCAAGCTCCAGGAGGGGGGGAGTGATTCTGCTGTTACCCCCTCCTCCAGATCCACCTATGGTAAAATGAAATAACATGTGGTATCCACGTGGCAATAGTTATTGTGATAGGATAACGCCATTTTCAAATTATAACGCCCGTTCGTACTTTCCCCCTGGTGTGGGCAGTTTCCCTCCCCGAAGGCTCGAAAGCAAAGCCGTAGTGGGGCAGCTGTCCACCCCTAGATACCACCGAAAAGTAACAAACCCTCAGGGTTGCCATGCACATTTTGTGTCGTCTACCTCTCCTCTACCTTCACTCTTGCTACTGACACAACAAAATGTATTTTTTCTCAGGGCAGGAGCCCTAAAATAGGTCGTTACTTCACCCCCAGAAAATGACTATTCATCTAAGAAAGGATAGTTTTTCCCCTGCAAACTTGATACACGACAATAAAGCCGCCTTCACATGCGAGCTGTGACAGCTTAAGCTTTGAGCTGTAGCCAATCAAAGAGTAACCCGCGTTTGAATTAATTATATTTCATTGGATACAGCTCAAAGCCGAGCTTTTTTCAGATCACATGTGAAGCCGGCTTAAGGGGGAGTTGCACATGTGTTTCCTCGACCCCCCTCCAATCATACCTCGCCTACTCCGCGTTACGGAAATTACCGCCGTATTTCTGCACCAATCGTGGATTTCAAGGGCTCATTTAAATCTTCAGAAAATTCCGCACAAGCGTACGATCTTCCTTTTTCATATTTCATCCCTAAAATAACTGTAAAACGCACACAAACTTTTGCCTTGAAAATTCACACTCTTTCGACGACTTATTTAGGAAAGCAAGATCGTACGCTTGTGCGGAATTTTCTGAAGATTTAAACGAGCCCTTGAAGTCCAAGATTGGTGCAGAAATACGGCGGTAATTTCCGTAGCGCGGAGTAGGCGAGGTATGATAGGAGGGGGGTCGAGGAAACACATGTACAACTCCCCCTTAAGGTCCGTATGCTGAGTCGTTCCTCAAATTTCCTCGACTCCAACCCAACTCGTAAACTGTAGAATCACATGTTATTTTTTAATTTTTCCAGTTTGTGAGGGAGCTTTGAGGTTGAGGAAAATTCGAGGAACGACTTGGCATACGGGCCTAAAGGTTCCCCGATGACCGTGCATGGGAAAGATCCTATTTGGCCTGGAATATTTCAAGTCGCTCCTAGAATCTGACTTTTCAGAATTAAAAAGCAAAACTATTGTATCCAGAAACATAGTGCAAACTTGAGGCCGTATTCAGAAACCCGCCTTTATGAAGTTGAAAAATGTGATGGTTTAGGCCGGTCGTCAACTGTAAACGTTTTCGAGCGGCGCGACAACGAGTGTAAATCCCAAAGGCTTAAATTGAATGCACTGCAGCTGAGCCTGCAGTGGACGATGTCACATTCCAGTTGAGCCTTTGGGATATACGCTTGAAAACGCCGCCAGTAGCCGGCCGGCCTTGTAAAAATGTGTCATCTGTTTTGAAGCGCTTAAAGGGGACGTAAAGGTTAAGGTTGGTTTCTGAATACGGCCCTTAAAGTTTACCGCTTAATCCCTATTTTCGATTCAAAAACACCCACCGATGCCTTAAAGCTGTCGGTTTAGCCTTGTGAAAACTTTTATGCTTATGGTAGATTCCACGACTTCGGCTTAAAATTAGCTCCGTTCGTTTCTCAGTCCCGGACTTCTCCGAGCAGCACGAGATTTTGTAACCTCGCAGGTTATCATGTGGAATAACAGGGGAAAAATTAGAAAACGTTAGTACTTTTAGTGCAGTTCCGGACGACAATCGAACGGAGCTATCAAGTCAGAAGGGAAAAAATGCATTGAATTCGATGTAAACAAAGGTTCGGCTTTGATAAGCCCAAACTTGAGTCGTGGTGGGGAAATTCACCAAAGAGATTGACACTTTAGCACTTAATTCTGTCCCTACAGACTGAAACGGAGTAAATTGGTCACAATCTCACAGTTTTCAGTCCCCTGTCAATGAGGAAGTTGCACATTTTCCAAAAAATTTTTTTTCTGGTAGGTCACACCATTACCTTTTGATGGATACGAATTTTAACAATTGAATTCAATTATAACTATTTTTTTAAATTATTTAAAATAGCAATATTTGACTTCCCGCCAAAAAATGGTATGACGTAATTTAGTCTTTTTTGTCCTTGTCTTATGCATTCTCTATCTCTCTCACAAAAAACTGAATTTTTTAAATCATGAGGTTTTCTTATGTTAGTGAGTTGCCAGGCAACCATCGCGATGGTTTCGTTGAATTCATTCCCTAAAAAAAAGCCCGGTCCTGTGCAAGCAAGCCAGCCGCCTCTCCAAAGGGCAAAGTTCAAAAGTGTGAGGTACTAGCTTCGCCATCCATGGGGGGATCACAGCGGCCAATATTCCTGAGGCTGCCCCTTCTAATACTGAAGATGGGGCCTAGTTAAGCCCGATTTTGGGTCGTCGTGTGTTCGACAGGCCGGCGACGAAAAGAAGCTGACCACTCGAAAAAAAAGTTTTAGACACAATTACTAGGTACTTTTAGATTCTTTGAGACAAGTCGTTCATACATGATATTGTGGCCAAATCTCTTATATCTTGGAAGCGTCCTATTTTCAAGTTCATTAATAAATAATTTATGAGTAGGTATTATATTTTTGGTGTAATATACAAATCGGGTCATTTCAAACTCTCTGGTTCCACTTTCACTCACGGCAAAATGATCTTGCTGCACACACACAATTTTTTTCTGGGTATTATCAACGGTTTCAGAATTTCAGTACGTCTCCTCGGATGATTCGAATCGACTCCGTTCTTCGTGTGTTTTCTTTAGGTAAACTCACAAAAATTGTATTCGGCGTCTTGCGGTTCCTTCGACAACGAGGGTAAACTGGAAACTGCAGTATTTTTCAAATATCTGGACTATTCTCGTATTTGAAATTGAAATGAGTTGTCAGGCTGTCACCCAACATTATTCATAAACAAATAAAAAAACCAAGGATCAGCAACAATAACATACATGTAGGGAAATCAGTGAATGCCCGCATTGAAGCAAAAGACTAAATTACGTCATAACAGGAAAGGGGGAGAGTCAAGGGGGGCCTAAAACTTGCAATATTTCTTAAAATTTCAGCAAGCGATTTTTTGAGGAACGGAGCACATCATAATTTCTATTTTAGTGTAAATAAACGGGGGAAAATAAATTTATCAGCAAATTCCTACCCATGCAACTTCCTCATTGAGGCTGTTGATCGATTTATCAGGAAAACATTCAAAGTTTTGGTAGTAAACTCCAGTTTCGAACCTCTTTCAGGCTATCTATACTCTCATTTTCTGGTAGAGTGGGGGGGGGGGGTAAATTTTACAGTTCCCAAACCACTTTGATTTCCCGAGCAGGGAAAATTTCCGTTTGATGCGGTGCAGAGCTGCGGTGAAGTCAGTTTCGGTTTTCTGCGGCCAGCCCACTTCCCCCCAATCAACCAAAATCTTTCATCAACCAAACCTTGAAACCAATCGTTGGATCTCAAGTATGAACGTTTTTACAGTACAAAAACAACCATTTTCGCAGGTGGCCTGCCTCACTTAAGAAAACAATTTCTCGGATTTCGCTCTCGCCCTTCGTATCGCTGGTATCAATGAGTTACGGACAATCATCTGTAGCACTTTTAAAGGATTTGTTCTCATATTTGTGGGCGAATCTCAAAACGTATTGACCCCAGCCATCCCTGCAAACGCTCATTCGATTCAGCACAAAAAGACTACGTAAGATCAGAGAACACGATTAGTCCTGCCCAAAAACTTGATACACATTTTCATAGCATACCAAAGTATCGGGAAATATTAGTTTACTTAACTAGACGAGGAAGTGAGGTTTTTCCTGCAAGTCTTTTGTTTGGCTGGCTAGGCGGAGGCCGAGCCTGCTAAAAAAGACGAGCCCGAAAATTCACTTTCGTTGAGTTAAGTACAAGATTTTTCTCACGACTCTTCATTTAAAAAGGAAATGAATACCTATAGTCCGGGAGCCCACCGTATGAAAAATTCCGGTCATTTGATCGTGTCTACCTGCGAAGGACGTTTTCTTTTGTCTGGGAGACCAATTGTGTGTTTGCCAACAGCTAGCTCTGTAGTGAGCCCCTGCCCCACGGAAAATTTCTGGCGATCTCAAAAGTGTCATCTCCTAGACCATAGAAAACGTCCTGCGCAGGTGCCACGCACGATCAAATGACCCGGATTTTTCATACGGTGGGCTCCCGATCTATAAGAAATTATTTCCTTTTTAAATGAAGAGTCGTGAGAAAAATCTTGTACTTAACTCAACGAAAGTGAATCGGCCTCCGCCTCGCCGCGAAATTTTGCCGTGGATTATTGTTTGTCCCAATTTTAGCTGCTATTGGGGAACTTGCATGAATCTCAGATTGGGTAGAAAAGCGTAACGGTGATTTGACCCGTGAACTGAAGGATAACAACGGAAGTTGCATCCCGATTGGTGCGTTTTAAGATTTTTAAAAACGGTTCAAAGTTCTTCAAGAGGGGATGGATGGTGCGAGGGGAAATGACGTAAATCCTTACTTGTGAAGCATTTCGGGGAACTCTAAAATTGTTTGTTTACAAATAACATGAAAAATTTCCCTCCAGTAAACGCGTCTAATCCCCTCTTCCCCACAACATCCATTTCAATAAATAAGTTTTGACGTAATCTTAATTTTAAAAATTTGCTAAAAAAGCATCCTTGATTGATTTCAAAGGTTAATATGAGCAATAGCCTTGTGGAAGAGCCCTCTTTAAGAAATACCAACTTTTGAAAAATGTGCAAGTTCCCCATTAGCAATTCTTCTCAATTTCAGTCGTGAATTAGCGTTTTTCGCTAATTTAGTTCCGAATTCGCGGCTTCTCTTTTGGTGCATTTCATTTATGTTTTGTAATTGCAATTGGGCGATTTTTTGCAATTTCAGTTGCAAATTGGCCATTTTTCTCAATTTTAGTCCCGAATTAGTGTTTTGTTTTTACCGGGAAAGTAATTTCTCTATCTAAAAATTAATGTGTGGGTTTTCATCCCTGAAAAACCTATTCTACGTGTTTGTTCTCGCTAAAAAAACAATGTTGCCACTAAAACAGAAACTCATCAACCGCGTCTGACAAAATCGATGTGAGAGATCAGCGCGATGTTGGGAAAAATGGCTAAAATTGAAATTAGAAAAGTCCGCTCATCTCCTCAACTCAATGTGTGCGCCTACCCAAGTATCAAAAAATGTCGCTCCGGCAGCTGGCTGTCGGGTTAAGTGCATTACACTACTACAAGTTTCGACGTTTTTAGTTATTTAGCTATTATTCGGCATTAATTAACATTTCACTTTGTTACTCTACATTTGTATAGCCATTATTGATGAATAATCGCTAATTAAGTGAAATTAACGAAATTCGTGTTTTGTGAAATGTACTGTATCCGACACTCCAGCTGCCGGAGCGACATTTTTTGTTACTTTGGTAGGCGTGCATAATAGCTTTGGATAAGATTTTAGTGCTTTTTATTACGTTAAAATCACAAAACTTGTTCAAATTTTCCAGGTCAAAACAAGCGATTTTGATGAGAAAAATCATTATTTTTTTCTAATAAATCGTCATTTCTGACGAAAAATCTCCAAACAACCAAGAAAACACTTATGACTATTTTTGAAAAGGACACTTTGAAGATGTTTTTCTGAATCATGGGTTGTCCGTACACTCAGATTTAGTGTGGACAAACGGGGACTGACTTTTTTTGGAAAAAATAATATCCCCGATTTGCACGACTTAGTATAGAAATAGTTAAAGTCTATCGAAAATGGCTAACCCTGACAGAAAATAGTGTGTTCTTTCCGAATCCATCCCCAAGAATTGCAAAATTCAAATAGAATGCAAGTTTCTCGCCGTTAGTTAAAAAAAATTGTGTAAGCCTTAAAAATCGTTAGAAAAATCATATCTTGAAGGTTTTTGATTTTCGGACCATGGTGTATATGGTGATTTCGGTCGCAAATGAGGCCTACTATCACCCAAGAATTTTTGTCACACTTATCCATTTCCAAGGAGTGATTGAGAAAAAAAAGTGTAAATTCTGAAACGCTCGACAGAAAAATTTTGGCAGCCCGAAAACCACGATTTTTCGTCACTTTTTAAAGTTTTTTTCCAAATATCGCTATAACCATCGGCTTTAGAGGAAATATCCCTCACAACACAGGTAGGGTATTGAATTTCCTACATCTTTTGCATTCTACGTATTTTTCTACACCAACATGGAGGGCGCTACAGCCTCTCGGACTATTTTTCCTGTAATGGTTGAAAGTTTTAAAATCGCCCGTTTCCGACCAAAATATGTTCAGTGAGCTTCATTTCTTGCCGTCAACATTCATCCCTCTGTCACTACCAACTTTTCAAGCCACCTCCCCCCTACTTGTATGAAAATTTCAAAATCACTTTTTTTAAAGCTGAAACCTACTCGACACACAATTAAAAAAGTTTAAATTTTTAAGGGAGGGGGACTTGATAAGTTGGTAAATGGATGTTGGCCACCCCTTTTCGTTGCGGACTCTTCGAGTCCTGGAAGTATACATAAAAAAGATTTTTTTTAAAGCCACATTTGAAGTTGGGCCGAATTTTGCCGCTGTTTTGTCTTTTTTAGGGTTCTCTTCTTAGAGTAGTTAATTTCAGAGAGGGCGGGTGGAAATGAACCGCCCCAATCCAGGATATTGTATCAAATGCACAGGCATAGTTTGCTTGCAACGAAATCCTATATCCCCCCTCCCAACCTTCAACACCCCCACCTACCAAAACTGCGAATGCCCATGCCTCCAGCCTCTGGTTTCCATTGTAACAACCCTTAAAAAACTCTCGGAAAACGATTATTTGTTTACCCATCGGACGGAAAAAAGGTGAGTGACCCGAGAGCTGAATCAGTGGAATAATCGCGCGAAACGTCCAAGAAGCGATTCCCTTCCTCAAATAATCATCTATAGTAGTAGTAGGAGTAGTAGAAGCCTTTATTTTCTTCAAACATTTACACATTTTTCCTTATTAATTATAATCAGACAATACTCTATGGTCCTATGACCGTTAGAGGAGTCATTACTATTCTTCTAGTTAACAACTGTAGTTATATGCATTATTTAAGCGCTTAAGTATATAGTAGATACAGCGATTTAAAAAATAAATAAATAGAATAAATAAATAAATAATAAAATTTATTTATAATATGGAGGAAACTACTCAACTTGAGGATTTTTCTCCAAAAAATTAATTTTTCTGGCAAGAAATGGAGCATTGACAAAATGGGCAAATTGTCTATTCTTCGAGAGAACTTGATTGTATCTTCCAAAAACTGGATATTTTTACCAATATCACACGGCTCCTTCGGCTTACATCAAATTTCAACCAAAAAATTGCCGACTCCCCCCTCCTAACTGGAATTCAGACCTCGGAGAGAGTTATTCTAGCAAGAAACACGATTTTTAAAAATGGCAAAATTCGTCGTTTTTACAAGTTTTGGTCCTGGTTTTTCGTATACCAAATCCTACTCCTCCCACAATTTTCGCTTAGTCTCCGTTTTTTCTGGTAAAAATATTCGTAATTGAGATTAAAAGGGGCCCCTTTTTTGCAATTTTGATCGTTATTTTGTGCTGCTACTGGTCCTTTTGTACTGGAAACGACGATTTTGGCCACAAAAAGTGGCGGAGCCCAGGCATGCTCGACTCTGGCGAAGTTTCGCGTCTTCATTTCATCAAAATTAAATTCCGGGTCGTGGTTTCGGGGAAATTGCAAATTTCAGTGCTAAATCTCCATGAAATTGCTAGTTTTCAATTCAGCTCAACGCTCTAAAAACGGTCTATCTGATCATTCGCGCCCTACGGTCCTACTAAGGGTGACCAGATTTAAACGTGGTTTCCGAGGACGTCTGGCACGAAAATGAAGGACGCTTCCGACGGAAAGTAGGATACAAGAATAGGACGCCTAAAAATAAGTTAACGACGACAAATCGTTGGTCAGTTTGATGTTGAACTTATAGTTGTTTACCTTTTCGGCTAGGGTGACGTGCTCGTTTACGATAGCAATACAACGGGTCAACGGCTTCAGTGACGTAACAAAGTGAGTTAGCACCCGCGCTACAGTAAGAAATTTCAGTCCCCAAGCCCTCTTCGTCGAACCTCTAACCCAGCGTATTATTCACGAACAGGGGTTCCAAATATTTTGGGTACGAAGTACACCGATTAATGGATTAGTAGCAGACCACCTAACATTTAATTTACATTTCGGAGGCCCGCCTCTTCGAGTACTTTATCGTTACTGGATTTCGGTGATTGAAGGGACAAAATTAGGTCTTGAAAGAACGAAAATCAACAAAACTCAACTTCGAACTTTGAAAGGCTCAAAGTGACGAAATCATGGTTTTTTAAATGGGCGAAATTCGCGAATTTGGTTTTAAAGAACAAAAATCCGCGAAACTTGGCTAAGTCGTGCTCAGTTATACCAATTAGATACGTAGCCGTAGTTGCCTACGTTGTCAGTCATACCTCGTTGAGGAGTGTCCAAGACAAACCGGTTTCGCCTGTTCGGTACCTTCGGTGTTTGAATGCCTACACAAACAAGTGGGAGAGATCTTTCTTTTTTTAATATCTTCATTGTGTTCGACACTCCCACACCTACGACCCTTAACTTTTAAGTTTTGAGAAATTCACCTTTTTTGACAGAAGGTTGAACATGTTTTTTTTCACGCTTCGTCTTTTCTTGATTTGATGTGAGGTCAGTAAACAATCATGCTAACAATTTGTTTTTTAAATTAGGAAAAGGTGTAAAAATTAAGTTTTCCGTTTAATTGCCTGAGCATACTCCAATTGGAAAATGGTACTGCGTCTTCATCATTAGCTGACCTTTTGTCGATGAAAAGAAGTTTGGCAAGGTATTCAGGTGCCTTTGAAACGCCCTTAACGTCAATGTAATAGCCGCCGTTGTAGTTGGTGTTTCGTTTCTCCGACTCCCTCGTTTTTCTCACGCTAGAAGAGTATCTGGAGAGTTTACTCATCTCGAGTCGTATTTTTCGTTTTCTTCGTCGACGGGCGACTCGACCGCCGCCGACACGAGCGAATCTTTTCCGTCTCAATGTTGACGTCAACGTAGCGATAGGCTCGGTCGAAAAAATATGTTTTGCCGTCTGTCTGCGCTTGCACTGAGTGCAGCGTGTCGTCTTTGAACAAGTTGTCGACGGGGAGGTGCAGGTTTCCTCGGTCTGACAGTCGGGGGTGAAATCACAACAACTTGCGTAGTACTTGGCTTGGACGGGTTTGACGATTTTGCCAGTTTCAGAAAGTGAATTATTTAATTTTTGTCTTGAAGGTTCTCCCAATGAGCTGGATGGAACTTGTAAAATTGAGATTTAGAGAGTTCCTACATTATTAGGCTTTGAAAATGTATGGCTCTTACCACTCGCGATAAGAAAAACTAGAAGGCCGATCACTCGGTGCATTTCCCGTTTGAGTCAGTTATTCATTTGGAAACAAATTGTTCGGCTTCATAAATTAAATTAAATGACGCCTAAAATATCTCAGCATTTCGTGTTCATGGGGCATCTCTTGATTTTGGCTGTGTTCTATGTTTTTCTTTTTTATTTAGCTTTCAATTTGTACTCGGTTGTCGATCGCCTGTAGCGGTAACAATGGGCAAAGGGAAGGGTGTCGACCGATTTCCTGAAATCAAAACCGCTGGACACCCACCTCGTCAGCCTGACTCTAGTGTTCCTGAATGTTTGCAGTTCCCTGACTCGGTCGAAGATGCAGCGGAAGCTGTTGCTGCACGTCTCGCGAAAGAGTTGGCCACTTTTCCAGGGGGAAGACCAGGTATTGGACAGTCTGTCCCCGCATCAGACATGAACTATCGTGGTTACTTCTCGAACGTTCGCGAGCTCATGTCCGGAGAGGTTCGTACCGGGTTCCGAGCTATCATGGATGAACTGCGAGAGACGGCGTACAAGTCCTACTGGACGAACGAAGTTGGTGCCGTTCCCGATCAAGTGCCCAATCTACCCGTTGGCATGAGTCCAGAAACGACTGTGTTTGGCCACCCTCCCAATTCTGATTTGACTACGGCGTCCGAGTTGATCAACCCGAAAAAGTCATCGGATGAAGTAAAGACTGAGTCTGAAGTCGGCCACAGATTGTACTGTAAATCTCATAACAGCTTCTTCCCGGGGGAGCAAACTAGACACCTCAGCCTTCCGGACGCCTTAATTTATGGTAGGCGTACCCCAGCCGATTACTCGGGTGCTCAAACAAAAAAAATTCTTCAATGGATCGATCAGAGTGTCGTTTCGACAACATCTCAGTCATTAGCGGAGTACAAGAAGAACCAGTACTACCCTCTTGGAAAATCCCGGGAGAGATTCGGCATCATGGACCGCGTCACCGAAGAAACAACCTTCGGGAAGCCTTCCATTTATGGAGACGTTCTCACTTTGAAATCCGACCGCGAGATTCTTCCCCTTCAGGTCGCCTACGTCCACAACCTTAAAAACTCCGTCAAAAAAGCGGAGGTCGATCTTGTAGCTCTGAGCATGACACTTAGAGCAACCGACCGCAATCAGACGTTGACGCTGCCTAGAGACACAGTTTACGCCATTTCCCGTCAGTTTAAAGTCTATTTCGACGCAAATTTCATGGACAGTGTGCTCAGACGACTTGGTCTCATGAATAATTTGAACGTCAAATACATTAGTTTTGTAGAACTCTTGGACTGTAAAATTGGTTTGCCGGATTTCGGAAAAGTCGGCACGGCGGACAAAGGTCAGTTTACTACATCTTACATGAAACAATGTCGTGATTTGAACAAAGCGGAAACCTTAATTGAAATTCCTACTGCGGGCCTCTCAACCTTCCAGCCGAACGTTCTCTTGCCTCCAGGGCCAGGGTGGTGCCTTGCTCATTTGGAAGATTTACCCACTCAGACAAGTGTTGACGACGTCATCCGCCCGAATATATTCACTCGGTTTGGTTTGTCTCACTTCGATATGATGAAACCCCGCTCGGAGAGTTTTATACGCGACCTAGTTGCCAAAATTGGACTGGACATACCCGATCAAATTTGGAAGTTCATATGGGAAGAGGGTGTGAGGCGTGATGGAGGCTTTAGCGTCGAAACTCTTCGCAATATTCTCGACGAGATTTCAACTGGAAAACTCCAGCAAATGTCTAAAATTGAAATAGACGGTTAAAGGTGGGATGGAAGTCCTGGATTAAAGATTTATGATTTTGTATTCCTCGCTGAAAAGTATAATCCTCCCTTTTTTTTCTAACTTCACTTAAAAAACGTTTCAGGTCTTGATGAATCTCCTCCCTCTCTCCCTACATCATTCTCTTTTCGAACGAACGAAGGATCTCATTTACCACCCACCCACCGTTTTCCTTTACGTTGTCCTTCCTCCCACCCTTCCATCGAAACGAAGGACGGTATTAAATCTTTGAATTAATCCCCTGGATTGGATGCGACTTTCCCAGCAGGTTCGCACCTCCGCACTATGCTATCTGCCCTTCTCAGGTTAAGAAGCCAATTGTTAGTAGAACCCCCTCAACACTCTCATTCATCCTACTTCTTCGTCGCAAGTCCGTGGCTTTCGTGAACAAAAACGGAATTAACTTAGGTAAAAATGGGACATGTAAGGAAAATATGTACATATCGCAGAAAGACTTATTTTAGAACGGTACAAATGAACTGAACTGTTATTCTCTGAACTCGGTCAAGTTGCGATGAGAGTGATCGCAAAAAATAAATATTTCAGTCTTACAAGTTGCGTCCTCCTTATAGGTAAGCTAGCCAGTAGGAATTTCATTGATTTTAGTCGGTGTTCAGGAGTAACACTCACCTTACGAGAGGCGGCGTTTAGCCTCACCTTAAGCGTGGGATTACTCCTGGTTCATGGCACCTGCCAAGAATAATAAAAAACAAATCTTTGGTATGACCAACGAGACTGACCGCCGACGGGTGAAAGCGATGACGTTGTGGTGACACTTTTGGCGTTTTCCACTCAATGCAATACACTAGTGTGGTGTTAGTTTTTCCACCCGTCCTCTCTGAATTGAAACATGTTTATGGAGAGGACGTGGCACTACTCTTGTGTAGTGTGTTGAATGGAAATCGCTATCAGTTTTAACGTTAACGCACCACAATATTCGAAAACGTCTTAGCTTTGGTGTAACAAGTCGTATTGAAAACCCAAGTTTTGGTGTTCTCCATTTGTTAGTGCATTTCATTCTGAAAATGCACTATTGGTCTCGTCGTGATGGTGGCAAACATGGGTCATGTCATGTTTTTTTCATGTTTCAGAACCTCAAGAACACGAATTCAGTGGTCTCCGGAAGTCACATATATATATATCTTTATATATATTGGTTTATATACTATTTATGTTTATGGCCGTTTTCTTGTTAGCACGATAACTCTCGTAGAAGTTAATTTAGCGGAACGCGCTTTGGCACAAAAATCAGAAGTCATAAGACCCCGGTCGGTATTGCATTTGGGCCAAATCGGTCAAGGTGGAGGGAGGGGGGAAATAGGGCTTGAAATGGTCAAAAAATCACTACAAATCACCAGTTGAATCTAGAAGCATCATATTCGGTACGATAATTTTATTTTGAAGTAGCCTTTGATTCCCATTAAGTTCAGCTTAAATAAACCCGGCATCAAACAGTAGTACGAGGAAGGGTCAAACATTAACGAAACAAATCATGGTCTCAACATTATTACTTCTGGGACGGCTTAGGGTATCCGCATACGAAATGAAATGCACTCTTTCCGACCGCCAGCTGCCGGAGCGATTTTTTTTTTTTTTTTTTTAGGAACGTCAAAACCAGCTTTGTATCTCTGCCCATTGCATGACTTGACGAAACTACTTTGACTTCGATTGCGGAACTTTTAATCCGTACACTGTGAAATCCGTTGAATTCAACTTTATTTGACACTTCAACGAACAAAAGCTTCGGGAACGATGGACTGGAGTTCAGCGAATATGTTGGCCAATAGAGGTGCAATGGTAAAAAGCATGGGAAACATGGGTGGGTGGTATGGGTAAAAACATGGGAACATCAACAATGTAGTAAGAGATAGTGAATACATATTAAGGACAAGCCGCTGCTCATTTTGTGGAAAGCTTTGGTGAGTAGGATTCGTTTTTGAGGGCCAAAAGGGTCCGAATTAACTCGTTTTAAACCGCACTGATACCTAAAAAGAGAAATAAAGTTGTAGTTCAAAAGGAGTCATTGGAAACCTTCCGTGAATGCCGCAGCCATGGCGGTTTCGTGCGTCGTCACGTGGTAATGGTGATCCTTGCCTTCCAAGATTGCATGGGCGTAGCCAGTGCCCTCCCCTAGACTCGAAAGCGAGTTCTTTTTGTTAGTGGGGCAGCTGGTCATCCCTAGATACCCCCCTAGAATGTATAAAATATTCAGGGTCGCCACATTTTGTTACGTTCACGCTCATGAAAAAAATCATATCTCGAATTTCGCTCACTAAAAAAAAAAAAAAAAAAAAACAATTTTGCGCCATAAAAATACATTTTCGCAGACTTGACTCAGCTCGTAGACAAACAATACAGTATGAAGCCCCTTTTACACGAGTAAGTTTTTTGATCAAAGTAGCCATTCTTTTAAAAAATATTAGCTGAGTAGCTGACCCCTGCCAAGAATTGACTGTTTTAATTCAGTTTGAACATAATTTTTGATCAAAAAACTTACTCGTGTAAAACAGGCTTCAAAACTCCAATCCCCCTCAAAAAACATTTTTGCGCGTTTGGCTCAGTTAAAACCAACGCAAGTCTAGGGTCATATTTGTTCTGAAATCTAAAGCTATCTAAAAAACATCAATTCGCGGATTTTTTTCGTGAAAGCCGTGAATTTCGGTGGCTGGAAAATCAATTTTGCAAAGTTGCCTAATTCAACAACAATTTTGCGGATTTTTCATACCGAATAGACCATGTCCTCAGGTCTAATTCACTGAAAACCCAATTTCTCGTATTACACTTCTCCGAAATCTAAAATCACCAGCTTAGTGATAAAATTAGCAGTTTTGTGCAAAAATCACCATATCAGTACCTAATATTCGCCTATTTCATAATTCGGGCAGCGCTGCCGTTGGCCACTTGGGAAATAGCTCATGTGGGCAATCTTCAATGGAAACTATCCACAACAACTGTTTCCCTAAATGGCCAACTACAGCGCTGCCTGAACTATGATCAAGGCAAATAATCGCCATTTTGTGCTACAATCGCAATTTCTTGCTAAAATAATCATTTTTGTGCTAAAATCGTCAGTTTCGAGGTAAAATTTTTAGTTTTGAGGTAAAACCACAAAATTTATTTTCAGGGTGAAATCGTCA
Organism: Corythucha ciliata; assembly: GCA_038030265.1. Taxonomy (NCBI): domain Eukaryota; kingdom Metazoa; phylum Arthropoda; class Insecta; order Hemiptera; family Tingidae; genus Corythucha; species Corythucha ciliata. The sequence continues at coordinate 41,766,173 of CM075938.1, read as the reverse complement.
GTTCGTAGTAAAAACATCAGTTTTCTGTTTGCAGTTTTGGAGTATACACTTCAATTTTGGGTTAATATATGTCACTTTCTTGGAAAAGTTGCCAGTTTTGTGGTAAAACCACCAGTTTAGGGATAAACGTTTTGGTTTGATGGAAATTTGTCAAATTTAGTTCGAGGGTTAGTATTCAGTTTTGATATAAAACGTCAGCTCAAGAGCTCGGTTTTCAAGAGAGAGTCGCCAGTTTTAGAGTAAAATATCCAATAAACTCGTCAGTTTTAGTGTATTATAACGTGAGTTTAGGGGTAAAATCGCCAGTTATGTTGTGAAAACTTTAGTTTTGGGGTAACACTTCTGCTATTGCGTACAGAATGAAATATTCAGTTTCAGCGTAAAATCTTCAGTTTTAGTGCATTTCATTCAAAAAATGCACTATTGGTCTCGCCCTGATGGTCGCACATATGGGTTGTGATATTTGCTTTTAAAATGTCAGTTTTTAACGTCTCTCAGGCTAGAAGTTGAAAATTCGGACACCCTTAATTGGAGGGCTAAACCCTTCCTACAAGTACATATCAATATTTCTGGGGAAAGCGTTATCTGCTTTTGGCAATTTGGATTGTGCGTGCCGATGTTCAATATTTCATGTATTTTCTCCTTCTGCTTTTGAAAACTTCAAAAAATTCGTCTACATGAGTGGACAACATATTTTCTTGTGGGCACTCGAAATTGGCTTAATTGCCTCATGTTTTTTTTTTTTTTTTTTTTTTCATGTCAATTGATTTTTCCCAAAAAATTGCAAAGGACAGGAGTAAACTAAGCATGAAGTATTAAACTACGTGCCTTCATCTAGTTTTAGAGGAATTGGCCAGGCGCTGGGAGCAACGTTGCTATCGTAGTCTTGCGTTAAACGGTAGTCAAAAATTTTGAAAATATCTATATATGATATTTTCCGGTTTACTCCGAAAATCGTTCTCTATCACTTAACAAAACGTCCATAATCGCACAGAAAAAAGTGTGCTCTTTTCAGGGGTGCCGTTGCATTTAACCTAGGACGCTTATTTCCCTTATTTCCCAAGTTGCAGCTGTTTTTGTTGTGAAAACTCGTGCTGTGCTAAAAAACTTGAAAAAATCGACTATCTCGGGTCATAGAACTTTTTTTTTGTATTTTGGGTGTACAATCACTCCTCTCATTTTGTTCAACCAAGTACCAGGTGTTTGTACCTGTGCACAGGTGGTTGTATCATCAAAATGGCCCGCCATCTTTGAAAGCAACTGCTTTGGCATGGCAGACGTTTATTTTCTCACTCAATGGACAATGAGACATGAGTTTCGATCTTCGAAACCTGTGAGAAAATACAGGCACCTTTTCGGGGCTGGCGCCAGGACTAATAACTTCGAACTCGGATACCCGGAAACCGTCAATTTTCCCCTCCTAACTGGCCAATTAGCATTAAAACTGAACATTTTGCGCTGAAAAACAAAAAAAAATCTTCAAATTTTGCCAGAAAAACAGATTTCCCATGGTAGAAATGGCGATTTTTTGTGGAGGAACTGTAAATGTTCACCAAGAAACTGGCAAAAGTCGACCGGGAACTTACAATTTCGCCCACCCCCCACTCATTGACGCTCAGTACTAACCGTTCAAGCACAAAACTGCACAAGTCCCCAGGAACTGATTGGTTTAGCTTTGAAATGTTTGTTAAAGGTCCGGAAAAAATCAAATTTCATTCGATAAATGACGGTCAAAAGTGGCTTTTTGACAGTGAAACTTATGAAACATGCCGTCAATCTCGCCCTTGTAAACAACCACCAAAAGATGGTTTGTTATTTGTTGTGGTTTGTGGTTATTTGTTGAATAGTTGAAATTTCACCTTAGAATCAAATTGTTCAGCTCTACCGAAGTGTTTTAAGTATTCATTGTCCGAACCTCGTGTCCGTTCGGTGGTGGCCAAGCAGACGATGTGGTCAATAAACCAGTTTCGGAGGTTGAAAGTCAGATCAGTCACTAGTAAAGGCGTGAGTTTCGCAAGGCCCCGGTTCCTTTTTTTTATAGTTGCCGCGAGGTCTAGTCTAGCCGGTCTCGAGACCTTCCAAAGCTTGATGAATTGCCGTGAAATTATATCATTCGTACCTAATTATCTGCGAAATTGTAAGTTTCGGGTCTGAATTTAATATTCTAACAACTGCGGGTTTATTGTCTAAATATCCCGAAATTGCTAGTTTCGAGCATCTTTTTTCAGTAGGCGCAGAACCCGGGATAGCCGGTCATGACAGCGCCCTAAGCTTGACGAATAGCCGTAGAATTGCAACATTTTGGAGCTAAATATCCGCAAAATTGGAAGTTCCTCGGTTAAAAATTCGCTAAACCGCTAGTTTCCGGTTTTGGTTTCAGTTGAACGGCGAGTTGCGGGGTCTTATTTTAAGGGACCACGGAACCGCCAAGAAACTGATAGCTCGGGTAATTTGAGCAAAATTAAAAATTTCCTGGCTCAATTTCTGTGATTTTGTGTTTTAATTAAAGCAAAATTGCAAATTACGAGGCTTTTTTGAGGCTGCAGAACCCAAGGTAGCCAAGGTTGGTAGGGGGAGGTAAGTGGCAAGGTAGGTAGGTAGGGGGAGGCTTGGCCTGATGAATACCTTCAAAATTGGAAGTTTTCTGGCTGAATATCATTAGCATTGCAACTTTCCGGATCTTAATTTCGGGAAATTCCAAATTTAGGGATCTTTTTTTTAGGGACGGAGACTGGGACCACAGTCCAGTTGGCTCCCTAGATCGCCCAAAGCTTCATGAATAGCTCAGAGCTATATCCGTAAATTCGCAAGTTTCAAGGCTAAATATCTGCGAAATTACAAGTTTGCAAATTTTTTTAAGTAATAGGTTACACCCATGACAGTGACAGAGGGTTCCGGAGTATCAGATCTGTAGCACAACCTGTAACTTCTGGCGCTTCCTCGACATTTTACGTGTCTCGTTATATGTGCCTAGCTCACAAAAATATGGGTTTAGAAGTCCTTTGCCTTGAAACTTGTGTCCGAAACCATTTTTCTGAGTGTGGGAAAACTGTATTATGGATCAAAAGTCAACAAATATGAAACTAAATATAATTTGTATATTTACACTCTTTCTTAACAGTAGAAATTAATATTATTTTGATTTGTTCCCATTACAGTTCTACCTTCTTTTTTTTTTAATCTTTAACAACTTTAAGCAGCCTCACTCAATGAAATTCTACTCCCGAACGGGTCTGGCTTGTCGAACGGCGTTTGATCATAGCCCTCGAGCTCGTCATTCTCTTTGGCCCCGAATAAATCGTTGATGTTTTCAATTTTGGGGAGCACGATGTTTGTAGCTGAAGCAACGCGTTTCAACTGATGTTTTTGTTCTTGCTCTTCTGTTCGAGACGTCGTTTTCGTCCTTGATGTCGGGTCCTGAGAGAACCGAGGCGGAAGTTGCTTGTTGGTGCTGTTGGTCGTGATGGGTGGGAGTGTTTCACCGCGAGTCAATTTACCCCCGATATTCCTACAAATTTACGGTATTCTTGCACATTTCACATCGAACATGATTCTCTGTGTCCATCAACAAAATATACGGTTGAAATAAATATACTAACAGGATGAATGAGAAAACCTCAATTTTTACTAAAAGGAGGGTTTGTTTGTTTGGTCATTTTCTGTGCAATCAGCATGAACAGAGTTGAATGAGTACGAAATGATAAAGCTAAAGAACACTAGACGCGTAATGATACAACTCAGATTATAATTATTTGACTTTTTCACGAATTGCCCTAAAAAAAATGAAAATAATGAAATTACTTTGTGCGAAGTAAAATAGAAAGCGTCTACTGAATAAAAAGGCACTCCAAACCATCCTCCGGCTCCTCAAAGTATACAAAGCGTTTTATATTAATTCAAACGGGTTCTCGGTGTATTATACAGCCAAATTTGCAGATGAACAATCCCTCCTTCGGAAAATTTTGATAAAATTACACTTATGGCTTTGATTTGAATTCTGGGAGGAGAGTTTGATCTGTTTTTCGGTTTGGTCTGGTCTTTACCTCTTCCCAATCTGTCTTTTGTCGAGTTCTTTTTGAAAATTTTCAAGCAGTTTGTTTCGATTGTCGCCATTTTTGTCGTCAGCCTAGGATAGCCGTTACAAATTCGTTATTATAATGGTATCGCGGTCTTGACACAACATGCTTAGTGGTTTAAAACACACAGTCACTTATGCCAGCGCCAATTAAAATCAAACCTTCGAATGAAGTACGTTGATGTTTTGAAGCGACCCGGTGCTCGATCCCAGTGGGTTGGTCCAAATGTCGCTGCCGCCTCCTTGACGCCTTGCGTTGAGCAATTCGGTTGATAGAGCAGGCCTAGGGTAGGGTTTTATAGGATTCAAAAAAGCAAAGAAATGGCGCTACTTTACCTTCTAATGATATTTACACTGAGGAAAATTAATTAGAAAAAAAAAATACGAGTTTTCTAAGGTGATGATAAAAGCTTGTTCAATGACGAAAGGTTTCACTTACGAGTTGACATCCTCTAATTTCCTCAACAGTCGTTCATTCTCGCGACACACAACTTCCTGATCGCGTATGAGAAGGTCCCGAACGGCGAAAAGCTCAGAGTTCTCCTTGCGGAGAGCGTCATTTTCGTTGGCGTAGTGCCGGACGAGATCGGACAGTTCATTACGCTTCATTTCTGCAATTCGATCGAAGTCGATCTTCGGTGGCGTTGAAAGCTGTACGCGACTCGCTAAAGGGTAGCGCCGTTATTAATTTCTTGATAGGTTTAATGGACGTGAAAAAAGGCTACCAACCTGTCAAGCTCGGGTCGCTAGCAATAGCGTCGGCGCTTAGCCTGAGTGCCGCTCTTAAGTGGTCGTTCTCGTTCTGAAGAGCCGCCACTTCTCTTTTCAGACTCACGATTAGCGCCTCCCTCGGATCCTAAAGAAAATGTTCAATTTTCAACTTAAGTTCCCCGTCTTGTTTGATCCACGGTAAAGTCGTCAATGTTACTTGCCATCACAACTATCGGTTTATTTCGTATCTTTTTCGCTCGGGACGCGTAGCGCAACGTACTGACCGTCTCCGTTAGATTGGACCGTGCCGGCGAGACGCAGGCTATCATCAGCGTCACGCCATTACCCGCGAGACTGTCGGCGAGCAGTTTTGTGAGTTTACTATCGCGGTAGGGAATGTGTCCATTGCGTTTTTTCGAGTCGCTGAGTGACGCGATGCAGTAGCCTAAAAAAAGCAATGGACAAAATTAAAAGGCGTGGTTTGGGGAAACGTAATCGATTTTTTAACAAGCTTTAGAAAAAGATATGCAGGGGTGGGGGTATGTGTCCGCGAAATTAATGAGATTTAAGTAAACAATTCTTCGAATCGTATCTTTTTGGTATAGGGCGAAGTAATTTGGGGAGAATTCATTACGTATTTCTCAGAACGCTGTTTTCTTGTGGCTTAATTTCCATTAATGTACTCCACGATCGAACGCTACACATTCGCCACTCTTATTCATAAATTTAAATGTCTTTTACTTTCTGTTTGACATTTTGGCAATCAATTGGGTTTCCGTATTTGATCAATGCGTGTTTGGTTTCAACTTTTCACCTCATTAGCCTGTCACTCCTTGCAGTCCTATAAAATAAAAACCTCTGTTTTAATATGTTTAACGCTAAGGTAACTGAATGTGAGCATGAAATCAATCCACAGCGACAGCTGTGAAAGTTAGTCTGCTGAACGGGGACTAAAACGTTGATACGTTTCTCTGTAATGTACTGTGAAGATAAAAGCTTGTTCAATGACGAAAGGTTTCACTTACGAGTTGACATCCTCTAATTTCCTCAACAGTCGTTCATTAATGAACGACTGTGAACGGCTAAATAAATGAATAAACCCCCAGGTACTTATGCCGATTATAGCAGTACATTGCAAGGTCACAACGTTTTTGTACAAGAACGGTTGAGTAGAGCCGACCGGTCTGCGATTGCTACTTGAGCACTTCATCTTTCATGCTCGGCCCCCATCATTCCACACTTTGTTCATTAAGTCAACACTTACTCTTCGGAATCCATAAAAATGAAAGAAGCGTTAAGTGTTTGCAGCAGAACATGTTGACGTGGACAGATCGCTCATGTTTCAATCGCGGAGCGTTCGAATGAAACCGCGCCTGTACTGCCACGTCGTAATAAGTACACGTTCGGGGAGCAAGTTTATTCTGTCCTTACATAGGAAGAGTTCCTAAATTCAGCAAACGAGTAAAAATTTCCATCGTGATTGAGCCTTCCCTCACATTTATCATTTGTTAGTTTTGTAACCTAATCCATCGGTGATAAAAGTGGTGAATTTTGGAACATGCCCATACAAACAAAATTCCAAATCGGAAACCTCAGATTGAAATCTCGGTTAATGCCGAGGTGCTTCGAAAATGCCCGCCCACAAGAGTGGTAACTTGGGTTCCAAAGGTTTGGGCGCTGGACCGGTGATTCAGGCTGACGGAAACATGTTTTTTCGCAAAGGACATTGGAAAAAATTGGATTTTTCTGTTTTATTTTTTGAATAACTCTGAAGCTATGCGTTCATGCAGGACCAAAATCCTTGGGCGCTTACGCCATTAACCGATTATTCACTTTAATGCCCAAAATGACGTGCCCTAAAAACCCGGTCAGTGTTTCGGATAACTGTTTGGTAATCAATACTAACCAAAACGCAGGATATTGACGTTATTAACCGGTTTCAGCGGTTGATGTCGACAATAACCAACTTAGGTGGTTAATAACGTTATTAATCGGCTAATAATGTAATTAACCGCAGTTTCAACACTAACCGTAACAAATACATGATAGTAAATGTGGGCTTATCTGTTTACTTTGTCCACAATACGCCACTGACCAAAATCTTACCTAAAACCATCAGACTTTTGTTTATATTATTCGCTTCCTCCAGAGTTTTCCCTTCGCTGTGCGTTTTTTTCGTCATTTCACTTCCCGCGAGGTCGACGAAATTTATCTTGCCTTGCTTTGTTATGAATACGCCATTTTCCATCTTGAAAAAAAAATTGGAGGAGAATAAGTTTCTATTTTTTTTGACATTTTCCAGCAGACTCACTGGCTGTTCAGACGTGATGTGAACCGTCAGAATGGTGTGACTCCGACTTGAGTGTTCATTCATTGAGTGTGAACCGACTGCTCGATTTTTCATTCCTGCAAAAATTCCCAAAGTACCCATGATTAGGCGAGTTCGAGTTTACAGAGAATTGATTGGGGGGGGGGGGAGTTGCTCACCTTCTTCAAGAACGGCCAATAGATCGTCCAACTCTTCACAGTCGACGGTGAACAAATTCTCCACGAAAAATCGCTGAGATTTTTTCGACCATCTCACGGCCAGTGGCTTTCTTGCAGTCCCTGGATTGAGCAAATCCATCACCTGAAGCAATTAGGTGGTACTTCTTAATTCTTTTTCGTTGTTGAACGAATTACATTAAGAATGAGATCTTACTTTCTCATTGTATATTTCTAAAAAGGAAGCCTTAAGAATGAATTGTGTTGGACTGCGGTCTTTTAGAACTTTGAAAAGGTACATAAAGGACCTGAAGATGAGGCCATGATCGTCAGAGTAAATGTTGACTTTTTTCGAGTTGAACTGGAAAATTAAAAAAGTTGATAAGTGAAAGGGGTAAGGCCAATAGGTTCATTTTTCATGTATTTCTTTTCTCTCTTTCAAGTTTCAGAAGCGTCCCCTACACGCTATCCACAAACCCTTCCACACTGTCAGCGTCAGCCCTGTCAATAATCTTGTCATTAGAACCCCCACCGACAGGTAACTCATCGTCCCATTCACTCGAAAAACACGATCGATTCTTAGATTGCCCTTGACCCGCTTGAAATTTCACTATTAATTTCTATTAAAAATAATCTACTAACAACGAAAAAGGAATATGTTACCAAAGACGGTGGCCCTGTCAAAGTGTGAGTTTTTCCGGAGCCCGTTTGACCGTAGCAGAAGGCGGTCGAACTGAAACCGTCTACGGCCATTTCAATGAGCCTCGTGATGCCGCTATACTGGAGGACGTCTTCCTGAGTAGCTCCAGGCTCAAAGACGACATTATAGGAGAACAACTTTGTTTTCGTTCCTTTCATTCCTGGAATGTCGTTCAAGCCCGTGAGCTGAAAGGAAAATTAACTATAGTAATTAGAATGGTAATGGGGAGGGGGAGGAGTGATTCGTTTATATCGAATCCGAGATTCTGAACTGAAGATTTAGACTTACCAAGATTTGACCGTTTCCGGGGAATTCAACAACTGACCCATCGTTGTACTTATCCTCCCTAGGATTGAGTGGCCTGACCCTGAAAAAATAAATCACAAGCTGCTGACATTCTCAGGGATGTCTCGTTTTTATTTCGTGACTCGTTCAAAAAAGAGAGATATGAAAACAACGAAGCAAGCTTTTCCCCCCAATAACTCTACTTCACTCTTTGGCCCTACTTTTCGTTCTCTCTATCCTTTCCCTGTAAGTTCTTCTATAGTTCATAAACTCAAGTGTCCCAAAGATAATTTTACCCCCGATCTCAGCACTTCGTTCATGTTTTTAAGAATTACCTTATGCGTATTCGCTTGAATTTTGTCAAATACCACACAAATAAATCATTCGTGAGTCAATATCGCGTGTTGAACTCCGCTAAAACATCGGTTTTTTGTAAAGCACTACTTTTCGCCTTTATTTGTTATCAATGTGGAGTGTTTTAATTTACCCAGTAATTTGCTTTATTTTTGTACTTAGTTTTAAGGGGCCCATACACGATCAACCTGGGGGCCTATTCTCTAACTCCGAAGCAATAGCTTTTTCGAAGTCATATGTTTATTTCATTCATTTTCTTCAAACAAATGAATGAAATAGACTCATGGCTGGCGAAAAAAATATTACTTCTTGTTAGAGAATAGGCCGCCTGGGTTGTCAACTTTGTTTACAACATTACGTGTTGACAACCAAGTTGACTGTCTGTGGGGAAGTTGTTTCAAAATTTCAACCACCAACTTCCCCCGTCAACACGCAATGTTGTAAACCAAGTTAACAACCAAGTTGATCGTGTATGGGCTCCTTTATGTTCATGTTTTTACCTGACTACGACGTTGATGCTGTCCTCAGGTGAATTTGGATCCAATTTCTCTGAGCTTGACGAGAGAACATCGGTGAAGGAGCTGAAAATACGTAAGAAGACTAGGTAAATATACCATTTTCGACTGGTTTGCTTGCATAGATCTCGGGGTATGATATTTTAATCTTAGTTCTTGACCTTAAACTTGAAAAGCATTATGCACGCACATGTAATTCCGAGTAGGCATCACCCCCTTAAACTCCCCGCCACCACAGTGCCCCGTTGGTCATTGAAAAGCGGACCGCATGAAAATCGATGCATAAAATTAGCCATTTTTCTGATATCTACTTTACGCTTTTTACGGCAATACGGCTTTTCCGGCAACCTATGGTCATTACTGAAAATGGTTGAGGTTCTACCCTCCTTCCCAGGCTATTGCATCAACCGTGACCTTCCGACGTAATGAGAGGCTGCTCATTATAAGCTAGTGGAATGTATGATTTACTGAGAAATGAAAAGGTTGAAATTGATTAATCGATTTCTCCCTCAGTCCTTCCCCAAATGTTCCTGTTCCACACGTGAAGAGTGGAACTTTTGTTTGATATTCGCTTGTAGCTTGTTCCAGAAGTAGACGCGCAGAAATTAACGACTTACCAACTTCGCAAATAATCATTTATCTATACCATTTGGTTGGTTATTCTAAACTGGGTGTACAATAACGAGATGATTATGGTGGATTTCATCATCTCGCCTTAGGGTTGGACTTGACAAAGCCGAAACTTGTTTACATATAAGTCCGTCTTCAAGTCCGACTTGACTTGAAGCCAAACCTCAAACCGAGGTGGTGAAATACCCAATTAAAGAAAACCTTGAGCTTGTGCTAATGCAGGGCACATCATTTAGGACCAAAATAACTGTTTAACTTTAATTAAATTCCATTTAGTTTTCTCAGAATCGGTCATATTTTGGGTTTCCCGTAGGTGATGGCAAGTTTTTCGCCAGATCTCCGGTTTTCGCTCGGAGTTTCCTCATATCCTATCACCCTCTCATCATAACCTCATATTATAAGAGGTTTCGAATGGGTCAGCGGGTTTCAGAGTTGCCATATTGGGCTATAAACCGCATTTTGGTCTATTTATGGGGCTACTTCGTGGTTGAAATTGATGAAAAATAATTCAAATTATTTTTTTGAGTTGAAATATTCTTTTTTTTACTATTGACTTAAGCTCGGGCGGGGTGCATACCGCATACCCCCAAAGCCCAGAACTAGTTAATAATAAATAATAATAATGTTTCAACAAAAAAAAATCATTTAAATTATCAAAAGTTAATTTTAACATTAAAGAAACAAATAAAATTGATAAAAAGCGCTAAACTGGTAATAATTGGGCTACTTAAATTGACTAAAAACATGAGTCCAGAGCTTCAGGGTGAAATGCCAGGGTTCTCGGGGAAAGTTTCGGCCAAAAATCGAATTGGATTTAGCTGGGAAGGACCATGCCATACTGTCACATTCCTCTCATAATGTACGTTTTTGCCGAAATAATCTGACCGCGGTGTCAGATTGGCAGATTCTGGGCGTGGAAACGTTTCTCGGCGGGGCAATAATCAGTAGTTCCATGGTCACTGAGGGCTAAATTTGCTGTAATTAAACCAATAAATATTATGTAAGTACGGGGTTAAATAAGGGTGGGGTACTCCGGATCCCCCGTATCACGCAGACGTGGCTTTTCTGAGCACCAATCTCGCGGGTATGGATCTTTAAACAACAAAATTTGCAGAGCTTGCCATACTCGAAATACCAATTTCGCAGGTTATTTGGCTCAATCTAAAACCATTTTCATGGGGTTGGCTCTCCAAAAAATCTATTTCGATGGGTTAAGACGCGCTAAAAACCAATTTTACTGGGTACAATCGTTGAAATGACTAATTTCACGTGTTTGGCTCTTGAAAAATCAATTTTGTGGGATTTCGACCTTCAAGAAATCAATTTCGTGGACCTGACCTGAAATAATACTTCGCGGAGTGGACTATTCCAAGAATCAATTTTGTGGCTTAGGCTCTTTAAAAAGCTATTTTCGCGGGTTTGGCTCACTCGAAAAACCAATTTCGCTGGTTCGATTCTCCATAAAACCATTTTACCTGTTTTGGTTAATAATGGTCTTCAATTTCGCGGGGTTGGCTCTGTCAAATTCTTCTAACTTACTCTTGGTGTGTGTTTGGGGGGGAAGGGCGTGTTCGCGCGGAGCAGTGACCGTTTACGGGATACAATCGATGCAGGCCCTTGGCAGAGTTAGCACGCTCTGGCCCGTTATTCGACTGGAGAGCCATGCCATCGCTAACTCAGCGTTCGGTCTCCTCCTTTGCACATGTTAACCCCCACCCCCCACCATTTGACTGTCGTGACTGTTAGAGATAGCTGTTGGGATGCCCTGGTCTGCAATGGACCGTTTTGAGCTGTTTGTGTGGTTCTGGGTGGACCTCAACCTGCGGTCTCCTTCACGGAACACTTGGCAAATCTGGACGGTTGATGGAGAGATGCAGAGTGTTTTGGACCGGTGTTGCGCGAGAGGGCCTAGATTTTCTCAATTGTGCTCGGTTCTTTAAGGGGAAGTTGCACGGGTCCCCTCCTCGTTCCCCCACCAATACCCTCGTAGACTACTCGCCATACACTCTCCTGTCTTATTTCTGCGCCAATCATAGTTTTTAACAACACATTTCAATATGCGGGGAATTCTGCATTTGCAGTATTCTTCCTTTTTTCAAATAAGTCGAAGGAACAGCGTGAATTTTTAAGGTGAAAGTTCAAGGCGGAGTAGTAACTTTGGGGACGAAATGTCGTGAGTTAGGGTCAGGTTATCCACGTACGTTGGCTGTTCTATTGTCTATCCAGTTAGTTTATAAACTAGCCGAAGATATTCGTTATATTGCCAGAAACCTCGTTTTCTCACAAAATAGCGGGACGCTTGGCTAGTTAAACAAACTATAGAAGTCAACATCATAGAGGTAAATAACTGGAGAAAGCCTGAATTGGCTGGGGGGTGGGTAGAAGGGTTGACACAAATATGGCCGCCAAAGTACACCTTCAGAACCTTGAATTTACCTCTACATCGTCAGGTTATCAACAAAAATGCTCACCTCCCCCCTGAGATTAATGCAAAATTACAAAAAAAGAGCCCGAGTTAGAATGAACAAGGGGTATTTCGGAGAATTTGTTCGGTAAAAACTAAATCAAACTCGTCAACACTCTCGTTCTCAAAGCGTGGACGACTTGATGTTCATACGATTTCATTGTAAATGTCATCGTTCGTGGCACGTAGCCGTGTTTTCAAGTGTATTTTGGTGTTTATTTTCTAAAATAAGTGGCCCTGATCGCGTTCCATCAACATACTAAGAAAAATATTACATGGGTAATACAGTCACGAGTTCAGAAAGAGCCGCTCCGTCTCTTGAGGACTGTGAAACAAGGATTTGAACAAAAGTCGCCACACTCATGCAGCTCTCGCTGTGCTCGAACCACGGGTCTTCTCATTCGCAGTGCTGGTACATATAATGTTTCTGAATTAGTTTGTTTCTTGCTTGCGAGCGATTATTATGTGAAATAAACGTTCGTGATTTCTTAGCCCTGTTTTTCTCTTTGCTATCAGAGGATCGACCCCTGAAGAAACATACCCAAAAATACACAACACATCAGTAAAAAACAAGTTATCTTGAACTCAGAAACATGACGTATTCCATAAAAAACATGAGTGACGGTTCTCCCGGTGGCTTCTGTCGTGATTCCCGGAAGAGGATTGGATAGCTACTTGCGCAAGTTGAAATATCCGGAAAAGAAGTCCAACAACTCGCGCATGGTCGACCGTTTAAAATAAAGATTCTCCGGAGTATAGTCGTGGGTTATTCACTTTATTAATGCCCTGTGAAACAATCTAAAAACTCACAGTGACAATTTCTAGACATACTAAAGGAAAAAAGAAGAAAACTAGAAATTCAAAGTGGACATGTGTAAAAAAAAAACAACTTGACTTGAGGTTACTTTGTGGTTCACAAGGTGCACCTCCCACCGTAACTACGGTCAACAAATTTCAAGCTCAAGCTTTCTCCATTCATTTTTATCTCTATGGTCAACATAGCTCTAACATATAGACTGTATGTAGAGCCGTGGCCATGCCCTGCGTAGCGTTGAGTCCCCCTCTTTCCTCCATATGCCTTATTTTTGGCAAGGCCAATTTATGATTCTTGAACTACCGCGTATGCGGCACTAGGCCAAGAGACAAGAAAACTGTGGACAGCTCTGTATCTTAACCGTTCAGTTCACTTGAGTGAGAAAAGTGAAGTGGCGGGTTCTGGGCTGGGCTGTTACGAAACATTTTTCAGGGAGGGGCAAGATCCTCCCAACTTCACCACCGTCTCCAGCGCCAAAGCAAAATTACACACCTAAGTGGAGTGGCTCATTGTAACCGCGGATACGAAACGGATGATTCCTGTGTAACCTTCCTCCAGTTTACTATGCTGGGTAGAATCTGCGGATTTCACCCCTTGCAACACCAATTTCGAACTTGAAGAAATCAATTTATCAGGTTTGGTCCATTTGTGGACTATTGCACACAAAACACAATTTTATGGGTTTTGACTCCGAAAACCCATATTTGCTGTATATTTGCTGTGTTCATCCGCCCAAAAAAGCAAATCTGCTAGTTAGGCGCTTTCGAAGTCAAAATGTCTCACGGATTTTGCCCAATTTCGTGGGTTTGACTTATTCAATAACCAAATACCCCTCTGGCACTTTGTAAAAAGCAATAATTTCACCAGTTTGGCTCTTTCTAAAACCTAGTTATGTGGGTCTGGCATGTCAGAAGTTAATATCGCGGGGTTGCCTCCCTTAAAAAACGAACTTCGAGGGATTTCACACTTTTTCCCTCCGAGTAGAAATTTCCAGCGTGTCGGTTCAATTTAAAGAGCCATTCGGCGGGTCTTGTTCCTTTTAAAAACAAGATTTTTCTGAGCTGCCCCATTCGAAAAACAATTTCGAGGGGATGGCTCATTTCCTAGAGCAATTTCAGGGGTCCGACACCCTTTCAAAAGAAAAATCTTGCTCGGTTGCCCCATTTAAAACCAATTTCGCGAAGCCCTCTCGTCCAAAAAATAAATTTCACGGGATTCGCAGCATTAAAAAATAAATATAGCGCTGCTGACCCATTGAAAAAGCAATTTCGTGAAGTCGGCTGGTTCAAAACCAACTGCGCGGAACTGGCTCTGTGAAGAAGAGAAGAAGAAAAAAACACAATTTGATGCGGTGATTCCGTGAAAAAACAAAATTTGATGGGGCTGACTGCCTGTCTAAACAAAATTTCATGAAATCGGGTCATTAAAAACCAGTTTCGCTGGACAGGTTACCCCAAAAAACTAATTTCTTTGGTTTCGCTACTACATAAATCTAATTCTGTGCACTTGAACAATTCAAAAAGCACTTTAGCGGCGTTGGCTCATTTGAAAGTGAATTTTCACGCGTCTGACTCCTTTCGAAAACAGAATTTCGCAGGGTTGGCTCGTTCGAAGTAAACTTAACGGGGCTGGCTCCCGGAAAAAAACCAATTTAGCGGGGTTGTCTCATTAAATTCGTTCTGATAACTTAAACTAGGACCTCGGGCTTCAAGTGGGTGAATCCCTACGGAAAATTGGTTAGCTAATTATACGTTCTAGGTGCTGCACCTTTGAGTTAGGTTACTTCCCTACACCTTCTACATTTGCCATTTTTCTTGCAGATCCACTTCAAACCGATCAACGTTCAATTCAATTCCCGAGTGGAAGAGATTGAAAAAAGAAGAAAAACAGGAAGAAACATGTCCACTCGAAACTTGGCGCCGATGATGCCAGCCCCGGAGCAGCAGTTGAGAAATTGCATCTGTAACCGTCCGCGAACGAAAATATTTTGCACCATTTGCCAATGGATTGGCTATGGTCGCGTTCGTCGCATCTGCCACGAGCACCTGGATGATTGCTACCTCTTGGACATGGGCCAGTGCCCCGAATGCAAGACCGTAAGAAAATTGGTGGAAATGTAACACCGCTCCATTTTTTCGTTTTTCATTACAGTAAAACCTTGAGAAAACAATAAGAAAAAAGTAATTTCTCTAGTTATAATGAGCTGGATTAAGTCGTAGTTTTTAAGTTAAGTTAGAATGTCCAGCGTTTACTTAATTCTTCATTACTTTGTTTGAAATGCTTTAGTATTATATCTTACTGACTTTTTGGAGATGTTCCTTTGTATTAAGAAAATCGACATCGAAGGCTTGACACCAGAAAAAGGCACAGAATACTCGCTGTGGAAAGCGACAAAGAGCCTCAAGCGGCCAAAAGTGCCCATACCACCCATTCGAACTGGTGAAGGAACATGGGCTAGGAGCGCAAAGGAAAAAGTGCAGGTATTTGCAGATCATCTGGAAAGAACCTTCCAGCCCCATCCACGGCAGTCGGCCAACGAATGTGTATCCTACGTACCCAACAAGGACAACAGGGAAATTCGGCCAGTAATGATCAAAGAACTAAGGACGGAAATTATGACCAACCTCAGTACGAAAAAATCCCCCGGCTATGACTTGATAACAGCCAGGATAATGAGGGAGCTGCCCGAAAGGGGACTTAGGAAGCTACTGTATTTAATCAACGCAGCCTTACGCCTCAAGTACGTCCCCGGGCAATGGAAAGTAGCTGAAGTTATAATGATAGCGAAGCCGGGAAAGCCAGCTAATGAAGTGAAGTCGTATCGACCCATTTCACTTCTCCCTACAGTCTCGAAACTTTTTGAGAAACTCCTCCTGAAAAGACTAAGGCCCGTATTTATGAACGTTACTTAAAGCTTCCTTGAGTCAAGGAACCATGACGATCAGTTTTTATCACAATAAAATCATCTGTTCTGAATAACTTCAAGGGTTCCTTAACGTCAAGGAACGTTCATAAATACGGGCATAAGGCCTATTCTAGAAGAAAAACGAATCATACCATCCCATCAGTTTGGATTCAGAGAACAACACTCCACAATAGATCAGGTCAATCGGATAGTGAATGCTGTGGAGTCTACTCTGGAAGAAAAGAAAATCTGTTCGGTTGTGTTTTTGGACGTAGCTCAAGCGTTTGATAAAGTTTGGCACAAGGGGCTTGAGTTCAAGTTGAATAAACTCCTTCCGAAAAAATTCTACGAAATTCTGAAATCTTATTTATGCGATAGACACTTCCGAGTGAAACATGAGGGTGAATATTCGCGGTTGCGTAAAATTTCGGCTGGAGTACCTCAAGGAAGCGTCCTTGGACCAGTGCTTTACCTATTGTACACGAGTGACCTACCCGTAAGAGAGGACTCAACCATTGCAACGTTTGCCGACGACACAGCTCTTCTTGCAGTCGGAAATGATGTTGAAGACGCTACTAGCAAAATGCAAACCGCGGTAGAAGAAGTAAACACCTGGACAAAAAAGTGGAGAATAAAACTCAACGAGGAAAAATCTGTTCATGTAAACTTTACAAATCGCAAGACCAGCCCAATCCCTGTGCAACTCGATGAGAAAATAATACCATTTGCAAACACGGCGAAGTACCTAGGCATGACGCTGGATGCTAAACTCCGGTGGAAGCCTCACGTCAAAAAGAAAAAAGAGGAACTCAACTCCAAGCTCAGAAAAATGTACTGGCTGCTCGGGAAGCATTCTGAGCTCTCGATGGCCAACAAGTTCCTGCTATACCAGCAAGTTCTGAAGCCGATCTGGGCCTACGGGTGTCAGCTTTGGGGCTGCACCAAGAAAAGCAATGTCAAAGTCATACAAACTTTTCAAAACAAAGTTTTGAGAATGATAACAAATGCGCCCTGGTATGTACGAGGGCTTGACCTGCATCGTGACCTGCAAATTGAAACGGTGGCAGAAGCTATCAAAAAACGAGCAGCAGAGCACGAAAAAAGGCTCCACAAACACCCTAATGTCGAGGCACTCGTCTTGCTGGATACTGCAGGAGACCTTCGACGGCTAAAAAGGACCAAACCCCTTGACTTGGTAGCTACAATATAAGTTTAGTGAAGCCTCAAACTGTGTAATGTGAAAGTGAAGTTGCTAGATGTCATTTAATTCTTATTTGTATATAGCAGTTGCAACATGTAATAAATGGAAAAAAAAAATTTCTGCGCCAATCATAGTTTTTAACAACACATTTCAATATGCGGGGAATTCTGCATTTGCAGTATTCTCCCTTTTTTCAAATAAGTCGAAGGAACAGCGTGAATTTTTAAGGTGAAAGTTCAAGGCGGAGTAGTAACTTTGGGGACGAAATGTCGTGAGTTAGGGTAAGGTTCTCCACGTACGTTGGCTGTTCTATTGTCTATCCAGTTAGTTTATAAACTAGCCGAAGATATTCGTTATATTGCCAGAAACCTCGTTTTCTCACAAAATAGCGGGACGCTTGGCTAGTTAAACAAACTATAGAAGTAAACATAGCTCTAACATATAGACTGTATGTAGAGCCGTGACCATGCCCTGCGTAGCGTTGAGTCCCCCTCTTTCCTCCATATGCCTTATTTTTGGCAAGGCCAATTTATGATTCTTGAACTACCGCGTATGCGGCACTAGGCCAAGCGACAAGAAAACTGTGGACAGCTCTGTATCTTAACCGTTCAGTTCACTTGAGTGAGAAAAGTGAATTGGCGGGTTCTGGGCTGGGCCGTTACGAAACATTTTTCAGGGAAGGGCAAGATCCTCCCAACTTCACCACCGTCTCCAGCACCAAAGCAAAATTACACACCTAAGTGGAGTGGCTCATTGTAATCGCGGATACGAAACGGATGATTCATGTGTAACCTTCCTCCAGTTTACTATGCTGGGTAGAATCTGCGGATTTCCCCCCTTGCAACACCAATTTCGAACTTGAAGAAATCAATTTATCAGGTTTGGTCCATTTGTGGACTATTGCACACAAAACCCAATTTTATGGGTTTTGACTCCGAAAAATGTATATTTGCTGTGTTCATCCGCCCAAAAAAGCAAATCTGCTAGTTAGGCGCTTTCGAAGTCAAAATGTCTCACGGATTTTGCCCAATTTCGTGGGTTTGACTTATTCAATAACCAAATACCCCTCTGGCACTTTGTAAAAAGCAATAATTTCACCAGTTTGGCTCTTTCTAAAACCTAGTTATGTGGGTCTGGCATGTCAGAAGTTAATTTCGCGGGGTTGCCTCCCTTAAAAAACGAACTTCGAGGGATTTCACACTTTTTCCCTCCGAGTAGAAATTTCCAGCGTGTCGGTTCAATTTAAAGAGCCATTCGGCGGGTCTTGTTCCTTTTAAAAACAAGATTTTTCTCAGCTGGCCCCATTCGAAAAACAATTTCGAGGGGATGGCTCATTTCCTAGAGCAATTTCAGGGGTCCGGCACCCTTTCAAAAGAAAAATCTTGCTCGGTTGCCCCATTTAAAACCAATTTCGCGAAGCTCTCTCGTCCAAAAAATAAATTTCACGGGATTCGCAGCATTAAAAAATAAATATAGCGCTGCTGACCCATTGAAAAGGCAATTTCGTGAAGTCGGCTGGTTCAAAACCAACTGCGCGGAACTGGCTCCGTGAAGAAGACGAAGAAAAAAAAAACACAATTTGATGCGGCGATTCCGTGAAAAAACAAAATTTGATGGGGCTGACTGCCTGTCTAAACTAAATTTCATGAAATCTGGTCATTAAAAACCAGTTTCGCTGGACAGGTTACCCCAAAAAACTAATTTCTTTGGTTTCGCTACTACATAAATCTAATTCTGTGCACTTGAACAATTCAAAAAGCACTTTAGCGGCGTTGGCTCATTTGAAAGTGAATTTTCACGCGTCTGACTCCTTTCGAAAACAGAATTTCGCAGGGTTGGCTCGTTCGAAGTAAACTTAACGGGGCTGGCTCCCGGAAAAAAACCAATTTAGCGGGGTTGTCTCATTAAATTCGTTCTGATAACTTAAACTAGGATCTCGGGCTTCAAGTGGGTGAATCCCTACGGAAAATTGGTTAGCTAATTATACGTTCGAGGTGCTGCACCTTTGAGTTAGGTTACTTCCCTACACCTTCTACATTTGCCATTTTTCTTGCAGATCCACTTCAAACCGATCAACGTTCAATTCAATTCCCGAGTGGAAGAGATTGAAAAAAGAAGAAAAACAGGAAGAAACATGTCCACTCGAAACTTGGCGCCGATGATGCCAGCCCCGGAGCAGCGGTTGAGAAATTGCATCTGTAACCGTCCGCGAACGAAAATATTTTGCACCATTTGCCAATGGATTGGCTATGGTCGCGTTCGTCGCATCTGCCACGAGCACCTGGATGATTGCTACCTCTTGGACATGGGCCAGTGCCCCGAATGCAAGACCGTAAGAAAATTGGTGGAAATGTAACACCGCTCCATTTTTTCGTTTTTCATTACAGTAAAACCTTGAGAAAACAATAAGAAAAAAGTAATTTCTCTAGTTATAATGAGCTGGATTAAGTCGTAGTTTTTAAGTTAAGTTAGAATGTCCAGCGTTTACTTAATTCTTCATTACTTTGTTTGAAATGCTTTAGTATTATATCTTACTGACTTTTTGGAGATGTTCCTTTGTATTAAGAAAATCGACATCGACGAAGATTAAAAGTATTCTCATTCCTTGGTAATTCTAGATTTTAAGTCGTAGTAGGTAGGTAAACTATGACGTCAATATTCTCCCTCCACTATATTGCTAAGAAAATTCAAAACATAAATATGCAGAGCTAACTTGGTCTTTGAACGGTAAGCGATAATTCCTCCACTGTCCCTGCACACTGAGAGGAAAGTTGTGAAAATTTTCGTTTTTGAAACGTCCTTCCTTCCTTCTTTTTCTAAAATTTTCAGTTAATAGGAAATATTATGAGTTTAATCGCTTCGACTGCGTGTGATGACACTAAGAGCACGTTCTACCAGCCCATGTTTTACACAATGAGTGGTGAGTCCTTTTATCATGCTTGGATCATTCGTTCTTCTTCTATTTTTATCGTTCCAAAGAGTGTTAAGAATGTCAGGGGCAGGGAAAAATAAAAACAATGAATACCTCGTTAATGATGGGCATAAATTGGTGTGGCATCCCCCCCCCCCCCAAACGGCCCTTTGCGCCTGTAAAGAAATTGAAAGCTCAAGATAAGGTTGAAGTTTTACAAATTATTTGTTAGTTAAGGGTGTAGGGTAGTAGGCACCGTGTTAAGTATATATTGATCAGAAGCCGGAAAAAAGGTTGAAGTTAAAAACGTGTCTTTAAAAAATTAATTATCTAGTAGAAGAAACAAATAATAAAGCCAATAGAGGAAGTCGACGACACAGTTTTCCTGCGGAGAAGTTGTCCCTGTTCCACCACTATTCCCTTCGCCAATAAAACACGTAAAGGGAAGTTAAGTTGCCACTATAGGGGTGAACAACCCTCCTTTCTTTACAAAGAGTTTTCACGCTAAAGTAATCGAAATAAGCTTGAATACTTGGAAAGTGGTGGGAGAACAAAGGGAGAGTTCGCTTTTTGTCTCTTTTACACCTGCAGATTCTCTCGCCACGGCACAAACCTCATATTTAACCTTGAAAAAGTGACATATTCTATTCTTTACTTTGACACCCTCGCCAATCAGAGTTTGACAAATTTTGTTCGGACACCACCCCACTTCTTTTACTTCGCCCGTCCCTCCCCACCCTACAATACCAGAAAGCTTGGAAGGAAAATTGGAACAGGGTCAACCTCTCTAGGTCGTTAATTTTTAGAGCGAGAGGAATACATTTACCATGCATTTTTAACGTGTACCTGTGATGTGTAAAATGGAGAGGGGAAAAATGGTAAATATGTAAGGGAAAAATACGAATATACTCAACGTAAAACGGCCGAGAGTACGAATCCTAGTGAACGCGCCCTTGATACTTTGCCGGTGGTAATCATTCGATAGGACGACCATATTACCGACTGAACTGACTAGTTGAGGGATTTTCGAACTGGAAGAAAGTGGGAGAGAAAAAAATTGAATGATTGTTTTGCGACAAAAGACTTCTCTCTTTATTATAAATCAAGGCTAAAGGTTCTTGAAAAGAGAGAATGGAAGTGAAGACTCATGAAGAGAGTCTATGCGGAAATTTATTACTATGCTTACAAGAAATGTTAATGATCCAGAGAAAAATGGAGGCGAGTGTTATGTGTGGTGTGAATTCTACATTATAGAGTACAATTACGTTTTTTTCTTCCAAAGGTTCAAGTTTTTATTGTTTTTCATTACTCTCAGCGGTAACGTACGAGGCGGGGGGGGGGGGCAAAGATGCAAAATAATTAATTATTTGGTTTTTGAGCGTGAAAAGGGGCTTGATATCCGGTTAATGTACGGCCATTTGGCTCCTTACGATGATTTTCATGGAGAATAAAACGTTGCAGGCAGTCGCCGATCCAGGATTTACTCAAAGGGAGATATTGTGTGATTCGCTTTACTAAAAATGGCTTTACAGTCATTGGTAAAGTAGCTATTCCTACCATTAAGGCATTACAACGGCTAAACTGACTGATTCGTGCCTTGAAAATGACTATTTGCGCCCTGAAATGGCGAAATTGCCACTTACCGCTCTATAAAATGACCCAAATGACTTCACGCGCTCTAAAAATGGCCAAATGACTCTACGCGCCCTGAGAAGCCTAAACAAATTATTCCCGTCCTGAAATCTGCAAAATCGACCATGCCAAGACTGAAATCTGCAAAATCGACCATGCCAAGAATGGTCATAATGACCATTCGTGCCCAAAATTGCCTTGACGGGACCAACTGCACCCAAAAAAATTGCAAAACTGACGATTCGCGCCCTGAAAATGGCTAAAATAAGAATTGCCAGTCAAGTTTTAAACGTGGACCTCGCCCTCCCTCCTATGATCAGCCTCTCTAGCTATTTTTCCTTACTCTCGGTATATGAAACTTCGGCTTGATAATAACACTATCATTGGTAAAGAGTGGAAAAAACAATTCGGCAACGAAAGCAGAGGGAAGACAAGTTACAAATAATGGAATGAGAGAGCGCTGGCCGAGGGTTCATGTTCTTCTTGACGGGCTATACTCAAGCGTAAAACAAAATGGCCTAGCTTTACTTTATAAGCTCTAAAAATTGTTAAGTGACTATTCGCGCCCTGAACATGGCAAAAACGATCAGTCGCGCGCGAAAAATGCGCTAACCGACCTTTCTCGCCTTGGTTTGACGTCTTATTCGCGCCCTATAAATGTTAGAACTCTTGACGTTAGCCCCCTTTTATTTATTTACTTATTTATCTATTTTTTTTTCGGGGGGAGCCTTTCCCGGCCAAGCCGAGTCCGGCGACGCCAATGCCACAAGCGGACTTCTACGTCATACCCATCTATCCAACTGTGCACTTCACACCCGTACTACGCGGGCGTTTCGGTCGGTGCGTGGTTTGTTGAACGTGCACCGCCGGGAACACGAAGCCGAGTGTGCTGTGCTCGCCGCAGCCTTATAAGTGTAATGGGCAATGGCTGGATTCGAACCCAGGCCCGCTGGGTTGCTAAGCGAGCATCGTATCCATTACGCCATGGAGGCGCGCACGTTTGCCCCCTAAAAATATTTTAACTGACATTCGGGCCTTGAAAATGCCTAAGCAGACGATTCCCGCCCTTAAATTGGCCAAACTGACCATTCCCGACCAGAAAACTGGAAATTTCTCCCTCCAGAAATTTTCACCTGCCTCCAAAAGTAAGCATATACTGGAAGATGCCGCTCTAAACACGGCAAAACTGACAATTTTGACCCTAAAATGGTAAAACTGAGTGACGATTCGTGCCCTGAAATATCACACTGACTATTCATGCCCTATAAATGACCAACTGGCAGTTTGCGACGTAAAAACTGTCAAATTGGTAAACACTAACCCTATGCGGCCCATATCAATGGTTAAACTGACGATTCGTGCTCTAAAAATAGCAAAACTGGCTATTTAAGTCCTAAAAATGGCATACTCGTTCCAGCAATTCCCGTTCAAAAAATGGCCAAACTTGTCGTTTGCGTCCTACATAGGCTACAGACGAGTCGCGTCTTCAAAGTGGATATCTGCCCCAAAAAACTAATTCTCCTCGCCGTCAAAACGGCTAAACTGTAGACAATGCGTTCCTTTAAAATACCAGAACTGATTGAGGCGAAATTACGAGTTCGGTAGATAAATTTCCAGGAAATTGTAAGTTATTCAAGATATTCGCCCAACAAAAATTCAATTCGGGAGAGGGGTCGGGGTTGAATTTGGAAGTTTCAAAGAATGAAAAGGCACTAAATTGAGGTTTAGGGCAGCGTTACAAGTCTCGGAGTTGCGAGTTTCTCGGGCAAGTTTTAAGATTGAAGACAAGTGTATTATGACTGAAAGCAACGAAATTTTAATTTTCGAATGACAAATAGCCGTCAATTGCAAGTTCAGGGATCTTTGACCACGAAATTGCCAGGTAGGGTGACCAGATGTAAAAGTGATTTCCGAGGACGACTGCTTCGAAAAGTAGGACAATAGAAGGACGCTTTCGACGGAAAGTAGGACGCCGAAATACAAAGTTAACAATAACGACTAATCGTTGATCAGTTTGATGTTAAACGAGAGGTCCGCGTTTCAGCTAGGAAATAAGTTTTGAAAAAACAAAAACTACGATACCGAGGTTTGAAAGAGCCAAAACTACCAAATCATGGTTTCTGAATAAGCCAAGTCCGCGAATTAGGTGTTGAAAGAGCGAAAGCCCGCAAAACTTGGGTTTGTGTGAGCCAAAAACAAAATTTTGTGTTTGAGAGAGCCAAATCCATATGAATTTGCTTTTTGAAAGAGCCGCATTTGTTTTTCGAACTAGCGAAATTTCCTAAACTGATTTTAGAACGGAATTTGTTGAGTATACGGAATTTGTTTTTTGAGAGAAATACGCAAAATTAGGGTTTGAAATAGCAAAAATTCGTGAAATTACATTTTGAAGAAGCAAAATCCGTGATATTGGTTGTGAAAGAGCGAAAATCTTCAGTAAAATTAGAGTTCAAGCTAGCAAAATCACGAAATTTGTGTTTTTCGATGTCAGCCTTTCGAATTGGTTAAAGCCGTGCGACTGTGTATTCCAGAAAGAGCCAAACCCACGACATTTGGTAAGTAAAATAACCAAAATCTGTGAGATAGCATCTGTGAAATTAGCAAAATCCACAAAATTAGGTTTTGAATGAAAATAAATCCACAAAATTTGAAGGAATTTGGGTTTTGGAGTATCCCAAAATCGGGAATTTGGATTTTAGAGCCAAATTTGTTTTTTGAATTAGCAAAACCTGCGAAACTGATTTCAGTAATATCGTGGCGTGAAAGTCAGCGAAATCGGGGTACTTACTAACTATCGAAAATTAGTTAAATTTTGTTTTGAAGGTTTCAATTTTGAAACATTGAATGTTGAAACATTTATTATGAAAAATCAACAGCAAAATTGTGAATTGAAAAAGCCAAAATCACGAATTTTTGTTTTTCGTCATTATCATTTCACCAATTTTGGTTGTTGACGTTTAACTGAATCCTCAAGAATCATACTTTACTAAAAGGCAAATCCATGAAATTTGGGTTTTCATCGTACGAAATTCCTCCAAATCGGGATTTAATAGAATGAAGTCCACGATATTGGGTTTTGAAACAGGGAAAGTTCGTAAAATTGATTGTTTGAAGTATTTGGGGTTTAAAAGTGAGAAAATCAGCAGAATTGGTGTACAAAATAACAAAAATTAGTGGTATTTGGTTTCTAGGTGCCAAATTTGAAACGTTGGTTCATGGAAGAGTGAAAATCTCCAACCAACATTGTTAATTGATAAAGTGGAAATTACGAAATTGGTTTGTTTGTTTCGTTAGTTTTTTGCGACATTAGTTTTTTAATTAACCAAATCTGCGAAACTTACATAAAGAGCAAAAGCCTAAAAATTTGGTTTTGAATAGTGGAATCCCTGAAATTGGGATTTAGAAGAGCCTAGCCACTAAATGGGTTCTGAAAGTGTGAAAGTCCGTAAAATTAGTTTTTGAATTAGCAAAACCCCGAAATTGGAATTTGAACGAGACGAATCCACAAAATTTAGTTTTGAATGAGCGAAAATTCGCGACATTGACGTTTGAAAGAGTCAAAATGACGAAATTTTGTTTTTGGAAGTGCCAAACGCACATTACTGGTTTTAAATAAGACCGTGAGTCTTATTTTCGGGTGAATTTTAGAGTTTTGAGTGAAATGGAGGCATGACGGTGTGTGGAAGAGGTATAGTATGGGGCATTATTTGTAGTGTTCTCTGAGTTGACTTGGCGCTACGATCTTTCCGTCCGTGCGCTCGACCTGACATTGTAAAATCGAGTTAGGGAGGATACCCGGCTGACCAGGGCTTTTGATGGCTGCGATAGCAAAATGGTGATTTAGAAATACCAGACGTTACATCAAGAAGAGACCGAAAAAGAGGACAATTTTGAACTCTCCCCGGACACCTGAAAAATGAGCCCAGACGCTCAAGAAAGTAGGACATGTCCAGGACGTCCGACGTCGTGGTCGTCTGATCACCCTAGTTGTAGAGGATAATCAGTCGCAAAATGGTGGGGGGGGGGGGATTTTGTGCCGTGAATGATCGTTTTTCTCAGTTTTAGCCGTTAATTTGTGTTTTTCCCAAATTTTAGCTGTTATTTATTGAATTCTGGCCATGAATTAGTGCTTTTGGTACGTATAGTACCTACAATGATTATGTTGTCTCTAGAACTTGCGATTTGGTTTTCGCGTTTTTTTTTTAATGCAGAGAGTTAGTGTTGCTCTTCATTTTAGCCACGAATGAGCTATTTTTTTCATTTCGGGTCATGACCAAAAGCCGCACAAAGCATTACCGCGTTTTGTCAATTTTAGCCGCAAACTCGCCCCATATGAAACGTGTGTTGGCGGGTTTTCTCAATTTTAGCCGTAAAAGGGACACCATTAACCGCAAATTCGCAATTTTCCTCAATTTTATCCTTGAAGGAACGCTTGTTTTCAGAGCTTCGTCCCTAAATTCATGGTCATGACCAAACATGAAACCTTACAATTCCTATTTTTTTCATTTTTAAGCTTTTCAGGAGCCTCCTTTGTGCCCGGGTCTGTCTGCCCCCCCCCCTCGCCCGTACCAAGGCTCTGTACTGATTATTACTTATTTAACGGATTTTTTTACGGAATGGAATACACTTTGACAGATTTCTCGAGAAAGTGAATCCTTATTGATGTCCATAAAAATGACTCAATTGTTTGTTTATAAATTGTGAGTTCGGCAGCTTTTTTTATCGATCTTCAAATGATTGATGTGCAATTTCGCCACTCTCCCACTCCAAACTTTTTATTTGTTCTGTGAATATTTTAATTTTCGAACAAACCGAGGCCCACCTTTTAAGGTCGAGACCCACAAACCATTACTACTAACTACTACTACTATACTGCTGCTACTACTAACTACTACAATTTATAATACGGTAATTATAGTGAATTTGGTCCCTACAAGTCAAACATCGTAAAATTATTTTGGTTTTTCATATATTATTTTGATTTTTTCATTTGAATTGATATTTCATTTTTAGTCCGAGCTTATGTCATGTTCGTGTAGGTGCACTATCTCTTACATTAGATCATTTAAACGCTTCGCAAAATTTAGGAATTGCCAAATTGCTGATTGCCAAATTTGGTTTTATGAGTTATTGATTACGCTTGGAGACAAGTCACGCTCCGACAAAAATTAAATATAATAAATTTGTTTTTTGTTTTCAAATTAAATTTTTCGATGATCTCGATTTCCAAGAAAGCAAATGTTCTCAGCACCCGGATAGATAAGATTACGAGAGCTTTACAAATTGCAATTACTCAACAAGTGTGCCAGTGTCGTAAACTTGGTTAGTTGAAAGCCACTTACTCGTCACTTCCCCTGGACCGCGGTAAAGCTGGACTGGCACCTCTGGAACCATTTCTTTTTACACTACCCGAACTACTACTCGATTCATTCGTCTTTGGCATTATTATTAATAATGATTTATTTGTATTATTTTGTTTGGAATTAGAAGGTCCTCGCGCGAATATTTTTTAAATTTCGTCATAGTCATGCCGTCATCACTCGGTACCTACATTCCACGAGTTCTTCCATGCGTAAACTGTTGAGAATGACGATCGCAAGAGGGTAATGTTAGCTGCTAATCCCTGAAGGGAAATTCACCCCCCCCCCCGCCACACCATCATATCTCTAGCTAAAGGTACGCACAAACCTCCGCCCACGCTTGGGTTTCCATGGGAGATAGACTTGGAAACATATATTCCACTCCTCCTCTCATCACTTTTTTCCCCTTTCCACCGAGGACTTGAAAACCAATCAATTTTTCGGGAGTTTTTTTGAAAAAAAAAAAAAAAATCTTTTGGTGTTCTATGCCAATGAACTGTATCTATACGATTGCTTTAGAACGATACATTTTCTTTTTCTACCTTCCTCTCTCGCCCGGCACTCAATTTCGAAGACTAATGAAAAATACCAAGGTCATAGTAAAATATGATGGAAGACCGAGTTCATTCCCTCCGGAAGAAGATTTTCCCCGTTCCTTGAGGGCCCTGGGATCATAATGAAGAGACGAACGGGGACGAGTTCAGAATTCTGAGGCTCACATTGCACAAGCTATTCCGTATTGAGTACGTTATCATTCATGTATAATGGAAAATCGAGAATCATACTTCCCGTTGGATAGGCACTCCATTTTTTAAAAGATACTGATGAGAAATGTTACTTGATTATTCAAACTTTTTCATTTCTGGCACCTTTCATTTATTCAATTCACTTAGCTCCCCACTTCTATCAAAGAGTGAATCTTTCCCTGACCTTGCTGAGCCCTCTACAGATTGCATCAACTTCACGGCACTTAAAAGTGGGCGAAATGTAACCTGAATTCATAATCTGACTAACAAAAATGATAAACACAAGCTGATACACAAAATGAGTCACTTTAATGCAATAATGTCCAAGTCAGGCTCAGCTATTAAATCGACTTGCAACAAACGGAGGACGTGTGTATGGTATATTATTGGAAGGAGGGGGGTGACTGGAATCGTGACAGAGAAAACATCCCTTGCACAGTACTTTTTTTTTAAAAAAATGATTTATCTGATAATGGCTGCCTGATTTGATTAATGACTCAAATAGATCCTCTTTCAAATAAATATTTATGGAAATGTCATGTCACATAGACCTCCCACCCCCTTCAACCATCGGTCAGTCATTTGCCCGTGACTTAAACAGGCACACCCATTAAAACATTACGTTTTTCGCGTTTTCAAAGGCAAACGGGCCCATAAAAAAAAAGTTCGCGTGACCTCTGCTATTTTACCCTTTTATTTGTTCGTAGAAATTTGTTTCAACTCTTCTAATACGTTTGACCCTGGGACGAAGGGCTATATCGCGATCGTCAGGTTCTCTAAATCTCTCCGGAGAGTCCACCCATGGTTTGCGGCTGGCTATACGCGCGTCAACCTACGCTTGCAACATGAATAATGATGCCAGACGTTTTGAGTCACTTCTACAGAATGAGTCACACACGAAAAAAAGCTTGCTTTCATCTTCTCTTAGTTGAAAATCTAAAAACCTATTCTGAGCCTACTGAAATACATAATATTCAGTGGCACCATACTTCCTTTCCCTTCCGTGAACATGGAATTAAAATTAGATGCCCGATGTTATCCACAAAAAGGAGATAGCAAACTTATTCAGTATTTTCTTCCTGTTTATCTTCATTTTGTTTACAAGAGAAAGATGGACCTTTTATGATAACGAATAAGTCTAAAAATATGTTAACTCCTTCATTAAATTGTCGTGCTTAGTGGCCACACAAATCTAGCAGTTGGACACAGTGCCGCGTTTTTTTGTTTGTTTTTTTTTATGGATGCGGTCCAAAATGCCAGGAGGCATTATTGTTCATACTGTACTTTTTTCCGGCGGTAACACGAACTTTCAAGTAAAGGTTCCTCGCAACAAGCGCGTAGCCCAGCTCTTAAGCTTAGGATACATGGACTAGCATTTCCCTTCGCGGTTAAACAAGTTTTAATTACCCCCACTCCACCCATCACGCGCTATGATACAGCAAAGTTGGATTTCCAGCGAGCAAAAACCCGTGAAATTGTCCTTTTAGAAAACCGTGATATTCGGGTGGTTACTACGAAGACAAAAATTGAAAAATAAGTTTTTTATTGAGGCAAATCTGTTGAACACATCAATTCCATGAGGCTAACCCACAAAATTGGAGTTTGAGCAAGGCAAAACCAGCAAAATTACAGATTTTTAAGCGAGCAAATGGCCGCGCAAATGCTTCTCTCTATAACGACTAACGAGCAAAACCCGGGAAATTGGCGTTTTAGTGAGCCAGAATCGCGAAAATGATTTGTAAGTGAGCAAAATCCACATTTTTGAAAGAGGCCACACTCCAAAGAAATTGGCTTTTGCAGCTAGAAAAAATTGTGTTTATGGTGAGCTTACGAAAATGGCTTTCTAGCGAGTAAAACCCTCAAAATTGACGTTTTGGTGGGTTACTCTGTGAAAGTTTCTGATTGTGGCATCACCACGAAACTGGTTTTCCCGCTACGAAAATTCGCGACTTTATTTTTCATTTTACGAGCTAGACTCGCCAAAGTGGTTCTTCGGTGAAATGGTTTTTTAGCGAGCCATACCTGCAAAAATGGTTTTGTTAGCGCGCAATATTCGCGGAACTGCGGTTTTTTGGTGAAATAAACCCGCAAAAGAAGTTTTTTAATGAGCTAAATTCGCGAAATGGGGTTTTTTTAAGAGCTAGAGTGCAAATCCGAGAAATTGGTTTTCTAAGTGAGCGAAACAGCTAAGATGGGTTTTAGAGTGACCAAAATATGAGAAAATGGTCTCTGAATTCGGGCACCCCGAGTAATTCGTTTGATAGCAACAAAAATTCGTAAATTATTTTTTTTAGTGAGCCCAACACTCGAAATATATTTTATTTTTTATTTTGTTTTTTTTAGAGAGTGAAATTCAATAAATTTTTTTTTCAGTGTTTCCAAATTCGGGAAAACGTCTAATTTTTTGGGAAGAAAAATCAGTGAAATCGGTATCTTATTTATCAAAATCTGAAAAATTGGGTTTTTAGTGAGGCGGAGCGGCGAACATGGATTTTCAGTGTGCATGCGGTGTGACTTGTGCCACCCACAAAATCGGGGTTTCAGCACAAAAATGCCGTGAAATCGGTCCAAATCGAAATTTGGTGACATTGGTGTTTTAGTGGGCAAAATCCAAGAAATGGGTTGATTGCTGAGCCAGAGACCTGCGGACATACATCCCCCATCCAGGTCTATTGATCGAAATGCGACGTTACACATTTTTATTGAAAAAGTGGAAGGATGCGATGGGTTCCTTTGAGTCCACTAAGGGGTTAAACCAATCAAATTATAGGGTTGCCACTTGCCAGCTGTCCCGTAGTACCCAGGACAGCCCAGTTTGTTGATTTATGTCCCGCATCCCGAGCAAGTTCATTACGGGACACATTTTGACCCGAGATCTGTTTTCTATATTTCTTAAATTAAAATCGGAGCATAATAATTCTCGGAAACAGGCCAAACAAATGAATTCGAAGGCCCAGTTGACCTTCTTGGGGCCGAAATGAGCGCCAGGAGACCATTCCATAAATTCTATCATTAAGGCCCGTTCACAAGCTCTATGTTTACGTTCTGTGGAGTCTATGCAGCCAAACAAATTTACTCCTTCGAAAAATGAAGCATTTTCATAGGTTGCATAGACACCACACAACACAAACATAGAGCTTGTGAACAGGGCCTAAGAAGCGAAATCCATGAAATTTGGTTTTTAAGCCGCCAAATCTATGTAATTTAGTTATGAGACAAAATCTTAAAATTTGTCTTTTTAAAAAGCCAAACACTTGAATTGTATTTCTTTAAAGAGCCAAAACCGTGAAGTTGGGTTTAATAAAACAGAGTGAACTAATCTATTGAATAAGCCATTCATGTGAAACAGATTTCAGCAAAAGTCAACCCTTGCGTGGATCCAGGGTTCCAGGAAGGGGCTCAGGGGGGCTTGAGCCCCTTCCTTTCGGGGCAGCGCTCGATGGGTTCAAGATCAAGTCCTAAGTTGGCTCTGGAAAAGGTGAGGAAATCGTGAAATCAGCAAAATAATGTATCTAGCCCCAAACCCAAACATGTAATTTCACGCCATAAACTGCCTGTTCAGCCATATGCCTGCGCGATCATTCGATAACGAAACTGTTAATCCCGCACCTCGAGAATCTGTTTGCTCTATACCCCACCTACCATTAGGAGCACGAAACAAGCTATTTAGCAGTAAAACTGTTGATTGTGCTAAAAAATTCCAGGTATAGAAAGCTAACTTTTCGTCCCGAATCCCTGTCATAGTGACCAGCACGAAACTTGGAACGTGACACCCTAAAACCAGCCAAAAGAACTGGCCCCCTCCTCCTCACAAAGCCTCAAACTGAAAGCCACGCAACCATGTAGCTATTTTTAGGGTGCGAATAGTTAGAAAAGCCATTTTATAGCGCGAGCGAGCTAGCACGGGGAAATATTGTAGTAACCAACAGAATCAGTAACGGGGCGCGAATAGCTTGGCTTGGCCATTTTTTTCTGCTCAGCATGTCAGATTAGGCATTTTGATCACATGAATCATGACCATGAGTTACGCCATTATCTGCAAGGCGCAAAAAGGATAATTTAGTATATTCTCAAGGCACAAATTGTTTGTAGTTTATAGCCATTTTCAAGGCACGAAGGCTCAGTTTGGTCATTTTTGAAGCGCGAATGGTAATTTTCGTCATTTCCCGGGCACCAAAGCAATTTTATAGCGCGAGAATAGTCGCAGTTAAGTGGCCATTTTGAAAAGGCGTAAGCCGTCATCCCTATGGATCGCGAATGATCCGTTTGGTCATTTTTTGAGCGTGAATTGCCAGTACGAGTATGCCGTTTTTAGGACGTGAATAGGCAGTTTTGCTGTTTTTAGGGGACGAATTGTCAGGTTAGACATTTTTTCAAGGCGTGTCGAAGGCTCAATTTAACAATTTTTGACGCGGGAGTGGTCGATTTTGCCAATTTTAGGACGGGAATAATCTGTTTAGACCTTTTCAAAGCGCAAATCGTAAAATTAACCGTTTATATAGGCCGCACAGAGTCACCTTTGCCAATTTTAGTGCGTGAATAGCCGGTTTGGCCTTTTTTACGGCGCAAACTGTCAGTATGGTCATTTCGTGGGCGTGAATATTAAGTGTGATGTAGTATTAGGGCATGAATCAGTCATTATCGTCAATTGCAGTGTACGAACTCAGTTTAGCAATTTTCGAGGCGCTAATCATCAGATCACTTTAACTATTTTAAGGGATCATAAAGTCAGTTTAGCCAATTTTATGACTTGAATAGCCAGTTTGGCAATTTTTACAGCGCATAGAGTCAGTTTTGCCACTTATAGGGCGTAAACAGTACAACAAGCCAAGGCTTGGACGGTCAGTTTGGCCAGTCATGGCTTGCCAATGATTGATTTCACAATTTTCATGGCAGGAATCATCTGTTTAGACATTTCCAGGGATTTACAGAGGGAATCACCAGTTTGACTATTATGGCGCTAGAAGTCAGTTTGACTAATTTTAGAGCGTGAATTGTGAGTTTGACCAGTTTCTAGGGCGGCAATTTGCCAGCTTCGTTATTTTTAGGGCACAGCACAATAGTTAGGTCATTTTGGGGCACGAATATAGTCCATTTAGTCGTTTTCAATGGAGTGAATAGCTAGTTTATCTATTCTTAGGCAGCGAGTAGAGCCGAGAACAAAATATTTCTCAGGCCTCTCCCTTAAGCAAATCCTGAACTCACGCGTCTGCCACAGGAAATTAGGATTTGAAAGGCCGAGAATCCGCTGAACGATGAAAGAAATCACTAGAATTGGATCCCGAAAGATCGGAAACAAGCGATATTTGGTTTTGAAAGAGGCAAAACCCATGAAATGTATTCCTGAATGTGCGAAAATTCGTAAAATTGGGGTTGAAACTTTGAAAGAGCCAATTTCATGACATTTTGGATTTGAATAATATATTCAACTCCACCAAGACCCCGGGCTAAGCGTGAATTTGCGTGAATTTTAAACTTGATTGAGTTTTTTTCTTTTTCGTCCCAGCATATTTGGGCCTGCTCAACCCTTTCGGACCCAATTTTTCCAATTTTCGAGCAGGCAACCCTAGATCAAATACAGCTTATTCTTCTCTTCAAAGTAGGTATATGTATACCTAATTGGAGCTATGTATTTCGATGACTTTCGATGTCAGAACTCACAGAAAAATATTATTATTATTATTATTATTATTATTATTTTTAGTTTCTGGACACTACCAACTTGTCATTCAAACCGCGTCAGAATAGTATAAATAGAACTTAGAATATACCCTTTCAAGTTGTTTGAGCCCTCAGCAGAAGATTCGTTTTTGCTTGATACAACAGTGAGCGTTGTAACTGTTGTAAGACTCGATCAACAGCAGTCTGCTGTCAAAATCTGTACGTATAATGACAAAAGCTTTTTTTTTTCAACTGCAGTGGTCCACTTTTTTAGGCATTTAAGCTTTCCTGATCATTGATAAGCTGTAAGAATAACCCCCTGTCTGTGTATTTCGTGTAATCATCAAGGCTCCCTCCCTTTATTGCGGTTAAAAAGAAAGGAGGAAGATTTTGAATAAATTAATTTGCTAATGGCCTGCATAAATAACAGTGCATTGTTTCATGATAGATTTGTTTACTTTTTCTCAATAAGGCGAACGCGCAACAGTGGTTTTAAACAGAGCCGGTGAATAATTGTTGGGTACATTACGACATAATAATTTCAGACTTTAAAGAATAGCTGTAAAATATAGCATGAAAGGGGGAAGGGGGAAAATCCAAGTTGGACTCACAATCACCTGCCCAGATGATCACGTGGAACTGATCAGATCATCCTTTCATCTATTTCAGTAGAAGGAGGTGGATAAAAATGCGTAATTCAAATTTGAACGAAGATGAAATGAGAGTCAAAATAAATTAATAAATAAATAAATGAAAAGGTGGGGAAGACCCGCACAGTCGAAGGAACGTGTGAGTCAGAAAATTGTACGAGGGAGAAAAGCGCGGCCCCCTCCCTCTGCCCAAACCACTTTCCACCATCCCCCCGCTCCACTGTCTTTCGACAGACGAGACCACTCTTTCTGACCGGCCTATTGTTGCAATGAAAACGATAGGGTAACAAACGCGTCCAAGACTTAGACGGTTAAAGGTGCCCGTGCCGGTGTGTTCATGTGAACGAACTCTCACCCAGGAGTCAGACCGCGTACAGAGTGCAAGCAAATTTGTGCAGTTTAATAAGTGAAGTTTTGAAGGTCGATAGTGAACAAAGGATTTTCAACAGTTTCGTGGAATTAAAACAGAAAATCAAGGTACGGATACAATTTTCTTCAACATTTGAAGTGGGTAATTGAACTACTGAAAGCCACTTAATTGACGACCTATTTTTCCCTTAATTTATTCGCAGGAAATTATGTTCATTCTGAAAAATTCCACAAGAACGGAAGGGAAAACTCAAATTTTGATTGAATATAATAGGCATATTTTCAGAGCGAGAGACGTTGGTCTAAGGGTCTGAATCCCTAAAATGAAGCTCTATGCGCCCTTCTTTTGTATTTTTATTTTTTCTAAATATGCTATCAAAGGTAGTTTTAATGAGTACCGTTCGCAAAGCCATTGTTTATCGGCCTCTATAGGAACTGTATTGTGCTCCTTTTATTTATTTGCTTATAATTATACATTAGAACTGTTTTAGTGCACGCGTCATTTACATTTACATGTAATGAAAGACCGTATGTGACGACGGAGAGAAAGAGCCTACCATCGGAATATGCACCTGGCCTCGGGGCCTTTCGTAGGGTTCACCTGCCCCCAAGGCTCTCTCGGGACCTTAAATAGGTTTTTGCATCCAACCCTGTTTCTTTCAAAAGAGGATGTTTTCATTTTTTACTGACCTGCCCACGTGGCAAGGGAAGAGAATTCCTAATCTTACTATACTTATATGAAATATTAAAACTGAAACTAAATACTCGATCGCTATACGCCTTATTAGTCACCCAAGGATTTCAATTTTTGAAACATTGCAAGCTATACGTGACTCCCAACCCAACTGTCGTGGAGTGCAGTTTTTGTCTTATCTTATACAACGATTACCAAAACTGGGCGCATAACAGAAACAACTTAGTCGAGTGACGTCTGTCTCGCGATTTTGGAAGTAGCATCACGTGCGCGAATGGAAGGACGTGTGTCAGAAGAAGTACATCTTAGGAATTAGTCAGATTTCTACAACAAGGAAATAATTTCAAATATAAGGACATTTAAACGGGTGAACTCTCGGTTTTCGGGGGATAAAGTTATTGGTCAAGATGTCTCGAAAGATTTCAATCGAACTCCTTCAGAAATAACGATGACATTTTAGCCAGCAAATTAAAACAGTGACAGCCGCAAAATTTTTTTTTTTTCTCGAGCAATTACACGAATAAAAAGATAATGTTCCGATCAGATCGCCCGATCAAATAGAACAGCAGGGGAAAGGAGGGGTACGAAGATCGCGATAATTCACAAGGTTGCCCCCCCCCCCTTTCTTACCCGCATGTCGATCTTCAAACTCAAGAGAATTGTTTATTTGGGTCTGGATTGAGGAGACACTGTTAAAACTAAACGCGCAATGTTTGCTCGCTGAAAAGAGGTGTTGATGTCAATTTTTCGTAATTTCCCTAAATATAGAAAATAACGGAGGCACGCGTATAGTGCAAGCGCAAGTCAAACGAAAACTGTAGGCTAAAAAATGAGCCTATTGACAATTAATAGTAGGTCCGTTCCATTGTTTCGCTAGTGCTACACGGTGCTACAAGCTGCACTAGTGTAGAAAACCATGTGATTTCATTGTGTTATTCTAGAAAATTGAATGAAACCAGATGATTTTCTTCAAAAGTGTAGCACTCGCGAAACAATGGAACGGACCTAGTACAAAACATCACGTGGCTTCTTTATTCCGTCGATGAGTCCGGAAAGTTGCCATGAGTGAATTTTTTTTAAGTTTCAAGTCTTCGATTGGTTTTTGTAACGTCGAACGTGTAACAGGGAAGTTCGTCTTAAAGTTCGCCTCGCATAGGAACTCGCGTTCCCTTTGACTCGTGCCAGAAAAACCGCCCTTGAGGCGAATGGCGAGAGCCCGGTTACACATTCGCGCTCGCCACTCGCGCGAATCTGAAAACGCGGCATTAGCGGGTAATAAAAACGTGAAATTCTGACGGGCCATTATCGTTTGACGCTTCTTTCAAATGCTATAAATTATGTGTGGAAATGCAATCACGAAATAAGTATCGAAATATGCCTCATGAGGACCCCCGGCAACTTCAAAATTGCATCTGAATGTCCGGTCCCGCAGTGATTTTTTTTTGCCGAAGTATCTTCGTACAACCCGATTAACTCGAAAATGTTCA
Organism: Corythucha ciliata; assembly: GCA_038030265.1. Lineage (NCBI taxonomy): Eukaryota > Metazoa > Arthropoda > Insecta > Hemiptera > Tingidae > Corythucha > Corythucha ciliata. The sequence goes on along the minus strand of CM075938.1, from coordinate 41,729,525 downwards.
CACAGGTCAACAACCCTTTTCCTAGGCCAACTTTTGGTGTTCTTTTGCACCTGAAAAGTTCACCCGACCGGGGACCCATTTTGGAATAAATTGCAAACTTAATGGTGGCAATAAATTATCATTTTGTTGATGTCTGAGAGTCCTCATCAAACTGCGTAGCCGTTTTTTTTTAGGGAGCCCCAGCATATTCTTCACAATGGAACCACCGTTGGTAATTTCATCTCAAAATTCTTCAGGATCAGCAGTGCCGGCTTTAAGGGGGAGGGAGAAGTGCCTGGTCCTATGGTACATCCTATGATCACATTGAGGGGGGGGGGAAGGTAAACGAAAAAAATGACCTAAAAAACGCATTTCATTATATGAATATTTACAAGCTACAGAACTCGAAACAAATGCAGAGGCCAGGGTGCACAAAGAACTAATACACAGCAGATAGTTGGCGCTAGCCCTCAAGTAACTCAATGGAAATTATGTGACTGTGACTGGCTCTTTATTTCATTTTTTAAACTATTTAATTTCGACTCCCTTCAAACGGTCCAAGTTGCCTTCAGATGCCATGGATTTGTGTTTTAGTGAATTTTAGCTGTGAATTGGCCAATTTTTTCATTTGTATCCGTGAATTAGCATTTTCCCCAAATTTGTCCATGAATTGGCGATTTTTCTCAATTTTAGCAATGCTTTTCAGTTTTGTCCGCGAATCAGGATTGTCCCAATATTAGCCGCTAATTAGCGCTTTTTGCCAATTTCATTACGGAATTAGCGATTTTGGTCATTTTTGTCAGTTTTTTTCTCAATAATTTTGTCGACGATTATTGTTTGTCCCAATTTTAGCTGCTAATTAGCAATTCTTCTAAATTTCAGTAATGAATTAGCGTTTTTCGCTAATTTAGCTCCGAATTCGCGGCTTCTCTCTTTTGTAATCGCAATTGGGCGATTTTTTGCAATTCCAGTTGCAAATTGGTCATTTTTCTCAATTTTAGTCCCGAATTAGTGTTTTGTTTTTACCGGGAAAGCAATTTCTCTATCTAAAAATTAATGTGAGGGTTTCCTCCCTGAAAAACCCTCTTCACGGGTTTTTTCTCGCTAAAAAACAATTTTGCCACTAGAACAGGAACTCATAAACCGCGTCTGACAAATTCGATGTGAGAGATCAGCGCAATGCTGGCAAAAATGGCTAAAATTTAAATTAGAAAAGTCCGCTTATCTCCTTAACTCAATGTGCGCGGGTTAAGTGCGTTACACTACTACAAGTTTCGACGTTTTTAATTATTTAGCTACTATTCTGCATTAATTAACATCCACTTTGTTACTCTACACTTGTATAGCTATTCTTGCTGAATAATCCCTAATTAAGTTAAATTAACGAAATTCGTATTTCGTGAAATGTACTCTATCCGACACCCCAGCTGCCGGAGCGACATTTTTTTTACTTTGGTAGGCGTGTATAATCAGTTCGATTCAACGTATAGCTTTGGATAATGTTTTAGTGCTTTTTATCACGTTACACTCACAAAACTTGTTCAAATTTTTCAGGTCAAAAACAAGCGATTTTGAAGAGAAAAATCTTTATTTTTTCTAATTTTTTTCTAAGAAATCGTCATTTCTGACGAAAAATCACCAAACAACTGAGAAAACGCTTATGACTATTTTTGAAAAGGACACTTTAAACATGTTTTTCTGAATCACGGGTTGTCCGTACTCTCAGATTTAGTGTGGACAAACGCCAAAAACGGGGACTGACTTTTTTTGGAAAAAAAAATCCACGATTTGACGACTTTGAGCCGCATTTGTGACCACATAAAATATTTAACGTCTATACAGGGTGTTCATAAATTACCTCGACAGAGAAAGTATGGTGATAGTACACCTCATTTGTGATCGAAATTACTATTTGAGGTTTTTTGGAATTCCTCTTGGTTTTCGAGATATCGTTAATTTCGTGTTTTTTTGGTGGCCCTTTGTTTTTTTTCGACAAGTGACTAGTACGGCATCACCAACAGGTGCTAGACTAAAAGTAAATAGCTCATTGAAAAGAGCACAAAATTTCCTTCATTATTGGTCCTCTACTCAATAAAATTACACCAAGGCCCTAGCCGCTAGGGCATGAGATATCCGAAGGAAACTCGTTATTAGCATTTCTGCCCAATTTTCATGAGCGATTTTCACTATTTCGTCAAAGGAAAATATTTTTTTGCATTCATAGGGAAAACTTCCTTATGATGTTAGCTTTCCAATGACGTACAACAGGTCCCAGTTTTCACCATCTAGTGAAGAGGTAGAAGCAATAAACGAGTCCAAAACTGAAAAATAACCCGCAATGAGGACCCTTTGAATGAGGTAAAACCAGCTCTGATTACTTGTTTTCAACGGATGAGACATACGGGTTCAAGCGGTCAGCTAAATCTACCGCTAATTTACGTTGGTTAGTTGAAATTGGGTGGTGGTGAAGCTTAAAATATCGTCAGAGGATTGGGCTTCATGGACCAGTGGTCACCCTGACCCGCAACCCACGAACGCGAAAATCGAATGTAAAAATCGGCCCCGCACGTCTGCATTAGATGCACGTTGCACCTCCAGCCGCCGCCTCTGGATTTCCTCGCACGATTCTGGAGTACGTACGATTCTCAAGCTCCTCTCTGGGGCTGGGACGATCAATAAGAAATAACACTATCCCGTCCTAGCAACCGCATCTTGTGGCATTTTCACACGGCCCCTGGTCGCAACTGGTTGTTGGTAGACCAGCTTTAGATGACCTAGTAAATAAAAATCCATGGGTGGTTGGGGGTCAGGACAGGACTTTTTGGTGAGCACCTTACTGGTCCATGAAGCCAAATCCGCTAGCGATATTTTAGCTTCACCACCACCGGTAAGTTACGCTGATTTACATCGGCGAGTAGTGGATTGTCCTGACAACAAACCACCCTTGGATTTTTATTTATTAGGTCATCTAAAACTGGTCTACCAAAAACTAGTTGCGACCAGAAAGGAGCTTGAGAATCGTACGTATTCGAGAATCGTGCGAGTAAATCCAGAGGCGATGACTGGAGGTCCGCATTTATGCGGAGGGCCAATTTTTGCATTCGACAACAAAGAGAAAACCTAGAATCCCAGAAAAATCCATGGCGGGTTGGGGGGTCAAGGTGACCACCTTACTGGTCTATGAAGCCCAATCCACTAACGATATTTTAAGCTTCACCACTACCCAATTTCAACTCACCAACGTAAATTGGAGTTAGATTTAGCTGACCGCTTGAATCCGTGTGTCTCATCCGTTAGGAACCAGTAATCAGAGCTGGATTCACCTCATTCAATGGGTCCTGATTGCGGGTTATTTTTCAGTTTTGGGCTCGTTTATTGCTTCTACCTCTTCACTAGATGGTGAAAACTGGTAACTATTGTACGTCATTGGAAAGCTAACATCATAAGGAAGTTTTCCCTATGAATGCAAAAAAATATTTTCCTTTGACGAAATAGTGAAAATCGCTCATGAAAATTGGACAGAAATGCGAATAACGAGTTTCCTTCGGATATCTCATGCCCTAGCGGCTAGGGCCTCGGTGTAATTTTATTGAGTAGAGGACCAGTAATGAAGGAAATTTTGTGCTCTTTTCGATGAGTTATTTACTTTTAGTCTAGCACCTGTTGGTATGATGCCGTACTAGTCACTTGTCGAAAAAAAACAGAGGGTCACCAAAAAAACACGAAATTGACGATATCTCGAAAACCAAGAGGAATTCCAAAAAACTTCAAATAGTAATTTCGATCACAAATGAGGTGTACTATCACCATACTTTCTCTGTCGAGGTAATTTATGAACACCCTGTATATGTATAAACAATTTTTTTTGCGAGAAAAATATTTTGATTTTTTAAAATTAGTGGTGATTATGTATGATTCCTACTTTTTGATGGTATTATCTAGGGGTGGGCAGCTGCCCCACTACGGCTTCAATTTCGAGTCCAGTGAAGGGTAACTGCCCACCCCTGCCACCTCTGGCTACGTCCATTGTTCACGGCTAAAAGTGAAAAAAAGGCGTGGATAGGCAAGTGGCCGAAATTCATTTCGGATCATCTCAAAAATTAGGAAAATTGACTTTAAATCCCTACCTCTTTACCCGAACATCGGAGTACGTTTTTTACCTAAAGTATAGTTATTAGAGACTTTTAGCAACACCCCCGCTTTGCTAACGCAAATGATAAATCATTCGTTGCTTGTTTACGAAAAATCTGATTTATTGGTTGAAATTTGAAAATGAAGTCTCCGAAGGATCTAACGGGAGAGTGCTAAAACTAACTATTATTTTAGAAAACTAATTTAAAACCACGTGAACCCCACGTGGGAAAGAAAGTGAACCAGCCCCCCCCCCCCCCCAAAGAGGGGCCAAATGTTTTCCTGAGCCCGGAGCCCCATCTTGAGTAAAAATGGCCCTGGTGGCACCCCCACCCCACTATAGCGAGAACCTTTAAAATACTGGTACGGAAACACGCCATCTTTGGTCTCTGGGCCTTAAGTGTGAAATTATGATTACGAGCGTTAATACATATTATGATGGCGCATAGAATTAAATCAAAGTACACTTACTTTAGCCCAGAGATAGCGATGGAACTACAAGAGGGACCAAAAATGGCGTGCGCGAAAATGGCACTCTATATATGTATTGGTGTCGTAACACCTTAGATTAGATGCAGTTATTTGCCCGCTTGATTTTGATCGTCCCGGTCGAAATCGGCTATTTTTAGTTGTTATTGGAAAATAATTTTTCAACAATTCGCAGGAAACCAAAAAAAAAAAATAACTGGACACCAAATTAGGAGGGCGCGGATTGCGAATTGGTTGCATTAGGCGTTTCCTCAATTTACAGAAAAGCTTACCCGCCCCATCCCTAACCATCATCTTCTCACTTCTCTTTACAGACATTGTTTTGTCAGGATGTTGCCACGTAGAAGGAGTTAATTTTTTTATTTTTCTGAATGTTATAATTTAGATAAATTATAAAATTACTATCGTTAATCAATTTCAGAAAAAAAGAAATAAACCACGGAAACACTTCCGAAAGCCAACACACTTAACTGATGCCTTAACCATCAACCCCTTCCCCTTCCAGCTCCACACCTTCTGTTCTCATGCCTCGGGAGAAATGATTGAAGATGACAGATAAATTAAGGAAACGCCCTAAAAACTTCCCTCTACTCTACCCTTCCCTTGGACTAGCGCATAATCATCGAAAAAACTCTTCTACGCCTATCTAATTTTCGCTATTTTCAATTTTCTTGGTCCCTTTTCCCTTTCATTCCGCTTTATCTGTTTCATTCATTTTTTATTATTTTTGTATCTCATGGTCGGATGTATAATTAGAATTTCCTTTGTAGATAGTGTTAAAAAATTGTAAAGGTTTCGATTTGGAGGGAAAGAGAAAGCTATGAATTTTAGGTGGAGGGGGAATTTATTCATTAAATAAAAGTGGTTATTCCATTGTTTTGTCTCGTTAAATTGGTCTGCAAAGAACAAGAATATGGGAACATGGGAATAAAACAGTGAGAAAATTAGTGTTGCAGAGCCTTTTTTCACCAATATAATGTATCTACGCTTGAAAAAAATTGTGAATTTCATGTTGCGTTAGGGGCACACGGTTCTTTCTATAAAAAGACTCACGTAAGAAAGTCCCTCACACAGCCCCGAGAACCATGAACGAAACGGAAATAACACCCTCCCCTCCTCTCATCACAAACATGACACTTTTTAAGACGTTTCCTTCCTTCTTTTTTTTATGTTCCTACAGCCATCGGGTCAGACTTTCTTTCCTCACAAAAAATTGAAGCGAAGAAACTGTCAGAAAGTGTTGAAAAACGCATTTCGAGGAACAATATTTCTCTTGTTAAGGAAATCTGGCTTATCTCAGTTGATGTTCATGACGAGTTCTGGGGACAAAGGAAAGAGCGATGAAGGATGTTGCAGATGGTTGGGATAAGGGCTCTGTACTACATGGAGGGGGGAGAAGGGTGCTTCGCACATCCTGCCTAGGTTGAATTTGAATTTTGAACTCAATTTGTTGTATGGAACACTCACTGCTTGATGAGCTAATCAACTTGAGCAAACTGGGATGCCAAGGTATTGAAAATGATTTTTCCCTCGAAAGAAAGCTTAATTAGTAACAACTATAGACTTGTTTTTAAAACTGATAAGGCTTCGAAAATGAACGCGTATGTAATATACACCGGCGTAGGAATCGTAATATATAAGCTCTAATATAGGGGCTCAATAGTGAAATGCTTTGGCACGAGGGGAGGTATTATCCACTTCCTTCATATTCTGTAAAATGATTATTAGAACAATTCTCAATAAATGCATCGAAATTTTTTTTGTGTGTGCAAAAACAGGCGATTCAACTTGTAATTCTTGCTGAATCTAACCTCTTCTCGTCCAGTCGTCCTGTCATTCTATTTTCTCGTTTTCAGGAAGTCGTGTAAATTCCTTCATTTATACGACTTCTCTTATCCACACTTTTCTTCATTTATCTTTTTTGTGTGTGTGTGTGTTTTGCATAACGTCCTGACGACGAATTGTGTCATTCCGAAATTTTTTTTTTTTTTTTTGCTACAGATCCCTTTCTGTTTCCACTTTACAACTTTAAAAGCATGGGTGAAGGAAGCGAAGCCGAAGAAATCACGGAACGGATTTAAATGTGTTTTTAACTTCGCAGGACAACAACCTCCTTACCGTTCATTATGTCTTTTTTTTTCTTCTCGAACGTGCAATATCCTCTTCGCACCTTTCCGTAACTATGTGCTTCATAAATGAGGCAAAATCCTGGGGGGAGGAGAGGCAAAATGAGGAAGAAGAAGGGAATAGAAACTCATGAAAAGCACGAATGGAAAATTGTAGGCGTCATGATTGGATAATAACGGCCGTGGGATGAACAATAGTACGATAACAACCATACCTCCCTCCTCCTCAGAGCTTATGATACACAACTGTTCAAACTTGACGGGAAAAATCTTTCTATTAGAGGTAATTCCAACGTAATCACGACGTAACTAGAAGTCCGTTAAGGGTCTTGAACGGCGTTTTGCCGGAATCGGATCGTTTTCTCGGGTAAAAAAGAAATAGTGCAGAATAAAACTTTTCAAGCTCGTGTCATGCACAACGGAAAGTTCCCTGCATTGGAGTGCAAAATCGAGAATGAAGGGTGCGGGGCGTCTGTTAAAAATCTGATAATCACGCCAGAATCAACGAATTGTGCAGGGGTAGATTTTTGTGCGAATGGAAAACGGTTTTAGCTCCTAAAACACCATAGAACCCTGTTTTTTGTAGTTGTTTTTCAATACAACGCCCACTCGGCAGCTGCCCTGCAGCGTGTGACGCTAAGGGTATGACCTTAGCAAAGATTCAAATGGACATCGTCTAACCACTCATGAAGGTCCTCCTGTTGTCAACCCCGTTTTAGTTACTAGCTAGTAACTATTTCTAGAAAAACGGCAGACAGATAGGACACAAATTTACGTATAAGCATAGAGCAATCACAAGCCGCGTCACGTTCTTGAGAACGTTTCATTGATGAAACTACCAATGTTTTATTTTTTCACCTTATCAACAAACGAAGTCGCTGCACTGCTGGCGTGACATTCTTCGAGTACCTAGCTATTACTAGGATATATGAGGGGGGGGGGAGTAGTAGACATCAGCCGACAAATTTTGTAATTCACTAAATCTGAAGCGTTAAAAAGTGAATGCTCATTAACACTATATTGCAACTTGGCATGCGTGACAAGAAAAGAAATGAGGTGGTCAGTTCCAGACAAACGCTTTTTTTGCCCCCGGAAAGTTTTCCTCTCTCCAAAGGCATAAATTGGTTACATCACTCATTTCCTACAAGTATAATCCTCAGTGCCTTCCATAGGCGGGGGCCCGATGGGCCTGGGCCCCGTGTCAAGGGGGGGGGGGGAGGCGGATACTTCATATTTTTTCCAATTTGGAAGAAAGATACTTGCCTTCTTTTGATAGGCAACCAACGTATCGAATTTGGGATAAAATATATGCATATATTTTTTAAAGAGTTTTCTATGAGGGTTTTTGTTTTTGATCCGGAACCTGTATAGCGTAAAGGAGCATGGATGAGGGGGCTAAAAGGAGCTAATCCGCGCTCAAAATAGTGATAAACCCTGATTCTCGGTTAAAATTGAGAAAAAAACCGCTAATTCATCGCTGTATTTGAATAAGTACACCATTTATTCGCTGCTTAAATGGGGAAAAATTACGTTTGTTTTTTCGACATGAATTTGCGATTTTTTCGCATTCAACGATGAGTTAGCGTTTTTTCCCCACTTTACCAGCGAATTAATTATTTTTCTCAACTTTAACCGCATAAATTCGTAGTTTAATGCTAAAATTGAGAAAAATTGATAATTCGCCGCTAATATGAGGAAAAAACGCCAACTCGCATGGCTAAATATTCGTGGCCAAAATTAAGAATTGCTAGCACGGCTAAAAATGAGAAAAAGTGCTCATATTTAAAACTGGAATTGGGAGAACGCCGATTCGTGATTTTTGGAGGCAGTTTCAAAGATTGAGAAGAAGCGCTAATTCGGTGCTAATAATGAGAAATAAACTAATTCATTGCCACTTAAATGTGAATTCGTCGTCTAGACGCTGGTAGTATAGAGAAAAAGCGCTATAATTCACTGTTTAAATTGAGAAAATCGCTGATTCGCGGCTAAAATTGAGAATAAGTGGTTACTCATAACATGAATAAATGTGAAATACTTTCGAAAAAGCTCTAATGCGTGGCTGAATTTGTAAAAGGCAATCATTTGCGGGGCATCCTAATTTACTGACGCACGTAAAAATCAACCCGGCACCCCCTAAAATTGATAAAAATCGCTAACTCGCAGCTAAAATGGGGGAAAAGCGCTAACTCACATGCCTAAATGTGAAAAAAATCGCACATTTCGTGGCCAAAATTAAGAACAAGTGCTAATGGGGAACTTGCACATTTTTCAAGCACTGGTGTTTCTTGAAGAGGGCTATTTCACAAGGCTATTGAGGAAGTAACACATTTTCCAAAATAATGCCGTCGTGATAGCTTGGTTACCAAAACTCGTGAAAACACGATCCGTTCAAAGTAAATCAGGTCCTATATTTTTTTATCAATTTTTAAAACTATTGGGTTGCAGGACCCATTTGAAATAGGCTAGATAGACTAGGCTAGACATGAAATAAACTAGAATCATTCGCATAACCATCACAATAGCTTCCCTCACATCAAACAATAGGACTCAGGACGAACAGGTGAGACAAGAAAGGGCAAGACATGATAACAGCCCTGATGCGAAGATTGGGCGGGGTCACAACGCCTTAACTACGTCACGAGTCACGGACCGGCCGTTTAAGGTAACAAAAAAAATGGCAAGTTTTATTATTTCACTATAAATTGAAATCAATCATTTACGCACTAATATTCAATTCCTTGTCATATTTAGCCATTTTGTTTCGAAAAAAAAATGTTTCCAGCGATTTTCATTTTTTATGTTACTTCCTCATTGCTCACATTAATCATTGAAATCAATCAAGGACTTTTTTTTTAAAGCGAATTTTTAAAAATTTTGAGTGGGAGTTTAATAACGTCAAAGGTTATTCAATGAAATGGATGGTATGGTGAAGAGGGGAGTAAGAAGCATTTTCAGGGGGACAAATGTTCTTGTTATTTGTAAGCAAAAAATGTTAATAGTTCCCTCAGATGCTTCACAAGTGACCATTGACGTCATTTCCCCTCGCACCATCAATCCCTTCTTGAAGAACTTTGAAATTTATTTTAAAATCACCAAATGCACCAATCGGGCTGCAACCACCGTGTTGATATCCTTCTGTACATGTGCCAATTCACCGGTTTACTTTTCTCCCAAATGTGGCATTCATGCAAGTTCCCCTTGGAATTTTCGTCTCCTGGGAGGCTCTGGGATAGTACTGTGGTATTCTAGTCCCACAAACTGAACTCTTCCGTCGTCGAGGCGAATGGTTTCTCAGAGATAAACAGCCGCAAAATTAGTTTTTCAGCAATAGAACAACCGCGATTGGGTTTTCTGTGAGCCAGAACGGAGACAATGGCGGTTTAGCGAGAAAAATCCGCGAAATGGTTTTTAGAGTACGAAATCAGTGAACATATTTTTTTTTTGTAGTGAGTCAGACCTGGAAAATCATAATTAGGTACAATACAAAATTTATTTTAGCGGACGATATTCGTTAAAAGAGAGGGTCCACTGTTATCCCGTGCCCGGGGTCCCAACTGTAATAAAGACGGCCCTGATAATCCTTTACACTTTTTCCCTTTTTTTATATTCCTCAGAAAAAACGAAAAGAGGACGCGGGAAGGATTTCCACTTTAAGTAAAGAGTTAGTTTAGTTACCCCCACGAATTTTCACCACTTGGGCCAGTACTGCAGGAGCAGTATGAACGGGTGTTATAATTTGAGCACCAGCGCCCAGTATTGTTTCGTTTTATACCCCTTCACCCTTGGTATACTTGGGCCACAGATGTGTTTGTATTGATGCGAAAATGTAATAAAGACGACTTGATTTGAAATGTGATTGTTTCGTGCCCGTGGCCCGCGAACAAATGAGACATTGAAATAATTTTTGAATACGTTGAAGGCAAATCAAATATGTATGTATTCCACTATTGGTCGTACACTCGATGTTCAATGAGCTCGCCAATCTTCAAAAGGCAATGTGATAGAAATGACAAAAGAGCTTATTGTTCCGTGAACAAAGCTCAAAAGGAATCTTTTTTTAATATTTTGGGCAGGCAGTGTTCTGAAGAAACGGTTAACAGCCCGCACGGTCTTCAGTGGTTTAGCAGGGAGAAAAGCACAAAGTCATTTAACTAATGACGGCAATCGTTAAAAAGGAAATATTAAGGTTTGTAAAAAGATCCCCGTGCGGGGACCGATGTCTCAAAAAAACCCTCGGAGATAATATAGTGGCTTTGTAGGACGGAGGTTGAAAAGACAGTCGGTCATGACTCATGCGAGCTACGCACTCTTGTTGTGCCGTACGAAAAGGTGAAAGAACAATTTCTAGACGCACCCTCCTCTCACCCTGAATCCGAGATCCTCGTTTTTACATGGCCTTGTGTCACCCACGCCAAGGAATGAAGGTCAAATCTGACTGGCACACACGGTGTGGCTCTTTCGCCTCTTTAATCTACAAAAACCAACAATCACATCATTTCCAGAGAAGAGTAAAAATTACTATGATGTAATCTACGTAACTTAATCCTTTCCGAGGATACAAACAACCCGTCGTTTATCTCATTATTAACGGGGTAATATTTCCCATTGAAGTACTTTTTGTGAAAGAAAACCTACTGTATTGATCCCTACTTCCAATTATTCGTAGTTAAAACCGTAACGAAAATCAAGTCAAAATAACAAACAGCACCAAATTAAAATCCCCGAAGGTGGCAGGAAATTACCGCAAAGAGTGCCCAGAATAATAAATAATATAGGAATACTGATAGGATTCTAATGATTTCGCATATTTTTTTCCTCTGGGCGTACCTCGATGAAATTAAGATAACTCAACGTTTCTGAACACTCTGGCACGTTGTCGTTTGTCGCATTCAAGTGCATATGTCTGGTTTTTACTGCATTTAAACAAATAATTTTAACTTTCTAGAGAATTTCTCTAAAATAGTAACGTTTTTGCCGCCCTGTTTTTCTGCGAGTTGAATCCGGACCCGATCTGAACTATACAGTTATATTTTTCAGCTGTACATTTCCTTCATTTCATTTGTTTATTTCCTTGTCCGGAAAGGAAACCACCCATTTTCTTGATCTGGCCATAATGAAAAAGAGCTCTTATTTAAATAAATAATGATTGATGCTTGATGGGGTCTCATGTCAGTCATGTTCACTTGAGGTTGGTGACTTGGTTTTCAATAATTCCTCTTTTCCCTGCAAAAAACGTTTACCTACGGCCCCTTTTATACATTTATCAAAAAAATGTTTCACCGAACGAACACGCAGAACTGCACCATTGTCTGCATACCAGTCGTCACCATTTATACGTTGACTCGTTCCACCGTACTCAAAGCGGGCCGGTTTCGCCACAAACTTCACTTGAGCGGCCCGAGGCTTCGGTGTTTTTCCATCTGCCTTCAATACTAGCGGAATTACATTTTTGACGGTTCCAAGCCCGATAGCATTTTTAAAGAAATAGTCAATCCTGCCCCGTAGATTGGATTTTTGTACGAATAACAAAAGTACGGTCAAAAAGTGAGGAGTAAACGCGTCGTCTGATTTTCGGGTTCGGCGTGTCAAAATCATGACACAACATGCACTATTTGTCATGCCTTCCCATGACCCTTGCGTGGGCAAAGCCAGACGGGGGCAGGGGTGGGCAGTTGCCCACGCCCATAGATACCATCGAAAAGTTAATATCCAACGTAGGGTCGCCATATTTTGTTTCGTCGTCGTCATCGTCGTTGTTGTTTCATTTTTGTTCGCAGGCTTGACTCAGCACAAATTTCTCGGATTTCGCTCACTAAAACACCAGTTTCACGGCTTTTTGTGCTGACAAACCAATTTCACGGGCGGCTTAATTGCGCTCTATAACCCGATTCTAACTGGTTTGACCAAAATCCAATTTTGCCGATTTTTGTTGCTGATTTTTGCTTACCTATCTACTTCTGGAGACAATCCCTTAACGAGGCTCAATTCTGTGGCCATTGTTTTGATAAATGGCGACATTTTAAATAAAATGTATCAATTTATCTTATTAAGTAATCAATAAATGATAAATGTTGATGATGATAAATGTTTTTGGGATATATTGTGATAGATATACCAACACTGTAATATCAAGTTTGGAGCTTCGAAAGATCTCTTAACTTTAGGGTACTCGAAAATCGTCGAAATCTTCGTACTTTTTGCAGTTTTTGGCGTATTTCTTCCAAAGTATATGTGTTAAAGGCAAAGTATGAAATCAGGCACTGTATGTAGAGAATCCCTAGGCATTCTATACTTTGCCTAGATCACACAGGCAAAGTATGAAATTAGTTCGATTTCTGAGGCCATTATTTTGATAGAAGGCGACATTTTAAATAAAATTGCATGGGCATTGTATAGGATACCTAATAGTCTGCAGGCAAAGTGATCGCATGGGATAGTGAAAAAGCCGCGTAAGCTTTTTCTGTTGGTCCATACCCCTTTGCAGGCCCGGAGGCCCCTTTCTGTTTTATTCGGGTTTTTTACTTCTTTTTTCATCAGTTTTCTGAGAGAAAAAGTGGAAGTCTAATTTTTAAACAGTCTAATTTACAATCCACAATATTTCCCAGTTTTAGCCTCGGATTTAACCCAAGAACAGCACATTAGCGTCTTATTCTATATTTTAGCCGTAAAACGGCTTTCATACACCGCGATTCAGCGATTTGTACTCAATTTTTGTCTGAAAGATGCAACGGGAAACGGCGAATGAACGCTTTTTTGCTATTTTAGGCACGGATATTAGCGCTTTTTCTACTGCACTTCAGTGAGCCTTCTCAATTCTAGCCACCTACACAAACTGAGGATCAGCACATTTTCTCTATTTTAGCCATGAAGTTGCTTCCGTAAGGCGCGAATTAGTGCATTTCTCAATTTTAGCTTCCAGAATATCCCTTTTGTAGAATGAATCGAATAAGTAGATCTATTTTCCAGGTCGGATGGACTGAAAATCGTTGAAAAGAGCCAAATCGCCGTCCGAAATTTTTCCATCTTTAAGCTTTTAGCCCCCCCCCCCTCCTAGTAAGGGCCTCAGGGCGGTCCGTCCCCTCTAGCTCCTACCTCGGTACGCCACATTCAAAATCATTCTCGTGGATTATTCACAATAGAAAAACATTTTCGCGGGTCTGTATCACTACAACATTTGCGAGTTCTACTCGCTGAAGAACCAATTTGGCTCCCAGTCTAGCTCAAAAAAAAAAAAAAAAAATGGTCTCAGGTTTACCGTCTCAGGGGACTAAAATTTGCAGTTTAGTTCCAAAAGTGTCACTTTCTTGAGGGAAAAGTTTTCAGGTTTTTGACAGAAAATCCGGAATAGAAGGCTACAAACGATAGTTTTGCAGCAAATTTAGTTTTGATCGTTACAGTGGCCGTTTCTGTGTAAATTTATGGCGTTTTCCGTTTCCATAACATTCAGCTCTGGAGCCAAGCATTTCCACCCGCGTCTTCTCCGTTACCATAATAATGGTATAATTCCGAGAAGACGGGTGGAAATGCTCGACTCCAGAGCTGAATTTTACACAAATGGAAAACGCTATCAGTGTCTCGTGATCATGAATTGACGATTTCCGGCTCCGGATCCACACACGGTAAATCTGTTATTAGCTCCATCCGTTTGGATTTTTTAAAGAAAGGAATAGACACGCGGCTCGGAAAGGCTCGTCAGCTACTTTTCCGTGAGCACATATTTGTACAATTTATGACGCATGTTTAATGTCCTTTATGTCTACACATGTGACAATACGCCATTTCCTACTGACGTTTTTTGCATAAAAATCCGATCCCTAGGACGGTCAAGAGAGGGTGACTTTGTACCCCATGACTTGACTACCGTAGTAAGCAGTGCGTAGCTGACTCGCCCTTCTGAACGGCCGCGGTCACAATGTAATTGGAACCGAAACTCTCTTTACTCTTGACTACTAGGCTGTGATTACCCGTCTGAACAGAGCCTACTACTACGTCTGGAAATTTCAGATTTATTTCCCATGTCCTGAAGGAGACTTTTTATTTTCAATTTCTCCGCTCACACACATTGGAATAATATCACACAATAATGATAATAGTAATGATAATAATAATAATAGTATGTAATTAAAAACTGAAAAGAATAGGCATAGAGTGGAAACCCCCCCCCCCCGCCGAACCGGAACCTAAACCGGACCCCCCAGAAATCCTGGCTACGCGCCTGACCTGCAGCGATTAATTTTACCATTTTCACCACAATTTTGTGAGAAGTGTATTAACTGATTACTAATTTTAAATGTTGCTGTAAAGGAACCTCGAGAAAAAAAATCGTGTCTATGAGACATGAAATTATGGCGAACCACGGATCAACATTTTTATAGTTTGTTGTTTTAATAATTGGTTTTGATACGGAGTCAATAAGAACTAATCCTTTTCCTTTTCATCAGATAAATTGACTGTTTATTCGAAAGGTATACTTATAAAGATATGACGAGAGAGGGAAGTTTTGGATCTGAAGCGAGAAAGCAAGTTGACCCGAAAAAAATACAATTTTCCGAGCTCTGAACGATTTTTCATAAAACTTTCCCTCTGTCTTATCCTTCAATAAAAAAACCGGTGTCTTGACTCAAAAATAGACGTTCAGAATTATTTAGGTAGCTAAACAAAAACGTTTTACTTCCAAGTTTGTTGTTTATTTGGCAAGTCAATGAAAGAAAAAATCGTTCAAAAATTGAAAGAAAATAGATCGGTTTCATCGCTGCACTAGTGCTTACGGTGATGTAGAAAATCATCTGACATTTTAGTCAGTTTTAGGGCGAGGCATATTCGTGCAGCTAACCAACAATCCAGTTTTCTTCACGTTGAAATCTGGGAACTTCCCTCTTGAACAAAATCTAAATAAGAAATGCATTTTTTAAAGCTAAAATTTGCTGACAGTGTCTCGAGCAACTGTGTGAGTCTGAACGTGTACCCGTAGTTGGAACTCGCCTAAATCTGCGAAAAACTCCGAGTTTCCATTTCCGAGTGAGGGTGGGGTCACCCTCTCTTTAAAAAACTCACTTTTCTTAGAGCTTTTTGGCCTCAGAGAAAAACATTATGCTCAAAAAATAAATATTTTGTTTCAGATATGGAGAGAAGCCTTCATGAGAGGGATCGAGTAGGCGTTGAAGACTCAGTCCTCCTGGATGACTACAGAAGTGAGAAGGCATTTGTGGAAAACTTAAGAAAACGATTTTACGAAAATATTATCTACGTAAGAACCCTTTTCGTTTTCCTCTCATTCTTCGACAATTCCGATTTTTTAATTTTTTTTAGACTTACATTGGACACGTGCTGGTATCAGTTAACCCGTACAAAAATTTAAATATTTACGGCCCCAGAACTATCGCGGAGTACCAAAAAACACATCTCATTGAAAATCCTCCTCATATGTGTGTACATTTTTCTTGTAAAACATGATCCTTTCAAGATTCCCTTCACCAACATTTTGGTTTGTTTGACAGATTTGCTGTTACAGAAGCAGCTTACAGATCGTTGGTAGAGGAACACGCGGATCAATGCATTTTAATTTCTGGTAAATTTTGGTGTGATAGTTGATTGAGTGGAGTGCGATGAAAGATCAAAGTGAGCGTATTAATGCGCATAAGTAATAAGTGCGCTCCTCTCTATTTTCGAATTAATATCGTCCTCGTTGGAACATTTTTTTATTCTTGTATTCACCCAGAATATTTTTCTGGCATTGCTGACTATGGCATAAAAACAAAATGAACGTGTTTCTGGCGTCCAGGTGAGTCGGGTTCTGGAAAGACGGAAGCGAGCAAAAAAGTGCTCGAGTACGTAGCTGCTGTGTCAATCGGTACGGGACACGTCCAGTCGGTGAAAGACAAGCTCCTTCAGTCGAACCCCATTTTGGAGGCGTTTGGTAACGCAAAAACTGCGCGAAATGACAATTCAAGTCGGTTTGGAAAGTACATGGATATTGAATTCAATGGTTTGGTGAGTGTCACTTCCGAAGTGAGATTGAATGAAGGATTGAAATGAGAGTTTTTTTCATTCTAGGGAGTTCCCGTAGGGGGAAACATTTTAAACTACCTTCTGGAGAAGTCCCGAGTGGTTCATCACAACAAAGGAGAAAGGAATTTTCATATCTTCTACCAGCTACTCGCTGGTGCCGATCACGATCTCCTAGACACGCTCCACCTAAAACGAGACGTTGACGCCTACACATACATCGCCAAGACTGTAAGATGTTTAGTATTGACGATTCATGATAATAACATTTAGGTTCACTCATCAGGATAAGCACGGAGAAAGCCACAGTAGTGACGCAAAGCAAATGCACGAAGTCTGGAACGCAATGGAAGTCTTAGGCTTGAAAGCGCGCGAACAAGGAGAAATAATGGCAATCATTGCAAGCATTCTACACTTGGGCAACGTCATTCTAATGGATAATGAAGGCACAGCGACACTCACGGACTACTATCACGTCAACTGTGCGGCGGAGGTATTAACAGATTGTTTTGGGGGAAGAAAATATGATAGGTACATGGAATTATCAACGTTTTTGGCTCAGCTTCTCGGTTGTACAGCGTCGGAACTAAGTCAAGCTCTTACCCGGAGGACTATATTAGCTCGAGGCGAGTCCGTTACGTCGCCGCTGGACCTCGAAACGTCTATTTACGCGAGAGATGCTCTGGCTAAAGCTATTTATGACCGACTTTTTTCATGGCTAGTTCAACGATTCAATAGCGCTCTCCAGTACACGGGTGACAAACGAACTACGAGATTGATGGGCATTTTGGACATATACGGATTTGAGATATTTGATAGGAACAGGTACGATAAAACTATTTCGGATTGCACCGAAACAATCCAATTTTTTTTTGTCGTTCTATCTAGTTTCGAACAGTTCTGCATCAATTATTGCAACGAAAAGCTACAACAACTTTTTATCGAGTTAACACTTAAATCAGAACAAGAAGAATACTTGTACGAAGGCATTGAGTGGGAATCGGTAGAATATTTAGACAACAACATAATAATCGAATTAATCGAGGAGAAACATAAAGGAATCATATCGTTGCTCGATGAAGAGTGTCTTCGACCGGGAAATCCATCAGACGCAACGTTCCTCGAGAAAATGAGCAACCAGCTGAGCTCCCACAAGCACTTTATTAGCCATAAGAAAGCGGATTTGAAAATGCAAAAAATCATGTCCCGACAAGTAATGACATTCGCTTAAAAAATACGCGAAAATTTCTGAGGAAAAAATTAATTTCTAGGATTTCGCCATTGTACATTATGCTGGAGAAGTTATCTACGATGCGAACGGATTTTTGGATAAAAACAACGATTTACTTTTTAGAGATTTGAGGGAGGTCATGTCAGACACAAGCAATTCAATTACAAAAGTATGTTGATCAGATAACAGGGTAAAGCTTCCACTCGAGAAACCCCGAATTTTGATGTTCTACTTTCAGGCAGTGTTTTCCAAATCAGAGCTGCTAAGCAAGAAACGGCCGGACACAGCTGTAACTCAATTCAAATTGAGTTTGAATCAATTGATGAGGATATTAATTTCAAAAGAACCAAGTTACATCCGATGCATTAAACCCAACGACTTTAAGCAGCCAGGTAATTTTCTTTTAATTCCCCCTTCTCATGTATTATTAGAGGTTCCTAATCATACCTGCCATTTTCCTAGGTTCATTCAGTAAAGAAATAGTCGGCCATCAAGTCAAATATCTCGGACTCATGGAAAACCTAAGGGTGAGAAGAGCGGGATTCGCCTATCGACGTCATTACAACCAGTTCCTCAGACGGTACAAAAGTCTATGCCCAAGCACGTGGCCATACTTCAAAGGTGAGGACAAAGAGGGCGTTCAGCATCTGATGAATCACTTGGGCTACAAGTCAACTGACTACCGAATGGGAAAGTGAGTTCTTTAGAGGAAAAATGATCCTTCTTGTAATAGTGTGACAACTTTCTGGTGACTATCAAGCCATCGTCTATTGAAAAATCAAGATCCCTCTGCTTAAGATGTACATTGACGCGAAGTAACTTGATATAGTATTATTTTACCATCATTATTATTTCGAAAATCATCGTAGTCCGAGTGCCGTTCTAGGGAGTTTCGATACACTCCAGAAATTTTACGCACTACGTTATAATGTTATTCAGATGAACGCGTGCGCAAACCCGTTCCGGACGGTTCTCGTTCAGTTCCAAGGGTGGACTAGAAGAGACAATTTCTGACAATGTTTGCTGCTTAATTTTCAGGACTAAAGTTTTCATTCGCCACGCAAAGACACTTTTCGAAATTGAAGACGCATTCCAAGCGCGAAAGCACGAATTGGCAACCGTAATTCAAAGTCAATGGAGAAGGCACATTCAACAACAGAAATTTATCCGGTTGAAACATGCCGCTATCGTGCTTGAAAAATACGCCAGGCGTAAGTTAGCTATGAAGGAGGCGGAAAGGAGGAGGCGGGCTGTTAGGGTCATCCGAAAGTACGTTCTTATATCCCTCGTCAAGTTTAATTTATACATTTATTTTTTACCTATTCAATAACTTTTAAACAGTTTCATCGAAGGATTCATCACCCGCCACGGCCCAGTTACGGATCTCAACCGTCGCTTCGTCCAGACTACAAAAGCCCAATACCTTCTGAGACTTTCGAAAGCTCTGCCTGACAGCCTACTCTCAGACACTTGGCCAGCGGCTCCTGTTGTCTGTCAACAGGCATCGGAGGAGCTGCGTCCCATGCACAAACGTTGGCTCGCCAGGAAATATCGTCAAAGTCTTACCCCTCAACGAAAGAAACAACTTGATTTGAAAGTTCTAGCCGAAGGACTCTTCAAAGACAAAAAGAAAAACTATGAACAGAGCGTTGTTTATCCATTTGTCGAAGACCGACTCACTGATGTTCATGAATCCGTTAAAAAGTCCTTTTACGCCAGCGAGGCAGCCGCTGGAGACACCATTTTGGTAATTATCCAAATTACCCTCAGAGTTAACCTAAAAATACATTGATTTTATAAACCAGTACGGATGCAACCTTATCAAATTCGACCGTCACGGCTACAAACGAAGAGACCGAACGCTACTATTGTCCGATAAACACTTCTACCTGGTGGAGGACGGTGAAAAACATTACAAACTCAAGCATAAAATCCCTTTGGAGTCCATATTGAAAATCGAGGTGACCTCAGAAAGAGATGGATTTCTCCTCATACGGATACCGCCACAATTGACGAAAGACAAAGTGAGCTTTCATCAAAACAGAATTTAATAGTCGTTTCTGATTTTTGTCTTCTTTTCTGTTTTAGGGCGATATTATTTTAGAAGCACCATATTTAATAGAATTAGTCACCATGCTGGTGCACATCACAAAGAATTCTGACCTGCTAAACATCAACGATATCAATTACGGAAAGTACGTACTTGTAATTATTTTTTGCAAAGATAATGTAGGCATTGGATGAAAAGGAAGAGTGCGTGAAAGAGAGAGAGTGAAAGTGAGAGAGAGAGAGTTAATAGGTTAACTCACCTCTCTGACATAAATGTCAGAAATGTCAATATTTCAGTTAGGAATTTATGAAAATCCAGTGGTGGTGAAACAGGGAAGGTAACGGAGGTGTGTTGCCCCCTTGCCCCTTTGGTATTGGCCGTCGCCCCTTCTGGCTGAGGAGTTTTGCTACCTAAATAGTTATTCTATCAACGTGCAGCCGAGCACAAGCTCTCAAAGCGAGAGAAGAATAGCGGAGAAACTCAAGAACTACAACACAATAATGCATTTATTCACTTAAGACGGGCACATTCTGCCTCAGACGTCAGACTACTACATTTTGCACTCTTCAGGCTTCCAGTTTCAGGGTCCATGCTAGATGAAAGCAAAGGGAACGTGTTTCCCAAGAAATATCCAGATAGGGACGGTAGCTACTTATCTACCTTCACGCCGCGTTGCAGCATTGGCAAGCCAAATGGCACAGGACGCCACACACATGCCACGATCGACCTGATCCAAGAGCGACTTCGCGAGGAGATTTTTGAGCTATCCAGCAGATGAACTTCTCTCGGGACAGGGAACCTTCAATCGCAAGCTCCACTACCATCGATCTCATGAAAGCCCCGACTGCCCCTGCGAACACGAAACCAGGGGACCACACCCTCTTCCAGTGCCACCTCTACAAGGACGTCCGACAGCTGAACCCAGTATAACCAAGGCATCAGCCAGCCGCTTTTTAGCATTCGTCAATGCGTGGTGTCACTGCCGAGGAACAGGCTCAACAATGGCACGTCGAACTATCGTGCTGCTATTTTGTCACAGCAGGAGTCAGATACCCCAAACCCCTAGATGGCTGTGAAGCCCTTCATCACCGTTTTCACCGCTGCACTCGTCTTCTCTCGTCATCTTGTTACCTCCAGTGTCCCCATCATTACCGACAGGCTCAAATCTTAAACGACAGGGTTGCCATAGACAGTCTTTTTCGTTCTACATTTTTTGAGTTGTACTAGGAATTTGACCCGTCAAAATCTACTCCTGCCAAACCATGAGAAACGACGGTGATAATTTGACCTTGAAACCGGACATTCCAAGCTCATTTGAACTGAAAATTCGTTTATTTCATGCCCATTTGCCCACGACAGCGTGGATATTTCTAGGGCCAACCCCCCCCCCCCAGGGAACGCGTTTTGTCCCGGATTCAGATCGAAATTTCTTAAATTTTCTCAAGTCGGATCGTAATAATTTCTCGGAAACAGACCAAATAATTTTATTCGAAGGTTCAGTTGACCATTGTCGAGGCCAAAATGCGCGCCTCCAGTCAATTCGACGGTTCGTGATGAAATAATTAGCGTAATACCTACTTTTATTGATTTCTGCTAAAAAGTGAAATTTCCGTGAGATTCGTGGAATTCAGTTTTGAAAAAGCCAAATATCTACGTGAAATCAGGACTTGACAGACCCGAAGCCTGAATGATCGGTAATCTGTGAAATCTGGTTTCGAAGACTCCTATTTCACGAAATTTGAATATCAAAATTTGGGGCGAAGCATTCAATCACGAAGTTCACGGTTTGAATGATAAGCCACATTAATGAATGTGTCAATTTTGTTTCTGAAAGAGCCAAAATCGTTAAATCTAAATCGTTATGAAAGAGCCAACTTGCGAATTTCGTATTCCGGAGAGCCAAACCCGTTTGTTGAAGGAGATTAACTCGTCAAATTTTGATTTTGTATGAGCAAAAATCTGATTTTAGGTTTTTTCGTATTTGAAACGTCCCCCTCGATATTGGCAGTTACGGTAGCCAAATAAACGAAATTGGGTTATGAAAGAGCCAAACTCGCGAAATTTGGATTTGATAGAGTCATACCGCGGAATTTGTTTATCATACAACCAAAGTCCGTGAAATAGGGGTTTTTGAAAGAGTTAGACCCACAAAATTTGGTATCATTGATGGAGCCCAGACCCGCAAAATTTTAATTTGGTTTTTCGGAGGACCAACCCCTACAAAGGTTTTTTGAACGAGTCTACCCTACGAAATTCGGGTTTTAATGACTGAATCCTTCGAAATTGATTTTTGTGAAAGCGAAACATCCGAAATTTCTTCATTGAATGATCGGATCCTACAGGGTACGTAAGGGAGAATTGGCTTTTTCTAGCCAAATTTGTGAATTTTACATTCTGGCTATTTTCACCATAATCGCAAATGTTTTAGCCTACACCAATTGTAGGCAAAATTTCTGTTCGTTTTTTGAAGTTGCCCCAAGCCGGAAGCAGTTTGTGAGTCCGAAATTTTGACGGTCAAATTCCGGTAATAATCGTTCCAGACAAGTGGCCTGTCAATTGCAAATTTTGAATGAGGTTAATTGACCAGAACCCAACATTACTACTAAGTGACTCTCTTGTCACCCCTAATTAAAAGTGTTTAATTTCTTTGACTTTTCTTTCAATGTTGCTCGAATTTGACCGGGGAATTTCACGGAACTGGCCAGGGAAAACCGGGAAAAGTCAGTGAATTCCGTGCGAGCCATTCTGTGGCAACCCTGAACGAAACTCACAGTCTCCCGGCCTCGGTCATAGAGTACATCCCCTGGTATCTCTCCCCGCCTGGCCATTATCCCTGTAAAACCCCCGCGGTCCACACTGGTAAGGTGTCAGCGTTCACCGGCTGGTACGGCTGACGGATAGCGGGGCGAGGATAACCAGGACGTGAACGAGTCGGGTCACAATGTTGGTCAAAATTTCAATAAAAGTTTTGATCAATAAATCACATTCGGACAGAAAAATAACATGCATTTTTGGTCGAATAGTTTATTTTGGAGCAAAATGGAGCACGCTGTAAACTAAATTCGATGAGAAAATTCCATTGGTTGAGTAAAAAAAGGATGCCTGAGCAAATTTGCAAGTGTTTGCAATGCTCAATTGATAAATACAACCGGCCCCGGTCAAAACTCACCTAAAGAAGCCGTCAGCGCTACTTGCAGAAGCTCAAAAATGAGCGTTTCGCGTTGTCACTGGTTTCATAGGCGGATCTAGGGGGGGGGGGGGTAACAGCAGAATTACCCCCCCCCCCTGGAGCTTGGAAAATCTTTCAAAACTTGGGGGAAGGGGAGTGGTGGGTAGGTGGTGGGGGTGTACTGGGGGAGGGGAGGGGTTTCGATTACCCCCCCCTGAGAGAGGTCCCAGATCCGCCCTTGACTGGTTTCGTCCCCGACTTCAGAGCATCCCGACTGCGCCCAGGCACTGTCTTGGACTCCAGGGGACCTATTCTGAGTTGTCGGGATAAAATCCCGCAAGCGGGATCCAAGAACGCTGAATAAGAAATAACATTATCCCGTCATAGCAACCGCACTTGCGGCATTTCTTCCCGACAACTCAGAATAGGCCCCCAGGTCTGCCTATTGCGTGTCCTCCGTGCGCGGAAATTCTTTGGGCCTCTGATCACAGTGAAAACCCCTCCCACGGCTCGCGTAATGTAAAATTCGACTCGGTTTTCAGATTCTCTTTGCCTAGAAATCCTCCTGGATACCTACACGATTTCGTTCAATTAAGTTTATGAAACCATTTCCGCCAAAATTGTGAAGCGCGCAGCCTTATCAAATAATAATTGACAAATTTTTCCCATCGTGTTTCGATTTGAGCTGGACGTGGGGTCCCCTCGGAAAATTATTAATTGACCACCGCAGCCGGATTGCACCATAACGCCACCTGTTGGTCACCTAACGCCCCTTAAATTGGCCAAAAATGAGCGTTTTACATTATCATCGATTTAGTCGATTTTTTTTTTGAACAATGAGCGGCCTATCAGGGGGCTACCTGAATCGAGGATCTTCGAGATGATGGGGGGGGGGGTCTTTATCTTTGCCCCCCCCCCTCCTGGGTCAAATACACTCACCGCCGCTTTGAAAACCTTGGGAAACAAGTCAGAATGTCACCTCTGCCCTCCGCCCATTTCTTTCCTGACGGAAACAAATCCTCCTTCCCAAATCAAATTCCTTTATCCCAGGACTAAAACCCCTCAACCTCGCAAACAAGGAAATAGTAGGTAGTCAATTAAGAAAAAAACAATTCCAGGTTTAATTGTATTTTCAGTGCATGGTAGGTTGACTAATTCAAATTTTTATAATCGGAAAATGATGATGAAGACCAAAATCGAAATCAGGAGGAGTTGTCGAATTCAATTTGTGTCCCGTTCCGAGAAGTTTTAAAACTACGAAATTCGTTTTTGCTACCCGCAAAAGGTCGTTTACTTCCTGATCAGGGCCTGGAACGCTTTCGAGGAGCGTGCGGGCCTGATGGAACAATTTGCAGCCGTTAATGTAATGTTCCTTACTGTCGAGTTGATACAGTCCGTTGGTCATATCTTCGAACTCTTTGTACTGAACTGGAGGAGGGGTGAGGAGAACGCTGATGAACGGCGCGAATCGGTGCTCGTACCGAACGCGCTCGCAGTCGAATTCTGGATGAGGAAGTGGGAGTTTTCGGTCTTTTCTGAATCCAATCATGGCTTTGAAATAACCTCCGCACATGCTCTGAAGTGCTTGATTAATGGTGATTTCACGGGCGTAGGGTCGAACGCGCTTTTTGGTTTTGGACTTGTTGCGACGCTTACTGGATTTGCCGGTTTCGGCGAGGTTCTCCTGTTCGGCGAGGAAGCCGTCGGCTCGGCTGAGAGAGGAAATGAGCCAACTGTAGAGAAATTCGTAGAGATACCAGAATATGTAGTGGTACTCGTGAGTTGAATAGAGTTCAAGTTCAAAACCTGACAGGAGGAACATAATCATGATGCGGAGAGTATGGTAGAGGACCCAAGTGCCGAAACAAGCTAGGTGGGGACGAGGGTTTTCGCATTTTTTCGAGAGGTTGTGAAGGAGAGTGTCTATACGTTCGGCTTCGTCCTGAAGATTGGCAAACTCTTCGAGAAGATGAGCTAGTTTTTCGCGCTGTCTAGCGCGATTTAACCCACAGAGTTGAATGAGGTTGCTGAAGGGACGAACGCAGTGCGTGAAAAAACAGTCGAGACACTCTTTTGTCTGCGGGTTGTTGGTGAGCTGGGACCGAGGCATAAGAACCGGCGGTGATATGAAAGTTCGGGCAGCGTCTCGGAGAGCGTCGATACAGTAGATGGTGTCACCAGCGCGGCTGCAGTTTGGCAAATACAGAATTTGCATGATGGAACGAGACACGATGCACGGTTTGGTACAACTGACTTCAAGCATGAGTTCGAGAGCGGCGTGAAAGGATGTGTACGAGCAGACTTTTGATACTTGTCGGATTCGCCCAAAAAGTTCGTCGAGCTTATTATATGCTTCGGTGGGTGCCTTGATGTGTGTGTATCGAGGAAAAGTCGGAGGGAGAAGTCGCTGATTCACTAAAGGGTCAAAGCCGATCATGACGGGTCCGTGGATCTCAGAAGTGTAGTAAGGAGGACAAGAACGGGAACTAGAGGTTATGAGAAATGGAATGAGGTCGGAACAATTTGACAGGAGCTTTGTATAGTCGGAGACCAAAGTTGGATTAATGTCTTTTTTACCAAGACCGCGAAAAGCCTGGAGAACGAGTCGAATAAAGCGAATGCGTAAAATAACGGCCGAGAGGTCATCCTGGTCGGTAGGTACTGCAGAATCGTTTTGCACGGCTCTTTTTCTCCTGTTCAACTCATCCTCAACATCCTTCAACATACTGATGGCTTTGACTTCCGAAATGTCAGGATTTAGCCGGTAGCCGTACACAACGGGTTGAAAATCCTCTTCCTCTACGACAAATCCCCGACTGACAAAATCCTTGATAAGGTCAATAAGCTTATAAATAGCAATGCAGAAAGCCTTGAGAGGCTTGTCCTGAATCAAGTGCGGGTTGTGAAGATACAAGTTAGTGAAAACTGTCTGTGCTAAAGAGTGGCCATCGAGCCAAGTAATCAGACACGACCAGGTTGTATCCATGATCCCGATAAGTTCCTCATAAGGAATACTCTCCAATTTGAGAACACCTTCCTCTATGGCTTGGCTAAAGGTCAGAGGAGCTTTTCTTCCACGATTACACAACATACCCGCGTCCATTTTAGGGTCCATCATTTCAATAGCCGACATTGCTTCGAAAAGTCCAAATAAATCGTCGTGAAGTAGTTCACCCAGTTTGAGCTCCTGAATCGCCTCGAAAAACTCATTGGTGATGGGCGCCCAAGAAAAACAAACGTCGGGAACAAGGGCGGGTCCTGACGACCCTGAAGATGAGCTTGACGGTGGTACGGGGCTGTGAGGCGGTCGAGGAGCCTTATGAGTTTCATTTCTATGGTTTAATGACATAATGCACTTTCAATCACTTTTCTAACAACAAGAACGATCGTGTATCAAAACTGAGCCCCCCCGTCCCATTCTTCCACTAAAGTAACCTGGGCTGAAGGTTGGTTTCATGGTTTTCAAGATAACAAATAATCGAATGTTATCTCTTTTTTCCAGAATTTCGCACAGTTTAGTGGATGGTAAACAACGCGAGATTGATTTGACTCTTGGAGCCAACGGACCTGGGATTTCTAAAGGAAAAAGCGGGCAGTTGATAATTGTCGGATAAAATTAAGAACTTCGCTCGATTAGGGATCTAGTCGAAAACAAGAGTTGTGCCATTTCTTCTTTAATTCGAGCCGCACAACATTTTTATATATGTAATAACGGTGGTGATTTTGTGCTTGTAACTAATAATTTAAAAAAATAAAGTTACTCTAAAACATTATTTACCCCGATTCAATCCGACTTTGGAGGCGGCATACGATTGGCCTCCGCTGTCAATGCTTTCTTTGTTGACAAATGCACCTTGGAGCCGTCTGTGGAACGAGCCCTCATTTGCTCTTCGAGGCACTTATTTACGTTCTTGGTAATAATTTTTTTCAATTTGGCAACCTCTTGATGCTTTTCTTTCTTGGGGGCAATTGGTTTATCTATGGAATTGAAATCCTCAGGGTCAAGCACTCATCAGCCTAGGCAACGTTACAATTCAGATTTTACTTACGTTTATTAGACGTTTTCGCCGGCTTACTCTTATTTTTCTTGCTCACTTCACCCTGTAGTTTGGGTTTTTTCGATTTTAGACTTCGTTGAGGCATTTTTAAAAGCAGGAGGAGCACAATACACAACCAACACAACTCACAGCATCAAGTCACGTGACGGGAACCAAAGAAACACCTCCTCAAACTTCGGAACATCAGGGTTGGGTTATTAACCACTAGGTAGCAGCAGTACGCAGGAAAATTACAAGAAACCCCGGCCACCGCCATGACACATTTACCAGGGGGGAATAAAAAACATCACAAGAGGAAAATCTCATCAAGAAAAACCTTTTTTTTTATTGTTTTATAATGCTTTTTCTGGGGACGAAATATTTATATTTGTTTGAGGCCCTTCAATTTTGGAAGGAGAGAAGAGTCAAATGTCCGAGACACGAAATCTTACAATTTTGTCCCAATAACTATCACTATCCAAGGAATTTAGCACCAAATACTATTTAAACTTGTGTTCCAAATTTCAAATGATTTTTTTGAGTTGAAACATTTCAACTAAAAAAAAAATCATTAAATTACATCTTACAGTCAAAGGGTAGTTGGACGTGGAAAAAAAATGGAAACCGAGGGTTTACATTTGATTTTTATGTTTTTTGGGGTGCCGAGTCTGAAGTTATCCAACAAAATTTCGTCTTGCTTTTTGAGGTATAAGCGAAAAATGGCAAAATTTTAGTATTTCTTTCACATTTTCATTCATAAATGAGGAAGTTTCATGGGTCAGAACTTATTCATAAATTTATTTTTTAATGTTTATTTACGCTAATATAGAGCATAAATCGTGATCCGTTCGTAAAATAATCCAAAGCCCGCAAACTGACAGTTTGAACCGTTCAGTTAAAACTGCACGTGAGTGGGCATTTCGTCTCAGTTAAGGTGAACTGCACAGTTAAACTGTACAGTTCTCAGTTGAACTGTACAGTTCTCAGTTGAACTGTCAGTTCCGACTTCACAGTTTAAACTGTCAGTTTGGACTGTTCAGTTCAGTCCCCCACACACGTGCAGTTCAATTCTTCAGTTAACATACCTAATGGATTCGAACGAGCAGGACCGTATTGCCGTTCTCGGTTTAATTTGTGCAGTTATTCATCAGGAAAGTAACCAACCTAAAAGACGCAGGCAGTGGTGCAAGGAATGGTTGAAACGGTGGAAACAATCTTCGGATATTAGCAATTGAACTGAGAACTGTACAGTCCAACTGTGCAGTTCACCAGACGAAATGCCCTCTCACATGCAGTTTAGACTGTCAGTTTGAACTGACAGTTCAAACTGCACGTGAGTGGCGGGCTCAACAGTTAATAAATACGCGATTTTTGAAGTTTTAGGTCATTTCAAACACGCCAGCTAGCATGTTTGCGTCATAGGCGCTTTCCGAAAAAAAGTCACCTGTAATGTAGCTGTCGAAGAGCGGTTTGTTGTGTTTCTTTGCCTTATTTTCTACTAGAGCTCTCCAATAATAAAATAGTGGAGGATAAACAGATGAGCTATTTAGAGGCATGAAAAGGACAGAGAATACAACCAGGGCCCTATTGCACAATGTTTTATTAGCTAATAATATAGCTAATATTAGCTAATATTAGCTAATATTAGCTAATAAAACAGCTGTGATATTTGCTAATAAAACATTGTGCAATAGAGCCCAGGGGTGGGCAAAATACTTTGAAAATGTATTTTAAATACAAAGCCCAAAATACTTTCAAAAATGTTTTATATACTGAAATACAAATACTTTTTGAATTGTATTTTGAGCAAAATACAAATACAATTTAAAACACTTTTCAAAAATTCGATTTCGATGGCAAATAGTGCGAAAAACACGAAAAATGAATAATTCAGAGATATTAGGACCTTCAATATACAAGTTGACAAAATGTAGCTGCGCGAAATGGCCCTGCTGCCGATGCGCAAAAAAAAAGTAGACAAGTCATCACCAAGATTTAGTACCGAACCGGCGAGCACTGGTGGCTCGTGAGCTGAAAAGGAGGTGAGGCCGACTGTAAAAGGGATGTCGGGGGGAGGGATAGCTCTGGGCCAGTTAGCTGAATTACATTACAGCTGAATAATCAATATTTTCCCAATAATTACCACGCTAACGAGGAATTTTATGCGTTTCGGCTCTCCCTCCTTCCCCCGAACTGCTCCTCCCCCTACACTTTTTCGAAAAATAAAAACATTTACCAAAGGATACTATTACTTCATAGTTTCGTTTAAAATACGGTGTCGCTAGTTTTACTAGGTGAATGATGGTGAATTTTTAAATTTGTTCACCCTTATTTTCACCCACTTCCTTCGACCTGGAAAGGGTGGTTAACGAACTTAGGCTAGGCTCTGTATGATCCATTTTTGTGCCAAGTTTCCATCCGCTAGCATCATTTTTGCGGCAGTTGTGCTAACAAGGAATTCGGAACTTCCACCTCCCACCATGACTACCCTTCCCACTCCACTTAATCCAAAGCCGCAAACTGCACGTGAGTGGCATTTCGTCTCAGTTAGGTGAACTGCACAGTTAAACTGTACAGTTCTCAGTTGTACTGTCAGTTCAAACTTCACAGTTTAAACTGTCAGTTTGGACTGTTCAGTTCAGTCCCCCACACACGTGCTGTTCAATTCTTCAGTTAACATAATGGATTCGAACGAGCAGGACCGTATTGCCGTTCTCGGTTTAATTTGTGCAGTTATTCATCAGGAAAGTAACCAACCTAAAAGACGCAGGCAGTGGTGCAAGGAATGGTTGAAACGGCGGAAACAATCTTCGGATATTAGCAATTGACCAGACGAAATGCCCACTCACATGCAGTTTAGACTGTCAGTTTGAACTGACAGTTCAAACTGCACGTGAGTGGCGGGCTCAACAGTTAATAAATACGCGATTTTTGAAGTTTTAGGTCATTTCAAACACGCCAGCTAGCATGTTTGCGTCATAGGCGCTTTCCGAAAAAAAGTCATCTGTAATGTAGCTGTCGAAGAGCGGTTTGTTGTGTTTCTTTGCCTTATTTTCTACTAGAGCTCTCCAATAATAAAATAGTGGAGGATAAACAGATGAGGTATTTAGAGGCATGAAAAGGACAGAGAATACAACCAGGGCCCTATTGCACAATGTTTTATTAGCTAATAATATAGTTAGTATTAGCTAATAATATAGTTAGTATTAGCTAATAAAACAGCTGTGATATTTGCTAATAAAACATTGTGCAATAGGGCCAAGGGGTGGGCAAAATACTTTGAAAATGTATTTTAAATACAAAGCCCAAAATACTTTCAAAAATGTATTTTATATAATGAAATACAAATACTTTTTGAATTGTATTTTGAGCAAAATACAAATACAAATACAATTTAAAATACTTTTCAAAAATTCGATTTCGATGGCAAATAGTGCGAAAAACACGAAAAATGAATAATTCAGAGATATTAGGACCTTCAATATACAAGTTGACAAAATGTAGCTGCGCGAAATGGCCCTGCTGCCGATGCGCAAAAAAAAAGTAGACAAGTCATCACCAAGATTTAGTACCGAACCGGCGAGCACTGGTGGCTCGTGAGCTGAAAAGGAGGTGAGGCCGACTGTAAAAGGGATGTCGGGGGGAGGGATAGCTCTGGGCCAGTTAGCTGAATTACATTACAGCTGAATAATCAATATTTTCCCAATAATTTCCACGCTAACGAGGAATTTTATGCGTTTCGGCTCTCCCTCCTTCCCCCGAACTGCTCCTCCCCCTACACTTTTTCGAAAAATAAAAACATTTACCAAAGGATACTATTACTTCATAGTTTCGTTTAAAATACGGTGTCTCTAGTTTTACTAGGTGAATGATGGTGAATTTTTAAATTTGTTCACCCTTATTTTCACCCACTTCCTTCGACCTGGAAAGGGTGGTTAACGAACTTAGGCTAGGCTCTGTATGATCCATTTTTGTGCCAAGTTTCCATCCGCTAGCATCATTTTTGCGGCAGTTGTGCTAACAAGGAATTCGGAACTTCCACCTCCCACCATGACTACCCTTCCCACTCCACTTTTTCGAAAAATGAAAACGTCAATCGAAGGCTGTTATTACACCGGGGTTTTGTGCCAAATATGATGTCACTAGGTTATACTGGTGAATGGTGGCGAAGAAGTGAAACTAAAACATTTCTCTCCGGCAGCTGGCGGTCGGAAAGAGTGCATTTCATTTTGTATATGGATACCCTAAGCCGTCCCAGAAGTAGTAATGTTGAGACCATGATTTGTTTCGTTAATGTTTGACCCTCCATCGTACTGTTAGCTGCCGGGTTTGTTTAAGCTGAACTTAATGGGAACCAAAGGCTACTTCAAAATGAAATCATCGTAATATAATGCTTCTGGAATCAACTGGTGATTTCTAGTGATTTTTTTACCAGTTCAACCCATATTACCCCCCCCCCCCCCCCCAACGAAGTAACCGATTTGGCCCAATGCAATACCAAACGAGGTCGTATGACTACTGATTTTTGTGCCAAAGCGCGTTCCGCTAAATTAATTTTTTCGAGAGTTGTCGTGCTAACAAGACCACACACTTACTTCCACTCCGCGGGCACCACCCCCTCCACCCTGACTTTTTCAAAAAATTAAAATGGGAATCAAAGGCTAGTCTAGCATGGAGTATACGTACCGCATATGATGCTTCTAGAATCAACTGGTGATTTTTAGTGATTTTTTGACCATTTCAAGCCCAACTTTCCCCCCTCTAACACGATCGATTGGGCCCAAATGCAATACCGACCGGGGTCTTATGACTACTGATTTTTGTGCCAAAGCGCGTTCAGCTAAATTAATTTCTTCGAGAGTTGTCGTGCTAACAAGGCCTCACACTTACTTCCAGCCCGGGGACATCACCCCCTCCCACTCGACTTTTTCAAACAATTAAAATTGCAATCAAAGGCTACTTTAACATGGAGTATACGTACTGAATATGATGCTTCTAGAATCAACTGGTGACTTGTAGTGATTTTTTGACCATTTCAACCCCTATTCCCCCCCCCTCCACGTCAACCGATTTTGCCCAAATGCAATACCGACCGGGGTCTTATGACTACTGATTTTCGTGCCAAAGCGCGTTCCGCTAAACTGATTTCTTCGAGAGTTATCGCGATAACAAGAAAACGGCCATAATATTATAAATATATAAATCAATAAATATATATATAAATCCTGGAGACCACTGAATTCGTGTTCTAGAGGTTCCGAAACGTAAAAAAAAACATGACATAACCCATGTTTGCCACCATCACGACGAGACCAATAGTGCATTTTTAGTATGAAATACACTAAAAACGTTGAAATTAAAATAATTTGTATTTGTATTTTCGTTGAGTGTGAAATACAAAATACTTTTGAAAATGTATTTCAAATACAAAGCCCAAAATACTTTCAAAAATGTATTTTAAATACAGAAATACGAATACTTTTCCAAAAGTATTTAAATACAATTACAAAATACGTATTTTGTATTTAAAATACAAAGTATTTTAAATACTCAAGTATTTTGCCCACCCCTGAATACAACGACGATTAAGTTGCGGAAAATGTTCGTTTTGGCGGGATTTCAAATATGCCAACTTTTGTTAAGAAATAAAAAATATTTCTGAAGGGTTTAACATTTTTATTTATTTATTTACGAGGAAGGATTGATGTGCCTAATCGAAAACAAATATTTTTGGAAAATGTGAAACTTCCTCATTCTTCGGGTAGGTATGTTTATGTAGGAGCGGTGAGCTGCGAGAAGAGCCGAGCGGAGAAAATTTTCATATTTGTTTTCAATGGAAATGTTTCTTTCAAAGCTGCGTGGGCGAAGAGGAGAGTGGTGAAATTTCTGGGCTCACTTTCAGCCTATCAGCCTAGAGGGGCTCTCCTCTCAGCTATACATATAGGACCGGTGACAAAAGAAAATAGCTGAGAGGAGAGCCCCTCTAGGCTGATAGGCTGAAAGTGAGCCCAGAAATTTCACCACTCTCCTCTTCGCCCACGCAGCTTTGAAAGAAACATTTCCATTGAAAACAAATATGAAAATTTTCTCCACAAAAATTCTTAGACAAAAATTTTGGGGTAAAACTACGTTAAAAGTGATGTGAAATGGTAACTTCGGAAGTGTCCTACTTCGATCCGTTCCAGAGTTATGATTTTTTTGGTGTTTAAAGAAGTAACCAATGCTTGCTTCAAAAAATCCGCAATTTCTCGGCTTATATCGCACCAAATCCAAAAAGTGATGCCATTTTCAGAAACTACGGAACATTTCCTTTATGATAGAGGCCATTTTATTGCTTGAAATAATCGTCAACACCCAGAAATCTGGCATTTTTTCCATAAATTTACGTGTCCCCTAAAATTTGTCCGTTTTACGAAAAGTCGCTGTACCCAAACAGCTTTCTCAACAGATTTCATGTAACCACTGACGTTTCTCACAAAAACGTCACGAGAATGCACATAAACTGTGTTTTTACGAAACATGGGCCATTGTCTACAGTATTCGTGAAGGGTGCAGGGAGATCGGCAGTAAGTGAAAACAGGATATCTTACCATGGAGAAGGCAAGAGGCATTCGATTTGACCCCTTCCCCCATCAGTGATTCATTAAATTGTCGCCATTCAGGGGGGGGGGGGTATAATTGAATGCCTTTGCCTACGATATCTTCTCCTTCCTAAAATATTCTGTCCTCCCTTTCTAAAACAGTATTTTGACAGAAAAATATAGGCAATTGCCTATGTGCCAGGTGCCAACAATATTCGTGAAGGGTGCTCAGAGATCGGCAGAAATGGAGGGGGGGGGTCAAATTGAATGTCTCTTGCCTGCGATATCTTCTCCATGGTAAGATATCCTGTTCTCACTTACTGCCGATCTTCCTGCACCCTTCACGAATACCGTAGACAATGGCCCATGTTTCGTAAAAACACGGTTTTTGTGCATTCTCGTGACGTTTTTGTGAGAAACGTCATTGGTAACATGAAATGTGAACACGCCAAAAGGAAGCTTAGAAGACGGGGAAGTTTTTGTGATACACCGAAAATCTGTTGAGAAAGCTGTTTGGGTACAGCGACTTTTCGTAAAACGGACAAATTTTAGAGGACACGTAAATTTATGGAAAAAATGCCAGATTTCTGGGTGTTGACGATTATTAAAATGGCTTCTATCCTAAAGGAAATGTTCCGTAGTTTCGGAAAATGGCATCACTTTTTGGATTTGGTGCGATAAGAGCCGAGAAATTGCGGATTTTTTGAAGCAAGTATTCAATACGTTTTAAAACACATAAAAATTCTTAACTCCGGAACGGATCACGGACACTGCCGATGGTACTATTTTACTCCACTTTTAACGTAGTTTTACCCAAAACATTTTGTCACACTTATACGGATCCACCCTGTATAAGAAGGTCTGATCATGTCAGATGAGGTGCGGGGGGATACTTTGGGCAGATGACTTCAACTTATGTTTAACACCTCTGCTCCACTATACTTCATAACTCTAAAGCCGGCTTCACATGTGATCTGAAAAAAGCTCGGCTTTGAGCTGTATCCAATGAAATATAATTAATTCAAACGCGGGTTGCTCTTTGATTGGCTACAGCTCAAAGCTTAAGCTGTCACAGCTCGCATGTGAAGGCGGCTTAACAAATATAATATACGTCGGGGAAGTTTCGACTCATAATAAACCTTATCACCTTGTCACCAACCCCTAGGACAGTTTGACATTATTGATACAAATCCCACGTTTTAATGCAGTTCAGTGTTTTTCACATATTTTTTAAGTTTCTCTACGTAATAATTAGTGTCGGGAAGACCTCATTCGCAATCGACAGGGGCTACTTGATTTTTTGAATCCGTCCGGCTTCAGATGAACATTATTTTCCTCACCTCTCTCTAGAATTCTAGATAACCAAAATGTCTTTTCACTCCGGCGCAGCTCACGGTAAAAACACTTCGTGTAGTCAAATTGAATCGTTTATTTATGAGTTGATTGTAATAAATTATGCTTTTGAAGTCATAACAGACGTGTTCGACACATTTACACCCTCCAGAGACCACCGTCAAAAGCACACGAATGTCGGGTTTGGTTTCTTCCGGGATTAGTCGAAATTGATGACTTTCGGGTGACAAGCAAACTCGAGGCACAGGGTACGGTGTACAGCACTTGTGAAACTGTGAGTATCACCATCACCCATGAAAACTTATTTTCTGGCCGTTGAGCTCACTACACTGTGTGTGTTTTTTTAAAGTTTTTGGTGGGATTCAGTGTTCGGTGTACCAGAAACGACTGCCCTTTCTTCTTTGACATATTCGTATTCAATTCAGCCGCTACAGTTTTTCTGCGATGACTGCAATGTGCAATCTACAACGATCATCGTAGATCAATATCACCATGGTTTTTTTTTTTTAAAGCTGGCTTCTCCTTCTTTGTGAGCCTTTACTTCGCTGGGCATCAAGTTCGCGAGCCATTTTTCTAATCTCCGAAAAAATAAATAAATAAAAAGGCGAGGGACTATTCACTTTAACCAACACAAAAAATATCTAAACGAAACGGCAGAAGTTGGAGACTAGACTCCTTACTTCTTCTAAACATTGAAAGGGGGTGAGGTGGGTTCTAACCTTCTTATTTGTTATGAGTCGAATTACCTTTGAAAAATCGAACCTCGCTTCCCCATCGTATTGCTTGAACGTGTTGCTCGCTATCTTGGCATGCATCAATTTAATTCATAAAAGTCATTTCCAACGGAAATTACGAGGATACGAGTGCGGAACGCACCACATATTTTCTTACATACTCTTCTCTTCTACTACATACTAGACTAGAATGAGAGAATGCGCGGTACGTAGCCGAATGACATAGTGACGTCGCTTTTGATAGAGCTATGAAAACAGGAGTAGGGGTTACGGTAGCCCAAGGAGGATAAAAAGATACATAGGTAGCCTAAAAAGTGAGAATGATGGGCATGCTCTGACTGTTTTTTCACTCATCGCTGACACTTGTGACATTCATTTTCGCTTGTCGCCCCAAGGGTTAACCTGTAGAGCACGTTATGAACTGATTAGGTGGGCGTTCTCGAATCTATAGTCGCAGCTTAAACCACGCGTTTCATCGTAATGATGGCACGACAAATGAATTAGTCGTCCGTATCTTAGCCGCTAGCAGCTACTGCTCAATCCTCAGTCCCTCCAGGTATCTGTCTCTCTCCAACGACAATGCATCGTCGTCCTTTAATCAACTTACTTTAAAAAAATTAGAATCCTTCACAGAAAATCAAGTACATGCAAGTAAATAATGGCGTACCTAGAAATCCTTCCTGAGGGGGCGGGGGAGGATTCCTGTAGTCCGCAGCCTACTAAGGACGGTCGGGGAACGAATTTTGAAATGAATGCCCTTCGTATTGCTGGGATTTCACAAAAATGTGGCTAAAAACGGCCTCCCGGAGGGGGCGATCCCCCTATCACCCCCCCTCTGGGTCCGCCACTGTCTGTGGTATGGACTGAAGAAAAGTAGGTAAATATGTAAAACGTTATCCACGTGTGATGTAGGTATGACTTGTAAAAAAACTTCGGGATCACTTTTAAATTATAATAAAACAGCGACATTTGTGAACTTTTTGTGGTTTGTGGCACTTTTTCAAGAATCCTGCCTGTATCAGGATATCTCCGAGCGTTGTTGATGGCAGTTCTCTTATAGTTAACTGGCTCTCCTCACCTGCGGCTGACATCCAAACGCCCCTACCCTGAACTCTTTTAAATTGTCAATTGTATAGAAAAATGGTCATTTTCTGAAGGGCTGTATTTCAAAAACGGATGGTCCAAAGAAATCCGTTTGGGCCATGACTTGTAGGAAATTCTATGTAGTTTCAATGTGTATTATATAGCATGTTTTCACGTGAGTCACACTCGCACGACACGAAGTTATAATTGAAAAATGGGGAAAATTATCAAAGTTTCACCTTTTTTCGCCGATATCTCAAAACGCGACAAGAAATTTTGTTGGAAAAGTTCAGATTCAGATTCAGCAGCCCAATTAATTTACACGTACCACATGAAGTAAGCTTCATGAGGGAGCAAGGAAGGGCTTCCCTGCTGCCCGCGACAATCACGCTCACGAGCATTTCTGGGTTGGACAATAAAGCTGAAGTTTGAAAGTGTTCCCTGTCATATATTTAAAAGTAGAAGTAATTTAGTATTAACGGTGTCCTTCAACCAGAATCCCGGGCTCGGACCTAGCTTTATTCAATCACTGTCGATATCGAGGAATTGGTTTGCCTCATCTGGGGCCTTATATTACGAACTCGTGCAAAAATGCCGCTAGACGTGATTGCTATGGTGGGATAATGTTATTTCTTATTTGGCGTCCTTGGATCCTGCATGCGGCTTTTTCCCCGGCCGTTCGTACTAAGGCCCCTGGCCGCATACCCAGGATGGAGTTGGGCAATTTACACCCTCACCATACGAGCGTATTGGTCGATGTGCGGTTTGTTGTACAACCATCGCCGAGAGCCCTTAATACGAAGCCAAGTGTTTCGGGGCACAGCTAGCAGCCTTATATTATTGTTAATTGGAACGGTAGCGAGGGCTCTATCAAGATGTTTCGTCACGAAAACTCATTGTTAAACGAAAAATTGCTGAACTTAGCTCTATCTTGAAAGAATTTCTAAAAGTTTCACAACTGAGATGATACCCTGCACCAGCAGCAGTTTTCTTTGCTCCAACCATTGCACTTAGGGTCCCTGCAATCACTTCTTTCACAAGAATATTGTCCTGCAGGCAATAATACGTAGTTCTCCCGATTTAAAAAGTGGCCCCAGAAATGTTGATAATTTTGTTTTGTTGAAAAAAGGTTTTTTTTTTCCACCGCTATATTACGGCACCGCTTTTCTAGGAAACCAAGGCTTTATTGAGGCCCTTTTACACCAAAATTTAGAAAATCTATATTGGTATGAAAAATCCGCAAAATTAGATAATTAGTTGTTGAACCCTACAAACATTTTTTTCCAGCATAGGAAACTCCGCGAATTGGTATTTTTTAGATAGCGAACTTTTAGTGTTGGTTTTAAGTAAGCCAAACGCGCTTTTGGATGTGCTAATCCCGCAAAATTAATTTTTCAGTGACCTTGACCCACAAACATGTTTTGTTTTAAAGAAAAATTCGCAAAATAGGGGGTTTCAAAGCTGAATCTGAGAAATTTGCCTTTTAGTTGAGTCGAATCTGCAAAAATGTAGTTTTAGAGCGCAAAAATCCTTGAAATTGGGTTTTTTAAGTGAGTGAAATTCTAGAAATGATTTTTTTTAGTGAGCGCCAACGTAAAAAAATATAACGAGCCTGAAGGATTTGTACAGTCCGATCGTATCTATAGCCCTCTAGCCCCACTAAGTCTTCGCTTTCAAGTCTAGGGGATGGCAACTGCCCAACCCTGGCCCCCTCTGGCTACGCCCACGACTGAAACTGCGCCTCGTAATAGCCAAAATTATTATTATTCTTTTTATATGTCCCAGCAATTAATTAATTAATTGAAATTTAGACGACCCTTGTCTTGGGACTTTTCAAGGGATTACTCCCCCCTCACCGCACCACCCTAGTCACGCCTGTGAATTCGAGGGGGTGGGGAGGCTGAAAATAAAGAATTAAACTTTATTGAAGTTAAATAATTACTATTTTTACTTGTTTTGAGTTCCGAGAAAAAATTGCGGTGAGGGGGGAGTAATCCCTTGAAAAGTCCCAAGACAAGGGTCGTCTAAATTTCAATTAATTAATTAATTGCTGGGACATATAAAAAGAATAATAATAATGTTAAACGTGCACTGACCCGATGGGTGCGATTGAGTTCCGGGAGGGAGTTTCTCTCTGGTGGGGTTCGCTCTTAGCGTTAGCCTCTCAGGCTAGCTCAGTGGCAGAGCGCCTGGCGCGAAACTAGAAGGTCGTGGGTTCGAATCCCACCTTGGGAGCATTTTTTCTCGGAACTCGAAACAAGTAAAAATAGTAAGTATTTAATTTCAATAAAAGTTCAATTCTTTATTTTCAGCCTCCCCACCCCCTCGAATTCACAGGCGTGACTAGGGTGGTGCGGTGAGGGGGGGGTAATCCCTTGAAAAGTCCCAAGACAAGGGTCGTCTAAATTTCAATTAGCCAAAATTATATTTTTGTATAATCTTCCGATTTAACCCTTTTACCTCGCAGCCGTCCTATTCTGTCTTATGTTAGGTAGCAGTTAGGCATTAGGATATTAGTTAAGAATCCGCAGGGGTGGGAAAACATAAGTGAAAGCTAACCGTCTTCCACCCCCTGGATTTAAAATCAATGCTTTATATGTGGAGAACCCCACGATACTTCCATATGTTCCCGGTGTTCGCTTACATCATGCCTTTCACACGAAACAATGCCGTCACGGGTGATTTATCCCTCATCAAAATTAATTCATTTCCCCTGGCCTGTCTTGAAGTTATGTTACTATAAAAATGAATTTTCCCAAAATTTGCTGGACAGAGCTTTATTTCTCTCAATATTCATCCCATGTCAACGATTGATGCAATAATAACAATAACACACACATATTCTAAAGCCGTCTCCACACATGAGGTATTTGCCAAATAACGAGCAAAATATTTTTCAAATTTTTCTGCTGGTCGGTTTCTAGGCAAAGCTAGAAATTGATTAATATTTTGCTCGTTATTTGGCAAACACCGCATGTGTGGAACCGGCTTATCAACGTGACGAATAAAAAATTATGTAACCTAATAGTTCTCGGTAACTATCATTTTGAAATATGTATTTACAGGGTCAATGTATGAAACAATAGTGAATTTTAGCACTCTACCGTTAAACCCTCCGGAAACTTTATTTTCGCGCTACCTGCTTCGTAAGTTGCCCATTACGATAACATGATAACTCCAGTAAGCTGAATTTTTCATAACCTGGCACTTTATAGCTTCTGTTTTTGAAAACTGTACAGTCAATGTGACTAAATTGTCTATAGGTGCCGCAGATCACTGTCCTTCACTACGTCACGAGCAGTCCCAACCGCCATTGCTCTGGACCCAGTACATTATTAATTGTTATTGGGTTGTGATTTTTGAGAATTCATAAACTTCAATTTCAAAATTAACTTACTCTGCTGCTCTAGGGTAAGCAATCGGGAGCAAAGGACTGCTGGTGACGTCAGTCTCCACCCCTCCTGTCCGATGGGCCGGGGGAAATCTGCGGCACCTATAGTAAAGTTTAGTCACCTTGCTGTACAGTAAAGGTTTGAAACTGACATAAAAAGTTGTTTACGTGTCAGTTTTCTGTAACCATGTGCAACATTTGTTGTAATGTTATCACCTCATTCGTGATTATAGAAATATCTTAAAACATGGATTTTTTTGTCAAAAGAATAAAACTGGGTAATATTCGACGACGGTTGCGCGAAAAATAACGTACATCACTCGACTAATAAGTGGTCCACCACTTACTAATCTTGTAATGCAATCTACTATTTCAAATTTCAACCAATCAGATGTTCCGTGAAGTTCGCGTTAGGGTTAGCAGTGGTGTTCCTAATGGCGTTTTCTATTTACATGAAATTCCGCTCTGGAGCCGAGCATTTCCACCCGTCTTCTCCGTTACCATATGATATAATTCTGAGAAGACGGGTGGAAGTGCTCGCCTTCAGAGCAGAATTTGATGGAAATGGAAAACGCTATAAAAGTTTCTAATGACAAAATTTTGATCCTTAAGACACTTGCTAAAACTCAAAAACAATCAAGGAGAAGCGTGTATGTAGTTAAAAAAGTTGCATGGCTACGGTTGAGTAGGCATTGAATAGGCTTTAACCAGCACGACCGAACAGAGTTGAAGGGGTCTGGGAACTGGGAGTGACTTAACGTGCCTTGTGCCCTCTGTACTCCGTTCTTTTTTTTAAACGCAGAACAGGCTTGGGGTTTAAAGCTGGCTGTAGGCAGAGGCGGCGAAAGTGTTTGGAATCTCAAATTAACCTGGTAATAACAATCAATTTTAAAAAAAAAATAATCTAGGAAACTCTCAGATTGTGACCCATAATCATATAATTTTGCCTTGGAAACTGACTGAGTCCCGGAAACTTATCCGCTATACATTACCGTCACGCTAGCGAGCAACGTAGTTAAATAAATAAATTATAACGTGACACGTGACACGTGACTGGGGGTTACGACATATTTTATTTAGATGATTTTTTATTTTGGAGGCAGGAGTGATTTGTTTTCTTGTTTTCAATTTTTTTCGACCGATCCTGCCGGCGTTTTTGTTTTCAGCGACGTGACGTTTCGTCGAGGGAACCTCAACGTCCTCAGGCGACCAAAAAGGGGCCAAAAGGGAGGAACAAAAAAAAATTGTTTCGGATTCGAACCCAGGCACTCCGCATTCCGCAATGATGAAATTGTGACATACCATTTTAACCTAATGTAACTGATCTGAAAATTAACGTAATCTGAAAAAAGTTTTGTTCCGACAGCAGCCTGTCGGGAAAAGTGCATTTCATTCATGCGACAATCGAGTCAAACCTCATAAGTTAGAACGAGATCAATCAATTATGAATGAAATTTAGGCCGGAATAAAGATTTTAATTGCAAATAACTCCTCTAACAAGAGTCTGCCTTCCCATATCGTGTAGGCAACCAAACCGACTCTGTTTCATTTTTCATTTTCATCATTTTGTTCCCCCTCAGTTGGTGCCAAAAAAGGGGCCTGCGGTAAAAAGAAACACGATTTTATTATTTTGACTTTCTATACCACGGCCTAAATGTCATTCATAATTGATTGATCTCTTCTAACTTATGAGGTTTGACTCGATTGTCGCATGAATGAAATGCACTTTTCCCGACAGGCTGCTGTCGGAACTTGACATGTGGTTTTATATTTTGCTTCCGAGCTACGGAAGCATTCTTTTCACTATAAGGAAATTTTTTTTCTTCTTTAAAATCGAAATTTCCACTTGCATTTCACGTTTTATACCTTCCTGAACAATTTCGGTTTCGTGACTGTCTGTCTGTCTGTCCGCAAATACTTGTAACAAGCATATCTTCCATAGTTTTTATCCGAATTTGTTGACATTTTCAGGGAATATATGTGCTGGCTAGCAGAGGGTCCCCTATCAATTTCGTCAAAATCGTACAAAGGGGAGGGGGTGAAAAGCGAGGAAGCACTGTGCTATAATCATTAGCAGACGTTTTTCAATTTTGAAGGTTTTTTAAGGTGTATCTAGGTGTAGGTGTGTAGGTGATGATAGGTGTGTAAATCTTGGATAAGTTGTCTAAGTCTCTTTTGTAGTTCATCGTGTTGTGTTTTCTAATTTCTACCATTTCTAGAAATTTTCTGTTGTGTGTGTTGATTTCTTGGTGTAAAAATTTTCGGTTGTTTAGATCTACTTTATGTGAAAGTTCTTGAGCGTTTTGAGACAGTGCTGTGAGAGGTGTATTATCTGTTAAGCTGCGGTCATGTTGTTTAAGTCTTTCTTTTAAGAATTGTTTTGTTTCACCAATATATGCTTGGTTACAATTTAGACAGTCTACTTAAGAAGCACAACTCCCGATTTTTGGAGTGTATTTGTTTTGTCTTTCAGTTTAGAAAACAATTTTTTGTTAGTGTTGTAAGGTTTGTAAGACATTTTCAAGTTGTTGAATTGTTTGAAGATTTTTTGTAATTTAATGGTTAAAGGACCGGTATGTGTGATTGTTGCGTATTTTGTGTTTGGTTGGTCATCAAAATTTTGAATAGCTGGTGTGACTTGAAGTTGATTGTTTGAACGGTGTAGAAATGCATGTATTTCTTTTTTATGAGTTTAATCGGGTAGTTGTTTGCCAGAAGTACTTCTTGAATTTCTTTAATTGCTTCTTTATGATAATTTGGGTGCGTTAATTGTAAACATCGTTTCACTGTGTTTTTGATGACATTGATTATGTGCGTGTGTGAGCTATTTGATTTGTAGAAAATGTTGGTTTGGTGTAGTGTCAGGTGTACAGCTGTCCATCGTTGTCTCTGATTATTTCAAGGTCAAGAAATGGAATTTTTTTATCTTTTTCTGTTTCCATTGTAAATTTCATCGACGGTTCGCAGAATTGGTTGCATAGGCAGAGAAGGTCTTGTATTGATGTTTCTTCAATGGCGATTAGTGAGTCGTCTTCGTATTTGAATAAAATTTTGATTTTTCATTTGAATTTGTCTTCTATTTTTCTGAATAGTTCGTCTAAAACGACGTCTGCGATGATCGGGCTTAATGGATTACCCATTGCTAGTCCGCAAATTTGTTTGTAGAATTGTCCTTAATATGCACAATATCCGGAGTTCAGGCAAAAGGACAGAGTTTCTTCGAAAGTCTTTTGTTCTTGGTTCGTTG
Organism: Corythucha ciliata; assembly: GCA_038030265.1. Lineage (NCBI taxonomy): Eukaryota > Metazoa > Arthropoda > Insecta > Hemiptera > Tingidae > Corythucha > Corythucha ciliata. Next base: position 41,685,919 of record CM075938.1, on the reverse strand, counting down.
TATTACTTTCGATTTGTGTCCATTGTTTCATGATGATTTCGAAAGCAAAATTTAGGGGAATTGTCGTGAATAATGACACAGCGTCTAATGATATTAATTTGAATTTCGAGTCAAGCTTCAAAGATTCAATTTCGTTCTTCACTTCAAAGGAATTTTTCACGTTGAATCGTCCCGTTTCTTTAATCACCTTCAAGTATTTAATTCAATGTCGGCTTAATTCGTAGCTAAGTGACTGGTTGCATGAAACAATTGGTCGTAATATCTTTGGATTTGCTTTATGAATTTTTGGAAGCCCGTAGAGTTTTGGCGGAAGTGCATTGTAGATGGTCAATTTATGCTTGGTTGCAAAGTCAGTGACTTTTTCTTCAAACAATTTATTGGCTATTACGTTATTTTTTCTCATTTATGTGGAAGTAGGATCTGATTTTGAGAGTCTGTACGTGTTTGTATCGTTTAGCATATCTTTTATGTTAGAATCGTAGTCTGATTTGTCCATAATGACCGTTACAGCTCCTTTATGTGCAGATAAAACCAGTAACTCTGAATTTTCTTTGAGGAATTTTGATGCGTCAATTATGTCTTGTTATGAAATCGAAGTGTCGTTGTTTTCGTTACTCATTTTCTTGCTTTTTCGATGATTTTGAAAGTTCAAAAGAACGTTGCTTATTCAGCTTTTCAGTAGGTCTTTGGTTTCACTGTTTGTTTCCAAGGTTATTGTTACAATGTGTTTGGACTCTTGAGAAGATTGATAGTATTTGCATATTTCTTTTTCTTGCGGAGGAATGCAGAATTTTGGCCCTAATTTGAGGATTTCAGGGGGCCTATTCTCTAACAACAAGCAATATTTTTTTCGCCAGCCATGTGTCTATTTCATTCACTTGTTTGAAGAAAATTAATGAAATAAACATATGACTTCGAAAAAGCTATTGATTCGGAGTTAGAGAATAAGCCCCCTGATGCGTAATGTGGTATGTTTATTTTTGATAAATCAATGATCCATTTCTTTTGAATTTCTTCGGAAGAGCATTTTGCTTGGCCATTCTCTGGAGTTACCTTGTATCTTTTTCTCAATCTTACGAGCTTAATTTCATGTCTATTCTTATTATTTTCTTGATTTTTCGATATCGTCGATTTCAAAAAGGTTTCAAATTCTTTTAGAATAGAGAGAGAAGGTGCAATTTGATGGAGTTGGTTAGTTTTCTCTTCAATAGATTTTCTTAATCTTGATTTTTTCCAAAATTGGCACTTGATTTCAATGTTAACGATTTTTCGTGAAGTCTCTCTTGCAAGGTTTTGAGTTTTGTTGAGTTTTCAAAATTGTCTATGTGTTTGGGGCGAACGTCATTCTTTTTGCAGTTTTGTAGAAACCGAATGTCATCATTCTATTTATGTTATCATTCATTTTATTTTACTTTGGCAAAGAAATTATGAAGAAGTAAGGTGTTGAGGGGGGGGGACATGGCGGCCCGACCCGACCACGGCGGACGAATAATCGCGCTAGACGTTTCTCCCAATGGCTTGGGAAAAACATTGATACTCAACAGAAAGCGAGTTCGATAAAATTTTAACATGTAAGTTTTTTTTTTTTTTTTTTTTTTTTTTTTCAAAGCTTGGACCCGATTTTGCTCCGTAAAACATGTTATCAACGTCACTTTCATTGGCACTTGGTTATCGAGGTGGCATAACAAATTAAGAATTTGAAGAACGGACCGCTGGGTGAAAAGATGAAGATTTCCCCGTTTCGAGAAGAAAAAATAAGTTTCTCGATAGGTTGCTATATCCTCCTGCTTTCGAATTATTTCTAGAACTCGCCAAAGCTCTCGATATATTACTGTTCCCAAAGAGGAAGATCGAGGCGATCACTGCTCTAAAAATAAGTGTGGACCTCGTTTTTACCGAGGGTGGGGTGAAATTTCCTTATTTTCTTGTTCGTCTGTCTCTATTTCAGGACGGTTCTGTGTTGTTGAGTTTTAATTTCATCAGACCGGACAACAAATTGCACTGTTTTAATGTTTTCTATCTAGTATGTTTCATTCCTAAGGTAAGCTATAAAAAAAAGAACGAATTTTAGGGTTTCGTTTGTATAATTTTTTGCGGGTGAACGTCATTTTGAATGGAATTTTTCTTTTTTTAATTATGCGATTCAAGCCAAACATTCTCCTTCTCAGATGACGCTACCGATGCTAACTTGCCCCTTGTGCTGCCGCCCAGGTTTTAACTCGGCTTTCTCGCTCTGGTCTGCTCTAGCCGAGTCTTCAATGCGTCAGCTCTGCTGCCCCATTTGTAATAACATAATCGCGGGTCTCAATGAATTCGCCGCCCATTTGTTCGAACACAGAATCAGCAGTGAAAATACGGCATCTACTATTTCAAGTCAGACTCACGTTGAGCCACCAACACCCACAGCCAATCCCAAGATTCTGTTTAATCCATCTAAAAACGTCAGCGACCTCATCCCGAGCGAACCGAGTTTTCAGTCGTGCCGTGAACTACTGGCAAATGGTGATTTCACCGTTCCGTCGGAGACGATTGCCACGCCAAACTACGATCTTGATCGCAAGCCAACTTCCATATGTAAGCACTGTGGAACGAGTTTTCCAAATGCTGCCATTCTTGCTGTGCACGTCCAAGTCCTGCACAAGAATGAAAAAGCTTGTACTGATTCCGGCAAGGCGTTTCCTGAGATTAAAGGAATCGGAAAAAGCCGTCGTCGAGTCTTGGCATGCGAGCATTGCCCTAGAACATTCTCACTGAAGAGCAGTTTGAAGGTTCATCTACGAGTCTCACATCCAAGTGAGTGAATACGAAATACCTCGGAAATTCAACCAAGTTTGTTTGGCTTTTTCCTTGGTTTCATTTAAAATATAGGGGTGTAATTGTTTTAAGTGCAAGAGGATAACCCTGGCTCTCCAAAAATGAACGACGACAGATTTGAGTGTCCAACTTGTGGTAAAAGTTTCAATAAGGTTTGTATTTTTATATCGATAGTGAATTCATTCATTCGTTCTGGGTACAGACTCCTTCTTCCCGTTTTAGGAGACCTCTCTAGCTCAGCACGTCAAAACTCACGAAGACAAACCATGGCAGTGTACTGTATGTTCAAAAAATTTCTCAACTAAATACTTTCTGCGCAAGCACAAGCGGATTCACACGGGTAAAATCACCCAAGCCGCAAGAGCCTCCCACGCTTTTATTTCCCCCCTCTGTCCCCCTCCACATTCCCCGTCACCCTTAACTATACACATTCTTGTCTTTGTCGCAGGAGAAACTCCCTACGAATGCCCTACTTGTCACAAAGTGTTCACTTTTCAACAGTCCTATCACAAGCACATGTTGTACCATACTGATGACAAGCCCTACTGTTGCTCAAGCTGCGGCAGGCTGTTCAAAGAACTGTCAACACTCAACAACCACGAGAGAATTCACACGGGGGAAAAGCCGTTCGTCTGTGAAACCTGCGGTATTAACGTTTTATATTTTTAATGACTTTCAAACCTTGTTTGTCATCGTCTTCTGTCGTCTGTGACTGTGCAGGCAAAGCGTTCAGACAGCGAGTATCTTATCTGGTCCATAGGAGAATTCACACTGGAGATATGCCGTATAAGTGCACGGCGTGCAATAAAAGCTTTAGATATAAAGTAAAATCAAGATAGAAGTTGTTTTGGGCGAAAGCCCAAAACATGTTTTGTTTGTTTACGAATTATGCATTTTTTCAGATAAGTCAAAAAACTCATAAATGTTCTGAACACCCTCCAGGAGTCGTGATTCGCACAACAGCACCCAGTGAAGTAAACATGTCTTATTGTCTTCCATTTAATGAACAGGATGCCAATTCGCGTACACCTTTTTTTTCCATTTCATTCCTTTCCAGAAAGTCAAACTTGACGACGCCACCTCCAGTTCCTGCAGCAGCAAAACCCCTTCACAGCCACTCCCGAAAGACGCGACTCCTTCTTTTGATATAAATCTATTCCTTCGCGAATGGACATCGCTCGATCAAAATGTCGATTCATCAAACGGAAGTGGTAGCGAGACCCCAACCGAACGCATGGGCCGTCTTTCTTTATCATCGCCACCTTCAACATCTCTGTACGATGACAGTGAACTCGAGAGACAAAGATCAGAGTCAATCGTTTTTGTGAGTGAACTGAGTTTCGAAGACGCCATACGAGAGGATGCGATTCACTCGTTATTCACTGTGGCGGATTAGAAGAGAAAGTTCATGAAGTATCATGGAGCAACTATTGTATTACTTTTTTGTGTATATGTCGTGTCAGTGAAGAGTCTTACACAAACGGACAAAGCAGCTGACAGCATGAACAAATCTTCCAAATGGGTAGTTTCGAGCACGAGCTGGCAAAATATTTGAGTTATGTGACCTCTGAAAGAAACAAAATAACAAAACAAACGTGTTTGAAGTGATGACTTTGTGATGTATCCGTTCCAATTTATACTATAGTATACGGTCCCTCTCCCAAAATTATTTTAAGGCCTTTAAAGCCTGTACACACGGAGACTTTTCTGTCATGACATCCGTGGCATGACAAAAAAGTCTCCGTGTGAACACGAAAAAGTCATAACATTTGATGTCATACCATATCTGTCATAACAAATTTTGAGAATTCTACGGTAACATCTTTCTAGACAGAAATGTCTAGTAACCTTCCCTTTTAACCCAACCTTCGTGCTCAAGCCGAAGGGAAGGGAATAGGGATTATTAAAACCGTGGAAGTGAGCTTGTAACATGTTGTTGTTGAGCGTTCTGTTGTTTCAATGTTCAAGTGAAGTTTGGAAAAAAATGGATTGGAGTCGTGAGGCAGTAATGGCATCACTCATCATAGAGTATGAGATGCGTGAGTGCCTTTACCTGCACTAAACAAGTTTGTAATAAAACAGCTACATAGATGTATTTCATTAAATTGCATTAAGAATTTCACGAAACAGCTACTCTTATACCGTCTATTTGTCCATCCTTATCTTTTATTTTGGACAGTCTTTATTGCGTGAAGAGCAGAACTAGCTGCCGTGGTGCCAGCTACCGCTTTCAACTCCACCAAATAAATTGGAATGATGAATTCTCCTTGTAGGAACACGATTTTAGCAAACTACTCCACCAAAACTATTGAACTTCTGAGCACAGGAGGAGCGGACAATTTTCAAAAAAAAGAAGGTATGTACTTCAATTGCGAACAAAAGAAAATGGTATTGGGGATTTCGTTCTGAAAAGAATAGTCAAAATTAAAAACAAAGTGAACACAAGAACTATAAAGCAATGAGACAATTCATTCGATTCATTCACTGAATCAGAGATTACCAACAGGCTACACGTCATGACATAAATGTCCTCGTGTGAACACAAGGGGCTTGACAGAAATGGCGTACAATATCTTGCTTCGAGATGTTATGACTTGTGTTATGACATTTCTGTCTCCGTGTGTACAGGGCTTTATGGATGGCTGGGCTCAGAATTGTTGTCTTGATGAAGACACTTCATAAACAGGCGAAAGTTAAGTGAATATCACGACTAATGCAATGTAAGGATAAGTTGAAGAATTTTTTTTTATTAAAGAGTGCTCAAAAAAATAAAATAAAATGGCAAAAAAACGTATTTAAAAACGCTGCGAATTATCGAACAATGCCTTATTATTTCGACTGTGGGTTTATTATTCATCGATGTAGTCAAATCCGGCGTGAAATTAAAAAAAAATTGGAACAATAACAATAACAAAACGAAAAAGTATCACAACCCATATGTGCGACCATCAGGGCGAGACCAATAGTGCATTTTTTGAATGAAATGCACTAATAAATAAACTTACTGAAAAAAAATGGAAACACCAGTTCCAATGCCAAAAGGGAAGGTCCTTCCGCCGGTCCGTCCAAAAAGAGAGAGACCAGAACGGAGCCCTACACTTTCCGATATCCCTTGGATCCCCCCACCCATGACTAGTACAACAATCTCATGCAACATTTTAAGTGATCCTATTGGTTCTATCTTTCTTTGAAATTTCCTATTGGTCAGGAAGGGCATTTCCCCCCATTCTTACCGTCCTTCGCCACCGCTTCCTCTATTCTCCTGAAAATCGCAATCCACGTTAGTTAAGTTATCATCTGAAACTATTTGATTAAAATTTAAATTAGACGTACAATTTTGATATAATATGCTAATTTGCAAAATACAAAGTTTTGGTGCAGTTCGGCCTTCTCGGCTCGGGGGAACTCAAACTCATACATGAACCTCCACGTCATACTTTTATTGATTACAGGTAGGATAGAATTTTAATATCAATTTGTTTACTGTTAAAACAAAACACATTGGCACCTTTTATTAAATTCATTTTGTACGTATATACTCTAATTGTTACGTTAATCCCGCATGGCTTTATTTACATTATTCTACTGTTTAGTTTACAGATGAAAAGATTTATCATGCTTAGACTAGCGAGAGAAATGCGCCAACGCCCACCCCCCGTACTTCCAGGAACAATTGAAAACAGGTACCCCCCTCCGGATACTAGCTCCAACAGCCCTTTTTATTGTGCTCTCAGAAAACTGCGAATGCATCCGCTGATGGTACCACCCCCAGAGCAGCCCCCGTCCGCTCCTTCTGATAAGTCCACCCGACCGCTATTATTTTCCAAAATATATTTATAATACAAGATCTATACCTACTCTTTTTTCAGATCACTGATTTGTCCACTCTTTGCTCGAACGTTTATTTGATTGTGTTGGTCATCCTACGGATGTAACCCTCACACTTTGTCCATTCATGGTTGATTTCACCACCGAGAGTTAAGGCTTGAGTAACGTTATTAACTCGGAGTTGAAGAAAAAAAGTCCTGTGATCATAGTTTGAGTTTGGTAACTCCATCCTAAGAGACTAATTACGGTACCACCAAAATTCACTCTACAGAACCTTTAAAAAATGTATCGGTTTTCCCAGCTTTCCGACGGTGTACTCACAATTTGAATTGTCAGGGGGCTTATTCTGTATGGCGGTAGTAATATCAGTTTCGATTAACGCATACTTTTCTAGGATTAACACACACTGTGCGGTATTCACTAACCTATTGGTATTTCTACGGCCGCCATCACTTGATAGACTGTGCTATGTCTAAATTTCATATGTTGTAACTATTCCCGCGCTACAAGCAGTATCACTCACAGCAACACCACTTTCGTAGCAATAGGGGTATTCATGAAAAATGTTAAACCTTGCAATTGTTATATGCTAAATTCCGAACAGATGGGTGTAGCCCATACAAACGGAGAAATTGGACAGAAAAAATACGAAATAACAGGGTTTACGTCGATAGCATATGTTAAACTTCTGAGAATGAATACCCCTACTCTCGCATTTCAAGCAATATGTTAAAGTTTCGATGTCTTAGAGAATAAGGCCCCTGTTGGCTCCTTCAGTGATGGGAAAATTTGAAATGAAACGAAAAATCTATCAATTTTGAGCTAAATGCTAAAAATGAGTGAGGAGTTTCACATTTTCCAAAATTTTTTTTTCTCTGAGGCATATCAATCGTTCCATGTAAATAAATAAATAAATAAATAAATAAAAATTTAAAACCCTTCAGAAATATTTTTATTTATTAACAAATAAATATTCTCTGTCCTTTTCGTGCCTCTAAATAGCTCATCTGTTTATCCTCCATTATTTTATTATTGCAGAGCTCTAGTAGAAAATAAGGCAAAGAAACACAACAAACCACTCTCCGACAGCAACTTTACAGGTGAATTTTTTTCAAAAGGCTCATATTATGACACAAACATGCTAGCTGGCGTGTTTGAAATGACCTAAATCTTCAAAAATCGCGTATTAATTAACTGTTTGGTTATTTTACGAACGGATCACGATTTATGCTCTATTTTAGCGCAAATAAACCTTAAAAAATAGATTTATGAAATATTTCTGACCCATGAAACTTCCTCATTATGACGGGTATGAAGCAAACCACGTACAGTTGTGAAAATCCTTTCTCATTGTCAGACAAGGTAGGTGGTCAGCTCGAGGAGACACCTACCGAAGCCTCTGCCACTCACAGCCCTGTGAAGCGGCAGAGGGTATACTGGTTCCGTTACCCATGGGCCTGGCCTTTCTTGGGGGCCCGGATTTTGGAAACCCAGAAAGGGGGGGACCGGATCACTTTACAATGGTTGAAGCTCTGCTGTGGTTGGGCCATCTTCGTGGTTATAGCATTACTGTGGCTGGCGCTTTGGTTACAGCGTTTTGTGCAATTAACTTTCCTGTCATTGAAGCTATGTTGTGGTTTTGAGATTCACTGAGGTTAGAGCTTTTCATGGCTTGGTCCTTGGCTGTGGTTTGGAACTTTGCTGGGGTTTGGAGGTTTGCTGTGGCTTGTAGACCTTTGCTGGGTTGGATCTTTGTTGTGGTTGGACCTTAATGAATCCAATGATTTTCTTGAAAAGTGTATAGCACTAACAAAACAATGGAACGGGCCTAACATGTTAAATTAAGACAATATCAAGTTTTCAATTAAGTCCCGAGTCGACAATGTCTGTATAAGCATTGCTGAAGGAGGAGCCATACATTGTTGTTTCAAATATGGCTAAATATTTGACAATGCGTTCCAATTTTCATTTGGTCAGTTTTTAGCAACGAGCACAGATAAATAATAGAGGGAGCGTAAACAAAAAAAAACGGCACGCTTCCCTTTCTACTAGTGTCCAAATCATGGGGTGAGAAAAACTATTGGAAACACTCATTAAAAACGAAGCATTGAAGTTAAAATAAGAAACTATTAACTATAAAAAAGCAGTTGTTTTCATACCAGTTCTGTGGTTTGCACTAGATGCTTTATTTTTCGTGAACGAGAATAGGTAAAGGGATTTAAATTTTATTATTTGTTAATTTATGACATCCTTAAGTGATAGTGCTCGTGCTCTGAGAAGGTGTTGAATCAGTATGTTACCTACATTATGCCTGGCTGCGCGGCCAAACTTTGCACGAAACGCAGCGAGGATAGAGAAGATGGTCTCAGCTTTCATAGGTGATTATTAATTAACGGTAGTTATGTACATGGTGCATTGTTATTAAATTCTTAAATAGTTGATAGTTAAATACCTACCTAAGATACCTATATACCTATACCATCCTACCCCTACCGAATAAGTCCGTTGGACGTGTTACAAAAAAAGTAGGATGAAACTGCATGAAAAATGGAATTGAACGCGACCTTCCCGGACAATATATCTTGCACCAGTCAGTAGGAGACATGATTTTTTGTGTGGTTTCCGTTGAAGTCTTGATTTGTTGGCAGAAACTCATGGTTTCACAGCTGTTACTCCAAATAATTTTGAAATTGGTCATACATTTTGAAAGCCAAAAAAATCATCTCTCACATTGGACTTCTTACTTATTTGTCTAAAAGTCCTAGAAACCCTCTTTTTCTTTGCTCATATAATTCAAGGTTTCAAGTGGTATTTTTTAGGACCTATGTATTTTTAAAAATTTCCCCCTCCTAACGGAATTTATTTTAGATTCTGCAAGTTATCAAAAAAAACTTGCGTATCAAATAAATTTTCTAATGACCCCTTAACTTTTTGAATTAGTTGTCTACAACGCCCTAAAACATAGCCAGGATAATGTCCTTCCATGTCCACATGTACAGGAAATTGTGATGTTTAAAGCGAAATTGTACCCCGAAAGCAAAACATGTATGAAAATTTCACTGAGGTTACGGCCCAGTCCTGGTTTCACCAGCTCAAGCACCAGACATGCATCTGATGAGACCATGGAACAAGTAGCTTTGGTAGATGATGGTATGAACGGTCGAAATAGCGAGTGGACCGCACCCTCGGTCCAATTTTCATAATTCACAGGCGGTTCTAACCCCTCAAAGTCATTCGCATTCACCCCTGGAAGCCGACGTTTAAAATAAGAGTGTGTGATAAAACTACTAAGCGGCAAACTATCTTAACTGTCGATTCGATTCATGCCGATCGAATCGTAGAATCAATCTTGCCGCCTAGCAGTTTTATCATAAATTCTCTCTTTGAACGTTTGCTTTCGATGCACATTTGCCTTTAAAAAATCACGATCCAGGCTATGTTTTATGGTTTTACAGACAACTATTTCAAGAAGTTGAGGGGTCATTAGAAAGCTTATTTGATACGCAAGTTTTTTTAGAACTTGCATGTTCGAAAATCAATTTTTGTGGGAGGAGGACATTTCTAGAAAACCGTCCAAAAATATACCACCAGAATCCTAGAACTTTGAGCGAAAAAAATGAGGGGTTCTAGTACTTTTAGACAAAAAACAAAGAATAGAGCCTTAGAACGGTGCAAGATAAAGCGTCCCATATAGTGGTCGCGTTTAGTTCCGTTTTCCGTGTAGTTCACCCTAATTCTTTTGCAGCACTACCAAAAAACCCTGTATGGTCCTGCAGTCAGATACTTTTACCGGAAGTTTATTGATTAACCTATCTTATTTCATTAATTTATTACGTTTCATTTTTTAGGCCACTAATTTTGATTCTGATACAGGTTTCCCAGAGACAAGGAGATGAGGTATAAGTGGAAGAGGGCTACACAAAAAAACTCTTTCTGGAAACGCATATCTATAGTGTTCTGTGCAGCAGACACTTCGAAAACTGCTTTATCTCCATTCAGAGTCAAATTGAAAAATGGAGCAGTCCCAACTCTGTTCTGATACATGAACAATCAGAAGAAAGTTTCTCCGGCATGAAGGTAATAATGATTGCTTTTGGTACTTATCATGAAACATGCTTGAAATCCAATTATAGCCCAGTGATCATGATGTTTAGCAACACTTTATGTACTCTTTTTTCAGGAAAGAGAGATACCGTTGGTGCAGCATATGGAAGAATATCCACTGCTTACTGGGGAATGTTTTTCCACCGAGAATCCGGAACACCGAGAAGAACTCGAGGAGGTATTATTATTACTTTTGTTTGATCAACTTTGTTTTTCACAAAATTTCCTTTTTACAGATGTCAGAAGCTAGCTCATATAGAACGACAGAATGCCAGCCCATGGTTGTTGATGTAATAAACACACTGAATCGAAGACTGGAACATGTAGAACAGGAAAATAAAGATCTGAAAAGACGAATTTCAGATAAAAATATCAAGACCCGTTATCTTAAAAAAAAATTAAGAGGCTGGAGACAAAAAATGCTTCTTTCAAGAAAAAGGTAGAAATTATGGGAAAGAAATTACAGAAGCATCTCTGTAATCATCCTCTGATTTTATTATTTTCGAGGAACAAAGCCATTTCCTGATCGGTGAAAACACTTATAAGTACCGGTTGATCCAAGCAGTGGGAGAAAGATATTTGAACTGCCGAATCAAAAACTTCATTAAAAATAAAAACTGCGGGCTTCATGCTCAAAAAATCAGGCAAAAATTCACAAAATTACGCTTGTTCAAAAAGCAGGAGTAAGAAGTTCTGTCAATAAATTAATAATATTTGAAAATGAAAGACTCGTTGGCACTTTTTCCTCTTATTATAAAGCAAATCATTCTGTTCTCAGACGACTACCGGAAAACCGTTAGGTACGGAATGCAGTTAATTTCTGAAGAGAGCTTCCGTACTTACTACTCATGGGATGGGTATCTTACCCGAATGCTGATCTCGAATAATACTTAGGCTCAGGGCAGGATCCAGACATTATTCTGGGAGGAGGGGTGAGGTAAGACTCGATTATACCTTTCCTACGTGGGGTAGGGGGTGCACGTCTCACAAAGTATGGGTTTGACGCCCACTCTCTGTCTCCCTTGGATAGAAGCAGAAACTTGATTTCCTATTTTGAAGGAGTCAAACTCGCAAAATAGATTTCCGAAAGAGACAAATATCGCACAATACGGGGTTCGAAAGAGCTAAGCCAACGAAGTAGTGTTTTTTTAACGAGACAAGCCGTTCAAATGAAAATGTCCCTCCAACCCCCCACATTAGCCCCGCAGAGATTCACCCCCGCAAAGAATAAAATAATTTTAGAGAATCATCGTCGGACCTGCACCTGCCTAATAGTACGTAAGCTCTGCGTACGCCCCAAAATCACTTGTGCATAGGCGTTTGCCGGAAACATTAACGTTTAGCAGTTGATTTCCAGCTAAAAATTACATTTGCAGAAAATAAGCTTCAACAATCCGTCAAACAATTGTTATGAAAACCTCACCAATAATTTTATAACACCCTAAATTGGACTCTAAGAGAGGGGGAAATGAGACATATCTTGCATCACATTTTCTATTAATACACTCCCTCTATTATTTATCTGTGCTCGCTGGTTTTTAGGCAATGCTCAGGGCCGGATTTAGAGAACGAGAGGCCCCTAGGCAGCTGATTGACAGAGGCCCCCTTTTTTCAAACCCGACCCATCCACCCGAGTGGGGGGGGGGGGCTTTCTTCACACGTGCGAGACAATTTCCTTCATATTATGCATAATTATACCTGTGGTTTTCATGGATTAGTTAATCAAACGTCATAAAACGATTTAAAAAATAACAAAAAGATTGAAAAATTTCGCTCCGGCAGCTGGTGGTCGGAAAGAGTGCATTTCATTCCGTATACGGATACCCTAAGCCGTCCCAGAAGTAATAATTTTGATACCATAATTTGTTTCATTAAGCCGAACTTCTTCCTCTATTTTCACCCCCCTCTCTTCAAAAATGTCGAAAAGTGTCGGTAGTTTTCCAAGGACTTTGTTATATTAAATTTTTGTGCCGTATTTTATAATACCTAAACGTGTGAATTTAAGCGATTTTTTTTAAATTTCATCCCCTATTTCACCCCCCGAACGATTTTATTTATCATTTCTTTATAGAACAGGGTTCGTATCGGGTTGCTTGTGCAAATTCGTGTGTCAAATATATGAAAAAAAGGAGAGCTTACAGTTAAATTTTTATTAGGCTTTCGCTCTTCTCCTTTGAGCGAGTTGAATGAAAACGGCGGAGGCGGCGGAGACTACGTTCCCTTTTTTTTTTTGTCAAAATTTAATTTCTAAAGAAAAACCTGTGGCTTATCCCTTTTCCCTTTACCAAAATTCCTTACCCTTTTCTAAGGGTTTTTCTTAGTCTTTGAAATTCCTTCGAATTGAAATCCGAGCGTCAAAAAATCGAAATTTGATTTGTCCCTTTACTAATCATACCAGGAAAAAAGAAAATTAGAGCATGAGATCTCAAAAGTTTTTTAAATTCCCACTTACTGAAAAAAAATGGAAACACCAGTTCCAATGCCAAAAGGGAAGGTCCTTCCGCCGGTCCGTCCAAAAAGAGAGAGACCAGAACGGAGCCCTACACTTTCCGATATCCCTTGGATCCCCCCACCCATAACTAGTACAACCATCTCATGCAACATTTTAAGTGATCCTATTGGTTCTATCTTTCTTTGAAATTTCCTATTGGTCAGGAAGGGCATTTCCCCCCATTCTTACCGTCCTTCGCCACCGCCTCCTCTATTCTCCTGAAAATCGCAATCCACGTTAATTAAGTTATCATCTGAAACTATTTGATTAAAATTTAAATTAGACGTACAATTTTGATATAATATGCTAATTTGCAAAATACAAAGTTTTGGTGCAGTTCGGCCTTCTCGGCTCGGGGGAACTCAAACTCATACATGAACCTCCACGTCATACTTTTATTGATTACAGGTAGGATAGAATTTTAATATCAATTTGTTTACTGTTAAAACAAAACACATTGGAACCTTTTATTAAATTCATTTTGTACGTATAAACTCTAATTGTTACGTTAATGCCGCATGGCTTTATTTACATTCTTCTACTTTTTAGTTTAACAGTTGAAAAGATTTATCATGCTTAGACTAGCGAGAGAAATGCGCCAACGCCCACCCCCCGTACTTCCAGGAACAATTGAAAACAGGTACCCCCCTCCGGATACTAGCCCCAACAGCCCTTTTTATTGTGCTCTCAGAAAACTGCGAATGCATCCGCTGATGGTACCACCCCCAGAGCAGCCCCCGTCCGCTCCTTCAGATAAGTCCACCCGACCGTTATTATTTTCCAAAATATATTTATAATACAAGATCTGTACCTACCCTTTTTTCAGATCACTGATTTGTCCACTCTTTGCTCGAACGTTTATTTGATTGTGTGGGTCATCCTACGGATGTAACCCTCACACTTTGTCCATTCATGGTTGATTTCACCACCTAGAGTTAAGGCTTGAGTAACGTTATTAACTCGGAGTTGAAGAAAAAAAGTCCTGTGATCATAGTTTGAGTTTGGTAACTCCATCCTAAGAGACTAATTACGGTACCACCAAAATTCACTCTACAGAACCTTTAAAAAATGTATCGGTTTTCCCAGCTTTCCGACGGTGTACTCACAATTTGAATTGTCAGGGGGCTTATTCTGTATGGCGGTAGTAATATCAGTTTCGATTAACGCATACTTTTCTAGGATTAACACACACTATGCGGTATTTACTAACCTATTGATATTTCTACGGCCGCCAACACTTGATAGACTGTGCTATGTCTAAATTTCATATGTTGTAACTATTCCCGCGCTACAAGCAATATCACTCACAGCAACACCACTTTCGTAGCAATAGGGGTATTCATGAAAAATGTTAAACCTTGCAATTGTTATACGCAACATTCCGAACAGATGGGTGTAGCCCATACAAACGGAGAAATTGGACAGAAAAAATACGAAATAACAGGGTTTACGTCGATAGCATATGTTAAACTTCTGAGAATGAATACCCCTACTCTCGCATTTCAAGCAATATGTTAAAGTTTCGATGTCTTAGAGAATAAGGCCCCTGTTGGCTCCTTCAGTGATGGGAAAATTTGAAATGAAACGAAAAATCTATCAATTTTGAGCTAAATGCTAAAAATGAGTGAGGAAGTTTCACATTTTCCAAATTTTTTTTTTCTCTGAGGCATATCAATCGTTCCATGTAAATAAATAAATAAATAAAAATTTAAAACCCTTCAGAAATATTTTTATTTATTAACAAATAAATATTCTCTGTCCTTTTCGTGCCTCTAAATAGCTCATCTGTTTATCCTCCATTATTTTATTATTGCAGAGCTCTAGTAGAAAATAAGGCAAAGAAACACAACAAACCACTCTCCGACAGCAACTTTACAGGTGAATTTTTTTAAAAGGCTCATATTATGACACAAACATGCTAGCTGGCGTGTTTGAAATGACCTAAATCTTCAAAAATCGCGTATTAATTAACTGTTTGGTTATTTTACGAACGGATCACGATTTATGCTCTATTTTAGCGCAAATAAACCTTAAAAAATAGATTTATGAATAATTTCTGACCCATGAAACTTCCTCATTATGACGGGTATGAACAAAAATCAATTCCGGGGCGAAACTTAACTTCGTTTTGCGCCATTTCTTGAGTAAACAAATGTGACTTGCAGGAACAATCAAACTTTTACCAGAAACATTACCAAAAATCAGAGATGGGCAGTATTTGAAATACAAGTATCGAAAATACGTATTTTAAATACAATTGTATGTTGTACTTGGCATTTTATGCCCGACGATGAAAGTATTTTGTAGTAAAAACACCCAAATGCCGGTATTTTGCATTTTTAAGGGACATCTAAAACACAAAATACGTAACTTATATTATCCCCTATCACGGGGCGTTTATATGCTAGCGCGTGATGTTCACCCAGGTTCGACTTTTATAAGGGTCGAGTGGTAGCCCGGTGATAGCGGTAGTGACTTGTGAGCGTAAGCACATTTTCGTTTCTTCTTCACTGATGTAGTTAACCGACGGTTTCTCCCTGGCTTTTAAGTTTGTTACCGTTGTTTTGATTGAGGGGGGGGGGTTGAGTGGATCCCCTCACCGGTGTGATTCACCCACTCCTACTCCTCCAACATCATAGGGATGGATGGATTCGCCCCCCCCCCCCTGCCAGGAGTGATTTCTATTTATTCCCCTGACAACTCAACAGTATATATTCATTAAATCTTCCCATAATTTTTAGCACTTGAGTCATTACGATGCATCTTTCCAGCTTCAAAATGAAAGAATCGGTGATTTTTCCGTATGGTTCCATTGATTTCCCCCTCTGATACACCACTGCTGAATAACTCCCTCCCCCCCTTAACCAGGCTAAATGCGAATGGCTAAACTAACTTCGACTTTAGAACAAAGTACGTACTTATGTATTTTGTATTTTCAGAAGTATATTTTCAAAATACGTATTTTGTATTATATCTTCTCCGTGGAAATTAAGGTATCTTGTATCGGAAGTTAAAGGCCAAATTTTAGGCCAACTTTGCAAATAATCATTAAGCAATGCCACTTGGCAGGAATGTTCTGTATAGGTACCTGTAGGATGATTTCAAGACCAAGTCCACACCAATGCCCACCTGCAAACAAAGCCTACCACCCTCTCGAAAATTAAAAGTTGACATAACTAAGCAACCAGAGCAGATATAGAGATTCCGTTTGGGCCAAAATGTGCGTCCGACTCAGGTTAAACAACTTTGTATCGGACCGGAAGACCCAGCGGCGCTTAGTTTGGGCTCCATGAGAGCCAACGCTAGACGTATATGAACTAGTGAATGATTTATTTTTTTTTTTTTTTGACGCAGGATCAACTTTTTCATCGGATGTTTTAGCCTCAATAGGAGTGGGTGACCTTTACGGGACCTCACAATGATCAATTTGGCAATTTCCAAATTGGTGACAAAAAAAATGGGTTGAAAATGGGCCTCATTTGTGATCGAAAACATCTATAGTATATCAGCGTCAGAAAATCAAAACCCTACGAGAGATGATTTTTCTAACGTTTATTATGACTTACGTGAATTTTTTTAACTAAATGCGAATAACTTTGTGTCCAGCTGACATTTTGCAACGGAAAGAGCACACTTTTTCTGCCAGGATTAGCCATTTTCGATAAAATTCTACTATTCTCTGTGGGCTCGAAGCCACAGCTGCTCAAAGCTGCTCAAAGTTTTGCACATCGAGGATTTCTCATTTAAAAAATAAGTCGACCCTCATTTTTCTACACTAAACCTGAGCGTAGAAACATCCCATGGGTCGGAAGAACGTCTCCAATGTGTCCTTTTAAAATTGCTCATGATCGCTTTTTAGTTAAACGTTCATTTTTCAGCAGAAATTGGTATTTATTTGAAAAAAAGATTGGTTTTTCTAATGCATGCATAAAGCTGTAGCCGTAGGAGCCTACATTGTCTGTCTTCCCTCGTTGAAGTGCGTCAAAAACGAACCGGTTTCGGCTGCTCACCATCTTCAGCGTACTATGGAAGTACAACTGAAACAGTTGAGTTCAGTTTCAGTTGTACTTCCATACGCTGAAGATGGCGAGCAGCTGAAACCGGTTCGTTTTTGACGCACCTCAATGAGGGAAGACGGACAATTTAGGCTCCTACGGCTACAGCTTCATGCATGCATTGCATCATCTACTAACCCTCGTAGCTTAAGCGATCCTACTAACAAAATCATTGGTTTTTCTCTTCAAAAATCGATTGTTTTGACCTACGGCATTTGAACCAGCTTTGGGATTTTTAGCATGCTTGAAGTGTCCTTTAAAGTTTTCATTTGAACGTGACAGACTGTGTACGCCTGTCAAAGCCCAGAAAATGTCACTGCCGCAGCTAGCTGTCGGATAGAGAGCATTTCACTACTGCGAATTTCGACTGTTTTAGTTAGTTTTCGATCATATATTAGCAATGGCTATCATCTCAGCAAGTCATTAAGAGTTAATGTCATCGAATAACAGCTAAACAGCAGCTCTCGAGTCCACAGAAAATAGCTAAATTTGATCAAAAATGGCTATTCCAGACATAAGATAGTGTGCTCTTTCCGAATCCATCGTCAAAAGTTGCAAAATGACAGCAGTAAACCGAGTTATTCGTACTTATATCAGAAAAGTAATGCAAGCCACAAAAAAACGATTTCCGGACCATGTTGTACAGGGTGTTACCATCGATCGCAAATGAGATCTATTTTCACCCAATTTTTTTTTTTTTTTTTTTTTTTTTTTTTTTTGTCACACTCATCCTGTTCCACCCTATACATATAAAGGGGTATTCATTCTCAGAAGTTTAATTTATTATGCTATCGTCGTAAATCCTGTTATTTCGTATTTTTTCTGTCCAATTTCTCCGTTTGTATGGGCTACACCGATCTGTTCGGAATTTAGCATACAACAATTACAAGGTTTAACATTTTTCATGTATACCCCTATTATATGAACTGATGAAGAAATGTGTATGAGGCTGGAACAACCTCGCTGCCTCATATCCCTCTGCGTTAACTTTGCGAGATAAGTAAAGCTTTGGTCACCGAGATTTGGGTGATGTTACAAGTATAGACATCCACACTGATGGCCACACTGATCCACACTGATGGCTGCAGTGAGATGTGACATGGTGCACTCGGCTTCGAGTAGGCGTTGCCGACGGCGCGCGTTCAACAAACCGCGCACCGACCGTAACGCCTGCATAGTGCGGGTGTGAAGTGCACGGCTGGAACAGGATACATACAAAACAAAAACTCATGTCTGGCTAATGCGATCGTACGCAAATCCATACAAAAAAATGTGGATATCCGTTTTAGGGTGTTGTGAGCTCTCGAAGAGGTCACCCGCTGCATTTGAGGTCGACGGATCCGATGAAAAAGTTGTTCCTGCCTTAGGAAAAATTAAAGCATTTTCTTAAATAATTATGTCTAGCGGAGCGTCGTTTGGCTCTCGTTGCGCCCAAACCAAGCACCCCCGGGTCTTCCGAATTCCGATCCGACACATAGTTGTTCAACCTGAGTCAGACGCACATTTTGGCACAAACGGAATCTGTTCATCAGCTCTGGTTGCCGAGTAGTTTTAACTTTTGAGAATGTGGTAGGCTGTGATTGCAGGTGGGCATTGGTGGGGACTTGGTCTTAAAATCTTCCTACAGGCATGTTGAAAATTCCTGCCAAAATTGACCGCGAAAAGTTGGGTAAAAATACAAACTTCAGTGACCAAGATTTGGGTGGGTGCTAGTAGTACTCCTTCCCGCTGGACAACGTGGATATCCCTTTTGGGTCATTGTGAGGTCCCGTAGAGGTCACCCACTCCTATTGAGGCTAAAACATCCGATGAAAAAGTTGATCCTGCGTCAAAAAAATTAAATCATTCACTGGTTCATATACCGGGTGGAACAGGATAAGTGTGACAAAAAAAATTGGGTGAAAGTAGGCCTCATTTGTGATCGAAAACACCCTTTGTACCATGGTCCGAAAATCAAAACCCTACGAGATATGATTTTTCTAACGTTTATTATTACTCAAGTCACTTTTCTTAACTAAATAGGAATAACTCAGTTTCCAGCTGACATTTTGCAACTTTTGATGACAGATTCGGAAACAGCACATTTTTTTCTGTCAGGATTAGCCATTTACGATAGAATTCAACCATTTTCTGGGGGCTCATGAGCTGCTCAAAGTTTTGCAAATCCAGGATTTCTAATTTTTCAAAAAAGTCAACCCCCGCTTTTCTACTCTAAATTTGAGCGCACCGACATCCCATGGGTCGGAAAAACTTCCCCAATGTGTCCTTTTTAAAATTACTCATGAACGTATTTTTAGTTTATCAGCGACTTTTCAGCAGAAATGGCCATTTCTTAGAAAAAAGAATTGTTTTTCTCTTCAAAACCGCTTGTTTCGACCTACAACATTTGAACGAGCTTTGTGATTTTTAGCATGATTGACGTCATTAAAGCATCATCCAAAGTTTTCCCTACAACGGGACGGACTGTGTACGCCTGTCAAAGTCCAAAAAATGTCGCTCCCGCAGCTAGCTGGCGGATAGAGTGCATTTCTCTACTGCGAATTTCGAAGTTTTCAGTTAATTTGGAATTATTTAGCCGGAAATTGATATCAACAAGTAGAGTCATTAAGTGCACTAATGTCGTCGAATAACAACGCTTTAACATGTAACAACAGCTTATACCCGAATAACAACAGCTAAACCCGCCGAAATTCGCAGTAGTGAAATGCACCCTTGCCGACAGCCAGCTGGCGGAGCGACAGTTTTTGATATTTGTAGAACGAGTGCGCATTCCATTCGGTTCGAAGGAAAACTTTGGATAAGGCTGGGTAATGAGTTTTAGCATGTTATGAATCACAAAGCTCGTTGAAATTGGGTTGGTCAAAACAAGCGATTTTTAAGAGAAAAATCATTCTTTTTTCCAAGAAATGGCCTTTCTGCCGAAAAATCTCTGAAGAACAAAAAAAAATTTCATGAGTAATTTTAAAAAGGACAAATTGAAGAATTTTTCCGAACCATGGGATGTCGATACGCTCAGATTTAGTGTAGAGAAGTGGGGGTTCAATTTTTGTGAAAAATTAGAGATCCACGATTTCCAAAACTTTGAGCATCTTTCAAGCCCACAGAAAATAGTTGAATTTAATCGAAAAGGGCTATTCCTGACAGAAAAAAGTGTTCTCTTTCCAAATCCATCGTCAAAAGTTGCAAATGTCAGCTGTAAACCCATCTATTCGCATTTAGTTAAGAAAAAAGATGCAAGCCTCAAAAAACGTTAGAAAAATCATTTCTCGTAGGATTTTGATTTTCGGACCATGGTTTATAGGTTGTTTTCGATCGCAAATGAGGCCTATTTTCCCCCAATTTTTTTTGTCACACTTATCCTGTTCCACCCTGTATTTATACGTCTAGCGTAGCGTCGCGTCGTTTGGCTCTCGTGGAGCCCAAACTAAGCGCCGCCGCTGGGTCTTCCGGTCCGATACAATGTTGTGTAACCTTGAGTCAAACGCACATTTTGGCCCAAACGGAATCTCTATAACTGCTCGGGTTTCTGAGTTATGTCAAATTTTAATTTTCGAGGGGGTGGTAGGCTGTGTTTGCAGGTGGGCATTGGTGGGGACTTGGTCTTGAAATCGTCCAACAGGTATATAGAACATTCCTGCCAAGTGGCATTGCTTAATGATTATTTGCAAAGTCGATGTCGTTAACCTCCCGACTATAGCTAGTATCTAAAATACTGATTTAGCAGTATTTTGTATTTTTTATCGAAAATACACAAATATAGGAGTTAAATCATGCATAAGTCTGTAGCCGTAGGAGCCTACATCGTCTGTCTTCCCTCGTTGAGGTTCGTCAAAAACGGACCGGTTTCGGCTGCTCGCCATATTCAGCATTTGGTTGGAGTATTTTGCCCATCTCTGCCAAAAATAAATAAGAATGTTTTCTTTGCTTCAATGTTCTTCACAGTTGTAATTATTTTTCTTAAAATTCAATTGCTTTTTTTCGAACCAATGCTTCGGGTCAAATTTTGATGGGTTCTTACCCTCCCTCCCCATTGCAAATTATAAATTTGCATCCATGTCGAGTAATTGTCCATTTCACGAAGTGGCTCCACTTGCCGTAACTTCAAAAAATTACGACATCTGGTCTGGACAAATAAATTGTCCATTTCGTGAAAAGGAAATCGTGTTTGTCCAGTTGCTGAAATCAAGCTTCCTTACTGCAAGTGGATGTGTCGTGGTCATATGCCGTAATTTGGCATTTCATGAAATGACCAGTCATTTCATGAAATGCGCACTCTTGATGTAACAGTGAGGTTAGAACACCATCTGACCAGGAATTCCGGTCATTTCATGAAATGCATCCTGCCTCTGGGCACTTCATGAAATACACGAGGATTACACTATGTATGTGGCCGAGTCACTCTGGTCATTTCTTGAAATGACTGGACACATGGTGTAATCCTTTCGCATTTCATGAAGTGCCCAGAGGCTGGATGCATTTCATGAAATGACCAAAATTCCTGGTCAGATGGTGTTCTAACCTCACTGTTACATCAAGAGCGCGCACTTCATGAAATGGCTGGTCATTTCATGAAATGCCAAATTACGGCAAGTGACTACGGCAGATGCACAACATTATCCTTTTCATTCAACAGGCTGCAAGAGTTTACTATGACTGCCGCTAGGTAGTGTGGCTGCTCTCCCCCAATTTTTTTTGTCCCCCACCCCACACGTGACAGGGGACTATCAATTTATCTAAATACCGCCAGTTTTATCACCGTTGTGTTGTATTCTGTAACGGAAGGAATTGAAATTGAATGTTTCTCGGAAATCCGATCTTCTTTACTTTCGCCGGCTTTTGATTCACTGGATTTTTCTACTCAGGTGAGTGATATGATTGAAGGATTTCACATAATTAAGCTCGGTGCACACGATGCATTTTTTTGAAGCATGATGGCCTGCCTGTTCTAAAAAACATCCGGTCACTGATTATTAAAGAATGTTTCACTCAATTAATTAATCAATTACCAGAATCCTCAAGAGTGATTAGGTGATGTCCAATTAGGTCTGAGACACATCACACGTCCTTCAAATCGGACTCCAATCTAACAGTAGATAGTGTAATTCAAGCTGAAAATAAACGCTGTAGTTCGCTCTTCTCTGGTATGTCGCGATCAGTCATTAGCTTAGCTCTGTGGCTGCTCGTATTGCAGCCAGATACGGAGCTATTGAATTGTAGTGTTTTTCTCCCATGGGTGATTCTGTAACTACCTATAATGTATCGAATTACCTGTCGGAAGTCATGTGATTTCATTAAAATTGTCAATGAAATCAGGCAACTTTTGGATAGGAAATCCAATACCTCGAAGTTTCAGAATATCCCACTGACAGCAGTCACCGTGCGATCCTAAGATCCTAGTGCCCCTAAGTTTCCTCTCGAACACCTATCCTACTGTACTGTGCCGAATTGAAAGGATGCTGCTTGTCATTTTATGGTTTTTGCATAGATCTTGAGTAGTAATAGCAGGACTGGGGTGTAACAGGGGCGGATCAATTGGCACCTAGCACGGATAGTAAATGACGATTTCACTATTAAGAACTTACTGTTTGACCCTGAAACTTGATATGTCCCCCCCCCCCGGGCACTCTACATCAAATCAGTTCCTTGGTTAAGCCACAGGTAATTTTACGGCTCAAACTACTCAATTCAATCCTGCCCTTGGTTTTACCTCAGGGGTTTTCAGGTCCTAAACTGTAGTGCCAGCAAACTTGGCTCCAGAAACTTGAAATATTCCACCTAAAATAACACTTTTATGAAGTGCCCAAATCGCTGGCTAGTACACCCTCAAGCTGGACCGTTTGAAGCCCGCGGTTGAGCGAGTGCCTCACATTCGAAAACGATGTGGGAGTTCATAATCGAAGTGGGTTTCTTTGTAGAAAATGTCAACCTTTGACAGGGCCGTATTTGATAAAGTTGGGGCCCCGGGCCCAGGCTAACATTGGGCCCCCTCTGTAGTGCTAGGGGGGGGGGCACTTCCTGGCCACGAATTTTTCCACTTTTACCCGTGAACCATGAGCGTAGCCAGAGGGGGGCTTGGGTGGGCATTTGCCCTCCACTAGACTCGAAATCAAAGCCGTAGTGGGGTATCTTAAAAAAGTACGAATCACACAGGGTCGTCACCAAAGATTTCGTGGGGTTCCCCAAATCAAAACATTTTTCCAAAGATTTTTCTCGAAAAAAAAAAGTTCTAATTTTACACGGGGGTTTATTATTCATGAATGTAGCCAGATCCAGCCTGAAATTACATGAAAATAGACACCCCACACCCCTATGATCTCAAACGCATTGAAAATCCCCATTTTGGACCCGCTTTGGCCCACAAAACCCAGCGACTTAGTTGATCAAACTGATCGGATGTTGGGACCAAATAGATCCCAAATGGAGTCTATGTGCGAAAGAACGAGATTTTTCGAGCAATTCTAGGGGGAAATATGGCCCGGACGGCGGACGGACATTCCAGAAATCGAATCTAGACATGTTAAAACGTATGCAGAAAAAGTTCGAGGGTGGGTTGTGAACATTTTTTCCTGACCGAAAACATAGGTGTATTATTCACAATGAATATTAAACCAAAAGCGAGTCTGCCTCACTAATAGACAATTCCACCACAGAGAGTTAGGTTGGAGTAACCAAACTCTAACCTTGTTTACATAAATTGTGACGCATTTTTTTCGTTAATTCTGATGATTCTGAGTTAACGTAACTCAAACCTTAACTCTCGGTGGTGAAATCCACCATAAGAATCTTATTTCTCCGATTTCGCTCTCTACGTCGTCGATTTTCCTCGCCAAAACGACATTTTCGTGGGTCTGCACCACAAAGTAATTTGCCAGATTTCGCTCACGAATAAGATCAATTTCGCCAATTTCACGTACGTAGCTGATGAACCAATTTCACGGATTTTGCGCACTGAAAACCCATTTTTGCAGGTCTGACTCACATTTCCTGATTTCGCCCTATTACCTCTAAAAACCCCTCGCACCTCTAAAATCCATTTCGCGGATATTTCTCGCTTAAAACCATTTCGCGGATTATTCTCGCTAAAAGCCCATTTTTGCGGTTCCGACTCGCATAAACACCAATTTCGCGGGTTTTTTTATTGCTGAAAACCAATTTCGCAACTGTTTGTTGCTAGAAACCCAATTTCGCGAGGTTTTTCTCACCAAACAACTTTTTCGCGTGTCTGGCTCACTAAAAAATTAAATATCTCGGATTTCACTCGCTATAAAACGCCAAAAATTTCGCCAATATTTTCATGAACACCAATTTAGTTGTGCTGCCTAATTGAAAACCACAATTACGTGGATTTAGCACAATAATCAAAGCATGTTCGTGGTTCTGCCTCAATAAAACGCAAATTTTATGGAATTTGCTTGCTATACGTTAATTTCGTGGGGTCTTGTCGCTGAAAAACTGAAACCCCAAATTTGTGGGTTTTTTGGGCCCATAGGGACGATACCCTATAGGTATCGCGGGGGTGGCCCATTGAAATGATCCATTTCAAGCTAACTCAGACGGAAGAAACTATTTTTTTAAATTCAAAAGCCCGTAAAAATATCAATTTTGTTCGACCCTTTCAGCACTAACCATCATGGAATTGTGAGATGATGAGCTGGTCTACGCGCATGTTGAGGGCTATAACTTGACAGTTTACAGGCTTACAAGTTTCTGACAAGGATGTACTCATCTCTACGACAGAAGAGTTCAGCTTCGTGGGACTAAATTGGCGCAGTTTCCGTCCCAGGAGACGAAAATTTCAATCTTTGTTGCAAAAATATTACTTTCTGGGGGGGGGGGGGGATTGTCAGTTATTGGACGGACGATAGGGAGTAGAATACTACGACGACAGTTTTCCAGCAGTGAGATGTAATTTTTTGACAGTTAACGACCATATATCTGTGCTAATTCAGTTTTGTGCGATCGAATTGACGATTTCCGTGCCAAGTTTTCCGAGTTCATGAACTACCGACTTTTCTATCTGGGAACTCATTCCCATCTGACTTGTGCTCACGTGAAACTGCCCACTCCTAGATCAAAGGCTGGCTACGCCCTTGCCGTGTACTAGCGATTTTTCCGCTTTTAGCCAAGAATTAGCGTTTCTTCTCAATTTTAGTCGCGAATTAGCTATTTTCCCCAATTTTATTCGCGAAATTAACGGCTTTCCCAATTTTAAATTTTAGCTCTGAATGAGCGCTTTTCGCACATTTTAGCCGACAATATGAGTTTTTCTCGGTTTTAACAACGAATCTGCAATTCCTTTCGCTTTAGACACGAATTAGCACTTTATCTCAGCCACAAAGTTGCCTTTGAAAACCGTGAGTTTTCTCAATTTTGGCTGTGAATGAGCGCTTTTTCTTAATTTTAGCCGCGAATTAGCACTGTTCGCCGTCTCGTGAAGTTGGCCCCGGAAACAGTGAATCTCCGATTTTTCCATTTTAGCTATGATTGAGCGCTATTCCTTAATTTTATGCTCGAATTAGTGTTTTTCACAATTTTATCCGTGAATTCGTCTTGCTCAATTTTAGTCCCTAATAAGCGCCTTTTCTTCAATTTTAGCTGCGGAAGGGCCAATATTTTCAATTTTAGCCACCAATTAGCGCTTTTTCTTAATTTCAACCTAGAATCAGGGCGTATCTATCACTATTTTGGCCGCAAATTAGCTAAGGACCTTCCCACCCCCATTACTTTTAAGAGGTCCATACACGCACAATAATTATGTTTTGACGCTTACCTTGCACGTTCTGTATTGCGCAATATTTTAGCCCCAGGTTGTCTTGGGATGAATAATGTGTTCCTTTCGAACAAAATTCCACACCGGTGTGCACTTATGCTCCCGTCCACTCTATTAACATCTGATTCATTTCAGGGCGGACGGGTGGAAAAGTGCACACTGGTGTGGAATTCCGTCGTGGTGAGGTCCAACTTGAACCCTTTGCTCCTAGCAGCTGCGGTTCAGAACTTGGTGGGATAGGAGACATTCTATTTTGGCCAGTGCCTGGGCCGACTATAATAATTTATTATAATATCATTTTCAGGCAGACCTTGCTGTTTTCGAAAGTATACGTAAAAAATGGATGAAAGTGACTTTGTTATTCGATTGGACAAGAAAGATTACCTCAAAGAAATCGAAGGAGCGTACCACGTGAGAAATTTAATCGCTCAGGACAACGCTTTGAAACTCATAAAAAGTTATTTTTTTCTTCTTTTTTGGGAGGGGCAGATATCATAACTCGCAGTAATGGTTTTATTCCGTAGATTCGAAACGTTTTAACAAAAAGACATCCCCTGAAGTTATTTTGAATCACTTCGACGAGTTATTCTCAGCTTTATATTCTGATGATATTGAATTGTACCAGCTACGAGATGTCTACGACACCGCTATTTCTTCTCGTAACTTTTTTCTCAGACTTACTATCTGTATTGTTTGAAGTGTATTAATTCTTTGTTAAATTTTTAGTGTTATTCAATTTAAAAGATTTTCTCATCAGTAAACAAAAGGTTCAGGATCCTCTTGAGAAGAGAAAAACCGTTAACATCATAAAAAGGTTATTCTACATAGTTCATATGTTCTTTATGACCTACGAAGACGCTGTCTGTAAGAGGACTGACAACATGGTTCCAGAACTCAAGGTTTGTCGTTAATTAGTCGATGAAAATCGCGTTCTGACCGTTTTCAATATCGTTCTAGAAACGAAAAATGCCCAAAGCAAGCGTGAAAACACCGTCCGTTAAGGAAAAGGAGTCGACGGGCTGGAATGATATCAAGAGAGAGTTGTTTAGCCTCATATTTGAGGTATTGTCTGTTGAAATCAACGCCTTCTGGCCTAGTGGGGTTGCTGAAAAGAATTTAATAGAGTAATATTTCAGTGTCTTTCGGTGACTAAACCATTGTAGTTGCAATTTTTTTCTATTTTGTTGTAGCTTGATCGGAGATCTATGCTATAAAGCATTCGAAAATTCTGAGATATCTCAAGCTAGAGTGAAACACGTGCGGGATAAAATAGCTTTAGTCTTGGCTCTTCTCGTAGCACGATACCATCACGGCATGGCTTTTTTCGTGAAAGCTTGTGACGTTAGTGAACTTATTTTTAGGAAATATATATATATATTCTGGCTATCCATCCACGTCCTCCAATTCACAGCTTATGAAACATCACGAGCACGTCACTTCACCAGTCACTGCATCAGTTCTCCTAATGATGACCAACTACAACTGTACGACGGTCATGTCGAATTTTCTGAACGAGCTAGTCGGGACAATGAGAGCTGAGGATATTCCTTGTTTGGCCAAGGGAACTGCGACGCTGATTACCGACATTGCCGAAAGCTCGCCTGAACTTCTGATGTCGAGCGTTCGAGTCTTGAGAAAAAATCTGGTTTTAGAAGTAATTTGAGTGGGAGTGGAGAATAATATTTCTCTAATTTTCATATTTAATTATTCTTTTATAGCCTTATTTTGTCAGAAATGCGACGCTCGTCGCTTTCACGGAAATCATTCTGAAACGTTTGACGGGGAATGAGTTGAACGAGGAAGATCGCGAAACTCGCGAAGAACTTCTTCATTACTTGATGAACCATTTGAGGGATCAGAATTCTTACGCCAGATCAAAAGTGTGTATCAATCTGGTGATTCGACTTTTTCGATTAGCTTCTACTTTGTTATTTCTGTTGTTTAGACCATACAGCTCTGGACTAAATTGGCCTCATCCCGAGCGATACCTAAGGATAATATAATGCCTGTTTTAAAGACCGTGTACCTTCTAGTGAACAATACGAGTGCCCATGTCGTCAAAAGTGCGGTTCAATTTTTTCGCGTCATACTCAAGGAGAATCCATTCGCCGCCAAGGTAATATAAAATCCCTCCAAATTACGCCTCTGTCTCTTCTAAACTACTTGCTTTAATTATCCAGCTCGATTTGAGAGAAATTCATAATCAGCTAGCCCTTGCTAAAACTGCTCTAGATGTCATTCAGTTGAAGTGTGCCCAATCTAGGGAAGAACTGTGGCGCCAATTAGAAGCTCCATTAGTTTTGTCCATTGCAAAAGTAATTCAGAATGAAGCTGATCAGACCTCGTCTCAAGTTGAAGAATCTTCTCAAGGGGAAAATTCCGTGAGTGTCGAAGCTGTTACCATCATCATCGCTCAATTGTTGGAGAAAAGACTCTTCCCCGAAGCTTACAACTTACTGAGGCAGAGTGAGAAGGAATTTCCAAAGGCTGGGGAAATCAAGTAAGTGATCGACTCGACATTAATTTAACTTTTAAAGCCTGAATTTGTGTGAAACTAGATGCGAATTCACATTAGGGTACTAATAGCATCAATACCGTTTCTAGGGGCCCACAGTGGGGCCCCTAGGTGAGACCTATAGTGGGGGCCCCTTAACTCCCCCAAATTTTCTCGAAGGAGGGGCTTGAGAAATTGTGTGTTTCGCTCTACTAAAAATGGTCGACTGCCTAAACTAGCTATTCCCACCATATAACGGCTAAACTGACTATACCCGCACCTCGACTGTTGAAAAGGGGATAAATTTACTGTTTATGGCGCCCTAAAAATACCGAAATTGGCAACTCCCGCTCTAAAAATAGCCAAAATGACTTCCATCGGCCTAAAAATATCTAAACTGACGATTTGTGCGCCCTGAAAATACCTGGAAAGATCATGATTCCTGCCCTGAAAATGGTTAAATCGAACTTTCGCGCAACATAAGTGGCCAAACTGACCATTAATGCGCCAAAAATGGCCTTGGCTTGACGCTCCCCAGAATTGCGAAACTGACAATTCACGCCCTGAAAATGGCTGAAGGCTGAGCTGATGCGCGCTAAAAATATTCGACCTGACGATTCCCACTCTTAATATGGCCAAACTGACTCTTAAGCGCCCTAAAAATGGCTGAACTGACGATTCGCAGCCTGAAAGTTCATGAACGAATGATTCCTGCCCTGAAAATTGCAAAATCGACCGTTCGCGCCTTACGAATGGCCAAACTGATTATTCACGCCTTCACGTACGATTCGCGGTCTATAAATACTAATTGTCCTCTTTTTTGTCCTACTTTTCGGCCTCAACTATAGTAACGTTTGGTGTTTCCAACTCCGAACATTTTTCATGTTCATCTTTAAACGAAGCTGCGTGGGCTTAGCCACAAAGTTCCCAGTCTCCGTTTAGCCCTAAGGGTCTCCTCCCTGACTCGGTTTTGCCAGGTCAGGTCGAGAGTTAGGGGGTGAAGATCGTTGATCGTGGTCCATTCGGAGAACAGTAACATCCACTGAATCACTCGCACACGACGTCATGCCTCCACTTCACTAAAAAATCTGAAATTCACCCCAAAACTCAGAACATTCGACCGCCAAACCATTCAAAACCGTGTCACGAGCGTTTGGCACTTTTAATTCCCAAATTCGTGGGTTTTTCTCTTTCGGAGCCCATTTCTGTGGACCTCGCTTCTATAAAACCGAATTTCGCTTAGCTCTTTCTAATATCAGTTTCGCAGGTTCGGTTAGTTCAACAAATGGCTAAAAACGAACGAGGATGAAACAAATTTCGTGATTTTGGCATTATGAAACCCCGATTTCGTTGAAGATTTTACTCTTCCTTAGGCCTTATTCTGAACGGTCGGGAAAAAATGCCGCAAGCGGGATCCAAGGACGCCGAATAAGAAATAACATTATACGGCCACAGATGTTTTAAATTTGGCACCGTAAAACACCAATTTCACGAATTTGTGTAATTTCCTACCTCAATTTTGCTGATTTTCACGCTTTTTAAACCAGAATTTCTTGGGGTTTCCTCTTTCAAAACCAATTTTCCAGAGTTTTGATCTTTCATGAACTATTTTTACGTACTTGCACTTTTTCAGAACCCAATTTCGTTGGCTTGGCTTTTGCCTGATCAAATACCCAAATTCGTACTTTTAGCTATTCGAAAAAAAAAGTCAGTTTCGCAGGTTCAGTTAGTTCGAATAACCCATTCGACGGAAAACAAACGACGGAAATACCAATTTCTTGATTTTGACATTTTCAAACTCCGATTTCGCTCTTCCATAACCATATGCTTCAAATTTGGCACCATCAAATCCCAATTTCACCGATTTTAGTTATTTCCTGCCCCAATTTCACGCATTTAAAGTCAAATTTTGTATGAGTTTCTTTTACTAAGATCAGTTTTGCAGGTTAATTGGATAAATCAGAAAATTAATTTGACTCTTCCCAAATTAAAATTCCCGGATATGGCTTATTCAAAAACCAAATTCCTGTATTTTGTCCCTTACAAATCCAAAGTTATGCGGATGTTCACACTTCCAAAACCTAATTTCGCGGATTTGGCTAATTCAAACCCTAATTTCACAAATGTTGGCAATTTCACGGGCAAAATATCGTGGCTTTTGCTCTTTCAGGAATCAGTTTCATGGTTTTGGTGAATTTGACAAAACGAATTTCGTATTTGTGGCTGTTTCACAATCCTAATTTTGCCGCTCGCTGTTTTTCGCTCTTCCAAAAACCAGAGGAGCGAAGCAGATTTTGCTCCTTCAAGTCACAATTTCACGAATTTTTGCTATTCCAAGACCTCTCATTTCGCGTAGGTATTTTTATTCTTTCTAAACCGGTTCGAATTCAACCTCAAAAAATCGGATTTTAGAATTGTGAAAATTCGCAAGATTGGCTATGAAGGCGCCAGATCTGAAATTGGTTCATTTGACTAAATCACCCGAAATTTTCATTTTAAAGCCCAAAGCCTTGACATTGGCTCTTTAAAGTGACCCAAACCCGCGAAATCATGTTTGAAGAAAAGAAATCTGACAAATAGTAGTTTTAAAGGTTTTAGAAGATTCGCGACATTGGTTTTTTGAATGAGGGAAGCCTGGCGAAATTGGCTTTTGAAGGAGACATCACAAAATTGGCCTATTGATTGCGCCGAGCCCCCGAAATAGCCATTTAACGAGCCAACATCTCCGAAATCTCCAAACTTGCAATTTATCCAAAATTAAGACTCGAAACTTCCTGTTTCGTTGAAAACGGAAACTTGTATTTGTATTTTCACTGAAATTACGACCCGAAACACGCATTTTCGCGGCAATATGGACCCGAAAGTCGTATCTGGGCCCGGGATGCATGGTCATTGAAAAAATACCTCCAACTTAACGTAAAAATTCCTTAGCCTAATTCGTTATTAGGCTACTATTTAGGCTTACTATTAGTACTACTAGGTAGTAGTAGAATGTTGGTCCAGTTCGAGTAGCGCATTGTGAACACGTTGGTAGCGGCTACTATTTAGTATAAGCTACCGGCCTATTTTAAGGGGACCATCAAAAATTTGCTAGTAGCGTACCTTTAATAATATTGCAGCTATTGTAACATTGCAGCTACAGGATTAATTCGGTGTTTTTTTCGCCTGATTTGCAGATGTAACCTTGATAAAAATGACAAAGTAGAGTATTACACGGCTGTTTTGAAAAAAATCTTCCTGTCTGCCGAGAGCCCTGGCACCGCCGAGCTCGGTAATTTACACGAGGAATTGAAGAAACAGAGGCTTGTAGTGGAATACATGAAAGTAATGAAAGTTTTGTTTTTGAATTTTTGACTTGATTGTTATGTTACGAGCCTCTCTCACTTTCTAGGAGTCTGCTACCTTCGTAAAATTGATGAATGAAGTCACTGAAGAAGTGGCCCTGATTCTGAAGGGTAAAAGCCTAATGGAGATTATGGAGGCCATTGAGTATTTTAGCGTGGCTTTTCAATTCGGACTCGTCAACTCCGATAAAACAGTTCGTTCTCTCCTATCGTACGTCAAGTGCGATCAGCCTGGTATTAAAGACGCGGTCGCTGACGTGTACAAAACTCTTTACTTGGTCACCAATCAACCTACGGAGAAAGCGCGATCCATTCAAATCGCTAATCGATTGATTCGTCTTGTCAAAGAGCTAACCGTTGAGCAAGCGTCGGCTCTCGAAGAATTAATTCAACGGTGGATGTGCTCCGGTGATCTGTCGAATGATTTTGTTTTGACTCTTTTGGAGAAAATATCTAATCCAAATTCGGACAGTGAAACGGTCAGGTACTCTCTGTTTCTTCTCAACATGATGGTCCCGTAAGTCAAACCTGTCACCATAAATCAGTCAGTCAGTCGGTCAGCTTCGTTAAGGCCCAATTATTGTTATGTTTATTTACAGAAAAAAGAAAGCTATCCTTCTCTCGAATATCAACCGTCTCATGAAAATCGTTTTTGAAGAACGCTCGTCTGACTTGCCCACCGTCGAACAATTTTGCCTCATGCTCTGTAATTTAAAATCGGAGAAAAACGGTCATCGTCTGATTCGCTACCCTCCGACTCACGACCTTCTTAAAAAACCGGCTGCCATCCTTATCGATTGTTTCACTAGAATTCCTGTTCATGGCTATGTACCGCTGGCCGTCGCCGCCATTCGTATGATTTTCTCAATCGGCCTTTACCCCGAACGTCTCACCAATGATATTCTTACTGTTTGCTACAAGAAACTCTTTTCAGACGGTACAATCTGCATTTAATATTTTGAACCCCCCTCACCACGACCAGTCCATTATTTCAATGTTAGTATTTCTCAGACGGTAAGGTCAACGCAGTCCTCCTCGCTCGTCTGTTTCATTTATACAGTGAAACGGTCTACCGCAAGTCGCTGTATTTGGACAAGGACGTCATCAACACATTGAAAAAGTCGGACAGCCATCAGGCTTCGAACGGAAAGACGCCAAACGGGGAGCTTGATGAAGACGAGGATGAAGAGAATTACAACGAGCAGTGCGTTGACGATCAACTCGTTAATTCAGTGGCGATGCTTTGTAATGACATTCTTATGACAGAAGATAAAATGAACGAGCACTTGGCGTGAGTTCCGCGTACATTGACTTCTGTTCGCTCCCCTCCCCCTCCCTAACGATGTATATTCAACTATTATTCAATTTCTGACTTGAATTTTTTTGTTTGCAGTTACCTAATTGTTCAAGTTTTCAAAGGCCCAGAGGTACACGCGTTGGCTACACAGGTCGCGGCAGCGACCGCTCTTACAAAACTGATGCTTGTCTCCCAAAAATTCTGCGATAACAATATACAGGTATGCTAGTAGTTTGAATAGCAGGCCTAGACAAAATCTAATGGTCTTTATTACACTTAACGAGGGAGCAGTGCACTCGGCCTAATAAAGGTCTGGGGTGAATGGATGGTTTTTTTCTGGTAAACATTCCGGTGTGTTCTGGTCCGATTTGTCAAAACAAAAACAAAGGATTGTCCCCTCTTAATTTATTGCTGATTAAAGTGCAAATTTGCACACTGGCTCACCCAAGATTTTTAAGCGTCTTCCTTCAGAACAGTCCCAATTCCTTCAACCCGTAGGCCTGGGAGTTTACTGCTTACCAGCTACCTAACGCCATTTGCTTTCTGTGGAGTTTTAAAACTTTCTCTTCTATGTCGTTTTCTAGCTGTTCGTGACTCTCATGGAAAAGTCTCGAGAAGAATCCGTCCGATCCGTCCTGGTACTCGGCGTTGGAGATTTGATTTATCGCTGGCCTAATATCGTCGGTCCTTGGTCGTCTCACGTGTACGCTAGGCAAGTAGAAATTCCCAGTAGTGTTCCTCCCCTCCCTCTATCGGTCAAATATTGTTCTTTACTCTCCCGATTCTAGGTTAAAGGACCAAGATTTAAATGTGAGAAGGAATGCTGTTAATGTTCTGTGCCATTTGATCACACGCGAAATGATCAAAGTCAAGGGGCAAATGTCTGAGATATGTCTCTGTCTCGTTGACAGTGACGCACAGATCGTCGCTCAAGTCCGATGCCTCTTTGAATTTCTGTCTCAGAAAGGAAACACCCTTTATAATTTGGTGCCTGATATCATTTCAAGGCTTTCCAATCCCGAGCGTGTGGATCCTGTGCCGTTTAATTCTTTTAACACCATCATGACGTGAGTTTGTCTTCAAATTTTCCCTTAATCTTTGCGCCTCGAGTGTTTCAAACTCGCATTTTGTGGGGAGTCAGATTCGTATTCGGTCTTATGGGCAAGGAGCGACAGAATGAAAATTTGGTGGAAAAATTATGCTGTCGAATCACAGAGGCCACGAGTGATCGCCAGTTGAAAGATTTGTCCCTCTGTTTGAGCCTCTTAAATTACAACGAACGAAGTCTTAAACGTCTCGGCGACGCTCTGCCATCATTGGGTGATCGCCTTGAAAATCACGATGTAGTCTCGGCTGTGACGAATGTTGTCAACGTGAGCTCTAAGTCGAGCAAACCGGCAGTGAAGGTATTTTAAACTACTGTTGAATAATATTGTGCATAATTGTTTTTTAAAATTTTGTTCCTCGAAATCAAAACGGTTGTTTTCCCATTTTGTTAGGAGGCGGCCGTCGATGTTCAGGCCATTCTCAATGAAATCATTTCAGGGGAGCCGAGAAAGAGTAAAGCTGGAACATGCTCGAATGAAGACGATAGCGAAGACAGCGACCATTTCGTTAAGACTCCGAGGAAAAAAACAAAGGCGCCCGTTGCATCCAAGTCCCCTCCCACTGCTAAAAAGACTAGATATGCGAGAAATAATAAAAATGGAACCAGCTCGAATGAAGACGATAGCGAGGACAGCGACCATTTCATTAAAACTCCGAAAAAAAGAACGAAGGCGCCCACTACATCCAAGTCCCCTCCAACTACTAAAAAGATTAGGTACGGCTCGCGAATAAAAAAATGAAAACCCATTTCTTATGTTATTGTACAGTTATAAAATTTTTACATTTTTTGTATGAATTGTTTTGTGAAAGAGCACCTGTTTCGTTCATTCCTATCATGTTCGTATGTATCATACGATGATGTGCTCCGGTACTACGGAAGTGGCGGTGGGAGGGATGTTGAGGGCTCCAAAACCCATAGCAGTGATTTTCATTCCAATTTTGGCCTCGAAACCATAAACTTTTTCCCTGAACTCATGTCTTGGGCCCATATTTAGAAACCAACCTTCGTTTAATCATACGGTCTGTTAAACCGTGTCATCTGTTTCGAAACGCCCACCCCTGCCATCTCTGGCGACGTCAATGAGCGGAGGAGAAGAGTTAAGGTTTCAGTTGGGGGGGGGGGCAAATTTAGTTGGCCTATAACTAGATACAAGGGAAGGAGAGGGCCGGGGCAAAGATTCCGTTACTTAAGGGGGAGTTGTACATGTGTTTCCTCGACCCCCCTCCAATCATACCTCACCTACTCAGCGTTACGTAAATTTCCGCCGTATTTCTGCACCAATCCTGGACTTCAAGGGCTCATTTAAATCTTCAGGAAATTCGAGGCTAAAATAGAGAAATAACGTTCATCCACGGCTCAAATTGAGGAAAAACTATACATACTCTTTTACGGCTGAAATTGACAGGACGCACCAATTCGCTTTTTGGCGGCGCCAATTGCAGGCTGTAATTGAAATGTTATACCCAAAAGGCGTAATTTCACGGTTGTTTGAGACCTTTTCACGGCTGAAATGAAGAAAAAGGGCTGGTTTAAGGTAGAATTGAGGGAAAGCACTCGGTTTCACCTGAAACAGTGAAATTAAGCAAAAAGGTCAATTAGCGGCTATAAAAATAGTGCTCATTCTCGAGTAAAATTAGCAGCGTTGAAGCACATTTTTTTCTCAATTATAGCCACGAATTAAAATGGATCCGAAAACTGCGTATGTGCGTATTCTCAATTTTATCCGCGAATTAGCTCATTTTCTCATTTTTAGCTGCGAATCGGTGCTTTTTATAAGCTCTTATCCGTGAAGTTGCCTCAAGAATCCGCTAGTTAGGTAGCGTTTGAGTGCTCTTTCCCAATTTTTATCCGCAAATTAGCAATTTTCTAAATTTAAGCTGTGAATTCACGCTTTTTTCCATTTTAAACACCAATTTGTGTTTTTCTCTATTTATTACCCGCGAATTATAGCGTTTTTCTCACAGTTTTAGCCGCTTAAATTAGCGCTTTTTCTCAATTATTAGCTGGCGCTTCATCAATTTCAGCTGTGAATTAACGTTTTTCTCCCAATTTTAGCAGTGAATTAGCACATTTCCTCGCTTTTAGCTGCGAATCAGTGCTTGTTAAAAACTCCTAGCCGTGAATTAGCCTCAAGAATCTGCAAAGTAAAGTGTAGCATTTGAGTGCTCTGTCCAAATTTTGTCCACGAATTAGCGTTTTTCTCCATTTTAAACGCCAGTTTGTGTTTTTTCTCATTTTCACGCGTGAATTAGCGCTTTTTTACAGTTTTGGCCTCTTGAATCAGCGCTTTTTGTCAATTTCATTCCCGAAGTTCCCCAAGGATCTGCAAGTTGATGTTTTTTCAATTTCAGCTGTGAATTAGCCTTTTTAACCTCAATTTCAGCAGTGAACGAGCACATTCTTGATTTTAGCTGCAAATTATTGCGCTTTTCTCGATTTTATCCGTAAAATTGAAATTTTTTATTCCTTAGTTGTGAATTAAAGTTTTCCTCCACTTTTAGACGCGAATTCACGGTTTTCTCTACTGCACGCCGTGAATCAGCGCTTTTTCTTAATTTCGGTCCCAGCCCCGAAAATCCGTGAGTTGGCATTTTCTGTGAATTCGCGCTTTTCCCCGATTTTTCAAGCTGCCAAATTGTAACGCCTTTATCATATTAGCGTGTTTCTCTATTTTGTATTTTTATACTCGAATTCGTGTTGTTCTCTTTTATATCCGTGAATTAGCGTTTTTATCAGTTTTAGCCGCGTGAATTAGCGCTTTTTCTTAATTTCACCGAATTGCCCCCCTACCCACCAAGAATTGGCGAGTTGGCGTTTTCTCATTTTCTGATGTGAATTAGCGTTTTTTCTCAATTTTAGCAGTAAATCAGCACATTTTCTTAATTTTAGCTGCGATTTTTAAAGTTTTTTCTCTATTTTATCCGGAAAATCGTAATTTGTCGTACCTTATAGCTGAGTTTTCCTCCACTTTTATTTAGACACGAATTCGCGTTTATGTCTATTTCACCCGTGAATTAACGCTTTTCTAATGTTGCCCCAAGAATCCATTAGTTGGCGTTTTTCCCTTTTAGCTGGGAATTTGCACTTTCTCAATTTTTAAAGCTGCTAAATTGTAGCACCTTATCACAATTTTAGCTGTGAATTCGCGCAAATGAAGGCGCAAATTCGCGTTTTTCTCTTTTTCATCCTTGAATTAGAGCGCTTATCTCAGTTTTAGCCGTGTGAATTAGCATTTTTTCCTAATTTCAGTCCCGATTTTGCCCCAACAATTCGTGGTTTTGCGTTGTCTCAATGTCAGCTGTGAATTTAGTGCTTTTTCTCAATATTAACAGCCATAAATTTCAGCAATTTTTCTCAATTTCAGCCGCGAATCAGCGTTTTTCTCAATTTTACAAGCGAGTTTAGCCATTCGTTCTCATCTTGTACTTTAAAATCCCGAATTTTTCATCTTTAAGCTATTAAAAGGACAGGGGCCCCTGCCGCCACAGTACGCTAGAGCATATGTGTGATTTACAACCGCTGTCGAGACACCATTCGACGGGAAATTGCTGTTTTCGACTTTCCGATGACGACATATGATAATTAATGTTGTTCTTCATTAACATAACTTTCTTCGACAATGGAAGAAATGGCACCGTCATTTTGTGGACAAAATCTAGCAATGCGTGCCTCTTTCGATTGCATTTGTAGCAAATCACTTGGGATTTATCCTTCTTCTTCGAGTCAACAGATTTGAAAATCTTGTGGCGAAAGCACCGTCGCCGCTTGTTCTTTATTTTGATTTTGTTTTCGAGCAACACTTTCTTCTAGAATTTTGACTTTTAAGACTTCGAGTTTTGGTAACTCATCTCTCGACTCAATAGCACATCTAAAATGTTCATACTCGTGAGTATAATAACATTATGGACAGCAATTCCTCGTTGATTTCTACGTCCATTTCGTTCAATTTGTCAACGATGTCGAAAAATTTTTTTATGTAGTCTCGGATGTCATCATCAGAATGAAATTTCATCAGAGTTAATTTCTTCTGAAACCGTTGCTTTTCTTGCAGGACCTTTCGACTGATAAATGGAAATGATTCGAACCTGTGTTAGTATCCTGTTGGACGGGAATTTGGCTCGTTTCGACGATTTTCAGTCCATTCGACCTGGAGGATAGATGCTCACCAAATTTTTCGCAGAATATTTGATTAAGCCCACGCAAGCGCTAATTCTGGAAGCTGAAATTGAGAAATGTACCTACTAATTCGCGCCTTACAGAGGCAACTTCGTGGCTAAAATAGGCAAAATACGCTGATCCCTATAGTTCGTGTAGGCACTCAGGCGGCTGAAATTGCGAAATAGCACTGAAATACTGTTGTTCTTCAGACAATTACGCACCATGAAGGCTGGAAAGAGCGCAAATATTCGTGGCTAAAACAGTGAGAAAAAAACTGCTCATTCGATCGTTGTTTCACGATGCAACTTCCAGACCAAAATTGTGAAACAATCGCAGAATCGCTGACTATAGAGCCATCTTATGGCTAAATTTTTAGAATAAAAATCCATAGTGTTCTGTTCTTCACGGATTTTCTGAAAATTCATCAATTCGGAACTAAAATTGAGTAAAAGCTGTAATTAGCGGCTAAAATTTATCAATTTTAGACGCGATCAAGCGCTTTTTTTCATCAATTTTATAACGCTAATTAGTGCGTTTTCTCACTAGTATTTGCGAATTAGCGATTTACCTCAATTCTAGACGCGGACCTGGTTCAAGAATAGCACATTTTGGTGTTTTACTTAATTTTAGCTATAAAATGGCTCTGTACTCCGCGATAGCACTCTAATTTACTTCATAGCAAACATTTGTAAAAGGAGCTGATTCGAGGAAAATAATTGGGAAAACACTAATTAACGGCTGAAATTGGGAAAATCTCTAATTACACACTAAAATGAGAAAAAACTCTAATTTGAGGCCAGTGGCGTAGGTTGGAATATGTCCTGGGGGGGGGGGGGATCAGATTGAAATCTCGTTACAGGGATGGCATGGGGTAATTTCGCCCTAAATCTCTGTATAAACAAGAAATATAATTTTACTTAGCCTTTTTCCTTATTTTAGCCACGAATCACCGCTATTTCACCTTTTCTAACCGCCAATTAGCGCTTATACGACCAGTTTAAGCCGCGAATTTGTCAATTTTAGCCATGAACGAGTGCTTTTTGTCAACCGCAGGCCGCGTGTATCGTTCTTCTCAATTTCAGCCGCGGATTAGCGGTTTTGACCCCTCCCCCCATAGCTATTGAATTTGCGCATTTTCCCAACTTTAGCAACAAAGCAGCGTTTTTATGCGATGTGATGTTTCTTAATTTTCCGCGAGTTTTAGCGTTTTCCTCAATTTTAGCAGCAAATTAGCGATTTTTAGCAGGGGATTAGCACTTTTTCCAGTTTTAGCTAAACGTTACGTTTTTCTTAAGAGTTTTTCTCATAAATTAGCCTCGAAATTGAGGGCTTTTCACAAATTAGGATTTTTTTGGTTCACCATGCGCAATTTTTCTCAGTTTCACCCGCGAATTAGCAGATTTTTCAACCGTTGCCATAAATTGCGGCTTTTTCTCAATTTCTGCCTCAGAAGTTGCCATCAGAAGCCGCAAATGGCGTATGATTCAGTTTTGACGCAAATTAGAATTTTTCTCAATTTTTGTGCGAATTAGAGTTTTGCGCAATTTCAGCTGTAAATTGGCGGTTTTTTCCATTTTTAGCCTTGAATTAGCACTTTTCTCAATTTAGCCTCAAAATAACCTTTAAAATCTCTTAATTTTGACCAGACTAATTATTTATTTTCTAAATATTACCCGCAAATTTGCTGGTTTTTCACATTTCAGCACCGTATTAGCAATTGTATGTTACTTTCATGTATAGATTATTGCTTTTTCTTAGTTCTAGGCCGTGAATCAGCGTTGTTTTTACTCATAGCCACGTAGGAATTCCAGTTTTTTGAATTTTAGCCACAAATATGACTTCAGAAGGCGCGTATTTAAATTATAAATTTCAAATTTCACCACACTTTATCCGAGAATTCTTGATGTTCCTCAATTTTAGCAGCGAATTTGCGGTTTTTATAAATTTTAGGAGCGTAATAGCGTTCCCAACCCGTGCACTAACCGAATTTTCTCGATTTTTGCCGAATTGGTGTTTTCCTCTAATTAAGCTGCAAATTAGGAGTTTTTCCCCTTTTTCAGAGAATTTTTATCACTTCTTCTCAATATGAACCGAAAATTAGCGTTTTTCTAAATTGTAGCCGAGCTGATTAGTGATTTTTTCTAGTTGATTTTCTTCATTTGTATTCGCGAATTAACGTGTTTCCTCGACTTTATACCCGCACATTGCAAATTAGCGATTTTTCGCATTTTTAGTTGCGAATTTGCTATTTTTGCCAAATTTTCACCTGAAAGCGTCGATATATACGTCAATATTATACGTGTTATCTCAATTTTAACCGCGGGGTTGGTCTAAAAACACCCCTTTTGCGTTGATTTCCACAATTTATTCGTAGAATGGCAACCGTGCACCGCGAATCAGCGATTTTTTCTCAATTTTTGTCAGGAAGTTACATTGCAAGACCATGAACCAGCGCTTTTTCGCAGTTATAGTCACGAATATTAACGGTTTTTTTCAATTTTTTGCTTAAGGATCTAATGAAACTGGGGACACGGTGTGTTTTCTCTTTTTAGCCGTGTATTTTCCTCAAGATAGCGCGAATTTTTCTCCATTTGAGCCACCAGATTATCGCTTTTGTGGGCTCAATCGAATATTTCGCCCACAGTCTTTGCTGATATCACTTGCAACGTTATGTGTCCCTTCGTTCGTATACATGTAACTCTGGGGGGGGGGGGAATCTATCCCCCATATCCCCCCAGTACCTACGACCTTGTTTGAGAGGCTCAAATTGAGACAAAATAATGATTCGCGGTTAAAAATGTAGAAAAATCACTATAATTTGAAAATACTATTGAGGAACCGTGCTAAAATTCGTGAATAAAATGTGGAAAAAGCGCTAATTCACGGTTAAAATTGAGAAAAGCGCTAATTCGCAGGTAAAATGCATAAAAGTGCCGATTCATGGCCAAAATTAAGAAGAACGCTAATTCCCGACTAAAATTAAGTAAACACTAATTCGCGAATCTTTGATGAAGGAATCTTCTTGGCCGAAATTGAGAAAAGGCGCTATAACTAATGGCCAAGAGTAAAAAAAACCGCTAATTCACGGCAAATATTAAAAAACATCGCACATTCGCGGGTTAAATTGAGAAAAATCAATCGTTCGTGGCTAAAATTGAGAAAAACGTTAATTCATGACTATATGAGCGTTTGAAACGAAATCGCTAATTTGTGTTTTTAAGGACTGGTGAGAAATTGCTCAAATATCCAGCTAAAATTGAGAAAAATACGCACTGGCGGACCTACACGTATCGGGACCCGGGGCGGAAATCTTTAAGAGGCCCCTAAAAGTCTCTAATTATACATACTTAATACAAATATCTATTGGTAACCGCTAAGGCCTTTTCCTAATTGCATCCAAGGCCTTTTCCTAATTGCAGCCAAGGCCTTTTCCTTATTTTAGGCAAATCACCGCTATTTCCCCAACCTATCCGCCAAACAGCGCTTATGCAAAGTTTAAGCCGCGAATTTCTCCATTTTAGCCGCGAATGAGTGCTTTTTGTCAACTTTACCAGCAAATTAGCGCTTATCGCCGCAATTTAGCGCAAATTAGCCGCGGATTAGTGGGATATCCCCCCCCCCACCTTATAGACATAAACACGCGCTTTTCTCAACTTTAGCAGCAAAGTAGCCTTTTTATCCTGTGAATCAGCAATGTTTCTTAACATTTTCTCGAGTTTGCGTTTTTCAAAATTTTCACAAATTAGCTATTTTTTCTAGCAGGGACCCGAGAATTAGGACTTCACTCGGTTTGAGCTGAAAATTATCGTTTTACTCAATATTAGCCGCAAAATAGCGATTTTTTCCAAATTTTTACGACAAATTAGCATTTTCTTGTTCACCATAACCATACGCGACGGATCAGCGTTTATTTCCCAGTTTTAGCCACGAATTTGCGGGTTTTTCGCCCATAGCAATAATTTGCGCTTTTTCTCAATTTTAGCCGTGAATTAGTGATTCCCCTATATTTCAGTCGCGAATTAGCGTTTTTTCGTAATTTTAGCAGCGTATAGTAGCGTTTCTAACCCGTAAGTTCGCGAATTCTGTTCATTTTAACCACGAATTGGCGTTTTCCGATATTTTAAGTGCAAATTGGCAATTTTTCCATTTTTGGCAGCGTACTAGCACTTTTTTCAATTTAGGCTGAAATTTAACCTTTCACTTAATTTTAGCCAGAATAATTAACTGATTTTTTCAATATTAGTTGCAAATTAGCGGGTTCTTCTCCACTTTAGCACCACATCAGCTTTTTTTTAATTTTGACTATGGACTAGCGCTTCTTCTCAGTTCTAGCCGTGAATCAGTGTTTGTTTGTTTGGTTTTTTTTTTTTTTTTTTACTTATAGCCATGAATTTGCCGTTTTTCTCAATTCCAGTCACAAAGTTACCCTCAGAAGGCGAGATGGCGGAATTAGAAATTCTTAAACACTTTATCCGCAAATTTTTTCCTCAATTTTATCCGCGAATCAGCGCTTTTTTTCCCCTTTTAGATGCGTAGAAGCGTCTTTAGCCTGTGAATTCGCGAATTTTCTCAATTTTAGTCACGAATTGGCGTTTTCCTCAATTTTTAGCAGCCGGGAACATCACTTTTTCTCTATTTGAGCTGAAAAAAAGAGTTTTTATTTTATTTATGCCGGGCTAATTAGTGAATGTTTTCAATATTAGCTGCGTTTTTTTGTTTTTTGTTTGTTTGTTTGTTTTTTTTTTTTCACATTTCAGACCCACATTGGCATTTTTTTCCTTCGACTTTTGCTATGGATTAGCGTTTATTGTTTAGTTTTAGCCTCGAACGTTTAGTGATTTTCCTCAATTTTGGCCACGGGTTAGCGCTTTTCCTCAATTTCAGCCCGAATTATCATTTTCCTCATTTTCAGCCACACATTTCATTTTTAGTAGCGAATTGGCACTTTTTCTCAGTTTGAGTTGAAAATTAGTGTTTTTCTTAATATGTTAGCCGCCCTAATTAAGTTTTTTTTTTCAATTTTAGCCGTGATGTTTTTTAGATTTTAGCCCCGCATAAGCAATTTTTTTCTACTTTCTGCTATGGTTTAGCGCTGGTTCTCAGTTTGAGCCTCGAATCTTTTAAAGCTATACGGATTTGGGTTTTCTCAATTTCAGCCGGGAATTAGTGATTTTCTTCATTTTCTTATCCACGAAATAGCGCTTTTCCTCAACTTTATCCGCGAATTAGTGATTTTTCTTCATTTCAGCTGTTAAATAGCGTCTTCTGATAATTTTGCAGTGAATTAGCAAATCTTTTCGCCATTTTAGTTGTGAATTTGCCTTTTTGGCCCAATTTTAATCCGAATTAGCGTTGTTTTTGTTGATATCAGCCGCGATGTTTTTTTTTTACTTGTACAACCTCGAATGCAGTAGCGTGTATTCTCAATTGTAGCCGCGGGCTTGGCCCAAAAACAACACTTTTGCATTGATTTCTACATTTTATCCGCGGAATGGCCGTCATACACTGCGAATCGACGATTTTTTTTCTCAATCTCTGTCTGGAAGTTGCATCGTGAGACCACAAATCAGCGCTTTTTCGCAGTTATAGCCACGAATATTAGCGCATTTTCATAAGTTTTTGCCGCGTCAGCCAGTTCTAAATTGCCTATCAGTACATTAGTGCGCTTGTAAGGACCTAAAGAAACTGGGAACGGTCTATTTTCTCTATTTTATCCATGAATTTTCCTCAAGAAGGCGCAAATTGCTGTATTTCAGCCACCAGAATAGCACTCTCGGGGGCTCAATCGAATAGTCAGCCCACACTCTTTGCTGTTATCACTTGTAACGTTATATATTCTCCAGGTCGGATATATATAGAGTGAAATTCGTAGAAAGGAGCCAAATCGCTGTCCAACCTTTTCACATGAATGAACCTAAAAATCCTCATTTTTTCTTATTTAAGCTTTTCGGGGGCCCCGCCTGTC
This sequence comes from Corythucha ciliata, assembly GCA_038030265.1. NCBI lineage: Eukaryota > Metazoa > Arthropoda > Insecta > Hemiptera > Tingidae > Corythucha > Corythucha ciliata. Next base: position 41,641,491 of record CM075938.1, on the reverse strand, counting down.
AGGGGGCCCGGGGCGATCCGCCCCCCTCGCCCCTACCTCGGCACGCTACTGAAAATACGCACATTCAAGGTCATAAAGGAGACGAACGCTTATTAGCAGTTAAAATTGAGAGAATGCCGGTCCTCGGCCTTCTGGTGAATGCAAATTTAAGGCTAAAATAATGGAAAAGCGCTAATTCGTGACTAAGAGTGAAAAAACTACGAATTCGCAGCTAAAATGAAGAAAACGCTAATTCGCTATTGGATTGGAGAAAAATATCCAATTCACGGCTTATAAATTAAGAAAAAGTGCTAATTCGCGGCTTTGAATTGAGAAAAAGCGCTAATCTGCGAATAAGGTGTGGAAAAAGCGCTGATTCGCGGCTAAAGCTAAGATTGAGCCATAATTTAACGCTACGTGGTGTTGATTTCATCCAATTTGTCAAAATTAGGCACTGTTTGTTTTCACTGAGAGGGGGATTACTGCACATATGGGGGGATTTCGCATCCAGCCATCAGCGGGGGATAGACGCCGCTGATTTATTATTTCATGATTATTATTGTTCTTATTCTTATTATTATTTAAAGCGAAAACGAGCTGTAAATTACTCTCAAGAGTGGCGGGAAAAGTACAACCACTTCACGCAGCCACACCCCGGGCGCCAGGGGCTCTGCACTCGTGGATGTACTGTTGTAAACATTTTATCTTTCGCCGAGCCAACTGTGTCAAACAACGTGTCCTTACGGGTTGATAAGGGATGAAATGGGCAGATGAGAAGCATCTTGGTTGTTGATTGCTGCGGTGTGATCATTTTAATTAATTTATTATAAAGTCCCTGGTACATTAATTATCTGATCGCCACAGTCTCTCTAATGACTATCAAATTTTGTTTTATATCGGGCGGGATATTTACACTCTACTGTATCGCGTCTGTGATCCAAGAGCGACTCCTGAAAGGAACATTCGGCGAGGATGAGGACAAGTTCACTTTCGTTCTCGCACTTCTCCTCCCTGTGTTTGTGAGCAACGTCGTGTACGCTTACTTTATTTGTTACGTAAAAAGGACTCCTTTGGAAAGTCATGTACCTACGTTCTACAATGCGTGCATTTCCGTCACGTACCTCCTGGGTATGCTCACCTCTTTTATGGCACTACAGTGGATTTCATATCCTGCACAGGTAAGTCTGAAGTTTTGTGTCCTTATTGAGCTCTCTCGGGAAATGAGAGAAAGGGTTGTCTGGTTTCCCACCGTTCGTTTCCTTGTATTCTCTTGATTCCAAATATTATTCTCCATTTTTTTTGTCCATAACTTTGTCATCCAACGGGAGTGACTCCTTGACTACTCAACTGCGTTGACGCTCTTGGACATCCAAAGAGTTTGTAAGACACTCGATTTGTCATCTGGAAGATTTCAGAATTTCAAATCGCTGAATGGTCACTTTCTGAGGAAGGAGGAACCATCGGATTTTGATATAAATTTGAATTTGATTGGTTTACTGGTTACATCAGAAAGGATTGGCAAATATTTTTACGATGTTTTGTGTCTGCAACCGGCTTGGTCAAGCTTCGCACACGGGAGTGCCCAATTTACTGGACCGGTTGCGGTCGAGTTTATTCCGCTGACCAGATACTTGAAATGCTCCGATTGCGTCAGTCGAATTTCTCTAGTTTTCCTCAACCGACTGGGTTAAGGTTTTAGGACGAGGCGTATCTAGGATTGTACCTATCTTTGGAGGGTTTCCACCATAAATCTGATTTCATCTTTCTTTTTACGACACAGTGTTCCAGCCATTTAGTACATCATGTTTCCATGCCACCCCTTTTATAAATTAAATGTATCCAAGGAATTAGCGTTTTTTTCTTAAATTTTAGGAGCGGATTAGCGCTTATACCCCTTGTTAGCCGGGAATTGGCGTTTTTCTTCATTTTCTCTATTTTTGTTTAGCCTTTTACCCCAATTTGCCGCAGTTTTAGTTGTAAATAAATAAGCGGGTTTTGGCATAGCTATATCCGTGATTTATCGTTTTTCTCAATTTTAACAGCGCATTATCGCTTTTTCTCCATTTTAGACCGGGAAGGAAGCGTTTTTCTTCATTTCTTCACTTCTTAGTCATGCGGATAGGCGCTTTTTCTCCATTGTTGCGGCGGATTACCGCTATTTCTCAATTTTACAAGCGAATTATAGCTCTTTATCTTAATTTTAGGCGGGAGTCTGCATTTGCCTTCGTTTTAGCCATGAATAAGCGGGTTTCAGTAAGCATGTATCCATGAATTGGCGTTTTTCTCAATTTTAGCAGCATATTTAGCACTTTTACTTCCATTTTCCCGTAGGGAAGGAAGTTCGATAATGGCAAAAAAAATGACACTAGATTCGTGTTCCTGGACGCCGAAAAGGCCTAAATCTCGATTCTTCAGTATGGCGTCCGTCGTCCACTTTATTCTCGACAGATCTGGACGAGTGATGGCTCAAAAGTTGTGTCTTCATTTCTAGATGTACACCGTAAAATTTGAAAACGATTGGTTGAGCGATATGGAAGATATTATAACAAATGTGCTCGAAGTAAAAATGGTTGGATCCTTATAATCCCTAGAGAATATTATAAAATTTGATGATCGATAGTTCAAAATCGTCATCTAGGTTCTTAGAAGACGCTGCTAAAATTTGAATAAGATTTGTTGAGCGGACACGGTTGCTACGCGGATTGGAACGCATTTCAGCTCATATTTGCCCCAAACCTCTCTCCTCCCAGGATTTTCCGATTATCCGAGGAGGATCCGATTTTCTCTCATGATGGCTTAAAATAACCACAACAAAATTCCCCATCGATGAACTGGCCATTTTTTCGAAATTAAATTTGGTTATTTTAAAATTATTTTGTAAAAAATTAACGAGGATGAATTCGAAGACCCGTTTCTCTTCGATTATTTTGAATTAAGCGAGTTACTGGACAAATTTTGTCCATTATTTCATTCATTGATCCTGTTGAATGTTTCAAATTGATTGTTACCGTTAAAGAGAGCTATTTGGTTACACAATTTTAGAATTTTTGTGTTCATATTGCATGAATCGTTGACATGGAAAGAATATTGAGAGAAATAGAGTTCTGTCCAGCAAATTTTGGTACTTTGACATTTTTATGAGAACAGAACTTGAGGGCATGCCAGGGAAAATTAGTGAATTTTGATGATTAATCACCCGTGATGTTATTGTTTCGAGTGAAAGGCGTGATGCAATAAGCGAACGACGGGAACATGGAAGTAACGTGGGGTCCTCCACACAAACTTAAAACCTCAATTGAGCGTGCCAACACCACGAAATTGGTTATGTTTTTGCTTTGTTTTAATATATTGTTTTTGGCGTTGCCACGTAACTTTAGTCTTTGCGTTGGCAATAAATTTGAATTTGAATTTGATTAAACCCGCTTATTCACGGCAAAAATTGAAATAACCGCTAACCCCCCCCCTCCAATTTGAAAAGAGCTCATCCGCTATTATCCGATTTAAAATTGAGAACATGCGCTAATTCGCGGCTGATGTCCACAAAAAGAGCTCATTAGTGGCTGTAAAATGGAAAAGAACGCTAATCTTAAAATCCATGGATTCGGGACTGAAATTGAGTAAAAGCGGTAATTCGAGGCTAAAATTAGGAAGTAATTCGCGACTAAAATTGTGAAAAAGCTCTAATTCGTGGCAATAATGGGGGAAAATATGCTAATCCGCATGACTAAGAAGTGCAGAAAAACGCTAAATTCACGGCTAAAATGGCCGTGAACATTTTCAGCGTTGCTGAAAATGAGAAAAAACGCTAATTCGTGGATACATTTAATAAAACCCGCTGTTTTCTGGTTAAAACTTTAGAAAAACCGCGCGCTGATTCCTATAGCTAAAATTGCGATAAAATGCTCATCCGCATCAGCGGCTAGAGATGAAAAGAAACGCACATCCGCAATTGTAAATTAGATAAATACGCTAATTCGCGGATGAATTTGAGAAATTCCGCTAATTCACGTTTAAAATTGAGGAAACGCGGTAATTCGCGGTTATAATTGAGAAAAATTGCTAATTCGCCACGAAGTCAACAAGGCATATAACTTTTACGTTGCGTTAAATTATGGCTTTTTCAGAATTTTAGCCACAAACTTTCCTCTAGGAACCGCAAATTGGTGTTTTCTCAATTTTAGCCAGAAATCAGCGTTTTTCTTAATTTTAGCCGCTATTTAATTTTGTTCGTGAAATCGAGAATTCACGATAAATTAAATTTAGTCCAGTAAAATAAGGTGCAGAAGGTTTCTATAATTAGGGTACATGATTTTTTTGTTTCATGTTGTTAGGGATGATGTTAGTGTTCAAATTGTTGACCTCAAAAAACCTCGGCTGGGGGAAAAAACCACGAAATTTTCCTATTTTTTCTCTAGTTTTTACGCGAATTAGCGTATTTTCTCATGTTGATCCGCGAATTAACGCATTTTCACAATTTTAACAGCGTATGAGCTCTGTATCTTAATTTTAGCCGCCAATTAGCAATGTTTCCTCTTTTATCCTTATGAGTTAGCGCTTTTTCTTAATTTCAGTACCGATGTTGCCTCGAGAAACCTCGAGTTGGTGTTTTTTTTGTTTTGTTTTGTTTTTTTTCCAATATTAGTTGATCCTGCTGATTGATGGATTGCGCAGCTTTTTCTCACTTTTATAACTACGAATTAGCGTTTTTTCTCAACTATTTCTATTAAATTCAGTTTTGAAGGTGCCAAATTGGAAACACGTGGAAAATCTCCAGTAAAATAGTGATTTTAAAAAGCCAGAATCACGAAATTTGTTTTTTCGTCGTTTGTTTTTCGCCAATTTGGTTTTTAATGAAGGCGGAAATCTCCGAAGTTTGATTTTGAAGGAGCAAAGTCGACGAAATTGAGTTCTGGAAGAGTAAAAGTCCGTGAAATTTAATTTTAAAAGAGGCAACCACGAAATTTGTTTTTTAAGCGAATAAAAATAAGCAAAACAGGGGTAGGAAATAACAAAAATCCGTGAAATTTTGTTTTTAAGGTGCCAAGTTTGAAACGATTGGTTGTAAAAGAGTGAAAATCTCCAATGAAATTGTGATTCAAAAAACGAAAATCACGATTTTTTGTCGTAATTTTTTTTTTGCCAAATCTGTGAACCTAATCTGTGAAACCGTTGGGTTTGAACCGTTGGCCAATGAACAGGGAAGAATTCCCGAAATTGTGTTATAAAGGCTCTAAGTCCACAAAATAGGGCCTGAAAGAGCAAAAGTCCGTTAAATAGTGATTTGAACGGAAAAATCTGCCAAAGTTAGTTTTTAAAAGGCAAAAACCGTGCGAAACTTGCGTTTTTAAGAGTCAAAATTACGAAATTATGTTTTTGATGATTGGTTTTGAATTTGACTGTGAGCCAAATTGTCCGGTTTGTCGGTCTAATATACATATATTCTGGATTGTGGTGTGAATTTCAGGGTTTTGAGTGAATGAGGAGCAATGGCTGTGTGTGGGAGTGATCAGTGGGAGAAATCGCTGTATTGTTTTTCGAGTGGTCTATGCCCTACGATCCGACCTGACCGGGTAAAATCGAGTTAGGGAGGAGACTCGGCTCACCAGAGATGGTGAAGGCCTTGAGGGCGAAACGGTGACCGGTGAAGTTGAGGCTAAGCGCCGCTGATTTGTTTAGATGAACGTGGAAGATGTTGGTAGTTTAAATACCAGACATTGCAAAAAGTAGAGAGCGAAAAGTAGGACAAAAAAGAGGACAATTTTGACCTCTCCCTGGACACCTGAAAAATGAACCCGGACGATCTAAAAAGTGGGGCATGACCAAGGACGTCTGGTCACCCTAGTCTTTCAGGAATCAATTTTAACGGTTCTGGATCTTTAAACTCCAATTTCACAAGTTCTGCTAGTTTAACTTGACTCTTTCAAGAAGACAAATTTTGAAGCTAGTCTCACCCAAAGTCGAATTTCACGGATTTGGACCATTAAAACACGAAAGATTTAAAGAAAAATATTTGCGGAGTTGGCTCACTTAAAAGACCAAATTTTGAAGTTTGGCTTCTTGGTTGGTTTTATGGCTCAATCCACCATTAGGGTCGCATAATCACCAAACATTTAGTTATCGATGATATTTTAAAGGATATTTATAGTTTTACCTACTATAAAAAAATTATAATGGGCTTCTTTGAATAAGCGTAGGCTCACACCTGCCTACGCTCACGAAGTAACTTTCGCTAGTTTTTAGTCTGTTTTTCCACAGCCCACACTGCCCACAGTAGAACAGCACCTGTACTTACAGATCTGTCCGTAAGGTACAGTACTGCAGGCGTGGACGCAATGGGAGGCTGCGTGAGGCTATAATCCCCAACCCCACTCCTTCACTTACCGTGAATTTAATTATGATTCCGCCCCTCCCCCCAACTTTTCTGAAACCCACTCAGATCATTCCTCGGCTCCCCTCCAGTCGCTCTCCGTCTACTACGCGACATCTATTTTCTCGTCTTATTTCTCCATGAATCTTGGATTTTAAGGGGGAGTTGTACATTGGCCCTGTTGCAAAACTCAAAAAAATTGTCAGCACTTAGTAAGGTTTGATTATTAACACATGTAAAATCAGAGGGAATGATTCATCGTGTTATAGTTTTGCAACGGATGTGTTTCTAATCATACCTCGCCTACTCCGCGTTGCGTAAATATCGCCGTATTTCTGCACCAATGTTGGATTTCAAGGTCTCATTTAAATCTCCAGGAAATTCCGCACGCTCGTACGATCTTGCTTTCCTAAATAAGTCGTCGAAAGAGCGTGAATTTTGTCAAGGTAAAAGTTTATGTGGGTTTTACAGTTATTTCAGGGGTGAAATATGAAAAAAGAAGATCTTACGTGCGTGCGGAATTTCCTGGAGATTTAAATGAGAAGTAGAAGAGTAGATGAGAGAATGAGAGTAAGAGATTAGGAATGTGCCCTCTGAATAGGTTCGATTGTCCGGTAACTAGAACCACAGAATCGTATTTCTAATCCTTAATCCTCAAAAGTTAGCTGAGGTGTGATTCCTATGAAGGGTGACGCGGCTAAAATTGATAAAAATTTTTCATTTCACGATGGAATCCGAAAAAATACACCAATTCCTGATATCTGGTTGTAAATTAGCAGGTATAATTGATGAAAGGCGTTATGTGCTATTCTACAAGCTAGTTCACTGTTAAAATTGAGAAAATGTACTAATAGCCAGTTTCTGTAGGTTCCTAGGAGGCTAAAAGTGAGAACTCGCGCTAATGTGCTGTTCTTAAACAAGTTCCTGGATAAAAATTCAGAAAAATCTCCAATATTCGTGGTCGAAATTGTGGAAAAGCACTCATCCGTTACTAAAATTGAGAAAATACGTGGTCTTAGAAGCAGTTTGTCCCTGAAATGTTGATGTTTCTCGATGTAACTCCCAGATCAGAATCGTTAATGCTAATTCGTAGTTTATGGAGGCCCTTTGACGGCTGTACAAAAAACGCTAATGTGCTGTTCTTTTTGCAATTCCTCGGCTAAAATTGAGTAAAAGTGCTAATTAATTGCTAAATTTTGGTTCTTACAAAGCCTCTGCTCTGGTTCCATACTTATACATATTTATTCATATTTTTCAGGTCATTGCGAAGTCCTCAAAACCTATTCCAGTGCTCATAATGGGCGTTCTTATCGGGCATAAATCCTACCGCCCTCAAAAGTATCTCTTCGTGCTTCTCATCGTCACCGGTGTCGTCATGTTCATGTATCGACCGGAGAAAGCCGCGGCCTCCGCGTCCAGTTCTTCTAGCGGTTTCGGCATAGGTGAACTTCTCATCCTCATGTCTCTTCTCATGGACGGACTCACCAACTCTGTACAAGAGCGAGTCATGGCTCAGTTCAATCCTCGCTCCGAAGTTTTCATGCTGGGAATAAACAAATGGTCCATACTGTTTGCTTCCATCATTCTTCTCTACACGGGGGAGTTGAGTCAGTTCCTTGCCTTTGTCAACAAACACCCCAGTTGCCTCCTTCAGATTTTCCTCTTTTGCGTGTGCAGCTCCCTCGGTCAATATTTTATTTACATGGCTCTCACCGAGTACGGTACTCTCACTTGTTCAATTATAACGACAACTAGGAAATTTTTCACTGTTCTGGGATCAGTAATTGTTTTCGGCCACGTTATTAAAGCGCGGCAGTGGTTCGCTGTCGTTCTAGTCTTTTCTGGCCTTTTTTTGGACGTGTACTACGGCAAAGGACAGTCTAAAGCAGGGCAAAAAAAATGACTATAAACTGCCTCGATCCTCTCGAGAAGAAAAAAAAAAAAACAAGAAAAAAACAGAACAAATCAACTTATGAAATTTATTATTGTTTTCTCTCAGTGAGCCAGAGCAGACTTCTGTGAAGTTCCTGTTTTGTGATAATACCTACTTGTTAAATGAAATGCGTATATTGCACATAACGTATCATTTATCTATATAACCATATAATCTCCTATTATATTGTTTTGTACATTTAAAAAAAAAGAGAATTTTTTTATTTATTTGTTTTAAATCCATTGTTATCTTTTTACCCGGCGCGGAAAATATCCATTAATGTTATAGGAAATCCGAGCAAGTTATGTAACGTTTACCAGGGTGAGGGCGGTTTGTTGTTAATTGAGTAGTTTTTGTAAAAGACCAGCCTTGTAGCGTGTCCGCAGGTTGAAACGGGAGTGAGTGGTGGAAAAAGAAGCGAAAGAAGAAAAAAGGTTTGAAATGTGTTTCAGTCAGTAGACCACGAGTTGGCCTCATGGATGTGAGTAGAGCGATGGAATTCGACGAGGTCTTCACGGTCGAGGAGTCTTCACGGATTCGCGAAGAATTCAGCCGGTTGAAAAGTACTGTGCACTTTATGAATAATTGGGAGATTAATGTAATTCCGTAATGTGTTTTTATGTTTCAATTCCTAAGCGTAATCATGCAAAAAAAGCAGGAGCAGTATTACGAGTGTGTTAGCCTTTTTTTTACTCCGTTACACCAGGTGCTTAAATGGTATGGAATGTCCTTGTGGCGAAGCGCGCTGTGAACTTGTGATGGTAGTTGTAGCTGATATTTAGCGATTTCCTCATTAATATGAAGAGTTCTAGTTCAGCGGTGTATTACCTACCTACATGTTCTTGACAAGTTTTTCTCTGTTTTTGGCTGGAACAAAATTAATGTCAAAATGTATTGATTATTTCGAGAAAACTAGAAACCAATTTGTCAGAATGTGGGCTAAAGGTAAGGGCAAACTTTTTCCTTTTCCACGTAAGCCGCCCGCAGGTGCGGATCCAGGAGGAGGGCGCGCCACCCTCTGGTCCTAATTATTTAAGTTGGGTTTTCGGAGTAGGGGTTTCAGGAAGGATTTTGTAATATACTTGCAGCACTCGTCGGACTTCGGTGAGCCAGGTCAGTTAGGTGTCTGGGGGCTTTAATAATACAGCCAGCTTAGCCCCAAAGCCTGACTTTTGGACTAAAACAATCGATGTCATTTCCAAAAAAAAGCCCTTAAAGGAGCCATTAAAATAACCACAAGGAAGTACTACATCGGCAATGAACGTATAAAAGCAATCAATCAACGGCAACTCTCGCTTTTTAACCAATGAGCACGATTTTCCGGTTTAAAACCTGGTTATTCACGCTCAGAAAGTAATCATCGACCAAATCTAAGAAACTTGAGAAGAAAGAAACCCATAAATGCTACCCCTGAACTGAAACTCACCGTACAAACATGAAAACTGTCCGTTTAACCTTCATAGAGTAAAAGGTGGCAATTTTGTCCCATAAATTATACTTTGACTGCTAAACTTCGAGTTATGTCTTCATAGGAAGTTTCTAGGTTCGGCAACTGGTAATTGAGCCCATCAAACTCGCTATCACGCACAAAAATATGACTGTTTTTCTCCCGAAACTGACCATTTGGCCAGAAAACCGGCTAACAAATTTATAATGAAGGCCGGCATCACTGTAATCATACATAATAAAGTGTTGTTTTAAAAAATTTGCAATGGCCACGAATAAACGTTATACCTGGGGCTATTTATGGTCAGGAACTCAACAACTCTCTTGAAACTGGCGCAGGGGCGTAGCCAGACCTTGATGTTGGGGTGGGCAGCTCCACTGGAGACGTCAGGAGGCCACTATTTCCTATTCGGCGATGAGTCCCCAGCAAGTGAACTGGTAGTTTTTCAACTCAGAATGTGGCGCTGGATTCCAGATAAAAATGGTAATTCCCCCCCTCCACCCAGAAAGTGATACTTTCGGAGCTAAACTTGCAATTCACGGCCAAACGGCTATTCTGGTCCCCTGGGACGGTAATTATTTAGCTCTTCAAACTGGGTCCTTCCATCGTATAGGGACGGAACAGTTCCTCCTCACCAGGAACTTCCAACCGCCACCGGTCCCCTTGATTGTGCAGCTGCATTGACAAACTTATTAGTTGTGACGACTATTTTTATCAATTTTAGCCGTGATATGGCGCTTTTTCGTGATTTTAGCCGGAAATTAAAGCTTTTTATCAATTTCGGCCACTATAGTCACAAAATTATATCGAGAAACCACGAATTATCGCATTTTTAAAATTTTTTAGCAGCAAATAGCGTTTATTTATTTTCTTTAATTTTAGCTGCGAATAAGCTTTCAGGGTGTTTCAGGGAAATGTCAGGGAATTTCGTGAATTTATGAGAAAAGTCAGGGGAAAATGGCAAAGCGATTTTTTTTCACGATGCTTCCAACGGGAACATGGATGTAAAATGGAGTACAGAATTACTATAAGGATTGTGGCCAATCTCACTCTCCTGTCTGGAGCGTTTTTTTTTTTTTTTTTTTTAATTTTGTTTTCACAGAAAACGTACTTTTATACCAAATACGTCGGTTTCTTGGGTCGAAATGCACTTTTCTTCAAAAGTGACGAAAGTTTTGAAATCTACGGTATTCCGTTGGAGTCGAATGAGACCAATTTCAATCGTCAACAGTGTACAAAACGCGAAGAAACGTGGCGCTTTTGTCGCGCTGGTTCAATAAATAGCCGCCACTGCTCTTCGGATCGTTGGACCCATAGGTTCTACCCCACGAAAACTTCTCATTTTTCTCAAATTTCCAGTGGTTTACTCAAAATTTAATTTATATCACTTCCTCTACATATAGTACAGGAAATAAAGTTTAAAAAAGGCAGAATAGCGGAAAAATTCGGCCGAACTTCAAATGTGGCTAAGAAATCCCGTTTGAAGCATTCTTCCGGGATTTGAAGAGTCCGTAACGATACGGGTAGCAAACATCCTTTTAATGGAGGGTAGACTTTGGCCAACTCATCGCTATAAGGGTTAAAGAAATTTTCCCGAACAGGGTGTCTAATCCTCTGGGTGTCTAGTCCGTGCGACGTTTAGTTTTTGAGTTACGGCGTAGTTTTTCTGAAGTAGTTTTTGGGCCTGAATCGAATGCAAGAGGACTCGTTTCTCTGCGATCAATATTATTTGAGGTACTAACGAACATGCCTGAAAAAACGAGTTTTTCCCGATACTTGGATGTGCTATGAAAATGTGTATCAAGATTTTGGGCAGGACTAACCACGTTCTCTGATCTTACGTAGTTTTGTGTGCTGAATCGAATGAGCGTTTGCAGGGATCGCTGGGGTCATTACTTTCTGAGATACGCCTACAAATAAGAACAATTCCTTTAAAAATGGTGGGGATGTTTATCCGTAAAAGCATTGATACCAGCGATCCCTACTATACAGCTCATCCAATTCAGCACGAAAAACTACATACGATGAGAGAACATTGTTAGTCCTGCCTAAATCGTGATATGAATTTTTAGGGCACATTTAAACATAGGAAAAATCACGTTTTTAGGGTATTTTCGTTCATATAACTCAATAGTCACAGAGAATCGAGCTACCGTGCATTCGATTCAGAACCAAAAACAACTTCTGAAATGATGTACCTGTGAAACGACTTCATCACTAAATTTAGAGCGTGAGGATTTTAATAAACTTATCAAGCCAAAAAAAACGTTTTTTCGCACAAATTATGGCATAAATCGAAAAAATAATGAGCCGACGGACTTGATTTTTATCGACTCAGCACATACAACTGCGTAGGATTCGACATTCGAAATTGGGCCGAATTTTGCCGCTATTCTGGGTTTCTGGCTTTATTTCTTGTACTACTATGAGAAAATGGATATAATGAATAATTCTGTCGATGGTATCTTATATACTTATTAAAATTTTTAATTAATAAATTACGACGATGGAAGGGCGTAGCCCAACACGATTCGAGTTTCGAGAAAAAAAAGGCGTCTCCGTGGCGCAATTGGCAGCGTGCTGGACTGGTAGTCCAGAGGTTGCGGGTTCAAATCCCGCCGGGGAGCCATTTTTCTCGAAACTCGAATCGTGTTGGGCTATGCCCTTCCATCGTCGTCCGGATAACATTAGTTTAATTAATTTATTAACTATGAGAAAATGTAAAGTATTAAAAACGCTGAATTCCTGAGTATTGCTCTCATGAGCATGAGTTTGAATTTACTCTTTGGACGGCTGTAACGGCAGGCAGACTGTCAGTAGACTAGATTACACGCAATTTCCTTGTCTTGATGTTTTTTATACCGATCATGATATTAATCGATTATTAGCACACAATTTAGGTTTTTGTTTTTCCTAAGAGGAAGAGTTTGGAGTGAGGAGAAAAAGAAAGAGCTCGTGTTGGGTTCGAGTATCCGCAGAGGCAGAGTTACGAATTTGTCCCTTTTCCCCATATAATTATGTATATGGATAACGTAATGCATGCATAAAGTTGTAGTCGTAGGAGCCTACATTGTCAGTCTTCCGAACAGTTGAAGTTGAAAGATGCAATTTCACGCGAGTTCACACAGATTTTTGCTAGAAAATTGTCAATTTCAGCCTAAAACTGGCTTTGTGTTCGTAGAAAGCGTCGGATTCCTTCAAAGAGACACTCATTTAAACTTCATTCGTGGATTTTTCTCGTTACTCTCACACTTATCTCATCTCTCTCTCTCACACACACAACTCTCTCTCTCTCTCTCTTGGGAAACGTGAGTGCAATCACTGCACACCTGGCACCATTCTGTAACTGGTGGATTTTCCACTACATGTGCTATTTCAGTCGAAGTGGCTACCCAGAGGTGAACGTTCGCCTTGTTATAGCACGAGCATCGAATCAAAGTCGATAGACGTTTTTTCGTTGATGAGGATAGTTCATCGTAGAATCGACGTAGATTTTTCCTCGGTATCGTAATGTTGATATATCAGCCATGGTACTAAGGAACCTTTAAAGACGAGTAGACGCATACGGCGCCATGTTCGTTCTTATCAGTTTAATAAGAATGGTTGGGGTGGTTTGTTGACATCCACAAAACATCAACAAAAGGTGGATTTTACAAGACTGATAATTGATAAGAGCGAACATGGCGTCTGTGATTTTACCTGTCTGATTATAGGTTCGGTGCAATGATGTGTTTTATTCGACGTAAAATATTCTTTGAAATCAACTCTATGCAAATACGTTGTTTCATCGAACGTAGAATCTACGTTGAAGTCTCTAACTATTCCGACAGCTGCTGCCAAAAAGTACGTCTCATTTATGCGACCGCATCTACCCAGACTTATACACAATTTTGAATGGAATCAATACATTTTAAATACAATTTAGGCCGTGGTACGAACCCCGCACCCCGGGTTCCGTTAAACAAATCGTGGCATAATTGCACCAGCTACTCGACATTTCTTGACAACATTGCTATAAATATACCCCGTTCAAGATAAGAATAAGCCCGATCCTTATGATTTTTAATGTTTTATTAACGTGAAAAGCGAAAACAAACAGATGGATCTAAGGTATTCTTATCTTGAACAGGGTATAGATCCTTGAATGATTTTAATGTTTTAAACGAGCAATGGTCTTGTAGAAGAACACTCTTCAAGAAAATCCAAATTTTGAAAAATGTGCAAGTTTCCTATACCATATTGAGCTTGTTTTTGAGATTAGGTTAATTGCCAGATCGGTTACATTAGCTCAAAGTGTTAATGGTATTGCACAAATCTACCAATGCTGAGTGTTTGTGTTCGAATCCCGAATACATTTTATTTACGGCGAATCAACGTAGAATCGCGGGACATTTTTGACGCGATGTCGACTCGATGAATGACGTTGATTCGATGGAAGTGTGTTTATGGGGCTCCTGTTGGATACTGTAGTGCTCTGTATGAAAACCACGCCTCAGATGCCCGGCCCTGACCGCCGTGATGCGTAAGTGAGCATTACACCCGTGTAACCCATACAGGTGGCGCACGTTTCCATTTTCTAGGAGCACAAGGCGGCGTTCATACTGTAGCAATACGATATCGTTTCCACATCACTCTCACACAGTTCCAGTACTTCCAGTTGTTTCTATCTGCCTATAGACGTTGTTAAAATGAGTCGGAGATGTTGAAACGATATAGAATCGCTCTAGTATATGTTCACCACCTAAGGACGTTGCGAGAGTATCTGTATAGAGTGCCGTAACCAGAGCTGTAAAGGTGTCGCGGTTTTTCCCTCCATTCTAGCGACGAAACCTTCGATCCAGTGATGATTCCTTCGGTTGCAGGAGTTACCTACTGTCCGAGCGAGCATGCTCCCCTCGTGGAAGATTGTCGACGCTCTCTCTGTTATACACTTCTAGTTTAGACAAACGCCATTATATACTATATACCATTCCACCATATTATCCTTACTGTCAGAGGTTCGAGAAGATTAAAAATCTAGTCTTCTTTCCGACTGACTACAAGACCCTGAAGTTCAGTTTTGTATTTTTATTTACGGTCGGTTCAACTAATGGTCCCATATGAGAATTCATAGGCGGCAACAAGAGTATGAATCCTGACCATGCAGCTGGTCGCAGCTGCAATAGAGCGCCCAATCACTGCCTCCTCCGTGTAGACTTAGGCCGTAAGTTGTCCTCGTTCATTGAGCTCAATATTTCCGTATCTCGATTCAAAATAGACTATTCATAAATTAGAAAGGCCGATTTGAAGTCGTATGAACTGATAACATCATTGATGTGACTTCAATTGCTTCAAGCCCTACTCGTATTGCAGTAGTTTGCCAGGCCTATCTTTAATTATTGCAACCGTTCTGAGGCTTCGTTGTATACACAGCTCATCCTGAGCAATGCATCCACCGCCGTTGATCGCACCCCACCTTGGATTGTTATAGTGGGCCCCTTCAGCAGTGAGGAAGGCATACCGTTTACCGTGGCACCACTTCTTCGAGACCCATGCCCCATCACCATTTGTTGGAAGAATATACCTTGCGTAACGGGTACTATCAAAAGAAGGTTGCGAAGAGCAGGTGAACGTGGGTCTGAGGATTGTCTGAAGCACAGTATGGCCATCACTCAGGCTTCATATAGTCACGTTTGAAGTTCAGACTGGAAGTTTCGAACTAAAATATAATAGACTCCCCTTTGGCCTCTATGTGCGTGGTCATCATTTCACGATTGACGGATGGTTTTATTATTATTATTATTATTTAGGCCCTTAGGAAAAGAATTTCACAATTTCAAGCATGTATAAGGATGGTCTTTGCGCCACGCCACACAGTGGGGCAAAGGTGGAAAAAACTATATTTTTGAAAGTGAGAATTTCGTTCGTTCAAAATTCGTTTCCCATAGTATATGGCATCTAGAATCAAGATATGATATTCGTTTTTCAATTAAATGGTAAAATGATGAGTCAATTGGGCTTCAAAGTTGAAAGTCGACAAAATGAACAAAATAGGATTGATTCAAATTATTTTCCGCAGGTTTCCGTTTTTGTTGAAATGGAATTAATTGGTTGTTAATGTGACCGTACGCCTCTGAAGAGTAACATGAGTGCGTCAATCAAGTGAAACAGGCGGGTGAAACTCATGTCCTAAGGCCAAGAACTATTAGGTGATTATGTCCTCTAGTAGTTCACATACAAAAAAAGCTCCGCCTTCCTCCGGCATGAATGCTAAATTTTTGTTATCTAGATGCATTTGAGGTTGTGCTGTACAATTTTCATCTGCATCCAGCTACAACTCTGGTATCTACAACCACTTTCATGCAAGAATAGCCAAATGTGTGTTTTTTGTTGTTTTTCGTTTTAATAATGAAACGTTAACTATGTACCTTAGAGGTTAACTATCGTAAATGCATTTTCATAAATTTTAAAATTTGAAATTAAAAAATTTAAATTAATACCTAAAATTTCGTCTAACCCTCCATGATTAGGCAAACTGTGTGTGTAAAAGTATGATGATTGATTGGCAATAAAATAATCTACTGATGGAGGCAAAAAGAAGAGAAGAGAGAAATACTTTCTATAGAGAATAAAGTCCAAATCAGATTCTATAAATATTTATCAAATTTAAAATATTTCATTTTATAAGAATACTTTGATCAGTGCCAGAAATATTTCCCTTTGTTTTTCCATTCGGGATACGTACTTGCTGTGAAACGTCTGAAAATTACAATGGAAACAGCTAATATTCGATACCGGAACTTGTGTGAAGTGCTCTTGAGTAGGAGGACCATTGAAGAGTACATTTCCAGTATTTTCCCTGATTTGTCCGAGGAAAAAACGAAGATACTTTGCGAACAACTGCGCAAACGTTTTATTCCCCACTTTAACCAAAAGTTTAATGCCGTTAATCGCAATAAAGTTAAGTTCTTAAAGAAATATGAGACTTGGATGGAAGGTAACTTCTCGAAAACAAAAATCAATAAGAATCAATTTTAAAATATAAAACCAAATTAATAATTAGGTGAGTTCTCCGCTTATTTTGGTAACACCAACAACGATAGTTCATTCCACCGAGGGGGACGACCAGAAAAAAGATTTAAAGACTGTGGAAAAAGAAGTCAAAAAAATAAAATTCGCGAGCTACGATCGTTGCACTCACAGGGTTTGATTAATGCTGCATCAACGTCAGAACCTCAGTTCACCCGTTTTAGTAAAGATTTCGCTTTGTCACTTTTCACTCAAGCCAAATTGACCAAGTACCAATACGAGGTAATCAGGAAGGCAACGAAAAGTATTGGATGCGACATTTTTCCTAGCTACAAGAAAATCGCAGAATCTAAAAAAGAGTGCTACCCTGAAAATCTTCAGATCGCCGAGACTTCGGCTCAGGTTCCCCTGCAAGACCTTCCAAACCACACAGCCAAACCGGATCCTGATGACAAAAAGCACCTCAGGGCTCAAAAACTGGAACGGACAGACATTGCAGCTTACTTCGAAGTGGGGTTTCGACGGAGCCTCTGGGCAGAGTGAATTCTCCCAGAGGTATTCGACTGAAGCAACGAGTTTCGACTCCCACTTACTCATGACTTCCATGGTCCCTTTAAGAATAACTTCAAGCGATCCTCATAACGAAATAATATGGGAAAATCCCCGTCCTTCATCCACGCGATATTGCAGACCAATACGTTTTCGATACGAAAAAGAGACTCTTGCATTGGCTCGTGAGGAGAAAGCATGTGTCGAAGCTGAATACAACGATTTGCGATTGACAGAAGTAGATTTCAGCGGCATGAAAATCTCGGTTCAACACCTCTTAATATTTTCAATGTTGGATAGGAAGGTAGCACAAGCTGTAACTGAGACTTCGTCATCTAGCAATTGCTTCATTTGTGACAGTCGTCCGTCAGAAATGAACGACCTAGCCAAAGTTCGACGGAAGCCAACGGATGAAGAAGCACTTAAATTAGGAATATCACCTCTTCACGCCCGAATAAAAACCATGGAAATATATTTTGCATCTAGCTTACAATTTGAGTTTCGAAAAATGGCGATCGACAAAGACGACTAATGCAATGAAAGAGGCCGAGAAAAAACGCATCCAGGATGAATTCTTGGACAAATTGGGGATTCGAGTGGATTTTGTGAAACAAGGATACGGATCATCTAATACCGGAAATACTGCCCGGAGGTTTTTCGCCAACCCAGATTTAACTTCAGAAGTCACAAAAATCGATAAACACTTGATTGAGCGACTAGGTACCATCTTAAATGTGATCAACAGCAACCACGAAGCCAGGTCAAGTTAGCGATCTTTTTCCTAGCGATCTTTTTCAGAGAAGATAGCGATCCTTACCAGCGATCTTTTTTCCGTCAACAATGAAGGGGTTTTCGTAAAAGCCTCTCCTGTCCGCTCCAAGTCCACCGAGTTGTCGATTTAATACTAGAAGCATTTGAGGACAAGAAATTATGCTTGGGGTTATTCATTGATACCGAAAAAGCCTTCGATAAAGTGGTACACTACGGAATATTATATAAAGTAAAGCCGCATCTACCCGACTCTCTGTATAGGCTTCTGTCTTCGTACCTTGACGCTCGAACTTTTTCCGTCAAATGCGGTCCAAGCCTTTCAAATTCAATTAGGATGCTCTCCGGAGTGCCACAAGGAAGCGTATTAGGGCCACTTCTGTACCTAATCTTCACTCACGATTTTCCCTCCTCGTCTTCAGCGTTAAACGCCCATTTTGCAGATGACGTCGCCATCCTAAAATGTTCAAATGATTATGAAACCGCCTACCAAGAAATCCAGACAATCACCAACAATATTGACGAATGGTGTGACAAATGGCGAGTAAACATAAGTACGTCCAAATCAACAGTAACTCCGTTTTCCCTTCGTCGTCAGTCCTTCGCTAACCAAGTTCACCTAAAAAACACAGTTATCCCAATGGTTGAAGCAACACGGTACTTAGGCGTTATTATAGACAAAAAACTAATATGGGCTGATCATATTAATCAACTGGTCCAAAAAATTCGCCAAAGAATCAGACAACTGATGCCCCTCCTATCTCCCCGCTCACCACTAAAACTAGAGACCAAAAGGCTCTTGTATATAAGTATGATCCGTCCAATATGGCTCTATTCTTGCGAATTATGGGGTTCAGCTGCGAAGTCTCACATAAGGAGAATCCAAGTGACGCAAAATAGGGTGCTACGCATCGTAACAGGAGCAGGCTGGTACATCCGCAACAACTCACTACACCGAGACCTTGAAATCGACACTGTGGCAGACGTCATCAAGTCACGCTACAAAAAACTGCACCAAAAAATGTCCGAACACGACAATAAATTAGTCTTCACCTCAGCAATCAACATACCACCACCCCTGAATCTAAGAAGGCTCAAACGAAAGAGACCACAAGACCCTCTACATGAAGTCGACCCCGGATAAACTGACGCCATTATACGAACGTCAATTGCCCAGTTTCTGCAAATTCCACTCACAAAATTAAATTTATATCTAATATTTTTGTTTTTCTTCTTCTATTATTCTGTTATTTTAATTATTTATTTTCACATGCATACAATATACACTAAAAATCAGTAAATCTGGCGAGGGGTCAACCGCTGGGTTGTACCCCACACACGTCCCAAGCGATATTAATACACTAGTAAATTACCCAAACTGTAATGTCGTACTACGACAATAAAGTTTTCTTTAAAAAAAAAAAAAAAAAAAAAAAAAAAAAATGAAGGGCTGGGGAGGGGGTGGAGAGAGGGAGAAGGAGGGGTAGAAAGGGAGTAAAAATAGAGTGAGGGGGGGCTGACGCATTCAACACAAAATCAACGCACACGAACAACGCGAATACGGGCAGAGGCAGGATCGATATCGTTACGAATCGTTATAAAGTGTCGTGCCACAACCATCTACCGTATGGATCTTCTACAGACACCCCCGACGCATAAAACATGCCCGCCAATGACATAAGTACAGGCGGGGGCGGTCTGGGGGCAGGATCGCTGGTATGACAATATCGTTATAAAGTGTCGTGCCACAACCATCTTCGGTATGGAACCTCTACAGACACCCCCGACGCATAAAACATGCACGCCAATGACATAAGTACAGGCGGGGGCGGTCTGGGGGCAGGATCGCTGGCATGACAATATCGTTATAAAGTGTCGTGCCACAACCATCTTCGGTATGGAACCTCTACAGACACCCCCGACGCATAAAACATGCACGCCAAAGACATAAGTACAGGCGGGGGCGGTCTGGGGGCAGGATCGCTGGCATGACAATATCGTTATAAAGTGTCGTGCCACAACCATCTTCGGTATGGAACCTCTACGATATTGTCATGCCAGCGATCCTGCCCCCAGACCGCCCCCGCCTGTACTTATGTCTTTGGCGTGCATGTTTTATGCGTCGGGGGTGTCTGTAGAGGTTCCATACCGAAGATGGTTGTGGCACGACACTTTATAACGATATTGTCATGCCAGCGATCCTGCCCCCAGACCGCCCCCGCCTGTACTTATGTCATTGGCGTGCATGTTTTATGCGTCGGGGGTGTCTGTAGAGGTTCCATACCGAAGATGGTTGTGGCACGACACTTTATAACGATATTGTCATACCAGCGATCCTGCCCCCAGACCGCCCCCGCCTGTACTTATGTCATTGGCGGGCATGTTTTATGCGTCGGGGGTGTCTGTAGAAGATCCATACGGTAGATGGTTGTGGCACGACACTTTATAACGATTCGTAACGATATCGATCCTGCCTCTGCCCGTATTCGCGTTGTTCGTGTGCGTTGATTTTGTGTTGAATGCGTCAGCCCCCCCTCACTCTATTTTTACTCCCTTTCTACCCCTCCTTCTCCCTCTCTCCACCCCCTCCCCAGCCCTTCATTTTTTTTTTTTTTTTTTTTTTTTTTTTTAAAGAAAACTTTATTGTCGTAGTACGACATTACAGTTTGGGTAATTTACTAGTGTATTAATATCGCTTGGGACGTGTGTGGGGTACAACCCAGCGGTTGACCCCTCGCCAGATTTACTGATTTTTAGTGTATATTGTATGCATGTGAAAATAAATAATTAAAATAACAGAATAATAGAAGAAGAAAAACAAAAATATTAGATATAAATTTAATTTTGTGAGTGGAATTTGCAGAAACTGGGCAATTGACGTTCGTATAATGGCGTCAGTTTATCCGGGGTCGACTTCATGTAGAGGGTCTTGTGGTCTCTTTCGTTTGAGCCTTCTTAGATTCAGGGGTGGTGGTATGTTGATTGCTGAGGTGAAGACTAATTTATTGTCGTGTTCGGACATTTTTTGGTGCAGTTTTTTGTAGCGTGACTTGATGACGTCTGCCACAGTGTCGATTTCAAGGTCTCGGTGTAGTGAGTTGTTGCGGATGTACCAGCCTGCTCCTGTTACGATGCGTAGCACCCTATTTTGCGTCACTTGGATTCTCCTTATGTGAGACTTCGCAGCTGAACCCCATAATTCGCAAGAATAGAGCCATATTGGACGGATCATACTTATATACAAGAGCCTTTTGGTCTCTAGTTTTAGTGGTGAGCGGGGAGATAGGAGGGGCATCAGTTGTCTGATTCTTTGGCGAATTTTTTGGACCAGTTGATTAATATGATCAGCCCATATTAGTTTTTTGTCTATAATAACGCCTAAGTACCGTGTTGCTTCAACCATTGGGATAACTGTGTTTTTTAGGTGAACTTGGTTAGCGAAGGACTGACGACGAAGGGAAAACGGAGTTACTGTTGATTTGGACGTACTTATGTTTACTCGCCATTTGTCACACCATTCGTCAATATTGTTGGTGATTGTCTGGATTTCTTGGTAGGCGGTTTCATAATCATTTGAACATTTTAGGATGGCGACGTCATCTGCAAAATGGGCGTTTAACGCTGAAGACGAGGAGGGAAAATCGTGAGTGAAGATTAGGTACAGAAGTGGCCCTAATACGCTTCCTTGTGGCACTCCGGAGAGCATCCTAATTGAATTTGAAAGGCTTGGACCGCATTTGACGGAAAAAGTTCGAGCGTCAAGGTACGAAGACAGAAGCCTATACAGAGAGTCGGGTAGATGCGGCTTTACTTTATATAATATTCCGTAGTGTACCACTTTATCGAAGGCTTTTTCGGTATCAATGAATAACCCCAAGCATAATTTCTTGTCCTCAAATGCTTCTAGTATTAAATCGACAACTCGGTGGACTTGGAGCGGACAGGAGAGGCTTTTACGAAAACCCCTTCATTGTTGACGGAAAAAAGATCGCTGGTAAGGATCGCTATCTTCTCTGAAAAAGATCGCTAGGAAAAAGATCGCTAACTTGACCTGGCTTCGTGGTTGCTGTTGATCACATTTAAGATGGTACCTAGTCGCTCAATCAAGTGTTTATCGATTTTTGTGACTTCTGAAGTTAAATCTGGGTTGGCGAAAAACCTCCGGGCAGTATTTCCGGTATTAGATGATCCGTATCCTTGTTTCACAAAATCCACTCGAATCCCCAATTTGTCCAAGAATTCATCCTGGATGCGTTTTTTCTCGGCCTCTTTCATTGCATTAGTCGTCTTTGTCGATCGCCATTTTTCGAAACTCAAATTGTAAGCTAGATGCAAAATATATTTCCATGGTTTTTATTCGGGCGTGAAGAGGTGATATTCCTAATTTAAGTGCTTCTTCATCCGTTGGCTTCCGTCTACTTATGTCATTGGCGGGCATGTTTTATGCGTCGGGGGTGTCTGTAGAGGTTCCATACCTAAGATGGTTGTGGCACGACACTTTATAACGATATTGTCATGCCAGCGATTCTGCCCCCAGACCGCCCCCGCCTGTACTTATGTCTTTGGCGTGCATGTTTTATGCGTCGGGGGTGTCTGTAGAGGTTCCGTACCGAAGATGGTTGTGGCACGACACTTTATAACGATATTGTCATACCAGCGATCCTGCCCCCAGACCGCCCCCGCCTGTACTTATGTCATTGGCGGGCATGTTTTATGCGTCGGGGGTGTCTGTAGAGGTTCCATACCGAAGATGGTTGTGGCACGACACTTTATAACGATTCGTAACGATATCGATCCTGCCTCTGCCCGTATTCGCGTTGTTCGTGTGCGTTTATTTTGTGTTGAATGCGTCATACCCCCCCTCACTCTCTTTGTACTCCCTTTCTACCCCTCCCCCTCCCTCTCTCCACCCCCTCCCCACCCCCTCAGTGTTGACGGAAAAAAGATCGCTGGTAAGGATCGCTATCTTCTTTGAAAAAAATCGCTTGGAAAAAGATCGCTAACTTGACCTGGCTCAACCACGACATTGATTTGATGCCGTTAAATTTGGGGTCTACGCGAAAGAAACCGCTGAGATAGCCATTCAACTTTACCCATGGTACTACATGCCCTCAACAGTACACAAATTGCTGGTTCACGGCTCAGAAATTATTACAGCTGCAGCTCTTCCCGTGGGAATGCTATCTGAAGAAGCGCAAGAAAGTCGCAACAAAGACTACAAAATCTTCAGATTGAATCACGCGAGGAAGCACTCTCGCACAGTTACAAACGAGGACATTTTTCATAAGATTCTGGAGACCTCAGACCCACTTATTACGAGTTTGAGGCCGGAACCCAAAAAGAAGCACTTGCCAGTGAGTGAGGACATACGGGAGTTGTTGCTTTGAAAAAGGTGTTTTTATTTTATTGTGTTTCACTACCCAAGTTTCATTTTATTTTGTGCATAATTTTTGCAATAAGAAGCTGAATTTTATTTCTTTGGTTTTAAGTTATTTTTTTATTAGTGAGAAGTTTTTTCTATTATTTCTGTAGCAAGAAGTTTTAAAGCGTTTTTAAAAAGCATATAACGTGGGGGTTTCACCAATCTTTCTTTTAATATCGTATTTTTCTATTATTATTGAGTTTAGATTTTTCGTGAATACGCGTATTTGCTCATGGCCCATTTCACGCTATAGATCGTATGAAATATGTTTGAAAATTTTTTAAACCAAATTTTTTGGTGGGGTTTATCTATAAAACCTTAAATTTTTAACACATAATTATAGAAAAATCAATGATCATGTGCGGCAAAGACTGTTATCCAACGTTAAATTTCACGCTGAACAAAAAACTTCCTATCAACAAGTGGCCTCAAACGCTTCGTTTCCGACTTATTTAGTTTTTTCCCATTTTTGCAACAATTGCCCCACTGTGCGCCACTGGAACCCATGTCTAGCTTCACTTGTACAGTATTGATAAAATGATGCATCCGCAGGTGCTATACGTAAGGGCGTAATTAATCTCATTCCCGATCACCATGCTTATGGTATCTCGGGTCCAGATTTCAAATTGTTTGAACTATTGACCTGGGTCATCAAATACATCTTTGAACGGTTAGAACAAACAATATTTATTTCCTAATGGTTTACCAAGCATTAGTAGTAGTAATGTGTATATACTCTTGCGTACAACGACGTGGCTCATTGTCATAACTTATATTGTTAAGATACCTGTTACCTCGATCATACCGGATGTGCTCTCTATCCTCGTTCACTTCTCGATAAATGCTTCAACGATCTTCGTGAGGGGGTTTACGGAAATCCCCATTCGGGAAGCACTGTCAGTCGTCAATGTTTAGACACGGTTGACCAGGCTCGATTCAGGTAAAAAATAACAATCGTAGTTTTATGTGGTGGATCGAGAAAATAAACGTTTTTTTTTTTTTGTTTGAAAAAAGGATTCTCCAACACTTTAATACGAACACTGACGAGTACAGCGTTATTTTTACATCCGGAGCCACTCAAGCGTTGAAGCTGGTAGCCGACTCTTTCTGCTTTTCAAGAGATGAAGGCAATTTTAAATCCTCTCCTTAACCCATTCTCATGTAATATGTGTCCGCCATTTTAAAAACAACTTACTATCTTTTGCCCAGAAAGTCAGCCTGGAGATTTCGTGTACCTCGAAGATAATCACACGTCAGTTCTGGGAATGAGAGACGTTGTAAGCAGCCGAGGAGTCTCTGTCACGTGTTTGGAACATGAAAGCGCGTGTTCATTGTTCAGTCATCGAGACTCTAATATGCACATTTCGGTGGATGAGGAAGAAGGGGGAAAATCCTTACCCAACTCTCTTTTCGTCTATTCGGCCCAGTGTAATTTCTCAGGCGTCAAGTACCCTTTGAGTTGGATTCAGAAGATTCATAATGGAACTCTAGAAAGCGCCGGTCTAAAAAAGTACTGAACAGCGTAGAGTAAATCTATTTGAAGTTTTATCTTAACAAATACGTCTGTAGGAGCCGATGGTATTGTCTCCTAGATGCCGCTACGTTTGTATCAACCAACCCACTGGATTTAAGCCTCGTCAAACCTGATTTCGTCTGTCTATCATTCTACAAAATCTTCGGTTACCCAACAGGATTGGGAGCGCTTCTTGTGAGAAATTCAAGAGCAGCTGGTGTTTTGTCTAAAACGTACTACGGAGGAGGAACTGTTTTAATGGCATTGAGCCAGCGCATCTACCACGTTCCTCGGCCTATTCTCCATGACAGGTTAATTTTTAGGTTAAAATTGTGAATTGAATGCAATTTTTTTTTTACAAAAATTTCTTATTTTTAGATTTGAAGATGGGACGATTAACTTTTTGGCCATTTCGTGTTTGAACCAAGCGTTTCCGCTATTATATGAATTAATCGGTTCTATGGAAAAGGTTTCAAGGTAAGCTCTGGAACCAGACAAAAACAAGCTTGACTGTGGGAGAAGAATATTTATGAAATATATTCATCATTCTAGCCACTGTTTTAATTTAGCGAGCTACACATTTCATAAACTTATGAAATTACATCATTCGAACGGCCGACCGGTTGTTCAATTGTACGCTGACTCGGTTTACGACGATATTCGTCTTCAAGGCAATGTCGTGAATTTCAATGTACTGCGAGACAACGGAGAATACATTGGGTTTGCCGAGGTAATATTATTGTCGTAGGTTGAATTACTAAATTGTACCGTGTTTATATGTATTATTGCCCTGTGTTAGGTACTTTGCATTGCAAATCTCCAGAATATCCAACTAAGGACGGGCTGTTTCTGCAATCCTGGCGCCTGTAAACGTCACTTGAACTTGTCAGTGGACGACTTAATGAAACATTTCGAGGTACTCGCCCACTCGCGTCACTGTGTCTAACATTCTAAACTCTTTGGTGAACCGCGTAAATAGGCTGGTCACGTATGCGGAGATGACCACGATCTTGTCGAAGGTCAACCAACTGGCTCCGTTCGAATATCTTTTGGTTTTTACAATACACGACAGGACGCTGATCGTCTTATTAGCATGTTGGAAGCGTGCTTCGTATCTGGACCAAAACTGGTCAAGACGCCAGATTACTGGAAATGGGCTCGACTGAAGAATAAATTCCAATTGAATGGAATAATTGCGCCTCAAGAGGTGGCTGATCAGAGTATTGATTCACGCGTGGAATTGCTCTCTTCTGAATTACACCGGTTTCATGTTCCTACTAATGACACGTAATTTATACTGTTATCACTTATTACTTACTGTTTTAAATGTTTAAATGGCGTCTGCTTTTTTTTTTTTTTTTTTTTTTTTCAAGGAAGAAAATTTATCTTTCTCATATTTTTTTATATCCAATCAAATCATGTGGAAAGTTCGAAGTACCAAACTGGACTGTAGGCTCGAGGGGATTAATGTATGATCGTCAGTGGATGCTAACCACATCGTCAGGTGTGGCGCTAACTCAGAAAACCGAACCAAAAATGAGTTTGATCCGTCCTGTTGTCAATTGCGCGACTAATACATTGGACTTGACATTTGAAGGTAATTAAGCTAATAATACAATTAAATCTTTAACGCTTTAGCGTAATATATTTTCGGGGATTTCGAGGACTGGAAAAAATTAGCATACCCCTGGATCTCACAGCCTACAATTTTAGTCGTCAGTGTGACAGTAAAGTCTGTGGCGATCGAATTCGTGGCATCGATTGCGGTGACGCCGTTAGCGAGTGGCTATCGTCAGCATTGAACCGTCCTGGAATTCGTCTAATAAAACAAGTGGTTACAGACAACTCACGGTCGAATGGAGATCGTGGCGCGCTATCGCTTGCTAATCAGGCGCAGTATCTTATGATAAATTTAGGAAGTGTGAAATGGCTATCCGATAAATTGGAAGAAAATTCCGACTGCAGAAAGGTTAGAAGACAACCATTTTTTCCTATCTTGCTTAATATGCCAAATGTGTGTTTGTTTATTCAAATTTTCCCTGTATTCTCCACGACTTCCAAAGGAAAGCATGATCGATCGGTTCAGAAGTAATTTCGTCATCTCTGGACTCGACGATGCCTTCATTGAACAGAGTTGGACGGACGTCTTCATTGGTCATATTCGGTTCAAGGTTGACGGCCCCTGCTCGCGGTGTCAGATGATTTGCATAGATCAAAACACGGGCGAAAAGGCCAAAGACCCGTTGACGATACTGTCGGCGACGCAGAAAGGAAAGCTAAAATTTGGCATTTATCTGTCAAAAGTAACGAGTGAAAATGTTCGAATATCAGTAGGTGATGTCGTGTCATACACTTGTTATACATAAAAAAGAAAATCTTTTTTTACGTTAGTGTTTTCACCATCAACCTAAATACTCTTGTGCCAGGTCCCTTTCTCCGCACAAAACGCTCAATGTTCACTGGTAATTTATTACCGGCATCCACATTGCAAAGGTTCTCCGGGTTTTGAGTCCTCCTTTGTTCATTTCTGACGTCGTGTAATAATATAAGCTGCTATCTCTTGATGTTTGTGTGGCGAGTATTAACGGGCCAATGAGTACACTCGTTTTCGGTAGACATCATTGAAACACTGAAGATGCCGAACCGGCGATTCCTATTTGAGGAGTGTCTTTCAACGAGGTATGACTGACAACGCAGGCAACTACGGCTACGTATCTAATTTGTATAATTTGCACGCCTAGTATATATGTATAACGATGCTACTAATCCTAAAGTACCAATTTAACAACGCGAATTGCAAGTTTTGGGGCCTTTTTCGTGGCGGTACTAGATTCAACAGGCGAGCCGGCTCCAAAGAGCTAGCAGCCTGATGATAGTACGGAAAATTGAAGTTCCAAGGCGAATATCCGCGGCAATGCGACTTTTGGGTCTTAACTCATTGGAAAATGCTATTTTAGGGTCTTAATTTTTAATTATAGCAAAATTTAAGGCTTCTGTTTCTTTGGAGGGCGGCGAAACTCTGGCTAGCCGGCCTCATTGACGAGAAATGTGAAAAATTCCCTCGAAATAGGAAGTTTCCGGTTAAATATCCGCGAGATGGACATTTTTGGGTCTTAATTTCAGCGAAATTGCCAGTTTAGGCTCTTAATGCTCGCAAAATTTCCAGTTTCGGAGCACTGCATTTTGTGGCGTTGGAACCCAGTAGAACCCCCCCCCCCCCCAAAGTGCCAAAGCCTCAAGAAATTGGAAGCTTTCTGGCTGAACATCCGCGTGATTGCAAGTGTTGGGTCGTAATGCCGGATAAATTGCAAGTTTTGGGGCCTTTTTGTTTGTGGCAACCGACCTGAACTGGACCGGTACGGCCACTCCTGTGCGCGCTCTAAACTCGATGACCCCTCCCCTTCCTATCCTGGTCCAAATTGTTCATTGTTGGGACTCCACCTTCGTAGGCGGGGGGGGGTCAACCCCCCCCAAAGCCACCCCGTTAATCCGCCATTGATTGCAGCAATCGCGAATTTGCTAATTTTCTAAATTTCGGACACGAATGAGCGCTTATTTTTCTCACAATCTGTGTAAGCCGCGAATTTGCACTTTTTCTCAATTATAGCCGCCGCTGACTTGCACCCCATTAGAATTGGGTAACATTTATATTGACACAAAACTGAACAACTGCAGTTTAACAAGATCTAAATACAAATTTATAAGTAGCATTGATGTAATATGAGGTAATATGAAAAGGTACCTAATTTCAGTTTTATTAGCGTACTTTCTGAATATCAGCTAGCTAAGGACCTGCAGAACCTGGGGATTAGCAGTTTTTATTTGTTTTTTTTTTTTTAAATTGTATTTAAGCCTCAAAGTTGGCTCCAAAAGTCGTGAATTGATATTTTTAGTGGCCATAAATGAGCTCTCGTTATTCTCAATTTTAGCCGTAAACTAGCCACAAAGATCAGCATATTTGCCAGTTTTCTAAATTTTAACACCCAGACTTTCTAAATAGGTATTTTCCGCTTAAGGGAATTCGAAACCTAAAAATCCCCATTTTGCTAAATTTAAGCTTTCGAGGCCCCCTCTGACCCAGGGTTGTGGTCAAGTTAGCGATCTTTTTCCTAGCGACTTTTTCCAGAGTAGATAGCGATACTTACCAGCGATCTTTTTTCCGTCAACGGGAAGGGGGAGGAAGAGGGACTGATGGTAGTGAGGGGGGGGGTGCATTGACACCATAAACACAAAATAAACGGACACGAACGACATGAATTAAGGGCACAGGCAGTCATCAGGGGGCAGGATCGCCATTCGCAAGCATGATAATACCGTTATAAAGTTTCGTGCCACCTCTAAAGGAACCTCTAAAGACACCCCCTACGCAAGAATCGTGCCCGCCAATGACATAAGTACAGGCGGGGGCGGTCTGGGGGCAGGATCGCCAGCATGATAATATCGTTATCGAAGTACGTGGCGAGATGAAAACGTCTTTTATTGTAAAATTTCGGAGAAAACAAGGTGCAAAAGATGCATTGAGAAGTATTACTAGTAGTTTTTAAAAATATAATTACTTGAACAAAAGGAAAAAACGTCTGCTAATGATTATAGCACAGTGCTTCCTCGCTTTTCACCCCCTCCCCCTTGTACGATTTTGACGAAATTAATAGGGGACCCTCTGCTAGCCAACACTTATATTCCCTGAAAATTTCATCAAATTCGGATAAAAACTATGGAAGATATGCTTGTTACAAGGATTTGCGGACAGACAGACAGACAGACAGACACGAAACCGAAATTGTTCAGGAAGGCATAAAACGTGAAATGCAAGTGGAAATTTCGATTTTAAAGAAGAAGAAAAAAAATATTTCCTAAAAGTGAAAACAATGCTTCCGTAACTCGGAAGCAATAAGAATTTTTCTCTCTTGGCTGGTACCTAACACAAGTCTTTGTATAAAAGTTAAAATTTCATCACAATGAAGTTACATAATCCCATCTGCATCAAGTCACAAAGTTAGGTACCTACTATGAAATAAACTTAATTAGAAAACTTTAAAGGCCCGTTCACAAGCTCTCTGTTTACGTTCTGTGGAGTCTATGCAGCCAAACAAATTTATTCCCTCGAAAAATGAAGCATTTAGATAGGTTACGCGGACTCCACAGACGCATTGCACAGAGCTTGTGAACAGGCCATTAAGGCCCGTTCACAAGCTCTACCTTTACGTTCTGTGCGGGTTCTGTGGAGTCTATGCTGCCAAACAAATTTATTCCCTCGAAAAATGAAGCATTTTTGTACGTTGCATAGACACCACACACAGGGGTGGGCAAGATACTTGAGTATTTAAAATACTTTGTATTTTAAATACAAAATACGTATTTTGTAATTGTATTTAAATACTTTTGGAAAAGTATTTGTATTTCTGTATTTAAAATACATTTTTGAAAGTATTTTGGGCTTTGTATTTGAAATACATTTTCAAAAGCATTTTGTATTTCACACTCAACGAAAATACAAATACAAATACAAATACTTTTAATTTCAACGTTCTTTAGTTTCCACTTTTTCGCCACCATTCACCAGTATAACCTAACTTAGTGACACCATATTTGGCACAAAAACCCGGTGTAATAACAGCCTTCGATTGACGTTTTCATTTTTCGAAAAAGTGGAGAGGGAAGGGTAGTCATGGTGGAAGGTGGAAGTTCCGAATTCCTTGTTAGCACAACTGCCGCAAAAATGATGCTAGCGGATGGAGACTTGGCACAAAAATGGATCATACAGAGCCCTAATAGCCTACAAGTACACAAAGCTGTACAAGTAAACAAAACTCGTGGCAATTATTTCGAAAAACAACGCTAATTCGAGTTTAAACTGGACCAAAATGGCAAATTCACAACTCAAATGACGAAAAATCGCCTATTAATAAAAAACAAAAAAAGAGAATAGATAATGTGCTAATTCGCTGCAAAATTATCAGAAAACGCTATTTCACAGCTGAAATGAAGAAAAATCAATAATTTGCGGCTGAAATTGAGAAAAAAAAAGCTGTATAGCTTCTGAAAGAATCGAGGCTCAAACTGAGAAACAGCGCTAATCAGTAGAAAAAAATTGCTCACGCGGGCTAAAACCTAAAAAAACTACGCGGCTAGAATTGACAAAAATATTTATTAGCGGGGCCAACTTTAAGAAAAACACTAATTTTCAACTCAAACTGAGAAAAAAGTGCTAATTAGCTGCTAAAAAATGGCTAAACTGCAGATGAAAATGAGGAAAACGCCAAATCGTGGCTAAAATGGAGGAAAATCGCCAAACAAACGAAAGAATCCCTACTGCACTGCTAAAATTGATTAAAAGCGCTAACCCGTGGCCAAAATTGGTTAAAGTTGTAGCGTGCCAACAGCTAACATACCTCAATTTTTATTTTTAAAAATAACAAATATTATGTTAAAAAAACAACATAAGTCAGTTTGATCGCGAGTTCGTATTTTCCCAATTTTTCATTGTTTGCCGTTGATTTGTATACTGAAGAGAGCGCGACCCACAAAGTCACTAAACCTTGAAAAATTGACAAAACGCAAATGCGTAGCTTCTGTTCGAGGCTAAAACTAAACAATAAACGCTAATCCATAGCAAAAATTGAAGGAGAGACGAAATCGCTATTCCGTAGTGTATGGTTACGGCGAACAAAAAATGCTAATTTGTGGTAAACATTTCGAGAATTTTACGGCTAATATTGAGTAATTTTCAGCTCATACTGAGTAAACCGCTAGAAAAAATCGCTAATTTGCAGCTAAAATTGTGGAAAACGCCAACTCGAGGAAAGTTAAAGAAACATCGCTGATTCACAGGATACCGAATCTACTTTGCTGCCAAAGTTGGGGAAAAGCGCATATTTATGTCTTTATGGGGTCTTTATGTCTTGGGGGGGGGGGGGATTACCCCGCTAATCAGTTGCTAATTTGCGGCGAAAAGCGCTTATTTGCTGTTAAAGTTGACAAAAACACTCATTCGTTGCTAAAATGGAGAAATTCGCAATTTAAACTTGTCATAAGCGCTGTTTAGCGGATAGACTGTGGAAATAGCGGTAATTTGCCTACAATATATGGAAAAGGCCATGGCTAAAATTAGGAAAAGGCCTTAGAGGTTACCAATAGAGGTTTTATGCATAGTTAGATACTTTTAGGGGCCTCTTGAAGATTTCCGCCCCGGGCCCCGATATAGGTCCACCAGTGACCTCACCTCCTTTTCAGCTCACGATCCACTAGTGCTCGCCGGTTCGGTACTAAATACTTCGTGACAACTTGCCTACTTTTCTTTGCGCATCGCGGCGCAGCGCCATTTCGCGCTGCTACATTTTGTCAACTTGTCTATTGAAGGACCTGATATTTTTGAATTATTTATTTTTTGTGTTTTTCGCACTATCTGCCGTCGAAATCGAATTTTTGAAAAGTATTTTAAATTGTATTTGTATTTTATTCAAAGTACAATTCAAAAAGTATTTGTATTTCAGTATTTAAAATACATTTTTGAAAGTATTTTGGGCTTTGTATTTAAAATACATTTTCAAAGTATTGTGCCCACCCCTGAACATAAACATTTTTTCATAGCAGCGCAAAACACTTAGCGCAGCGTTATTTAAATTATTTCCCAGTCGAAAAGTGAACAAGTAGTAACTAGGAATAAATGGACACGGGAAGTGTCCATGGAACGCATACTTTTCGAGTTACAGGGGAAAAAAACTCGGATTTTCGACCCTTCTGAAGTTTCTATGGATAAAGTTTGGTGGAAAACTCATGTAAATTACTCATGAGCGTATAAAAAAAAAATAATACCTAAGCGATTTTTCGGCAAAAAATGACCATTTTTGAGAAAAAAAAGTGCTTTACTCTTCAAAATCAGTGGTTTGACCAGCAAAATGCAACGATCCTTGTGATTTTCAACATGCTAAAAATCATTAAAGCCTCAAGTGAAGCGGTCCTTTGAATGGAACTGAATGTGAACGGTCACCACAGCATCAAAAGATATTGCTCCGGCAGCTGGCTTTCGAACAGAGTGGACTTCACTACCTACTAATACGATTTTCGACGTTATTAGTAAATTAAGGATTATTGTGCAGAAATTGCTAAATAAAAGTAGAGAGTCACACTGATAGATAATTTTTGTCGAATACATAATAGGAAATTAACTAAAAATGTCGAAATTCGTAGTAGCAAATGCACTCTACTATTTGACAGCCAGCTCAGCTGCTGGGGCGAAATATTTTTATACTTTGGTGGGCGTTCAGTCAGTTCCATTCAAAGGCCCCCTGCCGATGAGATTTTCATGACGTTCAGCATGTTAAAATTCGCAAGGATTGTTTGAATTTTGCAGGTCAAAACAAGCGATTATGCTGGAAAATGACCAAATTAATTAAACGAACGCTCATGCTGAGTAATTTTGAATGGGACACGTTGAAGAAGTTTTTCTGATCCGATCTGATCTGATCAGACAGGCTCTGTCATGGTGGCAGAGTGTGTTTTTCCCGAATCCATCGCCACAAATTTACAGAAAGTCAGCCCCTCCTTTCAAAAGGTTGAAAATTTCGAAGCTCTCTATTCTAATTTTCCATAATAAAACTGACCATTTGGCCTTTGGAAAACGATAAGTCATGCGTTAAAGTTGATGTTCTGGTGTCCTGGGACTTCCTAGCGTCGGTAACCGGTAATTTGTAGGGTATAAGCCTAATTTGACAGGACTAATATGGCATAGGTTACTGTACATCCTTATTTGTCTAGAAACATCACCCCAAAATTGTATTAATTTTGGAATCGTTGGAATGGTGTAACATGAGGGTGTTGGTGTACAGGGAGGGGGTAATAGGCGGGGGGGATAGGCATTCTTCCCCCCCCCCCCCAGGATTCAGACTTGGGTCCGCCCCTGGAAAATTCTCCAACGGTGTCCTCACTCCGCTGCAGGTAGATCACCTGATACGATGCACAGAGGTACGCGATTGATGACATTTTTATGCGAATTTGATTTGGATACCTACACTTAGGCCCTTGATAATTATGAATGTTCCTTGAAGCTTCCTTGAGACAAGGAACCGTTGAGAACAGTTTTGATCGCAATAAAAACCTCTGTTCTAATAAATTTCAAGGGTTCCTTAATTTCAAGGAACGTTCATAAATTCGGGCATCAGTTTCAGTTTTGAAGTAGGAACAATAATTTGAGGGACGATGGGAGTTACCGAGTTGGGCGACAAGTCAAAAAGAGAAATGGCTGAGTTGGGCGACGCGACGGTTAAAGAAAGGGTAGAAAAGGTTCAAGTCGAGTTGGACGACGGATTAAGTTCGCGACTCAGAGTTGCGAAGGGGGGGGGGGATCCGTAGTTTTAAGAAAAAGTCGAAAAAATGATGAATAAGTATACAGGCGCCACTGTAAATATAAGGGAATTAAGGGGGAACTGCAGTGATGATTCCTCGACCCCCTCCAAACACCCCTCGTATACTACTCGGCGTACATTTTCTGGCCTTATTTCTGCACCAATCCTGGTTTTTAAGGATTCGTTTTAATCTTCAGGAAATTCCGCGTATGCAGTAGTTTTCCTTTTTTCAAATAATTAAAAAAAAAAAAAAAAAAAAAAAAAAAAAAAAAAAAAAAGTGAAATTACAAGGTAAAAGTTCAAGGCGAATTTGAAATAACTTCTGGGATGAAATTTGTCCATTTGTCCTACTGATTATTTATCGCGTGTCAGTTAAAACTTTCGTTTGAAAACTCTAGAAATTGTTCGATTGAGATCGATACAGATATTATAAGTATGCATTACATTATTCAACTCCTTCACATTCCAAAGAAAAATTGGAACTTCGCGAACAAAACCAGACGTGATTATTCGAATTATGACCAGAAAGCAAACAAATACAATAATGTTGATTGACAATATTTTATAGAAGAATGACCCTTTAGAATGTGATCCATAAATTATTATTAAATTTGAACAAGAAGACAAGAACAACATAATTATTCAGATAGAAATAGTCAGTTCAAACATAAACCTCCGTCAACGGGCAATGTCACTCCAGTGATATAACTAGCGTCATCACTCGCTAGAAAAGTCACGACTTTCGCGATTTGGCTTGGCTTTCCATACCTACCAAGTGGGATTTTATTAAGATTCCGAGCAAGAATCTCCTCCTTCTTTGGGCCCAGGACGTCGAATATTGGAGTGACCACTCCTCCTGGATTTATGGCAAGCACGCGAACACCCTTCGGCCCTAGTTCGACGGCCAGGGCTTTCGTAAAATAATCCACTGCCACTTTCGTCAGTGAGTAGGCGATAGAATGGGGGTGAACAACTTGACTCAATGTACTGGACATATTAATGATCACGCCTTTTGAAGCGATCAAATATGGAGTGCATAGAAGTGTCAGATGGTAAAGAGCTCGAATATTCACGGAGTGAAGACGATCAAACTGGTCCATTGTTGAATCGTGAAAGAAGCTCAGTTCGAACACACCGGCGATATTGGCGAGGACGTCAAGCCGCCCTAAGTGATCGACCGCTTTCCTTACAACATTGGACACGTCTTCTTCTTTGGTAAGATCCGCTTGAATCAAAAGTGGCTTCACTTTTTTTTTTAGCGTCATTATTGGCGTAGCATTCCTGACTCACACGCAACAGGCCGTCGTTATTTTTGTCGACGAGAGCAAGCGATGCATTTAGAACGGCAAAGTGCCTTGCAGTCTCGGCGCCGATCCCCGAGCCGGCACCTGTGATCAGAATTACTTTGTCGGTAAAAGTCATTTTTCAACTGCAAACTGTGCACTGAGCTCTAGCTCTTGAATATATGAGAAAGCACAAGGAAACTGACAGTATTCCTTTCATTCTATTACTGACTGTTGTTTAATGTTCAAGGTAAAAGTCAGGGTAAACAATATGCAACTCTCTGATATGGAACTATGCTAACTATATCAGATAATCAAATTGCATGCAATTACTGTACAGTGGTCAGTGAGGCAGGGCAAGTGCATTTTGCCCCCTTAATAAATTACTTTGATGAGCAGAATTTCAGAATTTTCGATAGTTTTTTTTCTAAAATTCGTCACTCAGTGAAGAAGAGAAGAGATTTGAAGAGAAGCGCACAAATTCGAAGATCATGCATTTTATACAATAAATAATGTCCATACAGCGTTTGGCCTGTCCCTTCCGAACAATCTCGCCCGAAGTGACGGCCGATGTTGCCTCGGCTGTCATCGCTCTATTTTAGCGCCCATCTCACTCTATATGCGAATTTTCAAACATTTTCCTGTGCCATAGCTTCATGAACTTCAAAATCTTTTTCCCAACCAATTCCTACGTACATACATTTTGACGAAAATACAAAAAACAAAGCAAAACATGTAATGTGTACAAACACCATCACTTCCATTCCTCCTAATCTTCCTTCCATGCAAATTTCTAATCTGAGGCGATTTTTTTATTTTTAGTGTAAAATTAAAACAGTGATATCATTTAGAGATGATTATGGATGCACCCGTGGTAGTGTAGATCACATTCACAGGCTACCAGGAAATCCCATTTATGGATCTGGGGATTCACGCAAAGTGCTGAAAATAGGGAAGGGGCACTTAAAAGGCTGCACATTTTTACATGTAAACCCAATGTATCAGCTCAGTTCCGTGTGTTTCCATCCTCAACTATGAATTTATATCGGAGCCTTTGTGTGAGTACCAAAATCACAATTTCTTCCCACGACCACGTCCCACCTTTTCTCGATATAATTATTCTAAGCTAACCAATGCTCTTCCCTCTGATAGTTATTACTTGCTGCTCTCGTCGGGGTTCAAGCCTTCCGTATGCAGCCACATCGTGGACCTCCGTCTAGTTCGGGAGGTAAAAGAATACCAGAATGGGCCAGGACGCCCGGTTTTGGGGGCCCACTTAAATACTAGCAGAAGCTTCCATTTCATGAAATCCTGATTCTTAATTGTTATGAGTTATGTTTTTATTACTCGTGTAGGAGACATGTCTTTAATTATAATCAGCAAAACTATATTATGCACAAAAATTATGTACGCACATTTTAATTTCATGAAAATCCGATTCACAACATGATTGTGTAATTGAAGTAGGAGAAGGGTCCCTGTGCTGGCCGATAAGAAAATGAATTAACGAAGGAAATAAAAAGGGAAATGAGAAAATTTTATTTTATTTGAATAACGACGGATGATAGCCGCGGGAGCGACGTTTTCTTCTTCTTCAGACTTGGTCTCAGTTTGGGTGAAGTTCACCGCTCATGAATTTGTCTTGTCTTGAACGGATATTAAGACCGATTTGATTTGATTTTATTTTATTTTATTTTAAATGTTTCGTCTCCGTTTAGAGCTATTTTTTTTTTTTTTTTTGACTCTTAAAAAACGATTAGATAATTAAATCATACGGCATGTATATATATAACAATTAATGAAGCCAATGTTCCATTACTGGCCCCGAAATTCGCTAGAATTTAAGATTCTAGTGGCAAAGGACAAACCTTGACCACAGGTCGAATGAATTCTCCTTGGAGATTTTTCACCTTTACTACCCGAACGATATTGTCTTTTCCTGGAAACACTTGCACTACTCTTGCAATTTTCCATTGAAGAGGTGATGACGATTCTTCCATTAGGACGACAAGGTCCCCGATTTTTAAGTTTCTGGAAGGAGTAGACCATTTCGATTTGGCTTGAAGATTATGTAAATATTCTCTGGACCACATCTTCCAGATTCTTTGCGTGGCGTTTTGAACGAATTCCCACCTTGAAAGAAGTTTTTTTGGAGCTATCTAATAGATTATATTCAGGCAACGATACAATTGGTTGTCCTATGAGGAAATGACCCGGAGTCAAAACGTCGTACTCATTAGGATCAGACGAAAGAGGGGTTAAGGGTCGAGAGTTGAGCATTGCTTCTACCCGAACGAAGAAGGTTTCGAGTTCCTCGTAAGAAACTATTCTAGAACCGATATTCCTTTTGAGTTGAGTTTTAGCGGTTTTTATCGCAGATTCCCAAATTCCACCGAAATGTGGGCTGTAGGGTGCATTGAAATGCCATTTGATACCTCTTTGTACCAAGTTATTATTGACAGAAGTAAAATTCGGATTGTTACTTAACGCATAACTTTCGACAGAATGTTTTTCGAACCGATGAAATTGGCTCCTCGATCCGAATATAAATCAGAACACAAACCACGACGAGAGATAAAGCGCGTTAAAGCTGCTAAGAAGGCTTCAGATGTCAAATTTGTGACGAGAGCTAGTGTCGTTAGACACTTGAAAATGCACAAATATACATTAACAGGTTTAGATTTTTTTGAATTGGCAACCCTGACCAGAAAAGGACCTGCGAAGTCAGTCCCGACGTGTACGAAAGGTCTTCCTTGATGAAACCGAAAACTTGGGAGATCGCTCATTTGAGGGTTTACATCAGGCGCGTAGCCAGGATTTCTGTTTGGGGGGGGGGGTCCGGTGAAGGTCTCGTCCGGTGGTGGGATAGGGGGGGGGGGTGATTTCTACTCTGTGTCTACTCTTTTCAGTTTTTAACTACATACTGATGCTATCACCTTGGGTTCTGTTCAAAAGACAGAATTTATCCTCCGTGAATCCGGTGTCACGAAATTTTCGCGTTTCGAGACACGTAGCATTGGCCCATATTCTTCAAGGTTCAAGATATCATAGGATAAATCATTAGAAAAGTGAAAGATTGATTTTCTTAGAGCCTACCTATATCAGGAAAGTTGGGGGTATATGTTACATGAATTTTATTATCAAATAAGGTAAAATTAAGGTAGAAATAAGATGCCCTCAAAAGCAACTCGTAAAACGAAATTAGGTTTTATTTTTACGGCTGCGACAAGTCGAATGTTGTGAACACTCACAACAAAATTCTTCTACTGCTTTTGGCCATTCGTTCCACAACCTCGTTGGCGTTGACATACTGTCTGTCGTGGTATAATGAAAGAAGAGTCAGACCTGTTAGTCGATCCTCCATCATTTTATTTCTTAGGTAAGTTTTTATCCTCTTCAGGCAGCTGAAACTTCTTTCAGCCGAGCAAGTTGTTACTGGGAGAGTAACTAAAATTGTCAACAAAAATTTCACGACGGGGAAAAAATGGTCACATTCAGTCATGGCGTCCAGTGCGTTTGGACTTTTCGTGCCGCCACTTGTCGCACCACTCGGCGTGTAGTTGAGCCGTGGAAAACTGTGAGTCGAAAAAACAAGACAGCGAGTTCAGGAAGAAGTAGCTCCAACAGGGAAACAACAGCCGAGTCTGCCGCATTGAAACGAAGTTGTATACTTGATAAAAGAGCATCAACGGCCGGGATGAAAACTGAAACCCGAAAGTAATGTTCAGGGTTCTCGGAGACATCATAGTTGGACCTATGAGCTTGACTCTTCGCTAGCCTAGGAGGAGTTATGTCCGAATTGAAAATTTCCTGCGACAAACCTTGCGCCCTGGCGAAAATTTCTTCGGAAAAGTAATTATCTGCTGGTGCGTCTCGAATTTTTTGAAGATGCTCTATAACGTTTTCCGCGTGGCGAAGAGCTGAACTTAAATCCCTAGAAGGATTCTGTAAATAAACCGATAGCGATAAAGTGAAGCTTAACAGTTTTTCAGCCGTTAAAAGGCACACAAGGAAACAATTTTGGTTCGTAGCCCCAATAAAAGTGAAGGCTTTCGAAGAGCTGCTTCGATGAGAGACGGACAATTCTTCCAGCGTAGATAAAACTGGCTTCAAAAGCTCCACAAATACAATTATAGCGTCATTCCTTTCAAAAAATCTGGTTTCAGAAAACTGAATTAGCCGGGAGCGTCTGGATTCTGGAACTATTTCCGCTGTGTGTTTTTTCAACGTCGCATTCGCAACAACATTATTGTTACGCAAGAAGTTGATGATTTCGTTTACCACGCCGAGGCTGTTTCGGATTTGAGGGTTCGATGATAACGTCGAAGACAGCGCCAAATTCAGTTTGTGGGAGTTGCAGTGAATATAAACAGCTTTTCCAAGAAGCTGTTTATATTCTGGTGGAAGCTACGGATCCGAGCTTGTACTCCCTTGAAACAACCACTCATAGAGCTCGCGCCGTCGTAGCCTTGTCCAACGAGATTATTTAGGTTCAATCCAAGTTTTCGGCACTGAGACAAAATCAAATTTGTTATAGCCTCCGAAGACGAATCGATCGTTTGTACGAAGCCGACAAAATCTTCGAAGACACAAGCATCGTAAACATAACGGATAGGGTTGCCAGATGACCGGTTTTCGACCGGCCTGGCCGGTTTTGGAAGTCCGAGGCCGGATGCCGGCCGGACCCTCGACCGGCCTTAAGTAAAGCCGGTTTTCGGATTTGCTCATTTTGTAATAATTTTTTTTTTAATTTTTCCTCATTAAACTATTCGTAAGGGAACTTAGCGACAAGATTTTATTTCTTTAAAACGTCGGGGATGATTTCGTGACTTTCGTGTGACTTGTGCAGGCCGGCACCGCGCTAACTCTCAGCCTAGGTAGGGCCTATTGTATTATCAGTTCCAGCGGTTCAGTCACTGTATTGTTGTGTTGTCGTGGGGGAAAGAGATGGCCCGGAGTTGAATAGTTCCTGGTCGCCGCGGTGTCTTGGTGGTCTAAGAGCCGTACCGTGGCAGTTTCTTTTTCTCACGACACATAAAGCACCATGTCACTGTTGTTTATAAAACTACAATTCTGAAATAACTTTAATTTCGATACAAAAAAGCTTTAAAACTGTATTGTATGGTTGACAGCGTGCGGTGACCTTTAATCGGAGTAGTCCATTTGCGTAAAATTTTGCTCTGGGCAGTTCATTTCCAACCTTCTTCTACATTAACATATTTAATTAAGAGAAAACGTATGGAAATTTACTGCCGCGAGGCAGATTTTTTGGGGAATCGAAAACGCTATTAGGCCCTCCTCAAATTGAACCTGTGAACATACACATACTGGTTCACACATTCAAAGTCAATTATTTTTTGTCCGCGCGTGGGAGTGGCCTGGGTTCAATTTACAGTGGGTCACCCGGTATATATTTATGTAATACACGACTTATATATATATATAGGCCGGTTTTCGAGCTTTTCAAATCTGGCAACCCTAATAACGGATGCTAAGAGAAACTTGTTCGGTACCTGATACGTCTCGTCACAAATAATGGAGAAACAACCTGCTTCCTTAATTCGACAAGCTAATTTTTCTCGAATTATTTCTCCACAGAGATTAATTATTTCATTTTGAATGTCAGGGCTTGTGTAGGAAGCATTTTTCTTTGAATTGAGAAGATGTTTTTTCAATAAATCGTTTCCAGCATTGGCCCGAAAACGAAGCAAGGACTTAAACTTCCCGTCCTTGGAAGAAGGATTTGAGAAAGAAACCGAGCCCTGGTCGTGGTGACCGCGAAGAGGAAGCTCCTGCTCTCCACAAAAAATTATTGTTTCGACTATAGGGACGAGTATTTGTCTGTTTTCCCGTCGAATTACGTCCCTATGGTATTAATCTGGGTGGCGACGTCCGTTTGTTTACCCCTGAATACTTTCATAAAGTTTTGCGCCTGTATCGCACACGTTCTGTGGTATTCTGAAGTGCTGTGTGCCGAAAATTTTTCAATTGAGTCCTTCCACTTGGAAAAACCACAGGTAACCAAACTACTC
The DNA here is from genome assembly GCA_038030265.1 of Corythucha ciliata. Classification (NCBI taxonomy): domain Eukaryota; kingdom Metazoa; phylum Arthropoda; class Insecta; order Hemiptera; family Tingidae; genus Corythucha; species Corythucha ciliata. Next base: position 41,599,846 of record CM075938.1, on the reverse strand, counting down.
ATTCTCTCGTGACTCCCTTTTCCAACACTTTCGCGGCCGAAAAATACGCAATAACGACAGTAGGCTACGTCGATTTTCTTGGAGTAGCCTAACCATTCCCACCTATCGAGCCAACTAATTTGAAATTTTAGTTTTTTTGAACCAAAGACGCGAACCGGGAATTGAATATTATTTAGTTCGACTTTTGAATTGGTCGAACAAAATTTGTACATTGTGTCGTGCGAAAAAAACGAAAGTGGCTTACGTTCGTCGAAAAGAGCGCAAGATACATCATTAATATCGTTGAATTGCTGAAAATTCACGAGCGTTTCGTCGATTTTTGTGACCGTTGGAGCGTTACTGCCTTCACAGACAGCGGCTGAAGCTGAAGTCGACGGTTCCGCGGCGACGTCAATCTCTTCTTGTTCCGCTTTCTTTTTCTTTGAAGCTTTGGGAGTAGTGAAAAATTTGTCGAGGGTTCCCTGCTTAATAGTTTCAGTTCCCCTTTTCATGCTATTAAACAAATTAGTTTGTATTAAATCTGTACAATGCTCTACCTCACGGTAGGTAAAATTACTTACGTTATGATCAACTGTCAACTAATCAACTAGAATAAACAAAAATAAAGCGAAAGCCACAAGAAAGAACTCACGAGTCTAAGCTAGTATTCCACACATAACAGAGCGCGTCAGCTCATGGGGGGGTTCGAAGTAGCGTGAACAATTGGGTAAAAAATTGGGCCGTAAGCAGAACTTTTACACCCCTTTCTCGTGCATTCACCTTAGAGGGTTGGCTGAAAAAATAGCATGACTTCAAAGGAACTGCTAGAGTCAACATTTTCAATCATTTCCCATGAAAGAGGGTATGATGACCGAAGAGCGAGGGCGGATCGTGAGGGAAGAGACAAGTTCCGATCTTCCGGCAAGTTCGTCATTCGTCGCAACTCGCGGCCACGTATTCGTTGGTTAAATTATACTTATTATTATTACTATTATCAATATTGTATACTATTGTTCCAATGCGTGAACAAAGAAATTGAAAATAAAAATTCTCCTTCAGGTAATGGGAAATAAATCTGAAATTTCGGGGTGGGGGGGTCCGGACCCGGTGGAGCCCCCCTGGCTACGCGCCTGGTTTACATTTCGCGGATTTGCTCTAAAACAATTCACGCAACGAAAAATCCTGTACCGAATGACACTTCGAGCGGCGAGGATCCAATATTTTCTCTGTAGAAGAGACTGTAAATAACTTGGACCGATATGACCAAAAACTAAATGGTAATGATCGATGATCAAATTGGATAAGTGCGATTTTTTAGGAAGTAGGATCGGAAATTTGGAATCATACTCCAAATTTGAACGTCGAAGTCTACCACCTACTCGAAGTAAATTGTTTTCATCCAAGAATGGGCTTAACCGCTGTAAAAGAGACGAACAAGAGACTTCCCGACTGATTTGCTTAATATCTTGAGAGAAATAGTGAGCTTGAGTTTTTCTGATAATTAAGAAAAGTGAGGAGTTATACTCGTGAAGAGTTAAAGGACCAGTTGTCACGTCAGATTTCAAATATCGAATAAACCGTAAAAACCAAGCGACAGTCCTTTGCAATTCAACTAACGACGAAAACCGTTTAATGAAAGCATCGAAATCCGAGAAACTGGCATGCGATACTTATACTACGTTATCTGTTTTGAATTCAGATATAAAGACTTGATCTTCTTGCTCCGCTATGATGTTTTGAGGTCATTCGTTAGGACTGCTGCATAGCCAAGGAGGGCCATACAACCAATCATAGGAATGAAGAAAATGTTCGGGAGAACACCCGCGACTAGCGACATCTGCGGGGTTGTTTTCCGACCGAACGAGCCTGTCTGTGCTTAGGGCCTCAGCCGCTAAAGGATACTTATCCTTTTCCTGTTCCACGAGATATTGAATTGTTTTCATCGCTAAATACGGCGAACTGGTCTGTCCAAAGGTCACTCGAGTTAGTTCTAATTCTTGAAATGGCGTATTTGGATGATTTCGATACAATAGCGTCTGGAATCGTCTGTCGAGAGGATTGACAATTACTTGGAGGAACATTTTTTCAATGTCGTTAATTAAAGCGAATTTATGAAATCGAAAGTTGAACAGAATTTCGGTGACATCTTTGTGAAGCTTGGGGCCACTCAGCAAGCTGTCATTAAGAGAGTACCCGCTGCTAGTTTTAGCGGAAGCATCGAATACAGGGCGAACCGGCGTCGACGTTGACTGGTATTTAATCACCGGATGGTGAGGAAGATACACCTTCTGTGCATAAGAGTCTTCCCCAGCGGATGGAAAAAGAAATCCGAGATTCATGTAATCTGAAATGGCAGTGATATTTTGACGCTAATTCAGAATCTATTTTAAATCGGTTTTCGAGTTTGGAAAATCGCGACAGAGCCATGGTTTTCGACTCACCGAGAGGAACGAGAGGTTGACGAAAGGGCAATCTTACCACAAACCGACCGTTCTCATCGCGATAAGTTGTGTTAGAAAAATATTCTTCACAGTATTTTTCGCTTTCCGAGAAATGTTCTTGTTTCGGGACATCTTCGAGCTCCCAGAAACGTGTTAAAGCATTGTTCAAATCTGTTGACTCATCAGACGTTGTCAAAAATGTCGACAAATGCGGGGGTAAACCTGATTCCTTCAGCTTTCCAATGACGATCCAGCCGAATATGGTTTCTAATGCAGAGGGTAAACCATTCAACTTAGCTCCAGTGACGATATCGGCAAAAAGATCTGCTCCTAAAAGACAATCAATTGGAGCTGGTTTGTAGAATTCTGGATCACTTAATTTTAAATTTTTTAAATGCTTAAATGTCGACTGGAATTTCACGGTTGGGAGCAAATTGGTGATTCGAGGTAAAATAAACGCTTCAGTGCTCAATAGGACTTCTTCAGGTCCGCTATCAATCGACCTGATTTGAATTGAGACCATCCCTTTAATTTCCTTGATAGGAGTTTGACCTATCCCCGACATAGGAATGTTAACACGACATACTTTTAGACCCAGACGATTAGCGCATTCACTTGTTATGTAACTAGATTGAGAACCACTATCTACTACAGCTCGAATTTTTTGAAATTTACCCGATGAGTCCAAAATATGAATTAAGGCAGTACCTAGAATGACGCCTGTTGATTGGGAAACGAGACTGGTTAACGCGGTAGAAGATTTAGGGACTTCTTCTTTTGTATCTGACGAAGTAATATCCGAGTGTAAGAGAGTGTGATGCTTCCCTTTGCATTCGTAACACGTAAATTTTGAAAAACACTGTTCCGACTTATGATTCGTCCGAAGACAGTTGAAACAAAGGCGTTTTGATTCGACAAAGGACATTCTTTCCTTTTGCCCGAGAAGTTTGAATTTGGAGCATTGATAAAGTGAATGAATTCCCTGGCAGAATAGACATTTTAGTCCCTACCTTGGACAGGGGCATACCTTGGACACTTGATGGTTTTCCCTGGATAGCAAACGCTCAATGAGCCCTAACAAATTCGAGTAGTGCAAGGTGATGTGGCAGAACGTTTTATTTAGTTATTAATAATATGGTAGTTGCTTTACTGGAGATAAAAGTGTTCGTTTAAATTTGGTGGTGCCAACTAAATTTTAGCAGCAAACTTTTATATCTCCTGCCGCACGTGTAAGTAATTTTTGGCCATCTCATTTTATTGATAATGATAAAAGAGGCTCTTGGCCGTTTATTCCATTGATTGCTTTACTGATTGATGGAGGTGATTGACCAGCATTCAACTTTTTATCCCAAAAGTGAGAGTATCCAACATTGGACAGTCAGAAGTGTTCCTACCTTGGACAGTGTAAGGCTTGTACTTTTTGCATGCTTAAGGCCCATGATGTATTTGATCGGATTGATTTTGGATGCCGAAGAGCAAAGAATGCCACGAAAAGAGCTCGTTCACCACCAGACGCCAGCCAACCACCAAAAAGAAACGTGTGCCTCAACCAGAAATTTCTGAAAACATTTTTTCTGAGGAGGAGTTCTAGACCGCTTGGTTCATGGCCTTTTATCCTTCAGTGAAAATTAAATAAGTTTTGTTCTCGAGATTTGATTTCTGTAGTCTTTGGGATTTTTCCCTGAAATATAATAATAATATATTTATAACGTCCTATTAAACTCGTTAGAGTTTGAAATAATACTTTTCCTTTTAATCCTAGTGTAGACGAACCTTGAACAGCAGGTGTCCAACGTTGGGGACCTACATGTCCGAGGTAAGTGACCGGGTTCGAACCTTGGACAGAATGACACTTTTCACTAATAAATGTTTCACGCATGAGTAGGTCGTCCAAAAATCTTGTATTCACAGAAATAAGTAGTTGGCAAGTGGCGCTACCAGAATGTATAAACAAAATGAAAAAAATTTGCCACTAAGCCATGGTTTCAGTGGATTGAAAAAAAAGTGTCCAAGGTAGGGACCCTTCCCCTACTATTAAACTATGTTCCTATTTTGTTAATTAAAACGGTGAAAACTTTATTATGAACTACAAACTACACTGGTAAGTGGTAACTGATATCCACTGACTGAGGATAGTCGCTTGGTACTGATATCATCCTCATTCCTCACACTTACCCTTTCCGTGCTTTTCCGGAACTGACTTGCCGACTGATTGTGAAATTCCTTCTTATTGCTTCCAGTCAAAATTGCCTCCCCAACGTTCGGCCTTGGGGATATAATTTCCACTGGGAGCAATTCAATTTTCACCCCCAACAACATCGCTATAAACATACGCCCAAGTAGCAAAGTTACGTTAATTTTACGTGAAATATTCGACGAGAACTACGTAAATTTTACGTGCATTTCACGTGTCATATCGACGTTAAAATCACGTGAAAATGACTCCCTTTTCTGGTAAATATTTCGTAATTTTGATGGGTAATTTTTCGTATATTTCACGTAAATTTTTCGAATACTTTACCGTCAATTTTACGTAAAATACACTGACAAATATACGAATAATTCACGGTGAATATTGCGCAATATTAGTGGTTAAATGTACGAATATTTAACCATTAATTTTACGAAAAATACACCGGCAAATTTACGAATAATTTACAGTGAAATTTTCGCATAATTAGTGATTAAATGTCCGAACATTTAACCATTAATTTTACGTGAAGTGCACCGGCAAATCTATGAACAATTCACGGGCAATATGTATCCCTCCATTTAATTGGCTGGTCCTATGGCAACTCTGCTCCGAAAACGTTTCAGACACCTTGCTGGAATAGACCTAGCGAATGGCAGTACAAAATTAGGCTGATCTTGATATAGCTGTAAAAAATGTATTGTCCAATTCACAGAAGAAAATAAATATGAAACATATTCATACCTATATCAGCAATGATGATCATTTTGTTGTCCCTTCTCTTCAAACAAAATAGCTTATGATATTGGAACCACCGATTTCAAAATATAATTTGATATTTTTAGTAAGATCGCTTAAACTACGAGGGTTAGTGGGTAATGCATGCGAAGTTGTAGCCGTAGAAGCCCACGTTGTCAGTCTTTCCTCGTTGAGGTGCGTCAAAAACGGACCGGTTTCGGTTGCTCGCCATCATCAGCATATAGACGAAAACTGTCAGGCTCTGCGAACGCACATGAATAATGTTTCACGATTATAACTCAAATAAGAGCACGATAAAATGGCTATGATGGCAGGGGTGGCTGGTGCCGCAAAATTTTGGCGAATTCACTTTGGTTTGAGAAACGCTCTGTGGCCACAAAAAAAATTGTTGTAAAAATCAACCAGGACTACCAGAAGGGTTTCGAGCTGATTCAATTTCTATTGAAATACAGTCATCACTATGTACGGTTTGGGGACAAAATCTCTTTTATTCGATATCTTGGAATTCATCAAATATTTGGGCTGGGTACCCCAGAAATTAGAATTTTCGAGAGGTATATGAACGTGAACGAGTGGCGTGGTTATGAGGGGCGGGGGGAATATTACGGCTCTGGTACACGATCAATAATACTGACAATATCAAATGACAAACACGGAAATGTAAAATACATCGAAAAGTGTCCAACTGTGTAAACTTCAGCTGTAGTATATTATTGATAGTGCACAATGGCCTTTCTGGGCCATTGGTTTTTTTTTGGGTTTCAATAAACCCAACCGTTTGGAGATCATCAGAAATCGGTGCCAAAAGTGATTCTGAAATAAAGGCGTACCACTTTAACTAGAACTAGAACTACGACTGAGATGTCGGTTTGGACACAATTTTTCCTGCAAATACCGATGTAATTTTGTTTTTAACATTTCCCCAGAAACTTATAGGTTTTCCATTTACATAAAGTTCTGCGCCTCCCATTTCCACCCAACATCTCCAGTAACTTATGTTTTAATTCAGGGAGGACGAGTAGAAGTGAACTGCTGCAGAGCAGGATTTTATGAAAAATGGAAAATACTTAAAAAAACATTAAATGCGCCAAACACTATGAACTTACCCATCACAGTTTTGTGAACACGTGTGTTTTCAAACGATCTTTTCTCTTCTTTACGGGGTCAGTTAAAAAACGCGCCTGCTTTTCGGGCCTTGACGTCGGACATCATATTAAGTGAACCGCTACTTTTGGGGTACTGGCCATAATTTTTCCTGACCTCTTCTTCTGAAAAAAGTTGTACATTATTGAAACGGTAGTAATTCCATTGAATAATGCGTGGAAATTAAAAAAGTGATAAGTACCTACTCACTTGTTATTTTGCGTTATCGTTGTCCTCGACAGCAAGGGAGGGTTCCAAGGCCTCGAACCAGACCCTCGGCAGAGGCTAAGCTCCATGGTCATTTTCATCGACGAAAACATTCGAACAAAAACCACATAAGTAAAGCTTTCAACACCGAAAATTATGAGCTTCTCTTCACCTTTTTTAGGAGCTGTGTATTGGGCCCAACTCATCTATTCTTTCGCAGGGCATTGTCTATGCCACATGAAAAAAGGGAGAACAACACCAAAAGGCACAAATGAGGCCCACAGCTACAAGGCGAGCTGTGTAATGCAGCAGAGGCAAGAAAAATTGATTTGACATACTCATGAGCAAAAAGAAAAAGAACGTCGCCCACGTCGTTAAAACAACTTATAAGAGCTGAAAAATACCTCAATAAATGCTGATAGCCAAAGACAGTGGGATGCCACGAGCTCGTTCGGCAGTTCGACACTATAGCCCGGCCAAAGACTAAAGAAATCGACGGTAGCGCAACTAGCGCCGATTAGTATGTACTTAACCCCCCACCAGTTTTTCGTGCAATCGATATTTTCCGATATTTCTATCAGTGATATGAGTGTTTTTTTTGCCTCAACGGTTTTTTTGTCGTGATTAAAGTAAGTAGACATGAGATAATTAATTATTTTAATACTTTGAGAGACAAGATGTTGTATTTGATTTCAGAAATGAGTGAAAGACCGAAAAGATGAACTTTAGGAAGCCAAGCAAGGCAAATCGTTTTTTCAGTATTTTACCCGGCAGAAGGTAGAGGAAGAGCCTATCCCGACATCAACAGTTTGGTGGCTGAGGCAACCGGTGTTTCCCGGTCTTCTGTTTTCCGCATCGTGAAGGAAGCCGAACGATCGACCTCAGAGGGCTCGAGTACGAGTCGGTCACTTTTCACCACACCTACGAGGAAGAACATTCCACATAAGAAGCGAGTCGAGTTCGATTCTTTTACTGACAGTGCCATTCGTTTTAAAGTTCGCAGTTTTATGCTGTTAAAAAGTAGTGCCCGTCAATTAGGCTTCTCCATAAGGAGTTACTAGAGCAAGGCGTTGTAGACTGCGGTAAGGAGTACATTCGGCAGCGCCTACATCACCTGGGGTTTAAGTGGAAGAAGTGTCAATCCAATCGTAAAATTCTAATTGAGCGGCCAGAAATTGCAGCCCGTAGGGTCTTCTTGTAGGGGGCCAACAAGAATATTGTCTTCCTGGATGAAACGTACGTACAAGAGGCCCACAACGTCACATCCTGTTGGAAGTCGGAGGACGAATTGGGGGCTACTCATAAAATAGGTGAGCTGATGATTCTTCTTTTCTTTAGCATGAAAATAGTTTCTCGTGATTTTATATTTCAGGCAAGGGCAATCGACTTATTGTTGTTCATGGAGGTGGGGAGCAAGGCTTCGTTAGAGACGGTCTCCTGATTTTCAAATCCTCAAGTACTTCAGGGGGCTATCACACGTCCATGAATGCTGAGAATTTCTCGAAATGGCTCAGTACGTGCTTCCTACCCAACGTGCCGGCAGGCAGTGTCATAGTCATGAACAACGCGAGTTATCATTGCCTCGAAAGAAACAAAAAGCCGAATTCCGGCAGCCTTAAGCGCGTGATTGTCGAATAGCTTTCCCAGCATAGCATCTAATTCTGCGAAACATCAACGAAAGCAGAACTTCTCGAACTCGTGAGAAGCGTTCCCATCGAGAAATCCTTCGTGGTGGATGACTTGATCCGATCTTTTGGTCACATACCTCTGCGTCTCCCTCCTTATCACCCCGACTTAAATCCGATTGAGTTGGTGTGGGGAGCCATCAAGAACGATCTTGCTCGAAATAGTGTTGGTATCGTACATCACTTAGGGAGAAAGAAATTTATTTGAAATGCAAATGATGAAACCGCCCCCCCCCCTCCCTTGGTGGATGAACTGCTCTGGCATTTCGACGTTGGTCTTTGTCATATAAATAAATTTATAATAAATTTTATGTAATAAAGGTTCTGAAAGAGTGAAATTCAGTAAAAGAGGTTTTTGAAAGAGCAAAACCCACGAAATTTGGAGTTTGAACAAGCAAATTTCACGAAATTACGATTTTAACGAGACAAATCCACCAAAAGATTTGGAAGAGCAAAAATCCGCAAATCTGGCGTTTGTGAGAGTCAAAAATGGCGATTTTTGTTTTTGAAAGTGCAACATGCCTATGATTAGTTTTGAATCAGACCGTGAGCCAAATTGTTTGGTTTGTCGGTCTAACGATCTGGATTGTGGGGGTGTGAAGTTCCTACTTTTTAGTATAATCGGTGGCGGTGTGTGGGAGTGATTAAGTGGGTGAAAAGGGAAATCACTGTATTGTTCTCCGAGTAGACTGTGCATTATGAACCCCGCTCTTGGCGCTCGACCTTATCTTACCTGGCAAAAATCGAGTCAGGTAGGAGACCCGGCCCTTGTTTCTTGAAGACGAAATTAATGTTTTTAGGTTGTGGCTACTCTAAAGTTTGCCAAGTGGCAAAGGGACTTATTTTGCTGCCCCTCCCCCCATGAGCAAAACTGTTGGCCCGCGTCTGGTCAGTTTCAACCAAAACATCCAGTCAAGTAAAAAATGCAAACATGTATTCAGAAAGAAAACAGTCAGACATGGATACCACACAGGCAAGTAGATAACTTTTTAGAACGGCAAATAAATATAGGGCCCTCCACACACAGTTTGTCTTGTTTTCGACGCTAACTCGAAAGGGGCTTCTGTAAATTGCATTCGTGTTCGACATTGAAACGCTTCGAGTTCGAGTCAAAGACAAGACAACCCGTGTGTGGGGGTCTTAATAAGACTTTTACATGAGAATTCCGTGAAATCCCACGGATCCAATAAAACAACAGACAACTATGTAAAAGTAGAGATTTGTGGCTATTTTCCGTCGCTCGGACCAGGAACGTATTTCAATTTAACGAAGCAGGCTTCAACAGATTTGTCGAGCAATCGGGTTGTAGTTTTCCTGGTTAAAGACGCGTTTTGAGAAGGTTTGTCTCGACAAAGGACGTTCTTCCGGTACTAAAACCAAAAATAGGAATCATACCAAGGATAACGATGCGTAGATTGTAAAATAAATAGGAAAATAATTATCATGTTGGCTTACTCACTTCGGCAACTCAGCCTCATAGCTTCGGAAGGAATTGCACAAACAATGAATTCCACGGTACGTTTAAATATCAACCCTTCCGCCGAAAGACCGAAGGAAAAATGAAACATTTTAGTATTTGAGCACGAAAAATAAGGATTCTTGACAAAATTTAACAAATCAAAACATCTACCAGTTGTAGTCAGAAAGATCAGTGAACCGCGATCCCCGAGTGATAAGAAGTTTCAAAACTTTAGGAGGTAAACGGCTGTATAATGGAAGGGGTAAGGGGAAGCTCTCAGTGAGAACTTAGGTGGAGATTCGATGTTCTTCAATCCTTGGCCGGGCTATAACTTCAAAATATGATGAGCGTGATTTCCTACCACGAGTTCCATCAGTTCAGCAGTCTGCGCGTTAGTAAAGTAGAAAATTGTCTTTCACGTAACGAAACTGAGAGTGAGTAGAAATTGACGAGTGAGACAGTGATCTTGTTCACACACGAACTACAATATACAATTCTATAAAGCGTGAATAGAAAAGAGTCGGAATTTGAAATCCAACCACACATTGCACGTTGCACGTGGATTCGAATACGATAACAACGGAAAACAACCACCTTATATCAGTTATCAAAAAAGCTCCAACGGACGTAAAACGTCATGAGTTCTTCGAATACGATTCTTTTCTTCCAAAGTTAAATTAAATTTATTGTTGTGTAAAATGAATTATATTTCATTTATTAAGATGGATTTCTTCCCCCCTCACATCATGAAAGCAGGCCAGATCATTTTAAAAATCGGCGATGGTCGGGAGGGCATGTGGTGTGGCGAATAAAAGCAATATTTAACGCTATTTCAGACCTATGCAAATTTCCAAACTTCGTTCCGAGCGTTCAGCTTTCTAAAGTTCCATTGTGACGAAAAGAGAATTATTCAAGTTAAATCAGAAATTAAGGTCTGGAACGTCGGATTCCTTTACGTTCTGTTCGTCCGGCAAACGTTCCATGCGATCTGGGAAAGCCCAGTGGAAGGGAACAAGAGGGAAACGGAGCAGATGTAGAAGAATCAAAAGGTAGAAGGGAAAGCACGTGTCCAGCGCACGTGGAGTGCCACCACTACCCATTTGCACTTCTCATAAATTAATGCCACTTGATTATCCTTGTGCTTCAAAATTCTGCTAGAGAATTCAAAATAAAGACCTTCAAGTACTATTTATATTTTCAGAAAGGTTTAAGGTTGGTGGGGGATAGCAGGGGACAAATGTTTGGAAAGATCGAGAAATCCATGTTATATCTGCTGGCGCTTCAGAATTCGGTTCAATAATTGTATGTAACACACGTCTGCATTCACCGCGAGAAATTTCTCAAAAAAAAATTAAGGGGAATGGGTATTGAGGGATTACATTTGAAAAACGCTGAATTTCACTCGACTTGGGTAAACGATTTTGAGGAAATCATAAATGATTGGATAGAATGTTTGGCCCATTTTCACCATGAAAATTGATCACGCTTAAAATTGATAGTGATTAGGTGTCAATAGCGACCCATATGAATTCTGATGAAATTGTTTACGTAGTAATCATGATTAGTCGTTGATCGTAGTTAAGACTGAGCATGTAAATAATTAGAATGTACTGTACACGCATTTTTAAAAACAGAAAATTCCTATTAACTGAGGGAAAATACATGTACGTGCAAAAACCGTCAAAAAGTTATCGTCAAATTGACGTAAAAATGCGCACTTGTTGGTATTTCACTAGAAATTTACGTTAAATTCCGGGAAAATACATACACGTGCAATAACCACAAAAACATTATCGTCAAATTAACGTTAAAATTCACACGTGCCATATTTTACCAAAGCTTAACGTAAAATTAAGGGAAAATAAATTTACGTGAAACAACCGCTAAAATATTATCGTCAAATTAACGTTAAAAAACGCACGTGCGTTACTTTACCAAGATTTGACGTTAAATTCACGTGAATTACGCACTCGTTTAATTTACGTTCATTAATTCACGTTAATATTTCGTGAAAATAACGAATAATACGTAATTTTCACGGCCAACACCAAAAATTAACGTAAATTTCACGTGTTTTTGCTACTTGGGTACATTCCTTCTCATTCTATACGTGTGACAAGGAACTAAAGAAGGGGTTACTACGAGTGTTCTAAACGGGTCAAAATAGTTTACGCAATATTTGAAGATATGACGGGCGTCCTTTCTTATATAAAAATTTGCGTAGGAAAAGAGGAAAAAAGAAATAGATAAGGCAATAGTGCATGAATTTACTACTGCCCATATAACGTACTAATGAGTTCAGCTCCCTATAAGTATGTAGACAGCCATTTATCAACCAGCAACGAGTGAATCTATACTTGTAATTGTAACAACATTACCTATAATGGAGTAAATAAACAGGGTATTCACGTCAACCTTCGTAGTTGGGTAATTTTATAGTTAAAGGGTTTGATACATAAGGAAATATGTTACGAAAAACCCCTTAACAACCAAATTGTCCAACTAAACTACGAATTGTCTACGATCATAAGTAGGTATATGTGTTATATGCACAAAAGAAATACTTGAACAATTGCTAAATGCTATGTATGTATTATATTATACAGGGTGATTCAGGAGGAGATGCATATACTGAAGTATGTTGTAGTACTAAGTATTTGCGACCAAAATCACCCTATGAGCATAGGGTCGCAAATGCTTTCCTTCTGAGATACACGTACAATAGCGTTTTTTCAGCGACTGCCTACTTTTTCTCCAAAAACTAGATTTCACGGCCGATTCGCTGGGCTTAGAATAAAACTGTTGACGTTTTTGAAAAGAGCACAAAATTTCACTTCAGAAAACAGTGCTCTGCATCGCTGTAAACGTTCCTCAGTATTTTTTATGATTTTTCAAATATGACGAAAGTTACTTTTTTGAAATGTCTCCTATAATTCAGCGACTGTTTTCTGCAAAATTTACAATGCTTCCAGTATGGTCCCAATATCAGAAAAACATGCCCGTTTTGTAAGCTATCCAATGACCTCCTCAAAATTGAAGTTGGTCCAATTTTGAGAGAGATATCACTCATAAAATCCGAAAAAACAAGGTGTAAAAGAGCAAAATCAGTAAGTTTGTCCCAGTAAAAAAGTGTCCCCTTAAAAGTACTATTGCGCCTTACGGAAGGCAATTATTGCTTGGGATTCAATCCGATAATATCCCTTTAGCGCAAAAAATTAAAAACCAGCCCCCCCCCCCACCATCTTTTTCGGAACCGAAAATAATGAGTTTGGGGGGGGGGGCAATTCGTCGTTTTTTGCGTTTAAGTGACATTTTCGGACTAAATTCCAAGCAATATTTGCCTTTCGTAAGTACAATGGTACGTTTAAGGTACATAAAGACAATTTTTTTTATCGGACAAACATACTGATTTTTCACGTTTACACCTTGTTTTTTCGGATTTCATGTGTGATATCTCTCTCAAAATTGGACCAACTTCAATTTTGAGGAGGTCATTGGAAAGCTCACAAAACGGGCATGTTTTTCTGATATTGGGACCATACTGGAAGCATTGTAATTTTTGCAGAAAACAGTCGCTGAATTATAGGAGAAATTTCAAAAAAGTAACTTCCGTCATTTTTGAAAAATCATAAAAAATACTAAGGAACTTTTACAGCGATGCAGAGCACTGTTTTCTGAAGTAAAATTTTGTGCTCTTTTCAAAAACGTCAACAGTTTTTTTCTAAGCCCCGCGGTTCGGCCGTGAAATTGAGTTTTTGGAGAAAAAGTAGGCACTCGCTAAAAAAACACAATTGTACGTGTATCTCAGAAGGAAAGCATTTGCGACCCTATGCTCATAGGGTGATTTTGGTCGCAAATACTTAGTACTACAACATACTTCAGTATATGCATCTCCTCCTGAATCACCCTGTATACAAATTGTCTTACGGCCATTCTTTTTGAATAGGCGCTAGCGTGACCAGATGTAAAAAGGCCTTCCGAGGACGCCTGCCACAAAAAAGTTAGGGCACCAAAAAAATATTTTACAAAATTACATCAATTCATTGTTGAACAGTGACCCGCGAAAATGATTCTGATTTTTTTGGTGAACTTCTGATTAAACAAAAAGTGGCGACGCCGTAGTTTTACTTTCAAGACGGTATCTAGAGGTGGGTGGCTGGCTGCCTCACTACGGCTGTGCTTTCGAGTCAAGGGAAGAGCAACTCCCCCCCTGCTTCCACCCATGGTTAATCATCATATGACTGATGGTGCGGTCCAGTCTCCGTTTGAAACTCAGACCTTCAGTCACTAGAGCTTCTTTGGTCCTAGCCTCATCAGCCCGGCAATTGAGCTGGTGGACCGCTCCTGCCCGCGTGCGGGAGCAGATGTAATTTCACAGATAGATGCACGACCTGAAATTCGGGCCGGATTTATGGTAGGGGGAGAAGGGGCATTTTCCCAACTCGGCAATCTGCAGAGGTGGCACTTGAGCACTAATTTTTAAAACTTTAATAGCTACAAGAGCTTGAATAGCTGGAGAGCTCTTGAAAAACAAACTTTTACGGTTTGAAAAAAACATTCCGCGGATTGGCTTCTTTAAAAGTTCAAATTTCACGGATTTGACACTTTGAGAACCCAATCTCGGGGATTTGACTAATTCAAGAACTATTTTCGTGCCATGACACCGTCGTGATAGCAATGGTTGCCATGGTAACATTCGCGTTAGCAACGGTTCCCATGATGGTTGTTGCCATAGCAACCATTACTGTGGTAGCTGTTTCCATTGTAATCGTTACGATGACAACGGATAGCATGGCGATGATTACAATGGCAACACGGTCGCAAAGTTCCTGTTCGGGCGCCAATTGTATTATTTTATCATTTTTTTTATATAATTATTTAAAGGATACAATTGAGGACGAGGAGGCAGTGATGACGTGATTAGGATCCTCGATCAAAACACTTCGAGAGCTGGTTCTCGAATGTCTCGTAGAGTTTTTTGGGCGTTTGGCAGTTGGTGAAAAATTATTTAAATCGTTGCCGTGCGTAGTAAGACCAGTGTGTTCGCGGGTAGAAACGTCGTCGACCAGAATTGACTTGGGTGTCGAGGATTGGTTTTTTCCACAAGTCCACAACCGCGATTCAATATGAAGTGCTTCACTTTTCTTCAACATCTGTTTTTCTCTTCTTTCCTCTTTTTTGGTTTTCGCCCAGTCCCATATGAAGTATGGAGTATGAAGGAGCTTGAACACTTTAAGAACCTTCATCACAATGGTAACCGTTACCATGGTAATAGTTGCCATATGAAAATTGCCATGGTAACATTCACATTTCAACATGCCATGCTATCCACTGCTATGGTAACCGTGTCAAGGCAACAGCTCCGTGATAGATTTTCGAATTTTCGCCTCTCAGTGATGGTATTTCATTTTTCAGTCTCAGGGCGCCATAAATTGAAAAACGAGGCCAAGAAAGTAAAAAAACAAAACAAAACAAAACAAAAAACACCCAGAAAATCCGGCGGGTGCATGTGGATCACTCGACAAGCCAGTTTGGTGGGCCCGGCTTCTTCCTAAATAAAAGTTCGTGGGGTTGGCTTATTGAAAACAATTCAGCGGAATAGCGCTCAAGCTTCGGCTACCAAACCCCGTGAGAACGGTTTTTTGAAGAGCTAAGCCCACGAAATTGATTTTGGATTGATTTTAGAGGACGATATTGTGGAGTTGTTTAATAAAAAATATCGAAAAAACGAGATGTCTCTGCACGATTTTTTTGTTGTTTTGAAATTGACTTTTTGAGAGACAAACCCGTGAAATTGGTTTTTGATTGAGCCAAATAACTCGCGACTTTGGATTTTTGAGTCAGCCAAGCCGACAAGATTGGGGGTTTCGACGGCTAAACTTCATGTCGTTGGTTTTTGGGTTGGCCTACATATACGTATATAATGCATATACAACCTTCCCCCCGAGGTTTCCCCCAACAAATTACCGTTTACTGCGTATTAGGTGTTGTTTTGACTTTTGACCAAAAAAATCGTTATTTTCTGTTTAATTCGCTTGATATAGGTGGATGTGTTGAGTTTTGTACTGATATCTTGTGCGCAGTGTGTGTTATTTTTGTCTTGAGCCAAAACTGTGTGCATTCTCTCTCCCCCTCCCCACCAATAACCATCAACGCTATTACAGCAAAATCCCACAGTGCGTCGATTATCTCAAGCTACGCCTCTGGCGTGTAATAAACCGAGCACATTAATTCTTTTTGGAACATAACAAGTTAGAAAGTTGGCCGCCTATTATTCAAATTGGGAATTTTCGGTTTTTCCAACAATGAGGAAGTAACACATTTTCCAAAATCATGACGTTGTGACAGCTTGGTTACCAAAACTCATGAAAACACGATCCACGTTCAAATAAAATCAGGTCCTGTATTTTTTTTATTAATTATTAAAACTATTGGGTTGCGGGACCCATTTGAAATTGGCTAGATAGACTGATGACGTAATAACAGCATTCGCATTACCTTCACAATAGCTTCCCACAAATCAAACAATAGGACTTAAGAGAAATGGGAAGGACATGAAGGGGCAAGACATGACGACAGCAGTGATGCGGAAGGTTGGGAGGGTCACAACCCCTTAACTACGTCACGAGTCACAGACCGGCCGTTTAAGGTTACAAAGAAAATTGGCAAATTTCATTATTTCGCTATAAATCGAAATCAATCATTTACGCACTAATATTCCATTTCTGATCATATTTAGTCATTTTCTTTTAAAACAAATGTTTCCAGCGATTTTTATGTTACTTCCTCATTATTGCAATTTAAGTTTTGTTTAACCAAAAATGAAGTTATTTTGTAAGGCAATTTTCTTCCCATTTGACACTAATGAGAATTTGAAGAAACTTTACGCTCACTTTTCTTGTTTGTTGGTGAGACGTTCAACAATAGCAGTCATTTACGACGAAGGAAAATCACAAAAAGAACATTATTTTCTATAATTTTCTTCCAAATATTCTTCTTCTACATTTGAACATTTTTCGTAACAATGATTCGAATGGAATTCACAACTGCCTGTTGGCGCACTGTAACCCTAAAACCGTCGATCGACTGAAACTAAAACATCTTCCACATAAAAGGGTAAAGGTCAAAAAAATAATTAATGAGGTCAACAAAAAATTAACTTGAAAGGTTGGAACTTTAATGGCTTGGTTCAGGGAGATTGAGAGATTGTAAGACGTTGGCATGGCTGGGGATCTTTGGTTTTTTTCTCTTAACAAGCAACTTTTTATGCCACAAGGTACAAAGATAATTGCACATTCGTTAATTTTGTACATTTTTAGAACATCTATAACATCCTTATTTTTACAATTATTTTCTGCGTTTCGCGAGAATTGACTCGATCGAAACATTATGGTTTATAATATGTACAGAGTGGTACCATAACATTATTTTACATCGTAATTATTAGTGTTTCGCTACAATTTTATAAAATATTGAGAATTATTGGTCGTTATATTTCTGTAATACGCTGTTTTTGTTTCAACAATAGCTAATGAATAACATCTACCAACTAGTTTTAATTTCAAGGAACGAGGTCTATATTACGGTGTTTTACACAAAATCTATTGGGGTATGACGAGCTAAGCTCTTGCTACACAGTTAAAGTGACTAAGGGATATTCATCCGCTCATTCCTCTCAGAAAGAATAGATTGTTAGAGCGCATTTTATACCAGATGAGAATATCTCAAAAATAATCAAGTGCCACAACATTTTCTGACATTATCACAATTGAGTATACGTAGATATTTTGCCCTCATTAAAGCAACATTAATCCCAACATTTCAATTTACATTTACCAGCTATTATAGACATATCATTATTTATTTGCATATTGTCTTTTATGAACATACTTTTTCTTTAAGAAAACATTAACATTTTTTAAAGCACCAAATTAAAACATTTCTCACTAAATACGTTACAATAAATAATAATTGAAGTAATAATATTTTGATTATTTGTTGACTTTAAGCTGTACAGGTCAGATATGACTTTCCCTGTATGCGTATAACCTTATAAGCTAGAACGTATGATCGTTATTTACAAATGTTTAAAATTCAATTAGGAACTTAAAAAGGATAGTGATGATCCTTGCTGTTGAGAAAGCTCGAAACGCGATATAATGCTAAGGAAGGGAGAAGGTGTCTTCACTTGAGTTATAAACAATAACAATTAACTTTTATGAAACACGAATAATAAATAATAACTTAAAATAAGTAATATAATTAAATAATTAACAGATTTATTTTTAATAGGAAAAATAATGTTGACGCGTCACAGCCTTCCTGAATCGGTGGGTTTGTCGTCATTTCCCGCTCACTGTAACCGGAATGGTCCAATTCCAAGGGCTTACGTAGTCCTGTTTCTTTTCTTCTGGTCTAATAAAAAAAAAAATAATTGAATGGAAAAATTAGACAAATGAATTTAAAATGTGGAATGTTTTTTTAAAAAATCGTTTGCAATTTAAATTACACTTAAGATATTAAATTAAATAAAGAATAAGAAGAGTCATAAATGCATAGCAGAGAAGAGATCTCAAAGCATACGGATAAGCCTTCTATTCGGTCTCAAAAGGAAGTAAATCTTTTTTTTTCTTCTTCTTTAAACATTTCCGTTTCTTTCTGACTTAAAACTGGCATTTATTAGTGTCTTTGAAGGAGCTATTCTCACTGCCAGAAAAGTATCTGTACTTTCCTCCGTTATTAGAACCGAATTCAGCAGTGAGGTCATTTAAATATTAAAGGCACCCCACCAATATCCGCTTGGACAAAGCTTTGGCCCCATCTGACAATTTTCATTCCACTCGTCTAGGAGAATAGAACAAATCAGGTGCCCAGCAGTTTTTGTGACTATATTAGATTCTGCCCTGAATTCGGAGTCGATTTGTATACTTCAGGGAATAATCCGTGCCGTGTGGTTAGCTGAAGTGCATCTTGACGAGGCGACCAAGGTTAAAAATAATTACCTCAGTGCTAATTTTGAATCATTGAGTGTGTCAAAGTCGTCGCCAGGAGTCATTCTGCCAGGAAGGGGCTGGCCAAAAACGGTGGCATCGAAGGTGTAGCCGCTTAGAGGGCAGTTCGTCTGAACGCCTCGTTTATTCGATTGTTGGATTCCCCGGGTCGAAAACCCCAAAGATGCGCGATTCTGTTCTGGGGGGAGTTGTACATGTGTTTCCTCGACCCCCCTCCAATCACACCTAGCCTCCT
This sequence comes from Corythucha ciliata, assembly GCA_038030265.1. NCBI lineage: Eukaryota > Metazoa > Arthropoda > Insecta > Hemiptera > Tingidae > Corythucha > Corythucha ciliata. Next base: position 41,580,736 of record CM075938.1, on the reverse strand, counting down.
CGGCGTTACGTAAATTTTCACCGTATTTCTGCACCAATCCTGGATTTCAAGGTCTCATTTAAATCTCCAGGAAATTCCGCACGCGCGTACGATATTCTTTTTTCATATTTAACCCCTAAAATAACTGTAAAACCCACATAAACGTTTACCTTGAAAATTCACGCTCTTCCGACGACTTATTAAGCGAAGCAAAATCATACGCACAACTTCCCCTTAAGTGAGTGATATTCAGGTCCATTTTAACCATCCCCAGCCAAAAACGCCCCCATAAGGATAAGGGGTCGTCGACGGCAATAGCCTATCGAGGCCCAAGTGCGCAGTTCTTTTCTCCGTGCAAGCTTACTGGCAAGTCTACGTTTGAAATTGAGAAGTTACGCTTATTTTTCGCTGTTCTGTGGGCTATTACGTGGCTAAACGTTTGGAAAAACTCTAATATTTCCGACTAAAATCGAGAATGAGTCAATTTGTGGTTTCTGGTCATGTTCATCATGATCGTCTGAACATTAAGAAAAAACGCCGGTGTGTAATAGTTCCGGCAAATCCGCGACTAAAGTTGAGAAAAGCGCTAATTCATATTCAAAAGTTGGAAACATCGCTCATTCGTGGCAAAACTTGAGAAAAATAGTGCGAGTTTTTCATTTTGGGGTTTCATTCAGGCTAGTTAAGCCCTGTCACAATGTAACATCTTCTGTTGTCGTTTTTATTTATTTATTTACTTTATTTTATTTTCATTTTATTTTATTTTGTTTTGTTTTGTTTTCCGGGATCTAGAGGTTGAAAATGACTCATTGTCGAAACTAGTCCCTTTTTTCTAAAATAAAACTTTTTGTGACGGGAACTTCCGAATTCTTCGTCTTTTAAGCATTTGACACACCGTCACTCCTCCGGCCAACCCTCAACTTTTGTTTTGTTGGAAAAAGAGTCAACTATCCCATAAAATTGAAATAAAAACACGCTAACTGCTAACTCACGGCTAAAATTAGGGAAAAGCTCTAGTTCATGGCTAAAATTGAGGAAAATCGGTAATATTAAGCGAGCAAGTAAGCAGCCATACTGGAGTTGAAAGAGCTTTTGGAAGTCCCAAATTCGCAAAATTGGTCCTTAAAAAGTATCAAACCATGAAATTTTATTTTTTGGAAGAACCAAATCCTTGAATTCGTTCGTCAATGTGGGCAACTGCGGCTGCTTCGTGTGAGCGTTCCTGGCGGTGCGTGGAGGAGCCCTCTTTGTACGGCCACGAAGTATGAAATGTGGGAGGAAAAGAGAGAGAGAACAATAAACACATTTATTTTCTTTCTTTCTTCATCTCTTCTGGTTCGATTTGTCTTATCCCCCTCTCTCGTCTAAAAATATTTCTCAAATTTTGCCACCCATGACTACAGCCCCGGTAGCCCCCCCCCCCCATGATCCGGCCCGGGCAACAAGTATGATGTACGATTCAGTAGTCACTAGGAGTTCCGGACATCGGGGCCAACTTTTTTTATGTAAATATAGGTTACACAAGGGTTACCTTATCACAATTTGCATAGGATTGCATGGTATGGGGGGTAGATAACAGTCCACCTAAATATAACCTCTTTGGCCCCGATGTCGGCCTCCCGTCACGAGCATAGATATAGAGTCATAGTGGTCAAATGTGGAAGTATTATCGTTAAGTTCTTTAATTCTTCTTATTGGGACTGAGCTAATCGGTCTATCGACGTGCTGCAACCCATTCGCGAGTCCATCAGAGTGAGAACAGTCTTTAGCTTTCTCGTTAATTAAAGCATGAAAGCCCAGACGGATAAATTATTATTATTATTATTGTTAATTTGTAAGTTGTTGTTGTATATTATAGCACGCGTATGTGGATTATTGAAGGATGGCCGACAAACCTGTAACACACAGGCGCTTTTTCCTTAATCTTCTTATGTTCCACGGATTTCAAAGGAGGAACGCTACAAGGAAACGTTAATTAATAATTAGACATTGAATTTACTAGTGCGTTGCATTTAATGTCGAAACAACGTCCTGGCAATTAAATTAACATGCTCTGTTATACGAAACAAAACTTACATAATTAAGAGGTGCACAAATGCAATAAATATTATCATGCCGTAAATTTTATAGGATGCGAGAAAATTGATTTAAAAATAAATGTAGGCTAGTTTTTTAGCCAAGTAACTGTGGAACGAAGCAAACAACATGCAATAAATAATTCTTATAAAACTTCTCGCCCCTCTTCTCTACAAAGTCCGCTAAACTAAAAAGTGCTAACGGTGGCCTCTACTCTAATTGCCTCAAAGATCTGAAGAAAATAAAAACATGGGCAAATAGTGTCTGCAAAGTTTAAAAAAATAACTGAAACTGAAATAATTCGGGAGATGCGACTTTCTTGGTTATTATTACTACCAACCTGTAAATTCCCTCCTTCTCGTGGAAAAAAATTAAATAAATAAAAATGAAAAATAAATAAAAATAAAAATAAAATTTTTGTTTGTTGAAGTCAAACAAAACTAAAAGTAAAATCTGAGAAATGAGTGAACTAAGGGGTAGGGGGTAAAAAATACTGAGTGGCAAACGAATAAGCAAATTCAACTTAATATTTCCAGCAAGGAGCTTTGACGTTCAAGAAAAATAAGAAGTGGGTGCCTACAGCGGAAATAAATGACTAGTCATTCGATAAAAAAAATATTTGAAATGCATTTAATGATCTTTAAAAGTTTACTTGAATAAAAAGAATCTCGTTGATAGTAAGATATCGGTCGATACCGATGTAGTAGCTTATTATTGATCTCTGGTGAATGAGATCTGGAAAGAAAAACATTTTTTTTTTTACCAAAAATATTATGTCTGAAGTCAGAAGTCTGAGGAAATCAATCTGTACGTGCAACCATCTTTTTGAAAATGAACGCTTTAGCAGCCCGCATCTCTTTTTTTAGGTCCCTTCTGTATTTCTATAAATTTATGTAAGTGGAACCACACGAGACTCAGGTCTCTAAAAATAAAGGCCGAAGGCCCTTTCTCAGTTTCTAGAAAGAATAAACAATCCGCAGGGGCCGTGGTTTACTGCACTGAGGGGGAAATGGGCTGTAAATACGTAATCCAAAACTTTGCATTTCGTCAATCAAATCGCTTGAAGCATTATCGAAGCGGACAACTTCAGCTCCAACACCTTTTAATTCATTTCAAGTGATTTTCTGAGCTTGCTACGAGCCAATGTCTCCAAAATGTATGTTTTCACTTATAAAGTATGTTACAGTATTAGAATGATGTCAAAAATCACTCAGGATATGTTTAACCGACAGAAGAAAACCTAGTATAGATTATAGAATTTGTTGATACAAAAGTAGGGTCACGGCCACATGACATAGAGACTAGTAGACTAGTATGCCCAGATCAACGTGGCAATCTCCCGATCCTATCGAGCTCCACCCCGTCCATCCGACCACTTACTTGCAAAACCTTTGGAACTTCATATTGCTCGGATGGCGTGGTATACATTGAAGTCCAAGTTGAAGTCCCAGATGGGAGATAAAGTTGCAACAAATCGATGAGAGAAGTGAGTCAGTCATCAGCTTTCTCACGTTTTATTTGTCGCCCTTTATCTCCACGTGCGTCTTCCATACTTTTGGACATATAGGTCGAAGCAACAGTGGAACCTCAACCTCACGGTGCCTCAAATGCAAGGGACGATGGAAATCTACCAAAGATGGTGGGGGGGGGGGCGTAGACAGACGAGAAAAATTGTCGAGGAAGAAAAAAGCTGAACTAATTAGGCTTGGAACCCGTGGAGCTGTGCCAGGGAAGACAGAAATAAAGTCCGCGAGAGTAAATGAACACGACAATTTCAGAAATATATTCTCGGCAACGAAGTCGATTTTCCCTTACTCTTTATGGTCAAGTTCATAATTCCATCTCCGCATCATTGCCTTCAGATCGGGAAGGGGGACCAACCCAGATTGAGAAGCCATAGGATGGTATGATTTGAGGCTTCAAGTGCGGTAACAGTGATTTCCCGCTTCTTATGTGGTCATCGGTCTCCTTTTTATATGCACAGTGAGAAAGTGATATGACATATTTTCACCGAGAACTTAAATATTTCATCAAAACAAGACTACCTGAGCGATTTTATGTAGTTAGTGACGATTTTTAATAAATTTAATCCCATCATGTGGGTACCTCCTCCCCTTGATTAATCTAATTCGAATTTCAATGGCATCCATCGATGGCCTACCCTACGAATGATCGAGGAACGATCACAAAGCTTCCTCTTCCTTCAGTATCCCAAGGAAGCAAAACAACAAAAGTGGAAATATTAGGAAAAACCACACGGGTATACTGAAAAATAGAAGTTTTATCACCCTGAAATCATCTTACATTCTCAAAATCAGAAGTTACATACCCTAGCTACGATTGATTTAACGTTTGCGTAACCGTTAGCGGATCTGATGCTAAAACTCCCTGAATATCAAGAGAAGTGGGTAGTTTTAATCAGGTTAAACAGAAGGGATCCCCCCTCACTTCCTGCTGAATCAGACCGCGGGGTCATGTTCCCTTCGTGTTATAATAGTATTACCTATAAAGTCTGCGTCCAGGCTCTGATTGACTCTCGCCCGCCATTTTAAAAATAATCGAATGAGCTTCCCCTTTGTTCCTTCTACTTTTACTAGCGTTAAGCCTAATAAAAGCAACGCGCCAGGAATTAACGCTTTTCAAACCTGCAATATAACCTCATTACGTTAGCTAAGCCGTTCCTTCAACTTTCCCTTAACTTCAATCTTCCTCACAAACTGTAGAATCGCATGTTATTTTAATAAATTATCCAGTTTGTACGGGAGCTTTGAGATTGAGGAAGGCTGGAGGAACAACTTGGCATATGGGGCGGGGTTTCAGTCGGGTTTCCTCGACCCCTTCCCAGTCACCCCCGCCTAAACTTCACCACTAAATTTTGGCTCAATTTCTGCACCAATCTCTGATTTCAAACTGTCGCATTTTAATCTTCAGGAAGTTCTACAGTGACGTTAGACTTTGCTTTTTCAAATTTCATGCCTAAAATAAGCAAACCACTTAAGAGTTCGAATGTGCTTTAAGGTTAGGGTTAAAATCTGGAAAAGCAAGATCTAACGTCACTGTAGAACTTCCCGAAGATTGAAATAAGACTTTGAATTTAAAGATTGGTGCAGAAATGGAGCCAAAATAAAGGATCGACATTTTGCGCGAGGGATGGCTGGGAAAGAGGTCGTCCTCGACCTCTTCCCACATTTTACTATGTATATGGCGGATATTCTCAGTACCTTTGTGTAACTACAGGTTCTCTACTAAAGGCCGAGTCGACCACATAGGTTCAAAGTTCCGTTTAAGATTAAGCTGATCTTAGGAGCTTAAACCCCAATCAGAATTTAGTAATAAGACAAAATCGTTTAAACCCTTAGCAACGCTTAAACGGACATTGTCGACCTAACCCTAAATCATCTGATGGTATAAGGGCCGGATCGACACAATGTCCGTTAGAGTGTTGCTAAAGGCCCCTAAACTGCACGGATTCCGACACGACCGTCCTAACCTAGGACGAAATTCGGATAGTGTGCAGGCCTATCGGAGAGTCAAAACGGTCGGTCTCCAAGGTTAGGATGGTAGGGAGGTCTCAACCTTCCCCGACGGGCTACCGACCTATCCTTTTTTTTTTGGGAACGTGTAGAAGCCCGTCCCAAGAACAGACCCCAGCCCCGGATCCAGGGGGTGGCGAATTGGGCACACGCCACCCCCTGGGCCTAATGATTCAAGTTTGGTTTTCTGATTAAAATTATTTACATTCAAATTGAGAAAAGTTGCAGAATTTTTGAGGCCGGTTTCGTCTTCCCATTATCTACTCACGCTCGGGCATCGGTGAACCCAGGTCAGGGAGAGGTCCAAAGGACTTTATAATACAGTCAATTTATTCTAAAACCTGTGTTTACAAAACAAACAAAGTATTTTTCTAGAGGAATATGACAAATAGTTCATTGTATTGTATAACTCAACAATGAAACCGTCAATTTCACTTCTGAAACCTGCTGCGAGCCTAGGAAACGGTCAATGTAACTCTAAAAACCAGGGTTCTTGTATTATAAAAAATGGTCGTTTAACCCCCAAAACAGTTTATCAACTCTGGGGTCCTGTTCCATGAAATTAACAACAGTCGATATCGATCAATCACCTGATTTTACTCAATTTTGTTAATTAATTAATGAAAGCATATTATGTAAATCGATGTCGTTATCGACTGTTGTTTAAGTTATAGAAGAGGTCCCTAGGTCTGTGTAAGCAAATCGTCAATTTATCCCCTGAATGAACACAAAAAAAGGTCACTATATCAACTAAAAACTGTCCCTTTTGCCGGGAAATTGTGGGTGTGACCTACCGGGCTATTATTCTGACCAAAAATAAAAAATTGATTTATGAATAACTTCTGACCCTTGAAACTTCCTCTTTATGGAAATCGTAAATTCACTCAGTGTTATACTTTTAACACGGAGTTATCGTATCACAATTAAAATGGTTGTCACGTGGATGCCACCCTTGTTATTTCATACAGCAACCCTTCGTACTTGTTCCCCTGGATGAAAATTCACGAAATAGCGAGTTTCAGGTCTTAATTTCAGCGAAGTTAGTTTCAGGTGTTTTTATTTCTAGTGGCCAGACCCGATGGCGCCAAAAAACTGACGGATAACCGTAAAAGTACAACATTCGAGGCAAAATATCCGCGAAATTGAAAGTTTATGGTTCAGCAATTTCACAGCACAGAATGTTTTGGAGAATGGGTTCATGGAGGCACTTTGTGGTCTCCTCCAAACCGTAAATCAGTACATTTTCTGAGTTTCAGAAGCGTATCAGAACTATAGGAACAAATTAACACTTTTTCTAAATTTCAGTCGTGAAAATAGTGTCAAAAAAACGCGAACCAGCGCCTTTCCGTCAATTTGAGCCGCGAAACAGTCACCAGGGATAGCATTGGGGTCTGAAAATTCACCATCATGACCCAACTAACAGTCGTGTGACCAACCAGCAATGCCTGAGGATTAAGTTACATTTTATTCAGCAGTTTATGTCCTTGTTCGTGTGTGAAAGTGTGAAATTATGCCGGGACTGGTTAAGAAGGGCCCTGAAAATGTTTTGGAAAAAAAGAAGGAGAATACCAAGATCATGACGAAAGCTGGGGTTTTCCTGGGTATGCGGTCCTAAATATTAATAAGATTAAAAAGATCCACCCAAATGCTCTAAATCCAAAATCAGCTCTAGCTGATGTAAAACAACCATTTGTCAGGCACACAAGCCTTTTATACAAACTAAAGCGAGAAGGTGTCCAAAAATATAAGGTCCGTTCCACTGTTTTGCTAGTGCTACACTAGTGTAGAAAACCATGTGATTTCATTGACTTATTCTGAAAAATTGAATGAAACCAGTTGATTTTCTTCAAAAGTGTAGCACTCGCAAAACAATGGAACGGACCCATATTCTTTTGGGATGCATAGCGTGCTTTTTATACGGCGGATCGTTCCAACTTCCAAGTGAGAATAAATAGCAGTCATCGGCATAAGATAAATGTTATCCGTTACGCCACAAGGAGCCGTTCTCTCTCCTCTCGTATACCTAACCTCTTTAATATCCAAAACTTAAAAGTATAAAGCTTATAATTGTTCCCTCAAATTTCTCGAAACTTTCGTAGTCCTGAACACTTGCTCTCAATTTATTTAGTTGACGAAAACCGTAACCCGTGGAATCCGTTCGACCAAAGTGTAGAATACCTCCATGTGTCCACCGTAACATGGAAGCTCCACATGCACAATAAAACTTAACGAAGAATATGCACGTGAAGTAAGCACTTCTTCGGCCCATTCGGCCTCCCCCTGCAATTCTATAATAAGTGAAAAACGGGTGTCACGGCACAAAACCAAGAAACCAAAAGGCTTGAATGCCAAACTTTCGTCATACTGACTTCATCAGGGCAGAAACTGTGGAAATCATATAAATAATTTTTAAAAAGTGCAAGAAGAGCCAAGTGCGCCCAATCGCCCATAGCAAGAAAGAATTGTCCAACGATGGCTGCATGAAGTGCATGAGTTCGAGAAAAAGAGGCATTTTGGATATCCTAAAGCGCTATTGTATTGGTGTGGTTCATTTTTCCCTGGGTGCCTTATAAGCCACGAACTTTGCAAGATCTGCAAAGCTATGCCTTGCTTTGCAAGGATTGTTTAATAAGTACGTTGAGTCAAGTAAGTTGAATCCTTCAAATGACAAGAGGAACGCCATTAATTTCCCTAGGGCAGCAGTTTTTCAATATTTCAACTAGGTCAACTATAGGTTTCACGTTCAATTTATGACCTGATAATCTAGGCCAGTTTAAATATAATAGTTAAATAAAATAATTAAATAAAATAGCTATGGAACTACCTTTTAGGGTGGCCCAGGGTTCAACAATTAATTATAAACAAAAGGAAAACTGAACGGTAGATGACTCCGTGGATTATTTCATCCCGCAGCAGCGATTTTTCCCTAATGAGACCGATGGTACAAACGGCCCGAGTCACACGACTTTCTGCCACATAATTGTCTATTACTTGCTTGATTTCTTTAAATGAGAACGTAAGCGGTATACCTATTACAGGTCTCTCGCCGTTTTACAAAATTTTTCTTTAGTTATTTATGGTCTAAGTTGTTCTCAATGCTCAATTTTACTGAGGTCAAGTCGTAAACAATGCGCAATTATTAACATAAATTAACCTTAGCACGCCTTGAGACCTTCTAGGATGACATTATCTGCCTTCACAGGCCATTTCTAATTAAACACGAGAGGACGAGACAAAAGTGCGCGATTACTCCGGCGGTTCCTTTTTCGCGTTCCAGCGTGGTAAAAAAAAAAAAAAAAAGTTAAAGAAACCTCGGCCCAAATTAAAATAAGAAAAAAAAACTTTGATCCACATCTGAAGGTGTAGTAGTATACGCAAGAAGAATTTGTAATGAACTTGAACTTGCTGAGAAAGGGGCTTCCTGAAGAGCAAGATGTGATAGAGGGACGAGGGTAGTGGCGTACGACGAACTTTACGGATGAAGAGGTGGAGGGGTAATAATAAAAAAAGGAGCTCACTGGTCCGCTAACCTCAAGTCGAGATAGTGCAACTAAGCTAGTACATTCTATCTCTCCTAACTTGGGTGCATGGGAGCTTTGAAAGTTCCATGTTTGTAGTACGGCGTGTATAAGAATCAATACTTCAACTACCAGCCACCTACATCAAGCCTTTAAATCCCCCATCGCACCCAACCATGAAAGACGCACAGCATTTTCTCTTTAGCTTTTGCCCCCACCACCTCTCACACAACATCTCACCATTCGTAGTACACCATACCATAGGCCGAGTTCAGTTGTTCTGATGGACTACAATTCCACGATGACTTCTCTTCCCCACCTGCCATTGCATTCACCTTTGTTTACATTCTTTACAGTTCAATGACCTTAAATAGCATTGTAGCGCACAATTCAACAAAAATTCATGAAGAAAACGTTCCCCCAGAGCTGATCATCATGATGATCACCTTTTGTGAATGGGATATAGGAAGCCCAGATAAAATTGCGATTATGTACTTTTTCACGAACGGGGATGTTTTACGATGTTAAAACCCCTGCACGTAAAAATTCTACATTTAATGAAGTCATCCGAACTAAACTGCAAAAAAAAAAAATCCACTGGGAGAACTAGGTACTTGATTTTTGCCCCTTATTTGGCAATTTATCTATTCTCACGCACACTCCCTCCTCCTCTATCAGCGTGATTGTATTTTTGGAGATAACCTTGACCCTTTGAAACTTAGTTATTGTTGTTTAAATGATAATGTATTTTGTAATTTTAAATTATTGATTTGTGTGATAAGGGTTACCAGTGTCCTGTCCTAAATTGACAAAATTTAGCCCTCAATGACGGTTTGATTAATATGAAGAAGGATATGCTAGTTAAGACGTTCACGAAAACTGGCTTTGACGACAAGACACAAAGGCCCCATTTTGCGAGAGGAATCAAACACAAATAATAAACGCATAAACACAAACATGTAGGTACATGTAATACATTTGATGAATGTGGAAGACAAGGCATAACTGTTTTATGTGGTGGATATTCAAAATGTGGTGCGAGGGGAAATGACGTCAATGCAGACTTGTGAAGCATTTGAGGGAACTCTAACATTGTTTGTTTACAAATAACACGAAAATCCCCCCCCCCCCCAGTAAACGCGTCTAACCTCCTCTTCACCGCATCATCTATTTCAATAAACAAGTTTTGAAACACATCCTTGATTGATTTACAAGTTTAATGTGAGCAATAGACTTGTAGAAGAAGCCTTTTTAATAAACACCAACTTTTGAAAAATGTGAAAGTTCCCCATTTCGCGGGAACTTACTCATAAAGTCTCATACTCCAGAAGCCAACCGGGGAGACGAAACAGCTGATTCCCGAGTAACATTCACGGTCTTGGTTACGTCCGTGGCTAGAACTTGCTTGTTTTCGATACTTTTAAACCTAATTTTCGCGTATTTGGCACGATAAAAATCCATTTCGCGGTTTTTGCCCTTTCTGCCCAAATTTTGTGGGTTTGGCACTCGCAGAACCCAATTACACGGGTTGTGCACATTCAAAAATCAGATTTCGCAAGATCGACTCCATAAAAAGTCAATTTTACGGGGTTGACCCGTCCTAAAATCCAATTTCACGGAGTTCAGAGAAGCAAATTCAGGCGTTTCAGGCGTTTATCATAAAAATTCCGAGCGTTTGGCTCTTTAGAAGTTCAAATTTCGCGAATTTGGCACTTAAAGAACCTGATTTTGCAATTTTGGCCAGTTCGCGAACCAATTCACCTCTGGCTCCTTAAAAACAAGCAGTCTTCGAGAGCTAGGGTGACCAGATGTAAAAGTGGCTCCCGAGGACACTTGACACGAAAAAGTGGGACGCTTGCGACGGAAAGTTGACACAACAGTAATAGGACGCCTAAGATCAAGTTAACAATCAGTTTGATATTGAAATTGTTGTTTTTCTCGACTAGGGTGTCATGCTCATTTTATGATAACCAATGCGACGGCTTCCGTGGCGCAACATAATGAGCGAGCACCACGGGTTGCAGCTAGACATTTCAACCGACCTCCTCCTCCCCTAGCCAATCCTAAGCCAGCGTGCTATTCTCGAATAGGTGCTTTGAACTTTTTGGGTATGGAGTACACAGTACACTGTACTCCCTCATACCAATTCGGTTAGTAGCAGACCATTTGGGCATTGCCAGAAGCACGGCCATCGGCCATTGAGTCAAAGAAGGTCCACCCATACGACCAATTTGGCGTTTCTGGTAGGATCCCCAGGATCCGGCGACCAAAGGAATTTAGAAGCGAAATTACGTTTTAAAAGAATGAAAATCCCCGAAACTGAGGTTTGAATAAGCCTATATATGAAATTATGATTTTTTAATTAGCCAAATCCATGAATGAGGAAGTAACATAAAAAATAAAAATCGCTGGAAACATTTTTTTTCTAAAGAAAATGACTAAATATCACCAGGAATTGAATATTAGTGTGTAAATGATTGATTTCGATTTATAGCGAAATAATAAAACTTGTCAATTTTTTTGTTACACGGCCGGTCTGTGACTCGTGACGTAGTTAAGGGGTAGTGACCCCTCCGAACCCTCCCCATCATGGCTGTTGTCATGTCTGGCCCCTTCTTGTCCTTCCCATTCTCTTAAGTCCTATTGTTTGATTTGTGAGAAGCTATTGTGAGGTCATGCGAATGCTGTTATTACGTCATCAGTCTATCTAGCCTATTTTAAATGGGTCCCGTAGCCCAATAGTTTTAAAAATTAATAAAAAAATATATGGCCTGATTTTATTTGAACGGATCGTGTTTTCATGAGTTTTGGCACCCAAGCTATCACGACAGCATGATTTTGGGAAATGTGTTACTTCCTCATTCGATTTAGACAAAGCGAAAGTCCACAAAACTTGAGTTTAAAAGAGCAAAAATGACGCAAAATCGGTTTGAAGTAGCGAAAATTCGTGAAATTGGGTTTTGCAGGAGCAAAATTCGTGATATCGATATTAGTTATGAAAGAGCGAAAATCCTCGAAAAAAATTTGAGTTGAAACAGCCAATATAATTTTTTTTTCGACGAGTTGTTTAATTGCCCAAAACTGTGTAACTGAATTCTAGAAATAGCTAACCCACGAAATTTTGCTTTAGAAGAAGCCAACATCTGTCAAATTGTGGTTTAAATCAGCCAAATCCGCGAAGATTTGGATTTGTAACACCCAAAATGACGAAATTTCGGTGTTGAACAAGCAAAATACGAGAATTGAGTTATTGAAAGAGCCCTATTAATTTTCTTGAATAACAATTTTAACAACCTACCAAGCCACCTACCAAGAACTAAAATCAGAAAATTTGGGGTTTGAAAGCCTGAAAATCAGCAAAAATGACAACAATCCGTGAAATTTACCCTTGAAGGTTCCAAATTTGAAACATTTGGTTATGGAAAATCTACTGCAAAATTTTGTTTTGAAAAAGCCAAATTGCCCCGATTTTAATTGTCCTGTCGAAGCCCATATTTCACAATAAACCATGTCATTGAAAAGTAAAGTAAAATTGAAAAGTAGAAATTAAACATACCCGGCGTACAGAGGATGCCACAGTTGGTTTCCATTGTACAACGGATGGTGGTGAAGGTTCATATTATTGCCCGTCGTCGTCTCGGGTGGGATGTATTTATTTCGGTCGATATTCAACAATTTCGGAATCGAATTCGGATCGATGTCAAATTTCCTAACTTTCAATTTCGGTAGAGTTTCGCCGATTTTATTCGTGGAAGAAGGAGGCTTGTTCATTGTTTTCGAATCAACCCCAGGGACCCAAGTAGAGGCGGTAGTCGTTGCCGAGGCTGGATTTCCATTCGTTGGTGGAACACGGTTGTAGATGTCCGAAGGTTGTTGTGAGGGCACAACAGTGGTAGCGCGTTGCGAAGGAACAGAAGAGGGCCATCCGTGAGTCACGGGCTGCGTTGTTAAAGAATGGTGTGGTTGATGAATAGAATTTGGAATCAGAGGTTGATGATGAGTTCTAGTTTGTGGAACTCGACAAAAATCCTGGACACCAGAACTTGGATAGGTAGCGTGTTTAGGAGGAGGGAGTGACGGCTGTTGTGGACGGCCGCGCCTGTGAGACGACTGCATTCGCGACGAAGAGTCTCGACTTCGTGGGACAGGGCCAGAGAACACATTGCGAGTTAGTAATGGATTCGCCAATGGATTTTTTGGCCCGTCTCCGTAGAGTCTCGCAGTTGTTGGAAAAGTCGTGGAATTTAAAAAGTTGGGAGGCCGTTGAAGAAGTTCTTCCCATGAAGGCAATAAAGGTGGCTGTGGCTGGCTGGGTAAACAGTCGAAAGCTTTGTGACCCCAGTTGTAAGGGTAATTCATCATGTTCATCATTCCGATCAAATCTTGAGCGTTGTTCTGTCTCGGCACGTCAAGCTGCGTTAAATAAGGAAGCCAGAGCATCTGATTCAAAGCGTTCACTGTCGCAGGATCCAAACAACTAGCGTTATTATGAGCCTGCAGTACCTGAGCGTTCTTTTGACTTGTTTTCAACTCGTCCACTTTACTTCCGCTTTGAACTAACAACTGAAGATGAGCCAACGACACTTCCAGTAAATCGGCTTCGAGTCGCGAGTAACTAATTTCGTTGTTCAGGGCCATTAGTCGAGGAATTTCTTGTTTTGGGTTAGCGATGAGTGCCGGTAACCTTGCTTTGGGAACAAGCAAAGGATCTGGGACCGACATGTCTGGGTCAGCCATAAGTTCCTTCAGTTGGGTCAGGGGCTCAACGGGAATTTCAGGATAGAGGTCCGTGCTTTTCGTTCTGGTTTTTGGTAGTTTGATAGGATCCGGTATAGAGTCCTTTTTAAAGAAAAACTTATCCGGTCGGATGTCAATTTTCAGGTTACTCATTTCTTTAGGTTTTCCCAAATTCAGTGGTTCATCTTGAACGGGATATGCAAGTATTGTTTTGTCATCGAATGATTTCGGTGGTACTGGCGATGGGGATGCTGACTCTTTACATTTAGGAAGGACAATTTCTTGTTTCGACTGGTGTATAGTCGTTCCTTCTGGGAGTCTCCACAGAATATCAAGAGTTTCTAAATCGTTGTCGATGAGGCAGGCGTTTTCTTTAGGTTTAACTTTACTATCTACAACAAGATTCATCGGGGAATGTTTAGGAGAAAGGGCTTCCTCAGTAGGTTTTAGATCGGGAGATATTTCCTGAGGAGATTCACGAGAGCCCAGTCGAGGTGGCGGTGAAACGCATCCTCCATGTGGTGATGACGGCGGTGGGGTGGTAGTCGAGGATTGATGCAAAGCATCGCTGATCGAGAACAGTTCCACGCCTCCTTTGTCATCCGCTTTGTCAACTTTCAATTCTTCGTTCATAATGTCATGACATATTTCTTCGAGCTCCTCCATTAGACTGTGTTGACTGAATTCAACCGGCTCGGGTTTCCCCATGGAGTCGGGTGAATTCCCGTAGGAATCATCTGAGCTGCTGTTGATGCTGCTCTCCAATTCGTCGATGATGCCCTTGACAACGCAATCGTGATCGTCATTACAGAAACTATCAACATCGACGTCTGGAACGCAAGTGCCTAGCAAATGATCGGTAAGTTCGTTGTTTGGATTTCCTGCTAAAGAATCGGTTAAAATAGCTGACGGATTCACTTCATTGTTGTGATTTTCGTCGAGATTGATGGGTGACGTCAGGTCATTGCAGCAAGGCTTCACAGAGACCAGAACCTCATGGTCTTTGAGTGGTTCCTCCGAAAGGCAAGTCGTCATATTTGGGTCAGTGCTTTCAGGCTCACTTAGGTGCTCTGGCACACGAACAACTTCTTCTCGACTTGTGTCATTTTCAGTGTCATTCTGATATAGTTCCGTTCGATCATCTTCAGCTTCTTTCTTTATTGACTTGTGATGATCGAGACACTCTTCGCCTATTGTTACACGAAGAACATTTTCAGTAAAGCTCAACGTCTCTTCGTGTTCTGACCCTGAAGCGCCGTGTTCTGAAGCTTCAGGCTCTGAAACAGTAGAAGAAAGTTCAGGGTCTTGATTGTTAGAGCCCGGTCTAGACCATTCGTTTTTAGTGTGCGGCACTGATATCCAGCCGTTCGCAGTTTTGGTTAACTTGATTCTGTTCCTTTTGTCATAGTCTTCGCACACGACTGCGACGATTTTGGCATTGTTCTCTTTCACCCACAAAAAAATTGGGTTGATTCTGCCACCTGATGATTTATCATCATCTTCACCGCGACGCTTTCTTTTACTTCGATTTTTTTTACTCAGATGGCGCTCGAGAGGCTCGTCACCGGGCGACGAGTACCGTTTCCTTCGCTTTTCTTTTTTCCTCTTTTTCTTAATTTTTACTCTTTCTTCTTCCTCTCTCACATCGAGGGTTTCCATAAGTACGTCTTCTGGTTCATTAGCGCTCATAGAGCTCGCGGAGCGTCTACGAGGTCGATGTACTGAAACGGCAGTCATTCCGAACACTCACATGAATAAACAAGCGAACAATAACAACAATTGCACACACTCACAACAATCACGTAAGAAACTTCTTTGACCCCCCCGTGACAGAGTAAAAATTCACTACTTCGAGGGAAAAAAAAAGACGACGCAGTTCAAAGAGCTTTGGATTGTAACTGCCGGCTTCAAAACTCGAATGGAGCGGGAGCAAGATGAGGAGGCGGAGGCATCGAATAGAAAAGAGGCGCGAGCGGCACACCACGGCAAGCCCGAACGGAGACGACGATGATAGGCGGAGGGTGCACGGAGGGATGCCCTCTCAAAGCATCGAACCTCTGCCTCATTCTTTCGTACTTTCACCCACTCACTCAATCTCTCTCTTTTTCCTCCGTTCAAGCCGCCGGGGAGGCAGTTAAAATTCTGTCCGGCTTAGGGCGTGGTTTCTATTGCCCTCCTCCTTCAAAGACTTATACGTTTGGCATTTTCCAAAAATGTATGACGTCCAATAAAAATCACCTCTATGCTGTAAAACCCGTGGCTATAAAACACGAAAAACGTATTATAATCATAAATGTTCACAGGGGTAGGCTAAAATGAATCCCTACTCCACGCCTTCCTTGTGCTCAACTTGAAACTTGACGAGAGTTACGCGTTTCTAGCCTTCTATTCACCAATTTCGCTGACCACCTCCCACTGTAAAATCGATAATGTTTAAATACTTAAAGATCACATTTTAAGCGCATCATCATTACATTCTCGTTCAATATTTCAATGACACGCCTCATGTTTTTCACGTCAAGGTAAAATTCATTGCCAGCGAGGAGAGCGCCTCGAGCCGCCAAATGAGAGAGTTTAAAAATCTCACCCGCTGTCCCCTTCGCTCACCGTCTCTCACACTCTCGCTGCTCTCTCTCTCACGCACATTCTGATGCTTTTCGTAGGGAAAAATCCTTGACACATATACTTTTTTCTCGAAAAGCGATAAACTAATTGTAGCTCGGCAGGTTAACGACCTTTTGCCTTGCTGGAACAACTAGGTCGGCCAAGAGCTCCCTAGCAACGCATCCTAGACTTTTACTCTCCACTACCCGTATAAAATATCCGCAAATTTAGCTCTTCGCCACTCCGCTCCCTTTATACGAACCATTTCACACTTCACCTTAAAGAGAAAAATAAGTGGGATAATATTAAGCCCCTTCAAAAGAAGAGTCATTCTCATTCTGCCCTGCTCAGTGCTCATATTCATAAATTAAATGGCTAGGCTTTTTGAAGTCCCGATTTCGATTAAATAAAATAATGACAAAAAAAACATTTTAGGGAAATTATTTCTCTCTTTTTTGCGCTCCTGGTCTACTCCCTCGACTCAAGCTGCTATATTGAGTCACAAGCCCTAGACTCATTAATTTGTACTCATTGAACAATGTACGTGAATCTTGAGGCTGTTAAAGGTGCGTTCCATGTTACTAGCACTTTTCGGAAAATTGTTCGGAAAATTCGTGATTTGTTCAGTCTCAAGTCATTTTTTATGGTTTCACTTTTTCCGAAGAAAAAAAAAACAAAAACAGGGAGCATTGCCTCTAGAGAAACTTTTTGTCACCACCAGATTATCAGCCAATATTGAACGTTGAAATTGCATTCGATTATTTTTCAGACAGCTTCTTTTAGAATAGTGGATTCTTATTGCTTTACATTAGCTCTGTTAGTTTTTCGTCCGGAGCTGCACTACCAGCACTGAAAGTACTAACCTTTTAAAATTTTTTCCCGGTTATTCCACATGATTACCCGCGAGGTTACAAAATCTCGTGCTGCTCGGAGTAGTCCGGGACTGACAAACGAACGGAGCTAAGCCCGCCACTCATGCACAGTTTAAACTGTCAGTTTGGACTGTTCAGTTCAGTCCCCCACACACGTACAGTTCAATTCTTCAGTTAGCATAAAGCCCGCCACTCACGTGCAGTTTTAACTGACAGTTTGAACTGAACAGTTCAAACTGACAGTCTAAACTGCACGTGAGTGGGCATTTCGTCTGCACAGTTAACTGTACAGTTCTCAGTTCAATTGCTAATATCCGAAGATTGTTTCCGCCGTTTCAACCATTCCTTGCACCTTTGCCTGCATCTTTTAGGTTGGTTACTTTCCTGATGAATAACTGCACAAATTAAACCGAGAACGGCAATACGGTCCTGCTCGTTCGAATCCATTATGTTAACTGGAGAATTGAACTGCACGTGTGTGGGGGACTGAACTGAACAGTCCAAACTGACAGTTTAAACTGTGAAATTTGAACTGACAGTTCAACTGAGAACTGTACAGTTTAACTGTGCCGTTCACCTTAACTGAACTGCCCTAAATGCCCACTCACGTGCAGTTTAGACTGTCAGTTTGAACTGTTCAGTTCAAACTGTCAGTTAAAACTGCACGTGAGTGGCGGGCTTTACATATTTTATAATTTAAAAAAAAAAATGTTTTTACCTACGTGAAGTCTGGATCATAGTCCATTTGAACATGAATATATCAAAAAGGTAGTAAGGAATCGAGTGTTTTGTGTTGTTATCGACTTTTAGAAATGTTGAAGTGGTATTTTGCATGATTCCCCAGTAATTTTCGAATAGTCTTCAATAGCAGCAAATTTGGCTCTTGCACGTAGCTTAACTCAGTGGCGTTGCTGTACTCACACTCTCTCGGGCCTACTGGATTTCTGTATCTCTGTATCTCTTTCTCTCTCATTTTACTTATCAAGGACTGGCATACATACTTATGCTGGTGAATTAGAGCCCTATTCACCATACCAAATAATTATTGACAGCTCACGGTGGTTGAATCAAGTGACTGCTTTGAATAGATTTTTGACCATTTGTCAATTATGAGGCTGCCAGATCTCCGGTCTCCGCCCGGGTCGAGAATATCTCCGGGCCAAATACTATCTCGCTTTAGTTAAGGAAGTAACGAAAAATCCCCCCACCCGCCCCGCCACCCCAAAATAAGAATCACTTTACGTGAGCATTATATTCATTTTGGGTATCTCTTGAAAAGGTTCAAACTACAAAAACGCTTAAGTCACAAAATGTTCCAACCAAATGGGCCCACCCTCTGTCAGAATTCCGTTTTAGAAGAAATTAACTTGACTTTTTTATTTTTGGTGAATTCAACGGTACCATCGTTCTCCGTGATAGCATTCATGGATATTAAGTTTGTTGGCACTGAGTTGTGGAATATATATACATATATATCATTATTCAGGGTGAAATCATCAGTCTCTATGATCCCTCTTCCGAACGATGTAACATTTTCATGGTTTTTCGCTGTGTTTATTTCTTCTTTATTTGAGACGAGCTTCGTGAAGAACTTTTCGTTAATCATATGCTGCGTGCATCCTGACCTGAGTCAACGACGATTTCATTTTCGTGAAGATTGCTGGTTAAAAAGGCGACTTTTGGTTCTCGACGAATTTTTTGACGGTTTTCTCGATAGAAACACTCGCTGTCATGTGTGATTGTTCCTTTTACAAATACTGCACTGCTTCGATATTTGTGTTTTCTTTGGACAAAATTTGATTATGTAGTCTCCACCACAGCCGAAACATTTCTTTTTGGTCGATTGCCAAGAATTTGTTTCTTTTTTATCAGCTAGAAAAGCTAAGCTGACTCAGCGTCGTCCCGTTTCATATGGCGGCGAGCCTCTTCTTTTATCAGCCGAAAAGTTAAATTCGCGAGCGTTCTCTCATTTGACGGCGTTGAGTCCCGCGAAGTAGGGGAATTACTCATATAATCCGGCAAGGCGCAGAGTAAACGAGAAATCACAATTTCTTCACTGATTTCTTGTTTCATTGATTTGAGTTTGAAAACGATATTTTTCCATGTCAGCGATGTAGGACTTTATATCCTGGTCTTTCTTATGTTTATAAAGAAAGAACTCATTGTACAAATCGGCGACTTGTTGCTCTTTCTGGCCCTCGTGAAGGTAGAGAACCTTTAAAACACAGGTACTGCAACACGGATTTCAGCGCCACGTTTGGTCCCTCAGTCGTTAGGGTAAACACAATATCATGAATGAAAAAATTGTCATCGTAACAGCAAACAAACGCGGAACGCGGTCGAAATAAATAAAAAGATCCTACTTGTCAGTGAGATCAGGTGATAATTATAAACATATGAGGGACCAAGAATGGCGCCGATTTGCGTGTTTTATAGTGCCTTAGTAAAGGTAGAGAACCTATACTACCACGTGATCTCACGGCCATATGGGGTAGATAAAATTATCATAAATTTAGTAAAGCTCCGCTCACAAGCCATATGTTATGCGCCTGAGGAGTCTATGCACCCTATCAAAATGCTTCATTTTTCGAGGGAATAAATTTATTTGGTTGCTTAGACTCCACAAAACGCGTACATAGAGCTTTTGAACGGGGTTAAAGGCCCGTTCACAAGCTCTATGTTTACGTTCTGTGGAGTCTGTGCAGGCCATGGAGGTAGGAACAAGTGGAGGGAGAGCAACGCATTTTTCGTGAAGCCGGTCGCCATTACTACACACCATCTGTTATCAGGTCTCACGCAACAAAAACATTGACAATTTGATACTTGATCAGTGAAAAAATGATAAATTCCCCTCCCGTCATCTCTAGGTGAGTGATATCAGTGGGAGTGTAATGGCGGAAAACCAGCTTCACATGTTTCTACATTAAAAAAGCCTTTCTCTCTCTCCACTTGTTCCTACCTCCATGGTGCAGCCAAATAAATTTAATCCCTCGAAAAATGAAGCATTTTTTTAGGTTGCATAGACACCACAAAACACAGACATAGAGCTTGTAACCGGCCCTTAAAGCCTCGTGGGACACTCCATAGTACTTTCAATGAGCCACTTGCACATTTTTTGGAAACATTTTTTCCTTAAGAGTAATAAAAATAGAAAAGGGTTGGCTGTTTTTTTTTTAATATCAACGAAAATTTAAATTGATATGAATTTTCAAAGTAGGGAATTTTATGGGCCAGCTAAAAACACCCCGCGCCATGTTGATTTCATATGCGAGTGTGATGACGTCACTTAGTTCGAACCATATTCGACAAATGACATTAACACAGTGAATATTTCTTTATTATTCAATTTTATTGCTTTTTTTCGTGAAAGAAAATAATAAAAATTTGAATAAATATTAAAATACTAAAAAATATTATAAATTATAATAAATATTCGAATACACATTTGAACGATCCTCACTTGCTCTCGCGTAACACGAGGATGCTTGTTTTAGCGGCGAAAGATTCCCAAAAATGTAAAGAAGAATTAAATAAAAAATAACTCCACATCTTTGAGTTTCCAGCAGAACGTTTACGATATCTTTCCTTTTCATATTTTCCAGAACAGATGCAGTTCTTGTTTTCTTGTTGTCTAAAAAGTAAGGAAATAATTTGTACGCTCTGTTCTTCGCAAACGCTTCCAAATTTGCAAGAGTAAGAATCTAGGTGTGTTTCATTGTTTTGTACTTCCATGTTTCCCACAGGAATGGAAAAGTATGGTGATCGTGAAAAAAGTCGAGTCCGAGCTGACTTATCATTCTTGATGTACAACCTCAGAAAAGTTGAAAAAGTGGTTTTCGGCATGCCGTCGTCGGTCTTTAGTGAAGGAAAAGTGCAGCATTGACAGTTGTTTTCATTTATTATTTTCAGAAATTCCAATGAAATGCTGTTCGTGCTACACTTTTCCTGCAATAGGAAACGCCTTGTAGTCCATTAGAATAGTTTGTAGGGCGTGATTTATGGAGGTTCTCAGACTAGTTGTACGGTGAATAAGAGTTTTTTCCTCTCTACTGTTTTACTTACTCTTTGAAAGAGCAGAGACGCTTAATATGTAGTACTATCATGTGACAAAACAAATCTAGTGGTGCTTCCACAATGCTTACTCGTCAGTCGAGACCGTTGGTACTCAAATCGAGAGGGTACAACTCCCGGCTTCGCGTATGCGAGTCCTCGAAGTAGGTGAAAACGTCCTCAGGTACATCAAGTTCCCCATAAACACACTTCGATCGAATCGACATCGAATCAACGTCATTCATCGAGTCGATGATCGATCAAAAATCGAGTCGACATCGCGTCAAAAATGTCCCGCGATTCTACGTTGATTAGACGTCGATGGGTCGAACAATGAACGAATTAAATAAAATGAATAAAAATGTATTCGGGATTCGAACCCAGACAACTTGCGTTGGTATATATTATGTGCTATACCACTAACACTTTGAGCTATTGTAACCGATCTGGCAATTTACGTAATCAAAAAAACATTAGTTTTAGGAAGCTCAATATTAGTACAGGGAACTTGTACATTATTTTTCAAAATTTGGATTTTCTTGAAGAGGGTTCTTCTACAAGACCATTGCTCGCACAAAACATTAAAATCAATCTAGGATCTATTTTTAGCAATGTTTTTTAAGAAATGTCGAGTAGCTGGTGGAACTATGTCACGATTTGTTCAACGAGACCCAGGGGTGTGGGGTTTTTACCACGGCCTAAATTGCATTTAAAATTTATTGGTTACATTCAAAATTATGTTTAAGTTTGAGTGGATGCGGTCGCATAAATGGAATGTACTTTTTCTGACAAGCTACAGCTGTCGGAACAATAGTTAATGACTTCAACGTAGATTCTACGTAGAATAAAACACGCCTGCAGCTCAACGTCACATCGATGTCGCATCTTGATCGATGAAACAACGTATTTGCATCGAGTTGATTTCAACGAATATTTTACGCCGAATAAAACACATCGATAGCTCAACGTTACACCGATTTCGTATCATGGCCGATATATCAACATTACGGTACCGAGGCAAAATCGACGTCGATTCTACGATGAACTATCCTCATCAACGAAAAAACGTCTATCGACGTTGATTCGATGTCGATTCGATGGAAGTTTGTTTATGGGGCGACATCTATGATTATATAATAATTGAATTTACTCACACAGTAGTCTTCACATCAGAAGAACCTTGTAGATTGATAGGACCGGACCATGTTGTTCTCTCCTGCATGCTTTGAACCACTTTGGAGGAGCAGTGTTATTCATCCGCACCGTTATATAGTTTTTCCGGAATTTTTAAAGTTGTGCTCTTGCATTGAGTCACGAAGAAGTATTTGTACAAATTTTATTACGCCTCAAAGCAAATGAATAAAAGTAATAGCAATAGTAAGATAGGACTTAGAGCAGCAATCGTAAAGTGATAACTAAGGCAAAAAGAAGGAAATGATAATTTGATAAGAGATAATAAGTTTACCTATTCTGCGGAGCCCAGTTTCTGTAAGTTCAGACGGACTATTTAATTCCATTTTAATATGTAAAATTATTTTCAAATAACAAAAGAAAAAGAGTATGAAACCATGAATCTCCATACCAATAACAGTCACTCGAAAAAAGTTGAACTAAGTGACGTCACAGACACTCAGCCAATCTCAAGGCGTTGTGACGAGTGCGAAAATTAATGAATTTTTATGACCAATTTAATAATTATTGGCACGATTTTGAGAGCTCGTTTTTAGGTTCTACCTAGCCAAAAAAAAAAAAAAAATCTCCCTAGAAAATTCCGACCCATGCAAGTTCCTAATTCCATGCACCCCTCCTATCCACTAAAATAACTTTACCTACCCCAAAATGCCGGATGGGCTCGAAGGCAACAGAGTTTAGAATACCTTTCGTGAGCCGTTTCGCAGTTAAGGATCGAATTAATGAACTTCTTTTCGATTGTCGCAACAGTCACTTTCTGAGCACCGGTGTCTTTCTTTAGCCAAGCTTCTTTTTCGTTGTCTTCCGTTGCCATTTGCGCGGCCCCTTGTGCAACATCCCAAGACCGTTGGGCTTTTAATATTACCGACGTCTGAAATTTCCAAATGAGAAAAGTCGATGCGCCCATTAGTTTCTCAATTTGTGTTTCGTTTGCGTTTGCCATTTCGACCGGACAACTGGCCACGAATGAAAAAGACAAATTTACTAAAAAAAAAAAAAAAAAAAAAAACAAAAAAAAAACGAAGAGGTTCTCAAGGGGTCCATAGACTGCCCGTGACTGAAACCGTGCTAGGATGTCCCATTTTTGAATGAAAGGCCTCGGCTGCACTACCCAGCATGCCTGCAGTCTCTGAAGTTTGGGTATGATTGTGTACAGGCCATTGTCCTTTTTTCCCCCTTGGAGGACGACTTTGTTGTTTTTGAATATTTTTACTTCAGTGATTGAAGCTCCTCAGTGATAGCTTCTATCTACTTTTCTTTTTCAGGCCCTGTCACAGCCTGTTTGTAAGACAACATGACGAAGTCCTTAAGTTTTTCAGGCGGTCGTCTGGTCCTGACCGGTCTCCCAGTCATGTATTCTTTTTTGTTGTTAGAGTTTTCTGGGTCATCGGTGGGCTCTTCGTTATTGACAAAGTCTTCTTCGTTATCTATAAGGGGTTTCCACTTCTTCCGGTTGGTCGTCATTATCTTCATCTTCAGATTCCCAAAGTTTCAAAGAGACTTCAGTTGAGCTTAAAGCGACGATTGGTTGGCGCCTGGAGCACCACGCTATCGGTCCGTTGAGCATTATGATGTATCCTGCCGTGCTTCGCCTTGTTTCTTGATCGTTTGCGTAGTCCGCATCACAATATGCGTGCATAGTCTGGTCGTCGTTATTTGATAATTTTATGCCTTTGTTAGAAGTTCCGACTTCAAACCGCATTTATATTTTCCGCATGCGAGGAAAATATAAATTTTCTCCCAGACTCTTTTGATGCAGCAAATAAAAATTCAAATAATAACTACACCGGCCCCACGGTCATAGGGCTTTTCTCGAAAAGCCCATTTATTTGGTTCGGTCTCTTCATAAATGAATTTTCATGTGGGTTTGGGTTATTAAAGCCTAATATCGTGCGGGACAAGCTCTCAATTAACGGAAATGCTCAATCCGCCGTCCGCCCATCGGAAGAAATTTACACTGGTCTGGCTATTTTCAAATACAAAATTTCGCAGGGTCTGTCCTTTCAATATCAATTTTGTGGGGCTTGTTCATAAAAAATAAGATTTAGTTTTTCGGTTTGGCCTGCTCGAATCAATTTCGCAGATCTGCCTCCTTTCAAATATAAATGTTTTTAAGGTCGGCCTTCTTGGTACAATTCCGTGGGGTTTGATCCCTGAAAAAACAAAATCACTTTCTGGGGGGGGGGGGGTTGTCAGTTGTTCAAACGGAAAATCTGGAGTGAAGAATATCTAAGCCTCCGCTTCGAGAGGAGGATAGCTTTCTTTGGTTCCATGACATCCAAGGGAACTCGTGTAATTTTTAGACATTTGGTGAGGAGATAGATTTTTTAAAATCCTTCCTTCCCCCTCCCCATACATCTCTTCGCGTTGATTCTCCTACCACTCCACCGACGAGCCTTATTATTTTCTGATGAGGCTTTTTAAAGGGTTTTTTGTTAGCTTCTCAAGCTGTTGGCCTTAGGCTCAATGGTCATTCGTGTATTGCGGTTTAGTATCATCGAGGTAAATTTGGTTAACTTTACACCCGTGTGAGACAAGCACTGATGCAAGTTTGCAGTTTGCAAGCAATCCCCTCCATCTCTCAACTTAGGGGCGGCATAATGAGACTTTGCCCCTCCCCAAATAGAGATGCCAAGATCTGTCACTGTTTAGTGTTTGGCGGTGTGTTTTTACTTTCTTTTTTTTATGCCTTTTTATTTCGCTGATCTAAGCAGAACTACTCTCGGGAACTGAGCGAGTAGAGTAGAGTAGGGTCGATTTAGTTTGTCAGAAGAATAAGGGCTAAAAAAGACGAATCATCAGTTTATTTCACTTTTGCCTATTAGTTATTTGGTTAAGCGGTCGTCTCGTTATTAGATTACCAATATTTTTTTGGGTGAGTGTTCATAATGGACGTTATTAAGCAGAAGCGAGGCAGCAACGGAAGATTCGTGCGTGAAAAGAAGATCGGCGAATGCAGAAAATCCAGAAAAAAGTGAGTAATCACATTACCTACTATGTACATCCCCTTCTAACATGTAATTCGGGGACTTCCTAATTTGATTGAGCCCAAATTTGGCACAAGAAACTCTTACACCAATAGCAACAACCACACAAAGTTTCATTAAGTTATCAACCACACAAATAACCATATAAGTTAACAACCACACAAAGCACCAAAAGTTATGGTACTTTCGCGGCCCAACTGCCAATAAAAAATGCTGTCCGGCGACAAAATCGAACCAACCTCGGGATTCGTGTTCTAGGAGGTTCTGAAACGTGAAAAAAAAGTATCAAAACCCATATGTGCGACCATCAGGGCGAGACCAATAGAGCGTTTTTTGAACGAAATGCACTAAGAGAACGAATATATCTGTGCGGAGATTTATCGGACCGTAATCAAATGTTTAGGCACGATATGAACCGAAAGGTGATAAACGCCCTTAAAAAACCGGAACCTCCGCAACATCATACCGTTTCAATAAAACCAAAGTAAGCAAATTCAGACTTGAAGAAAAAACATTTTCAACAAAAATCAGCACATCAATACCCGGAAACATTTCCACATTGATCTTGGCCAACGTGATCCCGAACTATTGGGAAGAGGATACTGATGGCCCATGTGGAGTGGGAAACGAAAGTAAAAACCTTGGAGGAGAACTAGTGTTGTGTCTAAATTGCAGGCATTGGTTCCATTGGCAATGTGCCGGAATAAACGGCGCCACCAGTCAATTTGTCTGCAATAAATGACATATTTTTTGTGGGGATTGCTCAGGTTGAGGGTTGGTTGCAAAAGAAGGTTTAGACACATTTTTATAAAAAATGAGTAATATATTGATGAAGAACAGAAAGAATTGAGAACGATGAACTTTTGTAACGTTTGTACAGTTGTAGGCTGCGATCGGCACTCAGGGTGAGGGTCGTTGAGTGAGATATGTTCTGTGAACACGAACAAACACCCTAAGCAACGAAAAGTTAACAGAGAAAAAAGAAAATGCACTCACCGATTTGATTCCCTGTGGGTCGCCCGGTTCGTTTGACCGTTTCTTGACTAGTGTCTTCGAAGTTCCGTTGAGGAAGCGAGTCAACGTTGCGAAGTGGGTGTGTATGGGTGTGTGTGTCCACGTCGAAAGTGCGAGTCCGCCGGGTCCTACTGCGGTGAGTGGCGGTGGAAACGAACGACGATTGGCGTCTTGTGCGTGCCGGGTCCAACTACTGAAAGTGGCGGCAACGTCGATGACGAGTGGTGTCTTGTGTGTGCCGGGTCCGACTACGGTGAGTGGCGGCAACGTCGATGACAACTGGTGAGTGGTGTGTGCGTGTGGAGTGAAGCTCGAACTGACACACCGTTTACAACTCGTACACGGCGACGAGAGAAAAGAAATTGAAGAAATAACGCTCAACGTACCAAAAGAAACGCTCAAACGCGACAATTCACCCCGTGAATCACTCCCTGCCCTTTTGAGTGAACTAAACTCTCAAACTACACTGACTTTTAAAACTGAGTAACAACTCTGAAGCTGTCAGAAAAAACTGTCAAATACTGCCTCGAGCCGAGCTCGACAAGGGTTTTTATAGGGGCTCGATTCCCCCCAATATGTGCATTTTCTCTCTCTTCCTTTTCGTTGCCATGGTTTCCCTTTAATAATCACCTGCTTCACATCTCACTCAACTGAAGGTATTTATTATACGGGGAGATGAAATTATCTAAAACGAGGCCAAAAATTGGGCCGCCTCGTTACAGTGAGAATTAAATTAGTTCTATAATTTGTTACTCGGCCTTAAAATTGTCACTTTTTTGCCAGTAACAGTCAGTGTGGCTGACTCACACTTGTATCTATCAGCACAAGGCCCGGGGCGAAGATCTTCATGAGACGCCCAGTATGCACAGCCTCAAACTGATGGTTTATAGACGGTATGATTAAAGTGACCATCAGATGGACGCAAGTAGGCAAGTACGGTTGTTGTTGCATTGGGGGGGGGGGGGGCAAAACTGGCGACGGATTTGAGAAGACCACACAATTTCTATCGTGAATGTCGATTCAAGATGGCATGAAAGTTGTACAAAGTCGTAGTGGCATGGCGAGTGGATTTATTGTCATTGAACAGTGGCAGTTATGGCAGGTGAACTTGAAGAAATCACGATTTCCAAAATTGCCGATAGATTGGCAAAGTGCGTAGCCAGAGAGGGTGGCAGGAGTAGGCAGCTGCCCTCCCCTAGACTCGAAAGCTCAGATTTAGTGGTGCAGCTGCCCACCCCTAGAATAGAGATACATTCTGAAAGTATAAATCGTTCAGGATAACCACATCACATTTTGTTTCTTCGGCGCTCTACAAAAAATCATTTCTCGAATTTCGCTAATGAAATACATAAATCAATTTCAGGGATTTTTGTTGCTCACAAAACGAATTTCGCAAGGGTGACATAACGAGGAAGTTTCATGGGTCAGAACTTATTTTTTATACTGTTGTTGCTTATGTTTATTTATGCTAAAATAGAGCATACATCGGAATCAGTTCGTGAAATAACCCAACAGTTAATGCACGATTTTTGAAGTTTTAGGTCATTTCAAACACGCCAGCTAGCATGTTTGCGTCATGAACGCCTTCCGAAAAAAAAAAAAAAAAATCACCTGTAATATTGCTGTCGGGGAGCGGTTTGTTATGTTTCTTTGCCTTATTAGAGCTTAGAGTAGAGAACCTATAGTTACACACAGGTACTGACAATACCCGCCATATGTGGTCCTTTATTGAGGGGAGGGCTTGTGATTGGCTGGTGAGCGTAACCTACATGACCGGAGCAGCGAATGAGAGATATCAAATCTATTTGGTCCCTATGTGGGGGGGGGGGACCAAACATGGCGGACTGTCAGTTCTCGTAGGAACTTATAGAGCCTTACTTAGAGCGGGCTTAGAGCTCTTAAATAATAAAATAATGGAAAATAAACAGATGAGCTATTTAGAGGCATGAAAAGAACAGAGAATACAAGGGATATTAAAGTCTGTCCACTTAAGCTTTGGTTTCCTAGAAAAGCGGTGCCGTAATATTACGGTAGAAAATTTCCCTTTTAAATCAAACTATAGTCTGTTGACCGCTCTCTAGGCAACTACTGGTGTGATTTAAAAGGGGATTTTTTCTACCGCTATATTACGGCACCGCTTTTCTAGGAAACCAAAGCTTTAGTGATGGACTCTCGAACGTGTTGCTTCATTTCGATAGTTCGATTTGATCACTCCCACCAAAAATATTTAATGAAATCAACAACAAACTTTTTCGAGGGGCACTATGGTTACCTATAGACGCTACACACTGATCATTTTGTTCTCAAGATGACTAAACTTAACTACAGGTGCCGCAGACTTCCCCCTCCCAGACTTCCCATCGGACGGGAGGGGTGGAGACTGACGTCACCAGCAGTCCTTTGCTCCCGATTGCTCACCCCAGAGCAGCAGAGCAAGTTGATTTTGAAATTGAAGTTTATGAATTCTCAAAAATCACAGCCCAATAACAATTAATAATGCACTGGGTCCAGCGCAATGGCGGTTGGGACTGCTCGTGACGTAGGTGAAGGACAGTGATCTGCGGCACCTATAGAAAATTTAGCCACCTTGATTTGTTCTAAAATCATTCCAGGTGCGTTATTTTTAGCAGAAGGGGTAAAGGGGAAGCTCATTTCACTAAATTCGGGGGCGGGCGAGAGTCCATCACTAAGTGGACAGACTTTAGGTCCGTTCCATTGTTTTGCTAGTGCTACACAGGTGTAGAAAACACGTGATTTCATTGACTTATTCTGAAAAATTGAATGAAACCAGATGATTTTCTTCAAAAGGGCGAAACAATGAAACGGACCTGTTACGTTGCGGAAATTGTTCGATTTGGCGGGATTTCAAATATGGTAACTTTTGCTAATAAATTAAAAATGTTTTTGAAGGGTTTACAATTTGTATTTAGCCCCGATTTCACCAACTTCTTAAACCACGAGGACAACTAATCACGATTACAATGTAAAAACTTATATCAGAATTCATATGGGTCGTTATTGGCAACTAATCACGATCAACTTTAAACGAGATCAATATTGTTGGTGAAAATGGGCCTTAATTATTTACTTGATATGCCCAATCGAAAAAAAACTTTTTTTTCACATTGGAAAATGTGAAACTTCCTCATTCAAAGACCAATTCGCGGTTTTTGGTCCCAAAATACTATTTTCGCAGATCTGACTCAACTAAAAACCAAACAGATGTTGCTTCTCTAAAAAAATTTTTAAAAAAACACCTGAAATCCCAAGCTTAGTGGTAAAATTGCCAGTTTTTGGCCAAAATCACAATTTTAGAGCCAATTTTAATCTCCATTTATGTTCTAGAATCGTCATTTTTTACGCTTAAGGTTGGTCGACAATGTCCGTTCAAGCGTTGTCAAGGGTTTAAACGTTTTGTACGCAAAATGCTAAATTATGACTGGAGTTTAAGCTCTTTAAGCTCAGCTTGGAGATAAACAGAACTTTGTACTCACGTGGTCGCCCCCGGTCCTAAATCGAAATATTCGCGATTAAATCGCCATTTTGACCTAAAATCGCCAGATTCGAGGCAAACCCACTAAATTTATTTTGTTTTGCAATTAAAACATTAGTTTTCAGTTTCCCAATTAGGCCCATTTTCACCAACAAAATTGATCTCGTTTAAAGTTGATCGCGATTAGTTGCCAATGACGACCCATATGCATTCTGATATAAGTGTTTACATTGTAATCGTGATTCATTGTTGATCGTGGTTTAAGAAGTTGGTGAAATCGGGCCTTAATCGTTAAAACATTAACTTTGGATTGAAACTCGTCAGTTTTGTGATAAAATTTCCTGTTTTGAGGTAAAACCTCCAGTTTCAGGGTAAAATTTTCCTTTTGAGGGAAACTGACAAAATTAGTTTTAAAATAAAATCACCAATACTATAGTGAAATCTTCAGTTTTTATATCAGACGTCAGCTTTGGCTTGAAATCATCAGTTTTGTGTTGAAATCGTCAGTTATTTGTGTTGAAATCGTCAGTTTACAAAACAGAGTCAATTAAGGTTTGGCATAAAATCATCTGTTTACGGAAAAGCGCAAGTTTTGTTGTGATATTTTTGAAGTGAAATATCCAGTTTTGAGGTGAAATTATCTACTTTGAGGGGAACCTTCAGTTTTTGGGGAAAATCGTAATTTAAGAAAGTTTTTGGGATCAAATCGTAAGTTTTGGGATTAAAACCGTCAGTTTTGTGGTTAAATAACCAATTTTGGGGTGAAATATCCACTTTTGAGGTTTTAAACCGTCAAGTATGGTTTTGGGGTAAAATCACCAATTTTGTAGTGAAATCGACTGTTTCGATATAAAATCGTCACATTTGGGATGAGTTTGTTAGTTTTTGTGATGAAACCGCCGGTTTTCAAAGTCGGAGTCAGGGTCGTCCTTTTTGGTTTAAAATTATTTGTTTGATCAATGCAGTTTCCATCAATGAGGGACAATTTAAGGGTTTAATATGCCATTTCTTGCTCGACAAATCTGTTTCGTGAGGGGGAGGTGTCCAACTTTGTTGACAAACCAGAGCGATTACAGAATTTATAGGGGAAGGTCTAAAGCGAATAGAGGTAGAGGCTTTGATGGGGGCAATCTGCTCTGATGGTTATATGTGGCGATTTTGGATGTTTTAGCATGTTTTCAAAAGCAAAGTTTCCGCGAACTTGAGCAAACGGCATCTTTGTCTTCCTCATCAGTCTCTGCGTGGGTTTGGCTCATTCAAAAACCGGAATCACGCGGATTTTGCGTTCTAATAAACAATTTTCGCGATTCAGGCTCACTAAAAACCAAATTTCGCAGGTTTTGGTTGCTGAAAACCCAATTTCGCGGGGACCCAGCGCCAGGCAGACTTCAGGCATGTACAGAAACTGAAGTCTTGCTGGGGTTGGTGGCGGGGGTGAAGAGATGCGAGCGTGAAGTTCCTGACTTCTTTTCAGGGACGCTACGCCTTTCCTAAGACCAGCTGGCCTACACGATTGTTGAGGGCTGTAACTTGACTATTTACAGGTTCGTGAGTTCCTGTCGAGCAGCTATTCATCTCTACGGTGGAGGGGTCCAGTTTGAGGGGCTAAACCATCACAGTTAACGAGGCTATAGGGGAGACCCAAGAGACTAAAAATTTCAAGTTTAGCTCGGAAGTTATCACTTTCTGAAGAAGAAATTGTCATTTTTTTGACAGAAAATTCGGAATAGAACGCTAAGATGACAGTTTCCGAGCAGATGTGTTGGTTTTTGGTTTGTTTTTGTTTTTTTTTTTTACGGGTGACGCCCCTTTCTGTGCAAATCATTTTCTGGGAATGAATATACGTATATATGTAAGCCTGCGATGGGCAAAGGTGTATCTGAAATATTTTCCAGTGAATCTGCCCACCTCTATAGATCATAGGCTGCTAACTCCCCAGGGTGCTTATCAAGACGAGATTTCATGGAGGTCTGAAGGGGGTAAGGTGAAGTAGCCGGAAGGGCACATCAGAAGAGGGCCAGGTCAATGTTCAACGTGACGAGATATAAAAACTATCACATTTAACCCTGAAATCGGGATATCAGGTTCAAACTCCTGGTATTTCATTGCTGGACACTGCTGCCCACGACAGCTTTGGAATTTACCCCCTTTCACCTCCACCAAATTAAATGGTGAACTCACGGAATTTGAACTTCATGCCAACCACTGACAATTCTACCCTAGATGATTGAGAAAACTTGAAAATTCCCCCTCGGAATTCACATTTGTTGTTCAGATGTCTCAGAAAGCAGAAATTTCGCCATATTTAACGACTATTTTCCTTCAGAAACTCATAAAATGGTCTGGAAACCTTAAATTCACCCTCCCACGAAAACTGGCTGCCCAGACTTTCAATGTTACGCTCGATGCAGGGGTGAATGTATCAACCTGATACTTTGTCACTGATACTTTCAAGTATCAAGTAGTTTCAATTGATACTGGCAGAAAGTAACTGATACTTTTGTATCAACCAAGCCATAAGACCGAGGAGCCTCCTCGTCACACTTCCAATTCCCAGAGTTTGCCAAGATCCTTGACTTTTGGATCTAGATCCAAGATCCAAGATAGTTCTTTCCAAAAAACATTGATCGAGATCCAGGATCCAAGATCCCTGACTTCAGGATCGGATCTTAGATCCAGATCCAGGATCTTAGGTCCTGCAATAAGATCAAAGATCTTTTTTTCTCCTCTGTTTATAGGAGTATCAGTAGTTTGAACACCAAGTTCGATCGCGGAAATGGGGGCGACCCTTTCGTGAGTTAATTACCTTATATTCCATAAGTAAAATGAGGATTAATGACTTCCTGACTCACATCTATTATGACTTTGGCATTACTTTGGGGAAAAAGGAGTTCTAAAGAAAGATGGGTGCGATTGAGTTCCGGGAGGGAGTTTCTCTCTGGTGGGGCTCGCTCTTAGCGTAAGCCTCTCAGGCTAGCTCAGTGGCAGAGCGCCTGGCGCGAAACTAGGAGGTCGTGGGTTCGAATCCCACCTTGGGAGCAATTTTTTCTCGGAACTCAAAACAAGTACTAAAAAATAGTAAGTATTCAACTTCAATAAAGTTTAATTCTTTATTTTCAGCCTCCCCTCCCCCTCGAATTCACAGGCGTGACTAGGGTGGTGCGGTGAGGGGGGAGTAATCCCTTGAAAAGTCCCAAGACACGGGTCGTCTAAATTTCAATTAATTAGAAAATTTCGACAAGAAACGTCACTTTTTTATAGAAAAATGTACAAATTAGCATTACATATTTAAAATTTGCCTCTATTGGCTTTGTACAACGTCATTTAAGCGAGTTCTCATTTTAGAGAGCACCATGGATGCGTAAGAGAAAAGCCGCTCCACCGGTGCTGAGGACGGTAGCCTCACATTATTATGTATGAAAAAGGATTTCACGGAGGGGTAATTTTGGAGACACTGAATAGAAGTGTCACTATCCTCCAGGTACCGGAGCACCTCAAGGTGTGCTGAGGAATACGCCTGTTCGGTTGTTTCTTCGAAAGTGAAGAAAGTATCCCTTGCATCCGCGTCCGCCGTTGAAAGTTCAGGTTTATGTTGTTCATACTGCGTAGCTGAGCAATCCATTTTCTCCCTTGATTGAAATTTCATAACAGAATCCATGAAATCTTCTTTGTGAATTGCGCGTTTTGCGGGAGGTAGCCAACGGAGTTTTAAAAAAGGGTGACTGATAGCTGCCAGTAAAGCTGACTTACTGTCGGCTGATTCCAGCTCAAACCACTCCTTGTATCGCTCTTCTATCCACGAGCGGATATGCGATAGAAGAGGTTTACTTAAATCTCTCGTAAGAAAGACATCTTCAAGTGACTTCTTCACTTGAAAAATCGTGGGCAAGAAATCCCCGAAATAGCAAGTTTTCTCTCCTTG
Organism: Corythucha ciliata; assembly: GCA_038030265.1. Classification (NCBI taxonomy): domain Eukaryota; kingdom Metazoa; phylum Arthropoda; class Insecta; order Hemiptera; family Tingidae; genus Corythucha; species Corythucha ciliata. The sequence goes on along the minus strand of CM075938.1, from coordinate 41,546,760 downwards.
AAGCCTATCAAGAGCCAAGGCTACTGGGGCGAAGCATTGCTGGTAGTCGTTTAGAAAGTCGAAGTCTTGTGGTTTGAAAGTTGTCAATCCAAGTTCTTCGCAGAGATTATTAATTTTGTCTGAGGACCGCAGTATGTCCTTGATAGAGTCAAACATTGAGTTCCAACGAGTCGGACAAGGAGTTTTCAACATGTGTCCAATAATTTGAGTACATTTTTCGGAAGCTTTCGACGATGACCTGCTTAAAATGTTCCACAACGCAGTGGCTTTGGAAATAGCTTGCCGGTAGCTCTTTTTGAAAACCGCACTATCTACCTTGGTAGCCAAATCGGATGAACCCAGCAAGGCTAGTGTGTGTGAATTGCATCTAGAATGAGCTGGAAGCCGGTATTCATCGCATTCATTATTCAAGATAGCATCGAGATCTGCGGCCTGTAGACCGGTGTCGTCGTCATCATCGGATTCGTCGTCGTCGCTTTCGTTTTCGTGCAAGCCGAACTCTTTAAAACACTCCACGAAGTTTGATCCGTTGTCAGTTACAGTTGATTGGATTTTTTCAATATCCAATTCGTAGTCATCAAATACGTCGGTCAAAAGTTCGGCGACTTTGTCAAACGTATGAATACCCTTAAAACGTCTACAAGCTATGGCCCAGGATACTCGTTGCAAGGTCAGTCTATCGATCCAATGAAGCGTTACTCCGAGAAAACTTTTTCCATGATTGGACCAAATATCCGCTGTGGTACAGAATCGAGTGGCTTTCTTCGACTCTTCAATTATGAAAGACTTCATTTTTGAAAATACCACGTCGATGTTTTCTCGAAGAGCATGCTTGCCAATTACAGAAACTGGCGTTCGAATTTCAGCAAGACCGGCAACCATGGCTCGAAATTCTGGCTTTTCCACAGTCGAGAGAGGGGCCTTTGCTGATAGAATAAAATCAGTAATAAGTTGATCAGCCTTTTGTTGATCATTTTTAGATTCTGACCGAGCGAAAAGCTGTTTGAGGGTGACAGAGAGGAGGATGTGGATGGTGACAATTTTTCAATGGATGTATTTCGCGCTTTTGCCGCGCGATACCTTCCGAACTCTTTGTTGTACCTGTGAACATGCGAAACAAAAACCTATAATATATCAATTTCAAATGGGAACTTGTGCTTTTGGTTTCTGGAAATACATAATAGGAAAATGGGCTCCCCCCCCCCCCCGGGGAGCCAATTTTTTCTCGAAGCTCGAATTGTGTTGGGCTTTGCCTTTCCAAGTCGTCCGGGTAGGTAACATCAGTTAATTAATTTAGCCCTTTATCCCTCTAATTAATTAAGGAGTTAAATAAATCGCAACAGATGTCGTCTTCACCACAATTTGTATTATGTAGGTACATCAAACCGGTTGCACTCTTTACTAGAGCATCGAATAGAGAGGACACGATTGTGTTTACATCACTGAAGATGCTCTAGTAAAGAGTGAAACCGGTTTGATGTACCTACATAATACAAATTGTGGTGAAGACGACATCTGTTGCGATTTATTTATCTGCTGACACCACGACATCGTCGCGAGAATTCATTAATTAAGGAGTTCCTCAGACGCAGATTATGTAGTTACATTTTTGATAGGTTGGATCTCTCGACGTTAGAGAGCTCCGGTAGTTGGGAACCACTTCTTCATTCTTATGATTTCAGAAACGAAAGTAGAGCAAAATAAAATTAAAATGACAGCCGTTGGAGTTTTGCGCATTTTTTTCCGAGAACAGATGTGCGTCTTCGATTATCTCTCGAAATACTCAACAGATTTTGAGGGGGTAGGGCTCAGAAAGGCCCCGATTATTTACTTTGAATAAACTTCAGGGGGTATATCTTCTAAAAATGGACTTCCGATTAAAATTGAACGAGTGAAGCGTCAGCAACAAATCACCACAAAATTGGGGTTTTAGTGAGTCAGAAACGTGAATATGGGGCTTTCGCGAGAAAAATCCGCGACATTTATGTTCAAGCCCGTCAAAAGGGGACACTAGGCTCCATTACCCCCGGTCCTGGCCTTCCTTGGTTGCCCAGTTTCGGAAATTAAAAAAGAGAAGACTTGAAAAAAACAAACAAACAACAACACAACCGATTTAGGTGGTTGAAGCTTTACTGTGGTTTGACGTTGGAACTTTGTTGTGGTTTGATACCTTGCAGAGTGCTTTGGGGCTTTGCTGTGTTTGAGGTTTTACTGTGGTTGGAGTTTGGCTTTTGTTGGACCTTTGCCTTGGTTAGGAGCTTTGCTGTGGTTTGGTGCTTAGATGCAGTGGTTTCGCGATTGTCAGGTGTCTTAATGTATAGACAATTTCGAAAAATGTTAACATACTCATTATTGGTCTCAAATGACGTTCCCAAGCTCAGGTTTTCAGATGTTCCTCGGGCAGTGCTCAACCAATCAATTCAGCCGGTTTCAGTCCAAAACTGCACAGAGGTACCACGAGTTCCCCTTCAAGTGTGCAAAAATGAGTGTTGCGCGTGTTCGTTGTCTCGGCAGATTTTCTCGTTTTCCGAAAATTCCTATACATTTTATTTTGCGATCGGCAATGACCCGCAAGACTATTAAGTTGTGAGGTTTCATTTGAGTGTACTTTTCAGAGCTCAAAACTATGTGGAATGACTAAACGAATACTATAAGGCGTATTCAGAGAGCTCCTTCAAATTTAAGGCCTCCTTAAATTTGCAGCGCATCAAAACAGATGCGCAGATATGTATCTTTTATCCGATCCAAAAAGTCAGAAATTAATTTCCAACTGAAAGTTGGGCACGCTAATAGACAATTTCCACTCATGCGCTCTTCAGTCCTACTTCAATAGTTTTGCAACCCGCTTAGGCCAGGTTATGGGTTACTCTTGTCTTGTGTTGTGTAAAGTGAACTTACTTTTCTCTCATTTCCGTCAAACTAAAACCACAATTGCAGTTATTCAATTCTGATTATATTCTTCAGCCTCCGACACACGAAATGTACCGATGAAAACTCGTCGTTCCGGCGGCACCATAACATGAAGTCCCATCATAGTAAAGAAGACGCCAATTCATTCCTAAAAGGGGGAAACAAACAAAAAATACACGAACACGAAAAACGCTAATTCGCGACTGAAATTGAGAAAACGCGATATTTCGTGGCTTTAAATTGAGAAAAATCGCCGGTTCGTAGTCTAAAATTGAGGAAAAACGATAATTCGCGGCAAGTAAAGAAGACGCCAATTCATTCCTAAAAGGGGGAAACAAACAAAAAATACACGAACACGAAAAGTGCTAATTTGACGACAAGAAATTGAGAAAAAACGTTTATTTGCGGCTAAAATTATTAATAAACGCCATCGAGGAAGTTTCATTGGTAAGAACTTATGTTTATACTACTTTGCTACTGTCATACTAATTTGCTGTAATTCGGGTAAAAACAAAGGGGAACTGATTGTTAAACGTTTTTGTCTTTAATTAGATGATTGGATGTAACCATTTGCACCCTGGGAGCTGAGTTTTTGGGTATTTTCTTCAAGTGTAACGTCGGGAAATTTCCTCTAGGTGATGCCAGCAGATGACTGCAATTGGGCGTTTTCTGGCATGGAGGAAGGAAACATATGGAGAGGCCCAAGAGAACTTCCAGGCGAGCCAAACATCTCCACTTCCACTAGTGGGCGGGGCTTATTTATACACCATCAGAATGCTATTGCTCGGAAGGCTTCAAATCTGTCTGTTTTTTTTTTTTTTTCAAAGCGGGAATCTGATTTTCATATGATTGGATATTTTTATTTTCTGACACGCCTACGAGGGGTAATTTTTGGCTCCCTCACATATGGACTGGCGGGGGGTGGGAGCATCTCTCGTAAATTTTGTATCTTTCCAGGTGTGCAAAGACCCCCCCCCCCCTTTCCCGGTCACCGTGGGGAGCAGAGATTTTCTTTGCTACCAAAAGTAAGCGTTCGGCCTGGCCAGCATGGAAGGATGAAAAAACAACACAAGCGTTCAAACAGATTTCCTTTCAGGCGTCGAATGTGCCAGATGACGACATCGAGGAAGTTTAAAAATTCGTCGCTGCGTGGTACGGAGACCATGCAGAAAAAGATAAGCCTTAATTACGCACAAAAGTGTCTTTCTGCACTGAGGGGAAACCCTTGACTGCCATTCCACAAACTCGTGCTGCACTGGTGGAACACATTAAGAGAACAGCGTATCAGGGGGCCTATTCTCTAACAAAAAAGCAATATGTTTTTCGTTGCAATGTTTCTATTTTATTCATTTGCTTGAAGAAAGTGAATGAAACAGAAACATTGCTTCGAAAAACATATTGCTTTCTTTAGAGAATAGGCCCCCAGGGCTGGCCAGGTGTGCGGTAGGTCCCTTCAGGGTAACGCTTCACCTCCAGCTCCCATGGAATGGTGATGTCGTTGTCAAGATGGGAACTGGTTTCTAGTTTGGTCGAAATTACCGTCAATTTTTGCAGTGCAGTGGAACTCGACCAGCGTGGCTACAAATAGAGAGAGATAAAATTTACTCAAAATCGACTTGTTTTCATTGTAATTATTATAACCTTTTACTTGGGTCTTTTCCAGCCGGGTGTTTCGAACATGTTCGGAGCCGAGTTGTCATGAAACCAGGCAATGAAATGGAATCATCTTGAATTTTATTCGATGATACCGTGGTAACTTAACTCTGAACATTTTCCAAACACGTTACTGGAACTGTTTTATAATAAAACATCAGCGAGCACAGATAAGAAATAGAGGGAGTGCAAGGTGACTAAACTTTACAATAGGTGCCGCAGATTTCCCCCTGCCATCGGACGGGACGGGTGGAGTCTGACGTCACCAGCAGTCCTTTGCTCCCGATTGCTCACCGTAGAGCAGCAAAACAAGTTAATTTTGAAGTTGAAGGTTATGAATGCTCAAAAATCACAGCCCAATAACAATTAATAACGTACTGGGTCCAGCGCAAAGGAACTTGGGACTGTTCGTGACGTAGATGAAGGACAGTAATGGCCGAAGATCTGCGGCACCTATAGAAAGTTTAGTCACCTTGGAGGGAGTGTAGTTAATAGAAAATATGATGCAAGATATGTCTAATTTCCCCCTCTCTTAATGCCTATTTTAGGTAGAAAAAAAAGTGTTGGATGAGGATTCCGCAGATGAAACTTTCAGCTGTCAATTCCGTTTTACCGTTCCGCAAACGCAGCAGTTTTTTATTTAAATTCGTTTCCAAACTTCAATGCTTTGACGTGTATGGTTGTTTCCAATAGTTTTCTCAGCCCATTATTTGGCCTCTTAGAGAAAGGGAAGTGTGCTCATTTTTTTTTTTTTTTTTTTTTGTGCTCGCTGTAAAACATTCAGTTGCTAACTCATACGTTCAAAAAAGTAAACTCTTAATTTTGAGCATCGTCGCTCCTGAAGTTGCAGGATTGCAGTACTCTGCTGCAATCGCCTAGACTAGAGGACATTTCTCAAGGTAACACTTGGGGAAAATACCCAGAATAAGCCCAAAATCTCTGCTCCAACGGAGCAAATATTTCCACCCAATCATCGAATATAAAAAACGTTTAATTATCAGTTTCCCTTTGTTTTTACCACCCGAATTACAGCAAGTTAGTATGATTTCTTTGCACACCTCTCTCCCCTCCCATACTAACCTACCCCTTTAGAGTGGTCGGATCGTTTCGTCTGCAGAATATGTTCATTATACGGCCAGTACGAGGAAATTTTCCAAATTTCATGAAATTCGGTTGAGTACTTCGAGCTTCGGGGGTGGCTGGGGGCGGTAAGCACTCATAGAGGCTGACAAATGAAGATAAGGGCAAAATGTGAGGGACAAAACTTGTTCTACAATACTCTTGTGATACCATTACAGTTTTTAAATCCCTGAAAAAGTGCAAGATTCATTCTTAAATAATTTATATCGATATAATGAATAAATCTGTCGCCGGCATTTTAATTAGTAAATTAATTAAACTGATATTATCCGGACGACGATGGAAGGGCATAGCCCAACACGATTCGAGTTTCGAGAAAAAATGGCTCTCCGGCGGGATTTGAACCCGCAACCTCTGGATTACCAGTCCAGCACGCTGCCATTTGCGCCACGGAGACGCCTATGGGAGTCGTACTCCGAGGGATAAGCTAAGCCGAACCCCACCTAGGTCCATTGTTTCTCGAAACTCTAGGCGCTTCTCCTGATCGGTAAACCACGCCGAATTTAATCTTATCTAGATGTTGTTAGATTGATATAATGAATAAATCTGTCGCCGGCATTTTAATTAGTAAATTAATTAAACTGATATTATCCGGACGACGATGGAAGGGCATAGCCCAACACGATTCGAGTTTCGAGAAAAAATGGCTCTCCGGCGGGATTTGAACCCGCAACCTCTGGATTACCAGTCCAGCACGCTGCCATTTGCGCCACGGAGACGCCTATGGGAGTCGTACTCCGAGGGATAAGCTAAGCCGAACCCCACCTAGGTCCATTGTTTCTCGAAACTCTAGGCGCTTCTCCTGATCGGTAAACCACGCCGAATTTAATCTTATCTAGATGTTGTTAGATTGATATAATGAATAAATCTGTCGCCGGCATTTTAATTAGTAAATTAATTAAACTGATATTATCCGGGCTATGCCCTTCCATCGTCGTCCGGATAATATCAGTTTAATTAATTTACTAATTAAAATGCCGGCGACAGATTTATTCATTATATCAATCTAACAACATCTAGATAAGATTAAATTCGGCGTGGTTTACCGATCAGGAGAAGCGCCTAGAGTTTCGAGAAACAATGGACCTAGGTGGGGTTCGGCTTAGCTTATCCCTCGGAGTACGACTCCCATAGGCGTCTCCGTGGCGCAAATGGCAGCGTGCTGGACTGGTAATCCAGAGGTTGCGGGTTCAAATCCCGCCGGAGAGCCATTTTTTCTCGAAACTCGAATCGTGTTGGGCTATGCCCTTCCATCGTCGTCCGGATAATATCAGTTTAATTAATTTACTAATTAAAATGCCGGCGACAGATTTATTCATTATATCAATCTAACAACATCTAGATAAGATTAAATTCGGCGTGGTTTACCGATCAGGAGAAGCGCCTAGAGTTTCGAGAAACAATGGACCTAGGTGGGGTTCGGCTTAGCTTATCCCTCGGAGTACGAATCCCATAGGCGTCTCCGTGGCGCAAATGGCAGCGTGCTGGACTGGTAATCCAGAGGTTGCGGGTTCAAATCCCGCCGGAGAGCCATTTTTTCTCGAAACTCGAATCGTGTTGGGCTATGCCCTTCCATCGTCGTCCGGATAATATCAGTTTAATTAATTTACTAATTAATTTATATCCCCAAGTACCCCTCTGCTCCCCCAGTAGGAAAAGTTGATGGAACCGCGATTCAAATCTTTCTAATTGGTTCATAGGACATTTCTGCAAAGTTTGGTGCTTTCCTCACTAAAATGCAGTATTTTATGGCGTGGACGGCGTACTAGATGCTTCACTTTCGAAGTTTTAGCCGGTCAAACCCGTTCGCAATGTCTTGTTTTTGTATTTACGTCACAGACAAAAGACTCATGCTTGCTATGAAGTAAATTAGAGTGCTATCGCGGAGTATAGAGCCATTTTACAGCTAAAATAAAGTAGAACACCATAATTTTCTGTTCTTGAACCAGCAGCTTCACGGATTTTCTGAAAAATTATCAATTCGGGACTGAAATTGAGTAAAAGCTGCAGTAATTAGCGGCTAACATTTCTCAATTTTAGACGTGATCGCAAGCGCTTTTTTTAATCAATTTTTTAACGCTAATTAGTGCGCTTTCTTAATAATATTTGGGAATTAGCGATTTACCTCAATCTAGACGTGAACTTGGTTCAAGTTTTTGGCGTTTTACTTTTATTTTAGCTATAAAATGGCTCTATACTAAGCGATAGCACTCTAACTTACTTCATAGAAAACATTTGTAAAAAGAGCTGATTCGCGGAAAATAATTGGGAAAACACTAATTAACGGCCGAAATTACACACTAAAATGAGAAAAAAACTCTAATTTAAGGCTCAAATTGAGGTAAAACACAAAAGGATGCATCGCGGTTAAAAATGTAGAAAAATCACTTTTGCGGATGATATTGAGGAAATTCGAGAATAAAATGTAGAAAAAGCGCTAATTTACGGTAAAAATTGAGAAAAGCGCTAATTCGCAGGTAAAATTCATAAAAAGTGCCAATTCATCGCCAAAATTGAGAAGAAAGCTAATTCGCAACAAAATTAAGTAAACGGCAATTCGCGACTTTTTGATGAAGAATTCTGCTCTACCGATATTGAAAAAAGGCATTAGCTAATGGCCAAGAGTGGAAAAAGCCGCTAATTCGCGGCAAATATTTAGAAACATCGCACATTCGCGGATAAAATTGAGAAAAATCGCTAGTTCGTGGCTAAAATTGAGAAAAACGCTAATTTATGACTATTGAGCATTTGAAATGAAAACGCTACTTTGCGGCTAAAGTTGAGAAATAGCTCAAATATCCAGGTAAAATTGAGAAAAGTACGCAAATTCAAGTACATAATGGAGACAAACGCTAATTAGCGGTTAAAATTGAGAGAATGCCAGTTCGAGGCCTTCTGGTGAATGCAACTTTAAGGCTAAAATAATGGAAAAGCGCTAATTCGTGGCTAAAGAGTTAAAAAAAACCCACTAATTTGCAGCTAAAATGAAGAAAACGCTAATTCGCTACTGAAATGGAGAATCCACGGCTTAATTAAGAAAAAGTGCTGATTCGCGGCTTTGAATTGAGAAAAAGCGCTAATCTGCGAATAAGGAGCGTAAAAAGCGCTGATTCGCGGCTAAAGCTAAGAATAAGCCATAATTTAACGCTACGTGGTGTTGATTTCATCCAATTTGTAAAAATTAGGCTTTGAAATTTATTTTCAGTGAGAGGAGGGATTACTGCTCATAGGGGGGGGGGGGATCGGCTGAAACTTCGAAAGTGAAGCATCGCGAAGTGCCTATTGTCAGTCAAGTATGCATGACTTTTTCTATTAGAAGTGATTCAACTCTAATTATAATGCAGCAATTTACAAATTGTAATGCATAAATTTGAAGCTTATATTGAATTGGGCAATTTTTGGTGAAATAGGAGATTCTTAGCCCTACAAGAGGGGTGAAATCAGGCGTTTAGAGGGCAGCTTGTAATGCCGGATAATTGCCGCCCGCTTAGATTGCTGAATATCAGTCTTACAGCCAATAATTATGTCGAATGAAAATGGTTGCATCCTATTGGAATTTTCATGAGCTTTCCGAAAATGTGATCGTAAATGCATTTTGAACTAGAAAAAGGTCCCAACATCAAACTTTTTTCATGGAAAACCGTTAAAATTTTCAAACAAACAAAGTCGCCCGTATCTCCCGTTAATTTCGCCAAATCGTAATAATTTCGGGTCAGGACAGGGACGTAGGTACGGGGGGATATGGGGGACTTGGACTTCAGACCCAACGCAGTAGTGTTCCGAGGTACGGGGGGCGGGTTCGCAACGGACCCTCTACCAGACAAAAATCGGTCATATTTGTGGCTAGAGCAGCTAAAAAGCGCTGATTCGTGGTCTCGCGATGCAACTTCCTAACTAAAATTGAGAAAAAAATCGCTGATTCACGGTACATGGAGGCCATTCTTCGAATAAATTGTGGAAATCAACGCAAAAGTGTTGTATTTGGGCAAACCCCGCGGATAAAGTTGAGAAAACACGCTATAATATTGACAAATAAAAGACGCTTTTAGGTTAAAATTGGACAAAAATGGCAAATTCACAACTGAAATGGCGTAAAATCGCCCCTTCGCGTATGCAAAAGGGAATAGGATGCTGAATGGCCGCAAAATTAGCACAAAACGCTATTTTACAACTGAAACTGGGAAAAATCGCTAATTTGCAATTTGCAGATATAGAGTTGTGGAAAAACGTTAATTCGCGGATACGAAACGAAGAAAATTACTAATTCGCGGCAAAAATTGAAAAAATCACCAATTAACGCAGCTAAAATTAAGAAAAACGTTAATTTCCAGTTCAACTTGGGAAAAAGTGCTAATTCTCAGTTAAAAATGGAAAAAGATGCTAATTTGCAGCTTAAATTGAGTCAAACGCCAATTCTTGGCAAACTGGACAAAACTCGGTAGGTCATGCACGGGTTGGAAACGCTACCACGATGCTAAAATTGAGAAAATGCGAAAATTCGCTGCTTGGGGAACGTGCATGAATCTCAGATTGGGTAGAAAAGCGTTCCGGTGATTTGACCCGTGAACTGAAGGATAACAACGGAAGTTGCAACCCAATTGGTGCGTTTTAACATTTTTAAAAAAGGTTCAAAGTTCTTCAGAAGGGATGGATGGTGCGAGGGGAATGACGTAAATGCTTACTTGTGAAGCAGTTGAGGGAACTCTAAAATTGTTTGTTTACAAATAACATGAAAAATGTGCCCCTCTGTTAACGCGTCTAACCCCCTCTTCCCCGCATCATTAATTTCAATAAGTAAGTTTTTACGTAGTCGAACCCCCACTCAAAATTTTTTAAAAATTCCCTTAAAAAGCATCATTGACTGATTTCAAAGTTTAACATGAGCAATAGACTTGTGGAAGAGCTCTCTTTAAGCAACACCAACTTTTGAAAAATGTGCAAGTTCCCCATTCTCGAATTAAATGTCGTGAAATTTATAATTTAAAAATAATGATTTTCTGACAGAAATGGATGGATAGATGTACATTCTTTGGTTTGAAAAAAAAATTCAATTATTCCGTTAGGGTCCTATTAACAAGGAATCACAGTTTGCACACAAAATTTCGAAAGGCACAACTTTTGAGAGCTTAAAAACCTCAAAATTTTCTGACTTTTTGCAGTCAATCCCTTAAAAGTCGTATATGATCAATCCTAACGGAAAACGCACAATGTACTTAGTTGAAGTTGACAAAATTTCGCGTCGATTGGAAAAAGAAGTTTCCAAATCGGTCGAGCGGTCCAACCTTTACAAATGGGCAAATATACCTATTTTTACCAAAAAACCTATTTATATACCTATTTTTTTTCAAAATTGTCAAAAACGTGTGCTATTTCTTTTTCGAAGCGTCATACCTCTAAAAATATATTTTCAATCAATACCCCTCCTCATTGTAGGCAGGGCTGGGCAGTAATTGAATTACATGTAATTGAATTACGTAATTCAATTACAACTAGTAATTGGTAATTTGTAATTGATAACAACACGCCATTGTAATTGATAATTTGTAATTAAAAGCACTTTTTCGAAGTAATTTGTAATTAACAATTACCAATTACATTTCCACTTCCACGAATAATTACAAATTACAATTACTGTAATTGAATTACTTTTTCATTTACCAATTACCCAAGAGCTGGATTTGTGGAACACGCAAGCGTCTTGCTCTTGTTCACTGTCATTTTTTGAGTGCGTCCAGCCAACAATCGAACGTCAGAACAGATCTTTGAGATAGGAAGCAGGAACAGCATAGCCCCAAGATGCCAAACGCGTCGCATGAGTAGGGTTGCGAAATGTCCGGGGTCAAATTTGCTAACACCCCACCCTGCGAACTGTCACGGGGAACCCCGGATAGTCATGGTTTGCTTATTTGGCTAATTCGCTAATGGTTGATTCGTGGTCTCGCGATGCAACGTCCAGACTAAAATTAAGACAAAAATCGCTGATTCCCGGTACATGGAGGCCATTCTACGAATAAATTGTGAAAATCAACGCAAAAGGTTTTGTGTAAAGTTGAGAAAACACGCTATAATATTGACAAATAAAAGACGCTTTCAGGTTAAAATTGGCCAAAATGGCAAATTTACAACTGAAATGGCGTAAAATCGCCCATTCGCGTATGAAAAAGGGAATAGGATGCTGAATGAACGCAAAATTAGCACAAACGCTATTTCACACTAAAATTGGGAAAAATCGCTAATTTGCAATTTGCAGATATAGAATTATGGAAAAACGTTAATTTGCGGATACAAAGTGAACAAAACCACTAACTCGCGGTAAAAATTGAAAAAATCACCAATTATCGCAGCTAAAATTAATAAAAACGTTAATTTTCAGTTCAAATTGGGGGAAAAGTGCTGATTCTCAGTTAAAAATGGAAAAAATTGTTAATTTGCAGCTTAAATTGAGTCAAACGCCGATTCTTGGCAAAAATTGACAAAATTCAGTAGATAATGCACGGGTTGCATGGAGATGCTACCACGCTGCTAAAATTTAGAAAAAGCTAAAATTCGCGTCAAATTGAGAAACATCAATAATTCACGAATCAAGTGTCGTGAAATTTATAATTTCACGATTTATAATTTCTTCAATTTATAATTTCAGAAAATGATGTTTTGACAGAAAAAAAAATAAAAAAAAATCTAAAATCAGAAAAATGGCAATTTCATGCATGGCTATAGTACAATGTTAAAAATTACGCTAATTCACGGCTAGAACTGAAAAGAAGCAATAATCTATATCTATAAAAGTTTTATAAAATTGCTAATGCGGTGGTAAAATATGAAAAACCGCTAATTTGCGGGTAATATTTAGAAAATAAAATGATCAGCCTGGTCAAAATTAAGAGAGAGGTTAATTTTAAGCCTAAAAATTGAGAAAATTACTAATTTGCGGCTAAAAATGGTAAAATCGCCAATTTACAGCTGAAATTGCGCTAAACGCCAATTGGTGACTGAAATTGAGAAAATTCGCTAATTCACAGGTTTGAAACGCTACAACGTGTCGCCGCTACAATTTAAAAAAAGCACTAATTCGTGGTTGAAATTGAGAAAAATTCTAATTTGCGCCAAAAACGGAATACACGCAAATTTGCGGATTCGGAGGACAACTTTTCAGGCTGAAATTTAAAAAAAGCGCCAATTTATGGCAATAGGCGAAGAAACCGCTAATTCGCGAGTAAACTGAGAAAAATCGCTCGTGCATTGCGAATGGTGAACAAAAAAATCCTAATGCGTGAAAAGTCCCCTTATTTTGCGGCAAATACTGAGGAAAACACTTAAGAAAGACGTCAATTTCCAGCAAAAACGGAGAAAAGTAGTAATCCCCTGGTAAAAAAATTTAATAAATCGGTAAACGCCAAAAATCTTGGATAATTAACAAACATCGCTCACGGGATAAAAACGATACTTTGCTGCTAAAGTTGAGAAAATACGCAAATTCATGGCTATGAGAGGGGGTGGGGCAGAACCGCTAATCTGCGGCTGAAATTGAGAAGAACGATACACTCAGCCAAAATTGAGAAAAGCGCTGATTTGCGGGTAGAGTCCAAAAATCGCCCCTAACTGAGAGATTGCGAGGCTATGATGAGGCCAGCAAGATTTCCAGATTCAAAAGTGTGCTGGCTGGGTGGAATGATCACTAAAACGTGAAATTACCCCCTTCCCCTCACCATCATGAGATTTCAATCTGATCCCCCCCCCCCCAAGGACAAATTCCTACCTACGCCACTGGGTGAAGTTTTGAAAGACCCTGTCGAGTTTCCACGAACGTTAAAGAAAATGGATTATTTTACAAACAAACAGTAGCACTTATGATTATTATTCAAAGGCCACAATCATTTATTCATTTCGCTCAGGTGTACGTTTTTCTATCGGTGTATTGTATATTGTTCATGTATATTTAAACAGAGGAAATGATGTGCTTCTTTCGTGACGGTGTGGGGTAATGAAACTAACCATCTTTTACTGTTCACCAAAGACTTATACTGGTTGGCTATACATCAATCCTCAATTCGACATTTTTTTAAAGCCATTTTGGAACAAAGGCTAACACTCAGCCTTAAAACTTCGTTAAGCTTTCCAAGTTGGGAGTTAGAGAATAGGGTCAAGATTTCTATATTTATCCGATGCAACCATAGTTAAAACCAGTGAACTATCCTAAAGTATTAGAAAAAGGTCTGAGGCATCTAGGACTTTAATTATTGTAATAAGTATATAAGATTCGTCGGCCGTCGGCTTCTAAATGTTACACCGACAATAATAGTAGGATGTCGGTTCATCGGTTGATGAAATTGACATTGGTAAAAAGCATGGTAAAAAGGGGGAAACTAATGAAACTATACCGCACTTCTGGAAGGAGACCTTCCCTCTCCATCCTCATTCCAATGCTGCCCCGAGCATGCCCAGAAGATAAGACTTCGAGAGCGGAGCCCTTGGTTACGTAGCCACTCATCCGCCCCCACTATGATGAGGGGAGGTCTTTTTTTTCTGTAGGGGGGGCATAGTCATGGAGAGGAATAGTAGATGGGTGAAAACTGCAGACTTCTCCCTTCCTCCTTCGCCCGTCGGTTCAGTGGTTCTATGCTGTGGGTCGGCGGGGTAACATTTTTACGTTCGTCCTCTCTTATCACTTGTTTTTTTTTTTTCATCTCTGCGGCCTCTACTTCACTTGTTAACGGTGGTTTGTGTGTGTGCGTTGTAGAGAGAGAGTGATGAGTGTCTAGCGAATAGAACAACACCCGGGGGAGTCTCAATGACTGTACCGCGTGGAACGAGATGAGAGAGACGATATGCCAGGGAAACGACTCAAGACTCGAATGATAGGCCCTTGGGTTGATCCTGATTTGCTTCCGCCAGTTCCCAGACAGAAGAAGTCGAAAAAACCCAAGCAGAGAAAGCGATTTCACCACGCCTTTCGAGTCTTCTTGGCCCTTGGTCTTATGCCCTCAAAGGCAAGGCAGTGCGATCCTCTTGCCCTCAGGTACACAATCATTTCACATTAGTTGATATGCTAAACCTGTAATAACGAAACTAACCGGAGAATACAACGAGTAATAATAATAAAAGAAAGAGAAGAAAAGGGTACACTTGGCTACCATTCTTCTTTTGAAAAGTGACAAGGCCCTTTAAAGGCCCCCCTCTTCCTATCCCACCGATGGTAGCCCCTCCCAGGAAACAGCTGCTTGTCCTGCAACCCTGCGTTCTTTCTGTCTCTTTAAACTTTGAACGAAGGGTGACCGACCATGGAAGTCCTTGGATGATTACCTAGCCAAAGGATCTACGTACCAACTACGGATTGCACACTTTAATTTTGTCTTGGAAAATAATTTTAATTTCACTATTAATAATTATAGTAAGATTAACAGTTCGGCTACCATGATGGCCGGCTTTTGACCGAGCCGAATTAATAAAACGTAGTTTAAGAAAATGTAAAGGGTTTGTCATGCGCGACGAGGTTACTCTAAAAAAAAAAAATCTTCCTTAGAGGTACCAAATACGAGACAAATGCTTATAATTTGTTGACAAGCCCAGTATTTCTATAACTTTTTTTACCCATTTATGTAGGGCAGAGTCCAGGATATACACGGAGAAATTGAGCACAACAGCGAATTAAGCAGCGTCCTATTTTGTTCCTTAATTTTCACGGTTTGATTCACTTAGATCTGGTTTTCTTTTAATCGAAATAGTATTGTTGATTCATCGAGTCACAAATTCGGTAAACTTCCGTGGAAAACGGAAGAATGGGGAATCTTGTATTATTCTATTGTTATTATTTTGCGGTGTTAATTAACTTTCTCAATACAATAGTTAATCGCATAATCAATTCACGATCTTGCTAAGAAAGCCCTGGTGGTAATCCTAATCGTAAGACCACCCCTGACTCACTCAGACGAACCTGCTCAATCGATAAGCTCGCGACCATCGCATACACGTTGCCCACAGCCTGGGGATTGCATCCAAGAGCTTGGGAAAGTTTCCCCATACAAAAACTCGTGGAATCGATTTTCAAAAGGGTTCTCATTTCACTATTCACTCCCTCACTGTCTTTCATTTAACTTTGTCTAGCTGACGACTTTCTCGCTTTTTTCGAGGTCAGAGAATAAGTATGGGTCGAAACGTTGTCACTCTTTACCTTTCAGGTAAAGCAGCCAATGGAAAATTACGGTTTTTTCGTCTGCTCTCCTTAAAAAGAACTTTGTGGAATAAGGGAGCAGTTATCGTCTAGTATCTTCCTGATAATTGTACATTGATTGCTCTTATTGAAAATGACACGGAGGAGCCAACTCGTAACTCGTTTTATTTATTTATTCATCTTTGTCGTATTATTTTTTTTCTCCTCTTGGTGAATCCGAAGAGCCTATAAAATCCCCGGTAGTAATTTAACAACACGCCATGAAGTCATAAGGTGCAAGAAAAATAAATCGTCAAGAATCAAAGAGAGGGAGAAAAGTTTGAATTGAATGAATACGTGATCAGGCGTATTTCTAGTGCGATAGCAATTTCTTCGGACTTGTTCTGGAACTAGATCTCTGGCAGGAATTGTCTAAAACTTATTCAAAAATTCCCTGCCAGGAACTTCGCAAGCCTAACGTATAGTATAAACGGTTCTCCTAATCTAGAAAACATCTACACTTTCCAAGGTTTCGAATAATGTTCTTGAAAGTATTGTTCACGCCTCGAAGTCGACTGGAAATGAAGCTAACATGATATGAAATGAACTCACATTGTGAATTGTTACAGTTCCCGCACCTGGGGCTGAAGTACAAAGGGGTGCTATATGAAATATCACGGGTGATATCCACGTGACAACCATTTAAATTGTGACAGGATAACACCGTGTTGAAATTATAACACCCCTTCGTACTTGCCCCCCCCCCTTTTTTATTAGTTTGAGTCGCCGGAATAAAAACCATTACGGCATTATTACGGTTAAGGTTAACAAAGCAATGGTAATGGTTTATAGTGATGGAGGAGAGGTACTGACCTGGTGTGGTGTTCATAAAAGGCTGACCTCAACATGTCACTGTATAGGGTTGCCAACTTTTTTCAATAGAAATAAAGTAGTACTTTAGCCGGAAAATCGTTTTAAAAAAGTTAGGCCAGACAACAAGAACAATAAAATCGCAATTTAACAGCGCGAAAAACGTGTGCTACTTTCGTGGCACTCGAAAATCCGCGAAATTTTTGCACTTTTTTCTGGTTTTTCACTTTATCTCCTAAAATATGCATTTTAAGATAAATTGTACGAAATACGTTAAAAACCACATACAATTTGCTACAATTTGACCCCTAACGTACCTCCGTATGCAGTGGCGCGGCGGCTCGTGGCCTCTTGACGAGGTAAGGCACGTCATATTCATACAGGGTGTTTCAGAAGGAATGATCAGGACTTTAACCAGTGATAGTACTAACTAGGAAAAACCAAAATCGTCATATGAACCCAGGGTCGCAAACCCTTCCCTTCTGAGTTACAGGTATTTTTGTTATTTTTTGTCCAAACTCGCTCTTTTCGTCAATAACCATTTTTAGCGTCGCAGCTATTCGTAACAGAAGAAAACCGATGACGGTTATGGAAAGAGCACAAAATTTCCGTTCAAGAAATGCTGTTGCAACTATAGCTGACGCCATGTTTTAGTACTTTCTTTTATTTTTTGAAAAAACCAAAAACCGTAAATTGTAATTTTACTGTTTCTTACAAAGAAGATTTTTCCACAAACTTCAGTGGCAAAGTCACGGTTAAGTTATTGATAAAACATGCCAGTATTGTAAGCTACAAAACGACTTTTTAAATTTCACAATCGATGCATTTCTCGCTGGGATATTGCATCTAACGTTCAGAAATCCCTGATCAGGTAGTCAAATTGAGCCACATAGCACCTACCTAAAAAAAATTGAAAACAGTCATTTCCCGAGTCAATCCTTGAATGTGATCACGGAAATAATTTCATGAAACTAATGCCTGGAGTTATTTTGTCAAATAATTACTACAAACCTCTCCCCACCCCACAAAAATAACCAAAATCACAGAAAAATGATTGAATAATGTGTATTGTGGACTATGGAGTGAAGAAACTGGATGTAAACTGGGGAAGCCTACAACTTACTCGATGGATTGATTTTCGTATGTCTTTTGTCCCCACCCCCATCATAAAAAGTACGAATTTACAACTGTTTTCAGGGGATTGACAATTCTTACTTATCTATGAGATGATTATTATTGTTTCAAAAGACTTACTAAGAGATTCAATACATGGTTTTTCGTGCTTAGTAAGTTGAATTTTTCCTAACCTGGCACTTTATAGCTTCAGTTTTTTGTAAACTGTACGTAGTTGTATATTATATGCCGATATTATAATGGTTTGTTTTCTGAGCTCAGCGAGGGCTGTCATGGCTCGAAGAAAATAAACTGATTTACTCCAGAATTATATACTTGGCTTTATGTACAACCGAACATAATTTGGAATATTTAAACTAAGGAAAATACTAAAAGCGTCAACGGACCATTTTCCAACATGAAAAAACCGCTGTTTTGGCTATGAAACCTTGAAGTACGTGGTATATAATAGAGCTATTTTGCAACCACCCCCGTAAACGCTAAAATTAATTTTTGCGAACGCGTTGCTAGGGTAGAATACATTTCGTTGGTTGAAATGTGAATAGCGTTAACTTCAGCGTTAGCGGGGCTGTTTGCAAAATCTCTAATGTCACGTCACTACACTGTAAAAAGAACAAGTGGTTAATGTTTTCTCCGTTGTTATGAACCATTAAAAACAAAAAAATTTCGCTCCGGCAGCTGGCGGTCGGAAAGAGTGCATTTCATTTTGTACACGGATACCCTAAGCCGTCCCAGAAGTAGTAATGTTGAGACCATGATTTGTTTCGTTAATGTTTGACCCTCCCTCGTACTGTTTGCTGCCGGGTTTGTTTAAGGTGAACTTAATGGGAATCAAAGGCTATTTCAAAATGGAATCATCATACCGAATATAATGCTTCTGGAATCAACTGGTGATTTGTAGTGAGTCTTTTACCATTTCAACCCCTACTTTCCCCCCTCCACCTTGACCGATTTGGCCCAAATGCAATACCGACCGGGGCCTTATGACTACTGATTTTTGTGCCAAAGCGCGTTCCGCTAAATTAATTTCTATGAGAGCTATCGTGCTAACAAGGCCTCACACTTACTTCCACCCCTGGGACATCACCCCCTCACCCTCGACTTTTTCAAAAAATTAAAATTGGAATCAAAGGCTACTTTAACATGGAGTATACGTACTGAATATGATGCTTCTAGAATGAACTGGTGACTTGTAGTGATTTTTTGACCATTTAACCCCTATCCCCCCTCCACCTTGATCGATTTGGCCCAAATGCAATACCGACCGGGGTCTTATGACTACTGATTTTTGTGCCAAAGCGCGTTCCGCTAAATTGATTTCTTCGAGAGTTATCGTGCTAACAAGACCACACACTTACTTCCACCCCGGGAGCAACACCCCCTCCCCATCGACTTTTTCAAAAAATTAAAATGGGAATCAAAGGCTAGTCTAACATGGAGTATACGTACCGAATATGATGCTTCTAGAATCAACTGGTGATTTTTAGTGATTTTTTGACGACTTCAAGCCCTATTTTCCTCCCCTCCACCTTGACCGATTTGGCCCAAATGCAATACCGACCGGGGTCTATGACTACTGATTATTGTGCCAAAGCGCGTTCCGCTAAATTAATTTCTTCGAGAGTTATCGTGCTAACAAGAAAACGGCCATAAAGATAGAAATATATAAACCAATATAATATAAAGAAATATATAGTATATACAATATGAATTCCGGAGACCACTAAATTCGTGTTCTAGAGGTTCTGAAACATGAAAAAAACATGCCATGACCCATGGTTTGCCACCATCACGACGAGACCAATAGTGCATTTTGACATAAATGAAATGCACTAAAAATATTGAACGTTATTTTGTGGCTATAGTTTAATACAGTTTACAATGTTGTGACGTCATCCGTGTTTTTCACCTTTTCATTTTTCTGCATGGGAGTTTCAAAGTGTTTTTTCGTGATAATTTCATCGCAGTAACTCATTTTCCACGCATTTTAACTTTTTTTTCATGTTTCTGGAACGTTGTCCATTAAAAAAAGAAAAAAAAAAAAAAAAAAAAAAAAAAACGTCGGCCGCCGGCTTGATATGGCAAGGAAGGTTTCAATTTTGAATTTAAAAAAAATAGTACTAAAAATAATGGGAAAATCTGTTTTTGAAATTCGTCCAGCCGTTGATTTTTATAGTAGTTTTTTAAAATCCGGTTCTTAAGGGGGTGCTGCACGGGCCTCTGAGACGGGCACCCGTTTTTCTCAGTTGTTTTTAAACTTTTTTAACTTCTTTTTTTTTGTAAATTCATTAAAAAATAAGGACTATATGCATGCGTAACCGATTTTAATTATGTTAATTATTAAAAAAGTTATTTTTATAATTTTTGTAATTTTCACTTTTTCCAAAATCGGTTACGCATGCATATATTCCATATTTTTTAATGAATTTACAAAAAAAGAAAAGTAAAAAAAGTTGAAAAACGACTGAGAAAAACGGGTGCCCGATTAATTAATTCATTTAGGCGATTTTTCAATAAATAGTTCAAGAATTATCCGCAAAGACGCGCAGTGGATTAGAAATGGTAATGAAGGAACCCCCTGCTTGCCCCCTGCCATCCTGTCCACACGGTTTTGCTTCAAGTTTCGAACCTACCCCTTGCCGTCCCATCACCACTGCTCAGACCGCTCGAATCGTCTCGAGGTTTTCAAGGTCTCGCAACGTTTTTTTCCTACCCTTCGTCCGTACCCTTCAATACCTTTTCACTTCAGTGAAATAGATTCGACTTCGAGGGCGGTAATTTCTTGATCCGTATTTTTTTTTTTTTTTTTTTTTTTTTTTTTTTACACTGTGCCGTCTTTTTAAAAAATCTTGCCTGGATTTTTGTGTTTTAATTAATTGGTTCATAATTCAATACATTCTGAATTTCTACACCTATATGTTTTCGTTCAGGAATTTTTTTTTTCAACCCACCCTCAAACTTTATCCTTGTAAGTTTCAAGATGTCTAGATTCGATTTCTGGAATGTCCGTACGCCCGTCTGGGCCATACCTTGCCCTAGGATTGACTTTATTTGACTTTAGTTGACTTTATTTGGGATCTAGTTGGTCCTAACACAGTGGCGGATCCTTGGAATCGCAGTCACTCGCGCAAAAAATCATCAAAACCACCTCCCTAAGGGGTGGTCATGGTCATCTTCTCACATTTCAGGGTAATTTTCTCAAAAGTACTGGTCTGACATGGCACAGACGTAATTCATGAATCTCCCGAACCGTACTTGACAATTCTCTGTTTCTATGCAATACTTCTATACATGCAGTTCCAGCCAGACACGCAACAGAGTAGTCACCAGGGCCTTAGGGTGACCAGACGTCCACTTTTCCGGGACATGTCCTACATTTTAGTGCGTTTGGGCTCATTTTTCAGATGTCACGAAAATGGTCAACATTTTCCTCTTTTTTTGCCCTCCTTTTCGGTCCTGAACATCTAACGTCCGATTTTCAAGTAGGTCCAGCCCACAACATAGTACACGTCCACCTTTGAATCAAGTCACGGCGCCGGATCCAGGCATCTTATAGGAGGTTATTACAAACGGACAGTCTCACGAAATTGCTCTTTAAATTGAGCAAACATTGTGGAAATGATTAAGCGTGATGTGATATCCGTGAAGTTGCTCTTTTTTAGGGAGTCAATCCAAATTATATTTTTGAAAGAGACGAACCAAAAGATTTATTTTTTTAAGGGAAACGAAGACGAAATTTAGTTCATGAACTAGCCAAATCAGTGGACTTTTGCGCGAAATTTTGACACCAAAAGACGCAAACGTTTTTTTTTTATGCAGAATTTTTGAAGAACCAAAACACTACTATCTCGTTAGATCGCCTAAGCTTTTCATTTAGCATTATTGCTGCAGCATCAATCCTTTCTGTTAGGGGTTCAATTCCTGTATGGGCCTGCATTGCTGCAACAGGAGTAGATTTCGCCCCTCCAGTAATACTTCGCAAAGCAATATTTTGCGATCTTTCTAGCTTATCCCTGGCAGTTGCTGATGCAGTGACGGCAGCCTCGCAACCATACATCATTGCAGGTCTTACGTATGAAGTGTATGTCATCTTTAATAAGTCCTGCGAAGCACCCCAGGTGGCCCCCGCAACACGGTTCAGCAGTTTCATTCTTGCTCTCCCCTTGCCAGCAGCCTGTTCTATATGAGCATTCCACGTAAGTTGGTTATCCAGTCTCACTCCCAAGTATACGGCTGAGTCAGTTTTTACCAACTCATTCCCAAGATACTCAAGTCGGACTGGATAAGGCTTTTTGGAGAGGGAGAACAGCTGATATTCCGTCTTGGTGGGATTCACAGTCATGCAATTCTGGCGAGCCCATTCCGCCAGTGTGGCCAGGGAGTGGTTCAGACAGGATTCCAGTGCTGGAATTGACGAGCCAGTCGCCCACAGGAGAAGATCATCAGCATACAAGAGTGCATTCATGCCAGGGATGTCCCCCTCAATCGCTGATATCAGGTCATCTATCATGATGTTGAATAATGTCGGGCTCAAGACGGAACCCTGGGGGACCCCCTGTCTGGTTTGCCTGAAGCCCGACACACTCTGTCCGTACCTGACTCTGATGAAGCGCTGAGAAAGGAAGCTCCTCATGAACTTAAACAAATTTCCATGGACTCCCCACTGTGCAATCTTCGAAAGCACCCCTTTCCTCCAAACCCTGTCAAAGGCAGTGCTGAAGTCCACCAGAACCGCAATGGTTGATTGCTGATGCTGATAGCCATCCTTTATAGCCTGGGTAAAATGAACTATGTGGTCCATTGCCCCACGGTTTCTACGGAAGCCAGCCTGATTCGGGGAAAGGATTTCTCTGTCTACTGATAAGAAGTCGTGACGTAGAGTGTGCCGTAGGCTCGAGCCGATGGTGGGTTGGGGGGAGTGAACGACATCCGGGCGAAAAAAGGTAATTCTCTTCGACTGTTATCTTTTCCCGGGTCGTTCCCTCTTCACAAGTCCGAAAACAATCTTCACACTTTTATCACTATAGCCCGGCCAAAGGTTGAAGAACATCGAATCTCCACCTAAGTTCTCACTGAGAGCTTCCCCTTACCCCTTCCATTGTGTAGCCGTTTACCTCCTAAAGTTTTGAAACTTCTTATCACTCGGGGATCGCGGTTCACTGATCTTTCTGACTACAACTGGTAGATGTTTTGATTTGTTAAATTTTGTCAAGAATCCTTATTTTTCGTGCTCAAATACTAAAATGTTTCACTTTTCCTTCGGTCTTTCGGCGGAAGGGTTGATATTTAAACGTACCGTGGAATTCATTGTTTGTGCAATTCCTTCCGAAGCTATGAGGCTGAGTTGCCGAAGTGAGTAAGCCAACATGATAATTATTTTCCTATTTATTTTACAATCTACGCATCGTTATCCTTGGTATGATTCATATTTTTGGTTTTAGGACCGGAAGAACGTCCTTTGTCGAGACAAACCTTCTCAAAACGCGTCTTTAACCAGGAAAACTACAACCCGATTGCTCGACAAATCTGTTGAAGCCTGCTTCGTTAAATTGAAACGTTCCTGGTCCGAGCGACGGAAAATAGCCACAAATCTCTACTTTTACATAGTTATCTGTTGTTTTTTTGGAGAAACTATCGGGATTTCACGGAATTCTCAAGTAAAAGTCTTATTAAGACCCCCACACACGGGTTGTCTTGTATTTGACTCGAACTCGAAGCGTTTCAATGTCGAACACGAATGCAATTTACAGAAGCCCCTTTCGAGTTAGCGTCGAAAACAAGACAAACTGTGTGTGGAGGGCCCTACATGTTTATTTGCCGTTCTAAAAAGTTATCTACTTGCCTGTGTGGTATCCATGTCTGACTGTTTTCTTTCTTAATACATGTTTGCATTTTTTACTTGACTGGATGTTTTCGTTGAAACTGACCAAACGCGGGCCAACAGTTTTGCTCATGGGGGGGGGGGGGGGGCAGCAAAATAAGCCTCTTTGCCACTCGGCAAACTTTAGCGTAGCCACAACCTAAAAACATTCATTTCGTCTTCAAGAAACTAGGGCCGAGTCTCCTACCTAACTCGATTTTTGCCAGGTAAGATAAGGTCGAGCGCCAAGAGCGGGGTTCATAATGCACAGTCTACTCGGAGAACAATACAGCGATTTCCCTTTTCACCCACTTAATCACTCCCACACACCGCCACCGATTGTACTAAAAAGTAGGAACTTCACACCACCACAATCCAGATCGTTAGACCGACAAACCAAACAATTTGGCTCACGGTCTGATTCAAAACTAATCATAGGCATGTGGCACTTTAAAAAAAAAATCGCCATTTTTGACTCTCACAAACGCAATATTTGCGGATTTTTGCTCTTCCAAATCTTTTGGTGGATTTGTCTCGTTAAAATCGTAATTTCGTGAAATTTGCTTGTTCAAACTCCAAATTTCGTGGGTTTTGCTCTTTCAAAAACCTCTTTTACTGAATTTCACTCTTTCAGAACCTTTATTACATAAAATTTATTATAAATTTATTTATATGACAAAGACCAACGTCGAAACCAGAGCCGTTTTTTCTCAGTTTGGCAACATGTCCCTTTGTGAAGTTCGGAAGTTGAATTCAGCAACATGAAACACAAAGAAATGCATAAATAGTAAATTAGTACTAAACAGTAATTTGTTTTATGCGAAGGACCGCTGAGTGAATGTTCACAGTCCGTACTCCTCCTCCATTTGTTTGTAGGAAGAACCCACGTAACAGGGGCAGCCATCCGCTCCAACCAAGGTATATATGGTCAACGGATATGGGGCGGCCCATCAACTAGATGCCGAGTAGGCTGGAGATAGGAGTTGAGTGGCATAGGCTCGGTGTCACTCGCAAATATAGGGTGGAAGAAGGCAAGAGTGAAATCAGAAATGATTTGCAATCCAACTCACTGAATACACCTCAGTCCGAAAACGCTTTACATCAGGGGTGGCCAACCCACGGCTGAGCCTTTCACAATGGCCCGCCCGTGGCCTGCAGTGGTAAATTATCTTTTTTAATGTTGGATTTTGGCGCCCCCTGGAAAACGCTGAAACTCGCGTTGTTCATGACTATGACACTGCCTGCCGGCACGTTGGGTAGGAAGCACGTACTGAGCCATTTCGAGAAATTCTCAGCATTCATGGACGTGTGATAGTCCCCTGAAGTACTTGAGGATTTGAAAATCAGGAGACCGTCTCTAACGAAGCCTTGCTCCCCACCTCCATGAACAACAATAAGTCGATTGCCCTTGCCTTAAATATAAAATCACGAGAAACTATTTTCATGCTAAAGAAATGAAGAATCATCAGCTCACCTATTTTATGAGTAGCACCCAATTCGTCCTCCGACTGCCAACAGGATGTAACGTTGTGGGCCTCTTGTACGTACGTTTCATCCAGGAAGACAATATTCTTGTTGGCCTCTCGATGTTTTTTTATCTCCCTCAGGTAGGAGACCCTACGGGCTGCAATTTCTGGCCGCTCAATTAGAATTTTACGATTGGATTGACACTTCTTCCACCTAAGCCCCAGGTGATGTAGGCGCTGCCGAATGTACTCCTTACCGCAGTCTACAACGCCTTGCACTAGTAACTCCTTATGGAGAAGCCTAATTGACGGGCACTGCTTTTTAACAGCGTAAAACTCGCGAACTTTAAACCGAATGGCACTGTCAGTAAAAGAATCGAACTCGACTCGCTTCTCATGTGGAATGTTCTTCCTCGTAGGTGTGGTGAAAAGTGACCGACTCGTACTCGAGCCCTCTGAGGTCGATCGTTCGGCTTCTTTCACGATGCGGAAAACAGAAGACCGGGAAACACCGGTCGCCTCAGCCACCAAACTGTTGATGTCGGGCTTAGGCTCTTCCACTACCTTCTGCCGGGTAAAATACTGAAAAACTGAAAAAACGATTTGCCTTGCTTGGCTTCCTAAAGTTCTTCTTTTCGGTCTTTCACTCATTTCTGAAATCAAATACAACATCTTGTCTCTCAAAGTATTAAAATCATTAATTATCTCATGTCTACTTACTTTAATCACGATAAAAAAACCGTTGAGGCAAAAAAAACCACTCATATTAAAGAACCTTTAAAGACGAGTAGACACATACGGCGCCATGTTCGTTCTTATCAGTTTAATAAGAATGGTTGGGGGGTGGTTTGTTGACATCCACAAAACATCAACAAAAGGTGGATTTTACAAGACTGATAATTGATAAGAGCGAACATGGCGTCTGTGATTTTACCTGTCTGATTATAGGTTCTCTACTCATATCACTGATAGAAATATCGGAAAATATCGATTGCACGAAAAACTGGTGGGGGGTTAAGTACATACTAATCGGCGCTAGTAGCGCTACCGTCGATTTCTTTAGTCTTTGGCCGGGCTATAATAACATATTCTCCTAATGGTTGGTCTGGGAACAGCAATAGTGATGTGCTATATTTCCTGCTCGACTATTTTGTGTTGGAATGTTGACAACACAACTGGCGTTACTTTTATCAATTTATATACCTTTATTTTGGTAATTCAGTTGAAAAATGATCCTCCGTATTTGAACATTTCTTTACAGAACATCGGTGTGACAACATAACTCAAAGAGACTTAGGGCCGTATTCAGAAACGCACCTTTACGAGACCTTAACCTTTGTGGCTCCTTATAGCAGGAATTTGTATTCAGAAACCAACCTTATCCGCATTGGCCAAGGAACTGTAAAGGAGTTCTTTAAGGCATGAAAAAATTGTATTCACAAAGCCACTTTTACCTTCGTGGTTCCTTTAAAGAATGTTATTTGCTGGTTATACTTATGATAACTCTAAGGAAGCTCGGGAGCTTCCTTTACAGTTCCTTTAAGCCTTGTCTTGTGTTGTAGTGTTTCTACTGTAATTATTTTCCCTCGGTAAATGTGAGAAATGGAAGAATTTATTGTGTTTTTCGACTCGCTCAATCTTATTTCGGATCTCCAATGGCGCAATGAGCGACACAGAAGAAGCACACTATCTGAATCCAGTTCGGTTCTCCAAAAGGTCTCGTTTCGGTCAGATCGGACTGTTTGAAACGTTGTGATTTTGATCCGTCGAGCGTCGACCGACTGAAGGGTTCAAGTTTCTCTACGGCTGTCAAACTTTCACAAATTACTGAGAATTTACGCGACGGGAAATCTTCAAGTGACGGTCCCATGCCACGATTTGTCAATTTATCTTTTTTGTGTTGTGCCTCCCCTTGTGTTTCAAGTGTGACCGTCCTATCTATTTCCTTATTTTCGTTTTGTACGGGATTGGAACCTAGGCCAAAATAAATAATTTATAGGTCTGAAAATAATTATTTGAGTGGCATCGTTTCGACCTCTAGCTCACTACCGCGGCCGGAGCTGGGGCCAGGAAAAGGCCCCAGTGCCAGTGCGGCCTGGTCAGAGGTGTCAGGGAAAAATGACGCAAGTGTGGTTCCCACGAAGGGATAATGTTATTTCTTATACGGGGTCCCTGGATCCCTCTTGCGGCATTTTCTTCCCAACCGTTCGGAATAAGGCCCCAGTCGCAAGGGCGCACGAAAGCCCTCTCTCATCGTTGTCGGCGCCACCTCGTGAGACCCCTTGGAGCTAAAAGGCTTCTCTTCCATCCAAAACTCCTCTTTAGAACTTCAGTGGGGGCAGAAAACTGCGTTATTCCCACGGAGTTTTAAACGGATTTTGGCCTATCACTCGAATACTGCGCGTTCCACGAAAACGTCTTCTGAGTCACACGTTGAAGAGCGTTACATTTCCTTCGAAATTCACAGGACAAACTCATTCCTCATAGGTACCGAGCAACGGCCGTCGCAGACAGTTTTGTGATCTACGAGGTG
Source organism: Corythucha ciliata (assembly GCA_038030265.1). Lineage (NCBI taxonomy): Eukaryota > Metazoa > Arthropoda > Insecta > Hemiptera > Tingidae > Corythucha > Corythucha ciliata. Next base: position 41,519,047 of record CM075938.1, on the reverse strand, counting down.
TCAGCCAACCGGTGACGCCGGTGGAATCGTGAACATAAAGGAAGTGTCTGAAAGCATTGCGGGGCTAATAAAACAGCTTATATATTTTCCCAGTGGCCAAAGAGTGAGAGAATCATCCGTTCCATTTTTCAGATTGGGTGGTTTCCCCGGTGTCGTCGGCTGCAATTATTGTGCAGACATACTCCGCTTAAAATCTCCGTAGGTGACGGGAGTCTGGATGAGTCTCAAAGTAGTTGTGTTTTGCGGCCCAAGGATGGAATTTGTAGATGTTGTCACCCGTTGGCTACATTCGAATTTTCCAAAATAGAACCGTAGCCGTTGCTCGATCACGCAGTCTCCAGCAGGGCATTCCCTTGTGGGACAATGGCCGCTTTCCGCACAAACTTTGCGGTTCTCTTCGGTCTTGAACTTGTCCACGCTCATCAATAAATTAAAATTACGCAATGTTAATAGGCTGGCATTTCATACAATTTTGATAACTAATGGGCTTTTGAAGGCTTAAATAGCGAGAGGTTTCACATGATAAAGCGTACAGTCACCATTAAAAGCATATTTTCATTGTTTATTTGCTTTAAGGCCCCTTTAGCTAAAGGAACTGCCGAGGAACTCTAAAGGAACGTTTCTGAATACGATTTTTAAAGGAATCGCTAAAGGAACCTTAACTAAAGGAGCTCCTAAGGGGACGTAAAGGTTGGTTTCTGAATACGGGCCTTAATCTCCTTTCGAATGCGTGTTTTGTGGATTAAAGAAATGCACTTTGGCCCATAATTCAAGTTAATTTTCTCTCCCAATAAAACCTAAATTAATGGTCACGGGAGTAGTATAAATTAACAATTATCACACTAATAGCGGAGAAAATCAACCAGGCTAACGAAGACACTGGGCCAGGCGAGAAAAGACGACTCCGCGTCATCACCGATGACGTCGATCGTTCCCAGCCGGAGGACGATCTTACAAGCCTTAAAGCGGGGCAAAATCTTGTTTTATTAGTCAGCCAGAGTCCTAATTCGAGGCCTCAGCCGGAGGACATCCCCTCACCACTTGTAACGGTCAAAATGGCTCAATTTCGTCATTTTTGAGAGGCACTGTATTCCAACTTACAAACCTTGAAGCGGGGCAAACTCTTGTTTTATTGGTCAGCCAGAGTTTGAATTTGAAGCACTAGAGTAGCTGTTGGATTAGAAAGCATGAGTTGTATCGGATGATTGAGAGGATAATTTCATACGGAATCTTATCAAAGAGATGGAAAAAGGAAATGAGATGCCTCGCATGTTTTAGCTTAATATTCTTTGGTTTTACAAACCTGTGTAAGTTCCGTGAGGTAGCTATTGGTAGAATATTGCGCGACGAAGTACCTTAAATCCTTCATTAGATAGGTTGTTATACAATTGAGGCACTTACAATATGAATAATTCCAGAAACATAACACGCATTCGAAAGGAGATTGAGTCTTATTGAGTTACGTTGTCACACCGATGTTCTGTAAAGGAATGTTCAAATACAGAGGATCGTTCGTCAACTGAAATACCAAAATAAAGGTAAATAAATTGATAAAAGTAACGTCAGTTGTGTTGTCAACATTACAACACAAAATAGTCGAGCATGAAATATACCACATCACTATTGCTGTTCACAGACCACCCATTAGGATAATTTTTTTAGTGATAAGAGTGTGAAGATTGTTTTCGGACTTGTGAAGAGGGAACGACCCAAGGCTACTAGAACTAACAAGGTTGGCCATTACGCCGTTTGTTTACGTTTTTCTATATATATAGGCGAGGGGTGGAGGCCCACGTCACAATATGCTCCCTCCCACCACACTTTATTCATGTAGTATTCCAACTCCTTTGAAACTGAGTTATTCAGGTGAATCAAATCTTATTATCGAATTTTTTACTGCTGTTACGCACATTGCTTGGCCCCTAAGGCTAGAAAAAAGATACCAATGTTTATTACATATTTTATTTATACAAAAAATATTATGTTGAAGCTGAACAAAACACTCACCCTTCCTTCAAGAACATTAGCCAGCCATACACTTGCGTTCTTATTTCCTCTCAAAAATCGTGGTGCATCCAAAGCGTAAAGAGATAAAATGGGGTAGGAAAATTTTGCTTCAAAAAACACTTTCCCATGGTGAATTGTGGCGCATGGAACAGGAGAGGAGAGAACATTTTGTATACAAATCAAATTTGTGTATAGAGAGTATTTCACAAATATTGTTGTCATTTGAAGAGATAAAACGTTAGTGCATGGTCTCGTATCGTGTCATTTGGCGTGGCGCGTTGTCATGTTCAAAATTTCAAGAGGATAAAGAGGGTAGAACAGAACACGATTTTTGAGAGTGATTTTCAAAGGAAATCACAACAGCGCGCACAAAGCAAGAGCTACAATAAGAGCAATAAGCTTCTCAAAGAAATAAGCTCCTGGAATGTGGTGAGGGTGATTTGATCGAGTGGTGGGGTGGAGATATTGCGAACTAAACCGAATTTCGTTCGCCCTATATGACAATCACAGATTTAACTGACTTTTAATTTTTATGCTAAGTATTATTAATTGTTTATTTAGAAGCAGTGAGAAGGTAACTTAATTCCAGCTAAGATGGCTTGGAAATAATGTAAGGGAAAATCAATTCAAGTTCTTTGAAAGCACAAACCGCTGAATGTGTCTTCTTCATTTAAACACGAATTTTCTACAATCGTTGGGGAATCCTTGGTTGAAAATACTTGTAAGCGTCCAATAAGCGAGACCGGGCCCAAGAAATATGATTTTTTTCTTGGTTTTCGTGGGGATGACGCGAAAAACATCGAAGTTAGGAAGATTCATGGGTCAGAACTTATTTATAACTCTATTTTCTAAGGTAATTATTTATGCTAAAATAGAACATAAATCGGGATCAGTTGTAAAATAACCAAGTTTTAGGTATTTTCAAACACGCCAGCTAAGCATGTTTTCGTCATGAAACGCCTTCCGAAAAAAGTGGGGAGCGGTTTGTTGTGTTTCTACTTGAGCCCTTGAATAATAAAATAATAAAGGATAAATCAATTAGCCATTTAGAGGTATGAAAAGGGCAGAGAATGCAGCGTATGTTACGTTGCGGAAAATGTTCGATTTGGCGGGATTGAAAATATGCCAACTTTAAATAAGAAAAAAATTTCCAAAGGGTTTAATTTTTTTCATTTACATAGAAGGGCTGGTATACCTCATCGAAAAAAAATATTTTCGATAAATGTGAGACTTCCTCATTATTAAAATGAGAAGAAACGCCGGGGCTAGGAGGGCTGCGAAGGAAATGGGAAGTTTTCTTGGTCCGAAATATCTTTCTATACAAGAATATTGCCACCTGAAGATACCATTGTGAAGGTACGAAGCCCGAAATTCTGGTTGAATTAAATAAAACAATAGTTTGGGCAGTTTGGGCTTTCAAAAAACACGAATTCTACATAAATACTATAGACTATAAACAATGGGGCGGGAAGAGGAGCATATTTCTACGTCACAATCGGTCTCGACCAATCAAAACACTGAGGCAACTTTTTCGTCTTGTTTACATTGTAATGGCCAACCTTGTTAGTTCTAGTAGCCTTGGCTCTAGGCAACTAGAAATAAACCCATAACCTGCAGTTCTAAACCTTCGCTTTTTCCATGGAAATCGTCTATTGTGTTAGGCTTTGCCTTTCCGTGTCGTCCGGTTAAAATCAGTTGATTAATTTACTTCTTTAATTAAAATACCGGCGACAGAATGGTTCGTATCTATCTAAATTGAACAAACGGTCATGAGTATTGTTTGTAAAAATAAGTTATGTCTTACCCTTTCTTATTATGATGACGCACAAATTACGTTACCGTCAAAACCCGAAATCAGTCAAAACCCGAATTGCCTAGTCAAAACTAGTTTTATCAAAGCTCCTTAGTGAATACTAGTATTCACTAGGCAAAACTAGAATTGTCCAAAGTTGCCAGACAATTCTAGTTTTTCCTAAAAACTGTATAGTTAAAACTAGTTGTAGCCACTTGGGGTCACCGTTAAACCCGAAATAAGTAAAAACCCGAAATTCCTGACCAAAACAATTTTCTAGGCAAAAGGTCTGACAAACCACCAAAACTGAACAAAAAAGGAATCCAAGAATTTATTAGTATGAAACCAATAACGGATTGAAAATTAAAAGATTCGTATTCGTAAAGACAGTTCATTTTTTGTTGTTGCATGGTATACTGTTGTGGCATTTTGAATCCCAAAATTTAGACGGTTGGCACCAGCAACCGTTGGCAGAGCAAAACTTATTGTTTTGACTGATCTATTCAGTTGGAACTAGTTTTAAATAGTAGAAAAAAAATTCGCTCCGGCAGCTGGAGGTCGGAAAGAGTGCATTTCATTTTGTATATGGATACCCTAAGCCGTCCCAGAAGTAGTAATGTTGAGACGTAATTTAGTCTTTGGCTTCAATGCGGGCATTCGCTGATTTCCCTACATGTATGATATTGTTGCTGATCCTTGATTTTTTTATTTGTTATAATGTTGGGTGACAGCCTGACAGCTCATTTCAATTTCAAATACGAGAGTAGTCCAGATATTTGAAAAATACTGCAGTTTCCAGTTTGCCCTCGTTGTCAAACGCAGAATACAATTTTTGTGAGTTAAACTAAAAAAAAAAAAAAGACAAAAAAAAACAAAAAACTATCAGTCAAATTCCAAATCCCTAGGACAAAATGGCATTATATTATGTTGTGTTATTCGCAATGGCCGAGTTCGCCCATTGCCCGAAAAATTTACCCGCAACGCGTTATGGGCAGTGTAAAATGCCCACAACGCGCCGTGGGTCCTTTTTTTCGCCCAGTGAGCGGAATGAACCCATACGCGTTCTGAGTAATTCATTGTACTCAATAGCCGAAATAAAGGTTAGGTTAGGAAGGTTTTATTCCCCCCTCCTCACTGATGTGTTTTGTTCTTTAAACCATCGTAAAATATCCATTCAGACCCTGAGCTGTATGACATTACTCTGTTTTTGATAAAGCTGCATTATTCTTCTTGTTGTTTAAACGTTGGGAAAAAATGCTGGCGATATTCTACAGTAGAAATGCACTTTATAGTATTGCACGTAGAGCATGAAGAGGATGGTGGACGTGCTCATTGAAGCGGCAGAGAGGGGTTTCTCTCTTGTGAAGATGGCTCAACCAGAGAGTAGAGTTTTTTTTTGGTGGGGGGTAGCGACCTACTTGAGAGGTCTCTTCTTTTAGTCCACCTCCAGACGCGGGTCGGTATAGTTTACCCGCCGCCTCACCGATATTGCCGGTGCAAAATTGTGTCGTTTTTTTGCATTTATTTAGTTTTTCTCGGTTGTTCACTGTATGTAAAAATGTGAGCGTATAGGTGTATTATCATCCATGGAACGTGAGTAGCTTCATCGATTTATATCATTCACTAAGAAAAACATTTACATTTTAAATTGTTTATGGAGGGATAGCTTTAGAATGGGGTCGGCTCTCCGACTATTGTCATGAAACTTTTTTTTTCGAAGGGGTGATTGTCCTTGGCTTATTTCCGTCAAGGTTTACCGCGGTGTCACTGTCCTTGAACACTCTCACTTCGCAAGTTGAAAAACGTGGGTGGTGTGTTTTACTGTTTGAGAGAGAGTGACCGTGGTCGTGCGATCTTTCGAGGGAGTAGACTTATCTTGACGCCGTCCATCCACTCAGGATCATACGAGGCCGACACCCACTATTTGTTAGTGTATTTTCCCGGAATGTTTGGGGTAGTCGCGTGAGGTGAGGTAAACAAGCTAAAAGTCCCGGACGTCCGCTGTGAGGAGCTGGGGACTTTCGGTAAGGCACTATAAAGCACGAGTACTGCAACACGCAAATCGGCGCCATACTTGGTCCCTCATATGATTATAATTATCACCTGATCTCATTGACAAGTAGGATATTTTTATTTATCTCGACCGCGTTTCTTTGCTGCTACGATGACAATTTTTTCATTCATGATATTGTGTTCACCCTAACGACTGAGGGACCAAATATGGCGCTGAAATCCGTGTTGCAGTAGTACCTGTGTTTTAAAGGTTCTCTACTATCGGGAGGGTCACTCGTTTGCTTGTTTTTTCTGATAAATATCGTTTCCAGCACGTCGCGTCGAAGGGCCAAGGGTCTCCTCTTTGAATGAATAGCTTTGTTCGGTGGCTGCTGTCAGTACAGTAAAATTGGCAGTTGTCATGGGGAAGCGTGATTAAAACCAATCAAAATGTAGTGTTTTGTTTATTCTGTTTTATTTGCAATACTGGAAGCAGCCAACGATCAGAGCTAGTAGCTGACGAAATTTGCCACAACTTTTTCCCCAACAACTTCTTTTCATTCGTAATTTGGTAAAAAACAAAAACAAAAAACTATCAGTCAAATTCCAAATCCCTAGGACAAAATGGCATTATATTATGTTGTGTTATTCGCAATGGCCGAGTTCGCCCATTGCCCGAAAAATTTACCCGCAACGCGTTATGGGCAGTGTAAAATGCCCACAACGCGCCGTGGGTCCTTTTTTTCGCCCAGTGAGCGGAATGAACCCATACGCGTTCTGAGTAATTCATTGTACTCAATAGCCGAAATAAAGGTTAGGTTAGGTTAGGAAGGTTTTATTCCCCCCTCCTCACTGATGTGTTTTGTTCTTTAAACCATCGTAAAATATCCATTCAGACCCTGAGCTGTATGACATTACTCTGTTTTTGATAAAGCTGCATTATTCTTCTTGTTGTTTAAACGTTGGGAAAAAATGCTGGCGATATTCTACAGTAGAAATGCACTTTATAGTATTGCACGTAGAGCATGAAGAGGATGGTGGACGTGCTCATTGAAGCGGCAGAGAGGGGTTTCTCTCTTGTGAAGATGGCTCAACCAGAGAGTAGAGTTTTTTTTTGGTGGGGGGTAGCGACCTACTTGAGAGGTCTCTTCTTTTAGTCCACCTCCAGACGCGGGTCGGTATAGTTTACCCGCCGCCTCACCGAAATTGCCGGTGCAAAATTGTGTCGTTTTTTTGCATTTATTTAGTTTTTCTCGGTTGTTCACTGTATGTAAAAATGTGAGCGTATAGGTGTATTATCATCCATGGAACGTGAGTAGCTTCATCGATTTATATCATTCACTAAGAAAAACATTTACATTTTAAATTGTTTATGGAGGGATAGCTTTAGAATGGGGTCGGCTCTCCGACTATTGTCATGAAACTTTTTTTTTTCGAAGGGGTGATTGTCCTTGGCTTATTTCCGTCAAGGTTTACCGCGGTGTCACTGTCCTTGAACACTCTCACTTCGCAAGTTGAAAAACGTGGGTGGTGTGTTTTACTGTTTGAGAGAGAGTGACCGTGGTCGTGCGATCTTTCGAGGGGAGTAGACTTATCTTGACGTCGTCCATCCACTCAGGATCATACGAGGCCGACACCCACTATTTGTTAGTGTATTAAGTCCACGTGGTTGCCTTCAGCAAGCCAATTAATTGATACGGCTCGTTTATGGTTCGCTATCTTTCAATTCGACGAATTTTTCTTGTTGCTGTAGTCTCGGAATGTTAAGAGGTCAGTAACTCGACGTAGTTACCTTGAATAGGAACGGACAACTGCGTCTTGTTTTTAAAGAAATTAATAGAAGCGATTAATAAGTAATAGACTAATGTTATTTTGATAGAAGTTGCGATTATATCGAAAGCGGGTATAAATCACGCACAGAAAACAAAACAAAAGCTCGTGACATTATGCTACGTATTTACCACGATGAGTGCTTAACCATTTCCGTCATCTTGATAGAAAAAGCGTCGAAGAAAGCATGAGATTGGAGGGGGGCTCCGGCCTTTCCCCCCATTCTTCGTTGTTGATGATTTCCGTTAAGGGTTCTACAACGTAAGTTGACGAGGGTTCGCGGACGACTTACCCCTTGGGGAGCTTTTGTTACGGTTAATCTGGTCGACGGGTACCTACTTTGCCTTGGGTCTGTTAAAGGGTGGTTTCGGGAGGGGAGGGGGGGTTCAAAGGTGCACAGAGCCCTGTTCTGTTTTCCAGGCCCTGGGCCTTTCGTATTATTTGCTCAAGGGGAGTAGTTATACATGTTAGTAAATTTCCTTTTCTATAGTCTGTCCACCTTGTGATGGATTCCCGAACGTGTTGCTTCATTTCGATAGTTCGGTTTGTTCACACCCACCAAAAATATTTAAAGAAATCAACAAAAAACTTTACTACGTTCACTATGGTTACGTATAGACGCTGCACAGTGATCATTTCTAAAATTATTCCCGATGTGTTATTTTTAGAAGAAAAGGTAAAGGGGAAGCTCATTTGACTAAATTCGGGGGCGGGCCTTGAGTCCATCCCTAAAACGACAGACTATAGTAGTGAAACAATGGGTCCGTTGTAAACCTATAACACTATTAATTGCGATTAATCCTTCCCTCTTATTTTAAGCCCTGTTCACACGATGCAATGTTTGAAGCTAAATTGCATGTTGGAATTTTTAAAAACATAATAAGTTTTTAAAAAACCAGCATGCAATATAACAACATCGAACATTGCATCGTGTGAACAGGGCTTTACATGTGTTGAAAACGCAACCTCATCAAGTGCTGAGCAATTTTTTGAGTTTTACAACGGGGTCATTGGGTCTGTTTCTTTGATGCACTGGTGTTGAAACTTGTGTAGAAAATAACATGATTTGATTGCTGATGAATGATATCAGATGATTTTATACGCTGGAGCAGCAAAGAAACATACCTACCTATTACATATGTGCGACTAATGAGAAAATCATTTAAGGCCCGTTCACAAGCTCTATGTTTACATTATGTGGAGTCTATGCAACCAAACAAATTTATTCCCTCGAAAAATGAAGCATTTTTATAGGTTACATAGACACCACACAACACAAACATAGAGCTTGTGAACGGGCCTTTAACTATTATAAAGCCCTGTACACACGGAGACTTTTCTGTCCTGTCTCGAAATTTTCAAGATTTTTAGGAATGTTCGTTTGTCGTGATGTCAAAAAGTATAAAAACCATAATGTTTCTACGAAAAAACCAAGAAAAAACGGAGAAATTCTGGAAAAATCTCTCCTTTCTCCCTACCACGCGGAAACACAGCTTAGAAATACCGCGTCTACATTAGCCCTGTGAACAAAGGACAGGACATAAAAAAAAAATAATAATAATAATAATAAAAATAAAAAAACGGAGTTTAGCGTGAATACGTTTTTTGGCTGGCAAGTGGCAGCTGAGCTTGAGTTTTGAGACCCCAATACCCTCCACCAAGCACCACCTACACTAGGTGGCGCACGCGCTGTGAGACCCATTTTACCACTTATGCCGAATTGGACCCTATACTCCTGTAAAGCGTATTCACGTTAAAATGGGAGTAACAGTATAAGCCATTTTCATTGTGTTCATGGTAATTAATTGGTTAGTAATTGTAAGTACGTGCAATAATCCTTGTTTCTGAATGAGAACTAAATAAAACTGTGATGAGATATAAAAGACCGAGGCTATGTTGGAATTCATTATTGCCCTCACACTGTAGGGCCTTTATTCAATTACACGAGTAAAATTACGTTCAAGAACGAGAAACGAACGTTGGAAAAGTATTGATAATTCAATAAGGTAAAATGACATTAAATAATGCGCGTTCGGATTCCTACCGTGCTAATCTCTCCCTGTTTTTTCTTATGTGCAAATTCTTACTAATCGTACTAATGACTTCGGTGCATTTTCAAAATCTTCTGTTCTCCTGTGAGTAAAGAATGACCGAAAATCTAAGTAGACCGTCGAGAATCATTTAGAATGCTGAGAATGTACTGCTGGTGCTCGGCATTACATAAATTATCGCCGTATTTTTGCATCAATCCTGGATTTCGAGATCTCATTTAAATCTCCAGAAAATTATTCGCGCGCGTACGTCCTTCGTTTTTCGTGTTACACCCCTGAAATAACTGTAAAACCCGCATAAACTTTTACTTTGAAAATTCACGCTCTTTCGACGACTTATTTAGGAAAGCAAGATAGTATGCGCGACCAGAATTTCATTGAGATTTAAATGAGATCTTGAAATCCAGGATTGGTGCAGAAATACGGCGATAATTTAAGTAACGCCGAGTCGGAGAGGTTAGATTGGAGGCGGTTTGAGGAAACACATGTACAACTCCCTCTCAAGAGTTTCTGAATCGGGGGACAGACCCTCAAAACTTCCAAATCCTTGCTTGTCCTTGAAACTCTGTAACTAAAAAGAGATGAAGAGAATGGTGGAAGGTTATAAGTTGCAATACATCGACGAGAGGAGCGCTTTTAATGTCGTCATGTTTTTGTTGTCCACGCTTTAACTGCAAAATCTCATTTAACATATAAGATTAGGACTATCACTGACAATGGTTCAGGTTTGAGGCCTAAAACGTGGAGGGGGGGGTGTTGGGGTGCAAATAGAGGGGAATTTCTTCTTCGTCGTCACCCAAAGGAAGTGAGGTTTCGCGTATGATTCCGCGGTTGAGCGTAATCGTGTAGTGTTTGGATTTCGGATTGGGGATCTTCGATTTTCACCTTCAAATCTCTTCATTCGGACTCACCGCGTACTATCCGAGCTCACCAAGTATTGCAAAATAGGCATTTCGCGGATATCTTAGCTCATAAACTTGTAAATTCACTGTTATATAGCTTCGAATGCGGCTTGCTCATCAAGCTTTGGGTGCTCTCGGGGCTTGCAAAAAGAAAACTTGCAATTTTGCCCAAACTAAGAACAATTCCTAGGAATTAAGGCCCGAAAGTTGCAATGGCTAGGAGATTCCTAGGAAACCTCCGAATTCGTGGATGTCAGCCTTGTTTGGGTGCTTTTGTAGCTACACTGGGTCCTGTCGCCACAAAAAATGATCAACAACTTGCATCTTTTCTTAAATTTGTCCTCAAACTTGCTGTTTCACGGAAATGAAGACCAAAGAATTTCGCGAAATTGAAGACCAGAAGCTGACAATTTCGCGTGAGACCTGAAACATGCAATTTATGAATATTCAGCAGCAAAACTTCCATTATTGCGGTTATTTAGCTACTTGATGTTGCAATTTTGTGGTTATTCTTCAGGTTTTGGGCATTATTGGGTCGTGCGTCACTAAAGAGGAGCTCCGAAACTTGCAATTTCGCGTGGAAAAAGGACCCCCAAACTAGCTATTTCTCGAATATTTAAGCTATAAACTTGAAATTTCGCAGATTTTCAACTCGGAAGGAGATTCGTGGAATATTTGCCAGCCTTTGGGAGCTACTATAATGCCCACTAAAACAAAAAAGGTCAGAAACTTGAAATTTTGGGAAAATTAATACCCGAAACATTCAATTTCGCAGATGCTTACTTTCGAAAGGTGTACTTTCGCGGCTATTCATAAAGCTTTAGGCGATCTCGGGGCACGCTTGACTGGGCTCCACGTCCACTATGATAGTGGGAGACGAAACCTAATTTTCAGAGGGCGAGACAAAGATCAGGGTTCAAAGGGTTTGAGGGTGCCGATTTTCATGTAATTTTAAGCTCAATCTTGTTACATTAATGATTAACAAACGTGTGAAATTTGCAGCGTTTTAGTAGTGCGAAGTGCACAATTTCTTGAGGCCCTACCATGTTAATCAAATGAAAATAAATCTCTGAAGGGGAAGAAATCAATTCTTGGTTATTCATTTTTTTGTGGCGTCAAAGTTACGTTCTTCCATTAGTTGTGCTGGGTGTGATGGTCCCATTTTTGGACTGGGCATTTAAGTTCAGCGATTTTGTTGCTTTACGTTTTGAAGGGTTAGTGTAGAAATGACTTTCTAACTTTGGTGAGATTGGAGTTCTGCTTTTTTACCGAGAGAAGAACAACTACGGGCTCACGGGATGGGATTTTTGATACTGGTGTTTTACGGTCCCCTCACTCGCAGTTCCGTATAAGAAATATGGGGACGATCTTGAGTATTGCGTAAGACTTTTTTCCGCCTTATTCATCGCCCGTTTATTTATTAGGATCCCTGAAATTCAGACCATATTCTTTGTTCCCTGCGTCAAATTATTCCAGTCCTCTTGACATTTTCGAGAAGAGGGTCGGCCTTATTTTTGAGTCATATTTGAAAGAAGATGAGTTCCTCCCTCCGGGCCAATGAAAAGGAGAACTGAATTCTCCACAGAGAGAGAGAGAGAGAGAGAAAAAATGATTTCGGTCTTTTATATGCCCCTAACTGTAGAGCTCTCCGATACGGTCTAGCGATTTTTATTTAATTTATTTATTTTTTGCTCGTGAATCATAAATTAAAATTAAAGTTCAAGGTTTTTTTCTTAAAATGTCTTTAAGATGGGATGAGCGCAGCGTGAGACACCTTGGACTTGGTGTGGGTCTGGTAGTGCACATGTTTGTGTGAGAGAACAGAGAAGCGAGCGATGGCTGACATTTTATTATTTTTCTTTCCCAATTAAAATTTACCTCCTTTAGCTGTGTAGAAGTTACGTTTTCTCGCTCTCTTTTTAGATCGTTTTTCTTTCTTTTCTTTAGCAAAGAGCTGAGTGTTTTAAGTGTGTCGGGAGTTCGTCGAACTTGTCGTGGCCCCTCTCCTCCAATCTACACCTACCGTTCCCACTCTGTGCCCTCAGAGCGAGTATATCGCATTGAGACATCCACTTCCTAGTTCAAATAATCGCCTTGTTCTTTAGCTAATAATGAGTAAGTGATTAAGAGTAAGAGTAGATGGGAATAAGAAGAGAACGGAAATTCATACGAAAGCCTGGCCCTGGAAACAATGTGTAAAGGCGCGTTTACACGGTTCAATCTCATGGCTCAATTACATTGATTCAATCTATTCAAGAATTCAAGCTACTTTCAATAAATAAAAAGTACATGGATTCGCCACAGCAACGTAAAATGTGTCCGAAAATGTCCGCGATTTGGTCATTAGCTCAACACCCGTGGCCAATTTGCGTGATCCAAGAGATACTCCTACACTGTCACAAACTTAATTTGAGTTCGTGAATGTGCGGATAGGTAGATTTTTTGGAACACGACAATGGTGAATACATATCTTCAGGTACATGTTCATTGTGTCAGTTTGTTTGGAGTAGGTAAGCTGGAGGGCAGATGGAGTAGTTCGGGACTGACGTCTCTCTTACAAAAAAGAACGCTTTTTGGACAGCTCTGTATGACAACCGAACAGATTTATAGTGTGACTACACAATAATAATATTGATCCTCATTGTAATCACTCTTGCTATTTTTGAAATTTCCCTTGAAAGCATAACATCCGATAAAAGTGATGAAAAAAGGCGTAAGAATGTTTCTCAGTGAAAGGGACAGTTCTGTTAATAACTGTAATGGATTCTGGATTGAACAGTGTGAGGTCCATCAGAAAGTGGTCACATTAAAAGGTGCTGAATAAATTCAGAAAAGGGAAGTATTAACCACATTTTTTTATGGGGTCGTTTACCAATGTGTAGTCAATCCCACGCGTTATGATCTTTAATTAATCACGATTAAATGACCACGATATTTATGATTTTTCAAAAAGTTTAATCGTTGATCGGGGTTAATGAGGTGGTTAAAACGGATTCTGATAATCATCGTTCGTATAATGAGTGAAGAGGGGGATCAGGCGAAAAAGGCCTGCATTATTCACCTGTTAGTGATAATATCACGTACCATCGAGCTTGGCTACATATTAACACTAACGAAAAACGAGAACGAAACTGGACACTAGCATACTGCGGTATGAGCGAGGGGGCGGGCCACTCCGGGCCCTGTGTCGGAGGGGAACCTCAAAGATGGAAAAATGAGGATTTTTATGTTTTATGTTCATGAATTTTGATACGTGAAAAGGAGTTCTTTATACGATTAGACGGCGATTCTGCTCCTTTCGACGATTTTCAGTCCATCCGACCTGGAGAATAGAACGTAACTGGTGATCAGCACCACACAGATTGGGGGTTGCAGGTGTGGCTGAATATTCAATTGAGCCTACAAAACCGCTATTCTGATGGCTCAAATTGAGAAAATTCGCGCCTTCCGAGGGTAAATTCGCGGCTAAAATAGAGAAAATACTCTGATCTCCAATTTTCTTTAGGTCCTTGAGCAGGTAAAATTGATAAGGGGCTCAAATGTGCCAATCTTGAGGCAAGTGATGATAAGTGAGAAAAAAGCTAATCCATAGCTAAAAGTGACATTGCAATTGTTAATGCGGTGCTAAAATCTAAATAGAATTAAAAAGCCCAGGTAATTTTTGGATAATTTTGTAAAATTACTAATTACCGCGGCAAAAATACAGTGAAACGGTAATTTTTAGTTCAAATTGAGAAAAAGAGCTAACTCGCTGCTAACACTAGAAAAATTATTGATAAGAAGCTGAAATTGAGAAAAATCACTAATTCGCGGATAAAGTTTAGTATAAGCTCCAATAATTAGCGGCTACAATGTAGAACGAGACAGCTTCCCACATAGTTTGGAGTCTGAGGCTCTCAAAGGATGTAGGTTGACCACTTTCGGGCCCCACATGTTCAATGTTGTTCCAACCAGCGATCTGGGGACCTTCTATAGAAGGTCCTTCCTTGGGGGAGTTCTATAAAAATAAATAAACATGCCCCCGCTCTGTCATGCAAGTTTTCATAAATAAATGCGTTACCAGCGTTTAAAGTTTTTGCCCAACTGAATCTCACACTATGCGACATCGGCACTTCGTTAAAGTGGAAAATGTTTGGGATGTGGTGATCAAACCTCAGCTTTGACTTGTTCATGTTTTAGTTGTCATCCAATCCACGTAAAGTCACTAGCATAGAAAGACTATAACGGTGCCAAACTACAGTCGAGCAGCTTACTACTGGTATACTTTTGTGTACTGTGCCCTGTCCGGATAGAGGGGAGTAAAACGGGAATAATAAGCCATCTACCTGAGGATATTCAAAGGGTTCCAAAGTTTGCAACGTTGCCATGTGATGGCTAGGTGAAGAATTCCTAAAATCTATTCGCAGTGTTTGGCACTAGTGTACTGTATTATATCCGAGTCCACCTCCAAAAATTGTTCGAGTCGGCGGTAAAAAGCGCCCTGGGGCTCAACGTAGTTACAGGGGCGAAATGCCGTAGCTACAAGTTGAAATTTTTTCCTTTTTTCCTGCCCTGCTAACATTTTGTTGTTGTGTGGGTGTGTTTATTTGTTAAGTGTTTCAAAAGGGTCAGCGCTCAAGTGAATCCCACTTCACACTCATATCGTCCAGTGTCCGGGCTTACACATTTGGCGCCTTGGGGCGAATCTTTCACCAGCGCCCCCATGAAGTTGTCTCCAGGAGCCGTGATTAGGTGTTTTTTTTCCATTTCAACCGCGAATTAGCGTTTTTTCCACACATCAGCGCTTTTTCTCAATTACATAGCTGAATTAGCAAGTTTTTTCCATTTTAGCCGCGAATTAGCGATTTTTCTATATTTTTGCCATGAATTTGTGTTTTTCATTATTTCAGCCGCTATCGGCTGGCCACACTGTACGTTTTTTGTAGTGCGATCGTCCCGCAAAAAATCGTGCCTTCATACGTTTTTAAATCCTTAGTTCTCACTATACACGGTACGACTTTCCCTCCAAGACACTTTTTCTTCCTCTGTCGGAAGACACTGGGGCGGGGGGACGCTTTTGCAAGGAATTGCAACAGCGAACTTCCCCTTCTGCCTTGCCAATTAGCCCTCATCCTTCACTCTTCTTCTACGCCTGGCTTCTCCAGTTTTGACGGACGCTCGTTCGACAAAAAACGTATAGTGTGAACGGCTCCATTGGTTTCTTGGTGTTCTCCTCTATTTGCCTATGGACGCTCGTAAGATTCCTACTTATGTTGAACGTGGGTACGACAAAAACACTCCATCCCCCCAAAAAACGTATCGTACCAGTGTGAACGCCCCCATACATTTCTTTTGATGTCCTCTTTGTCATACTGCTTTTTGCGGTGCGATCGCAACGCAAAAAACTTATGGTGTTGACGGGGCCTAAAGAGCGATTTTCCCCAAATTTTTCCAGTGAATTAACCTTTTTTTCGAATTTTAGCCACGAAGTTGCTTCCGGAATCTTCGACTAGCCATTTTATCAATTTTCTGTGGATTAGCAAACTGTTCTCAATTTCTTCTTATGTCATTTTTCTTGATTTTAGCCGTGATTTTGCGTTTGATCTCATTTTAGCCGCTAATTAGTGATTTTATACACTTCAGCCGTGAATGAGAGCCCCCATCCCCATTTTTGCCGTGAGTTAACGCTTTGTCTGAATTTATCCGCGAATTAGCAGTTTTCCCTCACTGCTAGCCGTGAATTAGCGATTTTGTCAAGTTTCAGTCTTGAGCTAACCTTCAGAAGCCACGAGAAAACGACTTTATATATTTATAACTGTGAATTAGCATTTCTTCCATAGCGATTTTTCTCAATTTTATCGGTGAATTAGCAATTTTCCCCCATTGTAGCCGCGAATTAGTGATTTTTTCAAGTTAGCCATGAATTTGTGTTTTTCCTGATTTCAGTCGTTAATATGAGTGATTTTTTCCTTGAATTAGCACCTTTCTTAATTTAAGGCATGTTAGCCTTTTTTTACTTTTAGTCATGAATTTTAGCGCTTTTTCTCAGTTCTCTATAGCTCGTCAAGTTAAACGTGGACCTTGCCCTCCTGGATCGGCCCCTCTTGCTATTTTCCCTTCTCCCCTCCATTGACCATCGGCAAGATAATAACACAAACCATTCACTATAATAAGACAAACAATTCGGTAACGAAAGCAGAGGGAAGAGAAGTTGCAACTAATAGAATGAGAGAGCGCCGGCCGCGGTTTATGTTTTCCTTGACGGGCTATAATTGTGAACTTGCCTTCAGAAGCTGAAAATAGTGTTTTCGTATACCTATTCTCAATTTTGGTCTGGAAGTTGCATCGAGAAACCTCAGATTAATGCTTTTCCTCAATTGTGGGAACGAATAGTAGCATTTTCTAAACTTTTAGCTGCTTACTTGCCATATGCTTACACATTAGTGCGCCTTCTCAATTTTAGCCGTCCAAGGAAATACAAAAACAGGGGATCACCGTATTTTCTTTATTTTAGCAGCGTGAATTAGCACTTTTCGCTTGATTTTCGAAAAAAAAAAATGGGTATTTGCACAACGGCAACCTCATGACGGGCTGGGCAGTAATTGAATTACATCTAATTGAATTGTACGTAATTCAATTACAATTAGTAATTGGAAATTTGTTATTGATAGTAACACCGTTGTAATTGGTAATTTGTAATTAGAAGCACTTTTTCGAAGTAATTTGTAATTAACAATTACCAATTACATTCCGATCTTCAGAGACAATATTATTTCGAAAACTCGGTGGGTATAGATACTATTTCGCGCCTTACTTGAAACATGAGAGAAAAACATGTTTTTGAATGAAATTCACTGAAAAATAAGAGTTTCAAAGTAATTATGACACGAGCGATACCTACCTTCGAGCAGGGTTGCCAATTTGAAATTTGAGAAAATCGGTACTTAAGTTTTACAGATCAAAACCCGAAAATGCTCGAGCCACAGAAATCTGAAACCACAAAAACTTCGAACCACAAGAAGCTCCAACCCAAATAGTTCTAACCACAAAAAGCTCGTTAAAAAAAGTTTCAACCACAAAAAGCTCTATCCACAAAATTCTCAAAGCACAAAAATATCGAACCGCATGAAGCTGCCACTACAAAGCTCCCTGAGAGTTTGGTATAGCATGCAAGATTTCAAAGAAATACATAAAGAATCAGGGACACATTGCGTTCGGGGAGCGGGGACGTCTTTCGTCGGGACGCGGAACAAAATCAACCAAACTATGACTATCAGGGTAACCCCGGGACAGTTCACAACCTTACTCATGCGATGCGCTTGGCATCTTGGCAAGCTTGGGGCTGTGCTGTTCCTGCTTCCTATTACAAAGATATGGCCTGACGTTCGATTTTTTGCTGGACGCATTTAAAAAATGACAGTGAACAAGATTAAGATGCTCACGCGTTCCACAAAACTAGCTCTTGGGTAATTGGTAATTGAAAAAGTAATTCAATTTCAGTAATTGTAATTTGTAATTATTCGTGGAAGTGAAAAGTAATTGGTACTCAAAAAGCTGTAATTTGCCCACCCCTGGTCATGACGAATGAAAAACTTTAATCTTAGCGTGGTCTCTCCCAACTTTTCGTCGCAGAGTGAACGAAAGTACATTTCCGTCACTGCTAGGAGTAGGTACATACTTTTTCTCACGGCTTAGCGCGAAACTTGCGTGTTAAGCGACGCTTTCCTCATTCATTGTGAAATCTACCATACTCCTATATATTTTGTCGTCCGCTTTTTTCCTCCTCGTTTTGCTTGACGCGTCCCTTAGGACACTACGCGACGTTGATCCGGTCACCTTTTTATATTTTTGGTTATTTTCACAAAGGAAATTGTTTGACGCAATTTCAGGTTGGCCGCCAGTGCCTCTTGAAGTGTCCAGAAATGAATGTCTTGAGTGGTCGTTGGATTCAGTCGACGTTCACCACTCCAGGGGCACTATAGTACGATCGCTATGAAAGGGCTGTCAGCGTCCGTTAAAATGTCAAATAATGAGTGTTTTGCGTTGAAGTTTTAGCAGATTTTCTAGACGATGCGCTTTGAACTGTATCCGGGAGGACTTCTTGAGGCTAGCAGGCTGCGGACTATGCTCTGTACGTATCCACAACGGGGGAAGATTTATTGCATAGAAAATAGGTGGTGTACATTGGCTAAGTGTCGGGCGTCCATCTTAACCGACCCTTCTGGTAGTGTCGTTCTTGAGAAGAGCAACCCGGCGTTGCACTGTCACTCGCCGCCCAAGAATGTGTGTGTAAAGGAGCGTTGGAAAGTAAGGCGGTGTTCAATTTGAGTGTTTCTGGGACGTCACAGGCCGGGGAACGTGATGGTTTGGGTACGGAGGACTTGGAACGTATTCAGAAGACCGTGTATAGTGCGCCAAGCAGGAAGTGCAAACGTCAAAAAATGCTTATGGGCTGCGGCTTCAAACCCGATGAAGATGCATTGAAAGGATGCGTAATTGAGATTTTACATTTAGTACCTTTCAGGTCAGCTATTGTTAACTATTCTTAGTATAGTATAATACATGATGTAGTTTTTTACCCCCTCCTCAGCCATTAACTATTACTATTAGTATCAAGTATGTATTATTTAAGTATGCACGATGAATTCTCCAGAAATTTTCTTTGAACGCCATTTTGATGGCACCCCCTTCCTTCCATCGGTAAACTCAATTAATATCGTATCTTGCTCAGAGGGACAGTCAGAGAATTCGCGGAGGGTATTTCGTTTAGGACGAGGAATCGATAACGACGAGTAAAAAATAATCTCTTTTAACGACTAATACCTATTCTGTATTTAGGCTCATAATTACGTCTAGTGATGGGAATTAGCAAAGTTGAGCGCGTCTACTGTGACTAATATCTCCACTTCCCTTGATTTACTTCAGGCTAACTTCGCGAATTTCAAAAATAGATTCCCTTTTTTTTACAAGAAGAGCCCTTGTGCGATTGCGCTGTCTGAAGTGAAAAATCCAGGGGGCTCACATTACCCTCCTCTTATAATGTTTGCCAATCCTTTCGCTGCTCTTTCAATATTGTCTGGAAAGAGATTTCATGGCAATGGTTTCAAACTCATGTTGTGGCGTGTTAAATAAATGCTCGAGGTCATTTTTGTTCAGTTTGCCCCGATCTTTATTTTCAAGTACAATGACCCCTCCCTGTGTCCCGCCGACGACTATAAATTACGGATGGTGTTGTTCGCAGCGGAGCACTGCTGTTACCGTCTCGCTCCCCACCACCACCACCCAATCATTGCTTCGCCCTTGTTTTAACCTTCAACTTTCGTCTTATTTCGACGATGATTGTGTTTTTTAAAAATAAAATTTCCCTCTCCCTCCCAATTTTTTTCAACGCGAAAAACATGAAAAATGAAAATGAGTCCTTGTCCTTGAGCCAATTTATCAGGTCCTTGAGAAAGCTCGACCGGATATTCGCCTTATTTGTGAGCTATTAGTTTTTTCCGTTAAAATTTGCGTCAACTTTATTGAATTTATGGCATGGTGATAAGCGAGGGCAACAGAGCTTAATGACAAGCACGCTTCGGAATTTATTTATTCTTATTTTTCTTTTTGTCCTGATTCAACTTATACTTTGTCGATTCTTTAAACCAACCTTAACATGAATTCAACTTCAACCCCCAAACCGGGGTAGGTGAGTAGGAGCGAAACAATGTTTTACTCTTATTATACGCATCTGTTTACTCAAAAGGATACTGCACCTACTGCAGTGGGGCATTGTTTTTCTTTGATAAAGCCAGCTAAGAAGGGCACTGGTTGGAAAAACCTTAAAAGATCTCGAGATGGTAGGGATCTTGTGTCCACAGCAATGTAATGTGTATTTTTCGACGATTTTTCCTTATATTATCAAGAAAAGAACAAAACTTAAGAAGTTCCAGTGAAATCGACTATAGTTCCTCTGGAAGTTATCATTATAGGCTCATCGTATTGACAATGAAATGTCTATTATTTTCTCTGTGTGAGTGAGTAGGGGCATTCCGAAATAAGAAATTTCCAATTCTCTAGTTCAGTAGAAGTGACAGTGAAGGTTCGTGGAAGGACGTGATATGTCGAATAAGGTTTAGGCGACTTCTTTCCATAATATAAAATTAAAAAATCTCGTTTTGAGCACATTGATCTTTTTTGTTACGATTAACGGCCCCTACACACGATCCGATCCTACCGTCAGCCAAGTTCATCCTACGGTGTCCGGAGTTTTGCGGTCCGGAGGTTTGCGGTCACCTTAAAAAAAGGATAATCCTATACCTGCAAAGGGTAGCAGAAAGAAATACCTCGGTTAACTGCGGTCGTGTGTCTCCCCAACCTATAGCTCAACTTTCCTTCTGTACAATCGTTCCACTCACAGTCCCTTCATTCCTATTCACGGACCGAAACTTTAATAGCATAAGCTAGGGACCAGTTTGTAGCATCCCAAACTGGTCCCTAGAAGTTCAATTCGACCTATCAATCAATCTCATTGATTTCAAAGCTGTGTGTTCCTCCGGCAGTGGAACGATTGTACAGAAGGTGAGGTGAGCTATAGGCTGGGGAGAGACATGACCGCAGTTCTCCAAGGCATTTCTTTCTAATATCCTTTACAGGTATTGGATTATCCATTTTTTTTTTATGGTGACCGCAAACCTCCGGACCGCAAAACTCCGGCAACCCATCCTACAGTCTGATAGTGTGGAGACTTGTAGGAGAAAGAATTTGGTAGAATCCTACTGTAGGATGGTCGAGCGGTTCAGACCTTCCTACATCTTAACCACCCCACTACTTTCTTGGCTGCATTGGAGCTTGTGTAGGACTGGAGCGTCCGATATCCTACCAAAAGGAGCTCTCTTCCTTCTGGGGTTCCTTCTTATTCCCCATGTGATTATAATTATTATGATAACGGTCGGAAGAAATGGTGGGAACGTGTGTAGAGCCTGATCCTGCAAAAACTGTGGGAATAGTTAGGTAGGTCGGTCGGTAAAGGGGCCTTAACAGGCAGATTCAGATTTATGCAGATTTTCCATTTTTTCATGAAGGATGGTTTTGCTTATTCTCTTTATCCTTTTTATTCTAAAAGTTACCACGTTTTTAGTCGATTACCTATTGTTTGCAAATCGTTGAAACGCTACAATGTTAGCCAATTTTCTATTCACAGGGTAACGTATTTGACAGTTCAAACAAAATCTTGCTTGAGAATCTGGAATGCTTGAGGAGTTGAAGTAGAATAGCTGGCGAGACACATAACGTAACCCGCTGAATTAACTGTTTTGAATGCTCAAAATGCCTATCCCTATGAACAGTCATTTTAGCCTTACATTAGTGACCCTCATGAACTAAATTTCTTATATTCACTCATTTTTTGACCAAGGGACCAGGAAAGGACGAGCTCGTTCTTTTATTCCCCTCAATATGTGACCGGAGAACTTACAATTGTCCCAAACGTTTTTATCGGTTGCCTTGTATTGTGAGGTTTATCGAGTTTTACATTTATTAAAAACTTGCACTTACACAGCTCCTCAATACGCATATCATCTCACTCCCGATATCCACTCATGATATCATGATGTATCGAGAAAACCATATAAAATTGACGTTTTTCTGGGGCAAAACGTGGGGTAGTAGTTTTTATTTTTACCTGATTTTACTTTAGGTTGTATTTGTACCCAAATATTTTATTTGATATCAACCATGGTGATTTGCAAAGTGGTGGGGTTCGTAAGCCGAATATTGTGTTATTAATAAGTAATAGAGATTTAGTCTCCCGAAATCACGTCTATATGACCGTGAGGAGACTATTTAAAAAAGTACCTTAACCCGTACGCTGAAGTATGCATGAACTTGTCATTTAACTCATTCTCTCACACATTACAGGCTGAGCAACACAATGCACGTGATGGAGACCGAATGTGAGAACAGCGGAGGGTGCTTGACTGGCGAGAGCGCGCCCGAGCTTGATATTGGGGACAAAAAACAGGGAACAGCGGCGTCACTCGTTGAGACAAAACTCATGGAATTGGGTGAAGAAGTTCCTCGTCCTTCTGACTACAATGTTGTTGGCGAAAGTGGTGTCACCAAAAGTGGTGAAGTCGGGGAGGAAGTGAAGTCACTTTCTGTGACAACACCGGTGACTCCTGAGCCGTCTGCTGCAGAATTGCCTCTGTCGAACGGCGAACACGCGAGCGTCGAAGACAAGGTTGGTAAAAATGACCCGTTTTCAGCGCTTTGTTCGATGTTTTAGATAACTATTTTTTTTTGCAATCAATAATCAACAGGTCGAAGAAATAGGTGAAAACTACGTGCCTTCTTCAGCGAACGAAGGAACTGATCAATTGGACGATAAACCATCGAGTGAAAGGGATAAACCAACGAGTGATAGTGAAAAACCAGTTACAATTGACGATAAACCCAGTAATAGTTTAGACTGTGAATTGAATGCGAACGGTGAGACTGAATCAACTAGTAAGAAGCCCATATCACCCAGTCCGACCCCACCCGCGTCGTCAACCCCGCCACCTGCACAAACTGTAGAAGCTACCGTGAAAAATGACAGCAATCGCAACGGTGGTAGCAAGCCAGCCTCTCCTAGTTGTTCGACGAGTAAGCCGTCGTCGCCTCAGCCATCTCCTAAAACCCCACCAGCAGCTGTCAAAACAGGAGATTCTACGTCGCCCAAACCGTCATCGGTCGAAATTTGTCCCAACATTAACCTAGTCAAAATTGAACCAGGAGAAACAACGTCCGCGAGAGAGGAGACCTCGTGTAGTGCAGTACTACAAGTTCCTTCGACGGTTAGTTGCTTTTTTTTGAAATCCGCACTGTACCGCCCTTATTAAGTATTTTTAATCATTTGTGTTTCATAGAATGATGATTCTCACAGAAAAAGAAGCGTTGAAAAAGAAGTCGATGGAGAAATGAGTAGCGGAAGTGAGAGCGATTCCGGGAGGAAAAGAGTGAGAATCGAGCAACAGGGGGGCTCTCCAGCGCCTGTGTATCATCCCACTGATCAACAGGTGAACGCCATTTTCTACTATGTGTTCATGTGTACAAGGGCGTAGGCAGGCTTTCAACTAGGGGTGGGCAGCTTCTCTAAGAACCCAGTAAAAGAACGATCACGTTCGTGTGACGTGTGGTTCTTAGCCCCGCGAATGGACAATCCCCACAAAAAATGGCTTCATGTGGGCGTTCCTGCCGGTGTGCGTTCAACAAACCGGGCATCGGCCGAAACGCCCGCGTTGTACGGGTGTGATGTGCACAGTTATAAACCCGGGGCCCGTATCAATATCAATTTTACCAAAGAACAGCAAATTAGCGGTTTTTTTTCTTCACTTTAGCCATTAAGTGGCACAATATCTATACACCGCGAATCAGTGAACGCGTATTCACCGTTTTAGCCACTGATATTAGCTCTTTTCCCAACTATTTGCTGCGTACAGCGACCTGGGAACAGCATATTCAAGTGCGCCTTCTGATCTTTATTCGCTTGAGGACTTGAAAAATTGGGGATCAGCGTCCATCCATTTTAGCCATCGATGTTACCCCCGATGTTTTTTTCTCTCAATTTGAGACTTCAGAATGGGGAACTTGCATGAATGCCCGATTTGAGAGAAAAGTATACTGGTGAATTGGCACATGGACAGAAGGATATCAACGGTAGTTGCAACCTGATTGGTCCATTTGGGGATTTTTAATAATTAATTTCAAAGTTCTTCAGCGACAATTTTCGGCTTCGTGGCTCAAACTGGGAAAAAACGCTATTTCATAGCTAAAAGCGAAAAAAATAGCTAATTCGCAGCTGAAAGTAAGAAAAAGTGCTAATTCACGGATGAAATAGAGGAAAATCGCTCATTACCAGCTAAAATGAGGAAAAACACGAATTCCCTGCACTATAAATCGCTAATACACGGATCAAATTGTGAAAACTTGCTAATTTACGGCTAAAATGAGAAAAACGCTAATTCGTGGCTAAAATGGATAAAAAACGCTAATTCACCGATAAAATTGAGAAGAAGAGCTGAAGTGAGCTCTTTCCGAGCAGATTCCGACCACTGTGCGCTAGAAACTTCTGTTTGGGGCGTGCCTGAGGGACCCAGGAAGACTATTACTAAGCTGAATGAAAAATTTCGAGTAGTGAACGATCTTTCTCTTGCTAACCTCCGCAAGAATCTCGAGGGCGAAAACTGGGAGAGCCTTTACACGGAAAAAAAGGATTTCAATTTTAAATACGACAAATTTGAGGATATTTTCTTTAGCCACGTAAATAAAGATCTAAAATTAATGGTAAAAAGTAGAGAAAATAAGCAAGAAAAGTTGAAGCTGCTGCTACTGCTGGATTACAAAAGGGATAACATCAGGCAATACACTAAGGGGGTTACGTGCACAACGGAAGCTAGATCCCAGTAACGCTAGCCTTGATTCATACTTAAAAACATTTTAAAAAATATATAAAAGCGTTATTCTCAAAGCCAAGCAACTCCATTTTGGTAGTCAAATAAGCCACTCTAGCAATAAAAATAGATAGTTGTGGGACATTGTAAACTTGGAAAATAATAGAAAACCTCGGAATATTAAAACTATTAGAGTAGAGAGTGAAGGGAGTTATGAAGGGGAAGCTTCATAACTATTTAGTGATTATTACATAAATATCATGGGAGAGCCTGAAGTCGAGCACGCTGTAGGCGTGCCATATCATAAAATAGAATCTTTCAAAACGACGTGCCATCAAAGCCTTTTCCTCCAGCCTGCCACAGAAACAGAGATATTAAATATATTAACAAGTCTAAGGACCTCAAATACTTATGACTATCAATACCTGAACAATAATATTATCAAAAGAATTGCGTTGACAATAGTGAAGCCTCTGACTTATTTAATTAATGCAATGTTCGAAGAAGGAATATTTCCAAATAAAATGAAAATAGCCAAAATTTCCCCGCTGTTCAAGAAAGGGAGTGTTGATGCAAATAAATTGAGTAATTATCGTCCTCTGGCAATGCTCTCCATTCTATCTAAAATATTTGAGAAAGCTATCTGTGTAAGACTAGTTGAGTGGCTTGAAGGAAAAGGATTAATTAGTGAGTACCAATGTGCTTGGTTACAGGCCTAAAAAGTCAACTACCGATGCTATTCTTAAACTTACGAATAAAACAAGAAGAAAACTTGATGGGAAAGAACGGTTCGTGGCTATTTTTCCAGATTTGAGTAAAGCCTTTGATTTAGTGGATTTCCGCTTACTACTGGATAAAATGGGGACATGAGGAGTCAGAGGTATTGCGGGAAATCTCTTTGAGTCTTACCTCACGGGTCGAACTCAATTTGTTGAAGTAAACAAAAATTATTGTAGCTGGTCGAAGCAACAAAACGTAAGCTGTGTTGTACCACAAGGCTCAATATTAGGGCCTGTGCTATTCTTAATATACATTAATGACCTGCCTGCTTTTCTCCAGCCAGCTAATGTTCTTTTATACGCTGACGATTTAACAATCACAGTCTCGGGAAATGATATTGACACGTTAACGCAAGTTCTGAATAAAACATTGAGTGAACTTCAGGTATGGTTAGTCAAAAATAAGCTCAAATTGAATTTAGACAAGACGGGTTATGTAAACTTTAGTGTAACAAGCAGGCCATCAGCAGATTTATCACTAAAAATTAACAGTAAAAACATAAATAAAGTATCACACACCAAGTTTTTAGGAGTGACGATTGATGAAAACTTAAATTGGAAGGAGCATTTAAAATCTGTAAAGAGTAAACTAAGTAAGTCCTGCTTCATGCTAGGTAAATTAAGAAGGTTGCTGAGTGTGAGTGACCTTGTTGAAATCTATAATGGACTTTTCAAGTCACAATTGTATTCCATTGAGGTATGGGGAAATGCTACTGGGATAGACCAAATTTTGCGAGTACAGAAGAGAACCATCAGGGAAATGTTTAACTTGAAATCCCGGACCTCTTGCAGAAAATATTTCGAAAAGCATTCTATTCTAACTGTTGTCTCGTTTTACATGGGGCGTATTCAGAAACCAACCTTAACCTTTACATCTCCTTTACGCGCTTCAAAACAGATGACACATTTTTATAAACCATCACATTTTTCAAACTCCTTTAGTTAAGGCTTTGTAAAGGTGGGTTTCTGAATACGGTATTCTTAAGCAAGTGAGAAAACATCTGAATAAATTCAAAAATCAAGGAGATGTGCATAATTACTTCCTCGGGCAAACTACAAGCTTTGCATTAATAAACATGCCACTCATTTCTACAAAAAAAGTGCAGAATATGCAGGAATTACTTTATACAATAGTTTACCTAAGGAAATTAGAGAACTGAGTAACAACAAAAAATTTGAAAAGGAAATTAGAAAATTTTTTATAAGATCTTCATGTTACAAAATTGAAGAATTTATCATAGGTAACAATAACAAACTGCCATAATCAGATCGGTTTACCTACTCATACACTTATTCAATCTTGGAAAGATTTGGCATAGTGAATGAGGACGAACTCAAGCTCCTAAATGGTGGATTATTGAGTGAATTATCATTATTATTATTATTATTATTATTATTATTATTATTATTATTATTATTACACTTGCCCTTACAACTAAAAGCTATCCCGCGACAGAAGAAACTGGCTATTTTGCTTCAAAGCTAGGAAATCGGCTATTTGAGGATAAATTGGAATGTTTCACTCGGTTTCTGGTACAGGACTAGCCGAAAAGTTCATATTTTAGCTAAAAGTTCAGGGCCTGTTGGCAACATGTAACAAAAAAGTCTCATAGACAAAATGTCTAGTTTAGTAGCTGTACCCATTTCCTGAGGGGTGATTGACCGTTTTTACACATTTCTGGCAGAACTTCAACGCATTGGTCAGTTCAGCGACATCCCATTGCTCCCCCCTCCACGTAGTCCTTATTAGCTACGTACGTTGATGATTCTTTTTAACTATCTTCTCTTTTTTTTGTTCTCTTTAGAACTGCATGGATTATGAAAGGGAAAAACTCATCCAAGATTACATAGCTGAGTGTTCGCAAACGACAGGGGAATTGGACAAAGCGGTTGACAAACTTCAGAAAGAAGTGACTGCTCTGGTGGAATTAGCGAGAGAGAAAGAAATAGAATGGAATACGATTATTCGTCTTCGGAAACTGAAAGAAGAAACCCTCGAAAGGCTATTGCGGCGAAAACGAATGGCGGCTGTCGATAACTTAGTATCTGACAATAGTTCGTTAGAAAACCTCACATTAACCGTAAGCGTATTATTTGTAATAATGTAGCTCCCTTTGATCGCAGACATCTTGGAACGTCAATCTCATGTTGCGTTACAGAATTTCAAACCTGCCGGAAGTAACCAGTTGATGATGGTTCCTATCGTATCGTCTAGTCCTTCGATAGCCGGCAGATCGGCACTGCCTATCAAGACGCCTGATTACAGCAGACTGCAACGCCCCATTTTGCCTAAGCCATTTTCAGCGCTCATGGACCCGGCTGTTGGGACGCCTGCTAGGGAGGGCAGAAATGGCCCAGTTTTGGATGTCAAGTCAATAATTGCTGACTACAGGTGAATTTTGTTTCATTTCATTCCGCTAAACGTTTTATAAATGTTATGTTTTTTTCCTAAAATATGAGTAGTGGTCCTTCTAGGTCGAGGCATCCTGATAATGTTCCAAGGAGAGGACGGAGGGCGAGAGACGTCAATCATCGAAACCCTCCTTCCTCTCTGATCAGTATGGCCAATATGGCTTTAGGATCAGGCTCCAGGGTGCGTGCCATGAACGAAAATCCTTACAACTTGGGTAGGTTTGTGTTAAGTTTTTGTTTCGGTATCAGTCAGTATTTTAATTCAGGTTTTCTGAATTAGCCGGCCATCATGAAAGGTTACCGGTCAATGACCTCCGAGCCCGTGACATGTCTAGTGAAAGCTCATCCAACGGAAGCTACAAAGACGTCCTGGCTCAGTTCGCCAAGTTGACCGGGCAACCATCGTCTAACCACGGCGCCAGTATTCCGCCCACAGGCATCCACAAACCCCCACCACCACCGTATCCCGAAGTTACTCTTCACCCTGTTGGAGGAGCTGCTGCTGGTGTTATGGGTGGTGGTGGTGGTGGTGGTGGGTTAGTTGGCGGCGGCGGTGGTGGTATCGGGTCGAGGGATCAAAGTCCGCCCGCCTCGTCACTCCTTCACGGGATTCTCACTAAAAATACACCCGTTGTGAGTCGATCAGCTTCCTTCTCACCGACTCTGGCTCGACTTCTGACCGCTCCAGACCGGCCTGTTCACCCGGTTCCACCGCCACCCTACCGGCCTCAACAACCGTCTCCTAGGATGTCGATTGCGGACATTCTAACATCGAGCAAAGTAATATAACCACGGATTTTTTAAACGTTAGCTGGATGTTTCACTCCACCATTTGTTCTTTTCAGAAAGCCCGCAATGAAATAACCATCACTCCCGTCGGAGGAAACAACTTGCCTATTAAACCCAAAGAAGAACCGGCAATAATTGTAATTTCATTTCATTTTCAACTTGGTATTGGCTGGTCGTGGTAATTAATTAAATTTATTTTTCAAGGCTGATGATGAAGATGCTGAAAGTGGCGATCGTCTGGTAATTGACGAAGGTAACGAAGAACCGCTCCAGTGCCAGGGCTGTAAACAGAAGCCAGCTCAGTTCGTCTGCGCCGGCTGCGGCAACCAGTGGTATTGCAGCCGGGAATGCCAGGTAATGTATAACTGCAACCCCTCTCATATTAAAAAACAAAAAGATATTTATCAACCGTTTCCGTGAAGGTGACCGCCTGGGAAGGTCATTCAGAAGTATGTTCTGGGTGAATGCATTCGTACAAATCGCCACTTCGTGCCAAAAGAACTAGAACAGACTTTAATTTTGTTTCTTTCAATCTCGCCAGTCCTTATTTTTATTGTTACCAGAATGAATTATTTGTTCCTTCCCCTCCCTCCCTTTCCGTAATCCAACTCCTTAATTTTAG
The DNA here is from genome assembly GCA_038030265.1 of Corythucha ciliata. Classification (NCBI taxonomy): domain Eukaryota; kingdom Metazoa; phylum Arthropoda; class Insecta; order Hemiptera; family Tingidae; genus Corythucha; species Corythucha ciliata. The sequence goes on along the minus strand of CM075938.1, from coordinate 41,489,481 downwards.
GAATTACCCTTAAATTTTGTTTGTTATGATTTTTATTCTGTTAATTTTACGAGTTATTTACTTTTTGCTCAGATGCAGATTATGTTAACTTTTATTTCTCAAAAGGAGAAGTTATTTATTTATTTCGCGAGGTTTCCACATTTTTATTTTGTCCCCCTCCCCCTTTCAGACTTCATGTTATCTATGACTAGTTTTCATTTCGTGTGGGTCCAAAAATGAATTGAATTTCTTCATGTGAAGAGCATTATGTAGGACTTACTATGGATCCTTGAAGATTTGCATATCTTGTCCAAAAAGTCGTCGAATGTTTCCAAGATTTCGCATTAAAATTAATTTGTTAAAAGTATCGTTTTGTACTTTCTTGTGTAGTCGCCTTTGGAGAACACCCCTCCCCACCGATGGTGAAGGGTTTGAGCAGAGCTTGTTTTTCTTTTTACTTGCACAGTTTTTGCCGAACCGAGGGTGTAACCTTAAACGAACAAATCGACCAGGTTCCTAAAATAAGTCCGCATTGCGTGACAGTCCTCATTGTGAGCTTATTATTTATATTAAAAAGGAAACCCCTTTTTCAATGAACTTGAAAGCAAATTGAGGGATTTTTTAGTGAAATGAATTTGTAATTATCGAAAAATAAACTTGAGAAATAATGAGTGTAATGTCCGTACTATTGATTTAATTAAGCCCTGACAAGTTCGCTCCCGATAAAATGATTCTGTTCAATTAAAGTCCTTCTTGCAATTGTGTACACTCAAAATATGACGCACTCTGAACTGTGCTAACTTGAGGCAACATTTGAAAGTGAATTCTCTGTGGTCATCATTTGGGGCTGACACGCCCCAAAATTTCAGACCAAATGCTTCGGGGTCGCTGAATGACGGTAAAAATTGTGGATAACATCAGCAATCAGAATATTATGAGACAGCATATTATGCCGTGAATGTTACGATCAAGAGCAAGCATAAGAAAATTTACACATTTACCGGTAAAACAGCAAACTTTCACGCGAGAATGTGTAACATTTACATCACGCAATGCCAACATTTACCGTCGTCTTCTCACATTAATTTTTAGAGCATATCGATTATACGACCTGTTGATGCAACCGATTCTACTGTTTTAAAGGCGGACGCTTCCAGGGGCAGCTATTTTACGTTTTTCACACTTTTAGCCGCAAATCAGCAGTTTTCTTCACTTACAGGAATGAATTTGCGCCTTTTCTCGATTTTGGCCGAATTTGTCTTCATAAACAGCCAATTGTGTTTTTTCTCAATTTCAGCAGCCAATTACCGCAGTTTATCAATTTTAACCACGAATTAGCGCTTTTTCTCAATTTCGGCCACGAATTATCGTTTTTCTCAATTTTAGCCGTGATTGAGCAATTTATCTCAATTGTATTAGCGTTATATCGTTTTTATTCATTTTAGAGGTCATGAATTAACGCTTTTTCTCTTTTAAGCGGGGACTTGGCCAAAGGGCAGCACATTAGCGATTTTTCTCTCTGGAATTCCGCGCTAACTTTCCTGTACGCGACTACTCAAACTCAGTAGGTATATTCGGTTGATTGGTTATGAGAGAGAAATACGATAGTTCTTCCCCCATCCCCATTATGAAAAAACTAATAGGTCTGTTCCCAATGGCGGATCCAAGGGAGGGGCAACAGGGGCCATGGCCTCTCCCTTGGAGTCACGAGGTCACTCCAACCACCTCCCAAACTCTGACGAGGGATTATCGGGGTCGGTAACAAAAACAACCGAAAGTGTGGTTGCCACGACCCTTGGATCCCCCCTCCTGCAGCATTTTTTCGAGACCATTCGTGTCTAGGTCCCTGAGTTGTTCAGAGAGGTCCAAGTGCATCGAGCTCTTCCTTGGACTTCAGGGTAGTCCGCGGAAAAAATCAGATGCAGGTGGTTAAACCAGTGAGATCACTGTAACAAGAACAACCCTTTCATTGATTCTTGTGGTCGAAAATTTGTCATAATTTTTGGATTCACGTGTGAAGAAACCCCCAAATAGCAAGGTTCAGCCACCGATCTATGTATCTGCTCGTAGGAGGGGCTTGGGAAATTGTGTGTTCCGCTCGGCTAAAAATGTCTTGACAGTCATTCACTGTCTGAAAATAGCCAAACTATAGCTATTTCCCACCATAAGCATGGCTAAACCGATTGTAATCGCGTCCCAAAGTGGCAAAACTGACGATTAGTGCCTTTCATATGGCTCAACTTTGCGCCCTAAAAATTGCCACACTAGATATTCCCGCTCTAAAAATATCCAAACGGACTTCAAGCGTTCTTAAAATGGCTAAGCTGACTATTCTTGAAGCCCTAAAAATGGCTAAATCAACCATTCACGCGCCACAAATAGCCAAACTGGCAATTCGCGTGCCAAAAATGGCCAATACTGACTATAATCGCGTCTTTGGCTTGAAGGACTAATTTCGCATTCCAAAAAAAGCTAAACTGACTATTAGTGCCCCGAAAATGCTTAAACAGATGATTCCTGCACTGAAAAGGGCAAAATCGACCATTCGCGTTCAAAGAATGGTCAAACTGGTCATATTCGCGCCTTTGGCGTGACGGTATAATTACGCCCTAAAAATAGCAAAACTGGTGATTCTCGCGCCGTGACATTACTAGCCCCGAATTCACGCCCTAAATTTATTTGAACGGGGAATTGACCATTCGTGCGTATAGAATGGCTAAAAATGCAATCCCTTTTGTAAAAATGCTAAATACCGTTTTAAAAACGGCAAAACATGACCGTTTGAATTCTAAAGTGGCCAAACTGACGATTCGCTTACCCTAAAAATATCGCCCTGGCTAATATTCACTCTTTATATAAATGACCTGACAATTTTCACTTTGAAAATGATAAACTGACGGGCTATTTTTTGCACAATAAAAATGGCAAAACTGACTGTTTGCGTACACAAAATGGTTAAATTAACGATTCGGGTCTTGATAATAGTTAAAAAGAGTTCATACTCTAGAATAAAATGACGGATTCGTGCGCCCTGAAAATATATGACGCTGACTATTTACGCCCACTAGAAATCACCATACTGACAGTTTGCACCCCAAAAATTGCCAAAATGCGGCTATTCACGCTCAAAAATTGGTAAAACTGACTCTAATGCGGTCTATAAATGGTTAAACTTACGATTCACGCTTGAAATTGTGCTGAAAACGGCTTGATTGACTAATCACGCCCTGAAAAGTGCTTAACGGACCATTCGTGCCCGGGAAATGGCGAAAGTTACCATTCATGCTTTAAAGATGACCGAAATACTAATTGTGAGAAATGGCTATAGGTACTGCATTTGCGTCTGTAGCGAAGCGACACAACAATAACATGTGTTGCCAAAAAATAATTAGTCGTTCTTTTTCCTGAACCCCAACAATTTTCAACGTGACTAAAAAAATAAAAATAAAGTTCATATTTAGTTTTGCGTTAACAGCTCTATTGTGTCTCCCACAAATTGGTGACCCCGACGTGATCTAATTCCGCGTCGGAATGGAGAATCAACCGGGAGCTTCGATTCCTTCGACCTCAGGTACCGATCCCCATTCGGCTCCTTCTCCCCATTGTGACTCTGTTTCAGTCAAACTCCCAAAATTCTGGAACGCGGACCCAGATCTCTGGTTTTTAAACGTGGAAGCGCAATTCAAACTTGCACGCATAACTTCGCCGCAGACTAAGCTCAATCATTTAATTTCGGTAATCGAACCGGAACATCTTCGGGAAATCGCAGACGTTCTTCGCTCAGAAACGCGTACGTACTCAAACGTAAAAACCGCTATTCTCAAACTCTTCGGCCAGTCCGACGGAAGCAAATTAAATAAATTACTTGGCCCGATAGAGTTAGGAGACCGTACGCCCTCGCAATTACTTCGTGAAATTCAGCTCCTGACCGGCACTAATTTCCTTCCTAATATCATAAAAGACCTATGGCTCAAACATCTGCCCACACAAACTCAGCAAATCTTACACATGAGCGAGACTAACTCATTGGAAAAGTTGGCTGAAATAGCTGACAAAATTCAGTCCGCCCACATTCCTTACATTGCAGCAACATCGCCAACGTTTTCAGGTGCTGACACAATTTCTTCCCTCGATGCACAAGTTCGAAAACTCACCGAACAGGTCGCCCGGTTGACTCGCTCCCGATCCCGTTCTCGCAGCCGTAGCTCATTATCCGCCGCTGCTCATCATTTCACTAACCCACTTTGTTGGTATCACGCTAAGTTCTCAGGAAAAGCTAAGAAATACGTCTCACCTTGTTCTTACACTCAAAAGCAATCGGAAAACTCCCTCGCCAGTCTCAATTAACGGCGATTGGGAGTGGGCAACAACAAAGCCGTCTTCTCGTCAAAGATTCAAACTCAAATTTTTATTTTCTCGTCGACACTGGCTCTGAACTGTCAGTCATTCCCCCTCGTATTTCTGATCGTCCTCTCGTGTCATCTTTATTTTTATACGCAGCGAATAACTCCCCCTTCAGAACGTACGGCCAGCGAGTCATGCATCTCAATTTCGGCCTCCGTCGGAATTTTACTTTCGTCTTTACCATTGCCGATGTCACCCGTCCTATTCTTGGAGCCGACTTTCTTTCTAAATTCGGACTTCTCGTCGACATCAAACATCAACGCATCGTTGATTCCCACACATCGCTGACTACTTCAGGTTTCTTGGTCCATGGCAACCCCCCCTCAGTTTCAGCCTTACGTGCTGACATCCCAGCAGCAATATCCAGTCTAATAGCGAAATATCAAATTCACGTACCCAACCAGTCGTCAGTTTTTGACAAGACTCACTCGATTTTCCATCATATTACGACATCTGGACCACCTTGTTTTGCGCGACCACGTCGTCTTCCTCCTGATAAACTGAAAGCCGTCAAGGAAGAATTCGCTTTTATGCTTCAAGCAGGAATCTGTCGCCCCTCAAAAAGTCCATGGTCCAGCCCTCTCCACCTCGTGAAAAAGAAGTCCGGTGATTGGCGTCCCTGCGGTGACTACCGCCGCCTCAAAGCCCAAACCGTCGCCGATCGTTACCCAATCCCTAACATTCAAGATTGCATTTCGACTGTCCACAGCTGCAACATTTTCTCCACCATCGACCTCGAAAAAGCTTACCTTCAGGTACCATCCCGATGACGTAGGTACCCAAGACAGCCGTAACCACCCCCTTCGGCTTATTCGAATTTTTGAAAATGCCATTCGGGACTCGAAACGCAAGCCATACTTTCCAACGTTGATGGACAACATCACACGAGACCTTCCTTTCGTTTCGGTCTATATCGACGACATTTTAGTATTTTCCAAAGACATGGATAATCATTTCTCGCACCTCGAGAAGCTCTTTTCTCGACTCAAAGAGTATGGTCTAACCATTAACGTCACTAAGTGCTGTTTCGCAAAGCCTCAAGTTGATTTTCTTGGTTGCTCCATTTCGTCAACTGGAATTTCTCCTCTTCCCGACAAAATTTCTGCCATCTCGTCATTTCCAAAGCCCAAAAATGTGAACGAATTGAAACGTTTCCTCGGGATGCTCAATTTTTACCACCGTTTCCACCCTCGCATGGCAAGCATCCAAGCCCCCCTACACCTTCAGTCAAAAAAGTCCGATCCCACACCTATTTCGTGGACAACTGAGATGTCTTCAGCATTCGAACAGCGCAAATCTATCCTCCAATCGGACATCACACTAGCATTCCCCGATCCTGCTTTTTTTTTTTTTGTCGGGGGCGCCGGGCTTTGAACCCGGCAGGCGCCTAAGCCTCCCTTGGGCTCCTACGCCATACCAAGATCTAACTGTGCACTTCACACCCGTACTACGCGGGCGTTTCGGTCGGTACGCGGTTTGTTGAACGCACATCGCCGGGAACGCCCACTCGAAGCCGGGTGTGCCGTGTCACAGCTCGCCGCAGCCTTATAGTGTAATGGGCAATGACTGGATTCGAACCCAGGCCCGCTGGGTTGCGAAGCGAGCATTGTATCCATTACACCATCGAGGCGCGCCGATCCTGCCCTTCCTCTGTCGATCATGACCGATGCCTCCAGCGTGGCCCTCGGCGGAGCTCTTCACCAACTTCAAGATGGCAACTTCCGGCCTCTCGCATTCTTTTCTCGTAAGCTCTCCCCTGCTGAGCAGAAGTACTCGACTTACGACCGAGAACTTCTCGCCGTATATGCCACAATTCGCCATTTCTCGTTCATGTTAGAAGGCCACGTCTTTACCATCTTCACGGACCATCGACCTCTCGTCCACGCACTCACGAAATCTTCGGACAATTTGTCACCCAGACAATTGCGACACCTTTCTACATCAGCCAGTTCTCGACTGATATTCAATTCGTGAAAGGCCTAGAGAATAGTCCTGCTGATGCTCTTTCGCGAATCGAAGCGATCATCAAACGAGAAATTTCCCCCTCTGATATCGCCGCCGCCCAAGCATCCGACGCTCAGCTTCAAAAACTGTTCACTGAACCCTCCTCTCACAGTTGTTACCGAACGGTAATTATACTCAAAATTATGAACGTCCTAAATATTTTTTCTTTCTTTCTAAATCTTTATCCTTTTACTTCTTATTGACTTCTTTCGCTCTCTAGCGACTTTTTTTCGGACGACGGAAGGGCGCAGCCCTTCTCGCCCCTCAACTCCTATTCCGACTTCCAAAAATCTAGCTGACTCGACAAAACATCTTTTTGAACTTTTCACTATGCGAGCCTATCAGATCTCTTTATTTCTTTCGTTTTCTTTTCAAGAGCCAATCACCATCGGCCTCCATCATATAAATACGAACAGTGTTACAATTCAACGGCATTTGCATTCGCAGACGCCATTCATTACTCTCTCTACTCTTCTTTTGGATCGACCTGAAGACTGAAGCCTTCGATCCGGCTGAAGTTGAGAAAAGGGATAAGACCCAGAAAAGGCCCCCCAACCGAACCCTCGTAGTGCTGATGTCGGAAGTCTGAGGAAGCATAAGACCTAAAAAGGCCCCAAACAAAGGCTCTCTTCACTTCGCTATTTTTAAACTCTTTCTTCTTCTCATACCCTTGCCGGGGTGCTTTCCAAAAGGCTTGTTTCTTTATTTTCCTCTCCGCAAGAAAAACTTGCTCGCTCCTATTGCAATATAGTCGAGCCCACGAGCAATTTCTTAAGCCTTCTTCACTGGCTTTTCTCAAAGCCGTGTTAGTGAAGAACGGTAAACCTCCCCCTTCGATTGGCTCAGCCAACAAGGTCTCCACTTCCTTTGAACCTGTTCCGTCCAGCGTTCAGTTTCCCTTCCTGTCAACGACTCGATAAGGAGTTAGTGGCCCAGCCAGCCTCCGGAAGATCGTTTGTTTCGCCTGCCTAAGACAGTCTGGCTCGTTCTCCTTTCCTAAAGCGTCGTTCTCTTTACGCTCCTTCTCCGGGAGTCGACTGCTTTCTCTTCCCGTCTTCAGCCGCCTCTTTCAAAGAGTATTTTTGCTCAGCCAAACTCGCCCCCCCCCTTTTTCTTCTTTAACAACGTGTCTAGTCCTCCCTACGGACAGACCTCCGTTGCAAGGGTGTCCGCTTTTTCGACCCCTGTAACGCAGTCTTCAGCTGCGACACCTCGAAATCGAGAACGTCAAGCTTATTTGTGACACCTCGACGGACCGTATTCGCCCCAACGTTCCTGAATCATTGCAGGACACAATCTTCAAACATTTTCACGCAATATCGCATCCTGGAAAACGATCCACTTCTCGTTTCATCTCTGACCGTTTCGTGTGGCTTGGTATGCAGCGTGACATTTCTGATGGCGTGACAATGCCATCAGTGCCAAATAAGTAAAGTTTACCGTCACGAAAAGACACCTCTCTTCAAATTCTTAAAACCCGACGAACGTTTCGCCAATATTCACATCGATATTGTTGGACCGCTCCCTCCGTCTCGAAGCCATGGTTACCTTTTGACTTGCATCGACAGGTTCACTCGTTGGTTCGAAGCATTCCCAATGCCCGACCAAACAGCTGAAACAGTAGCTAGGACTTTCTTCGAAGGTTGGATTTCTCGATTTGGTAACCGACCAAGGACGTCAGTTCACCTCGTCGACTTTCCGAAAAATGGCCACCAGCTTAGGCATCCAACTACACAGGACAACAGCCTACCATCCCCAGTCCAACGGATTGGTTGAGAGACAACACCGTGTTCTCAAAAGCGCCATAATTTGTCGAGCCTCATATCACTCAAATTGGCTTGATGAACTACCAGTCGCTCTGCTTTCAAACCTGAGGTTCAAGCATCATCAGCTCAGTTGGTTTATGGCACTCCTCTTCGTCTTCCAGGCGAAATGTTCGACAATTCGCTCACGTCCTCTTCTCTACCTGCCTCCACGTATTTAAATCGCCTTCAACGAATATTTTCACAAGTTCGTCCTACAACAGGTTCTTCACACGGAGCATTCAAAAATTTTCAAAATCCTGCTTTGGAAACTTGTTCCCACGTGTACCTTCGTTGCGATGCGGTAAAAACATCGCTCCAACGACCATATTCTGGTCCCTACAAAGTCGTTCGCAGAGACAGCAAAACCTTCGACATCCTACTCCGAGGACGGAGAACTACGGTTTCCCGCGATCGATTGAAGCCAGCGTTCACCTGAACCCCAACAATTTTCAACGTGACTGTAAAAAAATAAAAATAAAGGTCATATTTAGTTTTGCGTTAAGGGGGAGTTGTACATGTGTTTCTTCGACCCCCCTCCAATCATACCTCGCCTACTCCGCGTTACGACATTACCGCCGTATTTCTGCACCAATCGTGGACTTCAAGGGCTCATTTAAATCTTCAGGAAATTCCGCACAAGCGTACGAACTTGCTTTCCTAAATAAGTCGTCGAAAGAGTGTGAATTTTCAAGGTAAAAGTTTGTGTGCGTTTTACAGTTATTTTAGGGATGAAACATGAAAAAAGAAGATCGTACGCTTGTGCGGAATTTCCTGAAGATTTAAATGAGCCCTTGAAGTCCACGATTGGTGCAGAAATACGGCGGTAATTTCCGTAACGCGGAGTTGGCGAGGAACGATTGGAGGGGGGGTCGAGGAAACACATGTGCAACTCCCATGATTGTGTCTCCCACACGCCATATATATTGACTTAACTGACGCGATTCGTGCCATGTCTGTGACTTACTGCGCCGATAAAAATGGCCAAATAAGAGGCTGTTCGCGCCTCTAAAAGATTAATTAACTTAATCACACAGGTCCGTCTCCACCTTATCAACTGAACTGAAGGAGGAGGCTCAAGCCCCCTGAGCCCCCTCCTCGGCTAAGGTTGAAGCTTTAAACTGTGTTCTGTGTACCTTGGTTTGAAGCTTTGTGCTTTAATTCAGGCAGCTGTCGATTGTGTGGATAACGTGTGCAAACTGCAAAGTACTGTCCACTACCACAACTTAATGCGAACTTGTGTAATAAATGGTCAAAAATTAACGGTGGCATCACAGTGAAAACCACTTCAACCACTCGTCCGATCGGAAATTCGTCTCGATATTCTGTCTCCATGTACGTGAAAACTCAAAATACGCAGTTATGTAATCACAGACTGGGCGGTTTTTAGACTGTGGATGTTTATGTTTTCAAAGTGTTTCGATTTGAGCCGGACGTGGTTTACGAGACCCTTGGACATTGCTCAATTGCCCCCTAGAAAATGTGCCAAAGACGTCAAAGCTAAGGAGTGAGGTTGAACCCGTATACTAGATTTTGGGGTTCGTCGTGCCCAAATCTCGGAAGTTCGAGTTGCGGGACATATGAGAGACCATGCCTTCTTCGGCCATCTATGAGTTGAGTTTACTTTGTTCTATATTTTGGTCAAACAGTTATAGCGCTTCCTATTTGCATAGAACTAGCATTAAATGCTAGTTCTATGCATGTTAAATTAGGCATGATAGTTCTATGCCATGTTAAATTTGAATTTTCGCCGGTCTTCTCCATTAGCATAATATGGTTTAATTCAGAGGGGGCGGGTGGAAATGAACTGCTCGAATGCAGAATTTTGTGCAAACGGGAAATGTTATTATAGTTCCCGTCAGATTGTTGTTCAATATTGTTGATTTTTTCACTTTGCCGGTGTTTGGGTTTTCTTAATTTTTTTGATAATTCAATGTTCGGAGATTGAGAGCTACTTTGCCACGGAAACTGGGTGGTGTGGTGGACGTGTGGCGTTGGTAGGTGGGGTGGTATAGGATGGGGTCATGGCTCCCTCCTTGAGCCGACTCTGGATCCGCGCCTGTTTGTTCCAGCAAGGTGATTGGAACATGTTTGGAGCAGAGTTGCCATAGGGCCAGCGCCAGCCAATGAAGTGTAAACAACTTATATTTTATTGGCAGGTCCCATGGTCTGCTCCAAACATGTTCCAAACAACTTGCTTGACCGACTTACTGACTCATAATGCAGTGCTTTCCCATTCAGACAAATTAAATAGGTGGCCCACCGAATTTATGAGGAGCAGGACCCCCGGGAATGAAAACGGGAATTCTGAGGGAAAATTCCAGGTCCACCAGTTTTTCCACCCACCGATTTGTCTGGATACCATTTTTTGGAAGGAACCAGCTGTATTTATCGGTTGAGCACAAACTACTTTTCTTAATCAAACTGGTAGCTCTAAGAGAATGCTAGAATATGACTCTGTTTGGAATTTTAGTGTTTGTTGTTGTTGTTGTTGTTGTTGTTGTTGTTGGGGGGGGGGGGTGATAATTTAGCACAAGTGACCTCGGAACCCCCAAGGGGGGAACCATGGCCTCAGTGGCTCACAGCCTTTGTATCCCCGCCTGCTTTGAGACGGTTTCCAGGCCTTTCGTATGAGGAGAATATGATGTGCCTGGAGCTCCGGAGGAGTTTTTGCTCTGGAGGGTGACATCGGACACTCCTACAAACTCATTTAGAATTGCTCGATACCTTACCATTTGTAAATTGCAACTTTTCGGCAGAAACAGTAGCCGTACCGAGCCAGCGACGAGAGGGTGGGCCGCCAGCTCCCATTCAGAGGGGGACCTCAAAAAGCCTAAAACGAAAAAGTTGGGATTTTTAGGTTTTATGTCCCATATAATTATCCATATTTTATGGAACTTGAAAGAGAGACTCGGGATCCGGTTGGACGGTGATTTGGCTCCTTTTGACGATAGTGATACCATTTAATTTTAAGCTCATTTGGGGCTAAAATTAAGACAATTTGCTGATTCGCGGTCTCTCGAAACATCTTCTTGACCAAAATTTACAAAAATGCTAAAGTAGGCACTGTTCTATAGCCAAGTCCCCAGCTTAAATTTAGAAAAAAACCAAAAAAGTCATAGCTTAAAATTAGAACAGCGCTAATTCGCCAGGATAAAATTGAGAAAAGGCGCTAATTTATGGCTAAGGGTGAAAAAATCGCAAATTTGCGGCTAAAATGGAGATAAAGAGATTAACCGCGGCTGAAATCACGAAAATCCTCGTTCCCAGTTTATTTTTTGTAGCCCAGGCAAATTAGTGCTCTAGCCCCTAAAAATTGCTCGATAGCTGGAAATCATTTAAATATCTCTTAGGGGTCCTGAATAACAAATTTATGAGTTTACGACGGTTTCTATGTTGTGATTCAGATTTGAGAGCCTAAAAAACGCTACATTTTCTCGCTTTTTTCTGTTTTTCGCGTATGACTCGAAAAGTACGCATCCTACAGAAAATGTCACCATTTCTGTTTTCAAAAAGCATAAAATTCTGCGTTGAATGAATTTTGTGAAATTGAAATCGTTCCAGGCGTTCAGCTGCAATCGCCAGTCATCGTTTGGAAATTTTTACCATCCTCGCTGAACTACATGGTTCGCTCCATTGTACAATGATTATACACAAAGAAATATGAAGAATTTTGTGACTCACTGATATCAAAGACTTCTAGCTGAAAACACTTCCAGTACACCTTTCTTCGCAACAGTCAACTCCACCAACAGTCAACTGTTCAACTTTTAACTCACTTTCTCCAGCGCCACTGTCTTCCTTCTTACTCTTTTCCTCGCTCCTTTTCGTCCCTTCGTTATACAGAAGGGTTCTCCCTGGTGGGGCACGTTCCAGCTATACATATGTACCTTGCGTTCTAACTGTAGTATGTATACAGGGCGAATGCAATATATTTTAATATGTTGTAGTCTATAAGTAATTGCGATCAAAATCACCCTATTGACATAGGGTCGCAAATGATTTCTCCTGAAGTTACAAGCACATTTGTGTATTTTTAGCCATCCGCTGGTTTTCCTCTAAAAAGACTGTTATGGTTTGAGAAAAAAAATAATAAAAAATCAAAAGTGGAGGACCACTCTCTTTTTAAAAGAGAGAATGAAAATGTATTTTTAAAAGAAAACGAAGAATAGAAAGAAGAGAAGACTCTGGTGAGTACTGCTTCGCAGGCGTACCGCTAAGACTGAACGTACCGTTACAAGACTTGTGATCGAACTTATAGGAAATGTCAGACGATGGACAAGAAATAGAACTCCCGCACCGGGAGGTGTTGCTCAATTGCAACGCGAGAAGATCACGACGGTGGATGGATCGCAATTGATCCGTAGTTGATCGAGACCGACGACGACGTGGGCGTCGCAGCTCTTTGATGATTTGACGATAAAAAGAAAACGAACGCCGATATTTTGAAGAAATAGAAGACGCCGGGTGACGCTGATGTCAAAGTACTGACGACAGACCCGACCAGTAGAATAAACGTGGGCGACTTGTCCAAAATTACGACAATTCGGCACAAATATGAATAATAATAAAAATACCACCGCTCTTCTCGAAGGGTACCAATCAAGCGGGGAGTGGTTTAATACTCTACAGAGAAGAATCTGAATAGGGGAAAAGTGAGACCGATTTAGAGCGACGGTGGCGATCCAAGTGAATAGCGATCGAACCTTCGGTGGATGCTGCGACGTACGGGGGGAACTTCTGAACCCCCTTCCCCACCGCCAATTCACCTTTACCGTCTCCCTTAATTTTCACTTTCGTATTCAGATGTTTCAAGTTCAACTTGAATCATCCAATTTTTTTTCTGGAAAACGCCTAAAAAATGATGAAATGCACTAATAAAATGTATGAGATGAACATTTTCCAGTCCAGCCTTGATTATTCACGGAAATAGATAAATGAAAAACCAAAGTTTTGCTTGAATACCCATTTATTTCTTTAAAACTTGACTTCTCAGAGACAAAAAAATTACATAATAAAAGTACGCGTTAGTAAAACCACAAACTTGCCGTCTAGATGTCGTCTAAACTTTAGAAAAATAAAATCAGCGAACCTGCCATCCTTAGGAATTCGAAAAAAAACCGATCACGCCACCAGCTTCATACATCCAGGAACGATACATTTTTCGTGACCCATTTTGCCGAACGACAATATATTCGAAAAAAATAATTAAAAATAAAATATAATCGAATTTGCTCAACTTCGCACACGTCTCAAAAGTGACAGCGTCAGCTTGGAGTGAATGGAGTGGATATGCAAAGTTTCACAAATTTATTCGCCCAACTGACATTTATTGGAGGAGGGCCGCGGGGTATCTTTAAAATAAAATTTAAAACATTTAGCGCTTCCCGTGAATGGTGACCAAACTAAACTTCGTTCCTCGGTTTTCTTACGTATAAGTTTCACTCCCGTGCAAGCAAGTGAGAATTTTTTTTATTATTCTATAATAATAAGTATATAAGAAACAGCTTGTTCCGTGTTTGTGATAATAATCACTATAGCTCGGTCTTGAAAATAATTAAAAAACAATTGACGCTTTGAAGCTGCCTCGAAGAGAAAGAATAAGTAGGAAAGTGAAAGATGAAGCAAAATAATTAGTAGAATAGAAAACATAACAAAGACCTTACAACGACTAAACCTTTTTTTTACCCTTAAAACTGCCGACGTTTTTGAAAAGATCAAACAATTTTACTTCAGAAAATGTCGATCAACATCATTTTAGTTGCCTCCAAAAATTTCCGTAATTCGTTAAAAATTAAGAAAGAGGCATTTTCGAAATTTCCTGTGTGCGTCAGCGCCAGTTTCTGACCAAGTGATCATAGTGAAATTTTTTCGCCAACATCAGTAAAACATCTCCGTGTCGAAATCTTTCGATTGTTTCCGGCCCCCGCTTCTGCCATTACCACACGTTACACAGTTGCTAGACAGATACAGCTCTCAATCTTAGATAATTTAAAAATAACTGGAGGAAAAAAACAACGTTTTACAACTACTTACGTAACGTGAACTGTTAGTTTGGCAAAAATATACCTCCCGACGAATGAAGTGAACTCAGCGTAGTGGTGGAGGGGAATCTCTTATGTCCCACGGCTAGCACTGCGATTTTAATTCTCAAAAGAAGGGTTATTTAGGGAGCGAAATCCGGGAAATTACTTTTTATTAAGTGAAACGAGCTAAAAATGGTTCTTAGTACGCACAATCGGCCCAATCAGTCACTGAAATAGGCCACCAAGCGAAATTGGTTTACTGGCAAACAAATTTCCCGGAATTAACTATTGACAAATTCCTAATAGAATATAATTAGTCCTAATAAAATTGTCAATTTCCTCATAAAATAGACAATTTCCCCATAAAATCTATTATTTCCTCATAAAATTGGCAATTTTCTCATAAAAGTGACCATTCCCTAATAAAATTCTCGATTTCATTATAAAATTGACAATTTCATCATAAAATGGACAATTTCCTCATACTCATAAAATTGTCAATTTCATCATAAAATTGACAATTTCCCCATAAAGTTGACAATTTCCCCCTAAAAATTGATGATTTCCTCATAAAATTGGCAATTCACTCTTAAACTTGATTATTGCCGCCGCGTATAATGGGCTAATTCATATTAAAAATGAAAAGTTTCAAGCAAAAAAAAAAAAAAAAAAAAGATCAATTACTGTACTAGCCATATTGAGTCATGGGGCAAAATTAGTAAGTTCCAAGGACCAAAATTAAATTATTGTGGATGAATTAAAATTTCTACGTCAAATTGACTTTATTTATTTATTATTTATTTAGTAAATATTACGTATAAATTAAATTGACGAATAATTTGTGAAAAATAAAAAATTGAAAATAAACTGATAATAATGTAACACTTAAATTGAATTTTTAATTAAATTGACAATGTGCTTATAAAAATGTCAATTTGGTAATAAAAATCTAAATGTCCTCGTGAAACTGACAATTTCGTCCTAAAATTTACGATTCCTAGAAAATTAACGATTTCCTGTTGAAAGTAACAATTTGCAATTCGAACCAACAATATCCTTACAAAATTAAAAATTCATTAAAAAAGGGCAGTTTTTTCATTATATTGACAATTCCACATAGTATAGGAAGTAAAGCTTTAAAAAAAGGTCGAATAGTGGCAAAATTAGTCCCAACTTCAAATGTGGCTTTAAAAATTCCTTTTGATGCATACTTTCAGGATTCGAAGAGTCCGCAACGACACGGGGTGGCAAACATCCTTTTAAGGGAGGGTAGACGTTGGCCAACTCATCGCTATAAGGGGGGAATAAATTTGCCAGTCCATTGCTGTGCTGTGATAAAAATCAACCACGAGTCTGTGCGAAAATTGGTTGGTTGGTAAATTGTACCAAATTAACTTGGTTTTTGACTTGAATATTCCCAAAAAATCCTCACGTCCAACGTTTAGTAATGTATTTGACGTAGATGTGATTTCTGAAGCAGTTTTGGGCGCTGAATCGAATGCATGGTGGCTCGTTTTTCTGCGATCAATATTCTTTGAGTTACCTACTAACGAAAATACCTGAAAAAACGAGTTTTTCCCGTTACTTTAATGTGCCATGAAAATGTGTATTGTGCTGAATCCAATGAGCGTTTGCAGGGATCGCTGGGGTCAATACTTACAATACGCCCACAAGTATAAGAACAAATCCTTTCAAAATGCTGGAGATGATTGCCCGTAACTCAAAAAGTATTGTTACTATCGATCCCGACTATAGCTCATTCAATTCAGCACAGAAAACTGCGTACGATGAGAGAAAATGGTCAGTCCTGCGTAAATCATAATTTTTCCGCTGGCACATTTTTTATGGCACATTAAAGTATGGAAAAAATAGTGTTTTTCCGGGTATTTTCGTTCATAACTCAAATAATATTGATCTCAGAGAATCGAGCTACCGTGCATTTGATTCAACACCAAAAACAACTTCAGAAACGACATATGAAACGACTTCATCATTAATTGTAGGGCGGAGGATTTCAATTAACTAATCAAGCCAAAAACAACGTTTTTTCGTACAAATTATGCCATAACTCGAGAATTAATCAGCCCACTGACTTGGGGCTGGTTTTTGTCGACTCGCACACACAACTGCACAAGATTAGTCACCTCGTTTGGGCAATTTTTTTCATTCCTTATAGTGGTGAGTTGGCCAATAACGTCTACCCGCCCTTAAAAATCAGTTCGCCTTCCCGTATCGTTGCGGACTCTTCGAATCCTCAAAGTGTACATCAAAAGGAATTTTTTAAGCAGCATTTGAAATTGGGCCAATTTTGCCGCTATTCTGGCTTTATTTCCTGTACTATCATGCAATACGTCATTTCTATCATACAATTATTAGCGGCACTCAAATAAAAATCAGTATTTCGGTAAACCAGTGAACATAATAGGGGTATTAATGTTCCTTGGACCTTATGTACCGTTTTAAGGCCCAGTTAATTGTAACGTACCGCGTGAAGCCCCGTGTATTCAGTACAGACAGCACTCGGCGCAGTGACGGGCGAGTTTACTATGTATGTGTATCAGTGAGAAACGACCAGTAAGCTTCATGAGGGAGCAAGGAAGGGCTTCCCTGCTGCCCGCGACAATCACGCTCACGAGCATTTCTTAGATAGGTTGGACAATAAAGCAGAAGTTTAAAATTGTTCCCTGTCATGTATAAAAATAGAAGTAATAGAAGTAGTATTTTAGTATTAATGGTGTCCTTCGACCATATTCCCGGCCTCGAACCTAGCCGTATTCAATCACTGTCGATATCGAGGAATTTGTTTGCCTCATCTGGAGCCTGCAGTACAAACTCGTGCGAAAATGCTGCTAGACGTGATCGCTATGGCGGGATGTTATTTCTTATTCGGTGTCCTTGGATCCTGCACGCGGCTTTTCCCCGACCGTTCATACTAAGGCCCCTGGCCGCGTACCCGGGATGGAGTAGGGCGATTCACACCCTCATCATAAGAGCATATTGGTTGATGTGCGGTTTGTTGTACAAACACTGCCGAGAATCCGTAATACGAAGCCAAGTGTTTCGGGGCGCTTATATTATTGTTAATTGAAACGGTAGCGAGGTCTCTACCTTGATGAGTCGTCACGAAAACTCATTGTTTAACGAGAAAATTGCTGAACTTTGCTCTATCTTAAAAGAATAATTTCTAAAAGTTTCACAACTGAGATGATACCCTGCACCTGCAGCAGTTTTCTTTGCTCCAACCATTACACTTAGGGGCTCTGCAATCACTTCTTTCACAGGAACATTGTCCTGCAGGCATTAATGCTCATTAATCTCCCGATTTAAAAAAGTGGCCCCAGAAATTTTGACCATTTTGTTTTATTGAAAAAAGTCCCACCTGTTAATTTTTTAAAAATTTGTCATCCCATGACGTCATGGCACAAACAATAATAATTGGTTGAAAATTAAGAGCATACCTCTTTAGTCTCTTTACCTTGGGAGTACCGGACTCAATGTTTCTCTGAAACGCCGCCAGATATCGTATCCCTTAGCTACTATCGCCAATAAGCATGTGATTTTTTTAGATGTTTCAACAGCAATTCCTTCGTAACTTTTGTTAGAAAAGAGATACCGAGAAAAATATTCAATAAGTTCGTAAGTTCGGAGTCGTGACTATTGACATCCAGAAGCAAAAAAGTCATGGTTCAAAATTGGCCATGTGCAAGCTTCGTCAAAATTGGACTCCGACTAATTTCATCAATTGACTGTAACAGGCTGAGTTTTCGAAATATTCTATCGCCACTCAGGAAACTTCCTTCTCCATATCCATACTTGAATGTCTCCATGTTTTATCAAAATCGGACCTACATTGGCCAAGATGCATTACATTTCCTACAAATCAACTGATCAAAAATTTAAAATAAAAAATTTAAAAATAGAAATATAATTATATTCCTAACAATTACCGAGGTACAGCCCTTTACATTTACATTGCAGTGGTCAGGCTCTTACACTTTTTGAGTCCGGGTCACACAATTCCAAAGCAGAGGAGATATTTTGTGGTGCATATGAATTGTGTACACGAGCTTTCCACCAAAATTCCTGGCGGAAACTTCAGTGGTGCCAAAAAACCCATTTTTTATTTATTTATAAGATTTTGTATGTAACTCAAAAACAATAAGTAGATAAGTTATTGTTTTGATAATTGATTTTTCTCACGTTAATTAACGTTTGGTTTTCATAGCATTCATAGGCAGTTGCATACGTGCCAACAATATTCATGATGGGTGCACAGAGATCGGCAGAAATGAATGGGGTGGGGGGGAGGGCTAAATTGAATGTCGTTTGCCTACATTCTCCATGGTATGATATCCTGTTCTCACTTACTTCCGATCATCCTGCACCCTTCACTAATATCTTAGGCAATGGCCCATGTTGCGTAAAAAACACGGGTTTTGTGTATTCTCGTGGCATTTTCGTTAAAATTCTCAGTGGTAACATGAAATGAGAACACTACAAAAGAGAGCTTAGAAGACGGAGAAGTATTTGTGAAACATCGAAAGTCTGTAGAGGAAGCCGTTTGGGTACAGCGACTTTTATTAAAACGTACTAATTACGGAGGCCACGCGAATTTATGGCAAAAATGCCAGATTTCTGGGTGTTGACGATTATTTCATGCTATAAAATGGCCTCCATCCTAAGGGAAATGTTCCATAGTTTCTAAAAAATGGCATCACGCTTTGGATTTGGTGGGAGGCCATTCGCGAGAGTTTTTTCCTTAAATAACTTGGCATTTCGCGTATCTCGAGAACCTCTGACCCTCGGGCCTCTGAGAAAATGACCTTAAAAATAGAGGTGTTCACCCCTTTTGGAGGAGGTTTTGATGATTTTTTTTTTATTTATTTGTTTGCACAAGTGACCTCGACTCCAAGGGAGGGGCCATGGCCCCTGTTGCCCGTTCCTTAGATCCGCCACTGGTTCTGACCCCCCCCCCTCTTTGGGCAGACCACTGGACCCGTCTATCATCAGAAAACCCCGACGATCATAGTGCTCTGAGAGATTTATGAGATGATGGCGTCCAGGACACAATATCGACCCGATTGACTCCGTGAATTTGTCAAAACACTGGAAGAAGTCTTAACTCCGTATATTTTACGCTTGAGACTAACCAATGAACCAATGGGCCGTGCACTTTCCACGGAATATTTTATGATGATTTCGAAAGAGAATTAGGTGAGAAGGAAAAAAGAGGATTACCCTATTTTGCTGGCTTCTCTTTCCAACGCGCTTCTCACCCCTCTTTCTGGTTTCTCTCACATGTAATTTCCACGAAAGGGAGGCTGGGGCATTGGTCGCTCGATAAATTTAACTTTGAAATCGAGCCCCCCTCCCTCTCCCGCGTGAAATGTAATTGGAATGTTGTGAAAGGGGGTTTGAGGCAAGAAGGGTGAAAAAGAGAAAAATAGTGTATATAAGGCACTACTTAAAAGGCAGTCAACCGTTTTAGTATCATTTGGTGTCGTCTGCCCTTTTTGTTCTTTAGTCCTATAGTGCGATGTGATCATCCCTGGAACTTTATGTGCAACAAGTCAAGCCAAATTGGCTTTTAAAACCCTAGGAAAAAGGAATCAAGAGCAAACAATTAAGCTTGAATGATCCCCCCTCCTCCCCATATATTCCGGTTTACAGCAATATTTCGCGTTGCGGCGCGCCGAGCCGGTGCCGACTAGATTCTAGAGACAATGCTACTTCCAAATAATCACTTCAAGGGAACGTAGGAGGGTTCACGGTCAATTTGTTTAATCCAGAATCCAGTTTGTTTGATTCATAAATCTTCAGAACACGTCACGGTGCGGTAAGATCATTGGAAGAGGTAAATGTTGCGGAAAAAAATACAAAGTATTTGCGGATACGCATATATAAGTATATGCGGAATTCGGCCAAGAAATGGAAATGTGGTTGAAGGGCTTCAATGTACTCTCACATGCTGTTGTTCAATTAGTTGTCTATCTAAAATTGAATTTCCTTGTTAGTGCATTTCATTTATGAAAAAATGCACCACTCGCCCCATTCTTTTCGCGATTTTTCCGTTAGTTCACCCACCAACTTTCGAGTTTATCAGTAAAATAATGGTATGTTAAGTTATGACGATAGAACGCAATTCCTACATTAAATTGTTTGCCCAAACCTTAATACGCTGGGATGAACGAGTGACAGTTGGCGATTTTTCAAAATGAAAAATAATATGACAAGTCATTTTATTCTTTTATTAATAATAACAATAACAATAACGAACACACTTGACACAAGGATTTTATCAACGATCGTGCTTCTTCTCATATCCCCAGTGTTTGTGGTGTTTGTGGCCGCCTTTTTTACCGTGCTTATGATGATGACCATACTTTTCATCGTGCCCACCTGACTTTTTGTGGCCGTGTTGACCGTGATGATGATGTCCGCCCGAGTGGTGGCCTTTTTTACCCTTGTCACCGTGATGGAAGCCACTGTCGTGGTGACCCTTTTTGTGGTGACCACCTTCTTTGTGGGCGTGATCGTGGTGGTAGCTGAAACGGACAAGAAGACGGGTTTGAGTTTGAGTTGCGTTTCCCATTTCCAATCGAAATCTGTTCTCGGCGCAGTTCATTTCCTTCCGTCCTAAGCATTTTTAATTTTTCCCGTAGTTCACGCATTGAGCGAATTCCACTGATTATTCGAGTGCATTCCTTAGGTGGGGGGGGGGGAGAACCTACGCACTTGACCATTTTAGGGTTATTAATTATTTGAGTTCAGTTCAACAATTGTATTTCCTCTCTACGAGGCTATTTTCGGGCAGCACCCCGCCTCATTATCAATCTCCGGTGACTTTAATTACGTGTAGCACGTCAATCATCACGTGACAAACCTTCAACGCCAACAGTCACCAAACGACTTTACGCGATTGACACATTTATAGGCCCACTCCAAATTGTACACAGCCCACTCTCAAACGCATGAGAACAGATGATTTCGTAGGCCATTAAAGAATTGACTTCGGCCCACGCTTCATAAAATAAACGTCATAAAATCGTCCGTTCGGCGAGGACTGGGTCCAGTTTAGGACGGGTGGCCATTAGCACAGAAATAATTATTGAAGTTTAACACAATGTTGGTGTATCACATTTTCTACACTTTCAAACAACTGGATGAACTTCATGAATCAAACGAAGATATTTTAGTGAATAAAAATCACTATCACTTATCAACTATCACAATTGTACGATACGCCCCCAATCGTACAGAAATAAGTAACAAGAGAGAGGAAATTCAAAATTGTATGAGGGGCATTGGAACTCCCACCCGCCATTGATCAATTTACCATCTATTCATTTTTCCCTTCTGGAGAAAAAAAGAAATTGGTGAATGTTATATACGTAGGTCATTCATTATCTCCAATTATTACGTCGTGAAGCAAACAGCGATTGGTGAGAGAAGAAAGGGACGGCAAAAAGTAATAATGGCCCTTCTGTCAATTTAAGCCCGAATGGTCATCTTTCGTTTTTATACCCAGACCCACGGTCATCTTTCTGTAAGCTCTAACTAGGCATTCGCTATTATTATCGTACTTACCCTCCGTGCTCTTCATGATGGGCACCGTCGTGGTCCTCGTCGTAGAACTCCTTCTTTTTCTTATATTCGTCCAGTTTGTGAACTTCATGTTTCCCTTTTGTCGAATGACCCTTTTTATACGATCCTTTATCGTCATATTTGTGTCCCTTGTGACCCTTTTCACCCTTGTGGTATTCTTTGTAGTAGCCTCCTTCGTCCTGGTGTTTATTCTTGTGTCCTTTGTGGCCGCTGTAATCACCCTTAATTTTTTTCAAACAAATTTGTGAGAAAAGGATGTCTTTAAAACGGACAGGTATGTTTAAAGCGGGAGAGAGGGGTTTGTTTAAAGAATATATCAAATATACTCGTTGCTGACAAATAGGAGTGTAACTGAAATTCGCCAATTAACTTTGAGTGATAGTGGGCTCATAAATATCCAGGGGTGGCTAGAAACTTTTTATCTAGCATGCACACACTCAGAATCATAATAAATTATGTCTCCCGAGTTTTACAAAGAGTCGTAATCCATATAGGAGAAAGAAAAAGGGTTCAAACCTTCTTATTCTCCTTGTCGTGATGCCCCTTTTTATACTCATGAAATCCGTGCTTCTTTTTGTATCCTTTGTCGCCCTTGTCGCCATGACTTGAATGATGATCCGAGTGATGACTCTCGCCGCCTCCTTTGTGCCATTCGTGATGACTACTAGCCGCCGCCTCCGGCTCAAAGTCAACTACTTGTCTACTATTATGATCCCAAAGGGCCGGAATATATCGCCTCGCTCTGTCCACCGTCACTGCGTTGTATCGTTCCAGACACTCCGCGAGGCACACCACGAACAACAGACAATTAAAAACTACGATCCAATGCATTCTTCACACTGAGGCAACGATCCCTAGTAAATTCTCCTCTTATACCTTTTAAAAAACGTGTTGTAATTTGTTCACGTTTCTCAATGTGATACGTCTGATTGAACCGTGTGCCACAGGTCGTTGAGTAGAACAGAGGAGAAAGGCTTTCTCAACACAAGCGGGTCAACCTCAAGTGCTCTCAGTGGAAAAAAGGCTTGAGTTTTCAATCTTTCAAAAGTGATTTATAACCTAATTTGGAACTTGAGAAAACAAGGAATCCCCCTCCCCTTCCTTATTCACCAAAGGGAAGTACTTTCACACTGCAGGGATGCGTATTTATTTACAACACGCGAGTTTTGCCAGGATATCCCCCTCCTGTTTCTGTCACAATCGTCCATCTTCACGCACGAACTGCGAATTTTCTAGTGTGAAGGGCCAGGGTGGGGGAGGGGGACGACCCAAAAGGGTAAGCGGTCCCGCAGGAAACGGAGAAACGCCCGCGGAATATTGGTATACATAGTATATAGAAGTTGGACCGCTCTATCGTGCTTTAAATGCAAGAGGGTCGCGGGGTATAAGAGGCTCTCGACTGCGGGGATTTTTCTAAAGTACGGTAGCGGACGAGGGGAAGGGACAGAGAAGAAGCAGGCTTGATGAAATAATACGTTTTTACAAAGAGGACGTTGATTTAAAGTTTATTAACTGTTGTTGGAAGAAACTGGCTTAAGATCACTGAAGGTTGTTTGATTCAGAAAAAACACTTTGAGGAAAAGAGGATTGGATTAAAACGTATTATTTTCACAGAACTCGAACTAAATTTACTTATTTCCTTAGGCATTTATTGTTGGAAGCTGCTTCGATTCCCTCCCGGACTCTTTCTTACCATGAATGACGAGATTGAATTCATAGATCTTGTCGCAACTCATAGGGAGTGAAGGAACTTTTTCTGTCAAAGCAGACAAATAAAGTTTTATTGAATTTTATACCCGAAGCGGTTCTTCTCTCTATGATATTATATCTTCTCTAAATTAATAACAAAGGTATTAGAATTCTCAACTGTGATCAGACGGTAAATTGGATATAACAAGTGTCATACATTCAAAATTATAACTATTAAGAATAATAATTACCCCCCCCCCCCCTAGCCGGAATGGTGGGAGGATGGTACATATACAAGTTAAACACTCTCAAAATCTGCAAACATTATGTACACCAGGACAACGTGTACGTTGGGACGAAATAGAGATTGCTCTAAGAATTTTGAATCTTTTATCTCAGAAATTCACTAAGGTGATTTACAAAAAAAGCCATTTCGCTCGCAAGGAAAGTCATTCACGGGTTTCCCGCTCTGAACACCATGTTGGCACCTGAGCCAACAACACTCCACCAGTCCACCTTCCCTGGGTGATAGGATGGGGAGGGGGGTGGCAAGTTATGGGCTAGTTGTTCCGACTGGAAAAACAATTTCGGGGTTTTGGTCGCTTAAAAACCAATTACGCCGGTTTAGTTAACTAGAAAAACAATTTTGAAGGTTCATTTGCTCACAACAAGTCATTTCGAGGGTTTCACTCCCTAAAAAACCAAATTTCGTGGATTTTCTCGCTAAGAAATCAATTTCAATCGCTATAAAAGCAATTTCGTTCTCCAGTAAAGCAATTCCTCTTGTTAAAAAAAAAAAATAGAGTTTTACCTAATTTTAGCCGCTAATTAGCAATTCTCTACATTTGAGCCGTGAGTGAGAGTTTTTCCCCGATATTCCCAATTTTATCGGTGAATTTGCGATTTTTCCCAATTTTAGCAGAGAATTTACAATTTGTCTTTATTTTAGCCGTGAATTAGCTGGTTTTCTCGTTTTCGCCGTGAATTTGTGTTTTTACTGATTTTAGTGCTAATGAACTATTTTCCCCAGTTTTATCAGTGAATAGCACTTTTACTTAATGTCAGCAATAGCAGCCGCAAATTAGCGATTTTGTTCACTTTTAGCCGTGAATTAACGCCTTTTCTCAGTTTTAAGTCACGAAAAGTTGCCTTCAGAAGCCGAGATTTGGCTTTTTCGTAATTTAAGGCGTTTCGTAATTTTTCGGAATTACTGTTTGTTGTTGTTGTTGTTGTTGTTGTTGTTGTTGTTGTTGTTGTTTTTACCTCTATCAGCGATTTTAGCGCTATTTTTATATTTAGCTGTGAAGTAACGTTTTACTGTGAATTATCCTGTAAAAAATGGAAGTATGGTGTTCGTGAAAAAATTGTGGTCGCGCTGGTCGAAAAATGCGAAATAAAACTCGAGCGCCCATGTTACCCTTTAACCAGCACGAAATCGGAGGGGTCGGAGCACTGAAAAGTATCCTTTTTTATTTTTTTGTATGCATTATTGATGAACGCCAAAAACGGTAACATGGAAGTATCGTGTGGTCCTTCACACATCAATCCCTGAATCATCAATCACGCAGTCTTCATTCCTCAAACACCAAAATTTCCATAACCCTGAATCAACAATTCTGCATCTCACATAATCAATAATCAACCCTCAGTCCACATCGACTACAATCTTCAATTACCGACCATTATCCATCAACGACTATAACCATCAATCGTCACACAATGTTCAATCATTCTTCTTCGTTATTTCATACAAAAAACCACAAAAAAAAATGTTACAAAATAGTCCAAAGTAAAGCACAATGCCTATACTTTGGGTCGAAAAAAGGCGATTTTAGGACCTTCGACCATTTTAGAACAAAAATTTCGATAGGCTGTAGCCCGTTCCATATTCGTCGTGGAAAACTACTTTACGTACAAAAGTTGTAGGAAATTTAATGCTCAACAAGTTTTGTGAGTGAAGATTTTCCTCGAAAGTAACTCATTTACGGGATAATTAGACGAAACTAAAAGAAGTGCCAAAAAATTTCGGTTTTTGGGCTGCCAAAAAATTGTACGAGCTTTTGAGAGTTAGCATTTTTTTTTCTCGAACACTTCTGACCTATAAATACAAGATAGCAAAAAAATTCCCGTAGGGAACATGGAAGTAAAAGGGGTTTGTTTTCGGCAACATTGTAGTCAATTCGCATGGAAATTGTACGAGAAATCCTAACAAAATAGTTACAAAATTCCAGAACCCATTTTTTCGAAGTTAGTACCGAAAATATTATTCCGCTACGGGGAGAACATGCCTGGGAAATGATTTACCTTCAAAACAAAGGTCATATTCGCGTTTTTCATGCCAAGAAACAACTAGATTTAGATGTCTATGTATTCTGTGGTAAATAATTCTTGACGTAGTCACGCCAAATCCTACTCCTCCCACAATTTTCTCTTGATCTCAGTTTTTTTCAGGTACAAATATTTGCAATTAAGATACAAAGCGGCTCTCGCGGCCCTTTTTTACAATTTCGACCGTCATTTTTTGCTAGTCCTTTTGCGCTAAAAACGACGATTTTGGCTAAAAAAAAAAGTTGCATTTTTTCGGCAATATTGTGGTCAATTCGCAAGGAAATTTCACAAGGAATCCGAAAAAAAAATTTAAAACATTCTGGAATCACTTGTTTTCAAGTTATGTCTAAAAACGATATTTCGGTACGGGGAGAACATAACCGATAAATAATTTTTTCTAAAAAAAAAAAAAAAGGGCCAGATTTGTGCTTTTCATACCAAGAAATAGCTAGGTTTTCACTTTCATGCAATTTATCGAAAAAAAAAGCGACAGACCGACGGCATGCCGAAAACCACTTTTTCGAACTTTTCTGAGGATGTACATCATGAATGTGAAGTCAGCTCGGACTCGATGTTTTTCACGAACACCATACTTCCATTCCCGTAGGGAACATGGAAGTAAAAATTGTGTCATATTCGTGATTCGCAGTCTCAGAAAGGTTGAAAAAGTGGTTTCCGGCATGCCGTCTGTCTTTGAATTAGTGCTTCTTCCCAATTTTAGCCGCCTAAAGACCTATAACAACTGGAGATCAGCATATTTTCTCTATTTTAGCCGCAAAGTTGCCTCCAGGAGGCGAAAATTAGTACCTACTTTTCGCTTGACTTTTGAAAAAATTGGTTACTTGCACAACGGCAACCTCTTGGTGGAAGAAAAACTATAATCCTATCGTACTAATTCCTAGCTTTAGCTACACAGAGCGAACGAAAGTACATATCCGCCACTGCTAGAAGTACTTTTTAGTGCGAAACTCGCGCGTAAAGTGACGCTTTTCTCACTCGTTGTGAAGTGTTCTATTCTAATATTTTGTCATCCACCTGTTCCCCTCTCGTTGTGTGCCCCCGGGTGGTAGCCCCCTCCCCTCCTTAAAGCCGGCACTGCGTGGATGATTTAAGTAAAAACCAATTAGTGATTGCTAGACCTATGCACTTGTAAATTTTTAATTTTCTACTGGCCAGACGCTCGAGTGGGGTTCATTCGGCGTGAAGAAATATTTTTGTTTCCGACGCCTGTGAACTTCGAAGGGACCCCGCAACACAGAGATGTATTTTTGGCTTGTATAACTGCCAAAATCGTATAACTCATTGATGGCTGAGTAACCTTGGGGGTAAGATGCGTTTTCTGTGGGGAAATTTTTCTTATTTGTAAACAAAAAATTTTAGAGTTCCTTCAAATGCTTCTCAAGTGAACATCGGCGTCGTTTCCCCTTGCAGCATCCATCCCCTGTTGAAGAACTTTGAAATTTATTTGAAATTAACTAGACTTACCATTCGGGCCGCAACTACCGTTGATATCAATCCACCAGTATACTTTTCTCCTAAATCGGGCATTCATGCAAGTTCCCCATTGCATTATGCAAAATTTCCCGAAACGATACCTTAAAATCCAGGATTGGTGCAGAAATAGGGCAAGAAAATGGATTTCGCGTGTTAAACGGTGATTTATTGGGCGGGGGGGGGGGGGTGAGGAATCATCTGAGAAACTCCCCCTTAAAATCTGTTAACGAGATTCCCCCTTTCCGACCATCAAACATGGGTTTGATAGTTTGCCCTCCAGCCCGCACCATCATAATTTACTTCATCCGAAACTATTTTGCATAGTTAATTAATAAAAAACTTTTCTCGTTTTCTTATTCAGAAGGAAGTTTTATTTAAGCCTCCTCACTCCACCCCGCATTCTAATTTACTTTTTTCCCTCTCGGCATAATTTCCAATTTAATTTTTGGAAGTCTTGGGATTATTCATGATTTGAGGGGCTTTACGGAGAAAAACTCGATCATTGAATGTTATTTTACTGTACATATTTACACAGATGACGTAACTAAATTTACCGATGGTTATCAGATCAAACGACTTAGCTCTTTGGCCTTTGCAGGCTCGTAGCTTGTGTTCCTTTTTTCTTCCCCTTTTTCTGGAGTTTGAAAAGAATAAATTTTCGCCACTTGTTCTCGGTTTTCTAACTCAGTCAACTCTGGAAGGGTTAAAGGGTACACATGATTCACGAATAACCGAAATTCGGAAGCGGAAGAACATTTACCTTCGATTTCGTCGAAGTCTTGAATTCTACCTGATCCTAAAATGACGAACAAAATATCTCCGACAATATAAACACCGGCAGAAAAATAAAAAACGTTTCTCCACATATTTGCGTCACTCTGTGAAAAGTGAAAGCACAAGGAAAATAACTGTCAGGCGAGTTACTTATTCCCAGATTTGGTTTTCAGACTTACGAGATCTGTTACAACATAACCAACGAAAATGGGGGCGAGGATGGACGAAATATTCCCTATTAAATTTGACAACCCCGAAATCAGACCAGCGAAATTCGGACTAATGTCCAATGGATTCGCATTGTAGCCCACGAACGCGAAAGCGTTTCCCAAAACGCACCATGTGTACATGAAAACTGCCCAGGAGTTGGAAGTCGTAAATGCCAAGCAAACAAGCGCTATTGCGGATCCAACGTGACCTGCGCCAGGATTTTACATGTGAGAAAAATTAAGTAGAATGTAAGGAGGGAGTTAATTTTACCCAGACTATTGTTCAATTTTCGGACGCTTCCCACTGACAGAGTTTTAGATTTGACGAGATAATCCGAGATGTGAGAAACTGGAAACGAAACAGCCCATAGAACCACAAATGACATCGCTGATATCAGGCCATTCTGGAAAAAATATTGAAATTAAATTGAAAGATTTCTGTATTAAATTACTATAAGCGCACATATTACATTCGCTATATCGAAGTGAAGAACGCCTGCCATGTAGCTGGGCATCAACGAGATACAAATCCAATAACCCCAGTTTTGCCCTGCATGAGCTATGCATATCGCCCAGACGCTCTTATTTGTCAGTAATTTCTTCCACGGGATCGTTTTTTTCTGTTCGAAAATCGAATTCAAAACTGAACGAATCGGATGACGACAAACTTTTTCTTAGCCATCAGAAATAATAGCCAACTTACTTGCGAAGAAGAGTACGACGAGAGATTCATACGTATGAGGTCCTTCTCTGATTTGGAAACGTAGGTACAATGCTCGGGACTGTCAGCACCGTATTTGTAGAAGAGAAGACTCCAGACGAAAGCCAAGCCTCCAGATAGGTAGAAGATGCTGGGCCAACCCCCTGAGCCCCTTCCTAGGAAGCCCGCACTTGAAAACGATAGAACGATTCCACACTGAAGGCCTGTGAAACAGAATTATGTTTAATTTTCTGGTTAACATTCTCAGAACGAAATTGATGGAAAGGCATGTTTATGATAGATCGGAAGAGTCGTAATTTAATCAGCGTAACTATTTTAGTGGAGAAGTTGTAGGAAGGCCATGCTGATAGCGTGGAATTGACTCGGCCAACGGTGTTCGAGATCGAAAAGCATAAGATACCCGCCCTAGTTTTCTTCACTCCAAGTCTCCAATTTGGTATACGGAGTAAAAGGTATTTAATTTTAAAACATGCAGGCATTAGAAAATATAAGAGGGGCCTAATGCATGTGTCGCAGGATTTTTGTCGAATCAGTCTTTTTCTAAAAATCCTAGCCTTTTTGAAAACGCCGCCTTTTCGCCTTTTTTTTTTTTATAGAAAAATCTGTTTTTTCTCAATCAGCCTGGACCATTTTAGCCTTATTACAAATAGGCTAAGGGCTTTCAGGCTCTTGTTACAATAAGGCTGGATGATTAACAACCTTTTTGTGAAGAAAGATAAAAAAAAAACACCTCCTGAAACAAACCGCTGATTTGTAGAAAAATGCAAAATAAATCAATACTGAAAAATAACGCTGATGAAAATAGTATGTTGCGCACTGACCGAGAGCCGGCGACAGTCCCGTTCAACTAGAGGAACATATAGTCCTGAAACGCTTCGGTGCACTTGCCCTCAGTGGCCCGTGAAATTCCTTAAATGTGGAATATGAATAAACTTGATGTACTTATTCATATATTCTGGTCTCATTCGATAGGTTTTATGGAGCTGAATACGAACATGAGCGTCTGTTGGCGTCGTCTGCCTGAGGCATATTTTGTTCTCAGGGGCCAGTCAGAATGAACCAAATGAACTTATGAACTTAGTCATATTTAACAAATGGTCTCATTCAACAGGTTTTATGGTGCCGAATACGAAAATGAGCGTCTGCCTGGGGCGTTTGCCAGCAGCAAATCAAATTCTCCAAATTTGAAACATTAACCTAACGGTGGAACATAGTCATGAAACTGGCCACTGAGGGCGAATGCCACAGGGAGAAGCTCGTAAAAACCTCCCGAATGAGACAAGTTTCAAGACTGTGTTCTTTCGGATGATTCATGTCCCAAATTCAGGGATTTGACTGCCCGCTGAGGGTAAATGCCCCAAGCAGACGCTCATATTCGTATTCCTCTACACAAAATTTATCAACTAGGACAAATGTTATTCCGGTTGAATAGGACTGTCGCCAGCTCTCGAATAACTATTAGGCTAGGGCTACGGCCGTATTTATGAACATTCCTCCAGTCATGGCGTCCTCCAGAAGCATTCCGTGGCGATTTTTGATATTTATGAAGCTTCATTGTCTTTGGCATAAATCGTTCTTTTAGTCAAGGTAGCTTCTGACCTATCTGTCTGGGCATGCTAGTGATTCGTTATCAGTATTAGTAGGCTGGGTGTAACACAATACGGCGAAACGAGTAAAGATTCTTTACAAAGAGCCTAGCTTTTTTTGATATCATAAGTTGCTTCGATAATGGGCTAGGCTATTTACAATAAGGCTAAATAGTCCAGGCTAATTGAGAAAAACGAGATTGTTCTACAAAAATGCTAGGATTTTTAGAAAAAGACTGATTCGACAAAAATCCTGCGACACATGTATTAAGCTTTGGTTTCCTAGAAAAGCGGTGCCGTAATATTACGGTAGAAAATTTCCCTTTTAAATCAAACCATAGTTGCCTAGAGATCTGTAAACAGACAGCGGCACCGCTTCCATCGTGACGGTGGTGATGAACGTTTTTTCCTCGTAGCTCCAACTATTAGTAGTATTTTCTTTTAACAACAGAATAGAGTCGTTTTCGGGCAGTATTAATTACAATTTCGCCACCATCGTTGATGAACAGTTCATCACCGTCATGAACGGCCGTCTCATTCGAAGCGGTGCCGCTGTCTGTTGACCGCTCTCTAGGCAACTACTGGTGGGATTTAAAAGGGCATTTTTTTCTACCGCTATATTACGGCACCGCTTTTCTAGGAAACCAAAACTTTAGATCGTAGTCGTAGGAGCCAGCGCCGCCAGTCATCTCTCGTTGGAGTGTGATACCGGTTTCGGGGTTAACTTAAATTGGGGCAAAACCTAGCCTATAACCATGCTCAGCACATATTTACAGCACATAATATACAGATGGATATAGTCCATGAGAATGTTGTTGAGCTGGAATAAAGAGCATAATCGATCAGAAATTATCACACATCAAAATGTTGCCTGGATAAAACAGCGGAAAGCAGAGAAACGAAATGTTGTTTTAGCAAGAACTACCCAAAATGGTACAAAATTGCGACACTTGATGTAAAGTAAGCAGCTGCAAATACTAAGCAGGGAGGGGGGGGGGGGTAATCCACGCTCGAAGGTTAAGGACAGGCTAGGACAGGTTTAGAGTAATGAAAAATGTGCTACTGACCAATACAATTCCGTTAAATCCCCTCTACAATGAGTTTAACTCCTAAAGTCACCCTAAAACGAATACAACCGGTGATTGTCTACTGGATGATGTTTGCGGAAACCTAAATTATTATCAAAGACAACTCCGGCATTTCGAAATGTCATTGTATCGCGCCGAACCAAAAGCATGTTATTTGGAACTTAAGTTCACAAAGGTCTTTTTTCGACGGTATGATTCTACAGTCTCAGTGAAAAACTATGATACCGCACGCCGACTACATACGACTTGAGTGTCGAGCTAATTTTTTAGTTAATACAGGGGTGCACAGTTTTAATAGCTACCTCCCATAATGAAGGAAATGGCTCTCGACCGCTCGGCTGGCAGAACCCATCGTGACAGCTGAGCGAGAACCGTCGGCATCATAAAACCCTGTTGCGGAGGGTTGTCAAAGAAATATATTAATCGTCACTGCGAAAAAAAATTATCCAGCCTACCCCTACCAACCTCCAGTTTGATTTACCTGTAAACATCCTAATGACGCCCTCAGAGCTAGCAGCAAATAGAATCCACCCCACGGTACAAGCAAGGGGGTTAGAACAGTCATGGTGGCATTGTACAGACAGCTTGTCATCAGAAGGGTTTTACAGCTGAACTTCGTAACGAGGATGCCAGCGAATAAATTTGAAAATGGATATCCCCAGAAAAACGCGCTGAGGAGAAACACTCGCTCTTTTGTACTCCAGTCAAATACCTAGATTGAAAAAAAAAAAAAAAAAATCAATCAATATAATAGGAGTGAAATCCACGCGCGTGAAGAAATGGAGGGGAAAAGGATCGCGGTTTCAATAAACCGGTTTTCTATTTCTCTCGTGTAATTTTTGCCAGGAAAGCTCTTTGACTTTATTCCGATTTCGTACGACTTTCCACCACACTCTAATTAAGAGCTTCCGGAAACGGCGGGGTTCGACGAGGTCGTATTTAGCAGCCCCACCGTTCCCGGAAGCTAAGAACTCGGGTGGATTAATAATCATGTAATTTATCGGAGACGGCTGGGTCTTAAAATGACAACACTGTTGTCAAAATTCCGCTCATATCGCTTTATAAAATCGTACGTGGCAACCAAGAACTCACCTATCATTTTCGAGGAAACTTGGGTGCCCTAACAAAAGGTGCCCGTTCCCTATTGAAAAGGGTTACCCACCTCAAAGTGCCTCAACGAGACCTTGAAAAGGAACATCTCTGAATACACATCTGGCAAACTGCCATTAACGTTTTTCAAAATCTGAACATCTATTTTTTTTGTGGTACCTTTCTAGTGCACTAATGCGGTTGCATTGGATTCACATTTAGGAGGGGAGGGGGGATCAAAAGCCCTCCTTTAACCGTGATTCATTCCGGAGCAGTATATAGGTAATCATTTGGGACCAAAAAAAAAATTATTGTATACATAAATATCAGCTCCATGCTGTCCGCATCTCGTCTCGCAGAAATGCCCAAAAGGCGATCTGTGGATGAATATAATCTTTGAAATTCGAAACCCATGAACTGACCATGCATCTAATATTGACTCATTGTCCCCCCCCCCCATTTGAAATTAAGCGGTTGGATAATTTGATTTGGCGAACGTTTGCTATACAATGAACGTACTCCCATGCGTTCCTGTATACTGTAAATGACAGCCTCGGTCTTACACATTGGTGGGCTTTAACTGCGAATAACTCGCGCGATTAAAATGATCACGAAACGAAAGAGTTCTAATTTTCAAAGGTTTTTAAAATAAAACATTGGACGACAGGAAAATGAAGACCATGAACTTTAGGTAGCAGCGCAGCTGAAGCACCTCGTATATCGCACTTTTTAAAATTTTTTCGCGGAGTCGCACGACAAACGAAATTCCGCAAAAATCCATGAAAGTGGACTACGATAAGGTGCATCTATGATAAAAATATTCAGACCTAATGAATTTTTTTAAACCGATGGAAAACGCGAATATTTTGCCTTTGAGGGTTTTCGGAAAATGAGCATGAACACCTAGCTCCTTTCGAAAACCAAATTTCGCTGGTTTTTTGGTTCGGGCCATTGAAAGCCAATTTTTCGGATTACTGGCTCTCACAGAACCGAATATCATGGGGTTTACTCACTCAAAAACCCAAAATATCGCTGTATTGACTCTCTAAAAAGCCAATTTTGTGGGGTTGACCGATTCAAACATCCAAACACACGGAGTTGACTCAGTCCAAAAAGTAACTGCAAGGGTTTGGGACCTTACAAAAAGGAATTCTGCGGGCTGGGCATGTTAGGAGTCCTTTCGTGAATGTAACACACAGAATCCAATTTTTTAATGGTTTAGCTGATTGAAGACTGATGTCGCTTTTGGCTTTTAAAAAAATGTCAGTTTGGCTATCTAAAAAAAAAAAAAATTATGCGGATCTGGCAAAAAAAGGTTTCGTGGGTTGCGCACTACGGTTTACGGGTTATGAAGAACTACGTAATCTGTGGGGTATTCGCCAGCAGTTAACTCTTTTGTGAGACCCTGTGCCTGTCATTTGATGTCTGGCGATATCAAATCTCACCCGGCATTCTAGCCTAGACCATAAAAAAAAAATCGTTAAAACCACGGACCCGGAGTTTAGCCTGAATACGTTTTTTGGCTGGTAAGTGGCAGTTGAGCTTGAGTTTGGATCTTGGTGATATCCATTCCCACCCCTATACCCACCATCCACACTTGGCGGCGCACGCGCTGTGTGCCCCCCATTCTGCCGAATTGGTCCCTATATACTCCCGTAAAACGTATTCACGTTATAACGTTTTAAGCTGGTCCCAGGCCCAGTCATTTATGATCCGGATTGTGGGGGGGGGGGGTCTTCCGGACTATTGTTATTGGTCTCACCCATCGCCTGTTCGCCGGTCCTCCGGGGTGTTCCGTGAGTCACCTTGATTCTGTTGTTGGGCGCTTGTTCTTTCGACAGCGCATCTGTAAGTCGGGCTTCTCCGTGGCAGAAAATCCGCGTAGGTCAGTGGTTCTCAACTTTTTCACGGTCACACCCCCCTTGGATCATAAAAATTTGTTGCGCCCCCTCCCCCCCAATTGCATTGTATTGTTTTTTGTTTTATTAAACAGACACTAAAGACCCGACACCAGGAAAAGCTTCGATTTTGGTCAAAACACGAATTGACGCACCCGTTTTTGGCCACTTGCACACTTTTCAGAACGTAGAAAGACAGTGGTCACGTATCGAAAACTCGTAAGTGCAAAGAAGATCTTCCACGCCCGAGGACCATGGTTGTCCGACTTGGAGTAGTTGGAGTTAAGAAAATTGACCGAAATGGCAAGACCAAACGCTCATTTATGACCACTGAGGGCAATGCGACAGCCCCCTTTGGAGAATTTTGATCAGGACCTAACTAACAGAACCGTGAAGAGAATATTCGAGCCCAGGGACGAAATTAAATGAAGCCCTTTCATCTGGGTGAGTAGCAGACCCAGTGCCACCCTCGCTTCTTTCTCGAAAGGCCTATATAAAACCTCAGTAAAGCACCAATCGCAGCCAAAATCCAAAACCACCAAGACAGCCCCAAAACAGTACAATGACCTCACAAGGCCCAACCAAAGCCATGATTCAACCTCAGCGAAGATGTAGTTATAGTAGAACCTCCAACGACAGCAACATCTCAAGGGCATATAGAAGGCCCAGCCACAGCCAAGATCCAACCACAGAAAAGGTCCAACCACTGCAAAAGTCCAATCGCAGCAAACGTCCAACCACTGCAAAGGTCCAACCACATCAAAGCTCCAACGCACAGCAAAGATCCAACCACTGCCAAGGTCCAACCACAGCAAAGACCCAACCACTTCAAAGCTCCAACCCCAGCAAAGGTCCAACCGCTGCAAAGGTCTATAACCGCAGCTAACAAGAAGCTCCAAACATATAGAAGACCCAACTACTGCAAATCTCCAACCACAGTTGAGCTCCCAGTAAAGCTTTCCCTTTTTTTTTTCAACTCACACTTACGTAAAACCGAGCCCTATTATTCAACCTTCGCGTAACTAATAAATTTGCTAACACTTTTTCCGAAACTGTAATGACAAAAATATTGAAAAAATCAAGAAAAGATTTAGTTTTAACTCTATTGTGAATTTCACACACAAATTTGTGGACTCAAATTTCGACATGTCGAGAATGGGGTAGGGTGCCCAGATGAAAAAGAGGTTTCTGAGGACGCCTGGTTCGAAAAGTAGGACAAAATGGGGAATTCCACCCGCTCGAATCCACAGTTGTGACTTAAATGTCCGTAGATAGGGTCATTTAAGCTCAATTATTCAATTAATTGTCGGACACAAAAAGAAAAAAGTGACGTATGACATACACTGACCCGATAGGTGCAGTTTGAGTTCCGAGTCAGGATTTCTCCCGGGTGGATTCGCTCTTTGCGAGGACTCCCGGGTGGCTCAGTTGGTTAGAGCACCTGCCGCGAAACCAGGAGGTCGTGGGTTCGAATCCCACCTTGGGAGCAATTTTTTCTCGGAACTCAAAACAAGTAAAATGTTAAGTATTTCTTTCAAAGTTTAATTTCTTTATTTTCAGCCTCCCCACCCCCTCCAATTCACAGTAGTGACTAGGGTGGTGCGGTGACAGGGGAGTAATCCCTTAAAGGTCCGTAGATAGGGTCATCTAATCGTAAGCTCAATTATTCAATTAATTGTCGGACACATAAAGAAAAAAGTGAAATTTTGGTTTTAAACACGTGAAAATAAGCAAAATTGGGGTAAAACTAAATAACAAAAACTCGTGAAATTTGGTGTCAAATTTGAAACATTGAATTTTGACACATTTGGTAATGAAAACCAACAACGATAGTGTGAATTGCAACAGTAAAAATCACGAATTTTGTTAGGTGCCTCGTGACTCCAGGAACCCCACGAATTTTGTTTTTTCGTCGTTTTGTCGTTCGTGTTGATTTAACCGAACCCACGTGAAACATACTTCACAAAGAGGCAAAGCCACGAAATTTGGTTTTTCATCACGCGAAATTCCCCCAAACCGGGGTTTAAAGGATAGAAGTCCACGAAATTGGGGTTTAAAACATGAAATAGGGAAAGTTCGTAAAATTGGTTTGTTTAAAGAGCAAACCCCACGAAATTTAGGATTTAAAAGTGAGGAATTCAGTAAATTGGTGTACGAAATATAAAAAATTAGTGGAATTTCGTTTTAAGGTGCCAAATTTGACACGTTCGTTCATGGAATAGTGAAAATCTCTAGCCAAAATGTTAATTAACTAAGCCAAAATTACAAAATTTTTTTTGTTCGTTTTTTACGAAATTAGTTTTTCAATTAATCAAACCTGCGAAACTGATTATGTAAAGAGCAAAAGCCTAGTGGTTTTTGAATGAGGGGAAATCTTCGACATTGGGTTTTAAAGGAGCCAAGTCCACTGAATTGGGTTCTGAAAGAGTGGAAGTCCGTAAAATTGGTTTTTGATTGAGCAAAACCCACGAAATTTGGTTTTTTAATGAGCAAAACCCCGAAATTTAGATTTGAACGAAACGAATCCACAAAATTTAGTTTTTAATGAGCGAAAATTCGTGAAATTGGCGTTTGGATGAGTCAAAATGACGAAATTTGTTTTTGAAAGTGCCAAACGCACATGACAATGGTTTTAAATCTGACTGTGCTCGTGGGGTTTGGGGTAAATTTTAGAGTTTTGAGTGAAATGGAGGCATGACGGTGAGTGGAAGAGATTCAGTAGGCGAGATCACTGTAGTATTGTTCTCTGAGTGGACTTTGCGCTACGGTTTCTC
The DNA here is from genome assembly GCA_038030265.1 of Corythucha ciliata. Lineage (NCBI taxonomy): Eukaryota > Metazoa > Arthropoda > Insecta > Hemiptera > Tingidae > Corythucha > Corythucha ciliata. The sequence continues at coordinate 41,452,011 of CM075938.1, read as the reverse complement.
CGCCCCTGGCACTCGACCTGACCAGGTAAAATCGAATTAGGGAGGATACCCGGATCACCAGGGCTGATGAGGGTCGCGATGGCAAAATGTGACTGTGGAGGGGGGGGAACTTGGCGGCTAAGCGCCAAGCGCCGCAGCTTTGTTTGAAGATGAAACCTTGAAAGATGTGAGTTATAAATATCAGACGTTACATCAAGTAAAGAACGAAAAAGTAGGACAATTTCGACCTCTCCCAGGACACCTACGTCCCCAGACGCTCAAGAAAGTGGGGCATGCCCGAGGAAAGTAGGACGTTTGGTCACCCAAGTTTGGGGAGACCCTTCTCACCATGGTGTATAGAATCTGAATCTCTGCTCAGACACTTGCTCCCCCAACCGCCTTCCACCGCCACTGACTGACAATGAGAGTTTACTCATTCAGATAATGCATTAAAAACTGAATAGTTAAAAACCTCTGAGCGCTAAGTGGACGGGACTCACTATGACTCAATTGTTGGCTGATACTTTCCTCGCAGAATTGTAAGAGGAAATTATTAAACCGTCAGCTATGTTAATTTTTGAAATATATGTATTCGCATTTCGGAGCTAACTGAAGGTGGAGTTCATTTTGTTTTATTTGTGCTAATGAGGAAGCGGGGGTCACTCCGGAATGCGCAATCGCAATTCATATTTTAAAAAATTGACATGACTGACGGTTCAATAATTTTTCCTTAGAATTCTGTAAGTGGACTGGACTTCGGTTGCGTATAAGAACATGGGATAAAAGCATAATACCTATTTCAGATGGAAGAATAATACTTGCCTCCGGTTCCATTCTTTAGGCACAATTGAAACACAATTCTTTCAAACTTCGGCGAATGTAAATTGTCAAAAAATCTTCAAATTTTAACAGTGTACTCAAGCTTTTCCGAATTCGGAGGAAAATTGGTACTGGTACTATAATTCTCATAGAAGGTCAGTTGGGTGGAGTGAACCTTCCATTCCTTTTTTTTTGTTTCTTAACTTTTTTTTTGAAAGGGGTTGAGTTTGAGTATGCACCGTATACATACGTTACCATATACGTGTATACAAAATCTACGGGTTAGATTGACCGCGGATAAATTAAATGCACTCTTTCCGACCTCTGTAGCTGCCGGAGATATTTTCTATGTCGTCCTTTTTTTATTCAAAAATGATTCAAGGGCATTTGTTGTGCTACACTCGGAAAACAGAAGGCTGCGACAGAGGGTTATATGTCGTGAATGTATGCTCAGCCATGACGGGGATTTTATCACGTCGGTGCACGTGACGAAAAATACACACTTGAAAAACAAAACAAAAATCACTCGGGAGCTATTCCGTTTGGAGAAACGAGTGATGTGGCTATTAAAAAGAGAGAAATAATTCTAAACGGTTCTCCTATAAAATGCAGATTAAGACAATTATGGTTTGAACCAAGGGAAAAATGTGATGCTCTGGCTGTGGGAGTATAGAGGCTGAAATCCGTATCACTATAGTGCAAGATCGGCGACGTTACTTGTTTTATGATTAACAAAAACGCGCAGAATTATAAGCTCGTACAAATTAGACAAAAAAGGGAAATCGGTTGGAAAAATTCTCACAGAGTTGGTTCTTGTTTCAAACGTTTTCTTTACACTTGGATAGACACCCCTCTCCTCTACTCATCTTGGGTACGTTTAGATTAAGAATTTTCATGAGTGGGCATAAGTCCATGAGATTTCAACTCATATTCATTATTCATTCATTAAGGGAAGAAAGGGGTTAGATACTGCAGATGACGTTTCTGATTATTTCTAGCATGTAAAAAGATGCTCTAGCATGAAAAGAAGAAACGGCTTTGAGGATTTGAAGGATAAACCACAATACTACATTTAGCAGGACCGGAGCGCTATTTCGTAGAATAATCAATCATTAACGCTACAAAAAACAAAAATCCATCCACCTTCACCCATTTTTTTCACGTTTACATGCAACCCACCCTGTAAATTTTGCACACTAACATTAAACAATTAAAATAGTATTGTACACCGATACTACAGAGCGGAAAATTGCTCATTCAAAAAGAGCATCACGACTAGTTGACCACGCGAAACGAAGTCGATTTGCGACACAATCTTACGAACTTAGCAGTGAGCTGTTTCCGCTCGTGTATCGTTAGGATTACCAGACGTCCTACTTTCACACTGGACAAGTCATGCTTTGTAGAGCATCTGGGAACGTCTGGGGTCATTTTTTCAGGTGTCCTGCGAGAGGTCAAAATTTTCAGTCAAAATGTTGGACAGGTGTGAAATAACCAACTGGAAAACATGAAAGTCATCATCGTTTGATTTGGGAGAAGACAGAAGTGACGACGAGGATAAAACTCGCATTATATCTGAGGAAGTCAACGCACTGGCGGCTCTGCTGAGCGATTTCCTCTCACGGCTACCTTCGACCGAACCAGTCGCCAGACCTCCCACCTCCAATCCTTCGGCTACCACAACTTTTGAATTCGAACCACTCGAAGAAAACACCGAACCATTCACTTCATATAGAGAGCGTCTGGAGAACTATTTTGACATCAAGAACTTGACGTCCGACACACCGGAATGCGTGTCAATAAAAAAGAAAATGTTGATTAATTGCATTGGGAGCAAGACTTACCAGACCTTGACTGCTCTTACGGCTCCTACAAAGCCGTCTGAATGGTCCTACCAAGAAATCGTGACTCTCCTCGAAACACACTTTTCACCCCCATCTAACGAGATCTTGGAACAACACAAATTTCTTTCCAGACTACAGTCACCAGACGAATCCATCCGATATAGTATGTAGCAGACCTTCGAAAAATGTGCGCGACAAGTAACTTCATTTGCCCAAACAGTGACTGTCGACGGTCAGTCAGCGACCGATAGCCAACGGCTAATGTCGGACTCGGACCAGTCATCAGGAAATCTGTCACTCAACCAATGCCTTGAAAAGGGAGTGAACCTAATCGAGCTGATTCCAGCCTTTTTACTCAAATTTCGATTTCGTTCGGTCGGAGTTGTTGCTGACATTAAAAAGGCATTCTTACAGTTGTCAATTTGCCCGAGAGACCAAGACCTTCATTTGGAAGAAGCATGAAAATGAACACACAAGAATATTCCGTCACAAGCGAGTTGTATTCGGAGTGACCAGTAGCCCTTTCCTTCTCGGAGCTACAATTGAATACCATTTGTCGAGATACGTCGTGAACTCGTCGTACCAACCGCAATTAATTGAGCAGCTTCGTAAAAGCTTTTATGTGGACAACGTCGTCACTACAGTGCGTCTGACGAAAAAGAGGCACAGGAATTCATGGAGCAAGCTACAAAAATATTCGCTGAAGCTTGCTTCGAATTGAGAGGATGGGAGTTTACTGACCCTACCTTGGACGACTCAACTACGACTACCGTACTCGGACTGTTGTGGGATCGGAAACTGGACACTTTACGTGTAAATATGAACGGAGAGAACTTAGTGAAACCTGAAACCGTTATAACTTGTCGTTCGCTCTTTTCAGTAACACAACGGGTTTTTGATCCACTCGGAATTTTGTCGCCAACAACGCTCGTCCCTAAACTGTTGATTCAACGCAACTGGATTGATGGAGGCAATTGGGACTGATGGGAGGAATTGGGATAAATAAGTGAAAGTCCATCAATTTATAAAATGGATAAACGAAATGGAGTCTCTGTCAAAAATTTTCATTGAGCGGTGTTTCAAAAACTGTGGAAGAGGCAGTGCGGACATTTCACTTCATACTTTTTGCGACGGCAGCAAATTAGCTTACGCTACTGTCATTTTCGTTCGAGTTGAATGGGAAGGAGAACTAACCGTACAACATTTCGTTGAGGCTAGAGCTCGAGTAGCACCAGTACAGGAAGTAACCATCCCACGACTAGAGTTTACTAGCGGCTTTTTTAGGGGCAAGGCTTACTTGGAGTGTGAAGAAAGAATTTCCAGTTACCTACACAGACGTTTTATTGGAGTGTTTCCACTACAGTTTTAGCGTGGATAAAGAGAGAAGATCCGTGGAATACTTTTGTTTTCAACCGCGTCACAGAAATCCGGAAATTAACCGGCACGATAAATTGGTTCTACATACCTACCTGGCGAAAGTAACCCTGCCGATTTGCCCAGTAAGGGCTGCAATCCAAAAACTCTCGTTTGTTCGAAGTCGTGGGAAGGGCCGTCATGGTTAAAACGTCCAAAGGAAGAGTGGCCGAAGTCATTACCACTAAAAGTCTGCGTTAAGCGAGATTTCAGTCGAAAAAAAGAAAACAGTGATTTCAGCACTGTCTCAAGAACCATCACGCATCTAGCTCGCCCGATACTTTTCAAGTTACCATAGAATTGTATAAGACTTGTTCGCTGGATGATTTGATTTCTTTGTAATAAGTTTTCCTTCAAGAAACGTTACTCGGGCGATCTTTCGCTTGAAGAATTGATTAGAGCTGAAAAGGTCGTTCTCAAAATAATTCAAGACGAGTCGTTTTAAGGTTTGGCGGACCAACGATTGAAGAAACTTAAACCGCAAATTGATTATTCAGGTATTTGAGAGTGCGACGAAAATTGGGGATAGAAACGACTCTGAAGATTTCCGTACGCCATACCTTCAGTCACCCCACCACATTACAGTCGAGAGAATGATGAGACACGTTCATCTGCAAAACCGTCACAGCGCAGGTCAAGGATTTCTCAATCAGTTGAGAGAAAAGTACTGGATTCTTAGAGGTAAACAGGCGGTACGACGACTAGTGAAACGTTGTGCAGTTTGTCAACGGTTTTCGTCTAAATCACCGAGTGGGAGTCTCGTCCATTACCAGAAGACGGAGTGAGGGACGCTAAGCCATTCGAAGTCATTGGCACAGACTGCGCAGGGCCACTCTACCTACGCAATGGATCCAAAGTGTGAGTCATGATATTTACAAGTGTCATCTATACACCTCGAATTAGTCTTCTCAATGTCAACTGAGGCCTATATCTTCTCGCTTTCAGTAGATTCGTTGGCGACGTGGAATGCCACCTTTAATTTTTCGTGACAATGGCACCAATTTCAAAGGAGCCAGCAACGCCATGGAAACTGTTGGCTGGGAAACAATAAAGTCGAACTGGAACTCCCAGCCAATCGAGTTGCGATTCAATCCCCTTCTTACTCTCCTTGACATGGTGGATTTTTTGAAAGAATGATTGGTCTGCTTAAAGTTTTGCTGAAGAAAAATCTGGGTCGTGGTTGTCTCGACATCAATGAACTTTACACTCTCTTGTGCGAATGTGAAGTCCTCATCAATTCTCAGCCCATCACATACATGTCTGATACTAACGATGGCCCGGTTGCTATAACTCCGCTCATGTTCATGAACAAGAGTTGATGGAATCAGGTGTCCCAGAACTTGAACATTTGGATTCAACAAACTTTGAAAAACATTTGCGACATCGGCAAGAAGTGAAACTGAAATGTAATCTGAGAAGTCGTTTTCGTTCAGAGTACCTCTGCCAGTTGATTTTCACATGGAAAGGCTTCACAAATTCGCGTGAACCAATTTTAGGAGAAATCGTATTGATCGGAAGTGAAGAAAAGAAACGTATCCGTTGGTCACTGGTCATCGTCGAAGAAAAGGTGTATACGGCCTCGACGGAAAATGCCGTGTCGTGAAGGTCAGGACAGCAGAAGGGATCCTTACCCGACCGTTACAACGTCTCTATCAACTAAAGGTCTTCTGCAACGTCGTCGAAGATAATAGAAACACCGAAATATACGAGAAATCACCAAGCGTTTCTCAGTCTCCGGCATCTCTAACGACTTCATTTGTTACTCGTAATGATGCTCGACTATCAGACAAGGAGACAGAAGCTAGAAGAACACGATGTGGACGACGATACACCTCCTCGCTCGTTACCGAAGACGTTCTCCTCAGTGATTTTTTCAAATTTTGTTTTAAATCCTTTTTGTTTTATAATATGTGATTTGGTTGAGCCATTCCTGACTCAAGGTGGGAGTGTTGCGCCATTTTTATAATGCCGGGGTTCCTCTATTAGTTATTATTAAAAATCTAAAAAAAAGTGACAAACTCATATGATACCTTCTGTAAGGTTGTATTCGTGAAAATCGGTCGAAAAAATAAAAAGTATTGTAGGTACGTTGTCCCGTTTGATTCTAGCTTTTTTTTCTCTTCTCGGAAACCTCTAGGCTCCGTTTAGTCCTTTCAATAGTTTTAATTGAAGACACCATCCATTCCCTCCTGAAGAACTTTTAAAAATCATCAGGCTCACAAAACGGGCTGCAACTACCGTTGATATCATTTTGTCCATGTGCCAATTCACCGGTGAAGTGATTTTGGTTCCACTTCGGAAATAAAATAAAAAGGAAAGGTTTGGTGTTTTTATATTTTTCTAAACACAAAACGCGACTAACTAAAAAGTAGTAAAATAAAATCATAATTATGGCGGGGAACGTCGCCACATCACCCTCCCACTGGGAGAGACTTAGGTCGTACCGAAAGAAAACGTACTCTCGGAGTTCTACTATTAAAGTTGGGCGAGGACACAAGTATCGAGGATGAAACTGCGGGCGGACGTTATCATCACGTGGGAGCAAGTTTCAAGCTCCTTATAAACAAAAACTCCGAGTGAGATAGCAGACGTCAACTTGTATTTGCAGGCTTGAAAAGCTTGCTCTAGAGACAGCGTCCAATTGACAGGAGTTGAACCTTTGACGTCCGGACCGAGAATGTCATGAAGAGGGGCTTGTACTTCAGCTGCCATTGGCACGTGTCTTCTGTAAAAATTTAGCATGCCAAGGAAACGTCGGAGGCCTTGAACGAATGAATAGCCGAGATACGATCCGGAGGGGGAGAAATACCGTCGGAAGAAACACGATAGCCGAGAAACGTGACTTCACTCACAGCAAAGATGCTTTTGGAAGTGTTGATGGCAACGCCGTAGTGGGACAGGCGTTTGAAAAGTGCCTCGAGGTGAGCTGCGTGTTCTTCCGGGGATCGCGAAAAAACAAGAATATCGTCGATGTAGACGTATCAGAAATCGAGCCCTCGGGTTACTTCGTCCATAAAACGCTGAAACGTCTGAGCGGCGTTTCGCAAGCCGAAGCACATGAAGGGAAACTCGAATAAACCGAAGGGGGTTGAAATTGCTGTTTTACAGATGTCGGACGAGTGAACAGGGATTTGCTGGTAGGCTTTAATCAAATCCACAAGCGAAAATATTGAGCTTCCGCTGATGGAATGCGCAAAATCGTGTATGTGTCGAACGGGGTAGCGATCGGGTACAGTACGAGCGTTGAGAGCGCGGTTGTCACCGCAAGGCCGCCTGCCACTGCCATTTTTTTTTTTTTGGCACGATGTGTAGAGGAGAGAGAGCATTACTTCGAATTCTTTTTTAGCAACATCCAAGCGTTCTCCGGTTAAACGACGAGGACGACAATGAACGGGAGGACCGGAGGTTGTATTTATAAAATGCTTCGTCGAATGTTTTACTTCACGTGGGAGTCCTGGACTTAACTTCACGTCGGCAACAATGAAATTCCACGGGAAGTTACGTCGAAGCCCAAGGTCGAGTACGAGCTGATAGGGGACGTATTCGCAGCGTAGAGGTCGAGAGAGGATTTAGGACGACGGATTTTGAGTAGACGTGCTGGAAAACAACACAAGTCTGATCCCGTATCGACCCAGGAACAGTCGTTTTGAGCGTCACAGGTGTCAGTGGCCGTGGCGTGGGAGGTTCGGGATCGGGCCGGTTTGACTTCAGGCGTGCCCGATGGGACGCGTACAGGTGCCAGGCGGATCACCTCCTCTTCGAGGCCGACCTCGCGGGTCCTCTTCCGGGGGCGTCGGGATTGGAGCTCGTGGACGAGGCCGTGGAGGCGATGGAGGCCATCGTCATGGGCTCCGCTGACGATACCGTCCCGCGTGTTCCCCAATCGCGTGGCGGGATAGTTCCGTGGTGGAATGCCGAGGTTGCGGGTCCGGGTCTTTCCTCGCGGGCTCGTAGGCTGCGCCGGGCCTATCAAAGGACTCGAGGCCCGGGTCGCGAGGCTGCAGGCGAGCGTTATGCGCTCACGAGGGGGGACCTAAAAAAGGCTCTTTGGCGGTCCAGGCGGGCCGCGTGGAGGACGTTCGTTGAGGATGGTCTCTCGGCGAACCCTTGGGGCATTCCCTACAGAGTCGCCGTGGGGAAGATCAGGTCTCCGAGCGTCCTCCCGTTTCTGGAAGCGTCGCGTGGTGGAGGGACTGTGGAGGAGACGCTGAGGAACTTCATCCGACGTATCTTCCCACGGGACGAACCCGGGGAGGACTCTGCCGCGGACCGCGAATCCAGAGCGGAAGCGGCAGTGGTCCCACAAACGGCAGGCAGTGGGCTCTTCACGGAGGACGAGCTTCGGGACGCCCTTGGTGGGTTGGCGTCGGGCAGGGCTCCGGGGTTCACCGGGGTGTGCCCTGAGATGCTTAAGCATCTCCCTGACTCGGCGGTGGAGTCTTTTTTGGGGCTCTACAATCGATGTCTTGTGGCGGGGTACTTCCCGGTGAGATGGCGGGTCGCTGTGGTGATACTTTTTCTGAAGTCGCCCGACCGCGACCCAGCGTCTCCCGGTGGCTATAGGCCGATTAGCCTCCTGCCTTGCGAGAGCAAGGTCCTGGAGCGGCTTCTCCTTGGCCGGTTTGAGCCCTTCATCAAGGAGGCGCTCCATCAGCGCCAGTTTGGGAGGGGGTAAGAGGGGGCTCGACGGACGCGGCACTGGACGCGGTGCAGTCCCTCGTCGACGCCCCCTACGGGAAGTACAAGGTGGCGGTCCTGCTGGATGTGCAGGGGACCTTCGACTCAGTGTCGTGGCCGGGGGTCTTGATGGCGCTGCGAGATGCTGGTGTCCCAAACGACATCTTTAGGGTGATCGCCTCGTATCCTAATGCGGGGTGGTCTCTCGCAGGGTAGCCCCCCGGTGGTGCGCTATCGGGGATCACGCCTTGTGGGGGAACGGCAGGGCCGCTACCTAGGGGTCGAGATTAACCCGGGGAGGACAGCGACCCCGCAGCTAGAGGCGGTTGCGGGGAAGCTAGAGAGGACCTTTGCCCTCTTTAGGTCGGTGGGGGGAAACGTATGGGGCACGAACTTCCACTGCCGAGCTCGTTACTTCAGGGCGGTATTCGTACCTACCCTGCTGTACGGTGCAACGTAGTGGTGGCACCGGCCCACGAAAGCTCAGAGGGCGAAGGTGCTGGCGGGGATACCTCCTGCGAACCTCCTGCTCGACGCATGGGTTCACGGGCGCCGCCTGGTTCAGGGAAACTTGGACTGGGTACGGTGCCGTGAAGATTGGGCAGAGTGCCTCGGTCTCTTGGCCGAGGAGTGGGGGGCCGCATGGGGCCTCCGCCTCCTTGACGACCTAGTCGTTGAGGCTTGGCAGGCGCGTTGGACTTACAGTTCAACGGGTAGGCGTACATTCGGGTTCGTGCCCGACGTTTGGACGAGACTGGCAGCGACCAAGTGGTTCACCCTTGAGCACGCTGCCATGCAAATCCTGACTGGACACGGCTCGTTTAACGCCAAGTTGTGGTTCTTCCGGCGGCGGGACTCTCCAACATGCCCTTGTGGTGTCGAGGAGGAGACCGCCGACCATGTGCTTCCTCGCTGCAGCCTACACGGGGATCTGCGGCGGGCGACATGGGGGAGTGGAGGCCCACCGGAAGACTCGGCTCTTGTCCGAGACCGGCGGGCGTATGGCCGCCTCCTGGCCTTCTCCCGCTCCTGGCTGGAGCGAAGAGGGCTGGGACCGGCCATGCTTGAGTAGGGTTCCTTACTCGGGCAACCCGGGCAGGGTTCTCTTCCCTGTCCGGTTTCGGTCCATGGCGGAAGCCAGGATCCTCAGCTCAAAAGACCCACCTCCGCGTGGTCTCTCTCGGGCGCAGCTGGCTGGCCAGCAGCCGTGGCTAACGGGTTGAGCTGAGCAACGGGACCGACTCTGTTGCGGTATCCGGGCCAAAGATGGGGTACAGGCGAGGTAAAGGCCTGCAAAAAGGTCTAGGTACTGGCCACATCTTGAGGAATTCCGCAGAGAGAGAGAGAGTCGTTTTGAGCGCCGATCAGTGCTAAAAAGGTGGTACTTTCCAATGCTGCTGTCAGTTGCCACCGTTACTGGTTGCTGGGGTAGTTTTTTAGACGATACGAGCAGGGGGGAACAATTTCGAAGCGTGTTTGCCGAACTTGGTGTGGTACCATCAATATCGTAGCGAGGGGGGTGATGATGACCTGCTCGAAGACTGTCGGTGTGTCGAAGACTCGCGAGACTGGGATTTACGACTAGTGATTTCACTGAGTTGCGTATCGAGTTTTTGAATTTGACGACGGAGGTTGTCGATTTGGTCGACGAGAGAAGACGTTGTTTCGGATGGAGGTGTCGATTGCACCAGGTTAGCGATGGGGTTGGTAAAAGGCTGTACCTCCAAGATTTTGTCGGCGATGGTGGCTAGATTGCCCATTGGTAGTTCTTGTTGAACTTGCAGAATGGCTTGAACGTGCGGTGGCAAGCGTTGCAACCACAAAGTGCGAATGAGGTTGTCCTGGACAACCGTTTGACCAGCCAGGGACCGAAAGGCGGCGAAGGCAATTGTGAAGGGGTTTGATCGCCGAGCTCTTCCTCCATGAGCAATGCAGGGCACGACATTTGATATTAATACTTGTTCGCCAGCTAACTCCCCTCAGTCCCCACCGATCCACCGAATAGGAACTCTATTATGAGAAATAGTAAGGTTTTCGATACGAAATCCGTTACGTATGCTTCAAATAAAATTTTACAGCAATTTCTTTGAAACTGACGTCCCATCCACCGTTTAAGACAATGGTTATTGTTGAACTTTCTAATCCCTCCCCCCACCTGCTTGACTTATTACAACTGAGTATAAACTGGTCATGTTCACTAACTCCCCAGTCCCCCTGTTAAAAACATTACTAGTCGCTTTGAGAACTATTTGTGAAACTCTCATCCGTGAACGCACGGGTTTCGAGGTTCAAGACCAACGACAAAATGAATCGACATTTCTGTCGCCAAGATGTGAAACGTGAAAAAACATGTCAACTCGTTGTTCAACATTTGATGGCAGGAAATAGTATTTTCCCCTCTTTTCACTTCCTCCTGAAGCAATCAATATAGGACGAATCTCTCACCACCCACGATTCAATGAAAAAAAATTAAAAAATACCTACCTACCTACCTACCCCTTCCTCCGTTAAATGATATCTTGAATTCCCCTATGAAATAATATTGACACTCCCGTCTTTTCCTGATTGAATTCAGTTAATATAGAGATTTTATATTGCCAAAAAGTATTTGATTCTACAGAAACGGAATTGTTGATTTATTGTGGCAAGGAAAGGGATCGTATTGGTCGAAATATCGAGAGAGAGAGAGAAAAAAATTAAAATATTAACTGGAATGACAGGCCCGGGACCCCGAAAAAACCGAAAAATTCTTCTTACCATATGTCCGTGATCCGTGTTGTTCAGGTCAGTCATTACTACGATCGCCATGCCCAAATTGACTCGCATCATGTAGTAGATGGTGAGGCACAGAAACAAAAGGAGTACTTGAATGTGGCGAAATCCAAAGGTTCTTCGAACTTTCTTGACACCTAGAACAGATTTTTTTTTTTTTCTTTGTTGGCCCTTCAGAGTGCAATTTTTGCCAACCAACATCTAAAGGGGTAAGCATTTAAGAAATAATGAAGAAATCTTGAAGTGATAAATGGGAACGGTACTTATTTCTCCTGCAAAGGATATTTATCTTTTGACGCCAACCATGTAATCAAGTAATGCTCTTCCCCTCCATCACAGGCCAAAACAACGAACCCAAACGAAAGGTAAATAATGATCTTTCGCATTTTACGTCCGGTGTCTCTTTCACACGAGAGGATTAAGGTCGTTTATAACAATTAATAAATTAGGGGGTTTCTGACAAAAATTGCGTGACCAATAACGAGTTTGTGAATTGAAGTAAATTACCAGGGTCTTTTCCTTGAAGATGCGAATTTTCGTTTTCATGTTTTTCGTCAGGGTGATTGTTCATGTTCATTTTTTTTTTTTTTTTTCTCCGAGTCACTCGTTCACCTCCAAATTTTCGAATAAATTGAACTGTATTTTTTGTGAGGACCTGAAAAAACGCAAACATCAGACAAAAAAAAAAACATATTCTATAAGAGCATTTAGGATTGTCAAAGCACTCGTCCCGACAGCAGCTTTAGGTGGGAGAAATGTGATAATTACTGTGGGTCATTGTTAAATTTATTTTGTAATTTTAATTACCAAATCCCGCCTTGTGACCTGGATTTGGTCATTAAAATGGCAAAAACTGTAATCTCTCTCCTGGTTCCTAGTAGTCAGAAATTATCAAAATAAAATTGATTGTTCCCCGTAATTACGTATTTGAGGTGTTAATACCTCATTAAACATTTTATCGGACAACAAATCAAAACAAGCTCTTCGCAAAACACCCAAATGAATGGAAATTGAAAAAAAATCCTCTGGATTTGTCTCTGACACATTATACAAGAAGTTGTCGTACTCCGTTAACAATGATAGCTCATTCGAAGAGGATTAAACTTGCCAGATATACTTTCTTCAAATCTAAATTTAGTGTTACAGCTTGAACATTCACGATTCTACAGTTTCTTAACTATAGCCTACCCTCTGGGTGTCCGAGTTTAGTTTTAGTTATCCCTCGATTGCATTACAGGAATATCCCGCAAGTGCCGGCTCAGATTACAGGTGTTATTTTGCTCCTTCGAACAGACTGCCGTGACTAAGAGTGAGGATCATCGTAGACGAAAGATTTATAGTAAGTATATAGGGAACTGTTCGCGCTGTTGCTGGTAAGTTCCGACAGCGTTAAAATAATTAAAACAATTTTTTGGTAGGAGAGAGGCACTTCATTTGAGCGTAGAAAAACTGTTAACTCTTATCTTGGCGCACTTGAAAAATGATTTATTGGCAACGCTCGGAATTGTGCGTTCTTCAAAGTCATGCTTTCATTCATCAGCCGGCTACAACGAAATAAACGAAGAGTATTCGATGAATCGGCCAGATAAAGTCGAATGTGGAACCTATACCCATATATATTTTTAGCGTTTTATACACCTGCACAAAATTCTGCATTGGAGAAGTTCTTTCCACTCGCCCTCTTTAAATTGAAATAAAATGTTAATGGACTATGGGGGGGGGGAAATGAACTGAAGAATTTACTGCAAATGGATAACGGTATTCGTGTTAAGTGTTGTATACCTTTGCTACTCATATGAACCACCGTTGGACCGTTTTCACCCTAGAGATACTTGTATCCGATACTCGAGTGCAATTCCGGAATCGCATACTAAAAGTATCGCGATACAGAGTCCTCGCGACTTTTGTTCCCCTCTTCTTATAGCATACGCCACTGTAGCTAAATCGATATTTAAACGAAGAAATTCGATTCAACATATTTTACGTCGATTAAATACGTTAATTTGGGAGCATGTGAAACCTAAAGAGCCTGCGCCTGTATCGCACCATAATTTGATTCCTATACCTCCCCTGGGCCAACGTACCTCCCTCTCATTCCTTCCCTGATTTCGGACTTTATCGTCTTATTTTATTCCCAGCAAATTCTCTGGGGAGGCTCGGGAGCCTTTTCTTTATTTTATTTTATTTTAACAGCGCAGACAATTGGCTATGCATGGCAAATGTTCGTTGACAGCACTTGCATGTAGCAGACCCTGGTCCTAATTACGTTTAATCTGGAAAAGCCGTTCCGAGTGTCCCTAGAGAATTTCCCGGAGAAAATCGAAACAATACGTAAATATCAGGGAACAGAACAAAAAATACTGGTTGGTGACTTGCTTTTATTTACAAAATCTGGTTCCTTGTCCATCTGGTTCCATCCATCATTTAGGGGACTTTTTATACAAATTATTTAACAGGGTGTAAAACGGTGCTCACCCTACTCGATTTTCCTACTGGTGCGTGTTAATTCTTTCCGCACGGTGTTGATGGGCGCATTTTGGTGCAATAATTCCCCACTGACAAACCTTATATGCTATTGTGTTATTTTACCCAATTTGAAATCTCACTTTAAAACAATTGAACACTTTACTTTTTCTTCGATCCATGTAGTACCTACATACCCGCGATTACGAATTCAACTGTGGTAGATATTTCTCCTTTTTTTCCTTAGACGTCTTTCTGTTCATTAACTCGTGTCGAAGTGACAAGTGCGAGAAGAATACAAATTCGTCGGCACGAACAAAATTTGTTGTCATCAAAGGTAAATAGACTGAAGAAGTCGTACGCTCGTAATTTTCATTCAATGATTATTATTTGCGACACGACGTCACTGATGACCATATTTGAAACAAAGTAGTATAGGCGGGATTGTTGAAATAAAAAAAATTATTTATTATTAATGTGGTCTTATTCTTGAAAGTAGTGATTACAATGTTTCTGTTTCTATACTTATAAGAGTGTTTCAATGGTCGGAGAGTACTATTTAGTGAGCATTAGTGGATTCGAACTTCTTAGTTGTGAAAATTTTCAAACATCTTTAGAGCAAAGTTTAGCAATTTTCTCGATAAAAAAGTGAGTTTACGTCAATACTGCAGTTAAGGTAGCAGACTTGGATGGACTAGCAGGCATGGATGGAGTGCTTAGAATTTCCAGCGATGGGTGCAATAGGGGTATAAAAAAACCTCACATCGAAGCCCGCATAGTGAGGGTGAGAACTCTGAACAGGGCCGAAACAGCATAAAGGCAGCTGGGGCAGGTGCTCAGGGCCCCTCACTGTGAAAAAAAAAAAGTGGTATTTAAAAGCACGCTTATCAATCGTTTTTGGCGAAAGTATGCTCCTAAATGCTTCGAAAAAGTGCTCATTACTTGTTAGAATTGAGAACAATAGCCAAATCGAAAAGAAATTCACACGGGTTAAAAATTGAAAAAGAATAATTCACGGCCAACGTTCAGAAAACGCCGCCAAAATGAAGGAAAAAGATAAATCGAGGCCAAAGTTGAGAGAAGGCCGTCATTCGTAGCTCATATCTCAAAATGAGCAATTCACAGTTGTTAGAGGCAAAATTCGTGGTTATAAAATTGAGAAAAAACGCTGTAATCCGAGGCTAAATTGAGAGAAACACTAAATTCGTGGATGAAATGGAATAAAACGCTGATTCACGGAAACATTTAAGAAATATAGCTCTCATTCACAGCCAAGATTATGAAAGACCAATCCGCGGATAACATTGAGAAAAAGCGATAATTGTAGCGGCTGAAATTAAGAAAACGCCATTTCTCGGAAAAATTGTGAAAAATCACTAATTCACGGCTAAAATAAAGAAAAAGCGCTTTCACCGCTAAAATTGAGATACGAGAAACACCAATTCGCGGTGGCGAACTCGTCGAGGCGAATTCGTGGCTAAAATTGTGAAAAACTTCCTTTCTGAATAAGACTGCCGTTACTATGCATGCGATTTCTGACGAAAATGTGTTCTGATGATTTCGCTTAAACAAACTAACGTCTGCTTGACCATGAAAGTGGTTACTATGGGAGAGAAATCCTCGTCAGAATACGTACGGGGGACAAACTCGTCAGAACAAATTTTTGTCTGAAATCGAATGCATAGTAACCGAAGCCTAGGTGATAAAAATCGCTAATTTGCGGCTAAAATAAATGAAAAACGGTAAAATTCGGAGCTAAAATTGACGAAATGACTCTAACTCACTATTAAAATTGAGGAAAGGTGCTGCTTCGGGGCTAAGGCCCGTTTTCACCAACTTCTTTAACCACGATTAACAACTAATCTGTTCTGTGCTAAAAGTCAAAAAAGCTAAAAGTGTCTAAAAGGTCTGTGCTCCACCCAATCCATTTAACAAAATCCAACTGGTCAAAAAAACGGTTTAAAAAAAATCCAACTGTTTTCCGAAGTATACACAAATTTTTAATTTCAATTAACCACACTGTGTAGGTAACACTCTTAAAAACCCCTCTGGCTATGGCTTTTGGGCTAATGCAAAAAAAAAAGATTTGTTCAACCACAGTTCAATCAAAAAAGTTGAAATTGGCTAACATTTTTAAAACTCGTGTAACTTTTTACTTGTTCAATATATATTTGTTTATGTATTTACAATTTCCAAAGATAATTAAATCCTCTAAAACTTCCTTCCTGAGGAATTTCTCCTAGGGTTAACGGTTTAGACGATTTGAAAGAATGTTCAACGGAAAACGTGGAATACAAATATTTTTTTCAGACATTTTTACTTTTGCGGGGCATGTATTTCGAGAACGTATTGGAATTAATGAAACATGCATATGATACAAGTTTCTGATATTTATGTCAGCTTTAATTGGTTATCACAAACGTTTTGCCTACGATGCTCTGTTTTCGAGATATCAGTGAAAATCCGAAATATGGAACCTTCTTTGTGCTCCCCCCACTCGGGCTCACCTCCTAGGGGTGGGGACGTTTAGTATATGTTTACCTCCTAACTAGTCCAAACATGGTTCCGGAGTCAAACTTTCTGCTTTCGCTCATTCCCTCTAGACTACCTTTTTGAACACTCGTTTACTGGACTAATAAATGAAATTTAGGCCGCCATAAAAATTCAAAATCATAAAAACTTGATTTGTTTTTACCAGGCCTCTTTTTGGCACAAACTGGGCAGGAAAAAGATGACGAACATAATAAATGTAGACCATACCACGGCTAACAGAGTCGGTAGGGTAAGCTAAACGATTGTGGAGGGGGTATCTTGTAAGAGTACTTATTTGCAATTAAAATGTATATCACGGCCTAAATTTCATTTATAATTTGTTGATATCATTCGACCTTTTTCTGAAGTTTGAGTGGATTGTAGCACAAATCCACTTTACCCGACAGGCTGCTGCCGGAACAAATCTGTTCAGATTACGTTAAATTATCAGTTCAGTTACATTAGATTAAATGGTTTGTCATAATTTCACCATTGCCAAGTGCCTGGGTTCGAATCCGAAACAATTGTTTTCTTAATTTTTTTTTTTCTCCCTTTTTGGCCCAACTTAGGATTTTTTACTGAAGACTTAATAGGCTGGAGGCAAATCAAATGAAGGAGACTGCTCAAAATACCATTTAAATTCCATATCACACCACGATTCAAATCACCAACCATCCCCTCCTGGAGAACTTTGAAATGCTTTGAACTTTGCTTTATTTATGTACAACCGGTATGTAAACTGGTGCTTATCGCTATAATGATCGAAATTCACTCCCCAGGGATTAAGACTCGTTATTCCCAAAGCAAATAAAGCACGGTTGCCAATTGTTTTCCAGCAATATCTTGCTTATTGGAGCTCCTGAAAAACGAGAATTACGTTGTCAACACCGCGTCACCTCTTCTTTATCAGCGAAGTTCGATGAGGAAAGCAACAATCGCCGGCTTTTGTTTATTCGTTAAAACCCTTCCCGTCACATCCCAATGCGGCCGGCGAGCGGCGTTTTTATGTTCAATCTAAGAACGTCACTCATATTTTAAAAATTATGTACTTTTTGGTTGTACATAAAGTCAAGTACATAACTCGGGAGTAAATCAGTTTATTTTTCCTCAAGGCATTACAGCCCTCGCTGCGCTCGTGCTGCTAAACTTGTCTCTCGGAAAATAAACCCTGAAATTACTCCCTCGATATTATACTATTAAAAATCACCAGATGCACCAATCGGGCTGCAACTACCGTTGATTTCCTTCTCTCCACGTCCCAATTCATCGGTATACATTTCTCCAAAATCGGACATTCATGCAAGTTCCCCATTTCAACGAAATTTTTTTGTATTCGAAAATGAGGTTGGCTTTTCAAGATAAACGTTGGAAGGCATTGGGCGAAAAATTTAACGGAATTGTCATCTTTTCCAATAACGACACACTCAACATGTTTCGCTTTGAGGACAGCAGATCCCACAATCAATGTTCGCTGGAAATCGCCAATATAGCGGATAATCTCAGGCAGACTAACAATATCAGAGCCCATCTGAAATACAGGGTGAATCCTTATAAGTGTGACAAAAAGTTTTGGGTAAAGCCACGTTAAAAGTGGAGTAAAATGGTACCTTCGGAAGTGTCCTACGTCGATCCTTTCCGGAGTTATGATTTTTTTGTGTTTAAAAATGTAACCAAAGCTTGCTTTAAACAATCCGCAATTTCTCCGCTTATATAGCACCCAATCCAAGAAGTGATGCCATTTTCAGAAACTACGGAACATTTCCTTTAGGATAAAGGCCATTTCATTGCTTGAAATAATCGTGAACACCCAGAAATCTGGCATTTTTTCCATAAATTTACGTGGCCTCCAAAATTTGTCCGTTTTACGAAAAGTCGCTGTACCCAAACAGCTTCCTCAACAGACTTTCGATGTATCACGAAAACTTCCCCGTCTTCTAAGTTTCCTTTTGGCGTGTTCACATTTCATATTACCACTGACGTTTCCCAAGAAAACGTTACAAGATTGCGCAAAAACCGAGTTTTCACGGAACATGGGCCATTGCCTACGGTCTTCGTGAAGGGTGCAGGGAGATCGGCAGTAAGTGAGAACAGGATATCTTACCATGGAGAAGGCATTCAATTTGACCCCCCCCCCCCCCAGTGATTCATTAAATTGTCACCGTCGTTGGGGAGGAGGGGAGGTTCCGTTTGCCTACGACATCTTCTCCTTCCTACAATATCCGTCAATTAGCGAATTATTTGAATTTAGAAGACCCTTTCTACGGACAATTCTGGGATTACTCCCCCCTCACCACGCTACCCTAGTCACAACTGTGAATTCGAGGGAGTAGGGAGGCTGAAATTAAAGAAATTAATCTTCTTAAATACTTTCTATTTTTTACTTGTTTTGAGTTCCAAGAAAAAATTGCTCCCAGCAGTAGCAAGCAGCAAACTAGCTTGTGTTGACTTCGATCAGACCTTCAGTCCAGTTGCCCGTTTTGACACAGTTAGGGCACTTTTAATCCTTTAAGCTTTTATTGTTCTCATTGTTATTTTCAATTGGTTATGGGCCCAGAAACGCGCTGAATAAGAATGGCAGAAGTTCGTACTGAATTCAAACCTCTTGTTGAAAAGCTGGAGGGTGGAGAAAATTGGGCTCGATGGAAGCGGCAGATTGCTCTCGTTCTGAAACACCACAAGGTTCTCGATGTGGTAACAGAGGAGCTCACCCGTAATGAAGAAAATGGAAAAGACTTTGACTCAAAAGATGCACTGGCACAATTAATAATACTAAGTTCATTGAACGCGATGAATGATGAACTTACATCGTCCTGTACCTGCGCCAAGGAAGTTTGGGATAAACTGACGTCGGCGTACGAGCAAAGCTCAAGTCAAAGAGTTGATCGGCTACTGGAAGCGTTTTTCTCTAGTGAAAAGCTTGGAATTGAAAGCATCGTTACTCACATTGCTCGACTTCAACGAGATTTCAACGCGTCGAACGTCGAGTTGAAGAAACTTGTTAACTCTGAGCTTCACGAGTTGATATTAATGGGTAGAATATTGTCGACGTTGACTTCCGAATATTTAGAATTTAAGAGTGTATGGGAAAGTGTTCCAATTCAAGACCGAACCGTTAATAATTTGGCCGAACGATTGAGACTTATCGAAATGCGACTTCCTGACAAAAAAGACATCATGAATGAAAACGCTCTCATAGCAAATGCTTCGAAGAAAATTCTGCAAAGAAAAGAACCTGTCCAATGCTATAGATTCCAAAAAGTTGGGCACTTCGCAAGGGATTGCTACTCGCGCACTCGAAATTTAAAGAAGGATGAACCTGAAAAGGAAGAGCAAGACGGGCATGCTTTTATAACTGACAATACCTATTCTTCCGATCGGAATGCCTGGATTGTGGATACTGGAGCAACCGAGCATATGACAAACTCAACTCCTTAGCCGAAAATAATACGTGGACTTTGGTAGATCGCCCAAAAGATAAGAAGGTGATCCCTAATAAATGGGTGTTAAAAATCAAGAAGAAACCCAGCGGTGCTATCGAACGCTATAAGGCACGCTTGCCAAGGGATTCACTCAGGAGTACGGTGTTGACTTCGATCGAACCTTCAGTCCAGTTGCCCGTTTTGACACAGTTAGGGCACTTTTGAGCGCAGCAGCAGCCGAGAAGTACGAGCTTCCCCATAAACACACTTCCATCGAATCGACATCGAATCATCGCATATCATTATACATCGAATATCGATCGATCAAAAATCGAGTGGACATCGCGTCAAAAATGTCCCGCGATTCTACGTTGATTCGACGTCGATGGGTCGAACAATGAACAAATTAAATAAAATAAATAAAAATTTATTCGGGATTCGAACCCAAACACTTTGCATTGGTAGATTTGTGCTATACAATTAACACTTTAAGCTAATGTAACCGATCTGGCAATATACGTAATCTCAAAAACATTAGTTTTAGAGGAAGCTCAATAGGGGTACTCAAATAAAAATCAGTATTTCGGTAAACCAGTAAACAGATGTTACAAATCTCGTTTCTTTAGTAACGCATAGACAGGGGGGGGGGGATTTTACTTAATTACAGAGAAATACTCCTTTACAGGTTTACAGGCTGATTATTTGAGTAACCCTAATATGGTGTACAATAGGGAACTTGCACATTTTTAAAAATTTTGATTTTCTTGAAGAGGGTTCTTCTACAAGACCATTGCTAGTTTAAAACATTAAAATCAATCAAGGATCTGTTTATAGCAATGTTATTAAGGAATGTCGAGTAGCTGGTGCAATTATGTCACTATTTGTTTAACGGAACCCGAGGTGCGGAGTTTGTATCACGACCTAATTGTATATAAAATTTCTTGATTCCATTCAAAATTGTGCATAAGTCTGGGTGGATGCGGTCGTATAAATCAGATGTACTTTTCATGAGAGGCTGCAGCTTTGTCGGAACAATAGTTAGTGACTTCAACGTAGATTCTACGTAGAATAAAACACGCCTACAGCTCAACGTCGTGATCGATGAAACAACGTATTTGCATCGAGTTGATTTCAACGAATATTTTATTTACGTCGAATAAAACACATCGATAGCTCAACGTTACACCGATATCGTATCATGGCCGACATATCATCATTATGGTACCGAGGCAAAATCGACGTTGATTATACGATGAACTATCCTCATCAACGAAAAAACGTCTATCCACGTTGATTCGATGTCGATTCGATGGAAGTGTGTTTATGGGGATGGGCAATTCGATGTTCAGACAGCCTTTCTTTACGGAGAGCTGAAAGAAGAAGTGTATATGGAACAGCCTGAGGGCTTCAATGATGGTAGTGACAGGGTCTGCAGGCTAAATCCACCAACCAGGAACCAACGTTTCGTCCGATTCATCGAGTCTTTGGGTTTTACATCAAGTCAGGCGGATCCATGTCTTTTCATCAAGCATTGTACAGAAGGTCGAAAACTTATGGTCGGAATTTACGTCGATGATGGAATTATTGTCGGGGATCAAAATGAAATTCAAGATTTACTACAAAAATTGAAAGAAGAATTCAAGATCACGACCGGAAATCTGGACAAATTTTTGGGAATGCAGAGTTCAAAATTGAAGAAGTTCGTTTTTCGTGAGTCAAGAGTCATACACCAAGAATATTATTTCGAAGTTTCGGATGGAAGAGTCTAATGCAGTTTCAACGCCCTGTGAGAAGATGATCTCCATGAGGACCAAGATCCGCCACTCGAAGAAAGAATTCTGTACAGAGAAGCTGTAGGAAGCCTTCTTTATTTGACCATGACAACTCGACCGGTTCTGATGTTTGCTGTCAGCGTTGCGTCTGAAGTGCTAGACAAGCCAAGGAGGTCAGACTGGAACACTGTTAAACGAATTTTCAAATATCTGAATGGCACGCTAGACATGGGTCTACTGTATAAGTCTGGTGCGCCACCTGAGCTGAAATGTTTTTCAGACAGTGATTTCGCCAACGACCTAAGTACACGTAGTTCTAGAACCGGAGTTGTTACAACTTTTGGATGTGGTGCCATTTCATGGACTAGTAGGAAGCAAGCTACTACTGCTTTGAGTAACTGCTGCACTTAGTAAATAAGCAAACTTGCGAATTTAGAAAGAAAGGTACATCATGCCTGCTGGGAAGAAGGGTTCAGAGAGGTTAATTTATTTTGGACTTTGAGCCACAAGTGCCTGCGTTGGCTCATGGGTTCATTACTAACTCAAGTGATGAAATGCAAGTGTCGCACGGGAGATTGTGCCATCAAAACAAGAGACAAGTGAAGAACGTCCTTAAAAGATTTGGAGTGGATCTTAAAATAGATGACGACTTATGCGAGGGTTGCACTTACGCAAAGCAACACAGACAACCATTCCGAAGCAGAAAATATCGACCAACGGAATGTGGAAAATGGGTTCACCAGGTGGATCTCGTTATTTTTTATGTATTAAAGATGATTATTCCAAGTACAGGCGAGTCTTCTTTATAAAAAATAAATCAGAAGTGGCCAAGTGTTTCGAAACGTTTCTCAAGGAGGCTAAAAATGTTGGTAACAAAATTGAAGTAGTATTCTGTGATGGAGGCGGGGAATTTATAAATGCAGAAATAAAGAAACTGTTTTTGGATAACGGAATATCCATAAACGATGCCCTACACCCCGCAGTAAAATGGAGCCGCCGAAAGAGAAAATAGAACTCCAGTAGAAGCCGCACGCTCCATGTTACATGCCAAAAATGTACCCATGAAACTTTGGGCTGAAGCAATTAATACAGCTGCTTTCGTATTAAATCGAACTGGCCCTTCAGGTGAAGAGAACAAATCTCCAAATACCTAAACAAAATTTTTTTTTTTTTATGTAAACAAACACATGGGATGTCAGGTGCAATCTTGAAGTCCGTCTGGTTCTTCGTTTGCTTCAACACCAAGGTGGGCTTCGAACCCATGACCTAGTTTCACGCCAGGTGCTCTAACTATCTGAGCTTTCCCGGGAGTCTACGCAAAGAGCGAATCCACCCAGGAGAAATCCCCTCCCTGAACTCAAACTGCACATATCGGGTCAGTGCATGGCATATGTCAGTTTTTCTTTACATGCCCGTCAATTAGTGATCCTGTCCTCTCTTTCTAAAACAGTATTTTCATAGAAAAATATAGCCAGTTGCCTGCGTGCCAAGTGCCAAGAATATTCGTGAAGGGTGCTCAGAGAACGGCAGAAATGGATGGGGGTGGGGGTCAAATTGAATGTCTCTTGCCTGCAATATCTTCTCCATCGTAAGATATCCTGTTCTCACTTATTGTAGATCTTCCTGCACCCTTCACAAATATTGATATAAATATTGAATAGCTCCCTTCGCATTTCCGTTCTGTTTTAAGAATTAAAGGAAAAGAGAAAACAAAAACAAAAAACAAACAAACGGTTTAGAGAAAGAAGAGAGAATCACGTACAATCTGACAAAATTCACGACAAAAAAAAAAACCTCACAGGGGCAATATTTTCAGAAGAATGGAGATCCTCGACATAATTTCATTAACTTTCACGAATTCGTATATTGAGGAACGGCTTCCTCAAAATTGAAGTACACTTGCATGACTTGTTTGAGCGTGTCAATCCGCTGAGCTGACTCTTCTCATCAGTCCAGCAGTTGTTGATGACAGAAAAGAGTCTTTCAATGGATGCGCTGGACCCTGACAAAGATAGTACGAATGCACAGAACTTTTTCAGGTTGGGCAAAGGAACGTCAAAAGAGTCCAAGCGTCATTTTCTTCCACTCTTCAATCTTTTCGTCATCGATGTACCTACTTCTTAAACGCGACTGATTTCATGGAATGTCTCATCTATAGTTTGACGGCAATTGTCGTCATCAGAAAAATAATCAATAGATGTTTGCACTTCCTCCCAAGTAAACTTGGTCCTTAGGCAAATCCAAGAGAAGAGAGCTCATTCCTTGAGGTTTGTCGTCCATTTGACAAGGTATGTAAGTAAAATGAGTAAAATTTAGCCACTTGTGTTCAAAGCCTATCTCTGCACTTAAGCTCTTTTTCAAGCGAATCTGACTAGTGGCAAAAATGTAGATGATTGGTTTGAATTTTTTCAATCCACTTCAGAAAAGTGAGTCTGGAAATGGTAGCGCAATTTTCGTCGTCCTCAATTTTCAAAACAACGAATACCAGCAATGCACTGTTCGTCGATGGGGCCAGTTTTCTGCATAACTTTTTCTGTTCCAGTCCTATTAGCACCTCCAAAATTCGTGGTGGTGTTTTCCACGGACAGACCAATGCATTTCTCTACGAGCCAGTGTCGCTTTAATGTAGAGTCAACGAGAGAAAAAAGGTAGTCAGAAGTCTCTCCTTCCAGTTTTTGAGCTCGAAGAGTTTTATTTTGATGCCCTTTCCATGTTCGACGTCATCTAACTACGAAAGGGGGCAGGGGGGTGTTGGATCCATCTTTTGTTTTCTCAAGGGCCCTATACCCAAAACACAGTAGGTACAGGAAGTTTAAGTGGTAAGTACCTACATGTTGATGAATGAAAACAAGACCACAGAAGGACCCACATTTCAAAAGGAGGACCTTTTTAGGGTCCTTCCAAGAATTTTGAAAACAGCAGGACCACGTCATGAAAAGAAGAACCCGTACTTCCAAAAACAGTACCTCTGGTCACCCTACTTATATGCCTCCTGGAGCTTTTCACTGATAACACCAGTTGTCAGCCACTCCGATTTGTTTCCCCAATAGGTGTATGACCCAAATAAGGGGCGAATAAGTTGACGAACGAAATTTTTCAGAGAAATAGCACAAACAAATTAATAAAATCCAAAACTCATGACATAAATTAAAAATTCCTCAAGTAGTCATCGTCAACACTAGAGAAACGAGGCACTTACGTCACGACTCACGAGACACCGACCAATTCATCTTATACTATACTTATTTTAACTTATTAATAACGAAGTGACTATATGCAAGTACAATACCTACGCGTTAAACGTTATTTGCAGGTACAGTACCTCGGCAGTACAGGCAAATGCTATTTGCAGGTACGCTTCTCAATAAGTCAAGCTTATCCGACAACCTCTAGTGCATACAACATACTTGGAAAAATTATACCTACATATAAAATAATGAATCATGTCGAGAAGAGGCGGTTAATTAGCCACCTCCCCTGCTCTTTCCCCTCTGTTATATCCCTATAGTCATAGAGCCTTTGTAATCCATTGCACTGCGTTATAAACCGCAATGTTATAAGTGGTGCTCTGAATTTTATTTATTATTTGATGGTAGCCTGTTTTTTGTCACAGAAGTCTTTACTCTGTACTACTGCTTGGACTAGCTGCAGGGCCTAGGCCTACGTGCTAACACATGTTCTCTTTTATCGCTCAAAGAAGTCATAAGAAGTCCCCCCATGGGCCTTTTAGTGCGGTGGTACAACGAGTTCACCATCCACCAATCTTTCTTCTTTGCAAGTGTAAGCGATATCGTCTACGATTAATTTTCCTTGATCCTCTATCGTGTCCAAAATTCTTGATGCGAGTGTTCCCTTTACTGAACTATAGAAATTCATAATTTTTCAGAGAAGTTTCGTTCCCTAATGTTGTTTCTCTGACTGTAACATCAAAAATTCGCGCTAATCTGCAACCAGCGTTTTATGTGTAGGTACAGTACCTGCATATATCACCAACCTATTAATGATTCAATAACAAATAAAGTTTACACTTTTACGTCAAACTTACATAGTTCAGTAAACAGAGCAATAAAAATAGCTGAAATCTGCAAAAGATGGTGTAAGCGATTTTATTTTTTTAATTAATCCACTAGGGACCTGTTAGCATGGAATCACAGTTTTGCACACAAAATTTCGAAAGGCACAACTTTTGACAGCCCAAAAACCTCAAAAATGTTCGACTTTTTTCAGTTTTTCACCGATAAGTTGACTATGGTCAATCCTAACAAAAAAACCCACGTTATACTTAATTAAATTTTCGAGAAATTTCGTTTTGGGACTAAATACGATTAAAACGTCAAAACATGGTTCGAGCTGGTTGATTTAGGTGATTCTGAACACTCCGTTTGATGCTCTACAACATTTAAAGAGGAGGGGTATGGATTGAAACGATAGTATTAGAGGTATGACGCTTTGAACATACGTTTTTGAAAAATGTGAAAAAAAAATCGGTGATATTTGCTCATCTATAAAAATTGAACCGCTCAACCGATTTGGGACATTTTATTTTCAATCGACGCAGTATTTTGTCAACTTTAATTAAGTATGTCGTGCGTTTTTTGACCATAGTCAACTTTTGAGTGAAAAACTGATAAAAGTCGAACATTTTTGAGGTTTTTGGGCTGTCAAAAGTTGTAAGTGAGCAACTTACTGAGTGACTATAATGTTCATGAAAATAACGAATTTTCAGCCTACGTCATAAAGGCCCGGTCACAAGCTGTATGTTTCCGTTCTGTGGAGTCTATGCAACCAAACAAATTTAATCCCTCGAAAAATAATGCATTTTTATAGGTTACATAGAAACCACACAACTTGAACGGACCTTAAAAGCCAGTTAAAATGTAAAATGTTCACCTTGATAAAACAGTTAATTATACACAGTTTATTTAGCTTTTGCTAAGACGAAGTAGATTTTAAATATTGTTTCCTCCCTGAGAGAGTTAAGATCAAGATTGCTTTAAGATCAAACGAGCCAAGCTAAGCCAAAAATGTCTCTTGAATTGATGGGAAAATAATTTTGACCGGTCAAAATTGTCAAATTCTTGTCAATTGGCCAGAAAAAAAGTTTGACCGGTCAATGCCCAACACTACTCACCACTATCCAAGAACTAATACATTCAGTTTAGTTCGAACGTGTCGTTCCAGTTTGTTTGTAGGCCGACTCTGACTAGCAAGTATATGTAATGACTCAATGCCGGAGCAACAGAAACTGACGATAGGCCCAGAAATTTTGTGCTATACGGTGAAGAATTGCTGGTGACAATAATTACAGAAAAACGGTACCTGCCGGTTTCAATGAAAAAAATTATTTAAACTTGAGCACTACGGCTGTGACAACTGGTTGACTGAATGTTCACCTAAGCTATAATTACCGATAATTGAAGACTTAATACCAATGAATTTTAACGCGGATGATTTCTTTACTACTTTGTTGTCCTTGATAAATATCTTTGAGAGGCGATTTATAATTTTAAAGGTCACTCACTTAGCAGAAATGAATTGAATTTTCCGAACTGGCTGATTATAGATTTTCTTTCTTTAAATTTGTGTGTTTATCGGCGCACTTTTATCAGCCAACTTAAACTGGTCAATTTGAGCGGAAAAATTGAAGGATTTTTGAAACATGCTTTAGTTGTTCAGTACATTATATTGAAGTCCTATACAGAGTAGGTATTGGGCATAATGATGGTGAGCTTCAAGAAAGTTAGTTACAGTTGGATGCACTCCATCCAAGTTGCCTTCAGATATCTCGGAAACGATCAATCGTAGCCAAACTTTCTGTGCGAGAGATAAATAAATAAATGTAAAAAAATAAAAACCCCACTGCGAATGTACTAAAAAAAATCACTCTGGTATAGGTGATGCTCGAAAAGAGTGTATACTTTTTTTTCTTTTTTTTCATAAACTGCACGAACACTGGATGGAATATGAAAGAAAATGTCATTACACCCTCAATCAAGATCATCTATTACCCTATGACACCATCACAAAAGCCATTCGAACATAATACGACGCCGAGTGTGAAAGTTAATGGGTTAATGGGGTAGAACAAATTATAGCTGAGGCAGGGAAAGTTTCAGAGTGGATTCACAGCAAACGTTTCTATTACAACACTCATGACTTTCCATTCAACTAGGTGGTATATGGTAAACGCGTTCATTCAGATTTAAGATTTCGGTATCGGATACTAAAAGTATGCGATTCCGGAATCTAAGTGTAAAGGAGCGCCTTGACTGTAGCGTATTTTTAATATCCTCGATACGGGAATCGGATACCGGAATCTCAAGTGTGAAAACGGCCTTAGCTTCGATGCATATACCAATGCAATACAACCAATTTAATGCTAACCGTTTTTGTCCCGAGCTCTCTTCAAGCTAAATAATTTGTGTATCATCACTGGGGCTAGACATTAATAGCCGGGCTGATGAGAACAGGGCTGAGTAGCACTGGTGGCTGAAGGTCTGAGGTCGAAACAGAGACTGAACCTTAGCTCTCGGTGCAGCTTTTCGCGATTGTTTGGTGGGTCCTGTGCCCCCAAACATCTTCATCGTTCAGATTCTCTACAACTATCTCGAAGAGAGTGTTTTTTTAGGATGAACCATTTACAACATGTAAAAAAGTGTTCAACAAAAAACATCATTTTTTTGAAAATTGACACTTTTCTGGAGGGTATATCTCCGGAACGGTTGGGAATTTCTATGAAACGTATGAGATCAAAGTTGTAGAGAATTTTGTCTTCTTTATTTAAATATATTATAGTAAAGTTACCGGTTAGGCCGATTGTTATCGAGATAGAGGCGAAAACCCTAAAAATGGGAACTTCTTGGACACCCCTCCACCTGTTGACAACCCACCAGGCGAGAGGACTTTCAATATGTTCACTTTCTAACCACCCTAATCAAGTTTCCGAAGGAATATGTTCCGGTACCGCTCGCCGGAGCTACACCCCCTTTTGAGCAATTCATTGACTGCACTAATGAAAGAACACTCAAAATATTTTGAACAAAAGACATAACAAGTTAGGTGCATTCTCCTGCTTGCTGTGGTTTATTTTTTACTTTTTTTTCATTAATAACATTATATTTTTATTTATACATAGTTACAATTCTTATTCGCCCCTATGGGCCGAAGCCCACGCAGAGGGGAAGAGTCGTTATATTCACAACATGTTATTACCTACCTATGCTCTATTAAAATAATCAAGTTTCTTGTTTTTTGTTTACTTGGATAGTGAGCGTACAGTATTCTATTAATTACATTGTTTTTCATTTTATTTTTTCCACATCCTTTCAATAGCAATTTTAGATCACTTGGCAAGTCATTAAAACAAATTACAGTCCAGTAAACGAGTGTTCAAAAAGGTGGTCTACAGCACAGAGAATCAAATAACTAGAGGGAATGAGCGAAAGCGGAAAGTTTGACTCCAGAACCATGTTTGAACTAACTACGTGGGGTTCGGCTTAGCTGATCCCTCGCAGTACGACTTCCAAAGGCGTCACCGTGGCGCAATTGCTAGCGTGCTGGGGGTCAACCATGAGCTAGCGCAAAAATACCGTCAAAACGCGGTATCTATGGCGTTATAACATTATTTGTGATAGAGCGTCCTTAGTTACCGCTTGCGTTAATTTTTTAACGCTAGCTCATGTTTGACCCCCTGGACTAGTAATCCAGAGGTTGCGGGTTCAAATCCCGCCGGGAGCCCATTTTTTCTCGAAACTCGAATCGTGTTGGGCTATGCCCTTCCATCGTCGTCCGGAAGATATCACTTTCATTTATTTTATTTAATTAATCTGATATGTTCAGACTTTTCATATACCTACTAAATTTACGTTCAGCGTGAGCAGAACATAGATATACGTATATGATACGGTGAAAGACCGACGGCAGGTAAATCTTAGCATTTAACAGTGAATCCTAGCGTTCACTAGCGACGTTCGTTAAAGTTCAAAAATGATTCATGAAAATCGGACTTAAGCCCGGGCCGAACATATGGGCTTGAAGTTCTGTTCTCTAAGCTGAGCTTAGGAGCTTAAAGTCCAGTCAGAAGTTTTGGTATTTTGAATACAAAATAGTTTAAACCCAACGCAACGCTTAAACAGACATTGTTGAGATCTAACCCTCCTTATACCACTAGAAATATGTACAAGAATGGTAAAATTCCGAAATTCCTGGTATATAGTAAGATCATCGGACTTTTACTAGACAGTTTTGGTACGTAATCCCCGTGCGGCGTTGGTCCACTGTTTGACTACGCAAGCCCACCCACGTCATTGAAATCTTCCCTCTACCAATCAACTTTCCCACGGCTCATCACCCCTTGAAATGAACTGATAAAAGGCAGAGAAGTTTAACAGGAATGTACATTGCGTGTATGAGGTGGGGGGGGGGGCAGTACATGAAACTACACTGTACATGTAGATTGTCTACAGTTGAAGGCTTCAGGAGAGAAATGTCTATAAAAAATAATGGATTGGAAACAGTTCAACCAAAAAAGTTGAAATTGGCCAACATTTTTAAAACTCATATGTTACGACCAAAGTCATATGGAAAACCAAGTCCTCAGACTCGAGGAAAAAAATGTTTTTCATTTTGGGTTGGGATTTTTACTCCCGTTAAGAATAAAAAAAGGAGAAAACCTGCCAAATACAAAAATTATTATATTCATTTTCGGTTTGAAGTTGTAGCGTGATATCTATCTTGATACCATAATATGTTTTTTTCCAACACATGACTTTTGTATAATTTTTGAATTTAGCGGTTGATCTACTTTCATAGTAGAGCAGCGCAACGAATCGGGAGCAAAAATCCCAACCCACGAACCGCTTCATTTTTTTAACATACAAATAATACAAAGTTTAATGACTTGGTTTTCCATATGACTTTGGTTACGAATTGTAAAAACCAAATTCAAATATACCGCTAAAAAAAGATAACCTATCAGAGAACCTTCTGTAACGGAAAACAACATCGATTCAAGCACCAGCGCTCCAATACACAAGTTCTCGAACTAACAGAGATGCCAACCTACGCAGCCTCACCTGGAGCCATTTCCTTTATTTTGTTATCACTCCTTATCACTGTTTAACACCGGGACTCAAGGTGACTAAACTTTCTATAGGTGCCGCAGATCTTCGGCCATTACTGTCCTTCACCTACGTCACGAGAAGTCCCAACCTCCTTTGCGCTGGACCCAGTACATTATTAATTGTTATTGGGTTGTGATTTTTGAGAAATCATAAACTTAAATTTCAAAATTAACTTGCCTTGCTGCTCTAGGGTGAGCAATCGGGAGCAAAGGACTGCTGGTGACGTCAGTCTCCACCCCTCCCGTCCGAAGGGCAGGGGGAAATCTGTGGCACCTATAGTAAAGTTTAGTCACCTTGACCGGGACTCTAAAAATCATGTAAAAAATTTCTTTCGAACTGTATTTATATAATTACTCTGTTCTCATCAAATTGTAAATATGTTCTCATCGAATTGAGTGTACGTAGACATTAAGTCAACCCCCCAAGAACGCATAATAAACTAGATCACTTCCAATACGATCTCGCTTTCTCTCATTACCTCTTTCCGACCTACCAAGGCTCGCACCCTTGGGAGGTCCTCCTAACCTCACTCGGGCTTCAAAGTGCTCGTACCAATTTGGCCACTCCCTGAGGAAGAAAACGCTCGTACCCTTTTCATCCTCTACCTTCAAGCTACTGCTCGACGGGCTCGTACCCCGTCGGCAGTGGTTTCCTGTCGTACCCGATCACGCCTTTTAAATGTAGTCGAGGCCTTCTGATATGCTAACTGCCCTGCGCGAAACGGGAATCCCATCCAACTTGAATTGCCTCCTTTGTAGCTACTTCACTGGCAGAACTGCATACTGCAATGGCGTAACCTACCCTATCACCGCAGGATGTCTCCAAGGAGCGGTACTCGCCTGCTCCCTTTGGGCTTTTACTTTCAGTGAACCACTGCGACGCCTCACTAATCTTAATTTCCAAACAATCGCGTATGTTAATGACTTGGCCATCGTCATTAGAGCCATCGATAATGATCACCTCTTTGAACGTGTCTTTGAAGCCTTGAAGTGCGTAGAACAATATATGGTGTGGTTCAACGCGCCTGCGTCTCGCAATCTCCAAAACACAAACAGTCGTCGCTCGGGGCCGAATACGCACCAACCACATATTACTTCGAGATGGGAGAAAAATAGTTTTT
Organism: Corythucha ciliata; assembly: GCA_038030265.1. Classification (NCBI taxonomy): domain Eukaryota; kingdom Metazoa; phylum Arthropoda; class Insecta; order Hemiptera; family Tingidae; genus Corythucha; species Corythucha ciliata. Next base: position 41,420,079 of record CM075938.1, on the reverse strand, counting down.
TGAAAATCGTAATTTTCATCATCGTAATTTTCACTGTTTTTTACACTGGATCCACGATTTTAGAGCTTTTTCTCAATGAGGAAGTTTCATGGGTCAGAACTTATTCATACATTTATTTTTTAAGGTTTATTTATGATAAAATAGAGCATAAATCGTGATCCGTTCGTAAAATAACCCAACAGTTAATAAATACGCGATTTTTGAAGTTTTAGGTCATTTCAAACACGCCAGCTAGCATGTTTGTGTCGTATGCACCATCTGAGAAAAAATCGCCTGTAACGTAGCTGTCGGAGAGCGGTTTGTTGTGTTCCTTTGCCTTATTTTCTACTAGAGCTCTCCAATAATAAAATAATGGAGGATAAACAGAAGAGCTATCTAGAGGCGTGAAAAGGACAGAGAATACAAGGGATATTACGTTGCGGAAAATGTTCGTTTTGGCGGGATTTCAAATATGCCAACTATTGTTAAGAAATAAAAAAATTTTCTGAAGGGTTTTAAATTTTTATTTATTTATTTATTTACGTGGAAAGATTGATATACCTCATCGAAAAAAAATATTTTGAATATATTGGATAATGTGAAGCTTCCTCATTTTAGCCGTGAAGTAACGTTTTACATCGCGAATTAGCTATGTAATTTTCTTAATTTTATTCCTGATTTAGCACTTTCTCGCTTCTGTCCGTGAATCAGTTATTTTTCTCAATAATTTCAGCCGTGAATTAGCCATTTATCGCAATTTCAGTCCCAAATTAGCGTTGTTTTCAATTTTGGTCTGGATTAAGTGCATGGGCACTTAGTGGAGGATTAGTCGCCCACGTGGAGGCGTGAATTGTAGTGTTTTCCATTTGCACACAAATCCGAGGGGCGCAGACAGTCATTGGATTATCGCTAACGAGCGATTCACCAACCACCTGGATGGTTCTCCGAACTTCGAACATAATTTCCCGCGAAATGTAGAAGTAAATCTACCAGTTACCAAAGGAGGTAGAAATTTAGCACTTGATGCGTACACATTCGCTAAAAATTTCATGAAAATTGTAAGACATAATGTTTCCACCCCATGTTATCCACTTAAAATGGGATTTTACCACCCAAAAATAAAATTCAGAACGAGTTTTACCACCTGAGAAATCATTCACTGAATTTTGGGGGAGTGTGACAACCCCCCCCCCTCCAAACGCCCCTCAATTTGCGCCCCTGCCTTTTTTTAAGGTTATGAAGCGTGTGCATTTTAAGTTTGTTCTGTTTCCCCTAAAAAAAGTTTTTCTCCAAAATTGACTATTTGTTGATGTTTACTTGATTAAATTCTGGAAAAGGTGAGAGCTGTTGTTTTTAGAAATCGGTTTCATAATCCATTTACTCGTCATTTCTTCTTTTTTTTCAGGTTCCAAGGCGTGTGAATTTTTTGTTCGGTTTTTCCTCAACTAACGTTTTTATCCAAAATGAAATGAATTGCCGATGTTTTTTTATTCAAATCTGGAGATAGTCCAGTCAATAGGGGATTTGACCGGGACAAACGTATAGAAGTAGTTTTGTCAACGGATCTATAGTTTCTTGGGGTGCTGAATCCGAATCTGAACTTTGCCAACAAAAAATCAGTCGGCTTCACGTCGAAAATCCCAAAAAAACTGGAAATTTTCGGACTTTTTCTAATCAATTGGTTGTATCTCTGGAACTAAGCTCTTTTCGATGATGGCGCTCCTTTGTATTTTTGAAATAGACTGAATTTGTGACAATTTAAGCCCAATTGTATCTCTGTACGACTAATAGTTTCTGAGATATGACCCGTCAAAAAATGACCATTTTCTGCCGCTGACGGAAAATTGGCCGGAGCCTGAAGCTGGAAAAACTGATAAGTGTTTGGTGCAATCTCTTTCAGATACACCTCCTTCCATTTCATAAAAAAATCTGAAGATTCCACGTCGGGTGTTGGCACAGCACGAGCTTGATTTAGATTTGAGAGCTTTTTTTTTCGATTTGCTGAAATATCTCTGAAACCATCGGTGTAGACTAATCGTTCTTTTAGGCTTAGTTTGAAGACTACAAAAAATGTCACAACAAGTTCCCATTCGCGTTTTTCTTCGATCGCGTGGGATAGCGGAAGCCACGTGAACAACTTTTTCTATGACGAACCGGTTTTATCGAAACCAAGGATACATCGTTACTGGAAAGGCAAAGTATCGTAAGCGCCAATTTTCGTGAATTTGAGTTTTTGGGTTTTTTAGATTCTATGGCACGTACATGTACATAAAACAATAACAAAATGAGCCAAAATTGGGTTAAAACTATTTTTTTTAGCTTTGAAATTTGGACGGGAAAACGTAAGCGCCATCAAAAACATCGTATCCACCCTCTCAGCCAAACGTAAACGACATGAGACTTCCGCTTGGGATCGTATGCGCCAAATTACTGTCGCTTACGATTAATTTCGTGGCGTTTACAATTTCCCTCAAAAATGACGTTTTATCGTTTTTTCGATATGAAATAGCTTTCTCTTGGTGCTATGACGTCAGTGCTTCGGAAGAAGATAGTGAGGGCCTTGAGTTCCGATCAAAAAAACGCCAGGTTCATGCGTTCCTCAGCCCAAACGCAGACTTCTTGTGGCCGTTCTGGCCGGAGGTGCCATGTTTTTCATCCTTATTTCACAGTTATTTTCTGTGTTAGCCGCGGCTTCCATGTCCTCAAGAGGGAAAAAAAAAAAAAAAAAAAAAAAAAAAAAAAAAAAAAAAAAAAAGCAAGCCGCATTGGCCAACGTCCCAAAAACTCTCCTCGGCGAGGAACTGACCAAGACTCGGCCAATACCGAACGAAGTGGTACCTAAGTTTCCACCTTTCCTCAAATAAGGTGTACAGTGGCTTCTAAAGCGATCAATCAGATGTCAGTTATCATCAATCATTTCGTCGGAGTTCCTCAAATGCATAATAATCCATCTCGATTGTTGGGCCACGATTATGAATATGGCGCCGAGTGAAGTCATGCTGTGTTTTCCTGCTTTGGGGGCACGTCGTATTAGGAATTTGAATTAATAACAAATAAATTCTCCCCTGTCGTACTAGATTAAAGAGTCCTCATTTTTTAATTGTCAAAACTTAATTAAATGTCTCTTCTTCAACTCTCACTTTTTCTGGACGTCAAATTCATAGTGGCTTCTCACACATTTATTTTCCTTTTAAATCTTTAAAACCAACCATGGAATGACATTACTACATTTTTCTAACGCCTTATCTTGCGTTAGAAAAACGCTCGTGTGCACCGAGCCACGATAGTCAAAAAACTTTTTTATGAAAGGCTCCAAGCGGGTAAAACTCGTCCAGCCCGGAGACTTGGTTCAAAAATTTCATATTAAAGTAGAATACTAGATCCGACGAGTGCCGAGTATTGCAGAGAAGGGGAAAATTTGTAAAAATACCTAAATTTGAGATGTTTAATAGAAATAGAATGGTGGTTCCTGACGTATTTGTGAATGCTGGTGATTGATTTGGTCGAATGAAAGCAAAGTCAAGTCGATAGAGGGCCAATAATTTCCGCGTCATGTGAATTATAACTTGACAAGTTTCTAATTGCCCAAATTAGGCCCCCAAGGCCCAAATTTCCAGATGGTTCTAGGAACATCTCTTTAGAAAGTTAACTGAATTTACCACTTCTTTCTGTCCATAAGAAACTTGTCGATCTATAGTACTAAAAATACTTGTTTTCACCTATAAAGTTGCGACAGTTTTAAATTTGATGAAAATTTCAACGGTAGACCGACGTTACTGTCATTTCCTACGTATTTTTCAACGTGGAATCTCACAAATCTCACTATAGTCTTCTTGAGTTAAGACCAAAAGTGCAGTATAAAACCTGGTTTTTGGGACTGGAATAGCAAGTACTATCTTTAGGCGCTTGAAAAACATGTAAATTCTTGGATGAGACCAATGAAACTCATTCTGTCCACGTATTTATACAACAAAAATGCAACCAACACCTGGTCGCTATCATTGATAGCTTTCGATGCACGCCAAAATTGGTGACTTTACTGTTGTCATTCTTAAAATAGGGCGTGTAATGCGTTCAATTATGTTTTGTTTTTATGACTTGCCATAGTCAACATAACAACCAAACGACTATTTGTTTAAATTTTTATTTATTTATTTATTTATTTACGTGGAAAGATTGATATACCTCATCGAAAAAAAATATTTTGAATATATTGGATAATGTGAAGCTTCCTCATTTTAGCCGTGAAGTAACGTTTTACATCGCGAATTAGCTATGTAATTTTCTTAATTTTATTCCTGATTTAGCACTTTCTCGCTTCTGTCCGTGAATCAGTTATTTTTCTCAATAATTTCAGCCGTGAATTAGCCATTTATCGCAATTTCAGTCCCAAATTAGCGTTATTTTCAATTTTGGTCTGGATTAAGTGCATGGGCACTTAGTGGAGGATTAGTCGCCCACGTGGAGGCGTGAATTGTAGTGTTTTCCATTTGCACACAAATCCGAGGGGCGCAGACAGTCATTGGATTATCGCTAACGAGCGATTCACCAACCACCTGGATGGTTCTCCGAACTTCGAACATAATTTCCTGCGAAATGTAGAAGTAAATCTACCAGTTACCAAAGGAGGTAGAAATTTAGCACTTGGTGCGTACACATTCGCTAAAAATTTCATGAAAATTGTAAGACATAATGTTTCCACCCCATGTTATCCACTTAAAATGGGATTTTACCACCCAAAAATAAAATTCAGAACGAGTTTTACCACTGAATTTTGGGGGAGTGTGACAACCCCCCCCCCCTCCAAACGCCCCTCAATTTGCGCCCCTGCCTTTTTTTAAGGTTATGAAGCGTGTGCATTTTAAGTTTGTTCTGTTTCCCCTAAAAAAAGTTTTTCTCCAAAATTGACTATTTGTTGATGTTTACTTGATTAAATTCTGGAAAAGGTGAGAGCCCTTATGAATAAGTGTCATTATTCATTTATGGCCATTGAAGGCAGGAGGTGTCTTTTATTACTTTTTAAAATACAATGCAAATATTTTAAAACCATGTGAAGATTTTTCAACGGTGCAGTTTTTATTTGTGTGATGTATTATTATATTGTTTTAAGAATGCGAATATAGCGCTACACGTGATTCTGGTTTAGAAACGCTTCAAATCCTTGAAAAACACGCTTCTAAATACTTTCAGAAACATTGCGTAAATGGTTGCTAAAACGTTATTGAAACATTTCGAAAACGTGTCAGTGGGCAACCACAACGCGGACATAGAAACGTATCAGAAACGTTTCTTCTCTGATTTCAAAAACCTTTTTGAAATAATAACAAAAAACGTTTCTGAAACGTACCTTTGCTGTCATCTGAGGAAGTCGTTTCAAAATGCAAAGAAGCTTTCTCAAGGCACGGCATCCCTAGAATAGTAAAATCTGACAACGGAAGACAACTTTTCAGTCATCTATTTTCGTCGTTTTTAAAAAGCTATGGCTTCCAACACGTAACTTCAAGTCCTTACTTCCTTCAAAGTAACGGCCTGGCAGAAGCAGGAGTCAAAATCGTGAAAAACATGTTTAAAAAATCGGTCGACATATTTCTCGGTCTCTTGGCTTATAGAAATACTTCTCTTCCAGGCACGAATTAAGCCCAGCTCGATTAATCATGAGTAGAAACTTGAGAACGAACTTACCAACACCACACAGGCAATTAATCCCAGACGCCGTCAACAGAAACGATTACTTGGAATATCTGACAAAACTACAAGCTTCTGCCGCTCGAAACTACAATCAACGGTACGGAGTGGCCAAAGATCGAACCGGGTGAACAAGTTTGGGTTAGGGCAGGTTCCGTAACGAAAGCCCTCGAACACCGATCGTACAATGACACCACAGAACATGGAGGAAATATTAGACGCGATGCAATAGACGAGCACTACGTTTGCTACCAACATGAATAAATAAAAGATATGGATAAATAAATAAGAAAAAGAAATATGATTCTTGTTGTTCTTGTTTTGGATCTTGGAACTACATAATTCATTCTCGTTCACTGAATAATTACTGAATAAATACACCATGGAACCACGAAAGAGAAAACTAATTTTCTCACACAGTCTGCATGAGTGAGCCCCACGGAGACAAAAACTTTTCGGTTTTCCGTGGATTTTCAAAAGCTGACATGGTAATGTGGTTCACAATGCCCAAGATTGAACCAGAGGACAAGACAAGGGAGTGAGAAATTAGGATTTCAATGTTTTCAAAGCACTTTCTGTTTGACAAATTTTGTTCCCATGGACCATACAACAAGAGGAAATTGTAGAATTCGCTCAGAGCTTATCTTATGCCGTATAACATTCTGAAGATAAAAGTTTGCCATTTCTTGCGAAATGTCCCTGTACGTGTATGGGGCACTTTAAAACAAATGGTTCCAGAATTATTTCGTAGAGAACTTCAATGGATTAGGATTTTGGATGGTATAGGTGATTGATTGTCAGGACACATATAGCATTTGGTATTACCCAATTGTTTCGCTATCTGATTGTCTGTATTTGCACTACCTCTACTCCTCGTCTACTTGTTATTCTGTTATTATAGCGATTAGTATTACTTATAATGATTTTGTTATCTAATTGTCTTTATTTGTTTTACATCTACTCATGCTGTTCTTTTTTTAGTATATCTACTTGGTCTGCTCATCAAGAAACCGGTACGTTGGTTAACAATATTACATTTATTACTGCGCCTTTTTCCTTTCCTTGTATGTCAGGAATCGTTTAAATAACGCATCGTAGTATGCACCAGTTTGTTAAAGTGTACAAAGAGTATGGGCTCGTTCCTGATTTTTTGCTGGCAAGAAGTGTGAATGCAAGAGACAATATTTAATTCGAAATGGTTTATTGCTTGAGACCGTCATGAAATTGAGAGTAAAAAGAAAAAATAAAATAAAAATGATAATGCAGCATTACATTAATTTTTCTTCGTTACAGAAGTCTTGAACGTTCGCCGACCCGAAGAGCGTAAAAATCAAACTCCCCAAGAACGATGTGAACGTTAAAGCGACGAAGACCCACACCCAGGCCTCCCGGTCTGACTGTCAGAATTATTAAATAATAATTACATCAAGATGTTGGTAGTTGTATACGATAGGTAATAACTAATAACATACAATATCATCTGTCATCTCAGAAATCATAATAGGCCCCACAACCGACCCTATGCTCGAAACACCCAGAGCGAGTCCAAGTATTATAGCGCTAATGTGGGCGCCAGATTTGTGTGGTTGATGTGGAAACCTGCAAAGTTGTACAGTTCGAGGGAGGCGATTACGGCGTACATGGTCACGGAGACGATGAGCTTGTCCGAGAGTGACATGGCCAAGAAACAAATAGTCGAACCCCAGTTGGCTGAAAATGCAAGAAGATGAAATAGGAAAATATTTAAAAATACATAGTTTCAAATAGACAGAAGGAATCTTGACTTTGTCAGTAAACACTGGCACCCTGTCAACGTGGATGAGCCTCACGGTATCAACAGAAAGTATCCAACCAGTCAAGCGAAAGCAATTTTAGTTGACCAGAGCATTATACTGTACATATAGCTCAAACCCACTTGAGTTATTTGAATCTGTTTTTGAAGCACCCAGATGCCCCCCCCCCCCATATTTCAGTATAACATTTCATGATTCAAGGATGATAATAGCCGCAAAATTGCAAGGGGGAAAGGCGATAAGTTAGGCGGGAAACGCAAACTTCGAGGGATACATTGCCGTGCAAATGAGAAGTTTCTGGAGATAATAGCCCTTAATTGCTTTTTAAAATACAATGCAAATATTTTAAAACCATGTGAAGATTTTTCAACGGTGCAGTTTTTATTTGTGTGATGTATTATTATATTGTTTTAAGAATGCGAATATAGCGCTACACGTGATTCTGGTTTAGAAACGCTTCAAATCCTTGAAAAACACGCTTCTAAATACTTTCAGAAACATTGCGTAAATGGTTGCTAAAACGTTATTGAAACATTTCGAAAACGTGTCAGTGGGCAACCACAACGCGGACATAGAAACGTATCAGAAACGTTTCTTCTCTGATTTCAAAAACCTTTTTGAAATAATAACAAAAAACGTTTCTGAAACGTACCTTTGCTGTCATCTGAGGAAGTCGTTTCAAAATGCAAAGAAGCTTTCTCAAGGCACGGCATCCCTAGAATAGTAAAATCTGACAACGGAAGACAACTTTTCAGTCATCTATTTTCGTCGTTTTTAAAAAGCTATGGCTTCCAACACGTAACTTCAAGTCCTTACTTCCTTCAAAGTAACGGCCTGGCAGAAGCAGGAGTCAAAATCGTGAAAAACATGTTTAAAAAATCGGTCGACATATTTCTCGGTCTCTTGGCTTATAGAAATACTTCTCTTCCAGGCACGAATTAAGCCCAGCTCGATTAATCATGAGTAGAAACTTGAGAACGAACTTACCAACACCACACAGGCAATTAATCCCAGACGCCGTCAACAGAAACGATTACTTGGAATATCTGACAAAACTACAAGCTTCTGCCGCTCGAAACTACAATCAACGGTACGGAGTGGCCAAAGATCGAACCGGGTGAACAAGTTTGGGTTAGGGCAGGTTCCGTAACGAAAGCCCTCGAACACCGATCGTACAATGACACCACAGAACATGGAGGAAATATTAGACGCGATGCAATAGACGAGCACTACGTTTGCTACCAACATGAATAAATAAAAGATATGGATAAATAAATAAGAAAAAGAAATATGATTCTTGTTGTTCTTGTTTTGGATCTTGGAACTACATAATTCATTCTCGTTCACTGAATAATTACTGAATAAATACACCATGGAACCACGAAAGAGAAAACTAATTTTCTCACACAGTCTGCATGAGTGAGCCCCACGGAGACAAAAACTTTTCGGTTTTCCGTGGATTTTCAAAAGCTGACATGGTAATGTGGTTCACAATGCCCAAGATTGAACCAGAGGACAAGACAAGGGAGTGAGAAATTAGGATTTCAATGTTTTCAAAGCACTTTCTGTTTGACAAATTTTGTTCCCATGGACCATACAACAAGAGGAAATTGTAGAATTCGCTCAGAGCTTATCTTATGCCGTATAACATTCTGAAGATAAAAGTTTGCCATTTCTTGCGAAATGTCCCTGTACGTGTATGGGGCACTTTAAAACAAATGGTTCCAGAATTATTTCGTAGAGAACTTCAATGGATTAGGATTTTGGATGGTATAGGTGATTGATTGTCAGGACACATATAGCATTTGGTATTACCCAATTGTTTCGCTATCTGATTGTCTGTATTTGCACTACCTCTACTCCTCGTCTACTTGTTATTCTGTTATTATAGCGATTAGTATTACTTATAATGATTTTGTTATCTAATTGTCTTTATTTGTTTTACATCTACTCATGCTGTTCTTTTTTTAGTATATCTACTTGGTCTGCTCATCAAGAAACCGGTACGTTGGTTAACAATATTACATTTATTACTGCGCCTTTTTCCTTTCCTTGTATGTCAGGAATCGTTTAAATAACGCATCGTAGTATGCACCAGTTTGTTAAAGTGTACAAAGAGTATGGGCTCGTTCCTGATTTTTTGCTGGCAAGAAGTGTGAATGCAAGAGACAATATTTAATTCGAAATGGTTTATTGCTTGAGACCGTCATGAAATTGAGAGTAAAAAGAAAAAATAAAATAAAAATGATAATGCAGCATTACATTAATTTTTCTTCGTTACAGAAGTCTTGAACGTTCGCCGACCCGAAGAGCGTAAAAATCAAACTCCCCAAGAACGATGTGAACGTTAAAGCGACGAAGACCCACACCCAGGCCTCCCGGTCTGACTGTCAGAATTATTAAATAATAATTACATCAAGATGTTGGTAGTTGTATACGATAGGTAATAACTAATAACATACAATATCATCTGTCATCTCAGAAATCATAATAGGCCCCACAACCGACCCTATGCTCGAAACACCCAGAGCGAGTCCAAGTATTATAGCGCTAATGTTGGGCGCCAGATTTGTGTGGTTGATGTGGAAACCTGCAAAGTTGTACAGTTCGAGGGAGGCGATTACGGCGTACATGGTCACGGAGACGATGAGCTTGTCCGAGAGTGACATGGCCAAGAAACAAATAGTCGAACCCCAGTTGGCTGAAAATGCAAGAGATGAAATAGGAAAATATTTAAAAATACATAGTTTCAAATAGACAGAAGGAATCTTGACTTTGTCAGTAAACACTGGCACCCTGTCAACGTGGGATTGGGAGCCTCACGGTATCAACAGAAAGTATCCAACCAGTCAAGCGAAAGCAATTTTAGTTGACCAGAGCATTATACTGTACATATAGCTCAAACCCACTTGAGTTATTTGAATCTGTTTTTGAAGCACCCAGATGCCCCCCCCCCCATATTTCAGTATACATTTCATGATTCAAGGATGATAATAGCCGCAAAATTGCAAGGGGGAAAGGCGATAAGTTAGGCGGGAAACGCAAACTTCGAGGGATACATTGCCGTGAAAATTAGAAGTTTCGGGAGATAATAGCCCTTAATTGCATTTTTAGGATAAAATACTAAATAACCTCTAAATTGAAGTTTTGTAGAGCCAAATAGCCACGAAATTGTGATAAAGAGGTATAAATCAGTCGCGAAATTGACAGTTCAGGGAACAATAGCCACGAAATTTACTCTAACCCTTCTGTTGATACGCACGTTATTAGCGATTATTTTTGCAATAGCCGTAACTGCGATCTCGAATTTCATATCCGACGAGCATCCTGTCTTTTAAATTACTTACCTTCAGAGTGGTGAATTTTTGGGTGCTTCAAAAAGCTTTATCAACTAACTCTTGGTTTTTGTCACAAACTTTCTGGAATATCACATCTTTAAAAAACTAACTACCCCGAATAAAATTAATTTTTAAAGCTTAGCTAATGTTTACCGAGAATTGTATAGAACTTCTGAGAGAATCCAATTGTCGTGATATTAGCATTAATGAATAATTCCATTATGTAAGTCGCTGGAAAAGAAAAAGCGTAGGCTATTGCAAATGGAAAAGATGTCACCACTGCCGCCTGTTGAAAAAGAGATTGGGTGGAGGGGGGTGTAGTGATGAGAGGAGGGAGCAGAAGAAGAATTTGTTAGAATTGTTTAAGGCACTCACGAATATTAGAATAATAAAAAAGAAAGGAGAAGTCAGAGTTAAAAACCCTTTTACTGAATAGATTAAAGCGAAGTACTTGTTGTATTCCCAGGTACTTCACTTGTTAAGACCACCCTCACCACACCCATGACCATTTCACAGGAACTCATGAGAAATTGAGTTGATTGGTTCATTTTTTGGAAGGAAAAAAGTCGTTCTTGAGTCTTAAGCATGAAAAAATGGGGAGAATATTCCATTCCGGTATAATAAGATGAGTAATTGCGGAAATGTGGGGTGAGGGTACATTCTAAGGATCCAGGCCCTAAGCATAAAAAAATTGCAAGGAAGGCTAAGAGAAGCTGAGGACTTTTTTATTGCAGCCCTGAATAACGGGATTATTCTCTTGGTGAACTCGGTAGAAAACTGAGAATCCCAAGATGTATAGGATTGGGGGTGAGGTTTTAAATATTGAAAGAAACGTCTGTTTAGAAATTGATCAAGTATGCCAGTTGCGATTTTCTATCATCCCATTGCCAGAGACAAAACTCTGCATTATGAAACGTCCCTTTCCGCCTCTTCTAACAAACCCCCAAGGCCCTAGGGAATTTCGCTAGCGGGCTGAATTCAAATCTCCACGAATTTCGCATGATCTTACCTGGTAGAAAGTGTATTTAAACACAAATTTGAAATAGATCGGCATTTGAGTCATAACTATCGAGAACGCAAAATTGTGACAGAAGTGTACGGTGATGAGGGCGAAAAATGGTTTATTTCTGAAGATTTGTCTCCAGGGGATTTCTTCAATCTAATCGAAAAAAAAAAAGAAAACTGGGGGGAAAAAATTCATCAAACAGAAATCTTGGCATACTTGAACGTTGTCTTCATCATCGAACAGAGTCGACTGAATGAATACTTCTTCGTCGTAAGAAATGTAAAAACAGCTTTTCGGGTCGTAGGCTCCAAAAACAACCCATAAAAAACAAGTGATACTCGTACAGAGGCCGACTGTGTAGAATGTGTAGGGCCAGGGAATGCCCAACATGTGAGAGCGCCCGGTGATCAGTGTGCTAGCGGCGTGGCCAATAAATGCTCCTGAAACGTATAACGGTATGAGTCACATAAGCAGTTGAAAATTAACCAATTAGGTGCGTGAATTATGGCTACAACATGAAAAATACCTGTTGAAGTTGGTACTTGGAACAGGAATTCATGCTGCCTTACGAACAGCATTTACAAAATATAATTGCTCTAGTTCTATTTCATTACTATTCGTTTTAACAAAATTTTTCATTAAATTCTTATCAGTTAAACTCTTTCAGCCCTCAGGAATTATTGTTGAGCGTTCGTCCTGTTCGGTTCGTTTGAAACGCTCTTTCCATTTTTACATCAGGACAACTCTACGGGACCCCTCTGAAAAATCTGATGGCTTCGGTTGACCTCTGGTGTGGTTATGGTCATGCACACTCTCAAATTTAGTTTAAGAACTTATACCCCCACACAATAATGTGATATTAAAACATTAATATTCAAGTAATCAATTATTTATATAATATCCAATTGGATTCCTATTTCAAATATCTGGACTTGAATGACGAAGCGGCCTTTCCCGCCAATAAACGCAGTTAATCGCGTTAATCCAGGCCTTGTTACACCAAGTGTTGAAGTAAAATAACCGTATCCTTTTTAAACCGATATTTCAAAAATAATATATTTCTCCTAGGGGCGATAACATGGGGTAAATTGCCCAGAGGAACTGTGCACCAAATGGTGCCGCCTGAAACGTAAAAAGAAACAATTTAATTTCTTACCTGCCCAAACAGTGGCGTTCATTCGGACTCTCTCTGGAAATGGACTCCATCGTGACAATTGACCGTAGATACCTGGCAGCACCAAGCCCTATGGACATTGAAACATAAAATGACGACCTCATTTTGGCGGGTAAATTTGGCCCCTCCCTTACTCTAGTTTCTTAACAAATGATTGGAGGGGGAGGGGGTCAACGCCGTACCAAAACAAATATTCCCAAAAATATTGAGTTTGTTTCTCAAACTGATTTCTTTGTGCGCCCGTTCTCAAGATCTTTGGGAATTTTTGTGCGTTGACATTGTGACAGAGAGTTGTGTGTTTCCAATCTGGGGAACTTTGTTATAGAAAAGGTGAAATCTCCGATGAAAATAGGTCAGAAAAAGCCAAAATCGTGAAAATTGTTTTTTCGTCGGTCGTTTTTTGTAAAATTAATTTTTCGAACCAAACCGAACGATAAATATTTGGTTTCGATGAGCGAAAAATATTCGAAATTGGGTTTTAAAGGAGCCAAGTCCACGAAATCAAAGTTTGAACGAGCTGAAGTCCGCGAAATAGTTTTTAAAAGAGCAAACTTCACGAAATTAAGTTTTTGAAAGCCAAACCGACGAAATCGTGTGATTGGAATGAGAAGAATGCGCAAAATTTAGTTTTGATGAGTGGAAATCCGCGAAATTGGGGTAGAACTACCAAATGGTATAACCATTTACCAAATGGTGTAAGAACTATGGAAAGTGAGAACAAAAAAAGGACAATTTTGACCTCTCACCGGACACCTGAAAAATGAGCTCGGACGTACCGGGGCGCTCTAAAAAGTGGGATATGTCCGGTAAAAGTTGGAAGTCTAGTAACCCAAGCATCAGGTAGATAGATCGATTTGTTCACTCCTACCAAAAACATTTTTAGCGTTTTCCAATTGCATACAACTCTGAAACGTGGCAATTCATTTCCACTCGTATTTTTCATTATAATTACATATGATTTCATTCAAATAGGACAGGTGGAAATGAATTGACCCAATTCGAGTTTTGCAAATGGAAAACGCTACTAGAGCTCCGTCCACACGCTCAAACTTTCCTTCAAACTTTTGTGCAAACGGGTTTGAATCAGCAGGCTCGTGCTTCATTATGTGCTGGGGGCAAACCCGTTAGCAAAGTGAGTTTGAACGTGTGGACGGGGCTTCGATAAAAAACTTCCCTTATGGACACTATGGTTATACATATATGATACGGTTAACGATTGAAATCGGTTATTGACTCCAATATCCGGGAAAAATCGTTGTTATTGGCGTCATTAACCAGATAACAACGACATTACCCGAAGTGGCTCGATTCATGTTGTGAACAACTACCTACATAATAGGGAGTTATTGCATAAACGTCTGACGCTTAACGCTTACGGTTATGTGACGTCACCATAAGCGTAGCCGTTTGTGTCGGTGGAAAAAGAGTTATTGCAAATAATAGTTACGCTTAACTATGAACACATGGTAGGGCATAGATGCACTTATTTGCTTCAAATAAATTAATTAAACACCTCCTCATGCTGGTCTTTAAACGTTTGTGATAAACGCTTAAACTAAAAATTTGAATTTTACGCTTATCATGACGTCACATAACCGTTAACGTTAACCGTCAGACGGTTATGCAATAACTCCCTATTGTGATGAATTATCAACATTAACCGGTTATTGACGTTAGCAACCAACGCTAGTGGTCGGGTGGGACTTGAATAACCATGTAATTTTGATGTTATCAACATTAATAAAAACCTCTGGATAATAGGGAGTTACTGCATAACCGTCTGATGCACCGTTTACGGTTATGTGACGTCACATTAGCGTAATCGGGTGTGCTGGTGGAAAAAGAGTGATCGCAATTTGCAGTGGCACTTAAATATGAACATATGATAGGCTATAGGTGTATTTAACTGCTTCAAATGAATTCAGGAAATATGTCTTTAACTTTGTGTGGTTAACAATGAAACTTGAAATTTGACTTTCACGCTTATCGTGACGTAACATAACCGTAACCGTTCATTATAATTTGAACCCGTTGCGGGTTCAAATCCCGCCGGGGAGCCATTTTTTCTCGAATCTCGAATCGTGTTGGGCTATGCCCTTCCATCGTCGTCCGGATAATATCAGTCTAATTAATTTATTAATTAAAATACCGGCGACAGATTTATTCATTATATCCATCTAACAACATCTAGATAAGATAAAATTCGGCGTGGTTTACCGATCAGGAGAAGCGCCTAGAGTTTCGAGAAACAATGGACCTGGGTGGGTGGGGTTCGGCTTAGCTTATCCCTCGGAGTACGACTCCCATAGGCGTCTCCGTGGCGCAAATGGCAGCGTGCTGGACTGGTAATCCATAGGTTGCGGGTTCAAATCCCGCCGGGGAGCCATTTTTTCTCGAATCGTGTTGGGCTATGCCCTTCCATCGTCGTCCGGATAATATCAGTCTAATTAATTTATTAATTATTGATGTTTGTTCTTCATCGATGTTTCATCGGGGCATCGCTCATCGAGGTATCGCAGTGAAGGTGATTCACTATGAACGCACCCTTAGCAAGCGTACCCTATTCAGAAACCATTTTCGTGGATTTGGGGCACTAAAAAACATGATAGTGTTGTAGTCCAGTCAAATAAAGCCTCTGTAGAGGCCTTGAGGTTGAAACAATGGGGAACTTGAACATTTTTCAAGCCCTGGTGTTTCTGGAAGAGGGCTCTTGCACAATGCTATTGCTCATATTAAACATTGAAATAAATAAAGCATTTTATTAAGGCAAATTTTTAAACATTTTGAGTGGGGATTTGATTACGTCAAAGGTTAATCAATGAAATGGATGTTGTGAGGAAGAGGGGGTAAGTCAAATTTTCAGGGGGACAATTTTTCTTGTTATTTGTAAACCAAAAATGTTAGAGTTCTCTCATCAGATGCTTCAAAAGTGACCATTGACGTCATTTCCCCTAGCACCATCCCTGAACGACTTTGAAATTTATTTAAAAATCACCAAATGCACCAATCGAGCTGCAACTACCGTTAATATCCTTCTGTCCATGGGCCAATTCACCGGCATACTTTTCTCCCTAATCGGGCAATCATGAAAGTCCCCCAGGAGATGGTTCCAATCGCTTCAGTAGGGCTCTACTAGAATTATACTAGGTTTGCACCTGCCTAGGGGTTATGCCTAGGGGCTTATGACAAGGGAGCCCAAAAACGACGATTTTTAAAGAATTTTTCTGAAAGGATAACGATTCCGTGTCAGTGAAAAAAACAGTGTCACTTTCTGTTGAAGGGGGGGGGGGGTTGGCACGGAAAATCCGCTTTGGACGGAAAATCCGCACTACAGAAGGCTACAACGACATTTTCCCTGCAGAGGTGTTAGTTTTTGACCGATAACTAACTAACTATTTGTTGATAGCTAATTTGCGTGCGCTAATTTTTCAGTTTCTGAGGATGAATTTATTATTTCCAGCGGCGAGTTATGAGTTGTTGAACTATCCAGTTCTCTTCTTGAGAATCATCCCCGAATATAATCCTGCAATAGGCATAGACAATGATGTACCTGATCTATTCTGCCCACTTCTAGATCAAGGGACGAAGGGCTGGCCAAGCCCCTGCTTCTGAGTGAAAAAATCTTTGAATCCGTGTCCTTCCGCTGCAGTGGAGGAGTTCTCCCTTCGTTGGATGGAGTGAGTGAGCCACCCGGGAAGGTGGTAAATCTTGGCAATTAGATATGGTTGATAAAAGTCCGATTAATTCAATAAATTTTGACTTTTGGGGCCGAATTCAAACCCTAAATGAATAATAATTACGCCTCCTCATTTTCGGCCTCGATGTTGGACTGTGGATGTTGGTTACGAAACCCCCTGCTTGGCCCGAAACCTTAATTTTGTTGTTAGCGATCATCAACTTCAGATTCAGCACATAGAAATGAGAATTTGTTAAAAAACGATTTACCCTACCGTTTTTTTATTACTATTAAAAAAATGTAAAATAAAAAGCAGGCACCAAATGACACTGGACTGTCTAATGCGGCCCACACACGTACAATAAATATTGCGCAAACTCTAGGGGTTGTACAATAAAATTGAACGTTTGTGGGTTGTATTGGTGGGTTGCACAATATAATGTACAACTCATTTTTATTCTGTAAACATCTGGAAACAAAATATTGCGCAAACTAGTTTGTGCAATAATATTGCACGTCTACGGACCCCTTAAGTCTACTTTTTCATCTGAACACGTAGACGGTAAAGTTTCTTCTAACAATGTCCGGAAAAATTTTGTTTTAATAGATTTGTTCTGGCTCATTCATTTTTTTTCTTCATTATGGGAAGTTGACAAAGAATGTCAGTATTTTTCCAATCCTCCTCTTTTTTTTTTAAGCTGAAGGATAATTAATTTTGACGATTTCCTCCACTGCTACACCCGCTTGAAAGAAAAAACTATACTACCCCTCGTTAGATTAAAATCTCACTTAATTACACTGGAAGCTCCTACGAGGAATCTCATCAACATAAAGGCCGACCACCCTCCACAACAGCTCAACATCAGGGGCGTGACAAACGAAGCTGCCGAGTTGAACAGAAAACACACGCAAATCAAAATTTTGTTGTCCACTTTTTGAGCGAAAATCCCGCTGGCGAAATTCATTAGGGCGAAACCCATGGAGAATGACGTGAGCACGGCCATCTGTTTTTTTACTGACCAGTCGAATCTCTAAAAAATAACCATGAAACAAAGTGAATTAGTAGAAAAAGAGAGGAGAAGGAGAGAGAGAGGAAGGAGCAAAGAGGAGGAGGTCAGTTTAACGGATTTCAGAGCTGACATGGAGTTCATTTGACGGAATTTATTTTATTGTACCCACTAAATAGCGCGGTTTTAAACATCCGAGGGAAAAACGCGTAGGAGAGTGGGAGAGGCTGGTCTTGACAGGTCTTTTTAATGTTTTCATAGCTTACGTCCGACGGAGGAAAGGAACAACGAGAGGGCGAGGGGACTACTAGGAAGAGGGATTTGGATTGATGAAAATATGGATTTACTCGACAAGGAATGTAAAACATCTTTCTTTTAAAAAAATTTGGCTCACCGAATACTCTTCATTCACGAACATGTCTATCATTACAACAACCACCAGTCCGATGTTGCTTTGCATCGCGATACAAGCGGCCAAACAAGAGAGAAGAAAAGCTTGAAAATTTCTGACGTTGACCCATCCCACATTGCAGCACTCAATACCTTGAAATTAAAAAAGAAGAAAAAAGGAAACAATTTGATTTACCATCCACGCAATTTGCCCCCAAACCACCAGACCTCTCCCAATTGAAAAACTTACGTTGGCGAAAGTGGCGTTGGTGTCTCGGTCGAATTATCATAAAAGACAAGGCACCATTAAATTCCTGTCACTTTCAGGAGTGACTGTTAAAAATAATAAATTTGACTCTTTCGTTGATTTAAAAAATAAATTTATTACACCATTCTCCTCTGGTTCACAGCATCTGGTGTCGATGGCTGCCTCAACGTCGCAATTTACCATCTATTTTGTTAAACGCGAGGATTGAAGCAGGTGACATTTTTTTTTTTAAGCCAATTTTTCTGGAGTAGATTATTCAGCCTATTATTATTCAACAGCTAAGTGTTATAATGAGGCTGTCAGGACTGGACAGTAGCGGAAAATGTTTCGTGATAGCCGGAGCGAAATCGGACCGGGATAAGGGATCCCTCGGCGTGGACGGCGCGAGCGGTGGTTCGGAATTAAATACGGACCCGTGGACCAATCAAGGGTGAGGAGGCGTCCTGAGACCGGAGCGAAATGGTGTGGCCTTCCAGAACCTCTCAAGCTATTTGAGCGTCCCCAGTCCTTAAATCGCTCGTATTAACCCTTCCTTTTCCTTTCATCTTTCAAAGCTACGGTGTGTGGTCCATGCCAAAACCCGCCTAAGGCGTGCCTGCGTAGTGCAGAGGATAAATTGCGCTTACCCCGACTCTAGATTTGTCGATACTCCAGGTGCATGCATCTACGTGAGAAGCGTATTGAGAGCACTGACGGTTAACAAGTTCTATTTCAGGGACGTAGCTGTTGTCAGGCAGACCTACCAGGAGGGCGCCATAAGGGAGCAGCTTGTTGAAGCCTCGGCGCAACCCCTGGAGACAGCGCTTAGAGTCTGCCACCGAGGGAGGTGATCATCCTGGTCGACGCCTGCAGGCGCAATGGCGAACAACTGCTTATCGGTGTGGATTCCGACGCCCATCACTTGGCAGGGGACAGCACTAACACCAACTCCAGTATGGTGAGTCCTTATTTCCAGCGGGGGCTGGGCCTACGCGATGGTGATGATATTGAGGGGGCAGCATAGGAGCTGAAAAGTCAATTTTCACGGGGTTCGAAAATAAAATTTTGGGACTTAAGGGGGAGTTGTACATGTGTTTCCGCGACCCCCTCCAATCATACCTCGCCTACTCCACGTTACGGAAATTACCGCCGTATTTCTGCACCAATCGTGGACTTCAAGGGCTCATTTAAATCTTCAGGAAATTCCGCACAAGCGTACGATCTTCCTTTTTCATATTTCATCCCTAAAATAACTGTAAAACGCACACAAACTTTTACCTTGAAAATTCACACTCTTTCGACGACTTATTTAGGAAAGCAAGATCGTACGCTTGTGCGAAATTTGCTGAAGATTTAAATGAGCCCTTGAAGTCCACGATTGGTGCAGAAATACGGCGGTAATTTCCGTAACGCGGAGTTGCGAGGTATGATTGGAGGGGGGTCGAGGAAACACACGTGTAACTCCCCCTTAATAAAGCCATTCCGCCCGTTGGGCTCATCCGAAGTTCAAATTTCGAGGATTTGGTAACTCAATTTCGCTCTTGTTTATTTATTTAGAGATCAAGGGGCCTCCTATAAAGATTTCTGCTCCAAACTCCGGTAGAATCAGGTCGAAAACTCCATTTGTGTCCTCCTTGTGACCGACATTGTGTAGATTCGGCTCATCTTGGCGTTATCTAATAAAACTTCGCGTTTCGGCGACGCCAGCATAATTATCATAGGAACTAGGGAATTTCATTGGATTTTTTGGACCAAAAATTATAATTTTGCACATACGTAGACATACTTGAATCGAAACATGATAAATTGATAATAATGTGTCGAAGATGAGGGGGGAAGGTAAAATTTGAACTGCTTAGATTCTTCCTCTCCCAATGCCATCTGATTTTCGCCGCCCCTGACTTGAGGTTGGAGTAAAAGGGTGGACAAGAGTCAAGGGATGTGTTTGTGGGTGTGTGTTTAAGGGGATAAAAGGGGAAGTCACGTCTCCATTCTTCATTCCACCTACGTCCTTCTTATTTTATGTTAAAATATACGTTATTTACAGTTTTTTCGCTTTTAAGTTGTCACAACGTCTGAAAAGAGTCCCACACAACTGGGAAGTATTGGACGCAAGTAGGGGTGCGCGCGGGACTACTAGACGCAAGATCAATGAGATATTGCGTACAAATTACTACTTAGTAATAAAATTAATTAAATGCTTTGTTTAAAATTAAATACTAAAAAAACAACAATTACCAACTAATCCTAATGATTCGTGTAATTCTTTCATCATTCTCTGCCTTACACAAAACTTTGTTTGTCGAACTTGTTCCTCAATTTTCCGCACAGGTTATAATGTTGAGCTTTAACGCCGAGCTATTTTTGTCTTGTTAAACTTTGATAGAACCGGAAAGGTGGGAATTCTCCCAAGAGAGGAATCTGTAAGTGTCGGCTATTTACTACTCCCGATGGAGCATGTAAAACTTGTTTTTTCCTTTTTGCTCTAAAACTCCGCATGGTATTTTGGCAAGTAGTAAGAACTGTGTCGTTTCATTCTCTTGAATTCCTAGAGTAACGAGATTTCCCTCCATCAAAAAACAGAGAATGTGATCGAGGAACAACAAAATAATTGGGAAAAGTACTCGCCCACACATTTCACTCCCTACTCCCGAAATCGTCTCTACGGATGCGTGGATGGGAATAGTAATTAAAAATGAAACATAATATCATGGAAAAGCATTGCTCTTTGGTTACACAAGCTGATGATGTCATATTTTCATTATCCTGGGGGTGTCATATTTTCTGATGCTTCCACATTTTTCAATCCCTCAAATTGTAACGATAACCATTTGTTTAAATAATGCCTATTTCGATAAAATGCCTAAATTCTTCAGTAACAGAGGCCATGTATTTTTCACAATTATATATCTCGGGGTTGTACGCTCTGTAGTAGTCCTTTTCAACGCTCAGTTTGTTCAGGTTGAAGGGCTCGTTGGAGTCCGCTGTAACTATGGGAAGGACGCACGCAAGTACTATGAATGAAAAGTATTGCAGACGTTCCATCTCGTTTCGAACATCGTCTACCGACGGGTATTTTCCGTTGTAATCATAGAAAAGTAGCGTGTCTTCGAGAGACTCTTGGTAAACTTTGAGCAACAGGTCGTAGTGCTCACGACGATCTTCACTTTTAACGCTACTGTATATGAAATACACCAGATCCCAGGCGTAGGAATTGTAGTTACACAGCTGAAAATCGATAAATCTGAGAAAAAACCAACATGTTCAGCTGTTTAATTGTGTCGCGTTCATTACTGTCGTCGGATTAGTCTTACTTCACAGAAATAGGCTGCGTCCCATCCATTACACTGTACTTGAACATCAAATTCGAGATCCAACAATCCCCATGGTTTAGAACGACAAAACTGCCATCCGGAATTTTCGACAACGCCTGAAGACGCAAGCAGGCACCGTCAACGTCACTTGAAATACGCTCCGACGTCTCTTTCCTTTTCAAAATCAAATATGAATTAGAAAAATGAGGGGAAAAAATCCTGCTCGCTTAGTTTTCAGGGATAAAACCAATAAAATAAGTCTTTGATAACTGAGTACGTGAGTTCACGAGTTTTAAGATAAAGTTTTGGAGTTTTTTTTTTTTCCTTCTGTGTTTTGAAATTGGGGTTTCAATGATGTAGGTATCACATTCGCGCGAGTGGCGAGGCGAATGGCGAGCGCGAATGTGTAACCGGGCTCTCGCCATTCGCCTCGCCACTCGTCTCGTCTCGTGGCATTCGCCTCAAGGGCGGTTTTCTGGCACGAATCAACGGGAACGCGAGTTCCTATGCGAGGCGAACTTCAAGACGAACTCCCCTGTTACACATTCGCACGAGTGTTCGTCCATTAAAAGAGCAGACCTTGACCCCTTCCCTACTAAATGCTTTCCCGCGTGTGTTTCTTTCCCCTATCACTAGTAGCTGTAGTAGAAGAACTTTAGTCGCTGCGAGATATTGTGTGATTGATTTATTAGTTTGAAATATGGAGTGGACTAATGAGCAAGTGTTGGCGTTTTGGCTTATTATTTCTCAATAATAAGTCTTTGTAATCGTATCGCAAAAAAATTTTTTTGACCCCCCCTCAAAATTTGTAGTTTTACGTTTCAAAGTGCGTAGAATCCAAATCTGCAAAAAAAAAAAAAAAAATGTCCGTCCGCCGTCCGGGCCATATCTGGCCCTAGGATTGCTCGAAAAAACTCGTTCTTTCGCACATAGACTCCATTTGGGGTCTAGTTGGTCCTAACATCTGATCAGTTTGATCAAATAACTCCCTGGGGTTTTATGGGCCAAAAGCGGGTCCAAAATGGGGATTTTCAAAGGATTTGGGATCATAGGGGTGTGGGGTGTCGATTTTCATGTAATTTCAAGCCGGATTTGACTACATCGATGAATAATAAACCTATAAACAGTCGAAATAATAAGGCATTGTTCGATAATTCGCAGAGTTTTTTCTCTTTTTATCGAACTCGAACTAATTGAACTTTGACTCACTCTAGATGTTCGCCAGTTTATTCGCGCGAGCTAGTAGGCGAGTGTGTAACAGGCCCACTCGTACCTCGCCTCGCCATTCGACTCGTCACTCGCAAGAATGTGATACCGCTACCACGAGTGACGAGGCGAATGGCGAGACGAATAACGAATGACGAGGCGAATAGCGAGCGCGAATGTGTAAACGCAGCGTAACAGTTAGAGGAACCCCTGAAGAGGCCTGCATTGGCGAAACGTTGGAAGGGAGTGATCTAAATAAAAAGGAGTAACATTTGACGGGAAGGGGTGAAAGGGAAGCTCATTCAACTTTTTTCAAGAGCGGTCGAGAGTTCATCAACGCGTTGACTGTAGGTTTATAACTAATTTTAAGGAATTATTGATTTCGTATGGAACGTCCATAATCACGAATGCCCACCAAATTTTTGCCCACTATGTTTTCTGGATCATGAATGGAGGATTCTTGGTGGGATCCGTACGATTTGGTAGAGTGGTGTGGGCCGGTTTTCCACGGAGGGGGGGGGAGGGGTTGCATTGCTACAGGCTTAAGTGAATCCACCGAGTGCGAGTGTAGTACGACGTTTTTCACGTGACTGCTGCTCATAAAATGTGGAATGGAAGAGAAATAAAACATGAGGCGTCATGGTGAGTCTGAGTCATGAAAGAAGGTATGGGTCAAAGGAGAAATGAGATGGTGAAAGAAGATTCACTTCAAAGCCCCCCCCCCCCTACTATTATACCCCCCACGAAAACTGCACCAGCATTAGGTCATCACCTGCACGCAGACCTCCGTAGTACTCAAATTATTTCCAATATAGGATGTGTTTTTTGCACGGTGTGCTCGTTCAACGAGATGATCAACTAACAACACTGGAAGTTGCCTATTAATCAATAAAAATATATCCCTATCCTCCCAAGGCTCGCAATACGAGTGGTACTTGATAATTACTTTCTCTAATTTTTTAAAACCGCTACATTTAGCTTCAAATAGTCACATTTTTTTTCAGAAAGACCCAAGCCCTCTAGAGCTTAGCGTCTTTAATAAAGCGATGTTACCTCTTTCCACAACTGGGAATATGAAGGCGTGTGTGCAATATTCGGAGAGTGCAAGTAATGCTTTAGTTCCTGAGGACAATGACGTTATGACGCGGGCTCGAAATGCAAATCAGTTTTAATTAACAGAGTACCTACTACACAGAACTTCCACACTCTATAGAATAGGCCTGAAAGGGAAGAAGGGAAGAGGTTAAAAGCCTCCCTCTGCTTAATAGTTACAACGTGTCCTCGTTTTTGGGAATTATTGCTGTGTGTTAAAACTACTGTTTTTCCCCCTCCTATAGAGAAATGATCCCTATTCATTAATTAGAACATGTTATTTACCATTCAGGCGGCCAGGAAGAAGCCATCACTTGCGAAGCTTGTTTGAGGCCACCTTTGATGAGCCGACGTGAATAGGCACAGTCGATTGCAAAATAGCTATCATTTGTGAAATGATCGCCCCTCGCGATTATTCCTCGGTCGAGAAGTATTTTAGTCATAGCGTGAAACCGACCAAGACCTTTGACGACTAGAAGGGCGTGGGCCAGATCCAGGCTCTCTCGTCGGTCGGCTACGTGATAATTTGCTTCCTGTTTAAAAAAGTAAAAGGGAGCAATAGAACATTTTCTCGTGGATAAAGTTTATGTATAGTATTCTATTACTCTACTAAGAATGGTTGAAGTTGGTTTTTATTACTTAGAGCGAGTAAAGTGATCGAACAGTGTGGGTATATAAGTGATTAACTAGAACAGGTTGGTAATGGAACAGAGGGTAAAGTAACTTTCAGGCCCGTATTTATGAACGTTCCTTGAAGCTTCCTTGAGTCAAGGAACAGTTCAGAACAGTTTTTATCAAAATAAAGACATCTGTTCTAATGAATTTCAAGAGTTCCTTAATGTCAAGGAACGTTCATAAATACGGGCATCAACCTCTGAATATTGTTCATAACCGACGACCTTGAATTTTCGTAATGAGGAAGTTTCATGAGTCAGAACTAAAGCCGTGTAGAAGAACAAGTTAAACTTTGAGAGTAATGTAAACAATTTTCAAAGGACATTTCTGATCTTGAGCGCGCCCAAAGGAAGGCAATGAAGTTTCTTTTCTGGAAGTCCGGTCTTCCTTGGGAGGACTGGAAGTATAATGCACGGATTTTTTGTGGGTTCAGCTCATCCGTCGCTTCAAGGACGTGATAATAAGTGGGGTCAAGTTGCTTTGGAGGCTGTTTAATGGCTTCTATCATGTCCCGGATTTATTGTCTGAATTGAAGTTCACTGTTCCCGTTCGTAATACGCGGCAGAACGTCTTGTTTCAAGTTGATACGCATAGGACAGACTACGGTTTCTTCTATTCCTTGGATTCCCTTGCTTGCTTGGTTGATCGTTTTGGTGGTGTTATCGACTTATTTGGACAGCCTTTTAAATCCCTTGTTGAAGCGATTTCAGCACACATCTCTTAAATATGGGATAATTGATCACCCCCCCCCCTTCATTTTGTTTACTTCTTGCTTTTGTGCATGGAACGGTATTTCATTTCTCTCGTTTGACTGTGCTATTTACGGTGCAGCCCTACAATACAAATACAAATACAAATTTTATGGGTCTGTTTAGCTTCCATCTGATGCCACATATAGTGGCTAATCTCAAAGTCACGGCTTTCGTTCTGTTTTTCTCCGTGAACGTTATGTTTATTTGTTGTTCGTATATAGGAAGTGCATTGCACAACTCGAAATTAAGTACCTACACAGGAAGAGTAACGGGAGCAATCGACCAAATCAAACATTTCACTAGTGTGGACACATGCTTTAATAGTAAGTGGTGTTCAACTTGTTCTTCTATAATACTTTAGCCAGATATTATTAGTCCAGTCAATAAGAGAATATAGACGACATGGTCAGTTTAGTGAATACTAAACCGAATCAGCCAATACAAGCACAAGAAATATTGCGCATTTTAGGGGTTGAACTATAGAGTTAAACGTGTGTGGGTAGCACTTAGCACTGATGGGTTGGACAATATATTGTGCAAACCATTGCAAACAACTGAAAAATATTCGTAAAAACCAAAACATTGCGCAGTATGTTGGACCCGTACCGCAAACATCAAAATATTGCGCATTAAATATTACCCGCTAGTTTACAGCTTGACAGGGAAACCAAATCGTTTTTTTTTTCAATTTTGAAAATTGAATTGAATCAACATAAGAAAGGAAGGAAACAAAGGAAAGGACTCGGCCGTATCTAAGGGGGCACGCGCAGTCGCTGCAACCACATGGTTACAACCGCTTTCATAGAGCGGATTTTCTTACTCACTGCTCTTTCATTTGGATAGAAAAAACCCCGACTTCGTGGAAAAATTTGGGGATTTCAATTCCACGAGTTTGGCTATTTCAATAACGAAATTTCACCTCTGTCCTCAAAAAGCAATTTAGCCGGTTTGCCTCATCCCTACACCGAATTTTACAGAACTGGCAAGTCAATTTTTTTTTTTTGTTTCGAAGGGCTTTAACTACCAAGGTTATTAGTCCTTATAGTAGTTATTTATTCATTGCTAAGGGACAGCCTAGGGAGCCATAGCTAGGGACAGTGTGTTAGATTTTGCATTATATGGATTTGGTTGTATATGTATAATGTTGATTTATTTTAAAAAGTTGAGTAATCTTAATATGTTTTAGGGATCTAGTGTTGTTTTTGGGGTCTGTAGCATATTTCTCACGGAAGAGCCAGACTCCAGACTCTCCGCGCCGCCTGGCAAGGGCGGGTCACATACCGTAACAGCAGGCAAAACGGTTCTTGCCCCCCCCCCCAGAATCTGATGGGGAACGTGCGTCCAGGGGGGATTGTACGTCCACTGCGACGGACTTCACGGGGCAGGCTACCGAGAAACAGAACTTCGCATAATTGGCTCATTAAAAACTAGTTTTGCAGGGCAGATTCGCCCCCATAAAACTACGCCGTACATTTCAATCCTACAAAACCATAATTTCGCGGCGTTGACCTCTTGAAAATTTTACTGGTCTGACTCCTTTCAAAAAAAAAAAAAAAAATTCACGTAAATTTGGCAGCATCAAGAACAAAATATCGCGCTTTTGACTCAGTGAAGAAGCAATTTTGTGGGGCGGGCTTCATTTAAATTTCTAATTTCTCTGGATTGCCTGTTTGAAAAAAAAACGATTTCGTGGTTTACCTCTTTCAAACCCAAATTTCGCGTATCATCTACATATTATCGCGTAGTATCTACATATTAATTTGTGGAAAAATTAATTTTCTGTTCACTGATGGGTGGGGGGCGCCCTTCAGCTTGGGGGTGATGGGAGAAATTGGCTCCTAAAAGTTCCAGATTCACGAAATTTGGGGCTAGAAAGAGCTGAATCTCAGATTTTTTTTTCAATTAACCACGGCAACAAAATTTGCAGGGTTACCTATTTGAATAAGCCAACGCGACGATCCCTCGAAATTGGTTTTTAATGAATCAACCTCGTGGATGCAATTTCGCGGCTATTCATCCCCTGAACTCGCCATTTTGCGGCTTATTATCCAATGTGATTCGCAATTTCGCGGGTAGTTTCAGTAGAAACTCCCCTAAGAAACTGACGACACCGAAACTTGCAATGCTGCCCGAAAACCTCCAATTTAGTGGCAATTTATTCATTGGCACTTCCAAATTTCGGCTATGTAAATCTCTAGAAACTTTTGTGGTGGGTATCCCGTGTAACTTACAATTTCGAGGCACATAACTCCCTGTTACACTGCCAGTAACTATTCAAAACCGGTTTGTGGCTGTCTGGTAGCTCAGGAGGAAGGGAATGTCGTGCAGTGTCATCTCCGCTTCGTGTGGAGGGGTGCGGTGCCTCGGCTCCATACTAGGCTCAATTGCCGGGCTGATGAATCCAGGACCGAATAGGTCAGGTAACTGAAGGCCTGCTGTTGAAACGGAGGGAGTGTATTTTTCAATTAGCCAAAACTTTCCGAAAGTGCCGAATCCACGTTTCAACTGCGAAACAGTCCAACCCTCGAAATCGCTTCTCGAAGGACTCAAACGCGTAAAGTTGATTTTTTATACCCCGCGAAATTGGACTTTTGAATGGGCCAACCCCACAAAATTGGCTTTTTAGGTAGTCAATTCTGCGAAATTGGATGTTTGAATGTTCAAAACCCACGAAATTTGGTTCTGTGCGTGCCAAGTTAATGAAACTTTGTTTTTGAAAGGGCAGTACCCTCAAAATTGGCTTTAGGAACACAACCCTGAAAAATTGCCGCTGACAATCAATTCCCGAAGCAGACCGCCGCGCCGGCAGACGGTCATCATAAGCATGATGAGTGACAAAAGCACATAGTAATCGAGCCCTATGGCTAAAAGTTTTGGAATTAAACTAATAGCTAACTCATAGATGAAGTCTCGCGAAATAGTGATTAAAGTTTGGTTTTTACAGAAAAACATATTTCATAAGGAAAGAAGCCGAAAATTTCTTTGAGCAAACAACTTACGGTTAGGTCCTGCAAGACTATCGTGTCATAAGGGTTGTATCCAATCAAGTCCCCCCATAGTTTGTCGTTTCTGTCGTGGTACTCGTCCATCAGCTTTTCCACGTGGTAAAGTACTTCGGTGAACATCTTTTTTTTTTTTTTGTAATGAAAAGAAAGATATCAAAACAATCGGGGTATTGCAGAAGCGGTCTTTACCTTCGTTTCAACTTTGAATACATCCCAGTCTTCCAGCAATTTCGCCTGCTCCTCAATTTCTATCATTTTCTTTATAATAGCCAGCCGCGTGCACTCACGCCCCGAAGAAAGAATAAGTTTAAACTTGGCTCGAAGGACAATACTACTGTAATTTTCCCCCTTTTCAACAGCCGGAACATATTCAACAGACAACACTTTAGCGACGCTTCTTTCCCAGTCACATCGCTTGAAAATTGTCTCCAACCATTCTTTGTCCATGTTGTCCTTTCCCTTACTGAATGTGACGAGAACGAGAAGATAAGGATACCCTGATGGGTAGAAGGGAAATATATCAAAGCTTTCCGCGCTTTCAAAATAAATAAACGGCGCGGTTGAAACACCGATATATATACACGAAAAATAATTATGGTGGAGATGGAGTGAAATGCACGCCGGTCTATGAATGTTTTCTTTGATTTAGCGGTGCTCTTGATGGGCAATATAAGCGCAAACTGACTGAACTGTTACAGTCGGGGGATTGCTGAGTTTCATGATTAAATATAATGGTATAATAGGGCATGAAGGCTCCCTCTTTATTTAATGCAACGCCCTGATTCACTTCCCTTCCCCGGGTTCGATTAAAACATGAGCTCTCTTGATTTACGTCCAACTCTTGTCTTGAAAATGAAACGAAAATGGAATTGGTTGAT
The DNA here is from genome assembly GCA_038030265.1 of Corythucha ciliata. NCBI lineage: Eukaryota > Metazoa > Arthropoda > Insecta > Hemiptera > Tingidae > Corythucha > Corythucha ciliata. The sequence goes on along the minus strand of CM075938.1, from coordinate 41,390,862 downwards.
GTCCTCTCTTTGTTTTAAATAACTTGGAGAGGAAAACATCAAATTTCATTTTCGTTGAACCCCCAAAACTTGACAACACGAATATTATTTTGTTAACAAAAGTACCTATGTACGTACTACATAGTAAGTATTTCTTTCATTCCATTGTGAAATGGAATGGATCTGCTTCCTTGTTCGGCTTGGGGAACGGGTTTGAAGAAAGTGAAAGCCATTGAATCATCAGAAAGATGCGACAGGTATATTATAATAATATGGCATTCAAGAACCTCAATTTTTCGGGAGAGGTTTACATTGGTCCCGAAAAAAATGTAGCGCGGGAAATTATTTTTCTTCTCTCTCTCATTTCCTTGGAGGAGTGTACAGTTCAAAGATTTTTATCTCTCCTTGAGAGCTAAAACTTTTATCGAATAAATCACTGTTTGTCGTATTTTCTTTGTCGCGAAAAAAAAAATAAAGTCATTTCAGAAAATAACGGCGGGTAAGCATAGGATTTTCCCCACTTCCGCTACCAACGATCTTTCTCTCAAGATAAAACGAAGAATAAAAACGAAAAGCTTTTACGCCCTGAGATACCTTTTCATTTACGAAAAGAAGGACTTAGCGGGTTGAATGGTAATTTGCACGCAATATATTTTGCTACTCTCAGTTCCAGAGAGATAGTATAGAAGAGAAAAGACAATTCAAAATACACTGATTCTGATCCCTATAAATAAAAATAAAGCACGAATCTTTTAAGATACTTATTTATTTCATTTTTTTTGGTCCGCAAAAACGAAGCTTGAAGGGGAATTAATCGTTACGCTGAACAAAAAGGTCTCCTTTTCCCTATTGTGCAGGCCAAACTAAGCAGACTCTATAAAGGAGATCACCCCCAGTTATGGATCACCTCCTCAGAACTCTCCCCGAGGGATAAGGACGATAGTATAAGACATAGAGGTTTTTAATTACCCACTGACATTTACTTCGAGCAGGTCAGCGATAGTAAAATTTGATCGACCAAGTTTTTGGTGATTCGGATGGTTTTCCTATACGATTCAACACATACTGCTATAAAGCTAAAATGGCGGCCGCGGCAGGGGTTCTGCAAGATCTGCTGGGACAACTCTCTGTTGACGCCCTTATGGACATCAAACAACCTGGCCCGCAGTAATTAGACCTTTACAGGGTTCTCAAAACAACCCTATATTATTACCGTGGCTTGAAGAATATTGTACACGTGTTTTTACCATTCAAGCATACGCATACAGCGTGTTATCGGCACGCCAATTAAACAGCCCTCAATTTCCTTTTCCTGAACCTGAGATGACTTCACACTTCAGTGGATTGAAACCCCCTTTTACTGAGGATCTGAGCAGTGTCTGTTTTAAATTATTCAAAGCGGAAGGAAAATACGTATTTCAGTTTCCTAGAATGATATTCAGAAGAATAAGATGAAGGGAATGAGAGAAAATAATATTGAAAGCGGGCTATTAACAATTCATCAAACGCTGGTATAGTTAGTGATGAAAAAGATGGATACTATTGATTGCGTCTCCAGTCATCCAACACCGTTCTATATTATTTCCGTCTTTTTTACCTTTATAATCATCAATCAAGAGAACAGAATACGTGACGATACAAAAAGAAGACACATTGACGAACAAGGTAATGAATTGTTGGGCTTACAATTTCCTGTTTTACGCAGTTGAGCTTCTCTGATGCTGATTTTTGTGATCTGAATAAATGAGCAAAATTAACTTACACGTTTTTTCCCCCCTCGAAACCCCCTTCCCCCATCTGATCCGACGAACCCGATTGGCATTTCAACTGCAGTCCGCGCGCCGAAATAATGTCCCTGAGAAAAGTATTGTGACACTTGTATTACAGTCTCAAAACATTCGGCTCTTCGATGATGGACTGGATTCCTCTTACCCCACTGCAAGTTGGTGGTCAGCCTCCTAGCTTAGTGGGCGCTCATCTTTTTAGAAAATGCAGTATATCAGACGAGGGTGGTGAATTTTTCGTCAGGGACATTCTTTCGGCGCGCGGATAGTAGTGCTGTATTTGTTTTGGCAACGTACGTGACCTGCGTATTGTATCTGGTGACCTCCGACATTTTTGCTAAACTACTAAATTGGTTTGAAGAGACCCAATTCCGATAAATTTGGTTTCAATGAGAGCCAAACGCACGAAATTGGTTGTTATGAGAACCAATCTAGTAAAATGAGATGCAGTAATGATGCAGTGAAAAGAATTTAGCAGTAATGCAGTAATGATTCTCTAGTGAAAATAATTTAGTGTTCTTTCCAATGGCTCCTTTTAAATTTCAATGAGACCATTTTTTCATCGGATACAGACGATTTACCAAGGAAAGCCGTGGGTGCATTAAAAATTAGGAAAACCCCAATTATCTCCAAAACCATAAGTAATCGGACCATGGTGTACCTACAGGGTAATTTTGGTTCCAAATGTGACCAAGAATCACCCATTTCATTTATGCCAGACTTTTCCGTTACACCCTGTATGTTTTGCGTTCCATGATGGATGTGGACAAGTTGATCTCGTCCGTGAGTGACAGACCGGCTTTATGGGACAAATCGCAGGACGCCTATAAGGACCGAAACGAAACAATTAAATGTTGGAGGGAAGTATGTGCCCTGTTAAAAGAGGATTTCGACTAAATCGAAAGGGCTGAACAAAATAAGTATGGTAAGTATACTAATAACTTCATTATACATTAAATCATGCATAAGTCTGTAGCCGTAGGAGCCTACATCGTCTGTCTTCCCTCGTTGAGGTTCGTCAAATGTTCGTCAAGACGATGTAGGCTCCTACGGCTACAGACTTATGCATGATTTAACCACTAACCCTCGTAGTTTAAGCGACTCTACAAACAACTTAAATCATTATACATATTGTATTCCATTTCAATCCCCGCCTTTCCATTTTAATCCCCCGCCAATCCATGTACTTTAATTAAGTTCGAAGCATTTAGGGTGTTTCAGGAATACCATGATCCGGATTGAAATAAATATCTTGTACCACTTGGCAGGACGGATAAAAAATCTCGCATAATTAATAATATTTATTATTACAAAATTAATAATATTTGAAGAAAAAGCAAGGCCATCAAAAATAGGCATGTAAAGGCGAATAGGCAATAATAGGCGCCAGCAAAAGAAATCACGAAATGTTTTTTACCATCATCTATTATTGTATGATTCATTCAACAGCCAACAAATTGATACCAACTGACCAGAAACATCCAATATATGCCCCTCCCCATCAACAACTTTATAGGTATGAGCTTAGAGTAATTATAAAATATCTTCGGCCTAGTAGTGATACTTCGTAAGTGAAAAAACACCATTTTACAGGAGAAACAAAAAACTTTTTATGCTTTTTATGTCAGTACCTTTGTGTAACTACAGGTTCTCTATCCATAGTACTCCCACTTACGAGAGGACACAAGCACACTAGACTAGGGTGACTACCTCCACATTCACGAGGTATCGCTAGTTCACTTTGTCCATGTCTGTGATACGAGATGTCACTTCATGGACTTTTGAGCGCTAAAAGAATTTTCCTCACTTATGAGGTGCCACTAGATAGACGCGACTACGAATTATGAACAAAACGATACCAAAACCCCAAAATGGCATTTTTGTCACTTACGCCGAGGTATCACTACTAGGCCCACGATATAGAGATAGCATACAAGGCGGGGGGAGGGGCATAAAAAAATGTCCCCAACATGTGCTGTTGTTTTCATCAAAAAGAGGGGCATGGGGATTTCCCCCCATTTTAAAAAACTCATTTAAAATCAAAATATGAAAGGGAAAAATGTTTCAGACGCTACCACTATGTTAAAGAGGTGTTCTTTGACGAGACCGCCACTCTTTTTTATACGAATGCAAACCGTCAGTTATTACTTTTCATAGAATTTCCTTGGTTCTACGATTGATCCAACGTATTTTAATTTATTAATTCGGGGGGGGGGGGGGGGTGATTCGTAAAATGTAAGAAGGGCGAGGGGAGGTACCTCGTTGCCATGGTTTATATGATACCTAGTGAATCAAACTGCGGAATTTTCACGCGAGAATGTATGGTCCCGAAGAAAAAATAATAAATTCTTAACCAGTTACGAAACGTAAATTTTGCAAGTTACAGAATCACCCCCCTGGAAATGATTATGTTCTTTCGCTTTAAGTCAATATGCCTCTTTCGCCCTGATCCTGATTTAAAATCTTCCCCGTTGTAGTGAGGAAATCGTACCAAAATCCAGCGACTTGAACTTGAAGTCGTTTTCTTTACGTTCAGTGCGCAGTAGCTGTTGTCTCTTATTAATATTCATTAGGGAATCCGTCGTAGGCTACATGTTTCGACATAAAATAGATTGAGTGAATAAAATTACTAAATAAAGTCTGCCCTACCATTTCTGAATTCGTATGATCACTTTTCACGCAGGACGAAAATATCTTCCCTGTCTGTTGGAATTCAGTACCTGACGACATTCATTCATAAGTCATTTGACGATGGATGCAGTGATGATTTCCTTAGATCTCAATGTGAAAATGCGTTTCAACTTCCTAACTATGATTCCCTATACGAACTATAACTCGCTCTCCCACAGCCACAAAATCCTATTCTCACTCGTCAAGTCACGATAAATTGGTTGTAATTCAATTCAATGGTATCAATTTGTTGGCTAATTCATGAATCGTACAACAATAAACGGTAATAAACTGTTCTCTTTTTTTTTCGCTGGCGCTACACGATGATTTTTGAGCACTTGACCCTGCTTTTTCAAATACTTATCGTGATATCAGAGTTGAAAACAGCACCAGTTGCAAAAAAACTGAATAGAACTAAACTATTAAACAACTTTTGCACCTTTTTTCGAAAAACAAATGAGGATTAAAACAATTATCCCGTTGGGAAAACTTGGAAATATTTTGGAAGGAAATTTTGTACTCTTTTTAGAAAGGTCACTCGTTCATTTTCAACAATTGGTTTGATTCGACAAACTGGGGTGTTCGGGGAGGGGGGGTGAGTGGGTAAAAATCCACTAATTCACCTGTATCTCTGAAACCAAGCATCTTATAATTCGCGGCGCAATAGGATTTTTTTTATCCGCCCAGCTGCCGAGCGCTACAACATATCTGTGACTTGGTGCAAGAACAACCAATGTCTATTATTGTTTATGATGATATTGGTTATTCTTGCACCAAGAGACAGATATGTAAACCCGCATCATTTATCCAGAAACACCCTGCATAGACCGATCTTTTACGTGATCCTTACTGAAAATGAATAGTAATTCAAATAATAATGTCAATAAACAAAGTGTAAATTATATTTTATTCAATTGCCATGGTAAAGCCCCATCGTCGGAAATAAAGTACAATTGCATAGCGCATTTCTCAAGTCGTTTGACGACGAACTCGCTCGTTGAAGGCCCCGGCGACCACCTAGGTATGTCTTCCAGTCCGTTAATAGCCATTGTATCTTCGAATGCATACCCGTCCCTTTCCCGAACAAAATTATGAAGGGCAACTCAGCACTTGACGATGTCCACAGCAAAACCTGGCTGTACATTAATTGGCCGATGCAATATTCGCCATTTATTTGAAAGAATTCCGAATGCACATTCCACGTAACGACGTCCCCTGCTCAAGCGGTAATTGAACACTTGTTTACTTTCTGTAAGGTTTCTTCCTCCGAACGGCCTCAATAAATGTTTGTGCATGGCAAAGGCTTTCTCACCAATGAAGAAATAAGGCAACTTTGGGCCATCTGTGCCGGGAAGGCATGTTTCTCTGGGAAGTTCGATAGTTTCATCAACGACGTATCTCAAAAGCTTTGAGCGTTGAAAAATTGCGGAATCGCAATATTTTCCGTAGCTTCCAATATCGACGTAAACAAATTTGTAGTCTGAATCTGCTACTGCCATGAGTACTATCGAAAAATACTCCTTGTAGTTGAAGTACATAGAACCACTTTGGAATGGGTAAACCAAGCGAATATGTTTTCCGTCGACCGCCCCAAGGCATTGAGGGAAGTTTGCTTTATTTTGGAAGCCATCAGCGATCGCCTTCCACTGGTCCTTATTAGGAAGTGACAGAACTTCACGTGCAATGACTGCCCAAATCGCGCGACAAACACTTTGCACTATCCCTCGGGCAGTCGAAATCCCAACCCTAAAAGTGTAGTGTAGGTCTGTAAATGAACAGCCACTTCCAAGGTACCTACCTGGAAAAATAAATAAATAAATGTGTAAATAACATGAATTATGTAAATTTTTACAGTGAAATGGTTGTGTGCAGATAATTTTTTTTTCTAAGGTGTTTTTGTTGTATTTGCAAGAAATGCCCCTGCATTTTAAATGTAAGAAATCCTGGATTCTACCGTTGAGTTTTTGCATGTTAAAAGCTCGTTATTGCTACTATATCTATTCAATACTACACATTAACCCTTTACTACCAGGTGAACTCACGGCCATATTGAGGTAGATAAAATTATCATGAATTTCATGTTCAGAAATAACTTCCTTGGAAACCCAGCTATAGTCTGTCCACTTAGTGATGGACTCTCGAACGGGTGGCTTCATTTCGATAGTCTGAATGTCCAGTCGTATTTCCTTAAATTTGTTTGAACCGTTTTCGATGATTCGGGAAATCCCTTTTGTATCAATTTCGGTAGCTGTGATAGCTCCGGGTCGTTTTCAGTGGAAACCTGAATTTCTTTAAGTCTTTCGTGTGACAAAGGAATCACGACAGAGACTTCTAGGATTGATTCGTCGTCCTTTTTTTATAGTTTCGTTACAGTCTCTGCTTAATGTGTCAGCAATAAATAACTGTGATCCCTCCTTGTATTTCACTATTGGTTGTACGGGATTGTGTCGAATAAAATTCTCCGCAGACGGGCTGGAGCGTTGTGCAACGGCTTACTGAAAATTGACATTAACGGCTTATGGTCCGTTTCAATCACTAGTGAGACACTTCCCCAAGTGTATTTCATGAAATGTTAAACAGCCGAACTTGATCGCTAGAGCTTCTTTTTCGAGTTGTCTTATTAAGAGAATGATTCGCAAATGCTACTGGATGGTGTTCCTGCAGTAAAACAGCACCGACAGCCGATTGGCTGGCATCGACCGAGAGAATGACGGATTTGTTCACGTCATAATACGATAGTACTGGTGGGCTCCTTAAGGCTGTTGACGGTGCTTCCTCAACTTCGGTACACGATTTCTTTGTGGTGAAACCGAGATATTTCATGAAAATTGGCACATAGCTATTTCTAACCAATTAAATTGTCAGTATGGATTCACTTTTTGGAAAAAAAAATTCTGAGGGGGGGTTCCCTCCGCAACGAAAGCTTCGGTACACGTTTTCTTGGACAAAAATGCAATATACTTTTTTTTTTATTATTTTTTCGCGAATCTTTGAGGTTGCCAAATTGTCACTATGGATTCACTTTTTTCAAATTTCAATTTTTTTTTAAATTTTCATTTTTTAAAAATCGTGGCCTCGATAAAAATGTTTATTCTCTCCGTAAATATTTGAGGAAATAGGCTGAGAATACAGTCACAATTTTTTAAAACGTATTCATCAACACTTTCGTATTGTTTTAAGAACTTATTCCTAATTAATAGCAATTTTATTTTCGTTGAAATGAGGATTCCACCTCGTGGCGCTGTACTGCGGCTACTTTGAAAAGGTGGATTCTATACAATTATTCGTTGGACTCGAGATGCTACCAACCCCCCTCTAACTTCACTATCATAGCTACCGTACTTGTCCAACAACTCCCTCAAGGTTACAGAAAGTATGTTTTTTTTTTTTTCCCCCTCTCATCCATGTCTTTTGAGTTTTGTGGGCTGAAAAATACGAGAGGATCGTTTTCCGGGCTAGGCCCTCTACCGTCTTCGGGAGTTGTTTCATTTTTTGTTTTTTGCCTAAAAAACAGAACTCGCAGAATATGAATAAAATAAGTTTAATACTGATTAACCCCCGCACGAACCAATTGATTTTTAGCGTTCTAAGAACTCGTCGCTGGGGCTGATCCAATATGGGGGGGGGGTAATAGGGGAAACTACCCCCTCCCCCAGGATTTCAGGAAAGTTGATTTTTAAAGAAAGATAAAGAGAATATCACGACGATTAGCTGAGGACAAGCGGTGGTTAAGAAGCTTATTTGTCAATTCTCTCATAAAAGTAAGGCTACCCCTTCCCTCCAATGCCAATTTTCTAGCCTCACCTTGTCATACCCTAAAACCTGACGCTTTTCTGACTTCTGGGATTTTCACATCAGACAGAATCACAGAGCGCCGTTTCTGCTTCCAAATATTAAACTCTGGGATGTCGAGTGGTGTTTTTAAAGCAAGTTGTAGTCAAGGAAGCAGGTTACCAAACGGGGTAGTTACAGGAAAAAACTCCGGGACTAAGTTTGATGACTGATTTTAATGTTTTTAGGTGTGCTGAGTCTGATTTTTAACTCTGCCCAACGTTACAACCCCGGCAACAAGGGGACATTTGAGTGGATTTTCAACTATCGTGTTTTTGGGGCGTTTTCACCACGCCATCGCTTGTAATAGGTTTTAAAACATGGTTTCCGCTCATTTATTATGTTTTTAGAAGTCCTTAATCGGAAATTCAAGCCCTCAAACCCTAACAAGAGACGCTGCAACCTATAAATAGAAAAAAATGCAAAAACCTCCGATTTCAAGCTTTTCTCAGTGTGGTATGCATCCAAAGTCGAAATTGATGTAGTTCACATTAGTTTTCCATTTCATTTTCAAACGAGATTGTATACCTGTATTTCTGTCCGTTTCTATCCGTGTTAACTGGTGTGCTGAATCCGAATTTTATCTAAAAACTCTAACTACTGCCAATTAACACCATGCTAGTGATGTAGAGTAGATTCTTAACCAAAGAAAGCAGTAGCAATAGTGAAAATAAACGACATATTAGCACTCATGAAGTATAGCACTTGGGACCTGCAAGGTGCGTAACAGGTGTTGATGGGCAGCAGCTTCTAGGGGGAAAAGAGGTCATGTTGCTGCTCTCTTTGAAGGCCGATTTACCCAATTCACTTTTTCACCTCCATATAGGGAGCAATTAGGTACGTCTCCTCTACTTTAGCAAGCACATTCGTCACAATTTTAGGGTAATTTAGGTGACAAACCCTGAAAAAGCACACTTTTTTTTTATTATGAAACGCTCGCGTCCAACGGAAGAAATTTTCATAAGCCTTATCATTGGAAGTTGCGTGAAATATTGTTCTTTATATATTCGCTAAATAATCCATAGACAATTTTGTGAGATAAGTTCATAACGCAAGGCGTCCAGTTTGGCTAAACGTTCATCAGATGGGTGCGTTTATAATCCCCCTATGCCATTTTTCAATATGTATCCTTGATTTCGATAAAACCGGTACGTCATCGAAAAATTTAGGCATACCTATTAAATTTGGCATAGTTGTTCACGTGGCTTCCGCTACTCCATGCGATCGAAGAAAAACGCGAATGAGAACATGTGGCTTTTTTCGTGGTCATCAAACTAAGCCTAAAAGAACAAAAGAACGATTAGTCTCAGGGGCGTTGCCAGCCCGTGATCAAGGGGTGGGCAGCCAGCTAGACACGGGTCCCCAGTTGGCCACGGGGGGGGGGGGGCGTCTTGAGAAAAAATGTTAGCGGATGAAATCCAGAAAAGGACATTTTGCGGCTAAGACTGAGGAAAAACACCCATTCACGGCTAAAATTGAGTAATAGCGCTGATTCACATTAAACGTGAGAAATAAATGTCATTAATCGCGGTTGAAATTGAGAAAACATACCAATTTGCAGTTTCCACGATGCAAAGTCCGCGACGAAATTAAGAAAATGCGCTAATTCACGGGTTATAGAGCTCTTTACACAGCTAAAATTGACGAAATAAATTGCCCGTTCAATGTAGAATTGAGAAAAATCACTCACTTGCGGCTAAAATTGGGAAAAAACGCCAATTTACGGCTAAAATTGAGAAATGGTGCTTATTCACGCAGATAAAATTGAGAGAAAGCGCCAGATCGTGGTTTCTCAAACAAACATCTCGGTAAACATTGCGAAAAAGTGCTAAATTACCATTTTTATACATATGTATGGCAAGTTTGCGGGTACAATTGAGAAAGAGCGCGTACATTTTTGAAAAAGTGCTTATATTCACGGCTAAAATTAAGGACAATTGTTCGTTCGCAGGTGGAATTGAGAAAAATACCCATTTCAAGGTTTCGCGATGCAACGTCCAAGTCAAAATTAATGAAATTCGCTCACATGCGGGTTATGTGGACCTTTTCACTGCTGCAATTTGAAGGGGGAAAAAATTGCTCAAGGCAGAATTGAGGAAAATCACTAATTTGCTGCTAAAATTGAGGGAAAACGAATTGGCGAAATTGTCACCGTTTGTTGTTGATTTATGGAATTGTCGTGGCTAAAATTGAGAAATTGCGTTTATCCACAGGTTAAATTGAGGAAAAACTGTTCTTTTGCGGCTGAAGTTGACAGATCGAGCGCACCAATTCGCGGTTAGGCTATGCCCAGTGCTGGCCGCAATTGAAATAATAAATAAAAATGCGTAATTTCACGGTTTTTTGAGACATTTTAACAGCTAAAATGAAGAAAATGGGTTATTAATATTATTAGTTTTTAAGCCATACAACTTGATTAATGTTATGTTTTTAGGGTTTTGGCTTTTTTCTTCTTCTACTTCTTCGTTTCCTGAGCTTTCGCCTTCTTTTGCTGAAGGCATCGTCAGAGAATTTTTTTTTTTTTTTTCAAAAACATTAATCAAGAAAATGTGTTGTTTGTAGCCTTCTATTTCGAATTTTATGTCGAAAAACTGAAACTTCTTCCCCGGAAAGTGATAACTGTGGAGCTAAACTTTAAATTTTAGACCTCAGACGGTAAACAGAGCTGGCATTTCCTCTCCCAGTCTGGATGGCACAGCGGGTCAAAGTCTGGAAATTGCGCGTCGTACCTGCGAAAACGGGATTTTAGCGCGAAAAATCAGCAAAATCGGTTTCAAAGTTAAGCTGACCCTCGAAGTCGGTTTGTCAGCAACAAACATCCGCGAATTATTGATTTTTGGTGAAACCGACAAGCGAAAATGTGTAGTTTTTTTAGTGAGAAAAATCCGCGAAATTGGTTTTATGGATCGAAATACAAGACATTTGAGCGAGAAATGTCAGTAAAAGTGATGTCTTAGTGGTCGAAATCAGTGATGCTGGTTGCTTAGTGAGGCAGAGATTGTAATGTGCGAAATTTGGTTTTCATCACAAAAAACAAAAAAAAACGGCGAAATTGGTGTATGAATTAGTAGGCGAAATTCGAGTAATCGGTTCTGTTGCTGAGCAATTCCTCCGAAAGTTTTAATCATTAAAAAAGTGTTGAATTTTAACTTTTTGATGGATTTTGGGGGTGGGCACCTGCCCCACGAAATCTGCGCTTTTGATTCTAGGGGAGGGCAACTGCCCACTCCTGCTCCCTCGCTGGCTACGCCCATGATTAGTCTAAACCGATGGTCTCAGAGAAATTTCACCAAATCGAACAAAGGGGCCCTCAAATCCAAATTTGAGATCGTGCAGTGCCAACACCCGACGTGGAATCTTCAGGATTTTTTTAGGAAATGGAAGGATGTGTATCTGAAAGAGATTGCCAAGCGTTTATCAGTTTTTCCAGCTTCAGGCTCCAGCTAATTTTCCGTCAGCGGCAGAAAATGGTCAATTTTTGACGGGCCATATCTCAGGAACCATTAGTCGTACGGAGATACAATTGGGCTTAAACAGTCGCAAACTTAGTCTATTTCAAAAATGCAAAGGAGCGCAATCATCGAAAAGTACTTAGTTCCAGAGATACAACCGATTGAGTATAAAAAGTAAGAACATTTCCAGTTTTTTTGCGATTTTCGACGTGCAGCCGACCGATTTTTTGTTGGCAAAGTTTAGATTCGGATTCAGCACCCCAAGAAACATAAGATCCGTTGTCAAAACTACTTCTATGCGTTTGTCCCGGCCAATTCCCCATTTGACTGGACTAAATCTTGTCATTTTAGTACTCTTCTCATCTAACGATGATACAAAGAATGAGTCACACAACGAACTCCTTACGCCTTGTGCCTTGTGAGACATAGGCATTACCTGGCCGCTTCGTTCAATGGCTCGTCCAGATTCGATTCAATCTTGTTCAAGTGTCGCTAGAGAACCTTTAAAACACAGGTCCTGCAACACGGATTTCAGCGCCGTATTTGGTCCCTCAGTTGTTAGGGTAAACAAAATATCATGAATGAAAACCTTGTCATCGTAACAGCAAACAAACGCGGAACGCGATCGAAATAAATCAAAAAATATTACTTGTCAATGAGATCAGGTGATAATTATAATCATGTGAGGGACCAAGCATGGCGCCGATTTCCGTGTTGCAGTACTCGTGTTTTATAGTGCTTTAGTGTCGCTAGACATGGATGGACTCTCCATAACGCTGGGAAAAACTACCGCCAATGGATAGTGTGCCCATAACAGCTGCTGTGTTTGTTGTGCGCGAAGTTTGATTATTTTCTGAGGTCACATTTCTTTTGAGTACACACATTGAGCACTCCAAGAGAGAAGTGGAATGATATCCATTGCGAGTTCCTTTCACAATTAATAGACCAAGAGCCAGCGACGTAAAAAGTGCAACCATTTGCATACTTTTCTTACCCAGCGCATAAAATCTAGAATAATTCCCCAATAGTGGGAAAAATTGTCTGCCTCCATTAGGACGTGACGAAACCGGTGGCAGACGGCATCAAAGATTCACTTGTGGAGAGAAGTAACAAAAATTCCGGCCAGACGGCAAAGACGTTTTATTCTCGTGATAACGCATTGGAAAATATTGGGAAACGAATATTACGTTTCATGCTCACGGGTCCTGCGGCTGCGAGGCAAAGGAAAAGTCGAAAACCCCTTTGATTTGAAGTACTGCTTGTCGGTGTCAGGGTATACGGGGCCTATTTGAAGAAGAGGGACGAAAAATTCTAGTTATCGAATCCTTTTTTTTTATTCGATGCATTTTGAAAGATCCCATCGGCTGTACTCTGATTTACGGCACATGGAAAATGCGTATTATGAATTTTCATATTTCGTGGTGAAAGTAACCATAATTTTACACATACTGCAGCCTAAAACATTTTTTGGGGTGTGTTCTTACCTGAAGTGACACTGCTTTTCTACGATAGAATAAAAACTGTTCTTCATAGATTTTTTAAAATATTTTTTTCAGATTTCTCATCCTATTTTCCCCCAGAAAACAGTACCCTGGCACCGAAAACCGATACTTCAAATTAGAGGGTTTTAAGCTTTCACGACTTTGCCATTGGCTCGACCCCATAGAACGTGATAGCATTAAATGTAATATGCATTTCCCCGTATTTTTCAATGCGTAATCACGTGAATAGAACGTCTTTGCCGAATGATCGGAATTTGTGTTACTTCTCCCCAGAAGTGAATCATTGATGCCGTCTGCCACCGGTTTCGTCACGTCCAAATGGGGGCAGACAATTTTTCCCACTATTGGGGAATTATTCTCGATTTTATGCGCTGGGTAAGAAAAGTATGCGAATGGTTGCATTTTTTACGTCGCTGGCTCTTGGTCTATAACGCATCGCTGGTTTTCCTCAAGCAAACTGCCATAACTCCAACAATTTTCGTCGCACGTAATAATGAAGCACACCACTGAAATGGCGCAAAATTGTCTTTTTATTATGTCTACGTGGTTTTGGAATCAGCTTGAGTTAAAGGCCCTTAATACTGGGCTGAATTTCCAAGTTGTCCTCTTTTTCCACCAAACAAGGGTTTTCTAACAGCTTTAATTTCGCACACAGCATTATCAAGATGAGTCGCTCTGCGGAAAAAACTTCTTCTTTAAAAAATCTTTCCAATGACCTACGATGAAATGGACATTGCCACTGTAACAGCCAAGATATTTGGACAAAGGTTTGAAATTGTCAAGTGTAATCGCCAAAATAAGGCTGTTGTAGCCACTGGAAATAAAAGAGAACTATCGTCTTATTGGTGGATGATTAAATCCAAATCGCTAAATCGGTCTCAGAAAATTATAAAAATACGAATGCAGTGAATTCTTCACTCACAACCCCCCCCCCCCCTCATAGGGCCCACACAAAACAATAGGTATTTCGATTTATTTATTTATTTTTTGTATCATTCGTGTTTCATAACGAATGCTCGATGTGCTGTGAGTGAAATTAAAGCTGTTAGAAAACACGTGTTTGATGGTAAAATAGGACAACTTGGGAATTCAGCTCAGCATTAACGGCCTTCAACTCAAGCTGATTCCAAAACCATGTAGACATAATATAAAGACAATTTTGTGCCCTTTTCAGTGGCGTGCTGCAATATTACGTGCGACGAAAATTGTGCGAGTTATTGCAGTTTGTTTGAGGAAAACCAGCGATGCGTTGAAAAAGCGGAAAAGTGCGTTTTTGTCGGAAACGGTTGATATTCGGACCATGGTATATTTGGTCATTTTTTGACGTAAATATGGTCTAGAATCACCTGCTTGTGCCACGTGGACCAAGTACACCCGGTATAGGTCTCACATCAATCAAATCATGTTTTTTTCTAGAGTGCAGCAAAGAGACAGACCTCTTTTCTCACGACTTGGCGTGAAAGTCGTAGTTTTCTGCGCATACATATTCTTCTGCCGATAAATTACCAATAGGGAACTTGCACATTTTTCAATCACTGGTGTTTCTTGAAGAGGATGCTTCAACAAGACAATTGCCCACATTAAACATTGAAATCAATCAAGGGTTTTTTTAGGCGAATTTTTTAAAATGTTGAGTGGGGGTTTGATTGCGTCAAGGCAGTTAATGAAATGGATGGTGTTGGGAAGAGGGGGGAATACGAGTTTTCTGGGGTTTAATTTTTCTTGTTATTTGTAAGTTTCCTCAAATGCTTCAAAACTGCACATTGACGTCATTTATCCCTCGTACCATCCATCCCCTCCTGAAGAACTTTGAAATTTATTTAAAAATCACCATTAGCACCAATCGGTCAGGAACTACTGTTAATATCCTTGTCCGCATGTGTCAATTCACCGGTATACTTTTCCCCCAAATCGGGCATTCATGCAAGTTTTCCATTCACAGTCGAGAAATAATGAATCGTAATCGTAGTTTCAAGGGATAGTTTTGATCAATAGTCATTTTTACAGTCATTATCCGAAGCACTAACAGCGCTAGCTAATTCGACGTACATACTTACTGCCCAAATTTCGAATTTATCGGTAGAAACAGTACAATTGTCGAATAGTCAATAATTATTATCTACCGTAAAAATTATCAGGTTTGGTATGACAGTCTAATTTTCCGTCGTGTACTCAGTCAAAGAAAAATAATTCTTTCTGACGGCAACTTGATCGTTTCCTTGGGCTTGTTTTCCAGGCGTTATGCTTTCGCCTAAAATCTATATCTCGGGAAAATGACTGACACAATAATAATGTCATCTTATTCATTGCACTCCTATTTCGTATACACTACAACTTGAAGAGAAATTGGTACGTTTCTGATTTCAATTAGAGCATCACTAGACACTGGCTGAGGCATTATCATTATCAGATCACACTTCACTTGTAATAAACTTGCGGGGTCAAGGGCACTTCTGACAGTTCTGACTTCTGACTCAAAAAGATACCTAGATGCGAAAATGTTCAAATATCAGGGCTTCAAGTAAGAAGTTAGGAAAACGAATTCTGGTGTATAGTTTTCGTACTAAAATTTCCCATTTTAATTTTTTCCCCGCGATGTACAGCGCCATCTCTTGTCTCAGGGTGATTTTCAAAGCTTCACCGTCAACAGCCTTAAAGCTTCTTTCAGCTGAGAGAACGCGAGATCTTCATCAGGCCCCCAAGACCAAGTAGTGTCTTTCACGCACAATTTTCTCAGTGGCTCGGTAAGCTGTGAAATGTTAGGTATAAATTTTGAAAGATAGGTTACCATTCCCAGGGATCTCAATAGTGAAGGAATGGAATCTGGTTTCTTCAAGTCATGGATTGATTTTACTTTAGAAGGGTCTGGTTTAATCCCTCTTTTCGTGAGCAAATGACCCAAAAATTTCACCTCTTCTTTGAGAATCTGACACTTCTCGTTATTAAGAGTCAATCCTGCGTTTTCCAATATACTTTGAACTTTCTCTGTCATTGCTTTGGCCGTGGACGTCCTCTCTGAATCTTGAATTTGCCAAAAACCTTTTTTACAATCTAGGACAGAAAACCAACAAGAACCGTGCAAACGTGAGGCTATTTCCTTGATATTGCTCATCGGATAGTGTCGACGTCTGATATTTTTATTCAATACCGAAGGGTCGATGCACACGCGAATTTTATTATTTTGTCGTACGATGACCATTGGAGAGACGGCGTGAGTTGGCTCTGTCACAGGTTTGATGACACCCATTCTGACCATCTTGTCAAGTTCTTCTTTCACCTCATCTCGTACTGGATATGGTACTTTTCGAGCAGGGAAAATTTGTAGATTGGGGTTGTCGATCAAATCTATGTCGTACTCGAAGTTTTTGAGACATCCTATTCCATCTGAGGCTAGTGAGAAGTTGCCGTTCGCAGTGCTATTTAATTGTTCGACACGACGGATACGCCCTAAATTAACGCATGACTGGCGCCCCAGAATAGGCTGGATGTCGTCTTGAACAACAACAAACTTTTCCCGATTGTCTGTATTTCCACTTGTCAACGAAACACAAATACTGTTTTGACTTACTGCCTCTATTTTCAAAACGTCATTTTTCATGGACTCAATCTGTTTACGCGTTTGTTCGCCGGCCCTGCAAATCTGGATTGCCTTTTCCAGCGTTAAATCACTTTATAGCAACAACTTTTTTCTGTCACTAGTATTGAACACACCCACGACTATTCTATCACGAATTAAGCTATCGCCGAAGTTGTTCGAACTCGCAAGATCGTCAATGCCGGGTTGACAATTTCGGATGAGAAATCTGAAGATTTCCTCTTCACGAGGAGGAGAAACCCTGGACTGCAGAACTCGATTACCCTGGGAGGGAAACACTTCAAAGTTGAAAACGAAGTAAAATAATTGGGAATGATCACGAAAAAGTTGAACTGGCTTCCGCACGTCAAATATCTAAGAGCCAGGTGTGATAAATTCATAAATGTCCTAAAATTATTAACGCATACGTCGTGGGGTGCGGATCCCTCTACAGCTATGCTATTCATTTAAGATCTTTGCTAGACTACGGTGCAGTTTCCTGTGGTCAAGCGAGCAACTCCCACCTACAGATTCTCGATCCCGTGCAACATAAATGCATAAAAACTTTGCATGGGCTTTCTCCCCTCGACACCGTCGGTAATACTGACTGTTGAGGCAGAGGAACTCCCATTACGGCTCAGGAGAAAAATTCTAGCTGATCAAGTCATGATCAGACTTCATGCATCCTCGTCGCAAGTGGTGTCCAAAATTAATGAACTCAATCTTTACGACCTCACCTATGCGTTTTGGAAAAAGAAACCCTCACCACTGCTGCGAGGGCACTGGCTGAGAGTTTTCGGGACACGAACCAGTACAAAATACCAACTCAGTCATATCTCCACTTACCGATTACCTGTTTATGCAAATTCAAACTCGAATATAGCGAACTGCTTGTTTCAATTCCAAATACCTCAATACCTCAATCCAAATACCAAACCAATACCAAAACCAAATACCAATCCAAATACCTCAATTCCAAATGGCCAAGTGCACTCGCTATATTCACAGAAGCTTCGAAACGAGAGGAACGTGTGGGATGTGCCTTCTACGACTCTCATAACGGCACTTCGGAAGGTATGAGACCACCCGACTTCACGAAAATTTACACAGCCGAAATCCATGCTATCCTGATGGCAACCCGGTATCTATGGGCTAAAGTATCTAATGGCTAACCGATAGTATGAGCGCCGTTACCCGGATTTCTAATCTAAAACGCGCCGTCAATCATTCCCATTTTGAGATGAGTTTGTGAAAAACCCTATCGCTACTCAAAGAGAATGGGAGGAATCTTGTTTTCCTCTGGGTTAGAGGCCACAGTGGCACTAAAGGCAACGAAAAAGTTGATGACTTGGCCCGTACAGCCTCAGAAGGAGAACTTAAAGAAGTGAAACTTCCCTATAAAGATGCCTATCCGGCAATTACAGCCGCAGCGAAAAGTGTTTGGCAGCTGCTAGTAACGCAATCCGAAAAAGGACGTTGGTTCAAAGACATTCAACCAACGCTTTATACTCAATCAGCCTGTCTGATGCAAGTCAAATTCACGTTCCGCATCATCTCCCGCCTGCGAAATAACCATGGGCTATGTAGGGCCTATCTGTACAAAATTGGCATCGGAAATAACTCACGATGCACCGAATGTGACGTCATTGAAGATCTTGAACACTTAATCATGCTCTGTGTAAAGTATTCTAACCAGAGAAACATATTTTTTGATACAATTTACCCCATGATTGAAACCTCATTCTGCTAAAAATCCCTTCTTAGCAGCACCAATGAAAATATATGTATAACAAGAAATTTCGAAGTTTATTAGAAAACATGGGTGTGAAAATTTAAAAGAGAATGTGACTGTTTTGTGTTCCTAATACGTAAGCAATGTAGATTGTAAAATATGTAAATGACGTAAAATGTAAAGTATGTAATATTATGACTATGGCTTCGCGCTGATGCCGAGTAATAAAAAAAATTAAATTAAATAAAAATGCTTCTTGGAAACATGCCGCCTTGCGTCTACCCACGAAGGTAAACAGATAAGGCACCAATATAGTGTGTATGTTGTCGAACATCCGTCCACGTCCGGTTTCTCGGGGTCTCCGCTATTACGTATTGTTTTACTAGTTGGATGCTCGTAAGAGTGGGCTTTTGTTTTAATGTTGAGTACTTCACCGTCATCATAAATAATTATTACTTTCAAGTAAATAATTCCGTTTGAAGTAACAAAGTGAGTGACGCAACGAGTGTCTGACCTTCTCGTTACCTATAATTAGCTGAGACTTGACTGCAATTGTAATAAGGCTTAATTAAACCGGTAATTTCACTTTACACTTTGAAATTGTATTATTGATTATACTGTTCTACAGCCTTACCTTTGGGAAAGTTGGTGGTTAAAATTTTGAAATTTTAACCACAAATCTCCCCACATACAGTCAATACGCGATGCTGTAAACTTAGTTGATCCTGTATGGACCCCTTGACAAATTAAATACCTAGAATAATAGTTTGGAACATTCTTGTTGGATAAATCACTCGCGAATTCGACAATTTTGCCGCCAGGATTTACTAGATTAAACTGGATTTTTCTTGGTTTAAATCCTTAGTCGAATGTTCTAGGCAAAGCGTTTTAATGCGATACTATGTTAATGTCATGTACTGAGTGTCTTTTTGCACTGTCTTTTCTCGGGAACGGTAGCTATTCACATGAATATTTTGCTTCTCCATCTGGGCTGCATTCTTAGCATAAAACATTTTAATTCTCTTTTTCATGGAACCATCAGTTTGTGAGGGTTCTTTCCGGGTTTTTGAGGAAAGAAATGAAAAATGTGAAAGAATTTTAAAAATGCAGAAATATATAATTTATTTTAAATATGGGTTCGTATTTAGTTTATCTACCGTGTCGAATGCTTGGTTTTTTGTCTAAAAACATTTTAAAAACTTACGAATTATAGAAAAATTTCACCACGGATTGCGTGAGTTGAAAAAGCATTGGAGACGGAAGCGGCGAAGGCGTTGGCGGATGGCGATGCTCAATTACTTCTCGTAAAAATTGTAGATATAAAAAAAAACAAAAAAACCTGTTTGGAAAATCAACGGGAACTCATCAATTTGTGACCTACATTTTTCCCCTTAGGATTAAAATTCTTACTCACCCCTTATTGGGGTTTTTTCCTTTTATATCAAAAAATCGAAAATCGTCTTCGTCTTGATCAGGATTCCATCAATTGTCGTCAACCCAGGATAAATGCTAAGAATCGAATTTACCAAGTTATTTTTTAGTCAAATTATTACATTTTTGCAAAGTCCCAACTCACAAGAAATTAAGAGTCAAATCAGGAAAAGCGTCCTCCTCTGCTGTCGTCTCCCAGGGAAAAAGAAGGAGCATGAACGCTTCACTCAACAGGTCCCCCTTTGGTTCCCCCTCCCTTTTTACTTTTACAGTTTCGTACGTTGCCTTAAGGGCTTTTGATTGGGCCTAAGTGATCATAGCTTTTTCCCATTGGTCAAATATTAGAATTTTTCATAAATGTATCCCTCCGCCATTCACACAGCCACCGTCATCGCTCCGCCTCCGCAGAATAATACCTAAAAATGTAAAACTTCACAAACAATTTTAAAATGACCGTATATCAAATATTCATCAATTCTCAATCTAATCAAACATTAATTACAAATCTTTCAAGCTCTGCTCGATTGCTTATTATCTCGCGCGTTTTTATATCGCCCCCCTCTTCTTTGATTACTCATATCATCCTGTTCCATTGATTATTCAAAACAAGGTAAGTCGAATTTTTTCTTATTCATAATTATTTCATACCGCTTTTGTAATTAATTGAATATCATATTGACCAACGATATATAAACCTGGATTGCTCACAGATGACTGGAGGGGCGAGGAGGGGGCAGGTCGTCCCCTGGTAAACAATCACCCTGTCCCTCTCCTTGTGTAGTTATGGCAATATGGCACTTATTTTGAAACTCCACCCCTCTCATCCACTATGGGAGCTTATTTGATGGCTATTATCAGCTGGTCTTTATCAGCAGTGATGAGCAATCCAGTTATTTTATATATCGTTGATATTGACATTCGCCTTATTATAGCTGAAAAGAGAAAACGTTTATTTACAACAACTCTTCTTAACCGCTATCTTAAACGGATTGATCACTAGCTGGACAAAGGAATACGCTAAAAGATTACATTATAATTTCAATTACATTTAAAGTTTTTAAGTTATATTGCGCGGAGTCAACAAAAGTCTCTTCCCCCCCCCCCATTTCCTAGTTAAACCATTCGGTTTCTGTTATAAACAATTGGGGTCCTAACGTCCATTCAATGACAGGGTTTCAGGGTACCTGGCCAACAACCATTCAACAATTCCCAAACGCGCGGGGAAGGGGGGGCCGCCTCTCCCATATCCCGAGACATATTCCAAACTTTAAGGAATACAAAACAAAGCGTGACATTTTACTAATTGCCTTCTGGTATAGTAATGAATTTGAACTTGAGTAATATTTGTCCTGTTAACGATATATTCCGGTTTGACAGTTTCCTGCGACTCTAAAAGGAATGCACCAGCAAAGAAGAAAGGACCCCGACCGAGCGTCCGCCCCCAGGGAGCATCTTCCCTGCCACGGCCCAACCGTACGCCTCTCCGAGTTCGTCAGATACGTAAACGCCTTTAAAAACTATTTATTCTCTGTGTAAAATTTATCTTATAATTTCAGGAGGATGCACGATCACTTTGTGGATGGTGGATTGAAGCTATTGCAATCCAACAGTCACAAGTTCTTTGACTTTCCTGTCCCAAATAGACTTCACAGACAAAGAATATTGTCGTTGCCCCGTCAAACTTATTTTTAAGATGCTCCAAAACGTGTTATTGACGTTAATTTTAAATGAATTTATCTCCTTAGTTTTATTTTTTTTAAAGTCGCGCCACTAAGGTCCGGCGCACACTAGGAGAAAAAAGACGCCGACGCGCGAGACGGCGTCTTTTTTGTCGGGGAAGAGACGGCTCTCGCGTACGCGTCCAATGTGAAAGACCCCATAGAGTTCTATGTGTTTTTACTGCACGAATCGGACGCTGACGCGCGCGTCGGCGTCTTTTTTCTCCTAGTGTGCGCCGGGCATAAGGCGTCTGTCTCAGATCTAATTGTATGACGAGTGTTCAAATTTGAGAAATTCATGAAACACCGTTACTCCAAATCAGTCATGCTCAGTAAACACCGCAGCATTCGATATTCGCTGCCTCTCGATCTAAATTGTACGTCTATGTTGTACATTTTTTCAAATAAGAAGAAAGAGCGTGCAATTTCAAGTTAAAGTTCAAGGGGGGTTTAGAGTAACTTGGGGGACTGAAAAAGTGATACTGACGCGTATGCGGGATTTCCCGGAGATAATAAAGAGTCTTTACAAAAACCAGGATTGGTGCAGAAATGAGGCTAGAATGTGTTTGCGGGGTAGTTGACGAGAGTGACTGGAGGGGGGTTGAAGAATCACCCGTGCAGCTCACCTTTAAGGGATGCCAGAAAAAAGTGTAGGGCAGTGTGCAACAGAATGGTCTGGTTTCAGTAGAGAAGGGTACTCCCAATTCAAAACAAAAATTGCTGTAGTGACAGCGACTACGTTGTCCATGGTTGAACGACTGACGACTTAACATTTCTATACTCGCCCATGTACACCTCTATTCCGAGACGAGGAAACGAACTTGGCAAGTACCGCATTTCTGGTTGGGCCTTAAATAAGAGGGAAGGTGAACTCACTGTTGCGTAGGCATTGTGGGTACCCCCCTCGCCCTTTCATGTAGTTTCTGCTAGTTCCCGCACAGCAAAATTGCTCAACCTCATTCGCAAAGGCGTGAATAAGAAGAGAGACAATGAAGCAACCCGCCCCTCAAGACCTCAATGCGTTGCGGGCCCACATAAAAAAAGAACACGTTACACGAAAAACGAAGGGGCAAGAGAGCGTAAAATGAAAAATGAGGATAGAAATGAAAGAACAATAGAAAGTGAAGTTAAAAGGCTTCTTTTAGCAAAGCAATCGCGATCCGTACACCAAAAGAATATAAACTCATATTGTTCTCCTCTCAAACGTTTCACTCTTTTTCTCTGTCAGTTCGACGGAACTGCCGCGGCCGACGTGAAAAAAATGATTCTCAAACGCAGCCTCGCGCGAGAAAAAAACTCACCTGTCACGAAAATCTGTTAAAATCTTATACTTTAGACCAGTGTGAGCGTAAACAGTTCTAAGAGCATAAATTGTATATCTCCCCTTTATAGTTTGAATCAATCCTGTTGCACAATCACAATCACGTTAATAAATAAATTGGCTTTCATTCGCGTTCCATTCTTTTGCATACATTGTAGCTCTTTGTACATGGTGCCAGGCACCAATATTCATGCCTAAAGTCTGTAAACGTACGTAAAAAAGGGTGATCTGTCAGGAGGAACAGATTGTTATCGCTGAGCGCATCAGTTCAGTCGGTGAACAAAAGAACCGCTACTTAACGTATTTTCGTAATCAAAGAGTTGGGACGTTATCTGCTTGGTCGCTCAACTATAAAATCACTTGATCTTGCCGAATTACCGATAGAAGAAATTGTCCTTTTGGACATCGGCAAAGAGTTTAGAAAGCTTGTTGTCAACCGATTTGGGGGAAATAAAAGGTGAATTTTACGAAGTAAAATTTAAAACAAAACAAAAATTGTGGACTATTCGCGGTGGCCGCTGCTCGTATAGAATTTCACTCAAGTTGCTTGAAAAGGTCCAAGCAGAGCTACAACGAATGAAGAGCCCCCGTTGTTATTGCTTTACAAAGGGTTTCTTCGCCTTTGTGTGAATTACACTGAGCTAAAAACCAAAGTGTCACACGCGAACGGTTGTCATTGCTTCCACCTGGCTGGTGTAAAAATGATGCGAAGGTGTTTTCCAAGCTAGATGCTAAGATGGACTTTTTACAGGTTCCACTTTAACCTGAATCTAAAATGTCGTCCTCCATTTGGAATTTGTAGTGTGCCAGAGCACCGCCAATGCCGCATGGCGGATTAACTTTCTGTAATAACACGGTGTAACACGAATATCGCTTGGGATAAGTTCTCACAGACCAGGCAGCCACCAGAATAACTCTCAACAGATACCTGCCATCGTTGCCATACACCAGAGACTATGCCAACTCCTTAACACAAACAAAGAAACTGCTTTCCTCTGGATACCCAGCCATGTTGGTATATCGGGGAATACCCAAGTAGATACACTGGCCAAGATAGCAGCTGAGTCGCTGCCCTACAACAGCCAGCTCCCCGCGAGAATTGAAGATGAAAAAGCCCGTATTAGGCAAGCAAACTGGGAGGAATGGAGTCGCCAGTGGGGAAGGAGCCCCACTCAGCTCCGAACCATAATACCTGCCCCTAAAAAATAAACACCACCCTGCACAGATACACGAAGGGATGCTATAGTTATTCTCCGCCTCCGCACGGGCCACACCAGGTTAACAAAAAGCCACCACTTCACCAGACAAGGGCGACAAATTTGCCAGACCTGCAACATAGAGCTTACCGTAGAGCACATACTCATCAACTGTCCACAATACGTAGTTGAAAGGCGAACAAGCGAAATCCCATCAGATTTAGATCTGACTTCACTCCTGGCCTCCGATAAACTCTTGCCCAACATTCTAAACTTCCTTCAAAAAATTAACCTTTATCACCAAATGTAACATGAAATAAAAATTGTATCTCCGTATCTCCTACTACTTTCAAACAATTAATACATAATACCCAATCATACTAGTATTCAGTTTCAATCTTTATTGAAATTGAATACTTTTGAGAAAAAAAAAACAATAGGAGGGCTAATGACCTCAGTAGTCAATGCCCTAAAAGGGGGGGGGGGGTTTAGCCGGTAGTCTGCCATTTGGCAGGAGTCCGGCACTCTGTGCGTAAATGCATTTCCACCTCCCTGCTCCCCCCCCCCAAAAAAAAAAAAAAAAAAAAAAAAAAAAAAAAAACAGAGATAGGTACGTGCGAATTTCATAAACATTATTTCGGGCCCAAGGTGATCAAGGGATTTCACCTGACCCTTCGGAAACAAACACAATTTCGAAACGTCTGCTAATGGTGTATAGACCAGCCAAAGACTAAAGAAATCGACGGTAGCTCTACTGGCGCCGATTAGGATGTACTTCACCCCCCACCAGTTTTTTTGCACTCGATATTTTTCAAGTTTCTATAGGTGTTATGAATGTCACTTTTTGACTCAACGTTATCATTCCTATAATGTTGAGTAAGTATAATTATATTAAAGTAAGTACTATCCGCGCGCCGAAAGAATGCCCCTGAGAAAAGAATTGTGACACTTGTATTTCAGTCTCAAAAACATTCGGCTCTTCGATGACTGACAGGGTTCCTCTTACCCCTCTGCAGGTTGATGGTCTGCCACCTTGCTCCGTGGGCGCTCATCTTTTTTAGAAAAGGCAGTATTATCAGACGAGGGGGTGGTTGGAGGGAATTTTTCGTCAGGGGCATTCTTTTGGCGCGCGTATAGCATTCATGAGATGATTAATAATTTAATTACATTGACGGCCAATATAATGCCTTTTATTTCAGAAATAAGTGAAAGACCGTGAAGAAGGACTTTGGGAAGCCAAGCGAGGCGAATCCTTTTTTCTGTTTTCGAATATTTTACCCGGCAGAAGGTAGTGAAACAGCCCAGGCCCGCCGGCCGAGGCGACCGGTGTTTTCCAGTCTTCAGTTTTACGCATCGCGAAGGAAGCCGAACGAACGACCTCGGAGGGCTCGAGTGCGAGCCGGCCACTTTTCACCTCGCCTAAGAGGAAGAATAGTCCTCATCAAAAACGCGTCAAAATCGACTCTTTCACTGACAGTGCCATTCGTTTTAAAGTTCGCGAGTTTTACATTAATGAAAAGCAATGCCCTTCTATTAAACTTTTCCACAAGGTGTTGTGAACTGCGGTAAAGAATACCTTCGGCCTCGCTTACATCGCCTCAGGTTTAGGTGAAGAAGTGCCTGTTTAGTCGTAAGATACTTATTGAGCGGCCTAAAATTGCAGCACGTAGGGTATCCTACCTGAAGGAGATAAAACAGCATCGAGAGCCCAATACGAACATGGCCTTAAACGTATGTGCTAGAGCCCCATATCGTTATATTATGTTACCAGTAGGATAAGACGCATTGAGGGCTATACTCATAAAATAGGTAAGTAGGTGGTTGTTATAATTTCGAAATCGACTTATTGCTGCTCATTGAGGTGGTGAGGAAGGCTTCGTTAAGGACTTTCAAGTCCTCAAGTTTTTCAGGGGACTCTCCGTCCATGAATGCTGAGAATATCTCAAAATGGCTCAGCACGTGCTCCTACCCAACTTGCCGGCACACCGTGAGTTATCATTGCATCGAGAAAAACTATACCCCGAATTCCGGTAGCCTTTCCGACGTTGTTCTGTGTCATATAAATACATCATATTCAATAACATGAAAACTAATGGTCGTTTGATTACCTTGTTGGGAAACGTAACTGTATGAAAAATTGTTATCTGCTGGTTCGGGAACGCCTTTTTTACCTGTGGAGAATCGGGGAGCCTGGTCCCTTTACTAATTGTGCTTCCTCCGGTACTATAATGGGACGTAGATTGCACTTTCCCCTGAAATAGGCCAGTATATTCCCGGTTTATGACTTCTGAGGTCGGAAAGCACTCACTCAAAACGGGAGCTTAGCTCCCTAAAGATTATTGCTCCGTTTATTTATGAAGATATCTTCTTCCAAACGTGCCTCCACGCGTTTGCCCCCCCCCCTGATGCCTAGGTAGCCATTGAAGCAGCCTGGATCTGTGGGCTTCACGGAGGGTTAGTAGTGGGTCCATTTCGAGCTCATTTCTTTTCAGTCATCTGGGCTCTAAATGAAAGAAAAAGGATCCACAAGAACCCAGGGGCCAGTTGCCCTTCCTTATAGACTTGAAAGCGCAGACTTAGTGCGACAGCTGCCATCGAAAAGTTAAAATCTGGCAGGGGGGGAAGGTCTTAATTTTGTTTTGTCAAGATGTCCTGCTGGCCTGGCTCAGAGCAATAAACCACTTTCTCAGATTTCACTCCCTAAAACACCAATATCGAGGCAGTTTTGAGATGAAAACCAAGTTCGCCGGTTTTTGACGCGATCAAAGAAATTTCGCGCGGGGTGGGCCCAAATCCAGAGACCTTTCACTTACTTGTTTTGCCTGAAAAAAACGTTTTCCCGAATCTGGATCACTTCGAAATAAATTCCTCAAATTTCACTCACTAAAAACCAATTTTGCGGACTTTTCTTCATAAAGACCCATTTTCGCATGTTTGACTCGAAAAAGTCAATTTACCGGGTTTAGCTAACTAAAAAACCTATTTCGGGGATTTTTATTGCTGAAAAAAACAATCTCGTGGAGTTGCCTAATTTGAAAACCAATTTCGCGGATTATTCACAATAAGAAGCACATTTCCGCGCGTCCGACTCACTAAAAGACCACTTTAGTGGATTCCAACAAATAAAATTCGAGGATTTTCGAGGCTGTAAACCCATTTTTGTGGTGTTTGCCTCATTCAAAAACAAATTTCGCGGATTTTGTTCACCAAAACGCCAGTTTTTCCGGTTTTGCTTGTTACAGAAAACCATTTTCTCACCTAAAACCCGCTATTTCGTGGGTATTGGCTTGCTCGAACTGCAATTGCGCGGATTTGCCTCACTAAAATGATTTGATTCACAATTTGCCTCACTAAAAACCTTCTTTTCCCCCAAATTTTTGGCTTCGTAAAAACCGCAATTTCGCGAGTCTTTGCTTAAAAAAAGAAAAGATAATTTGCTAGGTTTTGGCTCGCTAGAAATCCGGTTTTGGTGTACCTAATCGTTAGGATGAGGGTTGGTCAGACTTGTTTGCCACCTGCACCAGAGACTTATGGAAATGCCAGCTCCGGGGGGAACTGGCATCGTCCATGCCACGGACCAAAACGAAAGCCCTGTTCACACGATGCAATGTTTGAAGCGTACATTGCATGCTGGTTTTTTAAAAACATAAGTTCCTTGGTAGTGACCGGATGTTTTTGAAAATCAAGCACGCAATATAGCTTCAAACATTGCATCGTGTGAACAGGGCTTAAAAGTATATTTCCAAAAGTAACACTTTCTGAGGGGGGGAGGGGAGTTATCAGTTTGTGGACTGAAAATTCGGAATAGACAGGTTTCTTAGCTGAGATCTAGTTTTTGACTGATAGTGACAGTTTCTGTGCAAATGCAGTTTCCGATGACGGATTTCTAGCTTCGGATCCCCGAATATACATAGTACAATAAGGCAATATGATGCATCTGACATTTACGCCAGTGAAGCTGCCCACCCCTAGATCAAGGGATGGATACGCCCCTGCGCCACAGCCCTGGATCTGGTAATCAACAAGGAACTGACAATGCCTGAGGTTCTGCAGGCCAAGAACTGACAATTCTATCTCACAAATCCCTGGGCAAAAAATAAAATAAAGGATGGATGGACATATGTATATAAGCATCAGTTATTGACGGAACAGTATAAAAAGTGGTAAACGCTTTTGCATTCAGCAGGTGAAACCATAATTTTTTGGTCAAATGAATTAACTTTTTCGACTCAATTGACATTTTCATCGAAGGTGTAAAAGGTCACAAAGCCGCCTCAAGTTCATTCAACATTTATTTACCGACGTTTCGCCCTTCGTTTTACACCTTCGCTAAAGCCCCGTCTACATAAGACGCAAGGACGCCGTCGCAGGACGCAGCGCAGAACGCAGGAAGCAAGTCCACTTTTCACTGTCTACATAAAACGCAAGGCTCGTTGCGTTGAGCCAATCATATGTCACGTTATAAAATAAAAAGTGAAAGAGAAGTTCTAATCACTTTATCTTGATATTGTTAGGTTATCGTACTCCTCTAATTCCAGTCAGCAATGTATTTTCACACTTTCAAGTCAATTTAATCATTTTATGGATAAGATAGCTAAAAAGTTAGGACGTTGCCACGTTATTCACCATCTGTGTTTCGGCGATGATCTTCAAAATTCGGCTGAGGGAAAAATAATATAGAAGAAGGGTTCGTCAGTGGTGGCTTCGTGCATTAACGAAACAATAATGTTCGGCTTCTATGAAACATTATTTGAAACATTGATAATCGCGGATCACGAGGAGTTTTTTGAGTTACGGGGATGTGACCTTCGAAATTCGAGGATCTTCTTGAAAGGGTGACTCCACATCTCGAGAAGAAAAGCAACCGAACTCCTTCACCAGTTGCTTTATTCTATTGGTGTGAACGCTTTCGTAAGTTCACCCTGGTAGCGTATATTGCATATTCATTTACTTGTACTTATAACGATTCGTTTATAGTTATTCGGACGATTCGGATGCAGTCCGTGGACATGGATGTTTCGAGTCGGGTGCTCAACTGCAACTGCTTATAAAATTACATCCCGGAAGTTTGCAAGGCAATATTGCTTGATTTACTACCAAATATTTTGCCAGTCAAGACAGGGAATCTTTAAAATTTTCTGATATTCGGGTAACATTACCTAGATACCCCAGTATTTAACGTAAAAACAAATAGATCCATAAATATAAGGTACTTACTACCAGGAACTGCATGTTTTCGTAATTGGTATTCGTATAGTACTATAGTACACACCAAGTTGTGGGGGTGCTACGATCTTGTAGACAATAGGACCTTCCCAACCACTATCCCCTACTATTAGCCGTGTACTGAACAGTACAAAATCATCCAAATGCCGACATACACCCTGTATTTTGAGTGAATTAAATACGTTCTTCAAACTTGTAGGTACATTTATTTGAGAATCACTAATTAATTAAAAAAAACTAATGTTTCTTACAAGACTAGTATGACATAATAGAAAAAAAGGGTTTTAATTTATGTTTATGGTGACATCATCACTGCTAGTTCTTCAAGCACCAATGACTAATTTTTCTACCTTCAGGCACTCTCCCCAATGCATAATTGAATGATTCGAAGGCAGAGCCCCAACGTGTCGTCCCTTCGTCTTCCAAATATTTTCTTGGCCTCTTCTGCGGTCTGTCACTTTGTGGTGATAATACCGACTTTCTTTGTCCTTCGTGATTTTGTGTTGCGATGCCCTCTTTGAGTACAGCCCAGGATTTGTTTTTACCAGGACAATAAGATCCCTCACTTCATCAGTAGACCACTTTTTCATTTTGAAATAATACGCTTTTTGATAAATACACTTTTTAAAACAAAATCTAGAAGGAAATGGCGAGCTGAGTTATTTGATTTTGATAGCAGTTGCCGGGTAGAAAGAACCTCCAAACTCATGGAAGAAAAAAAATATTGGAGATGCCCAAAAATATCTTGAAGTGAGCCGGAAATATCTTCTAGTAGGCGGGGCCTATTTCACCACAGTTGAATTCTATTGGTTCAAACTTGACGACGGCTACTCAACATCAAATGCTATTGGCCGAACGCAAGAAGTTGACGCGAGAAGTTGACATTGGTTCAACTCTGCGTTGCGTCCTGCGTTCTGTGCAGCGTCCCACAACGCTAACTTAAACGTTCTATATAGACGACAATGAGCATTTTTAGATAAAATAATTAACAACTCTAAACTGAAGAAGAAAACAGGGACCCATGGGCGAGTGGAGTTCTATGTGTTTAAAAATATGATTAAACATTTGTTTTTGATAATTTCGGGATTTTGAAAATTTTAACTATCAATGTAGCAGTGGAAAGAACCTCAAACCTAGACCCTGCCCGGGGAACGACCCTGCCTTCTAAACTTAAATGCGATTGGCTGAACGCAACCGCGGACGCGAGAGTTGGCTGAAATTCGCGTTGCTTCCTGCGTTCTGCGTTGCGTCCTGCGGCGGCGTCCTTGCGTCTTATGTAGACGGGGCTTAAAATTAGCTACGCGGCTCGTCTTGAAAATGACATTTTCATGTTTCAACTGGTACGTACTTTCTTGGGGCTCAAATGAATGTTTTTGGCTGCGGCAGTGCAAACTTAGCACGGTACTTCTTTTTGCTGACGCTCCCCCTCCTCGAGTAAATCTCTTGCCCACGTCTGGTAGGTTTCAATGAAAATATCCAGTCAAGTAAAAACACAAATGTGTATTCAGAGGGAAAAAAAGTCAGACATTGATACCAAATTGATAAATTCATCCAAAAATTAACGGATAACTATGTGAAAGTGAAGATTTCTGGCTATTTTCCTTCGTTCGGCCCAGGAACGTTTCAATTGAACGTAGCAGGCTTCAACAGATTTGTCGAGCAAGCGGGTCCTCGTTTTCCTGGTTGAAGACGCGTTTTGAGAAAGGACGGCCACCCGGTCCTAAAGCCAAAAATAGAAATCTTACCAAGGATAACGATGCGTGGATTGTAGAATAAATAGGAAAATATTATCATGTTGGCTTACTCACTTCGGCAACTCAGCGGCATAGCTTCGGAAGGAATTACACAAACAATAAAATCCATGGTACGTTTGAATATCGACGCATCCGCCAAAGGACCGAACGAAAAGTGAAAAATTTTAGTATTTGAGCACGAAAAATAAGGATTCCTGACAAAATTCAACAAATTAAAACATCTTTCAGTTTTAATCAGAAAGATCAGTGAACAGCGATCCCCGAGTGATAAGAAGTTTCAAAAGTTTAGGAGGTAAACGGCTGTACAATGGAAGGGGTAAGGGGAAGCTCTCAGTGAGAACCTAGGTGGAGATTCGATGTTCTTCAATCTTTGGCTGGGCTATAGCACAATGCTTCCTCGAGTAACGTGTATTCACTGAACATGGCCAAATCTATTTGGGAGGGGGTGTAGGAGCGGCATTTTCCAAGACAGCAATCGCCAGGGGCAGCTTTTGAGCTCTTATTAAGAAGACAAATCAACCAAAATTAGTTTAGATAATTCGATAACAAAATGTTGGCTAATCTTGCGCGTCAGAGAAGATAATTTCGGGGGGATGTCTTACTAAAAAGGCAAACTTCACGGATTTCACCCGTTTATAATCAAACTCTCCAGAGTGTCCGCTATTTCAAACCCTAAAACTTACGAATTATTGGCTTTATCAATTGCTCAGAACCCAATTTTGCAGTTTTAATTTACGTAAAAAGCCAATATTTCGAAATTTTATTTTTTGGAATTGGCTCGTTGAAAATCAGTATGGAGGGGCTGGCTCACCAAGATAACAATTTCCGCGGATTTCTTTTAAAATGAAAACAAATTCTTCAGGTCAGCGATTTCAATACTAATTTCAGAGGTTGCAGGTTGGTAATGAAAAAAAAATTCATTTCGAGAAATGCGCGTTCACTCCCACCACTAAGAGGCACGAGACCTCCTCCACTTGGACCAATTAAATTCAAAATGGGATCATCTATGGCCATCCTACGTTTATCATGAATTTGCCTCTTTTAGGAAATGTGTGCATTGGTGGTAAGTTCACCTCCCCTCCCCCAGCAGCCACACCTATTGAACCAATTTAATGCAGATTCGAATCGGACCATCTACGGGCTAACCTACGTTTAACATGAATATTTTTATAATATACGTTGCCTCTTCTATAGGAGATATGTGCGTTGATGAGAAGTGTACACTGCCTCCCTGGAGTCCCTCATATTGGGCCGATTTAGTTTAAAATGAAATGGGACCATCTATAGTCTAACCTACGTTTATTATGAATCAGGCGCGTAAACTGAAAACATGCATTCCTGGGGGGGGGGGGGTGATCTGGTAGACCCCTCCCCCCACATCATGCGGTATGAAGCGATTTTCGCAATAATGCGCAAATTTATTGCGCAATATTTATTGTACGTCTATGGACCCCTTAAGCCTTCCCTCACATTTATCATTGTGTTAATTTTGTACCTGATTAAGTGCTCGGCCAATGTATCGTACATAATGGCACACAAGGTATTTTGAAGTAGGTAACTATTAATTTTGAAGAATATACTGATTAATTACATATTGCACGGGAATGTATCATCGAAATTCGGAACGTAGCTGAGAATAATCATAAATAATTCTGTACAAAAGGCAAATTATATGAAAATTGAAAAAAAAAATCACATTAAAAAATATAACAATTTGAGAAAATAGAAGGCAAAAAATCAAAATTATAAAAAAATAGTCGTCGGGGTTTCTAGGCCATCTCGTTCAGTACTTCATCCTCGTTGATCTCCTCTTGCTGTGAACGTACCAAAGTGCAAGACCGTTTAGCCTTCCAGCCCCCATGGTGCTTCTAAGGTACGATTTTAGGTATCTTAATGTAGAGAAAGACCGTTCAGGGATGGCCGTTGTCACTGGTATGGCGTAAAACAGCTTTATACATTGGGATATACCACAGCGCTGCAAATATTTCATGATGAAATAAAGTCTGATGGTAGTAAATCCTTTTCCTTACCTGTGAATTGCCTCCTCCACATCTTCAATTCGTTGAGAAGAACGCCAGCAGGTTCATTGATGTCATCGGGCCACTGTTCCTCCAAAGCATTCACGCAAGAGCGAACGGTCTTCATCCACAGAGTGCACGATGTTTTTGGGCACCAGAACCTCGATGTTCTCCAGAATTCCGCTAGTCTGTAGGATATGCCGGCGGCGGGAGAAGAAAACAATCGAATAGGATCGATCGTTGTTGAGAATTACATGGAAGGGACATGAGGGAATTAATCTTTCTTTTCCCTCATTAGATATTTGGCTCTCAGATTCTTGGTAACCGGTTGGACCAGTCCGCGCATAAACGGTCAGTCAAAACACTGAATATTTGTGTCTGGAATTGCGAATTCGCAGCTGGAATAGATAAAAAGCGCGAATTCGCGGCTGAAATGGAGAAGAAGGGCGCGGTTTCTGGAGGCAACTTCGAGGCTGAAATTGAAAAAAAGTGCTACCTAATTATCGTCTAAAATGAGTGGGTGAGGGGTTGATAATTCGCGGTTAAAATTGAGAAAAAGCGCTAATTCGCGGCAAAAATGTAGAAAACACCTGAACTCGCGGTTTCTGAAGACAAATTGGTGTCTACAATATTGAGAAAATTCCATAATTGAACCCTATAGTGCGTAAAAATTATATGTATTTATTATTCATTTGGAGACCAAGGGGCCTCGTTGAATATTTTTGCCTATGGCCTATACGATTAGCATTATTTGAGGGCTGGAAAGCCACCATTAATAAAATGAATAGGTATTAGTCAAAATAAGAAAATTAAATGGGAGAAAGGGAAAATGGGGTTGAGCACACCTAGATATGGTATTGGGAGGGCAAGGGCAGATCTGGGACCTCTCTCTGGGGGGGGGGAGCAAAAACCCCTCCCCTTTCCACAGTACACCACCACCAACTCTAGTACGCCCCCCCTAGCTCCAACGGGGGAGTAATTAAGCTGTTACCCCCACCCGCCAGATCCAACCCCAACTCTCAAACTCCCGTTATGTTTATGACAACAAGCTTTTTTTCTCCCCCTCCCCCCTTTTTCCGAGACTCAGTCACAGGCTCTCCCTCAGTTCCACCATTTTCCAATCGGCAATAATGCCAAATACATGGCATCCATAATTTCAGATCATTTCAGTAATAAGGAATAAACAACAACGTGCACCGCACGTCGCCCCCCCCCCCACCTTCTGTCGCATTTCTTCAACTATACAAACCTTCCTGTCTCCAGCAAAAGTTGTTGAAAGAAGGAGTCCCATATAATTTGGTGAAACTTTACTGAAGCTCATAAATTGTAATTACCGCTTAGCTTATTAAAATGCGTAGAAATTCCGGAAGCAGTAGCTACGCGTGGAAAAAAAGTTGAGAATACCGTTAAGGTAATCTCTGCTGAGGGTCAAGTATACGGAAAACTTTTGTTAGTAAACGTAGGAGGATTATTTATGGTTTAAATGTAAGAGGTAGGAGTTACTTAACACGCTTGCATCGTAAAACGCCTTTTAATTCAATGTTACCTGATTTTGATTGTACGATTACGCTAAGATAATAAGCCTAAACAAACATGCGTAGAATCCCGATTGAAATGCGTAAGATTCTAGCATTGCCAGGAAACCAACCAGCTGGAAATTAATTAATATCTTGCTCGTCATTTGGCGTTTTTTTTTTAAACTACCGCATTTGTGTTGAGCCGGCTTGAATTACAATATTTTTCAAAAATCTCAGTTACAGAAATATGGAACACTCGAACTCGCTACAATAAAAAACCGTTCTCCCACTAGGAGGGAGGGGAGTCCAATGAAGAGCGGAATGCAGGGCCCATCTCAATCAAAACTCTTTTTTAATTTATTTCATTCAAAAACATTCCTCTCAATTGCTTTCTGGAGTATTAATTTCAATGCTTGAATGTACTGAGGAAAGAGCCGTCCTGGTGAGCGAACCGTCGTTCCCTGATCCTCTCCTTTCGGCTCTTTACCTAGGCTTTCCAAGTCGGGAAATTCCTCTGGTTTCAAATAGATGAGAGACAGATGATTAATGGCCTCCGTTACGCCGTAAAGTTCAGTGCGTTTGATTTCATTCATAATGTCGACGCGGGTGGGGTGGCGGCCTTTGTAGTGGAATTGCTTCAAGTAATTGATGAGAGCATCGAAGTAGGCGTTTATGAGTTGGTCCTTTTTCCACGTCATTAGAGTAATTTGAGGGCTGGTGTTAAGGAAAAACTGAAGATCAAAAGCCGGCGAATTAAAGTGGGCCACTTGATAACTGTCCATCCTGTGTAGTGAAAGAGGGGAAGAAACATTTGTTAGTTTTCAGTTTAAACAGTGATAAAGATTTTGTACAGCCTATTAGGAAAGGTGCGGAGGCGCAAAAAACTCTGTTTCTAACAGCCATTTGAGGGAAATCCAGGTTGGAAGGAACGCACATTTTGCTTCTTACGACCTCTTCAAGTTTGTCAATAACGTCTTTCACGCCTATTGCCTTTGCCTCCTTCTACAAATGCTTCAATTCTTCTTTCTATATTATTATTATAAAAGGTCAAATATTTAGATTACTTTTTCAATTGCCAAAAGGATATATTGCTCGTACAATATTGGCTCTTGTAGGTTAGGTAGTTATTTGGATATAAGGTTCAAAGTCTCACAAAAGGTAATGTTCAAGGGATGTAAAAAGTCCAATTTCTTCCATATTGAAACTTACTTCATTGCTATTGGTGACTTGGACGTGTACACATCCGATATTCCATTTTTGAATAAAATGTGGTTAATAAAAAAACCGCCATGATTGAGAACGTTGAACGAATCGTCGTTTCTTTGAAGTAGTTTTATCATATCGTCGTCAATAGTTGTCGCTTTTTTCTGAATGACACGCTCTGAGGTTGACCTTATAAGATATAAAAACAAGTTTAGTTTTGTGGTTTGTTGTAAATAAAACGCTAGTACCAGTTTCTTCCCCACGCCATTTTTATGGAATTAGCAAAATCCAAATAGGCTGCCTTGTAAAATTTCCCAATTTTCTCCTTATTTCGAATTAAAAGAGGAACAAAATTTTCGATAGGTAACTCGTTTCGCTCATAAAGAACAGCAGATAGGGCGTGAAATTTAGCAAGAGATACCATAGCAATTTCACATTCATTCATATCAAGTCCTTCTGTTTTGTTTCTCCGTTTGTAACCGTCCCTCTGTAAAATGAATCGAAGATATCATACATTATATATCAAATACATGTGTGTAATATATCATAATAAATTATTGTTGGATTAGGGCCGTATTCAGAAACCATCCTTTACAAAGCCTTAACTAAAGGAGTTGAAAATTGCGATGGTTTATAAAAATGTGTCATCTGTTTTAAAGTGCTTAAAGGAGATGTAAAGGTTAAGGTTGGTTTCTGAGTACGGCCCAAGTGTTGAAAACTTGCCAATTATTTAAAATGAGCAAAGAACTTTTATCGGTGTAAAATAAATGACTGTGTGAATGCAATTCAATTGAAAGAGTGTAAGTTTCAAGCAAAGTACGATTTGAATTTATTATAGTTTCATATTTTCGGAACAAAACCTGGAAATGCAAAATGGGACGGCCATTAGTAAAGGTATCCAAGTTCCTTAATGAACCATGACCATGCAGCCATTTCAATGAGTTCGTACATAATAAGATAATTTTACGTTTTCGTCTTCAAACTACTCGTACCTACATATTACACCATATGTGATTACCTCGGCATCTTCCAACACAATTTGTTCGTAGTCCTGAAGGTACAATGCGTTAATCCACACGGGTTCGCTCATATCACCAACTTCTGTCATGAGTTCTCTCATTTTCGGCAGGACCAGTCTGTGTACCTGGTTGAAAAACGAATTACGTACTTCCATAACTGTTTTTCGGACAAATCCGCAGTCATATGAAGAAAACGGTTCAATCCCCCCCCCCCCAACAGGTTGGTTCAAGTCTTAGTTCAAGATATTCTCTAAAATCTTCGTACGAAGGGCATCATTCGACCCCTGAAACCCCGGCTTTTCAGTCTTTGATGACGAGGAACCTCCATGTCATATCAAAAACCATGGACAAGTAAAACAAAACAACAGTTGTATGTTTTATTCGCTCCATGAAACCATCCAGGACTGCATTCTCAATGATCCACCGTTTGATTAACTAGCTCTGTACTCCGTCTGCCATGCACTCAGCAATTGCCTTTCTTTCAGCTCCTTTCCAAGACGCTGAGCCAGCATTCTCTCTATTAACTTCCCAATGCAACTCGGCCCGACTTCTTGCCCGGCTTGAGGGCAGGCACAATTATGGCTTCCAGCCATCGATCAGGGAAATTACCTGACAGGCACACTCCATTGAAGAAGGTCCCTTGAAGGATAATTGAAGGCAATGTCCGGGAATGTATACGTAATCTCCATGCGGTGTTCATCCAGTGTTCGACCACGCAGGGCTTTTCGTTCACTGGAATCCCCCTCCACCAATCAACTTCTCCACGGAAATTACATCACTCTTCTCCCCTTGAAATGAACTGTTGACATGATCACTCATGACTTTACTGCCTAATTTACAATTTGAGGAGAGCTGTAAAGAAGGAGTGGCGCGGTAGCAGAACGCGGAGGAGCGGAGGTCTGCGCCGTTCTACTTTGCCAACACCGCTTGAGGAATCCGCACATTAACCAAAAGTACGCCTGGTAAGCCCGATACTGCCGCTTTTTTGGGGAGCTTTCTAACTTTCATCACGCTTGTTTGAGGCTCCTAAGATTTACCAACGTCGGTCTTTTACTGTAACATACATAGGTATAATACATCCTTAATCGCGAAAGAGCCTTTATATTGACGCCGGATGAACTAACCGGGGACCTACGTTGAAAATTTACTCCAAAACGGTTTATTACGAAAATTCATATTTTGCGGTTTAAGTAAAAACCAGTCATTTTATGATAAAAACAAGCTACTAATATGGCGTTTGTGACTTTTTCCGTATCTGCCTATGACTATTCATATGTGAATTGCTGCTATATAGAAATTGTTGTGAATGCACTGGTATAGGTAATGTTTATATTGCTATCAACAATCACAGAAATTTTCAGGAAATAACGTTATTATAACAAGAAAATGTCGTTTTTACCTGCTATGTGTTACTCTTACTCCCTATTAATTCACGTGATTCCCTGACATACACATTTCCAGTTTGATACGCCCTTTTCGCAGTGATAATTGTTTAAAAAATTGTTTCCCGGCGCGCTGTTTTTAGTAGAAGGGGCAAAGTGGAAGCTCATTAGATCATTCTCAAGGGTGGACGAGAGTACATTCTGAGTGTGCAGGGCAGTCCGTAATTAACATAGAGCGTGGTCATTAAAGGAAATGTTCCCTGGGAAAAACGTAGGCAGAGGGCTCGCAGCCAACACGCTCTCAATGTTCAGTTGATGGGAAAGGGTTTAAAGGGACGTGATTAAAGCACGACTATATGAATACGGTAGATGATATACAGCGTGGTATTCATCGCATTGTGTTTTATTGGTAAAGCCATATTGGTTTTGTCTGTTATTATCAACCAACCCCAACAGAGAAGAGAATGCATACCTATAGGAAAGAATAGGTCTTAACTGACTTCAAAAAAGGTGGATGGTCTCTATTCAACCCGTAGACGTATGTAGGTTTTTTCTTTGGGTGTCCTGCCACACTTTGAATGTTCGAGTATTGAACGGATTTGTATGTTTTTTTTTTTTGTTAATTAAGTATAGTATACAGAGTGGATGCGTGTAAGTGTAAAGAAAATAATTGGGTAAAAGCAGACCTCATTTGCGATCGAAAACAACCCATAAGCCATGGTCCGAAAATCAAAACCCTTCGAGATATGATTTTTTAAACATCTTTTTAGGGCAACATCATTTTCATTGAGTATAAATGCGAGTAACACGCTTCCCAGCTGACTTTCTGCAACTTTTGACGCTGGGTTCGGGAAGAGCACAATCTTTTCTGTCAGGCCTAGCTATTTTCGTCGAAAACAACTATTTTCTGAGTCCTCGGCAGCTCCTCCAAGTTTTGCGAAACGGAGATTTTCAATAAAAGTCAACCCTCACTTGACCATACTAAATCTACGCCTATCGACTTCCCATGGATCAGAAAAACTTTTTCAACGTGCCCAATTCGAAATTACTCATAAGCGTTTGTTTCATTAATTGGCGATTTTTCGGCAGAAACTACTTTTTTTTTTTTTTTAGAAAAATTACAGTGATTTTCACATTAAACAAACGCTTTGTACCTGTAAATATCGAATGGAGTACATTTCACTAAAACGAATTTTGTTAAATTATAGATTATTCGGCAGAAATTGCTAAATAAAAGTAGATAGTCACACTAAGTAGTAGTTTTTATCGAATAATCGTAAATTAACTGAAAATGTCAAACTTCGCAGTAGTGAAACGCATTTATTCGACAGCCAGCTGCCGGAGCGACATTTTTTGATACATTGGTAGGCGTTCACAGTTAGTTAAATTCAATGGACCACTTCAGGTGAGGTTTTCATGACGCTGAGCATGTTGAAATTCACGAGGATTGTTTGAATTTTGCAGGTAAAAGGAATCGTTTTTGAATAGAAAAATCACTCTTTTTCCTAACGAAATTGTAATTACTTACTGCCGAAAAATCGGCAATTAATGAAACAGACGCTCATGAGTTTTTTCTAATCGTGGGAAGTCGATAGGTGCAGTTTTAGTATGGGCAAGTGGGGGTTGACTTTTGTTGAAAATCTTCGTTTCTCACAACTTGGAAGAGCTGCCGAGAACACATAAAATAGTTATTTTTTGACGAAAATAGCGAAAATTGCAGAAAGTCTGCTGGGAAGCTATAGTTAATCGTATAGTTAATCGCATTTAGTCAAGGAAAATGATGTTACCGTAAAAAGATGTTTGAAATATCATATCTCCAAGTGTTTTGATTTTCGGGCCATGGTTTATGGGGTGTTTTCGATCGCAAATTGCAGGATACTCTGCACTGAGGAGGTCCCACAAAAATTTGAAAGCCGTAGCCAATTTTTAAACAATTCCCTTCCCCTGTACGTACAATGGTACAAATGATAAAATAAACAATATGTTCTAAAAATCAAAAACAATCGACTTGAAAAATCCTAAACGAAAGTCTAAAATAAACCATCTCATTAAAAAACACGACGATTATGGTGCAGTTGCTAATATTTTTTATATATTTGTTTTTTCAAAGAAGTTTTGGGCACCTCCATTAATTTCTTCCTCCATGTTTCTCTACGAGAAGCTACCTTCTGTGGCTTCAAACTTTTAGCGAAGTTTACCTTCATTACGACACCATTTATTTATTATTCTATAGGAAAAGAGTGCTCTAGCGAGAAGTCTGTCGTCACTGGGGAAAGTTTCCAAGAACCTTCCTTAAGCCGTGTACACACGGACACTTTTCTGTCCTGTCATGAAATTTTTAAGATTTTTAGGAATTTTCGTTTGTCGTGATGTCAAAAAGTGTAAAAACCATATGTTTCTATGAAAAACCCAAGAAAAACCGGAGAAATTTTGGAAAAATATTTCCTTTCTCCCTTCCACGGAAGCCCAGCTTAGAAATACCGCGTCTACATTAGCCCTGTATAATAAACTTACGCAGTGGAATTAAACGGTTTGATGAAGTCGCTGAACGTCCAGCTGGTTTTCCCACGCTCCTGGGTAATGATACGACAATGGGTGATAAATCAACGCACGTTTCGCTAAACTTGTTCCTGATGTTATATTTTTACGACGACGTTTGACAGGAGTAGCGAAAATGGAGGTGTGGATTGAGACCCTATATGTGGAGTGTACAGGTACAGTTAAATATGATAAGTTAGTTAAATTCAACGAAACTAGAATAATTACTTACAGTAGAGTCAGCGCTTATTGATTTTATGGTATGTATAAACTAATTAATCGCAGGTGGGAAAGCGAGGCTAACGATATTAAGAAGGAAGGGCAACGGTCAGTCTCCCACTCCCACTACCGGCATTTTAGAGAATTTGATATGTTTATGTGCGACCTATTTTTTTAGTGAAATTAGTAATAAAGCTATAGCTACTGTTTTAACTTGGATTAATTAGTGGCGTAAACAAACCGCCCACTAAAATTATGCTGCGTATAATTTTCGATACAATTTTTTTGTTTAAATCGTCGGTTTACATGACTCAGGGTTCGAGATCGGTAAAGGCTAATGGAAGAAGAGGGATTAACTGGACCGACGGTCTTTTGAACGTCTTCGACCCTGTCTTTATCGTGACGACGCGGACGGCACCGTCAGATCCTGGATAAATCTCTGTCACTCGCGCTATTGGCAATTCCATGACCGGAGACGCGGTTTTGAGAAGGACTAG
The DNA here is from genome assembly GCA_038030265.1 of Corythucha ciliata. NCBI lineage: Eukaryota > Metazoa > Arthropoda > Insecta > Hemiptera > Tingidae > Corythucha > Corythucha ciliata. The sequence continues at coordinate 41,349,299 of CM075938.1, read as the reverse complement.
CTGTCCTATTTGTAGATTAGGAGCTCCCTTTGTCCACTTATGACGTTTCTGAAGCGTCACGAGATATTCTAGCCTCCAGCGGTTCCAAAATTGTTGGTACATTCTTTTGACGAGTTGCCAGCGTGTGAGGAGATACTCCTTTCTATCAATAACGGATGGCTCTGGAGTGGACAAAAGTGGTCCTCCCACTAAGAAATGACCTGGTGTAAGGTAATCGTTTTCGGTAGGGTCAGAGGAAAGCGGACAAAGTGGTCGGGAGTTTAGGATGGCTTCGGTTTTTGCAAATAGAGTTCCCAATTCTTCGAAAGTTAATGCAGTGTCTCCAGCCGACTTCTGCATGAGGCGTTTCACCGACTTGACGCCTGCCTCCCACAAGCCTCCAAAATGTGGAGCTCGAGGTGGGGAAAATGTCCATTTTATTTCACGTTTAGTAGCGTACCGCGTTAGTTGTTCTTGTATCGACGTCGATCGGAACCACGAAAAAAGTTCTTTGAGATGATTATTAGCTCCTACGAAGTTACTGCCGTTGTCGCTGTAAACATTGTCAGGTAGACCTCTTCTGGAAATAAATCGGTCAAACGACGCGAGAAAGGCTTCGCTGCTGAGCTGGGAAACAGCTTCGAGGTGGAGCGCCTTGGTCTCCATACAGACGAACAGACAGAGGTAGGCCTTTGAGGTAGTGGCCTTTCTCCGAAGAGATTCTCTCACGACGAAAGGCCCTGCGAAGTCGATTCCCGCATGGGCAAATGCTCTTTTTCCGGAAACCCGAAATGTCGGTAAGTCACTCATCACCGGATTGAGTGGTTTCGAATTCAGCTTGAAGCATTTTAAGCATAAGAAGGTGCGTTTTCTGACAATTCGACGAAGAGTAGGTATCCAAAATTTCCCTTGGATCATGGCCTGAATTAGCGTTGCTCCCGGATGTAGGTATATTTGATGATAGTAGTCGACTAGGAGGAGGTTCGTGAAGTGCGATTTTGTTGGTAGGAGCACTGGGTGTTTTCGGGACGCACTCAAGTCTGATTTCGCAAGCCTTCCGCCCACTCTCCAGACGCCCCTCTCGTCTTGGAACGGGAAAAGATTTCCGAACGTTTTATATAAGTTTTCGTGTGTCTTCCACACTCGTTGACTTCCTTTACTATAAAAATATTTAAAAAATAGTAGAAAATAGTAAAGGAAGTCAACGAGTGTGGAAGACACACGAAAACTTATTTTAATAATGGTCCTGATGATGGCCTAGACAGGCCGAAAATCGATTAGACGAAGAACGGAAAGAAATAAAAACAATTAATGTGGAGAGACAACAACTATACCACCTGAAGTCTGAATAACTCCACGACAACATGGCCAATTACAATTTTAATGATAAATCTGAAGGGCTGCTGAAAGAAGACGAAGGCCTCTGGTCTTGGGGAAGTACTAGCCAACTCGGTCCTTTCCACCACAAAGTGTGATCCAGGAGATCACTCGGCATCAATCCTCGGGAACCACAATCAGACGGGTTGTCTTGACCACTGACATGTCTCCAGAACTTGCCAGGAATAATTGATGTAATTTGGCTAACCCGATTGGCAACGAATATTTTCAACAGATGAGGGGGTGTATTCAACCAACTGAAAACAATCGACGAATCGCTGAAGAATTTTGGTTCGGCGAATGGTGGAGGTAAAAGGTCCATGAATGAGGATATAGATCGGTAGAGGTTAGCCAGTAAATGAGCTCCCTGAAGCTCAAGACGAGGAATCGTGATTGTTTTAAGAGGAGCCAATTTTGTTTTAGCCACAAGGACACGTTGGTTGTTACGTCTGAGGTAGCACGCAAGAAAATGGAGGCACAGAAGCCTTTTGTCGAAGCGTCGCAAAAGCCGATAATCTGGAACGATGTTGTGAGTTATTGCGGTCCAGCCTTGACATAACTCTTCGGGAAGCTGTTGGTCCCATTCTAAGCCAAGTTTCCACAATTCCTGAATGAAACCCTTCATGACAAGGACGGTGGGAGATAGGAATCCCAAGACATTGTAGATCATGGAAACCGTTGAGAGGATGGCTCTTTTTGTATAAACGACTGGAGGGAGTTTAATTGAATAGCTGAAGCAATCGCTCACTGGATCCCACTGCAGACCCAACACTTTGAACTGCGCGTTTTCTTCAGGCGAGAGGTCAACGGGAATAGTGTGGACAGATGACGAACAATTTTCAGTCAACTTTGGACAGTTGCTAGCCCATTTACTAAGCTCGAAGCCCCCGCGTTTCATAAGGCTGATTAATTGTCGTTTTAGTTCCAGGCCCTTTTCGATACTGTCACATCCAGTAACAACATCGTCGACGTATATATATATATATCAAGAATTTTCGTAGCCTCAGGAAAATGAGCACCCTCGTCGAGGCTCAACTGTCAAATCACTCGAAGAGCTTGAAAGGGTGAGGAGCTAAGTCCGTACGTAACCGTGTTAAGTTCGTAAGTTCGTACCGCTTCGGATGGATTGGACCTCCAGAGCATGTGTTGATATGCCCTGTCTTCAGGATCGACGAGAATATTACGGTACATTATGACTATGTCACAGATAAGGACAACTAAGTAAGCTCGGAAATTAAGCAAAATGGTTCGAATGTCGTTCTGAGACCTCTCTCCCACCATTAAATGGTCATTTAAGGACCCCTTCGACGTTTTGGCGCTTCCATCGAAGACAACTCGAAGCTTAATTTGATTGCGGTCTTCCTTTACTACTGAGTGATGGGGAATGACGAATTTGGATGGCGATGAGGTAGAGGTCATGTGGCCTAAATCGACGTATTCTTGCACGAAAGAATAATATTGGCATTCGAGGTCCGGATTTTTTCGAAGCTTGTTTTCGAGATTGAAGAAACGTTTTGATGCGGACAGAAAGGAGGAGGATAAATCGGGTACATCGGTTTTGAAAGGTAACCTCACGACATATCGACCATCGGGAAGTCGATGATGTGTACGAAGTACGAACAAAGTGGCTTTCACATTCGTTGTCTTCGGGATTGTTAATCTTTACAAGTGAGGGCTCTTCTATTTCCCAAAATCGCTTCAAGTTTTCATTAAGCTCCTGATAACTATCAGCGAGTGCTATGAACGAATTAGTTGACGTAGGCGACGGTTCGGTTGAGAATTTCCCCATAACAATGTGGCCAAAAACCGAAGGAAAGAGCTTTGGGCTCGAAAAATCTATGGTTACAACAGCTCCCGTCCAAATGTCCCCAAACAGGTCAGCTCCGATCAGAAGATCGATTGGTGAAGATTTCCAAAATGTTGGATCAGCAAGCTCGAATTTGAGACATTTTTGCCAGACCTGAGAAGGAATGCTAACATTCGGTAATAGGCTTGTGATATTGCGGACTACGATTGCGTCCGTTTTTAATGAATTATCCGATCCTTCTCGGAGAACAATCTCGACGTGCGTCTGAAATCGATAGCCATCAAACGTCATCTGGCCGATGCCTGATATTCTAACGGAACAGGCAAAGAGATCAAGCCCAAGACGATTTGCACACTTGTTTGTTATGAATGTGTGTTGGCTGGCACTGTCTACTACTAAACGGATAGTTTGATAAATTCCCCTAGCGTCTTTAATTCTGGCTAATGCGGTACCCAAGATGACTTGACGACGAACTAGCTTGAAGAGATACATTGCGGGATTGAGCGCAGGTCACGGCAGTAACAATTTCCGCCGACGATGATTCTTTATCCATCTGAGCTCTGAGACGTCTCAGGGGAGAGCGACTGGATGTCTTCTGACGGACCACTCGAAAGTGATTGAGAGGAGTTTAACTCCTTGTGGAGCATTGAATGGTGCTTGCGTCTGCACACACGACATGAGCATTTAGATTGGCATTTGTAGACACTGTGAGACGAGGATAGACAATTTCGGCACCCGGACCAATCGCGAAGTAGGCTAAGTCGTGGCTCAACGGGAGATTTGATGAACTTCAAACATTTAGGAATAGGATGAAAACTCTGCCCGCAAATGAAACATTTCGATGCTCTCTGTTGGGTGTCCTTGCCTGATTGCACTTGCGAGTGAAGAACTGATTGTGTCCGCACGGCCTTGGAATTTTTATTGAGCATAGATGAAACGGACAAGTTAGTCGCCGTAGATGGTCCCGCAAATTGAAGAGCTGTGACTCTTTCTTTAACGAAATCAACTAAGCATTTAAAGGAGGGAAATCTTACATTTTTGTTAGCGATTTCGAATTGTTCTCTAGTTTGATGGTCTAACGATCGTATTGCCAAATAGAATAGGACGAATTCTCCGTAGTTAATTAGGAAATTAGTAATAAAGCTATAACTACTGTTTTAACTTGGATTAATTAGTGGCGTAAACAGTGTTCTCACACATATCTCTTCGCGCCATCACACGCCCGCGAGTCGGTGAATGCTCGAGACGGTGGCGAGAGTCCACGCACATTGTCCGAGGTACACCCATATAAGCCTGAACCGATATGGATCAACCTATCAAGATACATACTGGACAGCAACGGCACACGGCCGTAAAATGAATACAAGACAGACCGGCTCGGTACAGGCTCGACTCGGGCATGTGCGGACTGGCACGTTCAAATTTCGTAAATTTCATATCACTGACACACGGCGGTGTGTGTTTGTGCGGTGAACTCTTGGATATGTGCGATACGGATGTGAAACGGGGGACAATTTAGTGGAAGGAGGACTGAGCTGTCAGATAGCGGCAGATGCGCGTAATTTATGCATTCATAATTATTCGACTAATTAAATAGGCACTTACTTGATATTTAATCCAAATAGCTGTCAGATGGTGCAAAAACTAAACTATTTACAAGTTACAACGCGGGACTACAGTGATGGTTCTTGCTTATTTTTATCCCCGGTCACGGCGGACTTCCCACTGGAGCGCTCTTTTCGTTATCTTTGCACTAACCCCATGGCTGCGAATTTTTCTCCAGGAACAGAAACGCGAAAGTTAAAATTGAAGCAACTTTCGCGTCGTGTTGGCGTTTCGTCGTTCCCGTCGAAGATTCCTAGTAGATTTGTTTTCGCGTTCGCGTTCCCGTTCCGGTTCTGTCCATTGTGAAACGGCCTTTAATGTGATAATGTGATGATGTCTGTTTTTTACGACGAATATTTCATTCTCAGCGTTTTATCTGGCCTTCCGTTGGCAACAGTGTCTTCTTTACGAGAGTTACGAAACATTTTCTCTCGAAACTCTCCGGGAACGGAAACGCCAAAATTGAACCAACTTGCCGTCGCGTTGGCGTTTTGTTCCCGACGAAGAGACCAGCCAATCAGAGAGGAGAATTTCCTTCGCGTTCACGTTCCCGTTCCGTCGATGGTGAACCGGCCTTTAGTGTTTCGTAGCCATGGCGGACATCAGTAAATCTTATAGAAGTGATCTGTTTTCGAGATGAGTCAGAGGTGAAGAAGCTTCCGACATCGCGACATGTTAAGTAATTCTTCTTGAAGGTTATTAATCCTTTCTCATTTAAGTTGGGAGAGGCCCTCCTTAATTGTTTTGTCAGATTTAATGGCGGGGATAAGGTTAAGTAGCCCGAAGGACTCACCATAAAGGAAGGGTGAGATCCATGTTTTGATCAGCACAAAAATCTGCCCTGGGTCAGTTCAATTCCGCCTGTTCTATACCTGAGTTAAATCATACGTCAATGGATAAGGCGGATGGAAATCTGATGCAGGCTTTTATATAAATGGAAAACACTATGAGTGTCAGGTGAGGTGAGACGAGTCTAGTTAAAAAAAAAAAAAAAAAAATCGCTCCGGCAGCTGGCGGTCGGAAAGAGTGCATTTCATTCCGTATACGTATACCCTAAGAGGCCGTCCCAGAAGTAATAATTTTAATACCATAATTTTTTTCATTAAGCCGAACTTCTGCCTCTATTTTCACTACCCCCTCTTCAAAAATTTCGAAAAGTTTCGGTAGTTTTCCAAGGGCTTTGTTATATTAAATTTTTGTGCCGTATTTTATAATAAACGTGTGAATTGGAGCGATTTTTTTGAAATTTCATCCCCCATTTACCCCCCCCCCCCATCAAAGTTTTTGATAAATCTCAATGGAACTGAGGGCTTTTGTTAAATTAAATTATTGAGGCGAATTTTAGAGCGCTAAGATGAACTAGTCAAGTTCAACGCTATTTTTACACTTCCACCCCGGAAGGACCACACCCACCACCTTCCACCCCAAACAAAGGCTACTCTAACATGGAGTATTCGTACTGAATATGATGCATCTAGAATCAACTGGTGAATTGTAGTGATTTTTTGACCATTTCAACCCCCTAATCCCACCCCCTCCACCTTGACCAATTTGGCCCAAATGCAATACCGACCGGGGTCTTATGACTACTGATTTTTGTGCCAAAGCGCGTTCCGCTAAATTAATATATATATGAATTCCGGAGACCACTGAATTCGTGTTTTAGAGGTTCTGAAACATGACATACCCATGTTGGCCACCATCACGACGAGAATCAAAGTTAATGTACGTACAATAGATGGCCACCGAGTCATCAGGGCATATTTAGAATCCAGCAAGGCGGAATTCAACACGTGCCAGCTCAAGGTCAACCGAAACTTTCGTGCAGAAATAAGAGGATTTCACCCAACTACAGACCACAATAGTCGAGAAACTGAAGAAAGACCATGGTCCAAGCAATTCCAGCGCTACACCCTGTAACTAAAGCGCCAATACGTCTCTTCTTTATTGATCTAAAAACGAAAGCCGAAAACGCTGAAGTCTGATGACATGACCCATGTTTGCCACCATCACGACGAGACTAATAGTGCATTTTCAGAATGAAATGCACCAAAACAAAAGGTTTTTCGGAAGCATCGTTGCTGTACTATACACACTTCAAACCTATACCCTGTCGATTAAAAAAAAAAAAAAAATCCTGTCTACAGTAGTCTAGAACACCCTTCAAATCCAAATTATTAAGGAAAAGGCTCCAACCCCGCTTTTTTCCCGCAAGTGGAATTTTAATAAGCTTCAAAAGAAATATCCTAGCAGAATACTTCTTATGACCATATTTAGCGTTTCCATTTTTCTTATATATACTTAGCTTTGCTTATACCTACCAGTATGTCCGTTTTGAATAATCCGCTATCATTAATATTTCTCTGACGCCACGGGGTAGTAGGCAAAGCCACGACCACCAAGGACGCGCCGACTTTTTCACCGGATTTCAGTACAACGTCCATCAATATTCTCGTGCTTTCACTTCCGTAATTGGTTCCGTTGGGAGTTGCGGGGCTCGTTTTAAAACCCACTACCTTTGACACTTCCTGTTTTCGACTCGTTTCGACCATCAGTTTCTCTAACCAAGCGTGGTCTACGTGAAAGGAACCTGGAAAATGGACGTATAAATTGAATTTGGAGGGGGGGTGAGAGGGAGCGGACCGAGAGATTTGCAATTTGTACAATGCCCGATTAATGAAATGTTAATCTATGAATAAACCAAAAGATGCGCGCAAAAAAGAAGAGTTTTACGTTCCTTTCCCTTCATTTCATTTTAATTCACTCACACACGGGCGTGGAGGGGATCAGTTATTCGGAAGACACAAACAGGGTATAGTAATATAAGATTTGAGTGAAGTCGATTGAAGTCCTTGAAAATTTTATCTTTACGAATTTAAAATTAAAACAATTTACTCACCCGTCGATGATACAGCGCAAAGCACTGCAAAGCAGTTCAAAAGAATCATTCTGATCATCATCATTATGGTATTTCGCGACCAAGTTCTCGTTGCTGTGCTCCCACGGAGTCGAATAATTTTTATATGAGATTATTAAATTATGAAATCATAGCTAGCGAGCTTTCCTTTGATGATATTGAAGATATTGAAATTCGTTAAAGAGAGTCTGATAATAATAATTTTCAAGATTTCCTTGGGGGTTTTAGGAAGGTTTAATCGATATAATTCATGCATTACCGTGACCTAGGATCACATCTAAAAGAATTTATCATGAGCGATTTCCTTCTTTCGTTTTCCGTCTTGGTATACTTCCGCCAGAGAAAGATGATATGGGTCTAATTATTCATTAATGACTCCAAGTAGAAGTTTGAAAGGTATAACGTTTCTGAGGCTCTTCCCTCTTCCCAAGCTTGATATAGTCACACAAGGGATAATTTTGCAAAGTATGGCATTCTGTATTCTTTTAACCTCTGAATAGTCAGGCATAATCTACCTAAAGGGGTCCATACACGTACAATATTATTGCACAAACTAGTTTGCGCAATATTTTGTTTCCAGATGTATACAGAAAAAAATGGGTTGTACATTATACATATTGTACCCCCAAAAAGCCCCATATTGTAACCCACAAACGTTCAATTTTATTGTACAACCCCTAGTTTGCTCAATATTTATTGTACGAGTATGGGCCGCTTAAATGTTGATGGAGGATTAATTTTATTACTTTTTGACAAACGAAACAATTTTGAATCTGGATAAACATAGCCAAACCCCACCCGAGGCCATTGATTTTGAATTGTGTTAGGCTTTGCCTTTCCGTGTCGTCCGGGTAAAATCAGTTAATTAATTTACTTCTTTAATTAAAATACCGGTGACAGAAACCCTCGTATCTATCTAACGTAGTAAATAGTTTATCATGTTATGGTCGTTTTGCTCTCGTCTTGTACTCGAAGAGCTCTCGTCTTTCTCGTTTCTCGAACCATGCGACGTGTTTGGTACGAGAAATCACGTGTGCTTTCTTTTCAACCGAGCATAGAGGTAAATTTTTATTTCTGCGGGATGTAAAAATCGAAAACGACAGAAAAGTGGCAAAATTCTGCCTAACATCAAAAGAGGATCAAAAAATTTCTCTTGATGTATTATTTGAGGATTCGAAGAGTCCGCAACGATACGGAGTGGCCAACATCTTCTTAAGAGAAGCTAGGCGTTGGCCAACTCATCCCTTTATGGGGGTACCAGTTTACCCGAACGGGGTGTCTAATCCTATGTAGTTTTGTGTGCTGAATTGATAACAAATAAGCACGAGGGATGATCACTTCTCGAGTTATGGCATAATTTTTAGGGAATTTGCTAAGTTTTTTCTCTCCAATATCAGTTTTTCAGAGTACATTTCTTTTACGTCAATTGTAGTCCGGGAGCCCACCGTATGAAAAATCCGGGTCATTTGATCGTGTCTGGCACCTGCGCAGGACGTTTTTTATGGTCTATGAGATGACCAGGAGATGTCTGAGATCGCCAGACATTTTCCGTGAGATAGGGGCTCACAGCTGAGCTAGCTGTTGGCAAACACACCTTCGGGCTGCTTGAAAACGGCTGGCAAGTGTAAAAATTGGTTCTTCGCAAAAAGTCAAACAGTAAACTAGAAAACTACCATCGCCTTCTAATTTCGAATGAGCCCCTGGCTGCTTAGTAAGCCTCGAAATTTCACATTTTTTAAAGTTCGCTCATGGCACTATCTACCATGAAATTGGATGGCGTTGTTGGTTTCGTAACGTATTGGTCGGGGGAACCGAATTTTTACTCTCGTCAGTCGTTTTCAAACCACCCAAAGGCGTGTTTGCCAACAGCTAGCTCTGCTGTGAGCCCCTGTCCCACGGAAAATTTCTGGCGACTTCAGAAATGTTATCTCCTAGACCAGAAAAACGTCCTATGCAGGCGCAGGATCAAATAACCCGGATTTTTCACACTGTGGGCTTCTAGACTATTGGGCTCCTTGGATTCAAATAAAAAATAACCTAGTTTGCGCAATAATATTGTAGGTGTACGGGCTGCTTAAGGCTCTACTTTCCAAAACCTATCAAAACACCTTGACCCAAGAGAGAGCGCTGAAAATCACCGGTCTGTACAGTGGCTTCATAAAGACAGTGCGGACATTCGGGAGGCCCGATAATTATTTTTCCACAATTGCTAACTAATCAAAGAATTAAAAAAAATAAATAGATTCTCCTTAAATAAAAGGATTGTTAAGAATTAGTGAATTTTTCAAGTGACAGTTAGCTGGTAACGCTCACTTTGTACAATCCGTTCTTACCTAAGTTGATTCAACTTTTGTTTTCCTCTAAAGGCTAATTTAATTTATCAGCATTAGTCTTAAAAAATCAAGCCATTTTCGTGACAATAACCCCCCCCCCCGTTACTCAATAATGAACAATTGAAAAAGACACACTTAAAATCGTAGAATGCACTCTTGCTCGTACTTTGGGCGTTGGTGAGGTGGATTTAATGCGGGATCGGGGAAAGAAAAGACGAAAAGTTTCCTGTTAAGGGATTTTTCAATTCTTTATTATTAATTACAAAATAATATTCAGGGTGGAAGAGCATAAACTTTCGGATAATTTTTGATGTCAGATTCAAAAGGAGCGCATTTTTGCGGTCAGCGGTTTCTGTTTTCGAAAAAATAATTCATTTGTGTCATAGATTGGGTGACCGGGACGGCGGCTCAAAGCTTGGCAAACCCGGGATTTTGAATTTTTTTAGGCCTGATTTTAGCACATGGGCTTTAAACGTAGTTGATTAAAACTGATAGAGTTTCCCATTTGCATAAAATTCTGTAATAGGGCAATTACTTTTGCACTCATCTTCTTCATTAACATATGATTTAATTCAGAGAGGACAGGTGGAAATGAATTGCCCTGTTGCAAAATTTTACGCAAATGTGAAAAGCTCTGGGTTAATATGCGAGGGGGGGGGGTGATTCTCTAAGTAATTGAGGTACCTGACTAATTTCCCATCGTAAGTCACCTGACAACATTGCACTTCTTGAATCAATGAATAAAATCACCGGTGGCTTGCGGCTACGCTATTGATTTCGACCCAAAGTTACAGATTTCATGGGCCTGTACAATGAAATTAGCAGCAGTTGATATCAGCAGTCAATCGTGCACCTGATTTCATTCAATTTTGTCGATTCAACTAATGGCATCTTACGACTTATTGTTGTTGAAGTTTTAGAACGGACCTCCGGGCCTTAGATTTGCTTTTTTCGTAAAAATTATTGTGTGAATGAATACCCACCTTTGAGCCGTCGTCAAGGCCTCATAAATGGCTTAATTTTCTTGAAAACGATTAATCCTAACTCTTTTCGAGCCCTTCGTCGAAAATTGTCAAAAGATGAAATGAGTCATGCCTTGAAAAACGCCGTGTAATTTAAATAGTATTTCCCTGTTACAAGAGATTTTTTTTTAAAGCAAACTTATTACATGGTGAAAATGAATCTGCGAAGTCGAGGTCCATTGGCGAAGAAACCCGTTGAAACAGTGCAAAATAAATAGAGAACAAGCAACAAGTGATACTGAGTAGCTCATTCCGAGCTCCACTTAATTATCTTTCCTGAGGGATGAGAATCATTTCTGGTGCCACTTCGTATCTGAATAAGTGCAAATCACTACACAATACGAACTTCGGGTATTTAGAGTCTTTTAAAAATTAATTAAAGCACGTAAATCGGCCAAAACCACTTCTCTGTATGCAATCTTAATAGAAGTTGATAAAGAACTTGAAACAAGATGGAGCAGCCAATCAGAAAGAATCACCGAATGGCCACACTGTACCTTATGAAGCCACTGTAGTCTGTAAGGCTCCTTCAATTGTAATTCCCAAATCGCCCAGAAGATAGCACCGCCGTAGGAGTGTAAGGGGTGAAGGGTGAAACGGTGGTCTTCGTATCGTAACCAGCTAAGTTTTCTACGAAAAGATCATAGGTGTGGAATGTTTTCTTTTATTATCATTGCAATAAACACACTGAGTTTCCATTTCCTTATAAATCTACAACGAGCTCTTCATTACCACCCGCCTTTTCCATTAACATAAACTAGGGGTAAAGAAATGAACTGCACCAAAGCAGAATTTTGTGCAAGTGGAAAACGCTAATACAGAATCACACACATCACGTTAATTTTTAGTGCATTTCATGTTGAAAATGCACTATTGGTCTCGTCGTGATGGTGGCAAACATGGGTCATGTCATGTTTTTTTCACGTTTCAGAACTTCTAGAACACGAATTCAGTGGTCCCCGGAATTCTTATAATTTAGCGGAACGCGCTTTGGCACAAAAATCAGTCGTCATAAGACCCCGGTCGGTATTGCATTTGGGCCAAATTGGTCGAGGGGGTGGTGGCGGTGAAGGGGGGGATAGGGCTTGAACTAGTCAAAAAATCTCTACAATTCACCAATTGATTCTCGAAGCACCAGATTCGGTACGAATATCCAATGTTAAAGCAGCCTTTGATTCCCATTTTAATTCTTTGAAAAATTCAAGGGGGGGAGTGGTCCCCCAATGTGGAAGTGTAAAAATAGCGTTAAAAATCACACAATCAAACTACAAACAGTACGATGGTTGACGTGAATACCCTTAATAAAAAATTAATATTTCTTGAATATTGTTTCCAAGAGATGTCCTGATGTGATTGGCCAGCTAAACTAAGGCACTATAAAACACGAGTACGGAAACACGCAAATCAGTGCCATATTTTGTCCCTCATACGATTATAATTATCACCTGGTCTCATTGATAAGTGGCGTATTTTTATTTATTTCGACTGCATTCCACGTTTGTTTATAATGATGACATTTTTTTCATTTATGGTATTGTGTTTACCCCAACGACTGAGGGAAAAAATATGGCGCTGAAATCCGTGTTGCTGTACCTGCGTTTTAAAGGTTCTCTAGCTAAAAGAAACAAATATTAATGATCTAAATACAAGGCTGCCAGGAGGCATCAAGGCGCAGAGATTTAAAATTTAGGAACTTGTTTCTAAACCAGGAAAGAAGAATTCCATTCTTAACAGCGAGAAAAATAACGATAAAAAATTGAAAAAGTTTTACAACTGTAGCAAAAAATATGTTCTCGATAAAAAACATTATCGAACTATACGTGGCTGACTCGAGATAAAGAGGATAAGAAAGTGTAGGGTGGGATGTATTATTGAGATTTATTAGATTTTTAGCTTCGTCCCATACCGATGCCCAGATAAATATTCTGGGTCACGTCTTCGCACAGGGGCATCAACATTGGACCCCGGTCTACTGGAACCAAGCAGACTGTCTCCAACAATCGTGCACTAACTGTGCTTTCTTATAGCCTTCACACACACAAAACAAGAATTAATTCAATTTTCTATGGCAAGCGTGACCTGAAATTTCCCACTGCACACGGAAGAAAAAAACACAAAATAAATATACGGCGAAGTGGGAATTCTAGTTTCACTAAAAATTTCAAAAAGGGACGGAAGAAACCAGCTCATATTTTCCCCTCTCTTCTCATTTCACAACATCTTGATTCTCGATGTGCAGCAACGAACAGCCTGAAGCAAGAAAGTAATGGCCACCTAACTCTTGGAGCTTGTCTTCTTAGCAATGTTACTAGCTTACTTCTCCCCTTCATGACTATATTTCGGATTTTTGAAGTAGATCTCGGGAAGATATACCGTGAGTTTTATTACTACGTACGACGACTCATGTAGAATAGTAATAGTTCCTACGAATTTCCAAGCAAATGAGAACGCTCCTTTTTCTCCCTACTTTCGTTACCGAATTGGTTGTCCCTCTGGTTACCAAATATAAGTGTTATTATCAAGCCGAAGTTCCGTGGAGGAAGTAAGGAAAAATAGCTATAGAGGGGCTGATCACAGGAGGGCGAGGTCCACATCCAACTTGAGCTATAGACGGTCAAGCCGCTTGATCAAATGCTGGATCAAAGTGATTGATCGCGCAGGAACCGGTTTGAGGTTTGTGCCAACCGTTGAGGAGGATTGATAAAGTTGATGGGTTGTGCAATAAAATGGCAGCAACAAGTGTCACGACAATAGCGACCGGGTTCGATGCCATTTTGACTTCTATTCACACCCGCTTCTTCATCACATATGAGAAGAATGAGTTTTGATGAAACGTTTGATGGATCGTTGAGGGGTAGGGGTGAGGGTCATTATTGTCGGGAGAATTTGATCGAGCAGCTTGACCGAGGCCTTTAGAATTAGGCCGTTAGCAATATTATTAAAGAAAGTTCAGGAATATTATTTTCATTCGACTAACCAAAGCCTTTAGTGTTTATTCCCGATTTTTATTTATTCGTCAAGAAAATCAAAAAGTGATTGTTTTCAAAAAGTTGTATTAACATTCACGACACGAGCTGCATCAATTTCACACGCAGGAGAAGGTAACAAAAAGTTGTTTAGCAAATACACACTGACACAACTCACGAGTTTTCACGTTTGTAAAAAAAGTTCACGAAGTTTAACACATAAAGCAAATACGACGGTCGATTTCTACATGAATACCCCACGTCTTCATCCCTTCAACTCCATAACCAACCGCCTCTTACCCGCGTGTAGAACTATAACGCCCTTGTAAAATCTTCTTTGCATGAAAATAGGTTAAAAAAGAAGGTTATATACAAAATATTATGTTCTGCATGTGAAAATAGCTAGATAGGCCATTGAAGAGAATTGACGATGAAAAGAGTGTAAAATATCAATTGATGTTGAAGGAAAACGCGATTTTTCCTTATTTGAATACGGTGAAAAAATATGCGAAAGCGAAAGGAACTGAAATACCTCTTCTATACCGTGAAGTTCAGACAGGAAGAAGGAGATAGGGCTCTTGAAAGCGCGATCTTTCCATCCGTTTCATTACTGGTGCTAATATTATGCGCATGAATTTCATTCCTGTTGAATGTTTTTGTTTTGTTATTTTCCCCAGGTTGCGATCGGAGCGCGAAAGAGGGTTTCTCCTCAGAGTATTTTTTATGAGAACACCCACAATTTCGTTCGTTAGGATCTTATCTTTACCAACCACGGAGGAAGTAATAATATGGAGAGGCCCAAGTGAACTTTGAGGCGAGCCATAATCTCCCATAGTGGGCGGGGTCTATTTAAGTTGCGAATGTCGAAATCATTAATCTTATGTACTTATCTAGTGTTATTAAATGGTGTCCGGACATTTGCGAACACGGACTTTTACGAACGTAGGACTTTTGCGAACACTGGATACCTGTAAGGGGCGGCTTAGCAAGTCTTCTTAAAAAGGGTTGACAGGTAGTCAACCCCTCTTGACATAGGCTCACGACAACAGCCCACTATTCCTGATTTCAACTGGCAACTCTCTGTCAGTGATAGGGGAACTCATCGGCGCGCGCGGTGACCTGTGAGGTCTAATCATCAAAAAAGTGATTTATTGGCCCAAAAACCGAGAGATAATTAAAAAGAAGATGTAAAATATAAATTAACTTCTCAAAACCCATACCTCTCAGGGCGCGCGTTCCGCACGGCTAGAATCGTAGCGTAGCATCCTTCTGAGTTCCCTTGGCATAGAGCTCCAAGTCTTGAGTTCCCCTATACAGTGATAGAGAGTTGACAGTTGAAATCGTGAATGATGATGTGGGCTGTTGTGAGCCTATGTCAAGAGGGGTTGGCTACCTGACATCCCTTTTTAGCCGCCCCTTTACAGGTATCCAGTGCCGCAAAAGTCCTATGTTCGCAAACGTCCGTGTTCGCAAATGTCCGACAACCTTATTAAATAGCCACGTAAGGTAGACTTAATCCTAAGAATTAAGAGGGGAAAAGAAAAGCTGTGAGAAAAGGAAACGATGGAAAATCAGTCTTGGGCTGACATCAAAGCGTGCGACTTCGTATTTTTTAAATCGGGTTTTCTGTAATTCAAGTGAAAATTATTCATTGTGAAATAAAGTTTTTTTTGTTCCCTAAATTTTCCGATTGTGGTGTTAAGCTGCGTTTACATTTGAGAGTTTTTGCTCTCGAGAGTACTCTCGATAGCTTAACTCCCAGTCTAAACGGGCCAGAGAGTTTTCGGGAAGGGCATCCTGGCACTCTCAGAGAGTCAACTCTCGAGAGTTACTCTTACGTGTAATTGCACCCAACGATATATAAACCTGGATTGCTCACAGCTGACTGGAGGGGCGTGGAGGGGGCAGGTCGTTCCCTGATAAACAATCACCCTGTCCCTCTCCTTGTGTAGTTATGGCAACACGGTACTTATTTCGAAACTCCAACCCTCTCATCCACTGGGAACTTAAATGATTGCTATTCTTTATCAGCAGTGATGAGCAATCGAGTTCTTTTATATAACGTTGATTGCACCATCAGGCCGTTGCGAGGAAACAAAACAATATTATTTTAAAATATAAATAAATCAATTGATATACGCCGCAAAAGTTTGACTTCACGGTTACCAGTTTCGACTCACAACAAACAGTATCGCTTAGCAACATTAAAAAATACATGTATTCTTACTACGAATAATACATATAATACTACGAATAATACATTTATTCTTACTACGAATGGGGGTAGAGGGGTTTGTTATGAGTCAGGATAACCACACAAAAAAGCGAACCTACCTTTTGTAACGTATTCTGAAACGGAGACAAGCGGTTCATCTCTTTTAGCTTAACTATAGTTGAACCACATTCTAATGGAACCTAAAAATCAATAAAACCAATTTTTTTTACATTAGGTTCATTACATCTGGAAATTTTGTTCAAAGATTCCATCCAAGTTTGGTTCAACTGTAGCTTAGTATCATTACAACGGAGTTATCACGTTTCTGGCGCAGTTGGTAGGACTGTCCGGGAGATTAAATTCGTAAAAACTTGACGAAAATCTTTTCCGTTTCAACGGTTAGGCGGACTGCCGAATTTCCGGTCTCCATGACGGAGCTGGCGGTAAAATGTGATCTCACCCACTCCTCCCTACATACTTATCCGATTCGCCTAATTTCTTAATTTTCTTGTACAAAAAATTGTCTGAAAGCCCTTTCTCTCTTTCCCAAAAACCACGTTTTGTATTGCAGTGTACCTGCTCTGTATATGATATCTGCTTAAGAATACAGACAACATTTAGAAAAATTTGGTGTTAGCGATTTGATTAAAACAAAAAATTTGGGAATAAGTACGGCCCCAGAATCCAGAACATTCTACCTAAAACCAGAAATTTTAGCTCAATATCTCATGCAATCTGATCCGAAACAAATCCTGCGCGTTTGGCTCCTTCTAAAACCAAATATATCGCAATTGAATCTATTTTGAACCCAAGTTTCAACCTCTCAAAACCCAATTTTTCGCATTTAGCTAGGTCAAATCCAAATTTTAGGGACTTTTGATCTCTCAAGAACAAACTTTCGTTGCTTTGGCTTTTTCAAAACGAAATTTCGGCGATTTACGATTTATGATAAACCGAATTTCATGGCATAAGCTCTTCCTATAATTTTGTTTGATGGATTGTAATGATTGGTGATGAATTTGACTTCTTCAATACATTTCGCGTATTTTTCCTCTTTCAAAAACAAAATATCGAGGCTTTAGCTTTTTCTAAAATCTTTTTCACAGCATTGAGTAATTTGAAAGATAATTTACGTTTTTCAAAAGCCAAATTTATGGATTTGGGTTACTCAAAAAGCAAAATGTTGGTATTTTGGCTATCACAAAGGCCAGTTACACGGATTTCCAATCGTAAAACCTCAGCATTCGTCTCCTTCAAATCCCAATGCCAGGCAATTTTGCTCTTTTAAACCCGAATTTCGCGGGATATGATCTTTCACAAAAGCAAACTTTCGTGGATTTGGCTCTTTCAGATCCAAATTCCCAAATAGTTCTAATTTATGCGTTATCAACACTCATTTCGGCTGATTTAAGTACTCAAGGCTCCCTTTTGGCATAGAGTCATCCTCTGAAATTTTTGTACTAATCGAGATGCGTTTTTGGGTGTCTTGATAATGTGGAAGAAACTGTGATCGTTATCGTTCATTATGGGCCTACCGAAAGAGAGCGAGTTGTAGAGGTGTAAAATCCGTAGTCACGGTACGTGCACAGTGCCATTTACTAAGGCTTATTGTTTCAACTGGTTAAAGTACTAATGCCCATTTCATTGGAAGTATATGCCTGGAGTATCAGTGAAGTATAAAGTAAAGTTTCATAGCTGGTATAATTATGGTTCTTTAATTGTGCCCAGAAGACAGAGACCGTTAACGTTCGTACGCTGCTATGTTTACCTAATATAATATATTCAAAGCTGTACTTACGGGTTTTCCGTGGATGTGCTAACGTGTAGCATAAAATGGCTACCTCCTCGTCCCATTCCCCCATCTTTGTCTGGCTTCCTTCTCTTCCGTGACCTCTCGCCTTTCAACCCCATTTGACCAATTACTTCCCACTCAAACTAGTCGACTTCCACTTTACTCTCGCGATAGCGACATACCGGTCATTAGTCTCGTTGTTTGGCAATGAAACTATGAGGAAATACGCCCTTCTATAATTACAAATGAGCCCTCACTCCGTATTCCATGGGATTCACGTATGTCAGCGCAATAATAATGTTAAAATTTTTTTTTCAGGACAATTTTTCAAGGAAACTGATCGTGGCTCACACATTTCAAAATTACCTTCTCCCGCAAGCGCTACGTATGAAGAACGTGTATCGAAGTAATTATTCAGGTGTCCGACATTAATAAATAACATAAGTCTTTTACTCACGTCAAAATGATTCTTGCAGCACAGAATGTTAGGGACTGGTTTAAATATTATGATCTGCCCTATTTTAGCCATTTCATGGTTTCTTCATTTTGAAGGACGGCTATAAGCTACTTTTCTGGTGGTTCATCAGTCGTATTTCTTCTACTTCTAGTGATTGTAGATGATTCGTACCCCTTATTATATTCACTAATAAATAATAAATACTCAAAAGCTGAGTGAGGAACAAATAGTAGAAGCGAATAGTGGACTGTGAACCAAAGGAAGGGGGAAGAATGTTAACGAATATTTAACGAAATTTTTCGTATGACGTCACTGAGTATCCTCCCCTCCCAAAGGTCTAAAGTTTCTAATTAAACTCCGTAAATTACGGGATGTTAACCATTACGAAATTATTCTTCATCGTTTGAAAAAACTAATCATACGTACCGTCTTGTTGTTGCCTTCTATTCCTTATCTTCTCTCACGAACAGAAATTCAGATATTGTTTCTTTTGCCGTTGAGAGCCGGAAAAGCTTTCCCTTTTCTCACTGCGCAGCCGATAGGGAACCTCATAAATTCTGATGCCGCAACGTACGATACGAAATATTTTTATTTATTATGATAGTTTTAATAGCGTTGTTATCGTAGAGCAGAGAGGGCTTATTTTATGAGAGAGCCATGGGGCGTTTTTCACTTTTAAGTATTGATTGAAGAGGCAACTAATGACTTTTATGATTAGGAGGAAATGAGACACAATTTAGACGCCATTGAGGTGTACCTGTGGAGAATTTGGGGGAAAAATTCTCTGAGCTGTGAGCCTCTTCGTCTTCATTTCATCAAGGAGACCCACGTGGAAGCTTCTTACTCGCAACACTCTCATTCCGGTGGTCGATAGGGTGGGGAGCAGCACGGGAGGATATATAAAAGGAGCGTCTCTACAATTCAAATGTACAATACAATAAGTAATTTCAATGTGACTATGGTAAAAGTATTCTCTTGAATGTAGAACGCTGTGTTTTCCAACATATTTTGGGAGGTTAGAAGAAAATTGGATAAGGACTCCGCAAATTCTATGCAGCTACTTGTGTCGGTGAAGGAAATATTGAAGTAATGCGATATCACATATTGTTTATTGAAATCAGTCAGTGATTATTATAAACTATAGAAGACAAGAATGTTGATAAATTCTGAAGAAACAACAAAATCACTAGATTTATCAAGAGGGATGACATTCCCAGCCAGTCTTAACAATAATTATTTTAAAATAAGGTATGCATTTCACTTTCTTCCTTATTATGATTATCGAGCAAATAATCGAGGTCCTGGGATATTTGATTGAAAACGTCAGCTTTTGTGGCACTAAAATTACTCACTACTCTCACTGGAGGAGGAGGTGTTGAGGGAAGAGAAACGTCCGTCACGGATGACGATGATTTTTGATGCAGTATAGAATGCAAGGGGATATTTGATACAGTAGAGGAAGATGACGCAATGCCTTTGCACGTAGACGCGAGGCAAGGCACAGCGAGGGTAATGAGCTCTTTTCGATGCGAGGCGCTTGGGCTGTTACTGATCACAGTGCATTCTGGAAGAAACAGATTAATGCGATGTTAGTTTTTTCGTTAGTTGTGTGCAAAAGTGCAGCGAATTGTTGATGTCATCGAATTTAGTACTTGTTTTGTGCTTTCAAAATACCGTGGACAATGTGGTAAAAAAGAGATCTTGACATTCTCCAGAACTGGCCAGACACCGGCGAGCCTTGTCAGCACAAAAACATTCTCTCACCACTGGAGAGGGGAAAAACGCTTTTTTGCCTTTGGCACAATTTACTTTTTTCCCCTACAAGAAGAAGTTAAGGCCCGATAAAGTTTTTTTTCGACTGATTTGGACAGAACAGGACTTAAAAGTTCCGTATAAATTCAGAGAATTCAGAAAGAGGTAAATGTCAACGTACCTAACCTATACGCTCTTAAACCAAGTTAGAACTTTCCAAGTGCTCCAGTGTTTATTCGAGGTGTCTTATGCTTTACTAATATTTCCTCACCTGTTACAAGATCAGAATGAAAAGAAACGCTCTTTCTCTGTCCAGACGCTGAGGCCCGCTTGTAAGTGACAGGCTTAAGAAGGATTTCTTCTCTCTGCCTTGGAGTTACATCTGGGGGAACGCCGCTGCTACCTTCGGCATGGGTTTCTCCTTTTGTAAAAATTTGAGCAGTGGAAGGAAATGCTGAGGAAAATTAGGAATAAAATCGTTATTAGATCCAAGCATTCATAAACACAGAAGTCTACATTACATTTTTTATCCAAAGACGAACCGCAAACTTCATCAGTTCCTAGCAAGTAAAATCTTTTAATGAATTTTGTATTTATAGCTTGGTTGTTCTCATTCATTAGAACATAACACACAAAAAGAGTGAAGCCCTAGAAGTGAAAAGTCATTACGAGGGGCAATTAGTTCAAAGGATTTCTTTTGAGTAGAATTATTACAGGAGATAATTTATAACAGAGAAGCTCACCAAAACTCCACTCGCAATGCTAAAAGCACTCTCACTGTTCAGGGTCCGGTTATTGGCGTAATTAATGCTCAACAACACCATTAATACTATCGAGACTAATAACACCGCCGACCGCTTTAATAATCCCAACCTGTAAATAATTAGTTTCATTCGGTGAAGTGATCCCCTTGCTACAATCAATTTGAAGCTGTGTGCTTGTTTTCGGGTGTAGTAGAAGGGGGAGGGGGGCACTTACTGTCTCAAGATGCAGACTCGAGGGTATTTGGACCTCTTCTTGAGTGTTAGAGCCAGCTTACTCGCTAGGTCCGTGCCAAATGAGATGAATAGAAAAATGACCGCTCCGGCATATGAGGCAGTAACGTAGAACATTGCCTTGTCTTCTTTGGACCACCAGATCGATTCGCTTGTACTGAAATCCGCTATAAGAATGCAGCAGAGACCGTAGACTCCGCAGAGACCTTTAAAAATGGTAAAATCATCCAATATTGTTCTTAGATACTTTTCCGGGGGAAAGTTTTTCTTTAACAAATTGTTTCGTTGAAAAGGTGGTTGAATAAGATAAGCTCTTTTAAGATGGCTCCCTCAAGGAAGAAGAAAAAATTGCATTATCCGATAAGACAAGCCTCTTCATGAACATGCATTTTTTATTCTACGAGTTTTTTTTTTATATTGGAGGTTTTATCTTAAAAAATACTATAATTGTCTTAATCTTTGGAAAAGGGCTCGTCACAATATGTGAATCGTAAAGAAAGGAAGCAAATCTTCCAGGTTGATTGCTACTCCCTTTCCGTCGTTTACTGAGACTTCATCGCCGATAAACGAAACTGTACGGAAATTAACGCTCAAAAAGCCTGAACTGTTATTTCCATTTCAATAGTGAAATCTATTCAAATCATAGAAATGCGATAAGCTCAAGGTCGAGAGGCTGTCTCTTGAATGAATTGGAGATGAAACAGTGTTGCACTAATCTATTCATATTATTCCTGACGCATCAAAGTCCTCCCCTATTTATACTCGTATGTAGACGCTTGAAAGCCTCTCGGATCCATATTATACTGGGTTAAATCAGACTCAGAATAAAGCATACGAGAGAGTTGATCCGAGTGTGCAAATTGAATTCCATTACCATTGAGAGGAGTATTTAGATGAAAAGGATGCGTGTGCGTGAAGGGCCCCGTACGATGGGAGGGAAATTATTTCAGCGGACCCAGTTGGAATGAAACTCACCTGCTCCACTTTGAGAATGGTGACAGTGAATCAATGTTAATTTCTCCCTTTCACCCACAAAATGTATGAATTGGACTGAATTAAATTGAAACTCACCGGTCAAAATAACGACAGCTGTTTGTTTCAAGTATTTGGTAGAAGGGAGTTTCAGAATTTCCGTATAAATGACGACTACCTTCGATAGTTGTGTGGATATTGCAATCAGAAGTGCCACTTTGAGGCATATGGATAGGTACGTATGCAAATCCTGAAAAAAGTTATTAAAAGTTACTATCAAAAATAACTGTGAATCAAGGGGGCAAGGGCGTTTTTTCTAACTAGTCCTGGTGGGAGGGGTAGATTCGGTATGAGTGATCGAGACATAAAGTAAATGTCGGCCTAGAGGTGCAAGCGTTGGACGTAGGATAAAAAAGCTAACGTTACTAGTAGGTATGAGCACACAGTTTTACTTCAGCAAATATCGTCTATCCCCATGTATTTTCCCCAATTTTTCAAAATTCGTGTGACGTGTGTGTTGTGTTGTGTCTTGCAGGCTATCAGTGCCTCTCATTCTGACGAGGGAAGCGGTATCGAAGAAAACGGTAGACTTTGAGTGAGCTGTCAGCAGGGGGTGTACTTCAATGTTTTTTAAGATGTTCTAGCACACCCCTCCTCCTCACAGCGATCTCTTTTCGTAACGATGACAGTTGAACTGATTTACGCTGCGAGCTTTCCATTCAGGTCGGAGAGTCTGATAGGAAAGAAAATATGTTTTTTTAAAGTCCTTCGGTTGGGGCGACGTCATCGTCACTGATGGCTCGGTCTTCACATTCTACGGGGAAGATACCTCAATAGCGAATAGTTTTGCGAAGGTTTGATTTTCTTGGAAGTTATAAAATATGTCTGCTGTACCGAAACAAGTAGATAAATTATTTTTATTTTTTTTATCTTCCGTATGCGCAAGTTCGATTTTCTGAGATTATTCGACCACGGAGATTTTTTTTTTTTTTTTTTTTTTTCAGCAGGTTTTTATTCCGGATAAACTTGATTTTTCTCTCTTTCGCCCGACTATAGAGAGACCACCCTCAAATGAGCAAACGGTACGACAGGCCAATTTCAGACAAAACAGTCAGTTTGTCACATGAGAGACAGAGAAGTGACAAAGCGAGCAAAAACAAATGTTTTTTTTTATGCCTCCCCCAAAATCTGTCATTGTTGAAAACTCGTTCGTTTCTAAACAGAAAGAGCGTTAAAAGAGTCTCAAGAATAATGAGGTCGAGGAAAAACTTCGACTGAAATGTTTACCCGGGTTAGAGAAAGAGAATGGTTCCCCTTCTCACCCATAGTGCTGAGGATCAATAGCCATACTTACACCGGTTAACTAACTAAGAGAGAGATTCAAGGGGTATAAAAGGGGTTTCATATCTGACAATCAGAGAGTTGTTGTCGAAGCCGAGTGAAAACAGAGGAATCTCAGTTTCATGCCTTTCAAAGGTCATTAAAACTTAAGAGCCTTCTCGAGCGTTATGGAACTGTAGAGTTTCTCATTGCTTTTAATCCCTTCAATAGTGATCTGCTGTGTCAAGGATTCGGAAACGTTGGTGGATGGAAGGAGGTACACATGTGAAGCGAATATGACTACATTTATTTTTCATGTTTCAGGGCCTTTAGAACACGAATGCCTGGGGCCTTATTCACTAACTTTTTTCAACATTGTTTTTTTCAAAAATCATATGTTTCCGTTCAGTTTTCTTAATTTCATGAATGAGATTTTAATGTTTCCACCAAAGCAATGCTTCAATCTCGTTAGAGAATAAGGCCCCTGGTCTCAGAGTTCAGGGAAAGGCAATGCCAGCCTTAGGTATACTAGGGAAAATATTTCGCCAACGCCACCCCGACGTTTGAAATAAGGTGGCGCCGAGACTTTTAGTTTCAGCTATCAAAAAACTTATTAGGGAGTTATTGCATAAGCATTTGCCACTTAAGGTTGAACGGTTATGTGACGTCACAGTAAGCGTAACATTCAAAATTTGAGTTTAAACGTTAACCACACACTTATAAAGACCAGTATGGAGAGATGTTTTATGAATTCATTTGAAGCAATTAAGTACATCCACGCTCCTATCTTGTGTTCATATTTTAGCGCCACTCTTAATTGCAATAAATCTTCTTCCACCGGCACACCCAATTACGCTTATGGCGACGTCACATAACCGTAAACGTTAAGCATCAGACGGTTATGCAATTACTCCCTATTAAAATATGATAACGTATTAAACGAAAACACATACAGGGTGGAAGGGGATAAGTGTGACAAAAATTTTTGGGTGATAGTAGGCCTCATTTGCGACCGAAATTACCATATACACCATGGTCCGAAAATCAAAACCCTTCGAGATATGATTTTTCTAACGATTTTTAAGGCTTACAACATTTTTTTTAACTAACGGCGAGAAACTCGCATTTAATTTGAATTTTTGCAACTTTTGGTGATGGATTCGGAAAGAGCACACTATGTTCTGTCAGGATTAGCCATTTTCGATAGACGTTAACTATTTTATGTGCCCTTAAATGCGGCTCAAAGTCGTGCAAATCGGGGAATTAATTTTTTTCAAAAAAAGTCAGTCCCCGTTTGTCCACGCTAAATCTGAGTGAACGGACAACCCGTGATTCAGAAAAAAATCTTCAAAGTGTCCTTTACAAAAAAAGTCATAAGCGTTTTCTTAGTTGTTTGGTGATTTTTCGTCAGAAATGACGATTTCTTAGAAAAAATAATTATTTTTCTCTTCAAAATCGCTTGTTATGACTTGAAAAATTTGAACAAGTTTTGTGATTTTAACGCGATAAAAAGCACTAATACCTAATCCAAAGCTATACGTTGAATCAAACTGATTATGCCCGTCTACCAAAGTAACAAAAAATGTCACTCTGGCCGCTGGCTGTCGGGTTAAGTGCATTACACTACTACAAGTTTCGGCGTTTTTAGTTATTTAGCTATTATTCGGCATTAATTAACATTTCACGTCGTTACTCTACATTTTTATAGCCATTCTTGCTGAATAATCGCAAATTAAGTTAAATTAAAGAAATTCGTATTTCGTGAAATGTACTCTATTCGACAGTCCGACACCCCAGCTGCCGGAGCGACATTTTTGTTACTTTGGTAGACGGGCATAATCATTTTGATTCAACGTATAGCTTTGGATTAGGTTTTAGTGCTTTTTATCACGTTAAAATCACAAAACTTGTTCAAATTTTTCAGGTCAAAACAAGCGATTTTGAAGAGAAAAATCATTACTTTTTCTAAGAAATCGTCATTTCTGACGAATTATCACCAAAAAACTAAGAAAACGCTTATGACTATTTTTGTAAAGGACACTTTGAAGATGTTTTTCTGAATCACGGGTTGTCAGTACACTCAGATTTAGTGTGGACAAACGGGGACTGACTTTTTTTGAAAAAATCTAATTCCCCGATTTGCACGTCTTTGAGCCGCATTTAAGGGCGAATAAAATAGTTAACGTCTATCGAAAATGGCTAATCGTGACAGAAAATAGTGTGATCTTTCCGAATCCATCACCAAAAGTTGCAAAAATTCAAATTGAATGCGAGTTTCTCGCCGTTAGTTAAAAAAATTATGTAAGCCTCAAAAATCGTTAGAAAAATCATATCTCGAAGGGTATTGATTTTCGGACCATGGTGTATATGGTAATTTCGGTCGCAAATGAGGCCTACTATCACCCAAAAATTTTTGTCACACTTATCCCCTTCCACCCTGTATAATTTACTTTATTGCGATGAGGAAGTTACACTCTCAGGAATCATTCATTGCAATAATTTTTGCGTTTTAGTCGAGATAAGAAATGGCTGAAAATGAAATCCGTACGTCGAAATCGTGGTTTGTTGATTTAAAAAAATCCCAAGTGTTGGGACATTTCAAACGTTTGACGTGCTCGTGCGACTTTGACAATGCGCGGTTCGGTGCCAAACGGGCCTGGAGTTCCACCCAAAAATGAATTGGTGCCACCAATGTCGGTGGACGACATTGTCATCTTCTAGTCCATCTCTGCTGCGGATCTCCTTAAGATGTGGCCAGTTCCTATGCCGTCGCCGGCCTTTATCTGGCCTCAACACCATCTTTGGCCCGGACTCCACAACAGAGTCGGTCCCATCATTCAGCTCGACCCGTTAGTCCGAGCCACCCCGTGGAGGTTGGCCTTACAGAGCTGATGAGTTATCTTCCAATCCAGCATTCACTTATCGTATATCAGTCTGTTTGCGTTCGTTATCTGATATTCAACGGTTTAAGGGGGAGCTGCAGTGATGATTCCTCGA
The DNA here is from genome assembly GCA_038030265.1 of Corythucha ciliata. Classification (NCBI taxonomy): domain Eukaryota; kingdom Metazoa; phylum Arthropoda; class Insecta; order Hemiptera; family Tingidae; genus Corythucha; species Corythucha ciliata. The sequence continues at coordinate 41,322,793 of CM075938.1, read as the reverse complement.
CCCCCCTCCAATCAACCCCTCGTCTACTACTCGGCGTACAATTTCCTGCTTTATTTCTGTACCTATCCTGGTTTTTATGTACTTGTTTCAATCTCCAGCGAATTCCGCCCCAGCGAAAGTTTCAGTTGTACTTCCAAAAGCTGCAGACGGCGAGTAGCCGAAATCACTTCGTTTTTAACGCACCTCGCGTTAACGCGCGTTTAACCCACGAAGTGCTTTTTTTACCAATTTTGACCGCGGACATAGTACAATAACAATACCCCCTCTTGTAGACCATAAACTTTATTTTTGAACCATACAGCCATGGTGTTTTTTATAGAATGCATTTCGGGCCCATTCCCGGTGCCCCTCATCAGCATTACCGCTTCACCTCTAAGGCCAAACAACGGCACAACGGCCGTTGTGTTTGGCCTTAGAGGTGAAGCGGTAATGCTGATGAGGGGCACCGGGAATGGGCCCGAAATGCATTCTATAAAAAACACCATGGCTGTATGGTTCAAAAATAAAGTTTATGGTCTACAAGTCGAAGCAACAGCCAAGGAAAGGATTTTGAACAAATTCCGAAATTTGACATCCATCGAGAACGCGACAAAAAATACCCCCTCTAATCGAGGGCCACAACGGCCGGCCCTGGAGGGCTCGGTGTCAGAATCAACCCGAGACTTCGTCCCGGAAGTGACCAGGAACGTGCAAGTCGTGGTTAACTTCGCCTTGCTGCCCGCCAGCCATGGTAGCTGGTCAAGGCTGGCACGTTACCGGTGTGAACCGCTTGCTCGCGGGAAGTTTTACAAGCCAATAAGAGTCAATGAGACGATTAGTGATATCCGAGAATGTGAACAATTTCCGGCGCCTGGAGACCACGGGCTGCATTTCGAGACGTAGAGCGTTCCATTGATTGAGACGCTGGTACTGTAAGGACAATGAGATGAACGCGTTGGTGATGATAGTGATGCGTCAGCGGTGAGCTATATGGTTGGGTAACGGGAGTATCTGACTCCATTAGAAGTGGGTTGCCAGTGGTGATGGAGGGATGTGCCATTGTAAGGCGACGGCACCATGCGTTTGTGATTGCAAGGTAACGGCACGTTGAGACCTTGGTAACAAGGGGCTGACGAGGGCAGGGAGCTGAGATTATCCACCGTCCAGTCGGTGTTTTGACGACAGAGTAAGATTTCGTCGGTGTTTTTTCCTTGATTTCGTCGGCGCATTAGACACCCGAGGCTGTCACAACGGTGGTGGAAGTGGAGTCTGTGGTGACCTGAAAGAAGCGGGGGATAATGTGGGCGTGGCGGCCAGTGGGCACCGCTTCCCTCTCGGTTTGCCACTGCAGACTGCATCATCGCGGCATTCGCGCTCATAATGTATCGTTTGATCAGCTGGTAAGGGACCCGAGGTGGTTGATTGCCTGAAATTGTGACACCTAAAGCATCTGGATGCCTCAACTAGGTCTCGCGGCTTAACGTCTCGATCATACGTCTTGCGGTTGGGGTGGGGGGGGGGTGAATAAATAAAATTAGTAAGAGGTTATGGAGAGGGAATAAAATTAGTGGGGTGAGACTGACAGAAAATCGTCGGATTTCACTAGTTTACCCTTAAGCTTCCAAATTCGGTTCTGAAATCCAATGCTACAATGGATTATCGAAGATTTGAAAATATTATTTATGCTGAAATTGTCATAAAAGGTCGATTGAAGGGGTTGAAACTATCTTTCCTTGCATTTCTTTCGCTTATAAAATGCGTTCTTTCTTACTACTATAGCTGACAGAGCAGAATAATGTTTTCCCCATAATACAGAATACTGGTAGAAATTTTCTACCTGAGGCACTGTTTCTTTTGTCGTGTATACGAAGATTATCATTGCTGCCGTAACCGACGCTGTGCATTGAAGCTTCAGGAATAGGATGATGGACGGACGACGCCACATTCTTATGCTGAGCATTAAAAATGTGACGACGGCTTGTATCAAGCAAGAAGAACACCCAGCAACAAGAGTGGTTGATGCTTTTCGCAGTTCGGCACCCTGCAACACAATAAAAATTACACATTTATCTCATGTAATAATATCTAACATAAAATTCGTAATACAAACGAAAGAGACCAATAAATACACAAGCTCTTCTAAAATCACATAATTGTAATATACCTACTGTCAAGGAGAAAAAAAAAATAAAAAAAAAAAAAAAAAAAAAAAAGGTTTCTTTTTGTCATCACAGGCTGTATGATTGACATGACAGCGTTTCTTTTTGAATCACCCGGTATAAAATAAATGTAATGGAACTTTGCAGGGTGAGGAAAAGTGAGGGTATTTCTCATGGGCTGAACGGAAAGAAGCTCTTTAGGTACCTAATCTACATAAGAAATGAGAAATATTTAATCGAGTAAGAAGGAGACGTCATTCTTGACTTTTCTCGGCTTTTTTACTCAAGTTTTACTCATACTCCGTTTAAGTTTTTTTCCAAATTTAAATAGAAATGCCCTAAAACCCCTCGATGAACGTACGTTTATCCAAGTTTCCGAAAAGCCTATTAATCCATTCTCTTGTTTAGGACTTTGTTCGTTCGAAAAACATGAATCCTCTCCTCGTTGATTAACAACGAATAGTCAAATCTCATTGTTTACATTTACCGCTTTCCCACTCTGTCTCATGATATTTTCCACCACCTCTAAGTATAACTTACATTGAAAAACTTTTCAGCCTCCGAGTCTACGGCGGCATAGACCCCTCCGTGGAAACAATAACACAGAGTGCTAGAGTCCCCTATTAAAGTTGAATTGCAGCTCTCTACGTCCCAATCGATTCCGGACGTGGTGAGGCCGCAGAGTGCCCCAGTGGGAATTGTAAATCGCAATGAAAATTCAAGCCCGCTCGACGCTGAAATGCTCAACATGGGTCCCACGACGCGGAAATCAAAATCTTTGCCGTCCCTGTGGGAAGAAGAAATTCAAAACAAAAAAAAACACATCAACATGTCTTCTCATTCATAAACCTCGTTGAAATAAAAACTTGTATTTTCCCATTTTCTAGACAACCCATGATCCCACATTCTGCAAAAAAATACGCTTCTTTCACAAAAGGAAAGCAGTCCTCATACATATGAAGTTTTATCTGAATTCTGCATTTTAACACGGTGATTGAGGTTGAATAAAATTACTTACGACGTTTTCTGAGAGAAATGTTGTGGGAAGAACTGCGCTATGTCTTTGTAAAGGATGACAGAAATGACTGTGGCCTCGTTTGTCACCTCATTACTCACACTTATGGAAACAGTATTTTTTATCCAACCTGGGTACCTGACAAGATGCAAAAAGTAAAAGAAAAAAAATTGAGAGAGGGAGTTCTTTTGTGTGAAGAGTTTAATGAAAAACTGATGAGAGATGAAAAAAAGCTGGGGCAGGGATATAATTAAAAATAAACTCACCGAAACCCTGCCTTGGGCAGTTTTAAAGAAATTGCGTTTTGTAAAGGATTAAATTTGAAAGTATTTATAACAAGGCTGTTTTCAACGAGGTGATTAAAAGTTCCTCCAGAGTGAATTGCCCACAAATGGGACCATTTTCGAACAAGGGTGTCTACTTGGACGACAGTCTGGAACACAAAAAAAGAAAGTTCGAATAGAGTCGGTCCCATCATTCAGCTCGACCCGTTAGTCCGAGCCACTCCGTGGAGGTTGGCCTTACAGAGCTGATGAGTTATCTTCCAATCCAGCATTCACTTATCATATATCAGTCTGTTTGCGTTCGTTATCTGATATTCAACGTTTTAAGGGGGAGCTGCAGTGATGATTCCTCGACCCCCCTCCAATCAACCCCTCGTCTACTACTCGGCGTACAATTTCCTGCTTTATTTCTGTACCAATCCTGGTTTTTATGTACTTGTTTCAATCTCCAGCGAATTCCGCCCCAGCGAAAGTTTCAGTTGTACTTCCAAAAGCTGCAGATGGCGAGCAGCCGAAATCACTTCGTTTTTAACGCACCTCACGTTAACGCGCGTTTAACGCACGCAGTGCTTTTTTTACCAATTTTGACCGCGGACATTGTACAATAACAATACCCCCGTCTAATCGAGGGCCACAACGGCCGGCTGACAGAGCAAAATAATGTTTTTCCCATAATACAGAATACTGGTAGAAATTTTCTACCTGAGGCACTGTTTCCTTTGTCGTGTATACGAAGATTATCATTGCTGCCGTAACCGACGCTGTGCATTGAAGCTTCAGGAATAGGATGATGGACGGACGACGCCACATTCTTATGCTGAGCATTAAAAATGTGACAACGGCTTGTATCAAGCAAGAAGAACACCCAGCAACAAGAGTGGTTGATGCTTTTCGCAGTTCGGCACCCTGCAACACAATAAAAATTACATATTTATCTCATGTAATAATATCTAACATAAAATTCGTAATACAAACGAAAGAGACCAATAAATACACAAGCTCTTCTAAAATCACATAATTGTAATATACCTACTGCCAAGGAGAAAAAAAAAAAAAAAAAAAAAAAAAAAGATGTTTCTTTTTGTCATCACAGGCTGTATGATTGACATGACAGCGTTTCTTTTTGAATCACCCGGTATAAAGTAAATGTAATGGAACTTTGCAGAGTGAGGAAAATTGTATTTCTCGTGGGCTGAACGGAAAGAAGCTCTTTAGGTACCAAATCTACATAAGAAATGAGAAATATTTAATCGAGTAAGAAGGAGACGTCATTCTTGACTTTTCTCGGCTTTTTTACTCAAGTTTTACTCGTACTCCGTTTAAGGTTTTTTCCAAATGTCAATAGAAATGCCCTAAAACCCCTCGATGAACGTACGTTTATCCAAGTTTCCGAAAAGCCTATTAATCCATTCTCTTGTTTAGGACTTTGTTCGTTCGAAAAACATGAATCCTCTCCTCGTTGATTAACAACGAATAGTCAAATCTCATTGTTTACATTTACCGCTTTCCCACTCTGTCTCATGATATTTTCCACCACCTCTAAGTATAACTTACATTGAAAAACTTTTCAGCCTCCGAGTCTACGGCGGCATAGACCCCTCCGTGGAAACAATAACACAGAGTGCTAGAGTCCCCTATTAAAGTTGAATTGCAGCTCTCTACGTCCCAATCGATTCCGGACGTGGTGAGGCCGCAGAGTGCCCCAGTGGGAATTGTAAATCGCAATGAAAATTCAAGCCCGCTCGACGCTGAAATGCTCAACATGGGTCCCACGACGCGGAAATCAAAATCTTTGCCGTCCCTGTGGGAAGAAGAAATTCAAAACAAAAAAAAACACATCAACATGTCTTCTCATTCATAAACCTCGTTGAAATAAAAACTTGTATTTTCCCATTTTCTAGACAACCCATGATCCCACATTCTGCAAAAAAATACGCTTCTTTCACAAAAGGAAAGCAGTCCTCATACATATGAAGTTTTATCTGAATTCTGCATTTTAACACGGTGATTGAGGTTGAATAAAATTACTTACGACGTTTTCTGAGAGAAATGTTGTGGGAAGAACTGCGCTATGTCTTTGTAAAGGATGACAGAAATGACTGTGGCCTCGTTTGTCACCTCATTACTCACACTTATGGAAACAGTATTTTTTATCCAACCTGGGTACCTGACAAGATGCAAAAAGTAAAAGAAAAAAAATTGAGAGAGGGAGTTCTTTTGTGTGAAGAGTTTAATGAAAAACTGATGGGAGATGAAAAAAAGCTGGGGCAGGGATATAATTAAAAATAAACTCACCGAAACCCTGCCTTGGGCAGTTTTAAAGAAATTGCGTTTTGTAAAGGATTAAATTTGAAAGTATTTATAACAAGGCTGTTTTCAACGAGGTGATTAAAAGTTCCTCCAGAGTGAATTGCCCACAAATGGGACCATTTTCGAACGAGGGTGTCTACTTGGACGACAGTCTGGAACACAAAAAAAGAAAGTTCGAATAAAAAAGTATTAATAGAATTTTTGTTTGCCGGCTAGAACATTTCTTAGAAACATAAAAAAAATGCGCTGTACTCTCATCGTCGGAAAGACAAAACCTGAAAAGCAACATAATCATTACTGCAAATATTTGAAAAGTTGAGTGGGCCTAATTTTTTATTTTCCGATCGATTTGAATTGCAAAACTCCTTGAGTGTGTAATTATATAAAACTGGAGACCGAATAGAAGAGTTGAGAATTTCAATGAGCTCGAGGGGGGGGGGAGGCTTTTGTTACGCTTGTGACCTTTTGTTCCAAGTTAATGTACTTAACGTTTTATCCATTCCACCCGCAATATTTTTGGTTTGCACCTCTCCGCCACTTCCTCATCCGTTCAACTTCTTGCTTTTGTTTTTAACTTTAAAAATGTTTTTTTATTTATTATTATTAGAAAACTTTATTTGCACGTAGTACACTCTAGTTTTGCCCAAATTGTTATCAGTACAGTTGTTGGAAATTGTAGGGGAACGTGTGGTGAGGTAGGTATCCAGCGATACGCCTCAATTAAAGGTTTTAATGTGCACTTAAATAATTTAGAATCAATAAATTTGTTGACTAGATTTGCCTCGAAAGGTCGTATCCAGTCAATTATTTATATTAAGTGTTCCAGACAGCTCCTCAGTTTCTTTTCCGTTTGAGACGTCTCAGTTCGCGGTCGGGTGGTTGATTTTCCGGAGGTTTTTGCAATTCGATGTTATCGTGTTTCTCGAGCGAAGCAAAGTGGCGCATTGCTGGATTGTTTAATGGTTTGAGCTACTGTCGAGATGTCCAAATCAGAGTGCAGCGCTGAGTTGCGAAAGTACCGTGGAGCCTTGGTGATCATACGGAGAATCCGATTCTGCAACGTTTGCACGCGCTTTAATTACCGTCAGGTGCTGAATCCCATACTTGGCATCCATATCGCCAATAATAATAATAATAATAATAATAATAATAATAATAATAATAATAATAATAATTTATTGTCAACACTAGATGTACTAGTAAAACAACATCAAAAAATATACAGATCAGTATGAGGGACAACATAACAAAAAACGAATCAACATGAGGAGGTCGCTGAAATAGGTCGAATGAGGGGCATACACAAAAGGCGTTTCGTGTAGAGAGACAGAGTTGGACTAGAGAGTAGACTTTTGAGTATATACATTCTTGATCGAGCTTTCTGAATAGTTTTCTTGAGGTGCGGCGTGCATCAATTGAGTTTTTTGTCCAAAGTCAACCCGAGGTACCTTACGTTTTCTGACTCTGGAATTACTGTTCCGTTGATCATGATGGGATGCTCAGTCACGTTGCGGCGGTATGTGAATTTGACCAGGGTTGATTTAGTGGGATTCACCTTCACCCTCCACCGCGTGGACCATTTCTCAATTACAAAAATGTGTTCCTGGATCGTTTGGATTGAAGTCTAACAGGAGTTACTTCTAGAAAGTACATCAACGTCATCAGCGAATTAGGCAATACGAGTATTAGGATTATGGGGTAAATCGCTTGCGTAAATAAGATATAGGAACGGACCCAGTACGCTGCCTTGTGGCACTCCTGCATTGATCAATCGCTGATTTGATTTGACACCTCCGTGAGTGACAACGTACGTTCTTTCTGATAGGTATGATCGTATTATTTTATAGTACGTGTCAGAAACGTGTGGTTTTATTTTGAAAAGAAGCCCACTGTGCCAGACTTTGTCAAAGATCTTCTCATTATCGATAAATAGACCCAAGCAAACTTTCTTTTCTTCAAACGTCTTCAAAATGGCGTCTACTACTCACAAAGCTTTGGGCGAAGCCCGAACTGAGTTGGAGGAAGTAGTGGCTCGAGAGAAGGAATAATTTTTACCTACAGCAACCTTTCAAACACCTCGGCAAACAGCGGCAACAAGCTGATGGGCCTGTATTCATCTAATCAGCTGTGGTTCTTGCCAGGCTTGGGGATCATTATAATTATAGCGTGCTTCGGTGGGAAATAAGCTAGGCGGATAATAGCATTGTACATTTGCGTCAGGAACACGAGTGGTTTTCTTGTGAATGCCTTTAAGAGTGGTTGGATTATGTGATTTTCTCCTCGGGCCTTTTTAAATGGAGACCTCAGAATAGCTTCTGGTACTTGGGAAGGCGTGAATAGGTGCCAGTTGAAGGGGCTCGTTCAATGTTTCGCCCACCATTTGAGCAAATTCTGAATTACACATAGCCAAAATTATCCGAGGAGAATTATTCATACAAAGTATCAGCAAAGGCTTCTGCTTTTTCCTCTGCGGTTGTTAACCAAGCATTATTCATTTTGATGGGTGGAATGTTGTCTTTTCTTTTAGTTACTTGCTTTGTCTTTTTCCACAAGGTTCCGTCTTCTGTGTTCAGCTGCAACTCAAATGTCAACTCTGCGCGACAAATGTACAAGTCATCCGTATCTTAGCCGCTACCGCTCAATCCTCAGTCCCTCCAGGGGCCCTATTCAGAGGTGTTGGGGGAAAATGCTGCAAGTGCGGTTGCCAAGGCGGGATAACGTCATTTCTTATACGGCGTCCTTGGATCCCTCTTGCGGCATTTTCTTCCCGACGACTCTGAATAGGCCCCCTGGTATCTGTCGCTCTCCAACGTGAATGCGTCGTCGTCCTTTAATCAACTTACTTTGTCCAAGAACAACATGAGAATACTTCACGGAAAATCATACAAGTAAATATGACGCTACGACAACCATTCGCGTTGAAGAACACCTAGGAAGAATCCCTGATGTTTTGTTTATTATTGTTGCCCACAATGACGTCATTTTTACCTTTCCTCCCTGTCCATTGAAATGCATGATCAGACCTTCTTTTTTATAGACCTTGGATTCTCACAACCACAATAATGGAAACAAAGCAACTGACAACGGCCAGTTGTTACCGCAGACCATTAATTCATCTTAGCTCGTCTAGAGTGCTGCTGTATTTATGAAAGATGTCAATAGAACTGTTCGAAACAATAATTGGCTTTGCAGAGGGCAAAGTCGCATTCATTGCACGGCAATGTACTCCTCACAGGTTTTTTTCTAGGACATACTACAATTCGCACACCTGCGAGGAGAACACTTTACTGGCATACGACTAGCAGGCGTTCCAGGCTTCTTTATTTTCTTGTTTTTGGTAACCATGGTTTTGTAACGCCCTAGAAAAGGGCGTTATGTGGTGCGAGTATATTATAGAGAAAAGGAGCTCGATCCGGGGAATTATTCACCGTTCGGTGAGTGAACCCGGCGAGCTCAGGGATGGGCGGGGGAGAATAGCCCGAAAGCGTCAACATATCCTTGAGGCAACTGCTTGTTATCCACAACACTACCTCCTCCTCGGGGTTTTAGTATAAAACCCGGGGTACTCTATAGTCAGGGGGGACAGAGTCGAGTTGACAGCCGGAGTCAGGGACGCGCATCCGTGCAGGGGGGGGGGAGCCTCGCGACCAGCCCTCGCTCCAGCTCGTGTACATGCTACCGCAAGCCGTCGGGCCTGGCCTGGGGAAAGGTGAGTCAGACTGTAAATAATAATTGTAAATCACAGGGGTAAAGGTACCTCTTTGTTACTCTTTGTCGAATCTCTGAACCCAGACCCATACGGCGGTACAGTTTCAGGAATTGACATTTTTCTTCCTCAGTAATCTCCTACTCCTTGATATGTATGGATTTGTGTGTACTCTTGGTTGACTGCGGTTTGCTCACCGGGATTGTCAATGGTGCTGACCACGCACACAGACTTAACCCCTTGGTCCTCCCATTTCAAGAGACCAATGTCCTTAGGATGGGCTTATTTTGCATGCAAATAGCCCTTTCGCTGAATCAGCATGAGCTCAGCGGCCGACAAATCTCTTCTAAGAAATAGCCGTTTGTTTAGAAGCTTACACATCAGGGAAAATGACGACAAAAAAAATGCAATAGATATGTATTGTTTGAGAGAGGGTCTTCATTCTTCCCTTGGAGAGAATCATGCTCTCGTCAACAGCCTGGAGAGAGTAAAAGCTTTTGAAAACACTTTTAGGAAATGCAGTGGCCGAATTTTGAACAATTTATCATAATTAGGGCTCCCCCGCGTTGGCATTTGCTTGATGTACAATTGAGATGTAGTCATCTTAAAATGATTAAAAAATGTTTAACATACATGACTGGCAAATTTCTGGTGCCAGTCATCTGAAATTCAAATTTCAGAATGTTCGGATTCACGAGTAGCGGCTTTAAGATTTTGACTAAAAGGAGGGAGTAACACAGTTTCGAAAATCATGCCGTCGTGATAGCTTGGTTACCAAAACTCATGAAAACACAATCCGTTCAAAGAAAATCAGGCCCTATATTTTTTCATCAATTTTTAAAACTATTGGGTTGAATTTGAAATAGGCCAGATAGACTGATGATGTAATAACAGCATTCGCATAACCATTACAATAGCTTCCCTCAAATCAAACAATAGGACTTAGGATAAACGTGATGGACAAGAAGGGGCCAGACTTGATAACAGACATGATGCGGAGGGTTGGGCAGGGTCATAACGCCTTTACTAAGTTACTAAGATATCCGGATAGCACCGAATATCCGAATAAAACAATTGAAATTTTCTGTCGTGTAGTCTATTGCACGGATGTACGGAGAATCTCCGCCTTCGACGAGGTGTATCAAGAAATTCTGCAGCTTCTGCTGCCGCAACACACGCAACATTCAAAAAATGGGCGTACTCCATGACGACTGAACGAGGACTGAACTTCTTCTCCCGCAAACCGCATTTCAATACGGGTTCCCGCATCAGTATGCCAGGATGAGAAAAATGCGGTTTCCCGCATGCGGCAACCGCATGCGGGAAACCGCACCAGTATGTCACTACACTTACTAAGTAAACTATAAACTAAACTATAAGTAACTAAACTATAAGTAAAACTATAAGTATAAAGTAAACTATAAAGTAAACTAAGTAAGCTGGCAGAAGACAATTTTTTGAGCATGCGAAAAGCTTACTGTAGAATGAAATATCCACTCTCTCTCCAGCACTCAGCCCAATTACTCTCACATGTCTTTTTTTTTTTTTTTTTTTTTTTTTTTTTTTTTTTTTTTTTTTTTTTTTGTGGGTGTGTATGTGTACTCGCGCTTCTTTTCGCCAAATTAGCTCAATGGGTCTCTTTTCCTTTATCTCCACTTTCTCGAAATGCGATGAGAAACCGAAAAAGAAAAGTGTTGAGTGAGTGCCAGTGTTTTTAGTGAACGTGAACATCTGAGTAAGAAATGGAATGAAAGGTGGTTTGGGGGTCACCCTTTTGTCGGCATCGCTCTCTTCTTGCTAGTTGGCCAAAAGCCATTCTCCTAGACGTAATCTATCTAGGATTTTGAAGTTTTCTCAATAGTACCACTGAAAAAGCCAAGTAAAACTCAGTCGCAAATTGTGGTGGACCTTCTTAATTCGACAATTTGGAACGAAATCCCCCGGAAACGATTTTTTGACAGGGTGGTTAACGCCTGGTTTTCCCTCGTATTCCTTTCACTCACGCCCATTGGCGTGGCTAGTTGTTGGAATATTCAATAGGTTTTATTTCCTCGGTGTTTAAGGATAGTATTTCATTGATACAATGGCGTTGAGTGAATTGCGGGTTCGGTATATTCCCCTCCGACAGAAACAAGCCTCAGGTGCTCAAGTTGATATCGTGGGTGTAGCCAAAGGGGTGTGGGGAATTACCCCTTCTCACACTAGACGCGACAGCGCAGCCGTAGCCGTAGATGGGTAGCTGATCCCCTTGACTATTGACGGCGCACTTCAATAGTTAGGTACCTTCGAAAAGTACAAATTCTACAGGGTCCCAACATCTTGTCTCGTTAACACTAGAAAAAAAAAAAAGTTTTTTTCGGTTTATACTACTTGCTAAAAAAAATTTTCGTAGGTCGGGATGACAAAAAAATCTCAACATCTTGTCTCGTTAACACTTTTTTTTTTTATAAATCTGAAATCCCAATTTTTAGAGGCTGTCTCATTCAAAATTCAATTTCGCTAATTTCTGTTTCTGACTTTAAAAAATTATCACGAGTAGTGATGTGGTCTTGCGAGACCCAAGACCAAGTTGGTCTTGGTCTTGCATTCGAGAGGGTGGTCTTGGTCTTGGTCTTGCTTAAATCCGAGGTCTTGGTCTTGAAGTCTTGGTCTTGCAGTCTTGCAAAAATATAAGTGATTATTCCATGGCGATTGAAAGCGTATGAGCTTATAGTATGAGGTTAGCCCAACCTCCCTTCTGGCCTCGCTCAACAGTATTTGCTACTTATGCCCGTATTCATAGTAGTAAAAATGAATGAAATCAGCTGTCAACAGCAAAAAGTCGTCTTCTTCACAAGAGAAATCTGGGGAAAACGGACCAAATGAAAAAAGAAAGGGGTAAAAATGTATTTTTGCTAACGATCAGTTTTTCCGGACTCCACTTTACACGTGCATTGTTCCCACGGGCGCGGTAGGGTAGGATGTCGAGCAGTCCAAGGGGATTTTCTAGGATGGGGGCGAATGGAAGTTGTGGTTTTCCACCTATTTTAATACGGAAGGTAATGCGGCTGGATAGATAAACTAAGTAAGCTGGCGGAAGACAATTTTTTGAGCATGCGAAAAGCTTACTGTAGAATGAAATATCCACTCTCTCTCCAGCACTCAGCCCAATTACTCTCACATGTCTTTTTTTTTTTTTGTGGGTGTGTGTGTGTACTCGCGCTTCTTTTTGCCAAATTAGCTCAATGGGTCTCTTTTCCTTTATCTCCACTTTCTCGAAATGCGATGAGGAACCGAAAAAGAAAAGTGTTGAGTGAGTGCCAGTGTTTTTAGTGAACGTGAACATCTGAGTAAGAAATGGAATGAAAGGTGGTTTGGGGGTCACCCTTTTGTCGGCATCGCTCTCTTCTTGCTAGTTGGCCAAAAGCCATTCTCCTAGACGTAACCTATCTAGGATTTTGAAGTTTTCTCAATAGTACCACTGAAAAAGCCAAGTAAAACTCAGTCGCAAATTGTGGTGGACCTTCTTAATTCGACAATTTGGAACGAAATCTCCCGGAAACGATTTTTTGACAGGGTGGTTAACGCCTGGTTTTCCCTCGTATTCCTTTCACTCACGCCCATTGGCGTGGCTAGTTGTTAGAATATTCAATAGGTTTTATTTCCTCGGTGTTTAAGGAGAGTATTTCATTGATACAATGGCGTTGAGTGAATTGCGGGTTCGGGTATATTCCCCTCCGACAGAAACAAGCCTCAGGTGCTCAAGTTGATATCGTGGGTGTAGCCAAAGGGGTGTGGGGAATTACCCCTTCTCACACTAGACGCGACAGCGCAGCCGTAGCCGTAGATGGGTAGCTGATCCCCTTGACTGTTGACGGCGCACTTCAATAGTTAGGTACCTTCGAAAAGTACAAATTCTACAGGGTCGCAACATCTTGTCTCGTTAACAGTAGAAAAAAAAAAAAAATTCGGTTTATACTACTTGCTAAAAAAAATTTTCGTAGGTCGGGATGACAAAAAAATCTCAACATCTTGTCTCGTTAACACTTTTTTTTTTTTTCTAAATCTGAAATCCCAATTTTTAGAGGCTGTCTCATTCAAAATTCAATTTCGCTAATTTCTGTTTCTGACATTAAAAAAACATCACGAGTCTGGTTCACTAAAAACACCATTTTGCAGGTTTTTGTTTCTGAAATCCCAATTTCTCGGATTTTGCTCCCTATAAAAACCCAATTTTGCGGATTTGTCTCGCCAACAAATCATTTTAGGGGATCTGACTAACTATAATACATCATTTCTCTTGTTTCGCTCACTAAGACACCCTAAAACGCACTATAACGCCGTAGCAGCACATGGTACTATAAAGAAGTAAAAAAAAAAAAAAAATTGGTTAGGAGAGTGTGTTCATATATTATGTAGACTTCCTGAGACAATTCTCTGAGAAGAAACATGCTTTTTGTAAACTTTCTATCAAGCTCCAGAATTCATTGACCAAGGGTCAATTCAGGGCTACGTACATGACGAGAAATCGAACGCTCACCTGACTGTCACAGTCGTCCAGTTCGCCCTCAGGCTTGATCGACGATTAGCGATAGAAAGAATGAACTTGACGGGGGAAAGCAAGAAGTATTTTCTGAAAACATTCTACTACAGCTCTCAACTGCAGGTAGAAGAGGGGGACAATAGAATGTTTTCAGTGGAGCACTGTTTTGACCCTTCCCAACCTTTCTCGTCTTGTCGCCTTCACGTTCATTCTTTTGATCGCCGAAGTATACATGTTTTGTCATTATTAATCTCCAGATTATTTAACGAACACCAGTTCCTCAGGCAATCTTCTAATTTTATTTTTTCCAGAGCGGAGCGTGCATCACGGTTCGAGTACATGACCGTAGAATCGTCTGCTTTAGGACGTTGGAAAACTCTCTACTTCTGAGGACTGCCGGCAGGTCGATTGATGGCTTCGAGAAACATTGAAGGTCCCAAAATGGATCCCTGAGGCACACCGACTTATATCCGTATTATTGATTATCGACTCTTACACATTACTGGCGGTCACGAAGGTAAGCCTAAGCGAATGAGCATGCCATAAGTGGAAAACCACGGCTTGGTCCACTTGTCAAACCCGCTCGAATGCTTCGGACAAGTCTTGTGGTCTTCGAAATCCTTGAGCACGAAGTCAGCAAAGGTCATCACAGCGTTACTTGTTTGAGAGACCACGATGAAAAATGAATTGGGAAGCGTGAAGCAGTCCGGAAGACTCCATATTGTCAGTTTTCTAGCCATGACAGCTTCAAGAACCTTCCAGCGGGCATTTATGGGATGAAAGTTATGGGGAGACTCTCAGGAGAGACATGTCATTTCGGCTCTTGTCAGCGACTTTAGGATGTGATCCTTCTCACCCCCGCACTGAGATAAGTATTCATTAAAACAGTCCGGAGAGATAATGATATTGGAGTTATTCCGCTTCTTCCCTTTAATCACATTCCGCATTGCTGTGTGTTGGCTGCTTTTTTATTGAAGCGATCGGTCTCCTCTATTCTTGCCAGTTTAATTCCGAGTTTGTATTTCCCCGTGGGTCCACGAGAAACGTGGGTACGTTCGTGGGCGACATTCGTGAGACAGCACCGAGGTCGGTGTAGCCCATTTTTCGACCTTCACATTTTATCTCTGTGGAAGAAAGCATTATTTTCAATTTATTTGAACACGAAGGCTATCAACTTTGTAGAACCCTCTTTGCACAAAGCTGTATTGTTCCCGTATTCTTTGTTTGTGGCTTGGCCTTTTCACAGTAAGCTCTCTTTACATTCGAATCATCTTCAAAAACTGTCGAACTACTCGGGTGTGCTC
Organism: Corythucha ciliata; assembly: GCA_038030265.1. Lineage (NCBI taxonomy): Eukaryota > Metazoa > Arthropoda > Insecta > Hemiptera > Tingidae > Corythucha > Corythucha ciliata. Next base: position 41,307,514 of record CM075938.1, on the reverse strand, counting down.
GTGGTCTTTTCAATTCTAATCTACGCCGCATTGGGATGTAAACTGAGTCCTAAAGTCCACGTCATCCAACCCTTTTACTTTAATTGACCAGTCTTCTACAGTCTCACCTAAATTAGCCCTCCGTTAAAACCAATTTGGGATTAAAAGGGTTCGTCGGGACGACGGAAGACCGAGGAAGGGGTAAGCCCTTGACGAACCCAGCGTTCGGGGATTTACACGGTTTGACAATACGCAATACGTATGCTTGCGAGTGTTCCGAATCTCCCGTAAACTAAAAGAAACCTCTGTTGGTGGGGTTCTATTATCACAAAGAGCCAAAGGTCTACCTTACTTATTCAGTGATTGTATTTTACCTCCATTTGAAAAATGAATCCAAAGATCCGTGTCTCGTATCGTTTCCTTCGTGCTTCTGGGATGCCGAAATGACAGTAGTCACTGAACGGGACTCCTGCGTCTCAGTGTAGATAGAGCCTAGAGCTGAAGAAGTTATGAAACGCATGGTACGATGGGCCTACACGGGAGGTGGCCGGATTTAGATAATTTGCTCGAAAAAATAAACACGCACCTGTACACCTAGCATATCAGCCAGACGTATGTGCCAGGACGTCTAAAATAAATAAAATAGTATAACTTATGAAATCCCTTAAATATTAACACCCGCTTATAACGAATCCTTCATGTCATTATTGTGGATACTCTTTATTATTGGGAGAACTTGTGAAAAGTCAACATGAACAAAAGTTTAGGAATGGAGATGTATAAGAAATACTTTACAGTCTGTCGGAGACGAGAGACAGTGCAGTTTGTATTGGGTCCTAAGCCCTTTCGAAACAAAACCATAAAGACATTATATACCTTTTACCTCCCATTTCTCCTTGTTTTACGAGCGAGAAAACTCAATGGAGTGTATTAAACGAGGTAAAACCCACTGAGGAGAAAAGTGGGACTTGAGTCCGAAGTGGCCTATTATTAAATAAATAGAAAACAAGAGAAGCGTGATGATGAACCAGGTCAGATGAAGGATGATATTTGGGAGGGGGTTGGATTCAAGAGACATTTTAAGAGAGCCTTTTTCCGTCCCCTTACGCTTAACCCTTCTCGCTACATCCTTACCAATGCTGCTCACTTTTAGGGAGCTCTTCTTGCTATTAAGCAAGAAAATGAGGTTGTTCACAAAATTCTGAGCGTACTTAAAACCCTGAAAGCTTATAAAAACTTGTTTTGTCAGCTTAAAGTATAAAGATGAAAGCTAAGAAGTTATTTTTCCCTCCTTACTCACCCCTTATCTGGCCTTCCTTAGTTCCATCGTGTGAAAGAACTGCAATAGGTAGTGGTATGAAGGATTGATACAAGAGGAAAGAAAACACGAAAGCATGGTAGAAAGAAGAGAGGGGGTATCACTTTCCTTTTGTTGAACCAATTCAAAGTAGGCGGGAGAATCGCTAGCCGATAGCAGATTATTTCATCTGGCAAGCGTGTAGCATTGACCGTCAAAACAGAAAAATATATGATAAACATAAGTATACTGTAATAACCTTATTAAACTGACAGCGCCCATTCCTACCCGCTTTGGAATACGACCGGTTCATCTTTGTGAAAAGAGGGGTATCTTAAAATAACAATCTGAAGAATAACATTATGTTTGTAAGTATATTATGTGTTCGATAAAGTGCAAGATAAGCCCACCCCCAAACATTTATCAACTGCAAATAATATTTCAAAAATTACGTATACCCTTACTACATCAAAATAACAAAGTACCTATATCTTACGGTGTGGGTTGTGGGCTAGTAATGCGCAACAGGCTCTTAAAATTCTTTCTGGGCTATCAAAAGGGACCGAGACCGACCCCCTACTACTACTAGCGTGAGCCTTTTACCACCTAAATTGAAACTTTTCATCGGCACGATAAATCACGAGGAGTAAAGCAGGCTTTTATGAAACTAAGAGAAAGGTGTGGTTGAAGACTGTTATGATGCCGCCATATCCCTTACTGGAGAATATTTTAACACCGCATTCGATACATTTTCTCTTTCCCTATCAGTCCGACCGTGAGTGGTAGAATTACATCTATATCGAAAGGAAAAAAGCTCCAGGATATAACACAAAACAGACTTATTATCGATTATAGGGCTGTTTGTTAGGGAAATGTAGGGTATGTGACCTCGAGGCCCCGGCTTTGAATAAAAATCAGTTCAAGAGATGATAGGTATCCGTAATAGACGAGTTCCAGAATATAAACTGAACAGGCGCATGCGTGACCTCGAGGTTAATTTATTGTTTAAAAAATGCAGGTTATTAACCACAGATCTCCAGTTTCCTCTGTGTTTTGAGACGATCCTGGGAATGTTTGCTATTTTCATAGCAGAACTTATTGTTACGTTCTTTTTTTTTACGTGATTATTTAGTACTCCATAAAAAAACCATCACTGTTCACTGTTGCATTCACTGTTGTTTTGGTAACTGTAAAAGCGATCCGAGACCGGGGAGCCCAGGTATTACGTGACGGGGAAATGTTATCCGTTCCCTCAATCCAGCCTTTCACTACTTTGCAATGTGTTGGACTGGGACGATATTCAGAAAAAGAAAAAAAAAAACAAGAAACTTTGTGAAAAGTGCCTGTGCTTGAATTGGATGGAAAGATGTCACCGGAAGGGCGGATTCGTCAAGCAGGAGCACGCACGGTTGGAGAACTTGCACCGTGAGACGCCGCTCAACAGGTTTCGGACCCCCTCGGAGCCACTTGAACAAGATGCTAATGGTGAGTGCACTGAGCCAAACTTCTGTACCGAAATTGATGGTGTTTGTTGTTTGGTTTTTTAAAGTACTCGGGGCACTCGTATGACGAATGGAAATCCAGCAGCATCTTCGAATGACGTTCCCACAATACTTCGTCCTTGTATGTGCGTTCTTCAAAATATTGCTAGGGGTCCACACAGCAATAGCACCAAGGTATCCCGGTAACTCTCAGTTGCATTTACGAATTTGCAGCGTTCTTATTCCTAGAAATATTGACCCCCGAGCTGCATTTAATCTCGAACACTAGAAATTGCGGCACTAGAAAGGCACTCGAAATTGGAGCAAGTTGAAGAGCAAGTCACGAGACCATTCGAGGTTGCTGCAAGTCCCGGAAAGGGACGATTGACACACAACCCAGTCGGTTGTACAGAATTGTTCGAATTCGTCACCTAATCGGCCCCCGGAACTTCCTCGTGATGGCTTTCCCTTCGCACGTATTAGCTATCCAGTCAATCTTCTTCTGGCGACCTCATTTGAGACTTACGTCGTGGCTAAAGAACTGGCGGCAAAACTGAAGTCGTTATAATGACGGAACTTAACCGTCGCTAAATATACGTGAAGTCACTTGTTTTTTGATTCTGTGATTCAAATGAACCACTGGAGTGAAATGTTAAGGCGTCTTTTTGTTAGCGTATTAATTAATAACTCGTAAGTAGCGAGCAGCACAGTGGTCCGGCTTGGTTGGTGAATTACTGAATTCGAGCGCATTCTCTCAGATTTCGTTTTCAAAAAAATGAGCGGGCATGATCCTGATCGATTAAAATAAAATAACGCTGGGAACCATAACGAGTAGTGTAATTTGTTTCAAACGACCGGGTTGAGGGATAATTCTTAACTCTGGCTAGGAACCCCCATCCCTTAAAAACTGAGTATGACGGCAATTGTCCTTATTACCCTGACTAATACCGAATACACAGGCCCTAAAGATACCCTAAGAAGTTACTAGTCCAGGCAATAAAAAGATGTAGAAGACAGGTCGGCTTGAAGAATTTTTATTTCTGCTCCGTGTTTGGGGTAGTTGAGAGGTGAACGAGCTACAAATCCCCGGGCGTCCGATTTGGGCGCGGTGCTTGGGTCCGCCGGAAAGGTCACTTTCAAAAACAACAGTAAAAAACTAAAGAATCAAAGACAGAAAAACACAAAGTTTTGAGAATAATATTGACAGTGAGCGGAGCTGGGTTAATAACCTGCTTCACGGTAGGTACCTCAGCGGTTATCTTAGCTCCATGGCGCATGTATGGAACTCGTCTATTAGCTTATAAACTGAAAGCGCTCACACCTACTAGCCTTGGAATCCGACCGGTTCAAAACAAAATCATCCGGGGTTAAGAGGGCAGTTTTTTCTGTGAAAATCACCCATTTTGCACGATCTTAAGCGGCCCATACACGTACAATAAATATATTGCGCAATATAGGGGTTGTACAATAAAATTGTGTATGGGTAGTACTGATGGGTTCCACACTATATGCGCAATATATCAGAAAAATCAAGTAAAAACCCAAATACTGCGCAATATATCGAACGTGTTGGGTAAACGTCAATTGCAAATAATTATTGTGCGTGTATGGACCACTTTATCTTCAATTATTCAAACATATGCTCATCACTTTATGGATGAAAATAATCAATTTCATCCACAAATTGATGACGGTATGCTCGAAAAAAGCTGTTTCATTGGTGAATACAACACACAGTGAATTGAACATTTCAAAGCCAACATACGCGTAGCTAACATTGCGTTTGATATTAACGTTACATTCGCCATTTTCCCTTCGCTTGGGATGAATAGAAGATTTCTCGGGCAAAGTTTGAAGCAAATACACATAACAGACAGTTTATACGATTTTTCTGTTCTGTTTTTTGAAAAATTTAACAGACAGTTTTGAGATTTTTTTTTATTTCAAATTCCGTTTAAAAAGTTCGTCGAGACTAACTCGTACAATGTGGTGGCGTCGACGTTGGGAAACACGATCCGATCATTCGTGACCGTTCAGGTGACATTGGAAAACTGACCAGAATCACAGCACTTCACTCGCGTACGCAAACTACTAAACGATAAATATTGGCCTCCAAAAATTTGAAATTCCCTGACGTCGTAAAAACGTCAGTCAGTTACTTGCACAGGCGGAAGTGAAATTGTAATAATGACGGCTATAGGGAACGTCGACGGCCTACTTCAAGTGGAAGATTACGACGACCGATGTTTCTTGGATGTCACCCGCTAATGAAGATCTCTGACTCTCAGCAGCCAACTGAAGGTTCCTGTAGTTTCGACTCATCGATAATCCAAAAGATTTCATATGAGACCATACAAAATTAAATACTCCAAATACTGCCCCTGCAAACGGTGAGGGGATAATGGGCGAGAGGTAGTGCTTGTATGCCCCCTTAAATGATTACATTATGATTCGTCGGGGACTGGTTCAAGCGAGGGACTGAGCGAGTTTGTTTTTAGCCGAACGGTTTGTTGAAATTCGTGACTTTAGGGTTTCTGGATTAATACCTACGAAACCCTAAAAACGGAAGAATATAGTCACGCTCTTTTTTTCGTGTGGCTCTTTGTTTTAGAACCCCTGAAGAGACCTGTATAGTGATGGTGAAACGTTGGGAAAAGTAACTAAAAAGAGTAACTTTTGTTTCTCTTTGTGTTTGTAGAAAGATAGCGTTTCATATACGCATAAAAGAAAGAACAATCGAAGAAAGGACCGAGGAGTTGTATTTAGGAAAATCCTTTGAACGTCAAGGCAGCTTTAGCCACCCCATTTTTCCCCTCTGGATAAAATAATATGTCCTCTTGATGATTATGCTTTAGTACGGTGTGTAGTATACTCCTTTCTGCTTTACTTGGTCGTGCGGGTAACAGGCATAACTTCACAGTTGAGCAACTTACGGTTTACGGTGAAAAAGATCTTGACTAAGCAAAATACTTTTAGTGAAAAACGCTCAAGTGCCAAGTAAATCCATTCTGTTATTGTGCATGTGCATCGGTCGTGTGGTTCCGAATCTGTTGTTTTATTTTTACCCTTGATAAAAGTTTGCATGATAATATACATTTATCATCAGTTAGCGATTAGTTACCTTCGGACCTCAAAACTCCAGACACCTATAAACTGCTATGATTAATCGCTTATCATCATGAGTCGGGTTTGTTTTCAAATTAATATGCAGGGTGTTCCAGGAGGAAAGGACAAAACCAACCAGCAAACTTCTTCAAGATTAATCTCGGCCCCTTCGAAGTGACTCTTTTCCCCTTTGAGCCCTCCTCCAAGGCCAATCCTTTAGCAAAGAATTTAAAGGATACTTTTACCTTCGTACTAATGGAGTGAACAAGTGGATGCAGAAGGTGTGTTTTAATCTCTCAAACGTGTAAGGAAACAGGTGAGCCCTTTTGTTGTCCTGAGACATTTCCGTAATAAAAATACTATCCAATGTTTTTCTGTTTTGGTAGTACGCATTAATGAATGGTATGCTTCACACGTTTTGAGGCCAGAAGTATCGTTATGATAGCGCTTTATTTGCCTTTGATAAGCGTATTCACCATCAAAACCAAGTGCTTTTAATTATTTAAAAGTTTCGGCCTTTTATTTTCCTTTCTTCTTCTTCATACTCAGTAATTTTAACTGTGTATAAAAGCCCCAAGGCAAGAAATAATTATTTGTATCTGAATTTTTTTCCTAATTAAGCCTCTAAAAATATTTTAAGCGCTATTTAATTCACCTTATTTTCTCTTCCACTACTCTACCATGTCCCCTTTATCTTCCGTCCTTTTAAAAACCGAGCAACAACTTTTTACTTACGTTTATCCATTTACTTTTTTATTCATTTCCCCCACCATAATTTTCCAATTTCATCGTACAGTAACTTTATGATAAGATACACGGGAGAAAAACTGGCATGAACACATTTCCTAGCTTGTGTTTTTCCCTCATTCATTCATACTTTTTATTGGACATCAAAGCAATTTTTTAGACTGAGAAGAGAGGAAAATTCACGAAATGTTTACGTCGTAAGTGACCATGAAGCAGATAAACTATTACTTTTGTTTAAGACGTTAATAACAACTTAAATGTGCAAGTTCGTCTTCCGTCATGCTATGAAAACCGAGAGGGTACCGCATATTTCAGTCAAGAATTCAAGAGAATAGCCCTCACCCCAACCCAAAAATTCCAAGACGTTAGATTGTTGCTGGGAAACTTGTCTCAGAACAGCGAAAAACAAAAACAAGCAGCGGGAGCAGCCCAAGGGAAGGTCGTGTTGAGAGAAAGGTGAGCAGTCACGTATCATGAGATGATTGCGGGGGGGAGTTGCCTCCCACGCTTTTTCAGGTTCTCACAGATAATGGAAATTATACTATATAAAGAAAGTAAGAAACTTGGAAAGGCGAAGGCGCATTTCTCGTTTGACAATGGCGAAAACTGCGAACTCAAATAGTGATGACTGATGACTGACGAGCAATGCAAGACCAAGACCCAGGTCACGCGGTCTTGATGTCACTGAAGATAGTCCCACAAATGGTAATGACGAATTTACCGGTTTTCCGAGTTGGTGCCCATCTGATGTCATACTTTGAGACCATCAACGTCTCGAAATGTCAATATTGAGCGAGGGTGGGGGCAAAACCCCACCATTTCAAAATAGATACCTACTTTGTATTTTAAAATACAAACACTTATTTTGCACTTCCAGTACAATTCAAAAAGTATTTTGTATTTTAAATCAAATTAAAATACAAATACTTCAGAGGAAACTTCTTTCAATTTTTTTCTTGTCAACTTTCGGCTGAGATGCATCTACCTTTCTCGTTCAATAGTTGTCTCTGTTCCCCCAGCCCAGATTTTTTGGAAGTCATCTTTTTACTTCCATGTTTTTATACATAGTTTCCTCACTGTGGGGAGAGAGTATGCCACGATGGTGGCTTCTGCATCGATATTTGCTATTTAGTGATCCACTGCTGATTTTAGTCAGCCTTAATTTTCAGCCTTTATACGTTTGACATCCTCGAATGAGATTTCAAAGTTCGCAAGTATTCAATGTTATCCTCAAAAACGGGCATTTTAATCCAAATTTCTATCCCGTCAATTTGAATGAATGAAGGGCGTGTTCCTAAATCCATCGATGGACCCATCAACAAAGCTACCACATGACAAAGCCTACTCAAAGCCACATTACAAAGGTAACTCATGATAATGTGAGGGAAGGCTAAATCACGATGGAAATTTTTACTCATCTGCTGAATTTAGGAACATGCCTAATCAATTGTTAAATTTTAATCCCGCCTACTGATCAAACTCAAAACTTTGTCAAGCAATGCCAACCCTTTATCGACAATTCGACATCATAGATGGCACGAGGAGTTCATTCATGTACGCCAGGACGTCCTTGTGTCTTAAATCACCCATCGTTCTATAGTCGGATCGGCGAAAGAATGTGCATGAGTGGTGGGAGGCCATAAGCCCGCTTTTCCCCTCTCTTAACGTGGTTCTCTACTTCCCCACTTATTATCAAACAACTACAACCAATAACAGAGAGTTTTACCGATAAAATAGGAGAGGCTCCTCTCAGGTGAAGGTGTGGTAGCGGTAAGTCATGTGGGTTTAGGGAAAAGAGAGAGGGTAATTTCATGCACATTCTTTCACCGATCCGACTATAGTATTCACAACTTGTTGAAAATTGAAATACTGATGGTGAGTTGAGTAAACCAAAAGGTACTTTAAAGTAATCAAACTGACCGTCAGGATTTGCCCGCTTGCCGGTCTGGCTTCCGCCACCGCAAAAATGCCCTTATTGCTTAAATTTAGGCCAAAACCTTGCAATTTCAGTGAATTGAAGGCTAACAATTTTGCGGATATTCAGCCAGGGAACCCGTAATTTTGCTCAAATTAGGACCTGATCTCCCAAACTCACGAATATTCAGCTCTAAATGTTGCATTTATACACGGCTATTCATCAGATTCAGGGTGCAGTTGATGAAGGCTCAGCCCAGGGTCCGCGGACACTAGTAAAAGGCCCTGAAGCTTGCAATATCGCTGAAATTAAGTCCAGAAAATTGCAGTTCCACGAATATTCAGCTATGAAACTTCCAATTTTGCGAATATTCATCTCCACATTGTTGTAATTTTGCGGACATTTGTCAGACTTAGGGCGTTGTTGTTTGGCGGTTGTCTAGCACTCCCGGGCAGTGTTTCGAAAGTAAATAGTACCTTTTACGAGTCTTTTCAAGACCATAGGACCGCAAAATATAAATTAGTACCATCCTTCTTCATGATGAACCTCATCATAAGTAATTGAATATAACAAATATTGTCACATAATATATTGTAACATATAACGTATATTGAATGTAACATATATTGTCGTCATAAGTAATTGAATATAACGTTCCTATATACACTGCTCGTGTCGGATTGTAGGAATCGGCCAAGACGCGGTTGACAAGACTTGTATACCCCTTCCCTCAGACCCTATACACAAAAAACTGTCTATTTTGGCTCTGTACGGAACCTGGGGACCTATTCTCTAACACGAAAGCAATATGTTTTTCGAAGCCATATGTCTGTTTCATTCAATTTCTTCAAACAACTGAATGAAATAGAAACATTGCTGATAATAGGCCCCCTGATCTATAACTTTCTGATCTGTAACCGCACCCGCCGGAAAACGATTATTTTGCATGAGAAGGCGTTCATCTCTAACTTTCAACTTTCAAGGGAGCAGTTGAGTCCTCATTTTTCGACGCCGCCGGCGAGTCAGCTAAGACAAGAGCCGCCTGCTATCTCACTGTATTGCTGATCTGGTTAGCTAACCATCGTCTCATAAAAACAACCTGGGGATTCACTAGGGAGGATGAACCCTCCGCCGCCTTTGTCCGCAGTTCCTCATGTAACTGAACGTCCTCCGCCATCTCAATTTCGTCCGCCTCAGTTCCGTTCACCCGTGCTTTCCGCCGATTTCCCTTTTAGCTTTGTCAAGCTCGAGGATTTCACACCTCAGTTCTGTTGTGTTAGAGTTTTTGTAAAACTTTCTATTTTTATACAAAAATTATTTAATCACTACTTTCGGAAATACGCATCTTTCACTTTTCCACGAAAATCGGCCAAGTTTTGAGTTTTTTTAACAACGCGCCAACCCCTGTAGTTTCCCCGTCCATATCATTTAGGACCGCCTTGACACCACGCAATTTATATGCATATTCTATAATGCATTGCCGGTTTTGAATATCGGAGGAAACGTCGCGCGCCTACTTCTTCAAGTAGGAATAGAAGATAATAGGACCACGTGGACCTCAATTCGTGGTCGTGCCTCGCGGATAATCATTGTCATGAACCGTTTTCAATCAACAAAGTTGTTGTCTTTTAACTGTCAGTTTAAATACAAGTTCATTCATTTTCGTTCAAAAGGATCTTTAAAAAAGTAAGTCCACAAACCTCAGAAAACTCACCAGTATGAATGACATAATGCGACATTATGGTTTGCGATTGAACTTATTGGAACAGCCTGAAAATCCTTTATTTTCACTATATCAGAGTTGGGGATCCGAAAGGAAAATGAAAAGACGAGAAGAGAGCTTCGGATTTAGAGTGGGATGTGACAACACCGGCTTATTCTAAAACCCTACAAGTTTCTGGGGCGTCATAAAACGAGGCAAGGGCACAGTAAAGCTTTCCGCAAATTGTGAGGTGATTTGTGAAAATCTTTTTGAGCTTGAGAAGGGACGAAGGATTCTCTTCTAGTAAATATATACACGAATATGTTCTGAAGAGATAAAAATGACATCTCCACTACCAGAAGTTCGAAATAGAATGATAAGGGGAAAAGTTTATTCTACTACGGTCCGAAAGAGTAAGTTCCAAACAAGCGTAACGAAAATTCCAACCCTTTTCCACGAGCTCTCATACAGATTTATCTCTTCACGGCGTGACCCCAATAAATCGCTATTTCTCAGAAAAAGGGGGGGAGGGGACTTACCTCATTCTTCAACGTCCTGTCCTCCAATAGAGACGACGCGTCGCATTTCCCGACCACGAATGTCTAGAAAGGAAACTGGGTTTCCTAATATATAGTTTCCTTTGCTATGTCTTTCAGTCGCTTACACTATTAAATTATGCGTGCCTTTCACTATAAATATTCCACTATTTATTATTCTTAATGAGGTGAAAATTAATATTAATAATTATTGTAATAATTGATTACTTGAAATTTAGACGACCCATGTCTAAGGACTTTTCAAGGGATTACTTGAAAAGTCCTTAGACATGGGTCGTCTAAATTTCAAGTAATTAATTAATTGCTGGGACATGTAAAGAAAAAAGAATTGTAATAATATTATAAGTATCAGTCATTGTCGAAACCTAACTAGATTGATCTCCCCCTCACCACTGTTCAAAAAACAGAAATTGATGATGATTGAATTAATAAAACTTTCAAAGTTGTAGCGAAATCAAAATGGAATTAGTCGTTGCAGCGTTGAATAGAAAGACCATTAATGAATTCCATTCTTCCTCTCTTGTCCTAAAGCTTTACCCTCATTTTCGTCTTAATGGGATAAAAAGTTAACAGTTGTAGCTTTATGTTTTTTAGCCAAAATTTATTTCTTTTTCCTTTATTTGAGACAAAAACTTGGTTTCTCCCTTTTTATACAGCAAGGAAGTCGTTAAAAAGTGTAGAGCTACGGAGAAGTTGATTATCTGAATATACAACTTCAAAGGTATTCCCTCCCTTCAATGTTGGAAAAGTAGTTTAAAGGGCTTATATGAGTTTCAAAAAGTAGCTTAATTTTACCTTGAAGATACATTTTGTTCATATCTGAAGGTTCATGAATGCGTGAACTCACCTCGACATTGACGATGGAAGCCTCCCTGAGAAGAATATTTGATATGACTTTGAAAAAGTTCTCCGTTACATTGATGAGACTGTCCATGTTGTCTGTTGTCCTCAAGTAGTTGAGGATTTGCACCAACAGACGAACCATTGGCTCTGCCTCTCCTGGGTACAGACGTTTCTTCGAATTCAACCACGAGGCAATCTCAAAAATTGTTTCTTTCACTTGTGTACCTCCTATGCCAAGCGTCAATCTCTGAAACTGAAAGAAAGGAACGGAACAAACTCATTCAGCTGGTTTGGATCGTCCTTACATACTTTTTTCGTAGACGTAATAAGTGGACTGAGCTCTTACGTTATTAATAATAGCGGAAGCTTCTGTTGAAACGCACTGCGAATAATCAGGCACTTGCCACTTGGCTAAGCCCGGCTGAACGAAAAGACACAACCGCGTCGATTGACCCGAATAGGTCAGTGGACAGGGCGCTGTAGCCGAATATCCGGACACAGTCGCCGACCATGGTGTCTCTTCCGAGCAACGCGACCCGTCCCCTCGTACGGTGGAGTCGAAAAGATCGATGCGAGACGTTGCATCACCGGACCAAACGCCGAGGACCGCTTGGCATGTGAAAGTGCCGCTTTTCTGCACAGAAGAAGCCTAGATTAGAGCAAATTACATAAAATAGACAATCCATATAGCTTTTACTAGTTCATAAGTTTCCATCGCTTTACTTTGTTTAAAAATGTATTCTGCATAATTTATTACGGCTACTGACCGATAATCTTATTGCCCTTGTTAGCTAATATCTTTGAGTACTACGTTTCCCATCACACAACAAACAGCTCCACCGAGTCACAGATACATTTATCAACAACTATGAAAATAAAATCTTTGTCTAGTGGCGTTTTTGTAACTAAGAAAGCCTTCGATGAGCTGTGACTGTGTGAAAAATTACGTAACTGACAGTTACTTTGGTCTTATACAGTGTTATATTTGACCGCGATGCTTTCTTCGTGATGAGTGGCGATACGATTCTACCTTTCAAGGCTATAACTACTGGGGAGGATGCGTGCTATACCCTTTTATGTATTTAACTAGCGAGTAGCGACTTCCTGGCGTCACACGTGCTCAGTTTGCAGATGCAAAATAGCAGCCTTCTGTGAATTGCCTATCATAAATATGAAAAAACCTGGTTCAATCTCCAACTAATTCGCATGTTTGACACAAAAGTTTGCGGGCTTGTGGTCACAACTTCAAAAAAACGAAACTTATAACGAGCTTTCGGAAGAATACATTTCCTTCATCAGGGTTAAAATTTCTTTTTTATGATGTTAAAATTACATTAAAATTAAAATGGCAATATAGTTTTTTCACTGTAATTAGACTATAGTTTTTCATTGTTTGTTTTTGTCTTCGGTTTTTTATTTTTATTGCCATTTTAATTTTAATGTAATTTTAACATCATAAAAAAGAAATTTTAACCCTGATGAAGGAAATATATTCTTCCGAAAGCTCGGTATAAGTTTCGTTTTTTTGAAGTTGTGACCACAAGCCCGCAAACTTTTGTGTCAAATCTGGAAGTATTGGTCGAATCATATAAACACTTAATTCGCATGTTGACAATGTACACTTAATTTCTAGGCTGGTCGCCTTTCTTTGACGCAGGGGTATAATAGTGATATGCATAGCACTAGGCAAGAAAATATTGTAATTAAATGTTTGGGCTGTGCCTCCACAATCTAACGTCAAGCGGTTTCCTCCTTTAGAAGTTAAGATGTCTCAACTTTCGTGTTGACTCCAAGCAGTACTCCGAGGCTCAACGTTGTTAATTAAACGGAACAATTACGTTGATAACAATTACCGCTTTATAAACTTGATTCGCCATAAGAACTTAAGAAAGTGAACTCATCACGTTAGCTGGATTACTCAAGACACTGTGTAGGTGGTGGCGGAGCCCCCACAGATTGAACTGTTAGCAAAGAACGTGAGCGAGGGAGAAGGAGAAACCAATTATTTAGTTCTTGACTTTCTCAAGAGACTTGAAAAGCTCAAGTTTAACGGTCGACGATACCGACATTCATTACAGCTACATGAATCGAGACATAGCTTGAAACATTTCTCGGGGGAATTTTACCCAAGCAGATAAAAACTCTGACGTTTGGACAGTGACTTTGAGGTTAGGATTTTGAACTAATCTAGTTTTTTCCTATTAAAGTTCGCTTTAAAAACAGAAACTTATGAATATTAGTTGACCCAAATAATTCATGCATGAGATTTTCATCGTTCGCCAACCTCCACTTTACCTGTATGTTGTAAATATTCAAAATGCTTCCGTCGGGATATAGGTCCTCCCAGAATTCTTTGCCAGGAACCATCGGAAATAAAGATTTATTTTTCGTCCAGTTGTAACCAAGTTTCTGCTTGCTTGGTTTATTTGAAGTAAAACATCGGAGCGTTAAATTACTCCCCTGGAAAACATCCGAAAATAAACATGGAGGCTTAGTGAATGAAAAATAGCGGGATTGAAAAAATTGAAAAAGGAGGAGGTGGGGTCGAAGGAAAGTTTTTACTGAATATAATTTTATCATTACAGAGAAAGTAATTTTTATTTGTTTTTCAATATTCTTGTTTTTCCCCTAACTTTATTTCAATCGGGAATAGAATGACATCCATTTTTGTTGCGTGTAATAATATATTTTTTGAATAAAATATACCTAATCTCTGTAACGCTCATCGATATATCCCATTCATATGAGAATAATTACTTTTAACGTTGTCTCTCTCGGTGAGGGGGGGGGGACAATAAACTATCGCAGTCTACAATATTTAAAGAGCAAACCTTTTGCACAGTCGCGCTCATTGGCTCGACGATAACGTTCAGTGATTGTATAACCGTTATGTAAATAGACTGACACTGCTCGAAATTTGAGTCGACCACTTGACAAGTATATTTCCCCTCGTCCAGTGCGTGGGAGTCCTCGATTTTCAAATTAGCGACGGTTATGTCTGAAGAGTCTCGAGGGTTAGTCCAAACGTGGATTTTTCTAAAACAACAAATAGAAAAGAATTGCAACGCGGGCTTTGCGCTGATATTGAAACTTGACCCTCACCTAGTGGAAATGGCCGGATTTATTGGTTGACCGTCCTTGAACCAGGAAAAGTTAATCTTCGACGAACCTCGGGCGACGCATTTGACTGTGAATTCACTACCAAGACTAACTCGAGGCTCTTTTTTGTCCAGTGTAACGCTCTTTTTCATGACCATAAAAAAAACAAATGAATAAAAAACGAAACACGTCAAGCAAACATTTTTCGCGGAGAACAGGCATAATAGTGTTACACACTCCCCCAAAATTCACCTGAATTAATAAAGTGGGCAGTAGTTTAAGTGAGAAATGAGATTGACTGAAAGAAAAATTCGTAAGCTGCGAATTGTCCACGAGAGCCATAAGTAACTCACGTACTTTTTCACCTTCAGAGCTCGAAGCAACAAATTGAAAATTAACTTCACCGCCGTCTCTGTAGAACAGTAAACAGACAAAAGCTTGTTTCCTTCTTTCGTAGAAGTAAAGTAAAGTAAAGTAAATTAATGTAACAAATAAGATAGAGTATTAAATTTCATATTTTTTTTTTTTCTTCATTTCCATGTTCCCGTATTTTTTAGTTATCTCTAACTTTTAAGGAGCAGATAACAAAAAACAGAAAACCCTTTTCAAGTGAGGGGTTTGCAATCCCAGTCACAGAATAAAATATAGGGTAGTTAATTAAAAATAAAGCGAAGAATATTTTATATTTTAAAAAAAGCAAGAGTGGAACATGTTGGGGATAGGAGTGCAGGAAAGAAGATAATCTCAGTGAAGCAGCAAAAAATATACGTATAATTACTTTTTTTTTAAACACTCTTCTTCTAGTAATTTGGTTGAATAATTAAGCGATTGCACTGGAAGAAAATGACGAAATGTGGCCCTAACTCAAATCACGGAGCAAGTCCATTTTCATAATTTAATAATGTTCGTCCTATTCTCAAATGAACCTTCATACCATCTTGTACCCCCCACCCACTCATCACACATAGGTATACAAAATAATGTTAGAGCTTCTACACTGATAGCACAGAGTGGTAAGCTGTGTTCACCGGTCCGTAAACCCATTAGCTCATGTAATTGGATTTACAGGGAGGGGCTCTGCGAGAAACATCTCAAATAATAAAATAAAAATTACCGTAACAGTCTAGCTATTTCTGTTGAGTTTCGGGCTACCTATGATTTATTCGTTACTGAAAGCTCTTCTAGTTGAATGACTCGACATGATTTCCAAAGACGAAACCAAAATATTTCGACCGCAAGGGCATTATTCCGTAACTCGCGCATTTCTTATATGTATATACTCCGTGTTGGCCATTACACGGCATGACATTGTCAGGGTAAAAGTTAAATAGCACGTGACCGGGGTGACTATAAACTCTTCTATTGACGACTTTCATAAATGCCCCAGCGTACTCATTGGCCAAGCTGTGAAACCGCGCAGTGGGGTAGGTTTGTTGGCAACACATTTGGGAATCGTCATTCTGAGTGAAAAAAAAGAAAAAAAACAACAAAAAAACTATGCACTTTTGGTGAAAAATTCACATACTGCAAAAAAAAACTGACGGAAACCCTGTCCGGCAATTCAGAAACCTACCCTACTGCATGGTTTCACAACTTGACCGATGAGTGCGCTGGGGGAATTTATGAGAGTCGTCAATAGGTGCCCCAGATTGCCCCCTGCCCCACAGTCGGGAGAGGTGGAGACTTGTCGAAAATAAGATCTCTTTTAGGATTTTTAAAATCATTTTTCAAATCACTAAAACGACGAGAGCATTTACAGCCGTGGGAGCGGTAGCGGTTGTTGAGAATCCGTTAAAAAAATTGTGTAATGCTCGAGAAAATGCCCTACTCCTTTTTGTTTTATATCATATTAAGTTTTTTTTAGCCGCGTTGAAGGAATAAAGTGGGCAAAGTATTAAGTATAGTAAAGTAATGTAACAAATAAGATAGAGTATTAAAATTTCATATATTTTTTTTTCTTCATTTCCATGTTCCGTATTTTTTAGTTATCTCTAACTTTTAAGGAGCAGATAAGCAAAAAAACAGAAAACCCTTTTCAAGTGAGGGGTTTGCAATCCCAGTCACAGAATAAAATATAGGGTAGTTAATTAAAAATAAAGCGAAGAATATTTTATATTTTAAAAAAGCAAGAGTGGAACATGTTGGGGATAGGAGTGCAGGAAAGAAGATAATCTCAGTGAAGCAGCAAAAAATATACGTATAATTACTTTTTTTTTAAACACTCTTCTTCTAGTAATTTGGTGGAATAATTAAGCGATTGCACTGGAAGAAAATGACGAAATGTGGCCCTAACTCAAATCACGGAGCAAGTCCATTTTCATAATTTAATAATGTTCGTCCTATTCTCAAATGAACCTTCATACCATCTTGTACCCCCCACCCACTCATCACACATAGGTATACAAAATAATGTTAGAGCTTCTACACTGATAGCACAGAGTGGTAAGCTGTGTTCACCGGTCCGTAAACCCATTAGCTCATGTAATTGGATTTACAGGGAGGGGCTCTGCGAGAAACATCTCAAATAATAAAATAAAAATTACCGTAACAGTCTAGCTATTTCTGTTGAGTTTCGGGCTACCTATGATTTATTCGTTACTGAAAGCTCTTCTAGTTGAATGACTCGACATGATTTCCAAAGACGAAACCAAAATATTTCGACCGCAAGGGCATTATTCCGTAACTCGCGCATTTCTTATATGTATATACTCCGTGTTGGTCATTACACGGCATGACATTGTCAGGGTAAAAGTTAAATAGCACGTGACCGGGGTGACTATAAACTCTTCTATTGACGACTTTCATAAATGCCCCAGCGTACTCATTGGCCAAGCTGTGAAACCGCGCAGTGGGGTAGGTTTGTTGGCAACACATTTGGGAATCGTCATTCTGAGTGAAAAAAAAGAAAAAAAACAACAAAAAAACTATGCACTTTTGGTGAAAAATTCACATACTGCAAAAAAAAACTGACGGAAACCCTGTCCGGCAATTCAGAAACCTACCCTACTGCATGGTTTCACAACTTGACCGATGAGTGCGCTGGGGGAATTTATGAGAGTCGTCAATAGGTGCCCCAGATTGCCCCCTGCCCAACAGTCGGGAGAGGTGGAGACTTGTCGAAAATAAGATCTCTTTTAGGATTTTTAAAATCATTTTTCAAATCACTAAAACGACGAGAGCATTTACAGCCGTGGGAGCGGTAGCGGTTGTTGAGAATCCGTTAAAAAAATTGGGTAATGCTCGAGAAAATGCCCTACTCCTTTTTGTTTTATATCATATTAAGTTTTTTTTAGCCGCGTTGAAGGAAGGTTATGCATGTGTTCGTAAAAATAAGGATCTTTGAATTGTGTTCAATACATATAGTAGATTACATTACAAGATTAGTAAGTGGTGCATTACCCGCGAGTTTTTTGTTTGGTGGACGAGGCTTGCCGAGGCCGCTAATTAAAAACGAGCAAACGAGCGGGTAGTACCACTTAATAGTCGAGTGATGTACGTTATTTTTCGCGCAACCGTCGTCGAATATTACCCTGTTTTATTATTTTGCCAAAAAAAACCATGTCTTAAGATATTTCTATAATCATGGATGAGGTGTTGTGGTGATAGCATTTCAACAAAGGTTGAACAAGGTTATAGAAAACTGACATGTAATAGTATATTACGATCCAAGGGCGGTATGATGCTCATTACGGTCGAGGGCGACGGAAAGTGCCCGAGGTGAAGCCGAGGGCAGTTGTCGCCCGAGATCGTAATGAGGAATACCACTCGAGTGTTGTACGCTATTTTTTGTACAGCCGAAGTCCTTAATCATTACAATAATAATCATAAAAACCTTTAATGAATAGTGTCCGTGTATTTCGTTGTTTTAACGTGAATACGTTTTACGGTAGTATTGACATCTTTTATAACTACAGCAGCGCTCTTGCCGAGCTAAGATGAACTAACAATCTGGGGTAACATCTGACCGGTGCCACTTGCTTTGATTTGTTTATTGTGGTAGTGAGAATCAGGAAGAAAATTATTGAAGTAAACCCAATTGAAAGCTGAAGGATACTCCAGAAGGTCGTTTCACTTCGTCACCACATGAGCGCTGGTGTATTTATGGAATATGTCAATAGGGACCAATGCGGCAAAAGTGGCAAAATGGGTCTCACAGAGCAAGCGCCGCCTAGTGCGAGTGGTGCTTGGTGAAGGGTATCGGAGTGTCAATAAACTCTAGCTCAACTGTACCACTTGCCCACCAAAAAACGTATTCACACTAAATTCCGGGTCCATGGACCTAAAGATTTTTTTTTAAACATCTGGCGACAGTGACAGGACTGAACATGGAAAAAATTGTGATGAACCGAACGGTGAAACGTGCGCGTTTCAACGAATTGGACGAACTCTTAACCGAGTCCCCCGTAGGAATTATTCGGTTCAAACCTCTTACGGACACGTTTATTGAACGTTACGAATAAATAAGAGCCCTCGACAAGGAAATATATGACGCTCTTCTATCAAACGAGAATACAGGATTGCACGGCCTTCAAACCGAAACCGACGATGCTGACGAATACGTAAGCAAACGTACTATTTTATATTGACGTCTATGAAAAACTTGGAAGACAAGTATGACGCAGCCGAAAACTGGCGATTCGGCCAGTAGAACGTCATCTGACGTGGCTGTAAAAAACCAGAAGGCGGAATCTTGCCTTCACGAAGACTTTCTCCGCGCCTGGCAACGCAGTAGGACCACAAATGCAGCAGTAGCAAAAATTTAACTGACAACCCTAGGTCGAAACTGAATGTAATAAAATATATTTTATTCGTACAGAGGGTGAAGGTCAAGAACGTATTTCCCTGGCGATGTCTGGTTTTGGCATGAAATACGACTAAAACAAAGAAAATACTGTTCGAATCGGAGGATGTCTGAAAAGAAAGAATTGCCATCTGCTGCCGTACTCTTCACACACGTGGCTGTTTTGTCAAGCAAAGCATGCGACGGCCGATTGCATGAAAGCATCTAAAATGAAGATAGAAGACTGAAATCAATTTTGTGGAGAAGGGGGTGTTGTTTTAATTTTTAAATGCCTCAAATCGGGTCACCTAAGCTAAGACTGCAAGTCCAAATCAGATGCAGTTACTGTTACAAGGGACAGGCCACCGAAAAAAAAAATCGGGTTCTGGGGAACCAGTTGAAGGAAAGAAAGAACATTTTGTCGAGAGGGCTCTCTCTTCGTTTTGTACTACGACGACGGTGCAGTTAAACATCACAGAGAAACTCTGTGATGCAGGCTCCTTGATACAGGCTCTCAGCGAAGTTACGTGTCACGCAGACTTGCCGAGGAGCTCGGCCTCGAACACCTTCATTCCGAGAAACTCATCCACTCACTTTTTTGTGGATTTGAGCCGAGACCAGTTGAGCACCGTGTTTTTCGTTTGAGCGTTTTCAGTCTTGAGAGGGATTTTAATTGTTTTTTCGATGCCATTGATCAGGAGATGATTTGCCGTGAAATTGATCCTGTGCCAATCGACATCACTCATACAGATATTGTTTCTGATGGCGTTGTTTTACATGATGCGATCAACGGTCCAATCAACGTGCTGATTAGAGTCGACATTTATGACAAGCTTATGACTGGAAATATAGTTACCCTATCCAACGGGAAGACAGCGATAAAAACATTATTAGGATGGACGGTCATGGGTAAGGTCAATCCTGCAAAAAATGATAACTTGGCAACTGCGACTATTGTCAGCTGTATCGCTACAACTGACCCAATAGCGCTCCCATGGGAGCTCGAAACCCTCGGCATCACAAATCCAGCCGCATAGATTTCGAAAATTGAACGTTTAAATGGTGTTAAAAGAGAGATAATGACGGTCGATATCTAGTAGGCTTACCTTTGAGAAATGACCACCCGACGCTTCCGACGAATTACGAACTAGCGTCTCACCGTACGATGGATAAATGCCAACAATTGGAAAAATCGGGACTACTGAAGTCTTACTATCAAGTTTTCAAAGAATGGTTAGAAGAGGGGGTGATCGACAAGGCGTCCAACGAAGTAATAGGTCACTACCTTCCACATCGACCAATTCCCTGACTTTAAGAAAGACGTCACGACCAAGATCCACCCAGTATTTGACGCATCGGCGAAAGTAAAAGGCTACCCCTCTCTGAACGATTGTTTGGAGGTGGTAATCGAAATGATTCCGTCTCTCCTATTAAAGTTTCGGCGGTCAGCCGTTTGCATCACGTGTGACTTAAGAAGAGCTTTCCTACAGATTGGGGTTCGTGAAATTGACCGTGACTTTTTGCGATTTCTGCTTCTAAAGAAAATTTTTCTTTAGTTTTCATTTTTTTTATTTAGTAGTAGTAGAAGTGAGAAGTTAACATTATTCAGAAGTGGAGATAATTGGACTCGAAGAAATTCAAGGGATTGAATTCTACGCCTTCAAGTGAGTGACGAACTTTTATTATAACTTCGACTGGAAAAACATGGTTTTTGAGGTTTAACTTTAATAGTGTACATTGCCCATTTTAAACAGTGAAAATGGTGAACCCTAATGTTGGTGCGGGGGGTGACGAGGGAGTCCCGTTAGACTTGAACAAATTGATTTCTTTGCTCGTGCAGCAAAATAACGCTATTATGAACTTGAACAGTCGTGAAACAGTTGTTGAAACGCGTTTTGTGCCCGACCTCACGCGGTCCATAGACTGACTATTTTACGGGTCATGAACCAAGCCACTTAGCCGAAGGCTGGCTTCATAGCATTATTAACCTTTCGACCCTTAATCACTGACCAACCAACTTACAATTGGAGGCTGCTCGTACGCACCTCGCCAGTGCTGCGAAAAACTGGTACGCCAGCCGCGAATTCACCGATTGGGAAGATTTTACACGACAATTTCGGAAAACTTTTGTCGGTGTGAGAAGCAAAGCCGAACTTTGAAAAATGATGACCGCGCGCGTTCAACGTAAGGGAGAGTCTTCTCTCGAATATTTTCACGAGAAAGTAAGGCTGTGCAGAGAACTAAACCTTCCGTTCTCTGACATTCGGGAAGCCGTGATCGAAGGGCTTTGGCAGAGGGACATGGTATACCATCTGCTATCTCGGGAGCAAAAGGACGAAGATGGCTTGGTTTCGAACATTCCGGAGTTCGAACGAATAGATGAAGTGCGACATACTCGCATCGTGGCGAGAGAAAAATCCCAATTCCCTCGAGCTCGTCCTGTCATGCCGGGAAAGGATTCAACCCCTTCCCCTTCATTCGGTCAATGCATTCCTTTGCCGGTTAGTGTTGCCCCTGCCACCCCTGTTCGGTGTTTCCGATGCGGGAAAAAAGGGTCATAAAACGACGTCGTGTCCTGATGGACAGAACGCTTGCTTTATTTGTCACCAATTGGGACATATATGTAAGATTCGTTCGTACCTTGAACCTCATCTGAAATAAATGTATAAACTAAGATAAAATTTGTAAGAAGAGTTCAGTCGAAGTTTGAACACTGAAGTGTGACATTACTAATTTACGAGAGAAATAATTTTTATTTTTTTATCCTTCGGAATAGAGACTTTCGTTATAGATTCAGGTGAGTCATTGTACCCTTCTCAGTTGAAGCTTAAAATGCTATTTTAATTCAATTTTTTGTAATTTTTGTATTTTTAAATTTCCTAATTACAGTATTAAACTGCATCTGACGGATTGGATTTGTTGAGATAGAAGAAAAGAGTCCTATCTTACAAATCTATAACGGCTCTACTTTCGAAGATGTCGATTCGAGCTAAGTTTCATCTGGCGGCAGAAGCGTCGCTCTTAGACACCAAAACAACGGTTCATCTTATCAAGCCCATCCAACTATGCCATCAAATAGAAGTCTATTCATTTCCGGTGGAATCTCAGTCACCGTCCCGCCACCCCGAGCTCCTAAAAAACACAATTATCCAAGGAGGGCTCAAGTCAATAAAGAAGCGCGGACAAACTCGAAACCTCGTCATCACGTTGGGGGACGACCTAAAAAAAATATACCTCGACGAAGAAGAAAATGTTTGTTTCAACGGTATCTACCTGGACGAATTAACCGTATTAACGAACCCCTCAACAAGCAAAGAACAGGCCATATTGGAAATGACAAAGAGTTTATCAACAGTGACAAAGGACATGGTAGTGGAAAAGTTCACCGGTCGAAATCAGAACGCGCAATCGTGGCTAAACACCTTCGTATCGGAATGCCAAAGGATGCAGATAAACGAAAATCAGCGCCCCGAAGCTCTACGCCTATTTTTGGACGGTTCCCCCATGGATTGGTACTCGGCTACTCGGAAGATTTTCGACGGAACCAACAACGCTTGGACCGATTGGAGCCAGTCATTCTTGGACACCTACGGGGATAAAGGTTGGTCCGAAGTTGCGTTCGCTTATAATTTTAGATTTATAAAAGGGTCATTAACAGAATACGCGTTAAAAAATTAAATTTACTGCTTGATGCCGATCCCGATCTTACTGAAAAGTCTAGAGTCATGCACATTGCGGTTGGTTTACCCCCTTTTATCCGTGAGAAACTCAGCAAAAAAGAAATCGTAACTCAAGGTAAATTGATGATTGAGCTTAATCAATTAGAATCACTAGCAAATAAACCATCTAGATTTAAATACTCGTGCACACAGGAACAAAGGAGAGCCCCGTGCACAATTTGTGTAAAATTGGGATATCCTAGTCGCTATCATCCGGAACAATTTTGTAGAAATAAGAAATCACCTAATGGGTATATTAAGGTTGCTAATAACACAGAATTACAGGACGCTTTAAATGATACAATTCCGGATCAAAAAAACTAAATTTGCCTTCGCTTATCGAACTGAAAGTGCTCGTAGAAAATGAACCGGGAAAAGGATTGTACGACCCCGGGGCTAATATTACGATGATTAAATACGATTTTTTAAAGAAGTTAGGTCAAAATGTACAAATATTCAAGCCCTACACTTTCAGGACGATGAGCGGAGAGGACAAAGTAATCGGATTAGCACATTTGCGATTAAAAATGTTTAACATAGAGAAAAAAGTACGATTTTTTGTAACGGACAATAAGGAATTCAAATACGACATTCTTATAGGTCTAGATAGTATTAGAGATTATAGATTGTGTCAGGATGAGAACCTACAGATTTCACAGGCGCCACACAAAAATGGGACTAATAAACCGACCCTTGAGAGAGAAATAAATATAAATTGGAACGAGTTCATACCAATAAAAGATTTCGAGGTTAAAACAGGACACTTGGACGATCAAAAACAAAAAGCGATGTATAACTTAGTTGAACAGTATCAATCCCTTTTTGCTAAAAATAAATATGACACTGGAAAAGTAAAGGATTATGAAGCGCATATACAACTGATAGAAAACCGATACGTTGCAAAAAAAACCCTACAGATGCTCTTTTGACGACCAACAGGAAATAGAAAAACAGGTAAAAGAATTGTTGAAGGAAGGATTGATAGAAGAATCTTGCTCGCCGTTTGCCTCGCCTGTTACGCTAGCGTATAAGAAAACAGATTATGGCTCTCGGAAAGAGAAAAATAGATTATGCATTGATTTCAGAGACCTGAATAAATTGTTAGTCCCAGAAAGCCAGCCTTTTCCCTTAATAGACGACATAATAGTAAAAACTTAGGGAAGTAAGTGGTTCACTGCATTAGATGTAAACTCTGCCTTCTGGGCGATACCAATACGCGTAAAAGACAGGTATAAAACAGCTTTTGTCACACAACAGGGGCATTGGCAGTGGGTCGCCTTACCATTTGGGCTGAAAAATTCGCCGGCGATTTTTCAAAGAATACTATCAGGAATAATTAGACGAAATAATTTGGAAGGCTTTTGTATAAATTACATTGACGACATTCTCATTTTTTCTAAAACATACGACGAGCACATTAAACACATAGAAGCTCTCATGCAGGCTATTCAGAAAGAGGGCTTCCGTCTGAAGTTTATGAAATGTAAATTTGCAATGAATTCAGTACAATATTTAGGACACAAAATAGGGCACAACACCGTAACACCTTTAAATGATAATGTCATATCGATAAAAAATTTCCCCATACCACAAAATAAAAAACACATCCGTCAATTCTTGGGCAAAGTCAACTTTTATCACAAATACATTCCAAATTCTACAAAAATTTTAGAACTATTTTATAACTTGCTGCGGAGAAATGTCGATTTCAAATGGACGCACAAGTTCCAAGACTCCTTCGAGCAAATCAAACATTACCTTACATCAGCCCCCATTCTAGCTATCTTTGATAGGTCCTTACCAATTAACATATACACTGACACGAGCTTAGACGGCATAGGAGCAGTGCTCAAACAGCCTCAAACCAATGGACAATTAAAACCAGTCGCGTACTTCTCCAAAAAACTGAATGAGGCACAAAAAAGAAAGAAGGCTATATATATTGAGTGCTTAGCCATTAAAGAGGCAGTCAAGTATTGGCAATACTGGCTTCTTGGCAACAAATTTACTGTTTTCACGGACCATAAACCCCTGGAAAATTTAAAAATACGTTCAAGACCAGATGAGGAACTCGGCGACTTGACGCATTACCTTCTTCAATACAATTTCGACGTCAAGTACAATCCATGACGTGCATGACAAATCAAAAACTCATGGAGTATAATTTGACACTGAAGATAACAAAATGTCAATTTGGTCTGAAACAAGTAGAATATCTCGATTATGTACTTTCAAAGGACGGGATCAGTGCAATATTTGAGTAAAAAACTCACAGACGCCGAGAAGCATTATCACTCTTCCAAACTCGAACTGATGGCGATCGTTTGGGAGCTCGACCCTTCGACCTGTGATTTTGGACATTCGATTTACTTTTGTCACGGATTGCCAGGCGTTAGTATATTTGTCTACTAATAAAACTTTAAATCCGCAGATAGCTAGATGGAGTGAGCTGATGGCGGAATTCGTCCTTGAGATCCGACTCCGTCCTGGGGCGCGAATGGCTCACGTTGACGCATTAAGCCGCGCCTGTGGGGGATGCCACAAATACACTCGACCAGATTTTAGAACGACGAGTTGAAGTTTACTGGACCGAAAGTGCCGTAGAAGAAGAAACCCCGGAAAATGACTTCATCGCTGGAATACAGCGTAGTGACGACCCTTTCGATCTATTATCGAAATTTTAGAGAAGCCGCCTCATCAGCGCACTCAAGGGGAAAAAGACCTATCATTACCCTACCTGCTTAAAAATGGATTGTTCTGCAGGAAAGAATGTGAAAACTTGCAATTCGCAATTCCAAACTGTTTCAGGAAATCGTTGGTGGTTAGATTTCACGTCCAAGCTGGTCATTTCGCCTTGGATCGTACTTTATCCATGATGCGCGAGAACTATTGTTTCCCAAAAATGAAGAGATATGTGAAACAACATATCCATATGTGATTAACTTGCCTTCTAACTAAGTTACCAGGAGGACGAAGAGTTGGTCGAATCCACCCTATAGAGCCGGTACGACGTCCTTTTGAAAATATAAACATTGAACATTTGGGGCCGTTTGAAAAAAGCCCTAGTGGAAATTGTCACCTTCTCATTATATTCGACAACCTAACCAAATTTTGCAGCTTATACCCAGTTAAATCGACGACGACTAAATACGTCATCGCAGAGTATTAGGGTACTTCACGAGACACTATGCTGTCGTGGAGAGGAGCCTGCTCAAGATGAGAATGGTCAGCAGCCCTATCTGTAAGAAGTGCGGCCTGAAAGAGGAGACGATGAGGCATAGTGTGAGAATGCGATAGGTACGCGAGGACGAGGCGCGCCTCGATGGTGTAATGGATACAATGCTAGCTTCGAAACCCAGCGGGCCTGGGTTCGAATCCAGCCATTGCCCATTACACTATAAGGCTGCGGCGAGCTGTGACACGGCATTCTCGGCTTCGTGTGGGCGTTCCCGGCGAGATGCGTTCAACAAACTGCGCAACGACCGAAACGCCCGCGTATTACTGGTGTGAAGTGCACAGTTAGATCTGGGTATGGCGCAGGAGCCCAAGGGAAGCTTAGGCGCCTGCCGGGTTCAAAGCCCGGCGCCGGAGACGATAGGATACCCTCTCTATAATTCTCCCGAACAAATGTGGTCCGGGTCCTGGAGTTTATCAAAAAGATGGGAACATTTGAGGAGTCGTACTGGACCTTCCGAGTCCACCACCCCACGGGGTAGGGTGTATGAGCATGTGGATGGCTTTGGCACCGGCGGGCTTGGCTCAGGACGGTTCCGCGCCCACAAAAAAACGCCGCTTCTTTGGCTGTTGCCAGGTACTCCACGTCCGCGGGACAGAATCGCAGTCACTCAACAAAAATTCACAAAAGTTATCTGAGTAAATGAAAGATTCAGGATGGAAATGGTGACCACACCTATTTGTTGTGTCATTGGTTTTCCAATTTTATTCTTATAGATGTACTTGCCACTTTTTCGGTAGCGAGGCGAGGGCATTTTCGGAAACGCAGCCTTTTGGCTTTCTGTCATGTTCCAGTACCAGTGTTATAAATCTTTATTGCCTACTTATTATATTCTGTATTATTCTCTTCTCCTGTTTTGTGGGTTTCCATTTTTTAACTCTTCAGCAGGAAGGACGAATTCTACCACTCGGCCAGGTATTATGCCATTTCTTTATTTTTCCCAACAGAATTTTTCTCAACTTCAAGGCTTATTACAGTAATGAAATAAATTATAACGGGGCAAGACGACCAGGCAATATGCAAGGGGTGACGGTTGTCGTTTTGTGAGTGTGTGTTAGCCTACTAATTAAGAGAAAAACTAACTATCAAATCCAACCTCAGCTTAATGCTGCACAAACCACTATGGAGCCTTCAAGACGAAACCAACTTTACCTGTGGGACGAAACTAGGATCTCTCTCCTCGGCTTAAAACTTTTTACCACGCTAAGGACTTTTCCTCTTTGCGGGTTGATAGTGTTATAATTTAGCGGCCTCACCACGCAGCTGGAACTTCAGACAAGAGCGTTTCCGACAGTCAACAGGCAGTGTAGGACAGTAGCCATTCTCTCCTTCAATAACCTCTTTTCGGGTTGTGCATTGTACTTTGGAAGTCAGAAAAGTCCCAAAATCCTTCTCACTTGCAAATAAAATGGTGATTTTGCCGAAAGATTGTGGGAAACGCGTACCGAAAATGTGACTGTGCCGAAATCCCATCACTTTCCCGCAATTCCGACTTAAAATGTTTGCCACTATCAGTGTGAGACCAATAATGCATTGTTCTTATAAGTTAAAAAATACTTCGTTAAAAAATATCAAGGGGAATTAAGAAGATTCCAATAATTTCTCAGGTGTAAAGAGGATTTTTTTTTACTATGAAACTAATGCCTGTCTATAATGCTATAAATTAGACTCCCGATAAATCCAACAATTGGCGGGAGGAAAAGAAACGGTTCAGATGGAAAATGTGGATGAGACGAGAGACTTCCGTAATGAATCATTCGAGGCGGAACCCAATTTTCCTTTTTTTGGAATTTATCGGGAGGATTGGGAGGGTTACAGTAGTAGGAAAATACGCTCATTTGATGAAAATACAGTGCCGTACGGTCGACGGATTGTCGTTATTGTGGCACTGTGAACAAATCCTAATGAATCATTAGGCACCATTAAATTATTTAGTCGTCTCGAAATCACAGGTGGCGTAATTTATTCCCGGACCTTTTAACCCGAGAAGACCCCATCTTGTTATTTTACCTCGGCAAATAAAACATGGCATTGACGATGTCGCTTCGATTAGTACGTGTGGGCCCAACGCCCTTCTTCACTTTTTTTGTGCGTTCAATATTTCCAATCAGTTCATCAGTGACGGTATGACTGTCATTTTTTGGGGCAACGTAATCGTGCGTATATAATTGGTCAACCCCTTATTCTATAACGCGTGCGTTAGTACAGGGTGGCGCCGCGGGTTCTCGTGTTTTTGAAACGGGTAGTACGGCCGAACGGAGGGGATGACGGGGTCGCCGACTAACCCCTCTTGAAGGGTAGGATGGGGAGTTTCAGTAACAATGCCGACCTGGTCCGTGGAGCATCGTGTTTTCGCTGTAGAGCAATTTTTGCGAAATAACGAATCTATCGTTGCAGTCATGCGCGCCTTCCGCCGCCATTTCAACGTCCCACATCGAGGTGCTGTTCCCTATCGTGATTCGATTTTGGCGTGGGTACGAAAATTTCGTGAAATGGGTTCGTGTGCACCGACTTGGAACAAGACTCAACCTCGAACAACTAGAACACCGGAAAATGTGGAACGTGGTAGGCTTGATGTTATTGCAAGCCCTCGTCGCTCAACCAGACGGAGAGCTCAAGCGCTTGGGATGTCTCGTCGGAGCCTGCAAAGAATTCTTAACTCAGAACTGAAATTCCACCCCTATAAAATGATGGTGGTTCAGAAACTTATGCCAGTAGACCATCAAAAAAGGCTTCAGTTCAGCCATCAAATGTTGGAGATGATGGAGGATGAAGACACGATTATCATGATGAGTGACGAGGCTCATTTTCACCTTGACGGCTACGTCAATAAGCAGAATTGCCGGTACTGGGCCGACTCTAATCCACGGGAATTACACCAGAAACCTCTCCACAGTGATAAAGTAACCGTTTGGTGTGGGGTTTCCAAGCCGGGAATCATTGGACCGTATTTTTTTGAAGATGAAAGGGGGCAGGCAATTACGGTGAATTCTGTGCGTTATGGACGAATGATTGAAGAATTCTTGATTCCACAATGCGAACAAAACGACTACGATACAGATTCAATGTGGTTTCAGCAAGATGGGGCAACTGCACACACGGCAAGAATAGCCATGCAGGCTTTACGCACTCTATTCCCAGGGCATCTCATTTCGCGTAACGGAGACATGGATTGGCCCCTCCGTTCGCCGGACCTCACGGTTTGTGACTTCTTTTTATGGGATTATTTGAAAGGGAAAGTTTACACCAATAAACCTCGCACCCTTCAGGAGTTAAAGGCTTCCATTGAGACTGAAATTCGAGCAATTCCAACCGATATGCTGGAACGAGCAATGGAAAATGTGAAGGACCGACTCCAAGAATGCATCGCCCAAGAAGGAAGGCATTTGAAGGAAATAATTTTTCATAATTGAATTTTTTCGTCTTAAATAAAATCCCCTTGTTACTGAACATTTTAAAATTTATTTCAACCCGATACCTTCAACATTGACGATTTGACGACTGTTTTAAATTCTCGAGGCATAGCTGCGCCACCCTGAAGAATCAACAAGTGAATAATTAAAAGTATAATCACCTGAGAAATATAGTAACGCACGTGTGCCGAGAGTTACATGGGTGGGTGGCAGGGGCGACCAAAATACGTTTACAAATAATTATATTTTAAATTCAAAATACTTCACAAAAACTTGTTAAAAATACATTTCACATTGGGAAGAAAAGTTATTAGGACGGAATCGGGAACAAGAGCCTAGCAACGTAAAAAGCGCAACCATTTGCATTCTTTTCCGACATACGACATACATTCCAGCTTTGTAAGCCGAACTCCCTCCCCTCATCAAAAATTCGAAGTAACCAGTTTTCGGTGTCTGGTACTTTATTCAGGGGAAGGTGGGACGAGAAAGCCATGAAAATCTAATAAAAATTCAGGATTTACTCTTTTTAATTTTTCATGCTATACAGAAGTTGTATTATGCTATAAGGTTCTTGTAAGGAGACGAAACGAAAATGTTCGTATCCAACGTGTCTCGGAAAGGCAGATTGTTTTTTTGTGGCTTTTGGTTTTCCCTCCAGCCTCGTAGATTTCGAGGAGTTGTTGAGAGTTTATAAAGCGTGATTAAATAAGAACACCGTGATTCAATAAGAGTAAAAAGTACAAAATTATCCGTTAAATATCGAAGTATTTTGACCATACTCGTAATTAAGTGATGAATGTACATGACATAATATTCATAATTTACTTATTTTGAGGAGTTCCGAGATGTTGTATGTATTTCATTTCAGAAATGAGTGAAAGACCGTGAAAAAAGACTATAAAGAGCCGAGCGAGGCAAATCTTTTTTTCTCTGTTTTCCAGTATTTTAAGCGTAAACGGTGGTGCCATGGATCAGAAAAGGAAATCTCTCTGTGAGGACATGGGTAAAGAGTCGACTTTCATGTTTTTTTTTTTTATTTGTCGGATTATACCGCGTTTTTCGTTCGTTCATATATCTGAAAATGGGGGTCAACCTCTGCCCATTTAGGAAATATATGGAAGCATTCTTTGCAGATATAGTACGTTTTGTTGTTGTTATTTGCAAGAACCTCTTCAACACGAAAGTCGAGGACGCGGAGGGAGTGTGGACCAAATTGGGTCACGCGACTAGAATCAACTTCATTTACACCAGCTCTCCATCACCGGCTATGTGTCGTCGTCATGCTCATACTTTAAGTAATTTCGTTGAGGTCAATTTACCTATTGATTGCCCTCTTTCCCGGTATCGCCAATAATTTATTCACTCGACACCTATTTCCCGTTTTAATCTTTATTTGATGACTATAGGCGCTTATTATACCAGGATATTTAGTCGGTAACTACAGCGTGAAATATGCGAAGCTATCATTATTGTGGCGTTATGGAAGGATTGGAGTTTTTACTCAGGACGACGTATTATTAAATTGGGCGAAATATTTAATTGAGACCGAAGTTCGGAAAAATCCGCCTCTTAACACTAAAATTGGATAGAACAGCTCCCTTGGGTTAGTTTCATTTAAGAAGTGGTGTCGGGATTGACACGAATTTTTTTGGCCGGCATGTTCTCAATGTTTTGCCATTAACTACCATTTTGGCTTATTATTTCTCAATAATAAGTCTTTGTAATAGTATCGCAAAAACATTTTTTTGACCCCCCCTCAAAATTTGTAGTTTTACGTTTCAAAGTGCGTAGAATCCAAATCTGCAATAAAAAAAAATGTCCGTCCGCCGTCCGGGCCATATCTTGCCCTAGGATTGCTCGAAAAAACTCGTTCTTTCGCACATAGACTCCATTTGGGGTCTGGTTGGTCTTAACATCTGATCAGTTTGATCAAATAACTCCCTGGGGTTTAATGGGCCAAAAGCGGGTCCAAAATGGGGATTTTCAAAGGATTTGGGATCATAGGGGTGTGGGGTGTCGATTTTCATGTAATTTCAAGCCGGATTTGACTACAGCCATGAATAATAAACCCATAAACAATCGAAATAATAAGGCATTGTTCGATAATTCGCAGCGTTTTTATATTCATTTCCCTTTGGACTCACTGGTATTTTTGATAATATTTGATTATTATTATTATTATTATTATTATTATGAAAACTATTTTTTTGTGGTGAGCTGAAACTATAGCCCTTTGCACAAACACTAACTTTGTTGTAGAGGGGCAGGCAGGCGCGATGTAAATACTGTTTTAATATGGCTATTGAAGTACATATTCATTTTGCGTGAAAAATATTATATAAATTGTACACCTACCTAGTTGATTTTAGTGTTATACGAGAATCAAGTTTACACTCACGTTATATTCAGTAAGTCGAGATCCCGAAATTCCGAGAGGTTTGCTTGTTTCAAAAATTTGGAAACCTGCAAAATGACATGAATTTCCATGAGTTATCATGCACATAGAGGAAGAAAAAAGATAACATATAAAAATTTGAGGCGGCTGTATGAAACTGTTGCTTTTCGAGAGAAAACAAAAGTAATAATATCAATTATGGTAATTGGCTGATACACTTATTAGTAGTAGTAAACAATAGCAAGGCCCCAGAAATTATTTATTAATTTGATTCTCTAGTACATATAGGAATAATATGATAAAACTCCGATCAGGCTGGCGTAAGTAGTGTGAATTTGTTGCTGTATAAGAATAAATATTAGGATGCGTATTGAAATTATTAAACCAACGAGATCGGTTCAATTAAAGTTATCGGGTTCGATAACTTAATGAAATTCGGATGTTTCCCACACTTGTAACCGGTAAACCATAAGATTTATTGTAACAGGCCCAAAATACTATACGAAGTTTAGCTCCATAATGTCGTTGGAGTAAAATTTCGTTCGAAATGATGGGTGGGTGTCTGCGATAAACAGTTTTGCGCTTCATTCATTCATTTTTTTCCATCGTTCAAAATAACGGGCATTCATTTCGCATGCCATGATCACAATAGACTGTTAGGTGGGCGAGAGTCATAGAAAATGCTCTAATAGAGAAATTCGGTTGGGAATGAAAAGGAAAAAGCACTTGCCTGCGCTACCCTAAAACTGACCAGTCGTGATGGTGACTCCGCACATTCACTATTGTAGATGTTAATTTGGTTAAAATATTGTTGTTTATATAATGTATGCGCTCCCTTAATTATTACTCCGACTGAGTCCGCTGATGGCCAGACGTCGGAGTCAACAATGTGGGCACTCACCGAGAAGGTTAACGCCAAGAAAGCAGATTGGCAAATTATTACCCGTCGACCAATGAGGGTGGTGGGTAGGGCGTCTTCAAAGCCCCCTCCAATTACGCCTCCTTACTCGGCGCTCGTAAACTTTCGCGCCTTATTTCTGCACCAATCCTGCTTTTAAAGGACTCGTTTTAATATTCAGGGAATTCCGCATATGCAATAGTTTTCTTTTTTTCAAATTTCATCCCAGAAGTTAATTTAAATTCGCCTTGAACTTTTACCTTGTAATTTCACGGTCTTTTTTCGATTTAGGTACTTATATTTGAAAACAGGAAAATTACTGCATATGCGGAATTTACTGAAGATTAAAACGAGTAGTTAAAAAAACTAGGAATGGTGCAGAAATAAGGCGAAAAAGTGTATGCCGAGTAGTTGACGGTGTGTGGGTAGGAGGGGGTCGAGGAATCATCTCTGCAGTTGCAGTTCCCCCTTAACTTGAGAGAATCACTAAGTGCAGTAAGAAAGACGGACGGCTTGGTCCCTGCCATATTGCCACTCTCCCCCCCCCCCCCCCCGAATACGACCAGAATAGGGTTTTTATTATTTTTCAGTCCCACGCCTAGGAATAATTTCGAGTGCTCCAAACACCATTTCCCCACCAAAACCAATCGTAGTAAACCAAAAGTAGATGTGTTGCATGTAGCAAGCCCTCTCACACACTATGGGCCGTATTCAGAAACCAACCTTAACCTTTACATCTCCTTTAAAGCACTTCAAAACAGATTACATTTTTTTTATAAACCGTCACATTTTTCATGGTATGGCAAGTCGTTCCTCGAATTTTCCTCAACGTCAAAGCTCCCTCCCAAACTGGAAAAATTATAAAATAACATGTGATTCTACTGTTTGCGAGGAAGGTTGGAGTCGAGGAAACTTCGAGGAACGACTTAGCATTCGGGCCTAAGGCTTTGTAAAGGAGGGTTTCTGAATACGGCCCTATAACTTTCAATGCCAAAAAATAGGAAACAGAATGGTCCAATCTACACATACCTGTTTTAGTAAAGTGTTTTTTTGGCTTTTGGACGACGATAAATCGGTTGTTGTTAGCCTCAATGAACACTCATAATGCGAAGTATCTGGAAATGAAAATTCGAGGATGAAATTCAGGCGTAAACACGAACGAAACATGTAGGGAAAATTCGTTTTTCACAGTAAGAGAGAAAAAATAGAGTTGACTGATAACACCCCATCCTTTTTATATCGCACCACGCCACCCCAACTAGCACAATTGGTCGCATTTAGGTTCATTTGCGACATGCGACCTATTCTGTAATACTTCCGACGTCGGATTCTGGTAGTTAGGGTGGCTTAACTATGGCTTAACTATTGCCATATCGTCTGAACGACGGAATGTCGTTGTATTACAAATTTCCGACGTAAATTAGACATCAGAAAAGTGTAGCAGTATATTCTGACGTCGTAGCGCTGTCAAATATTTGTACTACATGGTTAACATAAAATTATGCCGTTGCTGCGATGTCGGGAATGTGTAGTACAGTTTTCCGACGTTGTGTTTTCGTCATAACCTTGTACTACAAGTTTATGACGTCGCTTTGAGGTCGCATCATTATATCATAAACGTAATTAAGAATAGAGAGGTCGAAGCGTCGTCGTGAGAATGTACTCCAGAATTCTTACAATTTTTCTACCATCATTATAATTAAGGCCAATTAGGGTCAATCATTATAATTAAGGCGACCCGGACGACGTTTCTCTGCCGTCGCATTCTTATGCGTGAAGTGTTGACGTCCCCCAGACGTCATAATAACGATATATTTTCAGTCTATAAACAAGGAACTAAATAACGTTTTTACGACGTCGGGGAATTAAAATTTTTGAAGATGTTTTTGGTTTTTATCAGTTAGTAGTTTATGTCCGCCAGCAAGTCGCGCGCGATGAAGCGGTTCAAGTCTTCCTCGTCGTACTACCGACGACTGAAGAAAATACTCGAAGAGAGATGATTCTGGAAGTAGTCGTGCTGAAAGTTTGATCGAAGATGTAGGATCTGAAGTTGTGAATAATTCCAGTTTAGTCGATATTTCTCATCAACTGCGATGAACAGCCCTCAGCAGTACTCTCATGCTCCAGTAACCATGGCGATGCAGATGCCGATGCCGCCCGTGACACAGCCGATTTGCAATCGTCGACGCCCGCTCGAAGTCATATATCTTTGGCCTTCACGATACCATCGTATGTGAGCCAAGTCTTTGCAGGTCCACTATTCGAGTCTTTTTGAAGAAGTCTAACGTCATGCTTGGTTACTGGCCATTTCAATTTGTTGCCTGTAACCAGTGTTGGGCGTTATATTTATCTTTAGATGATTTATTATCTAGATAATTTTTTTTATCTTTTATCTATCTGACGGAATTTTAAGAAGGGTTATTATTTATCTTTTATCTATCACTATTAGGTTTATCTCGAGGACAAAGATAATTCCCAGATAAAGACAAAGATAATTTTTTTCAACTCCCTCAAAAACATTCAAAGTAAGCTTTTTATTATCTCTCTATTTCTCTTAGGTTTCAGTCAGTCAAGGTCAAGACTACTACTGACTGGGCTATTCGTCTATTCCCCTGTTTTTGTCTGTGGGTTGTGATTTTAAGTGAATTTGTGATTCCACTTCCATTGTGACCATTAACATAGCAATTTGAATCTGTCGGCGGAAAATCGAGAATTCAGGTAACGCGACACTTTGCTTCTTCTAAAAGCCAACGAATAATTTATTTTTGTTATCTAAATATTTATCTAAAAGTAAAAGATAATTTTTTATTTATCTTATCTTTATGTTATCTTTTAAGGTGTCCTCATTGTTATCTTATCTTTATCTAAGATAATTTTTTCCGTTATCTGCCCAACACTGCCTGTAACCCATTTACAGGGTACGAAACACAGCACCGGCACTCCAAAGTCAATGCAATCACTACACCGACTCTTTCTTATCTCTCACTCACCGGTGGCTTTGGCGCCAAAACTATTATTTGTTTTCCTACTTCATCCGACCAGTTGTCGTGTTTTGTACAGACTTTTATAACTCACATACAAACTTGGTCTACTTCTCGACCTCTTGTCGAGAGTTGTACAGAATTGTGTTCCAAATCATAACCTGTGGTCGTGAATATTACAACTTCGTTACAAATAAATAACTTGAGGTCGTATCATATAAACAGTTATTAACCAAATGCAAATCATGGTCGGGAGTATTATGTTTTTCGTACAAATATCCGACAACGCCATTTTAAAGGATTTTCTATTTATTTATTTTTTTGGCAAATGACTCATTTGGACGTAATTATGATTTTCAAGTATCAAATTCTGCTTTAAATAGTAATCTATCACAAAACAGGTAGGTACTTGACTAACCAGCGCAAGAAACTATATTTTTCAAGCACTTTTAAATTTCTCACCACTCATAAATTTGAATAATGAATTAATCTCACGGTGTTGTTTCAAGGGGGAACCCATTTCTAAGAGTTAAAATAAAATATCAGTCGATGAAATGATACTCGTTTGTGTTTTTGACGGACAAGAATTGGACTGATAGCCCCAGATCGTCGTGTATTTGGAATAAAGAAGGCCGTCCATGAGCATCATGTTGAGAGGCACCCCGCTCTTCGAGTGGCTTTCGTTGACCGCACACCAACAGTGTAATTATTTATAACACTT
Source organism: Corythucha ciliata (assembly GCA_038030265.1). Classification (NCBI taxonomy): domain Eukaryota; kingdom Metazoa; phylum Arthropoda; class Insecta; order Hemiptera; family Tingidae; genus Corythucha; species Corythucha ciliata. The sequence continues at coordinate 41,270,647 of CM075938.1, read as the reverse complement.
AGCGACTTGTAGTAGAAATATTGAACATCATACTGTAGTCAAGGCGACATTTGGTCTGAGGAGCTATAATCTTGTGTAATATCAGTTAGATTTTGAACAGAAAATCGTATAAGTGTTGTAATACAGAAATCTGTTGTACAAATATACTACAGCATCTTGTAGTATGACTGTATTACGGATATAGCAACTTCGTGCAACCAGTAGTCGCTGGGTGACGTCGTCCCAACTCAAATGTATACCACCGCTTTGGTCGTATTTTGGTAGTGGCGAAGTCGATGTAAAGTCGCCTGATGACGTCGGGGCATGTTTCCCGACGTCGAGACGACTAAATTGTGCTAGTTGGGACAGTGGGCCCAAATGCAAATCTAGCTGGACAAAAATCATAGCGGTCAGGGAAATGGTAGGATCGACCTCAAAATATGGTTCCTAGGGTTTTCAAGGGTGAGGAACACGAATTTTATGTCCATTTTGACGTAAGAATTGATGAGATCCGTGAATCCACCTTGATTCGAAGGGAAAATAGGCCAGGCGAATAGGTGGTCCTAAGGGGAGGGGGAAAAGTGGACGAATTTCATTTTTTTTTTCCTAGATTTTAGACTATTAAAAAGAAGACACGTGTTCGAGCTTTTCCGTCAATAAGCCCTCAAAGATCGTTATTCTCAATTTCTGATTTTTGGAATATATGAAATTTGAAATTTTCAAATTTTGACATAAATAGATTATTTTTTAAATTAAATCAGGCTGAGAAATTCAGGAAAAATAATTTAAAAAATATTACACTATTTATTCAAGCAGCAATAGATGAAAATGTAGTATTATGTTAAGAAAAAGCCCGTTTATTAAATCCCCCGCGTATTTGAATGCTTGTAGAATTTGTGGAACTTTTGTGCACCTCAAAACTCTTGTATATCCTGAATCTGCTACTCATACAGTGTCAAAAATCCAGCACTCATTTGCCACCAACTGCCTAACTTCGAGAAATCGTGAAATATTTCTGGAATATGTTAACGGAGGGAACGTTTTTTTGTAAGTCTTCGGATTCTTTTGATGTATTCATTCTATACCGAAATTTTTATTGATGAATAAATTAAATATGCACGAAATCAGGCTAACTAGTCCCGAAAAAAAATCACAAGGCCATTCCACTGAAGCAATAAATGACGAAAAACTGGTATTTCACTATGAAGCCCCCCGGGTCGTAATGTACGTCTCTGAATGCATGTAAAATTCGTGGAACTTAATAGCACCTCAAAAGTTGTGTACATCCTGAATCTTCTACTCATATAGTATGAAGAAAGCCAGCATTCGTCTTCCACAATTTGCATAACTTCGAAAGCAAGCAAATTATTCTTCGATTCTGTCAATAATTGAGATTACCTTATTTTGTGGGCCGTGGGATTCGTTTAATGAATTTACTCAAGACTAACATTTTTTTATATTATATGTGATCCATGCCAAATACCATTGAAAAATACATGCTCTGTTAAAAGAAAAAATCAAACAATAGCACCAAAAACTAAACACATAACACCATAAAATAAAACGAATACTGCAAGAACACCTGCAGCTACGTCAACTTACTGCCAATACAATAAAATGTGAGTTTAATCTGGAAATGTCATTCTGAATATGGCAATAGTTGCCAATACATTCAATATATTGCCATGCAATAAGTTGCCAAATACAGGGTGTTCGTGAATTAGCTGGACAGAAGAAAACCAGTTATGGGGCACATCATTTGCCATCGAAATGACTATTTGGAGTTTTTGGAAATTCCGCCTTGTTTCCGAGATATCACACATTTTATGATTTTTTCATTAATTCCCTTTTTTCCCAGTTAGATGCTTGCCATACCCTCATAAAATGGTACTAGCCTAAAACTAATCAGCTCATTGGAAAGAGCACAAAATTTCCTTTGAAATGTGCTCACTTTCGGGTGAAAATCGTAACACTCGTGAGAGCAGCCGATTTACCAAAGAAACTGGTGGCTCACATTTCCATACACTTTTCCGACGCGATTTTCACCTCTTCGCCATAGGGAAGAAAAAATTTGAAATCAGTGGAAAAACTTCCTTATTTTATAAGCTTTCCAACGATGTGTAAAAGTTTACACTTACAGTATTTTTCCGTTGAAATATAAGTAAAAAACTTGAAAAATCTCAGTCAGAAAACGAGGAATTCAAGCATTTTTTCATTACCATTATAACCGAAGGAACTATCGTTTTCTTATTTTATTTATTTTTTGACTTAATTATTTATCTTTTATCTTATTAATTAATAATTTACGCTCGATTCGTAAACTCATCCCCCCCTCCCCCTGGAATAATTACTTAGGCACTCATATGAGTGGGGGTGGGGGTCTCTTTCGGAAGGGAGAGGAACTTAAATTATTGACTAAGAAGATGAAAGATGAATAATTGAGCCACAAATAAAATAAAAGAAGAAAAAAATGTCTCCTTGTGTAATAAAATATTGTCGAAGAAATGCATGAATTTCACGTTTCCTGGCTGGATTTTTCAAGTTTATTGCTCATATCTCAACGGAAAAATGGTGTAACTATGAACCTTTGCACATCATTGGAAAGCTTACAAAATGAGGAAGTTTTTCCACTGATTTCAAATTTTTTCTTTCCTATGACGAAGAGGTGAAAATCGCGTCGGAAAAATGTATTGAAATATGAGTCACCAGTTTGTTTAGCAAATCGGCTGCTCTCTCGAATGGTACGAAAATAATTTTCACCCGAAAGTGGACACATTTTATAGGAAATTTTGTGCTCTTTCCAATGAGCTGATTAGTTTTGGGATAATACCATTTTATAAGCATATGGCAAGCTTTAACTGGGAAAAAAGGGAATTCGTGAAAAAATCATAAAATGTGTGATATCTCGGAAACAAGGCGGAATTTCCAAAAACTCCAAATAGTCATTTTGATGGCAAATGATGTGCCCCATAACTGGTTTTCTTCTGTCCAGGTAATTCATGAACACCCTGTATAATGGTATAGGAATTAATTACGATAGTTCACAGGTTCATTTCACCAAGCCCGAAATCACTGTCGCTTTCATCAGATTATTCGTATTCTTCTGGAAAGCCTTTGAGTAACATCACCGCTTCTTTCTCGAGCTCTCCGTGAAAAAAGGGTGGTAGTGCTCGGTGACTATTTATTACAGGGTCAGAAGTAATGAGTAGGTGGTTGAGGACGTCATGATTCGAATTAGTTCTTGATGATTTTCGAGAATAATGCTCTCTGAATCTTTTGAATTCTTTTTGCCTTATTTCCTGAACGTCTTCAGAAAGTTGTCCCAGAGGTATCGCAAAGTGCTATACAAAGTGATAACCGTGAACTAGTACCTTATGTACTGTGACGGGCAATGGGAACCATTCGTATTTGCTAGTGTACAGTTCTGCAATCCTCCTCGTATATTTTTGAAATGGTTCGGCATCGATTTCGTGACTTGAGGAAATTACTTTCAGTATAATCACACCAAGTCCAGTTATAGCTGTGGATACTGAAGGATTTCCGAAGAATCTCCTGGCACTATTCCCATCGTTGGTATTCCCTCCACCCTTCTTAGGAGTGTCGAGAAGCAGGCCCGTTTCCTTTCTAAATTTTTCAATGATCGTCTGTTTTCGTTTTTTTATGGATTCTTTTTCTTCTTCAGTTCTGGCCTGCCACTTTTTAATTTCAAGTTTATATGATATGTGTAAAAAACATTCCATGAAACGAATGTACGCATGAAGGCTCGAGATCCCCCAAGACAGATTTTCTTCAACGAATGGCCTCTTAAGGACTTCGTTCAGGTCATTCGTACTTTTTGGAGTTGCGCCACAGATGAAACATTTTTGAGTTGAAGCGTTTTTCGCTAATGCGTTGCACACTTTGCCATCCACCATTGTGAGGTAGAACTTCGATGTCACAGTCACATCCCTCCCATTTAGATGAAATTTTATAGGCTGAATGTTCTGAATTTGTTCCTCGATGTAATTCGTTTCTTCATTAATTTCTTGGACGTTTTCTTTTGTGAATCTAAATCGAATGGGTCGGCAGAATCTTGTGGACGAAGGCATCGGATTTTTCCACAAAATGTTGCTTGTGTTTTGTTCATCCAAGGACGCTGCATTTATTGTGACTAGGGATGAAGCTAAAACAGATGAATCGTCCATAACTTCTTCATCGTTCCCCCTTTGCTTGTAGCGATTTAGACTTCCACACCCGTCACACCCTCATTTGAAACTTACAATGTAAGTTTTAGCAACGTCCGACTTGAGTTGAATCTCAGCCATGAACAATCTCCGCACAGTGAGATCAACGATGGCCTGTAATTTGATTTCTGCCATAGTCTCGTTAATAATCGTCCCCGAAGTTAAAGGGTAAAGGCTCTTTTATATGAAGGATGTAAATGAACTCCTATATCAATTGCTCCTTTTCGTAACATGCTATACTGGTGTTTAGTCAGACGACAGGCAACCATAATTGATAGAGCCACTTCTGGGGAATATGAAGTTGAATGCTTGCTGCGGAGGTTAGTTTCGTAACTTTCTCGAATAGTCGTTGCACAGTTCGGTGAAACGAGAAAGTTGTTCACGAGATTAGCTGCGTCCCTTTTCCCACATTTCCTCAATTTTCTCTCAGTCGCGAAACACAGTTCTGTCAATGAATGCTCTTGTACTATTTCCTCGACTTTACTCTTTCTGAGTACTGCTGCTTGAAAACTCTTTGGAAGGCCTGCCTCTTACTGCTCCTGCACTCGTACAAGGCACGTCAAAAACCGTCACCATTGAGCCAGTTGTTGCGCTTTTTCTCAAGTACGGATATGGTTCTGTTACATTGAATCCAATAACGCTTCAGGAGCTTCAAATAAGATGATATTTTCTTTTTCATTTCTTCTACCTCGAGGCCAGAGATAGAAGAAAGGCCGAATTTCTCTAAAACGTAGGTCAAGAGAGCAGCCCGCATTTCTTCCGAGAAAGAAATTGTATCTAGAAAAAGAAAAGGAAAATGGTGGAAGCATATAAATTCAAAGAATACACTTAGGCAGTTGTGAATGGGAGGGGGTCAAAGAAGGTACCTAATGTTTGAACATTTTTTCTAAACATAATTTCTTTTCAGGGGCCTTATTCTCTAACGAGATTGAAACATTGCTTTGATAGAAACATTAAAATCTCATTCATGAAATTAAGAAAACTGAACGGAAACATATGATTTTTGAAAAAACAATGTTGAAAAAAGTTAGTGAATAAGGCCCCAGTTTTGTTGGTTAGCTCGTTATTAAGATGAAGGCTAGAATGCATTGTTTTTTGTTACGCGTTTCAAAGGTTATGCACGCAAGCTTTTAAAAAATTGAAGGGGTGTACAGTACACACATATCTTTCTCGCTTAGTATACCTGGTGATCGGCTTCTTATGTGTTCAAATAACTCTCTCCTCCCAATCTGCTGCCCTTAAAAAATTAATACAAAAGTTCGCATTTTCATTAAATTCTTACCTCAGCAATAACGTTTTAAAGAAACCGTTCGCTCGTTGCATACCTGATGCTGATGCTTCCATTCTTATAGAAGTATGTCCAGAAAAATTCAGCAAGTAGAAAATACGAATTTGAAAGGGAATTATTTGAAATCATAAAATCTTATGCACGAAACATGCATCCTTCTTCTTATTTAAAGTCAGCTGAGTTTTAAAAGGTGAGCAATATTGAAGAGGATACAAAGTAAGATGGAATGAAATGGGCAAGAGAAGCAGGCTATCGAGACACTAACTTTTTCGAGCTTCAACAAACTTTGGAGCAATAAACAACTCTTTTATAGACGTCAGTAGTCCTTTAATCGAAAGCAGGAAAATTAGAAACATAAATATTCGTACAGTGAAGATGCAGGTATACGTAGATTATCTTGTACTTCCAGGATACACACTGGAATTCCTCCCCAGCAAAGAGGAGGCTCCTAATGAGTACGGCAGAAGCTGTAATGCTATATGGGGCTGAGGTCTGGGCTGAGGCACTGGAGTGCGAGAAATACCGGATTAGATTGAACTCAGTTCAAAGGAGAGGCGCGTTAAGGATATGCAGTGCATATAGAACAGTTTCTGGTCCTGCTGTTCAGGTGGTAGCGGGTGTTGTGCCGATCGACATCCTGGCCGGTGAGAAACGGAGAATATATCTGCGCAAGGGAGAGCAAGACCCGCGGACAGTAAGGAAAGAAGAGAGAAAACGGTCGATCCAGCTCAGGCAAGCGCGATGGAACGAGGAGAGTAGAGGGCGGTGGACAGCAAGACTGATTGTTGATGTTGAGGGGTGGACCAATAGAAATCACGGAGAGGTGGGAGTTTCTAACTGGTCATAGGTACTTTCGTTCCTTTCTGGCAAGGATAGGGAAAGTGGCTGACGGCCAGTGCAGATACTGCCTCATAGAGGACGACGATGTCCATCATACATTCTTTGTATGTACGAAATGGTGGCACCCGAGGGGCGAGCTCGTTGCCCGCATCGGGGAATTATACCCGGAAACTGTGGCAACAAAAATGTTGGAAAGCAAGGAGGGCTGGGATGCCGTAAGTACCTATGCGCGGTTCTCAAAGCGAAGGAGTTGAATAGAGAGTGGGAGAGGGATTAAAAAAGTAAAAGGAGGGGGCTTCATGAGTGGATAAGAAGAAGACTAGGTGGGGCCTTCAAGGGCTATAAAAGGATTGTCCTGAAGTAATACTGAAAGGTGGTCCCGGGGCAGTCCTATAAAAGAGGCAGTAGGAAGGGTGTTTTAGTCGGTATACCTCCGGTGAGTCCCACACGAAGGGTGAGGAGACTGCCCCTCACTGTCAGTCCATAAAGGATTTCACCAACCTCACATAAACATCATTAAAAATATACAAACTTTATTCTTGGAGTGAACGAATCTAGTGTCCTACAAAATAAATAAGTAATCTCAATTATTGACAGAATCGAGGAATAATTTGCTTGCTTTCGAAGTTAGGCAAATTGTGGAAGACGAATGCCGGCTTTCTTCATACTATATGAATAGAAGATTCAGGATGTACACAACTTTTGAGGTGCCGTTAAGTTCCACGAATTCTACATGCATTCAGAGACGTACATTGCGACCCGGGGGGCTTCACACTGAAATACGAGTTTTTCGTCATTTATTGCTTCAGTAGAATGGCCTTGTGATTTTTTTTCGGGACTAGTTAGCCTGATTTCGTGCATATTTAATTTATTCATCAATAAAAATTTCGGTATAGAATGAATACATCAAAAGAATCCGAAGACTTACAAAAAAACGTTCCCTCCGTTTTTCTCGAAGTTAGGCAGTTGGTGGCAAATGAGTGCTGGATTTTTGTACACTGTATGAGTAGCAGATTCAGGATATACAAGAGTTTTGAGGTGCACGAAAGTTCCACAAATTCTACAAGCATTCAAATACGCGGGGGATTTAATAAACGGGCTTTTTCTTAACATAATACTACATTTTCATCTATTGCTGCTTGAATAAATAGTGTAATATTTTTTAAATTATTTTTCCTGAATTTCTCAGCCTGATTTAATTTAAAAAATAATCTATTTATGTCAAAATTTGGAAATTTCAAATTTCATATATTCCAAAAATCAGAAATTGAGAATAACGATCTTTGAGGGCTTATTGACGGAAAAGCTCGAACACGTGTCTTCTTTTTAATAGTCTATAATCTAGGAAAAAAAAAAATGAAATTCGTCTACTTTTCCCCCTCCCCGTAGGACCACCTATTCGCCTGGCCTATTTTCCCTTCGAATCAAGGTGGATTGACGGATCTCATCAATTCGTACGTCAAAATGGACATCAAATTCGTGTTCCTCACCATTGAAAACCCCAGGAACCGTATTTTGAGGTCGATCCTACCATTTCCCTGACCGCTATGATTTTTGTCCAGCTAGATTTGCATTTGGGCCCACTGTGGCACCGGTCAGGGGCCGATTCTACTTCTCATTATTTGCACAAAAGTCACTCTTAAGATTTTTCCCGTGATACGAACTTTGCGTGATTAAAATGACTATAACCCCTTTTTTTTACAGCCGAGCACCGGCCTAAAAAAAAGCGGCCTTTGCTAATTGAGCTGAATATACCGCTTTGCAAGTAGCGGTGGATTCCCCATATCCCTTATGCGAAATATACGTTTTTTCACGCTTCCCTAGACTAGTGCAAGCCTGTCAGTGCCACTATTCGGTTCTGCAAGAAAACTTAGGTAAAACCCACCCCCTACACCCAACAGCAAAGATAATATGACAAATTGAGCAATTGAGTATGATTTTTTAAAAAATCATGTTTTTCGCCATCAACCGCTGTTTTCTCAGCTCTTGGATTTTTACATGTATATGTATAAAGTACAGTTAGCCCACCAGAAAACTGAGCTTTTAGGCCAACTTGTGAGATTGCGGTGTAAGTTTAACTGATTGATTCAATCGGAACTTGAAATATCATTTGAAAACATTAACTCAAAATTTTCGGTACCTATTTCCCTTCATCTATTCGGCCTCTTTTGCATTCATCTTTCAAATAAACAATTTTCACATTAGGGGGTCGGGAATTTAACAGTGCATTACTTATTTTAAAGTCATTTAAAACTCATAGGGATGCAGATACGGTTAGGGGGCTCAGTAATTCTTCCAAGAAATAAACAGAATGCTGAAATCCTTGGCTGACGGGTGGGCAAGGGGCGTGTAATATTATTCGTTTAAAGAGAAATACTCATTTACCGGATTACAGTGTAATTGAATGAGAACCCCAAATGTGTGTACGTAATTTTTGTAGCGTTGGTATCGATACAAAAGACAACATAATTCAATCGGAATTGGGTTAAATTGACATCAACTGGGGGGGGGGGGGCAAATAAAAATAAATTAGAAAAGGAATTCTGTTGCGGTTCAAACATCTTTTATGTCTAAATGATCTTTAGTACCTATCTGAAATTGTTCAATGATAAAGTGCTCTTAATTCGAGGCAATAGTTTACAAAGGTGCTGGATTGCACTGTAATATTCTGAAGGTATAATTGATAGCTCCGTTGAATTAATCAGGCTTCACAGTTGAAAATTGTGTTTGAATTGGCAAGTGTGGGCGAAAGGGGTGAATTCCACGGTGACAGAATATTCGGGTAACGGAACTCTCAAGAGTGAGCTACTGTTAACGATTCAAATATTACAAGCACACCTACCTTTATTTAATTTGCCCTCAGATAGGCGACACAAGCAAGGACCTTTCGAGTTTTCCCTGAGTTTACACTGTTTCACACATTTGTAATCTTTTTTGCAGTCTACAAAAAAGAGTTATTAATTGTGTTGTAGATGTTACAAATTAATAGTGAAATTTACCTTCATCAACTTGGTCTTTGTGACACAAGGCTCCGCTGAATCCAAGTAAACAGTCACACACAACATCCTTGGATCCCAAGTGCCTGCAAAAAGCATAAAATATATGTTAATATAAGGTGAATAAAATTGGTGGTATTGCATGGTTGTGTTTAGTTCGGGGGCCTTGTTGTGGAGGCGGAGCGATAATCGGGTGAATTCCTATACTTTCGTCTCTCAACAACAACGTTTTTCTACCGAATCTACCGTCGACACCGACTATACCGATTACCGGCTATATTCATAAGGGGTACTCAAATAATCAACCGGTAAACCAGTAAAGCGGTACTGGCCGGTATTTCTGTAAAGGAGTATTACCAAGTACAGAGGAGGTTATGCTTTTCAAGCCTTTTTCAAAAGTTATGTTATCTTTGTACCGCTCTACTGCTTAACATCCATACCCCTTAGTATTTCATGTACGAAGAGAGCCAACGACGCTGTCACGTGACAGTTGATTTGTTATCATTGGTTGCCGGTGTCTTTTGATCAGAATAACGAATGTCGTGTAAGTACCTACGCATCGTTTTATTTTAATTCTGAAGTACACAGTTCTAACATTCAATTACCTATTCCTATAGGCTCTATAATTACCCTGAAGGAATGTCAAATTTCCAGTGAACGAAAGAAATAATGTTTGTTTTATTTCCATGTTCCCGCAGGGACAAGGAAGTATACATGGTATTATTCATTTCTTTGATAAAAATTATCGCCCATTTTTATAGATATCAGCGTGAACGGCCGGAAAGGCTTGAATGATGCGTTCTGAAACGATTTATTATTCATAGAAGATTACAATATTTACAAATGATATTAAATATTACGAACGCAGATGGGTTTCCTACCTGACACGAATCGAAACAAAAAGCCTTTTTATACAGCGAGAGTTTAACTGCTATACGTTCACACTAAGGACATGACTTGAAGTGACGAGAAAACAACTAGGAGCTATGTTATAAAGGAGAAGGTGGCTAAAGTACAAAGCTCAATTGGGAGAATTGATAAACTTGTTTATATAGATAATAATTCTTTTTGATTTTAACGACCCACAGGGCTTATGTGGGTCGCCCTGTGGGTCGTTAAAATCGAAAAGAATTATGGTATTATTCATTTCGCATGTTCTCAGAAACCTATGAAATTGTGGGCATTCTTGATCATTAGAAATTATGCAAGCTTTAGTTACTGCAACATGAATGCTCTGAACTGCTTTGTACATGAGAATAGCTAGCTATATTCACGACTACAATACGATTTCAACGGAGAGACATTCCTGGACGAAGGAGGAGAATGCGCTCATATTCGATTTTATGAAAAATCAATTTCTTGATGGAATTTCTTTTGAGAAACCATCAGCACCCGAATACTACAGACGATTCCAAAAGCAATGCAAGGACGTCACCCTCGCGTCGTTGCCAGTAGAGAAATTTGTACAACATATGAAACAGTTGCGAATGTCTTACGTTCAGGCAAAGGAATGGCGATCCAAAACTGGCCAAGGTATTCTGGATGAAGACCCACAGTTCGGGAAAGAAACGGTGGAGGAAGTTCTGTAAAAAAAAAAAAAAAAGTCCGTATTTCTACGAATTCGATGAAGAGTTAGGTGGAAAACCACAATTCGACCCGACCGTAGTGTTTGACACGCTGTCGACGTTAACGAACGACTCCCTCGTGGATTTGGCACTGGACGACGATACAGTTTCCGAAGAACCGATTACGACGATCTACGCGATGGCAACGCCTACTGATAACCCTGGAACCATTGCCAAAGAAACACTGAGGGAAAAGACCCGGAAAAAGTCCCCAGTTAGAAGTGCATCCCAATCTCTCGCCAGGGCCATTGAAATAAGAGGCGAGGTAGAAGAAAAAAAATTGGCTTGGGAGAAAGAATGGCGCAAACAACAGCTCGCCAACGACCGTTTACATTGGGAAGAGAAATTAAAGTTCGAGAAAGAAAAATGGGTAGAAGATCTCAAGGCTCGAAATTTGAAATGGAGCAGAAGTTCAAATTAGAGGAAATGAAAATTAAGCAGAATCAAGGAGGACAATAAAATGTTAAATACACTATTCTTGTTTTATTTATACTAAAAATAATGTTGTTCATCTGATCCTTTCCTCAATTTCAGAAACCACCCACCCAATTGAATTACGAATCGAGCGAGCAAAAAAGCTTAGTACACCCGATCTCTGGAAAATATGTACTGTTTTGCTGTCATGCATTTTTGACGTCGAGCTGACTGAGACTGGCTACGTATCCCTCGCCTCAACAGCCGTGTAGTTGTGCCGAGAAAGGGCTGCAAGTGGCACTACGGTTTCTGCTGTCTTGCCCGCATTGCAAAAGCAACCCATTCAGGGAAGACTCGGATCACCATATTTTTTGTTGACAAAAGTCAGATTCGCGCACCAAAGAATCCGCTTAGAAACCCACTACCCCACTAAACAAATATTTAATACTGGCTGAATCCGCTCTAGAAAAAGATACATTAACACTATAAGAGAATAGAAGCAAGATCATTTCAACTGCTTTATCCAGTTCATAAGCTCCTCTCGCTTCCTTTCACCAAGGGTACTTCGGGACTGCACGCCAGAGCAATCTTCGTCATCATTGGTTTCTTCGATGTCCAGTGGAAGCTCATCTTCCAAATTCGGCCGCATTATGTTAATGAGGATGCAGCAGGCCAAAATCCACTTGCAGGCGTTTTTGTTCCCTTTGGCTTTATCAATTCTCACCCTCAGACATTTTAGACTCCCAAAAATACTTTTGAGTATGCCGAATGTATGCTCAATTTTCACTCTGTATCCTACACATCATGAAGAGGGGGGATAAGTATAATTACAATGATTATGGACATAATTATTATCACTTGAGAAATATCTGTTGAAGGATCTTCGGTCCTCTGCCGTTCCTACGCTACTATTTTGTCTGTAGGGAGTAATGAGCCATTCACTCAATTTATAAGCAGAGTCCCCTACTATCCATTCACCAGGAGAAAGGTACTGTTCGGGATGTCTCCCGATTTCACAGTTGTTGAAAACTCTGGTATCATGAACACTTCCAGGATACCCAACAACGGCATTGATTATTCTCAAGTTATGCACTTGCATCTGAAAACGAAAAAAAATTGATGAATAACTAAGCAAGTTACTTGAACATCCACGAAAATACCTGAATAGAGTATTTCTGTTTTCGATTGTAATATGATTCATGGTCATCTACGGGAGCTTCGAACAAAGGTGTGTGAGATACCAACCACCCACCAATACCACCCTGGCAGCTGCGATTTCATCAACTGAACGGTTAAATGACGTTCCTGTGCCGAAGACCATTTTACGAAGGAATCCTTGAGTAAAAGAAGGCTCTAAAACCATGAAAAATGTCACGGCAAATATTGGAAGGATGTTGCAGACTGATGGTAGTAAAATATGCTTACATGAATCACGCGCCAGATGCAGTTGGCAATCGAACCCCCGTCTCCAATTCCAAATTTCTTACTCACATTGTAATAGGACACCCCAGAACCATCGTTTCCCAACCGAAACAGCAATAGCTAACTGGACATCAGTTGAAATCGGTAGTCGTTTAGACGAAATCGCGAAATACGGTGAATTTTCCATTAACGATAGCACAACACTGTAATCCCTCCTGCTCATTCTCAACGTTGCTTTGAATCGGTCGTCGTCATAAGACGGCAAGATGTTCACGAACCAATCCCTAGATTTAGGAACGGTGAGAATCCTCGGCTCCACATACCTGTTGGTGACTACAAAGGCAAAAAAGTCGACACAATCGTCCAATGCTCTGTCGAAGTCATCGTTCACACTCAATTCATGTGACGCGTTCAACACAATATCATTTATAAGCCGAGTTTTCTTCGAAATTTTGGGCATTTCGAAAAGAGTTTTAAGCTAACACCACGTAAAGTTATTAATACCCTCGGCAGCGAAGAAAAAAACAAGAGTACGAAATACGAACGGTAATATTTGTTAGATTTCTCTGTTGCTCTCAATTATTTATCAACGTTATCAGCGCTTGCGTTAACTTGTGTACTTGTACCCGCTTACATCTACGACTCTCGAAGGTCCTCTCATTTAATAGATCGGTAATGCAGTATGGAAATACCGCTTTACAGCTGTACAGGTTTACTGGTTGATTATTTGAGTACCCCTATAATAATGTAGTCGGAAAAATGAGGGTGTTTTCGCCTGACCGGACGTTCGCGCTTTTGTCCTGCATAACCAAAAGTGGGCAATCGGGCCTCGAAAAGAGTTTTTGGAAAATAATCAGCCGAAGAGATTGTTTCGTGGAACGAAATTTACCGAAACGTAATAGTATATTACGATCCAAGGTCGGTATGATGCTCATTACGGTCGAGGGTGACGGGAAGTGCCCGAGATGAAGCCGAGTGTTGTACGCTATTTTTGTACAGCCGAAGTCCATAATTATTACAATAATAATCATAAAAACCAGTCTTTAAAGCCCTGTTCAGAAGCTTTGTGCAGTGCATCTGTGGAGTCTACTAAGCAAAGAAAAATTAATTCCTTCGAAAAATGAAGCATTTTGATAGGTTGCACGGACTCCACAAAAGCATATCATATGGTTTGCTTAAACTGAAGTGAACGCACACTTTAGCCAGCGAATGGTTGGATGACGTAGCTGATACAGAGAGAACTTTAATCGCCTCTCAGCGTAATTTGTAGTGCTTATTTTTTGTGTTTTTCTGGCTAATGTTCAATTTAAAAACAAAATTAAGAAAAATTATTTTCAAAAAAACAACAAAATACCTAAAATAAGACGTAGCGGGCTGATATTTTTCTTAACGCCCGGCGGGCGGAATGAACGTCATGTCGCCCGCTCAAGACTCCCCGAATTCGAGTCTTTACGCCCGGCTGTACAAAAAAACTATTTTTCCCTGTAGCGTCATCCCCTAAACAACGATAGGTGGGGGGAACAGCGTACCTTGAACGCCTTTCTTCCTATTTTTCTACTTCTTCTTGTTCTTTTTCTACTCCCTTCTTCTTCCCGCAGTTGCCGCAGTCCAGTCTACTCACTTGATGAGTTGAGTTCGGATGCCCTTGCTTGTGGTACCTGCTCATTTCAGTGGTCACTTCCTATGCATAATACAGGGTGGTCGGTTTTGAGATGCAAAAAAAAAATTGGGTAATAGTACACCAAAAATGGGATAAAAAAGTCCTATTCGGATAGTGGCCTATCTCTTTTTGCTTTCGAGTAATGATTTTTTTAGTGATTTTTAGGCGCAACTGTATTTTTCGCCGAAAAACTGTTATTTCTCAGCTTCTACTTCACGTTTTTCCACGTTGCCAAAGTGATGGCAGTTTTGTAATCTACGGAAAATTTTCTACGGGATGAACGCAAAATCAATATTCTAAATTGTCATAAACGCCTAAAAACGTAACGTTTTCGTTGCGTTAATGCAAAAAAACCAAGAATTTGACATCACAAAACAATTTACTGTGTCACCAAAAATGTCTTCACACGTTGTCAAACGACATAAAAACTTCTCCGTTTTCCCAGCTTTCCAACGGTGTACTCGAAAGTGGAATTATCTCCCTCCTTCGACGAGAAAATTCGAAAAGAAGCGAAAAAGTCATACATTTTGGGCTAAAAATGTCAATAATAACAGGTGCGAAAATTCAATTGTTTGGCTCTCTTTCTTGAGAAATCCAAGCTCTGGCACTATAAAAATTAAAATTTATTGCATTTGAAGAATAAACAACAAACAAACAAATTAATAAAATGGACGAAGAGGTGTGCGAATTTAGGGCGTCTGTTGGATTTTTATGGGGTCTGGGCTGGGATCGTCGGAGACCGAAATCACCGTCTTGCTGGAAAATAATTTGTTCCCTCAGCTCTGGGTCCATTCCGTCAAGAAGACGTGGCAATTCGACTTGCAGGAAATGCAGGTAGCCTTGCCCCGTTCCTTCAAAGAAATGTGGGCCTATTAATCGGTCTCTCCGACCCATAAAAAACCAGCAGACGCACTAAATTCGCCCACCTCTTCGTCAATTTTATTAATTTGTTTGTTTGTTGTTTATTCTTCAAATGCAATACATTTTAATTTTTATAGTGCCAGAGCTTGGATTTCTCAAGAAAGAGAGCCAAACAAATGAATTTTTGCACCTCTTAGTATTCACATTTTTAGCCCAAAATGTATGACTTTTTCGCTTCTTTTCGAATTTTCTCGTCGAAGGAGGGAGATAATTCCACTTTAGAGTACACCGTTGGAAAGCTGGGAAAACGGAGAAGTTTTTATGTCGTTTGACAACGTGTGAAGACATTTTTGGTGACACAGTAAATTGTTTTGTGAAGTCAAATTCTTGGTTTTTTTGCATTAACGCAACGAAAACGTAACGTTTTCAGGCGTTTATGACAATTTAGAATATTGATTTTGCATTCATCCCGTAGAAAATTTTCTGTAGATTACGAAACTGCCATCACTTTTGGAAAAACGTGAAGTAGAAGCTGAGAAATAACAGTTTTTCGGCGAAAAATACAGTTGCGCCTAAAAATCACTAAAAAAATTATTACTCGAAAACAAAAAGAGATAGGCCACTATCCGAATAAGACTTTTTTATCCCATTTTCGGTGTACTATTACCCAATTTTTTTTTTTGCATCTCAAAACCGACCACCCTGTATATCATCACTCACAGTAAGTTTCCATTCTCTTAAACGACACAAGCTATCTATTCACACATTTTGAGCAACGTACGCTCACATAAGTTATTCTATCCTATTCATTAATGTAAACAAACAAGATCTTGTACTGGAATTTTGTATCACATGTGTGACTGCGTGCTCCCACGTCCCGTCCGAATAGTCTGTATTGACCTTAGCACGTGAAAAGTAAAAGGGATGAGATTCGCGATGGTATCAATATTTTGGGAGCAGCCGAAACTGTGTATAAAAATATCATTCTGAAGACAGCAATAATGTCAACATCCTGAATGTCAAGATAGCGTGTATCATATCATTCTGGGGACATAAAAAAAACAAAACAACAACATCAACAACAACAACAAAAAAATTAAACGTAGCGTGCATTATATAATCATTCTAGCGACAGAGATATCATAGAGAAACAAAATATGTAGCGTGTATGAAATAATCATTCTGGGAACTGCAGCGATATTAACATATTTGGGGACAGCCGAAAAAAACGAAGAGTGTATGGTATAATCCTTCTGGGGACTCACGTATTAACAACCTTCTGAGAGTAGCCAAAAAAATGTAGCGTGATTCTACATTATAATAATCGGTTGCAACAGAAAATTGAAACACATGTGAGACGAGATGAGATTGACTATGACAGCTAAAATATACAAACACGTGGCTGTGAAATTCATTCTCATCTCGTCCGACACTTGTTCCACTTCTCTAGCCTTCACACCACAAGGTGGGGTGTCCAGACACCCCATGTTGCCGATTGTGGGTGTGGTGGGGGTCTAAGAAGTTGGAGGTGGTCAAGAACCCTAGTACCCTAGTAGCCTCTTCTTCAGTTGTCCTGAGCACGCTGAAGGCATCATAAGTTCAGAAAAGGTTAGTACCCATATTTATTTACTACCTTCTTAGAAAAACCCTAGTTGGGGTGCGCTAGCACCCCACCTTGTTATTCTTGTAACACTTTTTTACTGCAATATATTTTCTCAGTAAACTTTTACAGTTTTGTTTCTACATGCTGGTTCAACAATCATATTTTTTTCGTGTAATTTTCATCTCCTAATTGAATGATCTTTCCACAGATGGCGGAAAAACGGAAGATATTCTTCTGCAATGAAGATATTGCGGCCGAGCTGGAGCACATGGAAAAAGAAGAAAGAGAGGGTGAACCAGTTTCAGAAGACGAAGAGGAGAGTGAAGATGAAGACGATACTCTGCCCTCCGATTTAAAGGACCCTGACGATTTCATCGTCTTTCCAGACGATAATGAAGTCCCAGGCAGTAATTTCCCGCTGCCGTTATCAAAAGAGAGTCGTGAGTTTATTTTGGGAAAGGATGGAGAAACAATTTGGAGCACAACTTCCCTGGCCAACCCCAGGACGAGAGTGCCTGCTCGGAATCTTGTAATACACCTACCTGGACCAAAAGGTAAGGCTAGAAGTGCCTCAAACGAAATATCATTTTTTTCGTGTATCTTCGACGATTTTATACTGGAAAATCTGGTCAAGTACACAAATGAGGAAATTTCCCGCCAGTCACAAAAATACTGTAGTGAGCAATGGTATGTAGGGCCCTGTGATACTCTCGAAATGCGTGCTTTACTTGGTCTTCTCTTCTTTAGTGGAGTGTTGAGAGATTCAGGCCTGAATCTCGCGGACATGTATTCCCGTATGTTTGGTCCTCCTTTATTTCGGTGCGTGATGTCAAGAAACAGACTCGAGTTTCTGTTAAACGCGTTAAGGTTTGACAGTAAAACCACTAGGCCTGAAAGGAGGGCTAGTGACAAATTTGCACCTATAGGGGAGATTTGGACGCAGTTTGAGGAAAACTGTAATGCCAGCTACACGCCGTCGGAGTATCTCACCGTAGATGAAACCCTTCTCAGCTTCAGAGGAAGATGCCCTTTCAAAATGTATCTTCCTCTGAAACCCGACAAATACGGCCTGCAAATTTTCTCCCTGTGTGACGCCCAAACGTTTTATTTTTATACGGGAATCCCTTATTTCGGCAAAGATACACTGAAAGATTCTAGCGACTTCTTGCATCCGACGGGATACGTGTTACAGCTAAAAAAAAACCTTGCAGGGGACCAATAGAAATACATATAAGCATGGATAATTGGTTTTCTTCCTATGAACTGGCAGAACTATACGTCGGGGAAGTTTCGACTCATAATAAACCTTATCACCTTATCATCAACCCCTAGGACAGTTTGACATTATTGATAAAAATCCCACGTTTTAAGGCAGTTCAGTGTTTTTCACATATTTTTTAAGTTTCTCTACGCAATAATTAGTGTCGGGAAGACCTGATTCGCAATCGACAGGGGCTACTTGATTTTTTGAATCCGTCCGGCTTCAGATGAACATTATTTTCCTCACCTCTCTCTAGAATTCTAGATAACCAAAATGTCTTTTCACTCCGGCGCAGCTCACGGTAAAAACACTTCGTGTAGTCAAATTGAATCGTTTATTATGCTTTTGAAGTCATAACAGACGTGTTCGACACATTTACACCCTCCAGAGACCACCGTCAAAAGCACACGAATGTCGGGTTTGGTTTCTTCCGGGATTAGTCGAAATTGATGACTTTCGGGTGACAAGCAAACTCGAGACACAGGGTACGGTGTACAGCACTTGTGAAACTGTGAGTATCACCATCACCCATGAAAACTTATTTTCTGGCCGTTGAGCTCACTACACTGTGTGTGTTGTATTTAAAGTTTTTGGTGGGATTCAGTGTTCGGTGTACCAGAAACGACTGCCCTTTCTTCTTTGACATATTCGTATTCAATTCAGCCGCTACAGTTTTTCTGCGATGACTGCAATCTACAAAGATCATCGTAGAACAATATCAACATGGTTTTTTTTTAAGCTGGCTTCTCCTTCTTTGTGAACCTTTACTTCGCCGGGCACCAAGTTCACGAACCATTTTTGTAATCTCCGAAAAAATAAATAAATAAAAAGGCGAGGGACTATTCACTTTAACCAACACAAAAAATATCTAAACGAAACGGCAGAAGTTGGAGACTAGACTCCTCCTTACTTCTTCTAAACATTGAAAGGGGGTGAGGTGGGTTCTAACCTTCTTATTTGTTATGAGTCGAATTACCTTTGAAAAATCGAACCTCGCTTCCCCATCGTATTGGGAGAGCGCCAGCTGACTATGGTGGGTACCCTAAAGAAAAACAAGCGCGAAATTCCTCCTTCATTGATTGCAGTCAAAGGGGTCCCACTAAATTCATCCCGGTTTGTATTCCAGTATGATAAAACAATGGTTTCATTCAACCCGAAGCCAAATAAAAACGTAATTTTATTGAGCACCATGCACGATGCAGGGGAAGTAAATGAAGACACTGGGAAGCCAGAAATCATCGAGTTTTACAATATAACGAAAGGGGGTGTAGATGTAATGGATAAATTGATTCATTCCTACACGACCAAAAGAAAATCAAGACGTTGGCCGTTGCGATTTTTTTTGGCATGCTTGACATTGCTGGGTACAACGGTTATGTGTTACATTCTCTGAGTGGAGTCAACAAATCGCAGCGATACACGCGAGCCGATTTTTTGAAAACTCTTGCCTTCTAACTATCGGAGCCCTTCATGAAACAAAGGATGTACAACGAAAGAATTCCTAAGTCCCTCCGAATTGAAATCCAATCCACTATGGGTGCATCTGCAGCTCCACAGCAAGGATTATCTCAGCAACGAGGAAGCTTGGAAGACGAACCACCCACCAAAAAATATAAGAGGTGCAAATTTTGTGAACGGAAAAAAGACAGGAAGACAACAAGCACCTGTTGTAAGTGCAATGAACCTATCTGAAGGGAACATGAAAAAGTTAGCAAGTTTTGCTATGAGTGTTTCGAAAGGCATAATGAATAATATCGTAACCATTGTGGATTTGTTACCATTTTGAATGTGTTACCATTTTGAATTTGTTACCTTTTTGATTGTGTTACCTTTTTCAATATTTAACCTTTTTAACTTTGTTATCATTTTCATTTGTTTGTACGATGTTTTTACTTTTCGCGATGTTTTCTCTTCAATCCACAATCAAAATGTATCTTCGGTTGAGTACGATTACAATTCGTGAGTTTGGACTAATTTCAAAAGATAGCTAATACAGTTATTGTGTACTCAATTTGATTACTTAAGCCCTTAGTTCCTTTTGCAAATCTTGATAGTCACTTCTAGTCCTTATAGTGATACATAATTACAATAAATAATTACAATTTTTTTATTTTATTAAACGTACTGTGGAACCAAAACTGCCTTTAAGTAACCTTATTCCCGAACAAAATTCAAAGCGTTAATATTTATCAAGAAATTATGGAACACAAGTGTTTCCGAACGTTCTAGAGTGTCAGAAAATATTTCCGGAATGAAAGTCTGACTTTGAAAACATTAAATGGGGTTCAATATGCCCGGGGTGCCGGAACACCCCACCTTGTGGTACATGTGATTCCACCTCACCTTGTGGTGTGAGGGCTAGTACAAGTAGAGAACCTTCAAGACACAGGTACTGCAACACTGATTTCAGCGCTATATTTGGTCCCTCAGTCGTTAGGGTAAACACAATATCATGAATGAAAAAATTGTCATCGTAACAGCAAACAAACGCGGATCGCGGTCGAAATAAAAAAAATATCCTACTTGTCAATGAGATCAGGTGATAATTATAATTAGGGATCGGATTTTCATTGCGAAGAATTTTTTTGCATAAAATTGCATATTTGGGGGATAGCAGCATGAAAACGCACAATTTAGGGTTAAAAGCATAAAATTACTTATTTTAAAGAAAATAAAATATTCCTGATCTAACCAAACAGTGCATAAACGCCCAACGCGTTCATTTTTTATTATTGACGCACAAAAATATTCTAGAACAACAAAATTAGTGGACGTTGAAAAGTGCGGCGTGGGGCAGAGTTGAAATAACAGCCAAACGCGACTCCCGATGACAACTGCATGCTTCAGCGAGAAATCACTTATTGTAGGTTCAGCGAGCGGCCCAGTGAAAATAGTGCAAGACAAAGTTACGCTCCTCTTTTTTCGTTTGATAAGGGACAAGGATTGCGCGCATCTTGCCAACTGTTTGAAGCGCCTTTCAATTCTATGTAATTTCTAGTTTTTTTTTTGTTTTTTTTGTTTTTTTTTTCTGCTTTTCATACAATGTATTACTTCGTTTTGGGAACACGATAATGCTGAAAGAACGAATCACTTTAGCAAGTAAAGTGAATGCATTCGCCAGGTAGTTTCAAACGGACTGTTACTTTAAATAACTGGCCTTTTCTGTTTGTATTTGTCGCGGTTTAAGTTTAGTTTTAATGTTTCACTTACGATTCTGTACTGTGCCATAATTTCCAACCCCCTATACATTCAAAATCAACGAAAGAAAGAGTGAAAATTTCCCCTAATTTGATTTTGTTGGTGCATATTTAAGCGCATATTTCCTCAATTTTAAGGGCATTTTATAGGGCATATTTTGCAGTATTTTAGAGCATAAAAATCCGATCCCTAATTATAATCATATGAGGGACCAAGTACGGCGCCGATTTGCGTGTTGCAGTACTCGTGTTTTATAGTGCCTTAGTACAAGGGGATAGGGATGGTGTCAACACACTGGGGAAAGAAAGTAAAGAATATGTAAAATAGCAGCGTGTGTGAAAATATCATTCTTGCGACAGCGATATCATCAACATTCTGGGGGCAGCCAAGAGCATAAAAAAGAGTAGAGTTTATGATATTTTTCATTCTGAGGACAGCAATTGTGTCAAAATTCTGGCGACGAGGGGGACATCTCTGGAAACAGGGACAGGGGGGTAATACAGAAGCCTGACTTCTTGGGGTTTCTTACGTGTCAGGTAGCTGATATTTGATTTTTGATGGTAGGGCACCTGCGGCCATCCGACTTCTAGCAGCTCAGTGTTGTAATATAATTATACACCTAAAATCACTGTGTGATTTCAATGATTAAAAAAAATATGTTTGAGTTTTGATTCTCTAGTTTTGTGTCATGACTTCTTATAGTGAATTTGACGAGCTTTCACATGAGTTCCTTTAAAGTTTAATCGGATGGATATTTTTTGAGTTATGGACAGAAATGTGACAAGAACCGTTTTTTTTTTTGTTCTGTTTTTTTGCAGCAAATTTCAAATTGTTTGACGTTATGAGCCTTGGCTTACGTCTGCAAATGAATGTTCATATAATAGGTCTGATAGAAAATTCAATCAACTTTCAGATCTTTTTTTATAGGAAAAAATTGGACTACTATTTCCCGAGCTACTGGCAAAAATGTTCAGAAAAACGTGGTTTTTGGGCAGCCTTTTTTCGCGTTATTTGTCACATAACTTCACTTATGTAAAATTCAATTCTGAACAGCTTTGGTTTCTTGACATTTTTCGAGTGGAACAGCCGTTTTCAAGTCGCTACTGCCTTATTCTTATTAGTCATTTGTATTAATATTACCAAGAGTGGCTAACAATGACCATTTAAAAGAATCAATAGCGGTGAAACGGCTGGGTCTATTGTGACAAAAGAAAAAATGATTCGACACAGAATTCAATGCTTTTCAAAAAATGAGAGGGTAACATTTTCCTTAAATGCGTCGTTAAGGAGTTATAAGCAGAAAACTGAAAAACCTGCCAACAGGAGTTGAGAATGCCTAAAGAGTTTTCAAAAACTCTCCTAGCTCTTGAGAGAAGATAATTGAAGACCCTTTCTTCGTCGCCGAGGTCTTTCTTTGGGTAAGGGCGAAGCACATATGTTTTTAACGGAAAGGCCTCATCGGCAACGAACGCAAAATTTGTCGAGAATGATGAACCGGGTAAATACGTATTTAGGTCCAGGCACATCCGCGAATCCTCCGTCCAATTCCCTTCCTAAGGTGGATCGACTCCAAACTCCACCGTCGCTTATTGATCCTGCAACACGATCAAACGATGAATGCAACATAATAATTATGTACCAATGTAGAAAATTGCGAAAATTCTCACCATACTGCCCGATGTCAATCCAAATACATTGGTAATTCGCGTCACAAGCAGCCAAAAAAATCAGGCTAAAAAACTTCTGAAGAATTCACTGCCGCTGTTAACAGGGGCTTGGACGCGAATATGCTTTCCATCTATGGCCCCCAGGCAGTGGGAGAATTGCCATTTCCTCGTGAAATCTTCCGAGACTCGCATCCAGTCTGCTTCTTTCATCTCCGGTCAGAAATCAGGCTGCAAGGCGAGCCATATAGCTGTTGGTAGCAGAGTCGTGAACGAATAAAACAGAACACCCTTTTTTTATTAGGACAACAATAAACTTGAATAAAATATGGTCCATACGTTGGAGGCTGTGTACAAAATTACCCAGTCCAACACCAAGTCCAACAATAGCCTGGCATACTTCCGGGACCAACTTGTATGATGTCAAGCGGCCGATTCGAAACACCCAAGATTGCATCCGCAGGCTATTTCCATGAGCCAGATATCTTAAACCGGTCGATAATAATTACTACCCGTTCTGAAGTTGAACTGCGTAAAAATGTATTTATATCCAAGAAATAACTTACGATAGAGTGAAAGCCAGTCGCAAAGCGGCAGGCAATG
Organism: Corythucha ciliata; assembly: GCA_038030265.1. Classification (NCBI taxonomy): domain Eukaryota; kingdom Metazoa; phylum Arthropoda; class Insecta; order Hemiptera; family Tingidae; genus Corythucha; species Corythucha ciliata. The sequence continues at coordinate 41,247,010 of CM075938.1, read as the reverse complement.
TGCTCTGTGGCTCTTTTTTGATAGAAAAGGAGTTACTTTTTCCAAGAGCTCTTGAAATTTTGCGGGCCACATCCGTGTAAATTCAAAAAACTCTTCGTGGTCTGTGATCCGCAGAGTCGCAAAGAGATTGTTGAAAACCCCATGCGTATTCCTTTCAACGATTCGCGGACGAACCCACCATCTTCGTGTCCTTCTCTTTTTCTCCCTTTTGTATAACGCTAGCGCGGTAGCACATAAACTAAACACAAAAGCTGCTTCGGTATTTGAATCGTATAAACGAACTAATGTGAAACCAGCAAAACTAAAACTGACTATTGACGATATTGGTCCGGCTGGGTAACCTTTCATCAGGATATAAACAACTGATTGGCTCTTTCCCTCAAACTCGAGTATGATTGGCTGGACACAAAAGTGTGTAGCGTCTTATGTAGACTGTTCACCCTTGGGTTTGCGTCCAGCGTTCCCTCTTGCGTCCTGCGACAGCGTTTTCGCGTCTTATGTAGACGGGGCTTAAGGGCCTCGAACTGAAATTTCGAGGGGGAGTTAGTTTGCGGCCCAGGACGCAGAACAGCGTCGTGATCTTGATTCACCATTCCACTTTCTTCATCCCTCCCACAACCCTAGCAACACTCACTCATGTTGACGCCAAATCACAAAATAACCTTTTTTTGAAACGGGTTGTTCTGTTTGTCAATTTGAAAAGTTTGTACCAAGCTTTTTACTCTCATTGCATTTGCTTTATTATTTAAAATGTAAATGTACTAGGATGCATGTCAAAATGCATTGGTGGAGTTAACATGGACCAAAGATTTTCATGTGTGGTAGGTACCTTATCTAAGTAGTTCTGATTAATAGTTTAAACTTTTCAAGCCCCAACTTTTCATTTGATCTATTTACTGTTTATCATGTTTGATTAAATTCATTAAAATTGGTTGAAAATGGACAGTGAATAGAGCGCAAATGGAAAGGAAAGAGGACTTGAGAAAGAAAAATGAGTGGATATGATTTACACCCCGAGCCCCCTGTCATTTCTACCCCCTTAACTACCGCAGTCAATACCTTCCCCTAACCGCCGGTTCGTAACCCCTCGGACCCGTCACCCCATGAGCTCATGACCGGCCCTGAACACTTGGAAGCGCTAGAATCATGATTCCGTTTAGCCCCCAAGAAAGCTCTCTTTAGAGAATATAGAAGCTTCTTTGTAGGCTCCTACGGCCTACGGCTACAGCTTTATGCATGCTTTATGTGATATAATAATAAATTTATAATACATAATAAATTAGATGACGACAGTGTTCAGTTGAGCAGGTCCGGTGCTCTCTTTGGTTTAAGTCGTCGAGGATGGTTGTGGTGTATTTCCCAGGGCAGCGACAATAGACTGGTGAATATGGGGGTCGAGTGATTTGAAAAGGAGGCGTTTGATGAATTTTTCGACTGTGAGAATGTCAAGGTCGTTGTGGATGTGATGAGTGATAGTGACAGTGAAAAGTCACAGAACCCGGGTTGTTAAAATTGATTGCGAATGGCTCTTGGTCCAGTGATAGCCTCGCGTTTCTCTTAATTCTCTGTGATTACGTGCTTCGTACACCGTGAAAAAATAGAAGATATATGGCCGATGGACGTGGGGGCTTAGCCCTTCTTAGTGGAAGGATGGAAGAATCTTAACCTTAACTTTTTCACATTTAGGAATTATTATTCTGGTAAGAATGGGTCTTAATTATTTTAAAAGCAAGACTCCCTTTGGTTTCAATTCTCAGGTTGTTATCTTGGAGGACCAGTTGGAACAACTACTGTCTTGCAATTGGTCCAAGATACGTGTGGACCACTTGAACGAGCCGGACTGCATTTGATCCACATTGCAACTGGTTCACAAGACTTGTAGACCAGTTGAACGCACAGGTCTTGCAGTTGGTCTACACTGCAACAGGTCCACAAGACGAGTTGACAGTTGAACGACACGGTATTGCAACTAGTCCACATTGCAACTGTTGAAAGACAAGCTCTCGCATCTGGACCAGTTGCTAGACCACGACTTTCAACCGGTCTGCAAGACTTGTAGGCCAATCGTAATGTGGACCACTTGCAAAGTCCCCGTTGTCAGTAATGTAATGTAACCGTTGGTAAACCAACAAGGCTTTACGTCCAACTACCTATAACAAGGTGTCTCGCAGACGAGGGCGAGAGCACACACTTCATTTAAAAAAAACAAAAAAACAAAAAAACAAAAAAACAAAAAATTGTACATTTGACCTTGGTCCTAAATAATCTAGCCTGTAGTGGAAATCGAACCCACGCAGACTCAGCATAAAATACCTTGGCATGAGAGTCGACGCCCTAGCGACCTCAACCACTCTCCTGGGCTATACGTTGTCGGTTTTCCCTCGTTGAGTTGCGTCATCGACGGACCAGTTTCGGCTGTTCGCCATCTTCAGCGCTCAATTTCAGAATTGAAACTTCAGTTCAGAGTCTCAGTTGTGAAGTTGAATGCTGAAGATGGCGAATAGCGGAAACCGGTGCACCGATGACGCACCTCGACGGACTGAAAACTTAGGCTCCAGGCGTGCATTACCTACTAACACTCGCAGCATAAGCGCATCTACTAACAATTTTAAGTAGGTTAATACATTCTTGAAAAGCCAATAATAAAAAATCGTTATCCTTCCCATCGTCTAAGGTGAAGCTCAAAATCAGCACAAGGTAAATCTTGTTTGTTTCCAACGTAGTCTGTTCGACATATAGTTGTTGATCTCAAAGAAGTTGAAAAAGACAAGTTGAGGAAGCAATAATGAGAATATCAAATGCAGAGAAATAATCATGAAGATTTTGAGGGGAGAGGGAAGTCATAAATCAATATAATAGGGTCCTCTCATAATTATCGCTGACGATAATCTGGGGTTGACGAGGGTCGGACAGGTATAATATGCCTTGACGACACGTTTTGATCCTTGTTACGGACACGTGCCCTATTGGCACGCAATCGTTTAAACAAAATGTCTTGGGAAAAAATATGGGGTTTAAGATTCAATCGCTTCATTCGGAGACCTCTCTGCGTCCTCGTTCTTCTTAATACTCTTTTTCCCCTCAGTTGAAGAGCAGAGAACAGAGATTAAGATTACGACCATTCAGCCCCCCCCCCCATCCGGCCACTTCATACATCTACCCACTTCATCTTTGATGTGGGTAAAGGACGAATGTTTCATTCATTAGCGAAGTACTCTAACCATGGCCTGTTAAGCTAACGCGCTGCTTTGCCAATGCATCATTTAAACTCATCTCTCCATTCGTATCACCTTCTAGGCTCCTACCACCGCCCAACCCCCGAATTCCGGCCGAGAGAGATATACATATCTAGACTAGAGTGAACCCTACACGGTCTGCTTCGTGGTAAACTTGAAGTATACAGGATAAATAGAAACGGAGCTGTCCACAACATTTTTGTAGAATTATTTCATTTGAATTTTACAGAGTAAATAGGTCGGCTTTACGCGGCCAACAAACAAAAGGGTTTCGAGGGCCTTGGGGGAGTTGCTCTTTAGTTAAAACTTTCCCGATTCGCGGTACAATCTTCGGTTAGAAACTCTACAGAGACTAATTCCATTCGATGGTATAGGACTCGGAATTCCCTCGGAATTTCCTTTGTTTTACCCTATTTTCGTCTCTCTCTTTCTATAACGCTTTCAATCATTGAAATGAAGCTCGCTATGTTCAGGCTAAAATAATATTGATGGTTTGCGGCCAATAATCAAAGGTACAATATCGGTGCTACCTTTAGCGATGGTCAGTCCTATCTTTAAGTTAGTTCGATATAGAATCGCGCCGTTTATTTGAAAACATTCAATTAACTATGGCCCAGATTTTCTATCGCAGGTCTCCCCCCACATGGGAAGACACTTCAATGTGCGAACACCCCCTCCAACACCCCTTTCCTACCCAGTGATCCTCCAAGAATTATACCTATGTGGCCGTAACAAGTGGGTAACGTGTAATAAGAAATCCGGAAAAGAACATTGTCTTCCGTTTATCTTCACCGGGAAACAGTAGACCAATCTTATTGAGAACGGTCAAGGGATCCTACTTTAAAACCATTATTTATTTATTTTCAAGGGAGAGGTAGCCGTATATATCGTCTAAAAAGCCTAATTGCTTCTAGGCTGATTTATGTTTATTTATGGGTGCTGTATATCCTTTCCGGTTTTCTATCGATTTACTCCAGAGGTGGTCGGAAGGGATAAGTGCCTAAACCACTACCTACTGTCCTTATTTTCACAAAAAGCCAACCTGGCTGTCATTCAGGGAAATTAAGCTATGTGAGAAAAAAGTGTTGTGCATAGACAGTCAACGTGACGTTCGCTGTATCGATGACCCGATAGAAAAGGAATGCTTTAATTCCCATTTGAATAATTATTGTATAAGTATAAAGTCAAAATCAAGCTACACTGATCGGGATTATCCCATTCTACGAAAATCCAATCATTAGTGATAATTAATAGGGACTCGTTCATTACAAAAGCTTCCTTCCCTTTACAATAAATAAAGCGATATCCGTCCAAAGCTCTCGAATTAGCTGGATTAACTAACGAAATTGTACGTTCTGCGTAGGGGAGAGTGCGATTAATAATAGCCACAGCCCGTTTCCAACGTCTCGGAATTCCTGGAGTGCAATTACTGGAATACCCATGACTGGACAAGTGAGGAACTTAAGCGATTTTTTAAATATTTTATATTAATAGATAAGATGATCTGAAAGCAAGGGTGCATTCATTTTTTTTCCTGCTTTCTGTTCTGGCGGGTTTGAGAAGAAATTATTTAAAAATTGACAACCTCCTTAACTGCACGAGTAGGATATTATGTTATTCACACATTGCCCGAAAAATTTACCCACAACGCGTTGTAGGCAGTGCGAAATGCTCACAACGCGTCGTGGGCAATTTTTTTCGCCCAGCGGATACGAAATTACCCATAACGCGTTCTGGGTAACTCAATTTACTCAATGGCCCACATAAAGGTCAAGGTGCGTCTATTTCGCGTCATGGGACTTCCGATTTTATCCACAACGCGTTGTGGCTACTTCAATTTACCCGCAACGCGCTGTGCGCATTTCGAGTGGTGTGTAAATAATATAGAGAAGAGGAGCTTGATCCGGGGAATTATTTTCGGTGAGTGAACCAGGCGAGCTCAGGGACGAGCGGGGGAGAATGGCCCGATAGCATCAACAAATCTTGAGGAAACTGCTTGTTATCCACAACAGTTCGGGTTTTACAAACATGTCCTCGGCGTTTTAGTATAAAACCCGGGCGATTCTATAGTCAGGGGAACAGAGTCGAGTTCACAGCCAGAGTCGGGGGTCCACAGAGTCGGGAACGCACACCCGTGCAGGGGGGCCGAAGCCTCGCGCTAGCTCGTGTACACGCTACCGCAAGACGTCGGGCCTGGGGGAAGGTGAGTCAGACTGTAAATAAATAACATGTACGGAAAGTCGGTGTTTTCCGCAACCGAAAAAAGATATGGATGACCGAGGCTTGCTTGCCAAATGCCAAGGTTCACACAGTTTTTTTTTTTCTTTCTTTTTTTTTTTTTTTTTTTTTTTTTTTTTTTTCTCTCTCGCCGAGAAACTTGAAAAAGGATGACGAGTGTGCCTCATCATTGAATCTATCAGAGATGTTTTTATAGGTAGTGAGGGTGAGGGTAATGAAAACTGAGCCTTTAATATTTTTTTGTACAGCCGGGTGTAAAGACTCGAAATTCGAACGCTGGGAGAGCCTTGAGCGGGCGATATGATAATGAGGTTCATTCCGCCCGCCGGGCTAAGGAAAATATCAGCCCGCTACGTCTTCTTTTATAGCCCCTCAAGAAGAACATGAACCCGCGGCCAGCGCTCTCTCATTCGATTAGTTGAAACTTCTCTTCCCTCTACTTTCGTTACCGAATTGGTTATCCCTCTGTTTACCAAAGGTAAGTGTTATTATCAAGCCAAAGTTCCATTGGAGAGGGTAAGGAAAAATAGCTAGAGGGGCTGATCACAGGAGGGCGAGGTCTACGTTTAACTTGACGGGCTACATTTTTTTTTTGTTTTTTAACCCTTGAGCGCTCAATGTAACCTGTAGGTTACACTTCTATTTTTATTATTAACATACGATGTGGGACGTATCCCATCATAGGCTGCTGACTAACGGCTTCTATACCATCTGCCTCCAGCGTTGAGGCAGTTCGAATCGATTGTTCAACAGTTGTTTTTATGTGATAATTTCCAGAACTCGATAAGTGGCTCTTGTTTTTGTCAGTCAGCGACCGGCTCTCGTTTTTCGATCAAAATGACCACAAAAAGGTATGTATTGATACTTTGATGATTTTTTCAATCTAATGGGTAATTGTGAAAGCTGAGTGAGCCAAGCACTCCTTCATAAATTGATTTGTAAGCTGTAAATCTGGCATTGCATCTTGGCGTCACCTGTAGGTTACACTGGGCGTAGCGACGAATGTCGAAATTGTGACCGTTATAACCGTGACATTTAGTGCATTTCATTTTGAAAAATGCACTATTGCTCCCGTCGTGATGGTCGCAAACATTGGTCATGACATGTTTTTTTCATGTTTCAGAACCTCTAGAACACGAATTTTTACCTATTTAGTTCTCTTTACAAAAACGATGGGGCGTGTCAAAACGCATAGCTTCTAACAAAGCCAGCCAAAAAGACCGGGTTCTCGAAGCATCACGTACTGCGACTTCCGCCGAGCAGTCGTGGAAAATTACATCTTCAAGTACGGCAATCCTGCGAAGAAGGCAAGAGTTGTTTCTTCAGTTCCTAAACTGTCAAAAAAGGATGATGGAATTCGGAGACACGAGAAAGTATAGAGTGTTCTCAAAGGCGGCGCCGACAGTGCCACAAAGCTACCAGGTGCCGCGATTGTGCAGTTGGTCTAAACATTCATTGCTGGTTTGCCATCACTCCACAATTTGAGTTATAAAATTGTATCTATGTAATGATATATAGTAATATTTGTTTTCTTCTTCTTTCAGGATTTTGAATTTCTTCAAGCCACTCTACTTTCACTGGCGTTTTGATACTTGTGGATGATTTCGTAGCATTGTCGCATGTTCTGAACCTGCTACCGTCCATTTACGCCGTTCGTTCATTGTCATTCATTTTTGGCCCATACACCATACCAACCCGGTTGGACCCCAGACTCGGGACGGTCTAGTACGGCTCCCAAACCAATTTATCCTTTCCAGCAAACTCAGGAGACAGGTCCTATTCTCTTCTGAGAAGCTGGGGAAGGATATCCTATCGTCACTGAAAATAGTGTATCTAGACCTACATATGCCCGTCACCTACAGGTGACATTGGGCGTTCGTCAATTTACTTGGCCAAACGCCCAATGTCACCTGTAGGTGACGGGCTAATTGTAGCTGATCAGCTACCTTGAAAAACAGCTGGAAAACTTAAAAACCTTGGAAAGTGTCCTACTCAAGTAAAACATTCGCCAAAAATTGCAAAACATCGTTATTTCACTTTTCGGCGTTGGAGAGTTAAAAACCATTGTATTCCTAATTTTGTTTTTAAATTTTACATTCGCCAAAAAACACCAAAAATAAGCACTGTAAATTATGCTGAGAGGCGATTAAAGTTCTCTCTGTATCATCTACGTCAATCTTCCATTCGGTGGCTAGAGTGTGTTCAATAAGAAACGAAGGGGTTGTCTCTCCGCGAAGTCATTTATTTTTACAGTACCGGTTTCGGTCGCTCAGCGACCATTATCAACTGTAATTACAAGTACACCGAATTTTAACACTAGAAAAACATACACTTATGAATATTAAATACCTGTTAATAAGCTATCCGAAACCCCGGTGGGTGATACCCCTGTCCTATGACCGTGAACTATGAAAATTACAACAAAAACAGTACAATAAATAACCGAATAAATAAACAATAAATAAATACCTATGACGTCAATACAATAAAAAACGGTGAAAATACATAAAAAAGCAGAGGTAACTATCAGAACACCCGCCGAGACACACATACAAAAAGAGACTACAAAGGCAATTTTGGACTTTTCTCCGGGGATACATTAACGGCGAGAGACAGCAATGGAGAGGGGGAGCACTCGAACCTTTCGTTCAGGCATGCAGTCGAGCTCCTGAGCTCCCTATAAATGAAGATATTTTCCAACGAATTGAGGAGCTTTCCTTGGTTCTCGCAGCAAGGGACTTCCGCCGTGTGACCAGCAAGTCCACATCCAGCGTTGATGTGCAAGAAGAACGCAGAATCATTCCTCCTTAAATGCTCTTTCCAGCGTGTTTTAAATTTTCTAGCTGTACGCCCACAATACTCGCTTCACATTTGCCGCATTTAAGACGGTATTCGCGAGTCAAATCGGAGTGGCTGCCTCCTGGTGACTGGTAAGGAAGTTATATCTAAGGTTTGTTAATGATTGTGTGACAATTTGTTCTTACTGATAACAGCAGGAAGTTTAATGTTTCTATATTTATTCGCTACTAGCATTCGACAGCTAGTTGAATGCATTTCAAACGAACATGACTCCGAAATTGTTAATTTCCCACGAATAATACAATTCATTCGGGATTATTAACGTCCTCTCAACGAAGGATCCGCAATCCTCAAGTCGACTCATTTGGTAGAATGTTTAGTGATCTGCGAGCACGAGAGTTTAAGTGTTTTCGCCCTGGGCCTTTCGACATCAATTTTGGACTGTCTGCAGCACGAGATTTGTGTCAATATTAAAGACAGGACAAAGTCATCCACTTATGTACGAGGCAAAACCGGTTCTGTCGTGCTGCCATTCCAAAGCGCCCCAAGTTCCGTATAAATGTTTTATCCTGCCGGGTGTTTCATTCTTGCTCGTCCCTAGGACGACCAGCCAGTTTTATTTCAATTTTCCTTCAGCAGGAAAATTGTGGAACGAGACATTCATTGTGCGGAGTGCGGTCGTTGTTGGAGCTCTGGGGGCTCAGACAACTCGACTGATCGTTTTCCCGATGTTACTTGTAGCAGCGTACGCATAATAGTGATCCATTTTTGGCCTAAAATAATCAATAGAAGTAAAAACTCCTGAAATACCAGCACTTCCTTGGATAAATTCAGTAAACACACACTGAAGCCTGTTAAATTTAAACAAAACCTCCCCAAGTACAAACCTTAATATGAATAATAAGAGCGCTATCTACAGCCCGTTTGATCGGCGAATACCCCACTCTTTTCATCTACTGGAGTACGATCTTTGCCTCTACTAATAAGGCTTCTCAGCACGTTGCTACTTCGAAATGATACACGATATCCTTTCGGACGCAGGATGCTCTGGAGACCCTGGGATACACCCTCGATAAATGGAAGTGAAATCCAGTCCGTTAAAGGCTCTCTGGTCACGTTAGGAAAAACACTCTTAATAATCATTTGCTTCTTCTTTTTTCTGATAATCATGTCAACATCCCTCTTTTCGTATCCGTTAGCCTCTGCGACATGGTACATCACACCCAACTCCTTTTCATAATCTGTCTTGTTAAGTGGTACTCTCAGCAGCCTATCCACTAGAGAATGGAACGCTGCGTATTTGTGTTGCGGATGGTGGTTTGAAGTTGCAGGGATCACGATGTCGGTTGCTGTCTCTTTACGGTAGATTCCGAATTCGAAAGTCGATCCTCGTCTTTTTACTACAAGATCAAGTAAACATAACTGCTCATCAGATTCCTGATCCACAGTAAAACTTAGATACTCCAAGCGCGAATTTAAGTACCCGAGGAACTCATTCCTCAGTCGTTCCCTCCCATACCACCAACGTATCATCCACGTAGCGGGTCCAGAAGGAGATATATTTAAGGTAAGGGTTCCTCGAATTCAGCACGAAGTACCTCTCGAACTGGTTCAGGAAGAGCTCGGCGCAAAGCGATGAAATCGGACACCCCATAGCCAATCCTGCATCTTGTTTAAAGAACCGACCACTAAATTGCAAATAACTTTGCTCCAGTGCCAATTGGAAAAGGTTAGAGAGCTCCGCCGCTTCGAGAGGGTTCACACTCGATTTGCTCAAGGTCTTTCTTATGATCTTTAAGACTGTATCCGGCGGAATACACGTGAAAAGGTTAACCACATCAAATGAAACTAATGTGCTATTATCATTGAGATTTACCTTACTTAGTTTATCAATTAAAGCCTGACTATTTTTAAGACTATACGTGGCTTCAAACCCCGTTAAGTTCATAAATTTCTTACGAATGATTTTACACAGTTTTTCACTGGGGGATAATAGCACATTAGTTTACGAGTTACGAAAGAATAGAAATATTTATGCATGACTAATTCAGAAATAATTTGAGCAAGGATTTGGCTTTTCCAAGGGGGCATTTGCATCCTAGTTAGAATACCCCCCCCCCCATCGCTATCACCGTCATGCGCACTTTTCCACGTTTTCCAACAGACCTGTACTAAGACACGGAACCTCATTGAAATATAGAATAGGATGCACAATTTTTAAAATCATATTAAAAACGTTTTATATTTAACCAATGAAAAATGTCAATAAAGTAATAATTTCAAAATCTGGCTCCCTGAAATGCCGGATACGTTTAGAAACTCTCATTAGGTAACGTTATTAAGCTATTTGAAGAGCCGTGATCTTAAATTTACTATCGATTCTTAAAATTACAGCGGTACTGGTATTTCGCTGTTTCAACACCCATCCGAAGATTGTTAAGGTTCAGCATAGCAAAAGCAGATCGGAGACCTCTCTCAGAGGGGGGGGGGGATTCGACAAGTTCTCCCCACAAGTACAACCCCAAAACCTGCCCACCACTCCCCTCCCCTATGTTTTGAGAGATTTTCCAAGCTCGGGGGGGGGGGGGGGGTAATTCTGTTGTTACCCCCCCCCCCCCTGGAACCACCTACACAGCACAGCCTTTAAAGCAGGTGCAAAAAACAGGGAACAAGCTAGAAGCTCTGCTGAGTTACTATACTGAGGTTCACACTGTTCTTGCTCAGAAAGTGGCACCACATATCCCAACATTTCACGGTCTTGAGCAGATCTGGAATCACCATAAAAATTTCATGGAGTATCAGCGTGATGGAAACGGCTTTGCAAAAGAAGACGAATGGTGTCAACATGTTTCTTAGGTAAGCAAAACTGAATCAGAAATCGACATCAGTTCACAGCGTGGAATTTCCTGGGCTGCCCATCGTGCAAATAATGTAGTTATAGAAGGGCTTAATTCACCAATGACCACGTCCACAGCACTGCTTCCTCTCTCACGCCACGATCATTATTCGAAAATCTATCGACGTGTTGAATCCGGGGCAGACTCCAGTTATACGATAACTTTCGATCAACCTCTGTTCAAAATCGCCAAAGATATTCATTGGAATTGGCCAGAACCCTACGGTGAGGACAAGATTGTGGTTATGCTGGGTGGACTAGCACACATTAAGTGGCCCTACTGAAAACACTTGGCGATATGATCATGATGCGTAATATCATACGTGCATGCGTAATAGCATGACAATGATAGAGTTGGCGATAGGGTATTCTAACTAGGATGTAAATGCCCCCTTGAAAAAGCCAAATGTTTCCTCAAATTATTTCTGAATTAGTCATGCATAAACATTTCGATTCTTTCGTTAAAAATTCAATATTTTACGTGAAGGAGTTTCACTTGAAGTCCGATGACGACAATTTTTGGCTGGAGACACTTATTTACGTTAGTCGCGTGCGAGAAATTTGTCGGAAACGTATGAAATATTGGAAATCAGCTCGAATTACGGCCGCCATATTGGTTTTATGGATCGGCTCTGAACCACAAATTACGCCCTCATATCGCACCCCCAGATGCAGACCGTTACATCTCAGACATTGGCCGTTCAGAGTTAAGAACGCTATCAGGAGCAGAAATACGAGTTGTTTCATGGTGCAGAAAGTTTTAATTTTAATTTAATTTTTCGCCGCTAGAGAGAAGAAGGTACTATACTACTCACATTGAAAGGCAGTCGTTTTTCAAGAGCACATAGTTACATTGTGCTTGACGCAGAAGAGCCAGTGGGCATCAAGTAGTTTGACAGGGAAGGTCACCAGTGCATATGGTTACAAAACGAATGAAACATGAGTTTGGTAAGTTTATTTCCGTAAATGCTGCATGCATAGCGTTATATGTCAGAGATGAAACTCTATGTCACACATTGTCCAACTAAATTTTGAAGTACTTCCCACGCATAGCGTTACAATTCGAGATATAACGTTATGTTTCTTCTATTCCTGCTGTGCCTCAAAGATAAAACTATCTTATTTTTGAAATGGAACGGTGTGCACTGGAAGTGAAAATTTCTTACAAAGATGTTACAGTCTGTCCTACGTTCTTGTGTTGTTGACCAATTGCTCTTAGTTATTTTGAACGATTCTAAAAATTTAATTTCATTTCCGCTTTCCATTATCTCTTCAGAATAAGATGTCGAGAGGGCAAAAAATGTTGGAAATTGCTCTGCAAAAAATTACGTTGCCTGGGAATAACAAGCGGATCAACTCAAACGAGGCGTTGAATAGTGTGACAAAAGTCCAAAATCCTCTTCAGGAGGAGACAAATATGGGACCCATTCATTTTCGAACACGACCGGTTCTTACCCTTACTCGACTCTACTACTCTTGAGATGTTGAAGTCAGCCTTTTCAAGCCCTGGTAGGTTTTTGAAAATTGCTCATACGATGCTTGAGCTTCGTAATTCAGCTGTGTAATTACAAGTCTGTTTCGTTGGAATTTTGCGACAGAAAAATCGAAGCCAACTCTTTCAGAGGAAATTGAAAAACAACCACCGTTAACTCATAACGAACAAGTCAGCCAAGTGGAAACAAAAACTGCTGGTAAATCGATAACCATTGACTCTTAATGCCGAAACTTTAATTAGTCCATTAAGTGATGAGTGACACAGTTTTCTCTTGATCTTGTTATTTAGCTGCATCAACCGATGATGTCGCCATCGAGTCAGCACTAGAATATATAGCGGACAGCGATGATTCCGTTAAGGACCCGGACTTTGACCCAGTCAAACTTCCATCTTCTTCTTCGACCGATAACGATGAAGGCAACTTAAAGGAGAGGATAACGAAGAAAAAAACAATCGGGCGGAAAAGAAAAGCGGACCCCGCCTCGTGGAAAGCAATGGTTACCGAGAAATTGCGAAACTCCGGACAGGAGTATGTCTCCCGCACAACAAAAAAAGTCGTCCCAGCCAGAAAAGTCAAACGTGCTTGTGAAAAATGCACCTTATCTTGCAGCACAATAGACGAAGAAAAAAGAAAATACTTATTCGAAAGGTTCTGGCAACTTGGTGACCTGAAAAAGCAGAGAGCGTTCCTCGCCAAATTTACAAAGACGATACCTCGGGCAGAATCGTCCTGCAAGAAGAGGAAGCTGAATTCTGCATTTTATTTTGAAATCGAGGGGAAACAAACCAGGGTTTGCAAGCGTTTTTTTCTCGCGACCCTTGACATGAACAATAGAGTCCTACAAACGGCGGTGTCTAAAACTCACGACGGCATCATTGAACCTGACCATCGTGGAAAGAAAGTCCACTACACAGTCTCAGATGAAGTGAAAAATGACATCAGACGTCACATCAACTCAATTCCGAATAGACAGTCATTACATACGGGCCCAGTCTACTCGCCAATACATTGAAGGAAGTAAGACGATTGCTGGAATATATAGAGACTACGTCGGCGAGTGCAAAAAGGAAGGGAAAGAATTCGGAACGTATTCAATGTTTGAACGAATATTCAACCACGAATTCAACCTGAGCTGTTTTGTTCCCAAAAAAGATCAGTGTGAGGTAAGATATTTACTTATTCCATTTGAAAACCATTGTGGATTTAAAACTACACTGTCTTATCAGATGTGCTGCGCCAAAGAGAACAAAATGAAAGACGTCGGTCACAAGATTGATGATGACGTGGAGTACCAAATGCATCTTACGGAAAAAAATCTTTCGCGGCGAGAAAAAGATACAGTTAAGGCTACAGAATCAACGAATACAATTGTAAGCGTTTTCGACCTACAAGCGGCGTTGCCCACTCCAAATGGCGACGTTTCAGTGTTTTATTATAAGTCAAAAATTTCGACATACAATTTGACGATCTACGATCTGAAAACTAAAAAAGCTACTTGCTGCGTGTGGCACGGAAATCGGGGAGTAGTGGAAATCGCCTCATGCGTTTACAAGTACATACAGACAATTTCCGCAACATCGACGGACAAGGTAGACTTTATATTTTTCTCGGATAACTGCTCTGGTCAACAGAAAAACAAATTCATGTTTATGATGTATTCTCTGGCTGTGACAAAACTGGACAATATCAATAGCATAACTCATAAATTTCTCGTGAAAGGTCACACGCAGAATTAAGGAGATAGTGTCCATGCAACAATCGAAAAGGAAATCAGGAGGGCTAGAAAATCCGGCTCAATTTTCGTCCCTTCCCAATATTTCCAGTTGATTCGGAACGTGAAAAAAAATAAACCTTACTATGAGGTTTGTGAATATGGATACCAAGATTTTATCGATTTCAAGTTGTTGAATGAAATTTTCGGAAAAAAATTCAATACGAATATTGACAACGAAACATTTCGTTTTGGTGACATTAGAGTGATTAGAGTTTCCAAAGACAACCCGTTCCGTTTTTCTTACAAAACTTCATTTGTCCAGACCGAGTTTAGTAGTTTTGATGTGTTCCGAGTCAAAAATAACGCCCGTTCAACAAGGAAGTCATCAGAACCAAGCCTTCATCAAGATCTCAAAAACGAGCTGATGATGTGGCCGCTTCCGAGAGCTTATTGGGGACACAAATCGGAGTGGCTGACATCTGGTGTTATCAGTGAAAAAGCTCTGAGAGGCATATGAGACATGATAATTCATTCACACTATCGTGATTGTTTGGCCTAAAAGCAGTATATTTTGTGCGATACTAAGGTAAGCTGATTTTTATTTGTGTAATTAATGTAAGTACTACTCATTGAATAAACGCATGATCTTCTTGGCTGTTAAAACTAATTCTTTCTTCATCGAAATGATTAGTCCAACAGGGATTTCAATCTCTTCTGGAATAGAGGCGATTTACCTTGTATTCTTGTTTCCATGCTTCATTATCTGCAACACGCAATGATAGGTATATTTCAGATGGACTCGGATATTGTCGATCTGCCTGAAATCATCCGATACATTGGCGATTTCCGGCGACCTTTAATTGAGGGGTCCGCTGTGCTAAAAGCAAAACATGTTGTTGAGTGTGGCGTTGTTCGCGAAGATGTCAATTCCCACCAATTTTTTGCGTTGTGCCTTCAAACATCTAGCTTGGACAGCCCACCTCACGAAGTTTTTGTTGAAATAGTGAAAGGTGAAATTAAAAAATGTACGTGCACCTGTAAGGCAGGTTCGGGAAAGTGCAAGCATATTTCTGCACTTCTGTTACTCCTGAATAGGTGAGATTTGTATTATATTTATATGGCTATTTTGGAAGTGAATTTAGTAAGTTTCCCACTGCCACTTTTCTAGGATCACTCTGGACGAAGTCAAGCGCGTCAGCTGTACTGACTTGCGACAAAGTTGGGGAACACTGAAGAAGTCGTGCAAAGAAATGTACGAGGCGAAGCCAGTCTCCTCGTTTTGCCACTTCAAACAATGTTCCAACCCCTACAAAGACACGGCCAAGGAAATTGACCTTTCCCCACATTTCTTTGAAGAATTCAAAAAGGAAGTATTGAGCTGTAAGTATTCACGAACATTGGTCTCCTTCATGTAATTAGAAAAAGCCTGAGCAATTCGATGTCACTTTGCTGACCTGGTTGATACACACGCCATTTCCCATTGCATGATTTTTCGAGGAGGCAAAAGTGGTTCAAGAAATTGAATTATTTGAGGAAGAGGAAAACTACCAAGGGGTTTACTTCTTGTGGAATTAACGTGAGTTACTGAATTACCCTCGCGCAACTCAGGGTCTGATCTACTGTGGGAGGGGGCTAGGAGGGGCATTTGCCCTATGCGGCACTTGAGATGCTCTGATTAAAACGAAAATTGAGTTGAACCAATATTAGTTTTGTTCAAGTGATAGCAAACCCTGTGTTGGCCTCTTTCTAAGCCCAAAGTTCGAGTATTTGACAAAAACGGAACCCGATTTCGATGATTTGGCTATTTCAAAAACTATTTTCGTCCTTAGCTCCTTAAAAACTCTTATGCCGCTGCAGGGTTAGCTCCCTGAAAAGGTCAATTTTCGAAATCGAAATTTCCCTGATGTTGGCTCATTTTTCAACAGCAATTTCGTGGATCTCGCTCCTTTAAAACAAAATTAGCGTATTTGGCCATTTCAAAGCTCATTTTTTGCTAATTATTTGGCACTCACAGAACCCCAATAATTTCGCTCTTTAAAAAAAAAAAAAAAAAAAAAAAAAAAAAAAAAAAAATTTCGCTCCGGCAGCTGGCGGTCGGAAAGAGTGCATTTCATTTTGTATACGGATACCCTAAGCCGTCCCAGAAGTAGTAATGTTGAGACCATGATTTGTTTCGTTTATGTTTGACCCTCCCTCGTACTGTTTGCTGCCGGGTTTGTTTAAGCTGAACTTAATGGGAATCAAAGGCTGTTTCAAAATGGAATCATCATACCGAATATAATGCTTCTGGAATCAACTGGTGATTTGTAGTGATTTTTTTACCATTTCAACCCTTATTTTCCCCCCCTCCACCTTGACCGATTTGGCCCAAATGCAATACCGACCGGGGCCTTATGACTACTGATTTTTGTGCCAAAGCGCGTTCCGCTAAATTGATTTATTCGGGAGGTATCGTGCTAACAAGACCATACACTTACTTCCACCCCGGGGACATCACCCCCTCCCCCTCGACTTTTTCAAAAAATTAAAATTGGAATCAAAGGTTATTTTAACATGGAGTATACGTACTGAATATGATGCTTCTAGAATCAACTGGTGACTTGTAGTGATTTTTTTATCATTTCAAGCCGTATTTTTCCCCCCACCACCTTGACCGATTTGGCCCAAATGCAATACCGACCGGGGTCTTATGACTACTGATTTTTGTGCCAAAGCGCGTTCCGCTAAATTGATTTCTTCGAGAGTTATCGTGCTAACAAGACCACATGCTTACTTCCACTCCGGGGGCAACACCCCCTCCCCTTCGACTTTTTCAAAAAATTAAAATGGGAATCAAAGGCTACTCTAACATGGAGTATACGTACCGAATATGATGCTTCTAGAATCAACTGGTGATTTATAGTGATTTTTTGACCATTTCAACCCCTAATTTCCCCCCCTCCAGCTCAACCGATTTGGCCCAAATGCAATACCGACCGGGATCTTATGACTACTGATTTTTTAGATAATGCGCGTTCTGCTAAATTAATTTCTACGAGAGTTATCGTGCTAACAAGACCACACACCTACTTCCACCCCGGGGGCACCACCCCCTCCCCCTCGACTTTTTCAAAAAATTAAAATGGGAATCAAAGGCTAGTCTAACATGGAGTATACGTACCGAATATGATGCTTCTAGAATCAATTGGTGATTTTTAGTGATTTTTTCACGACTTCAAGCCCGATTTTCCCCCCCTCCACCTTGACCGATTTGGCCCAAATGCAATACCGACCGGTGTCTTATGACTACTGATTTTTGTGCCAAAGCGCGTTCCGCTAAATTAACTTCTACGAGAGTTATCGTGCTAACAAGGAAACGGCCATAAAGATATATATATATAAAGAAATATAGATATATATATATGAATTCCGGAGACCACTGAATTCGTGTTCTAGAGGTTCTGAAACGTGAAAAAAACATGACATGACCCATGTTTGCCACCATCACGACGAGACCAATAGTGCATTTTCAGAATGAAATGCACTAAAAAACAATTCTTTCGGTTGGCTTGCAATAAGCAATTTCACGGGGTCGACTCACTTGAATAACCATTTCGTTGCCATTTCTCGTTGGTAAATTATAAAAAGATAAAAAGTGAAATACATGCATGGAATGTGGATTAGCTCAGTATCATTGGAGGGGGGAACTTGGCCACTCTCCCTGAGATACGTTTTTAAAAATCCCCAGATTTGTAAAATTTGTTTAAATGTTTTTCTCTCCTAAAAGAGTTGTTTGTTTTTCTGTTTAAGGTTGCCCCAATTCTGCTTTGGCTGTTTTCGAGGAAGGGAGGTCTGTCAGGACCCCCTTGGGAAGAGAGGAAGCGGAAGTGGAAGAAATGTGTCGGATGGTCCTGGTGAACTCGTCCAATTCTTTGTTCAGGGAATTGGAGAATGATTTTTTCTTTCTCCTGCATAGCTGCACTCAGGACGAAATAAACTTTTATCAGGAGAGCGTCGTATTGACCGAAAACGATGCGGTAGATATTGCGCTGAAGACCAGTCAACAGGCCTCATCCACAGAATGGTTCAAAATGCGCCGACTAAGAATAACGGCGAGCAACGCGTATAATTTGTTTACCTACGGCCGTGGACGAGGTCCTGTTGACTGGAACGGAAAGTTATCGAAAATAGTGTGGCCAAAATTTGCCGGTAATTACGCCACAACATACGGCAAAAAAAGTGAAACTCACGCAGTGGCTGCGTATGAAGCAAAAACGGGGTATGAAGTTTTTAAATTGGGCCTTTTATGCAGCCCTAAAGAACCGTGGCTAGGCTACAGTCCCGACGGAATAGCAAAATGTGGCGGAGACAATGTCCTTAGACTTATTGAAGTCAAAAGTCCCCTATGCGGAAGGCTAAAAAATCTTAGCGAAATCGTTGACACGCTCGACTACCTGGTGCGTGAGGGCGATGAAATGGTACTAAAAAAAAACCATGCATACTATGCCCAGGTCCAGTTGGGCATGTTGATTACCAATGTTAATGTCTCTGATTTTGTTGTTTATTCAAAACATGAAAATGATGTTTTGATCGTACCTACAGAATTTGACGAAGATTTTGTTAGAAAACTCGTATTAAGATTGGGTGACGTTTATTTTAATTATTATTTGAAATTTCTAACGGAAAATAAAACAAAATTGTGATTTTTAAAGCGAGGATTCTTTTTGCACATTATGAATAAATTCCAGAAAATAATTGAATATTTGACAAAATAAACAGTAAAAACGCATAAATGTAGGTAGGTAGTTGTAAAGACTGTACAGCAAACTTTTGAGAATTGATGCACTTGCGGAAGTTGGGACTAACGAAAGTAATTACCTAACATCAAACCTTTTACAAACACAACAAACAAAATAAACGCTAGAAAGATACCTATTCTGCAGGGAGCCACAAAAAAAGCACCGAGGAAGTATTCGCCAAAAATTAAAATTTATCGAGGTGCATTGTAGGAGTACCCAAGTTGGCTATGGCACAGACTATAGTTAATATATTGTCGATGTGGCCAACAAGGTTCCACTGTAATTTTTCTTGTAATATTTTGAACGTTTTCAGTCTTTGTATTGTTCTTTCTACATGAACTCTTGCTTTAGCAATTGCCGAATTCCTAAGCCCATCCTCCACAGATAATTGCTTTTTTTTGCCGACAAATGGAGGTCTATACAAAGTAACATTCCTGGACAAACATTCTTTTTCGATCATGAACCCCTTATCGGTCATGACCGCATCGCCTGGTTCAAGTTTGTCCAGAATGCCACTTTGTATAGTGATAGCCTTGTCCGAGGCCCTTCCACCATATGCCTGGCTGCAGAATGTGACTAGCCCGTCAGGCGCTATGCCTACCATATATTTGACTGTGTGTGTCCCCTTGTAGTGGGAGTAAGACTTGATTCTGCAAGCAAGGCATTTGGTACTTTCTAAAATGGTTTCAGAACAGTCCAAAACTATCCGCGTGTCGCAAAAGTCAGCAAATGATTTTGGCATGTTCTTTTGTATGCTTTCTTTCGGAGGCCATGGGATTAAACATTTAAGTAACGCAGCCAGTTGAGGGACTGTGACATTGAAATAATTAATACAAGTCTGAGGCGTAACGTGGAAAAAAGCAGACAGACATTTAAAGGACAGATTTAGTTTCAATTTAATGAAAACTAGAATAATTCGCTCGTCCGAACGAAGCAAAAACTTTGTTTGGGAGTGAGAAGCTAAGATTCTATCTAAGGCGAGGGCGATAACTTGAAGAAAGCGAAATGATGATAGTCCAGTGAAAGAGTGAAGGCTGCTGTCACTTTCTATCAAGTCCAAGAAAGTTGGCCGTTTACTTGTTACAGTCGATACTTGAATGCCTTTGTCAAATTTGCGACTAGTCTCTTGGATGTTTTTATTATCCGATTGGGAAGAGGACTTTAGCTGAAGAAGTGCTATGACCGCCTGTTCTACTTCCTCGCTATTTTCTTCCATCTGAAGATCAGTCAACCGAACATTTTGAACATCATCTTCGTTTTCAACATCACACGTGGCAAAATTCCCCGAACTGTAATAATAATTAGTTTAGCTACTCATCAATTTTACGGAAGCTTAGGGCCTTATTCTTAAACGACATTCAGTTGTAGCTTTTCCCATTTGCTTAATAGATTTCAAATCAGTCGTTTAAAGCCGGATACGCACATGCGGTACTTGCCAAGTAACGAGCAAAATATTATTCAACCAATTTCTAGCAATTGCCTAGAAACCGACTAACTGAAAATTTTTAAAAAAGGCTTTGTTTTTGTTACTTACGTATCACATGTTTGTACCCGGCTTAAAATAAGAAATAGCCTGTTTTGAAGCGCTATAAGTGAATACTCGGTTCGAAAGTCGTTTATGAATGTGTGTGTTAAATACAAATCACGTAAAGGACCAAAAAGAAATATACTCAAGGTGAAACGCGAAGAATTATGAATGGAAGAAAAAGAAAAACATAGAAGTGAAAAATAAACATAACAATTAAGGGTTAGGTCGACAATAGGGAGTTATTGCATAACCGTCTGACGGTCAACGTTAACGGTTATGTGACGTCATGATAAGCGTAAAATTCAAATTTTGGGTTTAAGCGTTAATTAAAAACGTTTAAAGACCAGTATGAGGAGGTGTTTTATTAATTTATTTGAAGCAATTGAGTGCATCTATGGCCCCGTTGAAAAACTCAAAAAAATGGTCAGCACTTGCTCAGCACTTAGTATAAGGTTTGATTATTAACACATGTAAAATCAGAGGGAAGGATTCATCGCGCTTAATCGTGTTATAGTTTTGCAACGGACCCAATGCCGTACCATGCGTTCATATTTTAGCGCAACTGTAATTTGCTAACTCTTTTTCCACCGACTCAAACTGCTACGCTTATGTGACGTCATATAACCGTTAACGTTAACCGTCAGACGGTTATGCAATAACTCCCTAATGTCCGTTTGAACGTTGCTAAGGGTTTAAACGATTTTGTGTTCAAAATGCAAATTTCTGATAGGGGTGTAAGCACCTATGCTCAGACGGAACTTTAAACTCGTGTGGTCGACCCGGACATCAATTGGATAATTCGTGACCGGCTCAACACAACTGAAAGAGACACGAGAGATAAATTTTGCTGTGATCGGTTATTAGGCCAGTAAAATTAGATCAAATAGAGGGGAAGGGAGGCTCTCGAAATAATTACGAGCAAGCTGAAAACCAATTAAATACCTTCAAGAGGTAGTGAGGTGTCATCCATCTACCTTCAAGAGGTAGTGAGGGGGGGGGGGCATGAATTTTTATCGATTCTGCCAAGATTCAAACAACAAGTCAGATGATGAAGAAGTGGTTAAGTGGAATTTTGAAAAAGTGGAGAAAAGTGGCGTTATTCGATCTAAAAAGTATCTAAAATATTACCGCAGAGCTTCCACAAATCTGGGAGGCAAATGATTTTTAAGGAGAGGGCATCGATTAATATAAATTCTGCCAAGATTCACCGCTCAAAGAATGGTTCAAGAGGCTTTTTGAAAAAAAGAAGAAAAATGGCATATTTGATTGGCCGTAAAAATTGGAATAATCAACCGATATCAGTATTTTTTTCCAATCGACGGAGAATTCAATCCTTTTCAATTGAGAATAGGGTGTTCTTAAGTGTACGATGGACCCTTTTCGAGCAATTTGCCAAACTTGGACAAGCCCCAAAATTTCAAGAGGTTTTTTGGCTACCAAAATGAAAGCTCAAGGTTTCTGACTGCACAAACTTGGATGTCACATCTCTAGGATCTCTTGAAGGTATGTAAGGAGGAGTTGCACGGGTGATTCCTCGACCCCCCTCGTCTACTACTGGCATACATTTTCTCGCCTTATTTCTCCACCAATCCTGGTTTTTAAGGACTCGTTTTAATCTTCAGGAAATTCCGCATATGCAGTAGTTTTCCTTTTTTCAAATTTCATCCCAGAAGTTATTTTAGATTCGCCTTGAACTTTTACCTTGTAATTTCACGTTTTTTTTCGACTTATTTGAGAAAAGGAAAACTACTGCATATGCGGAATTTCCTGAAGATTAAAATGAGTCCTTAAAAACCAGGATTGGTGCAGAAATAAGGCCAGGAAATGTATGCCGAGTAGTAGACGAGGCTTGATTGGAGGGGGTCGAGGAATCACCACTGCAGTTCCCCCTTAATTGGTTTCCAGCTTACACGTAATCATTTCGATAGGCCGGCTTAATTTTACTGGCCTATGCGGCAAGCCCAGTAGATTCACCATATATCATCAGTAATCCCTCTGTCTAGGCTAAACACTGCATTGAGTAGTAATTATGGTAGATAATACGCACATAAAATTCATCAGCTATAAACATACACGAACGGAATTATGTGAACAGGCCGGGCCTGCCTATTTTGCTGACGGGTCCGGTCAACGGATTTATACCTAGCATGTGACGATAACGACAGGCCAGGCTCGCAGACTATTGTGACAGGCGACATCTGAGGGATTATAGCCTGACGTTGACCGTCACGTGCAGTCCAGACTAGAGTTCCGAGATCCGTTACTGCGATCAACAGCCAGGGCCTACGGGCATTGAAGACTCAGGGTAAAAACCAAAGTTTTGTTATCTCCACTAACGCTCAGTTCAGGCCTGAGGGTTTCCGGAAAAAAATCCGTTCGCGTATGGCCAGCTATTGAGGCACAGAAGGCAGAGGACTAATGAGAACCGAACCTTAGTATAACTTGAGCATTTTTGCTACCTTTTACAGTGGGTCGAAAGCTTGGAAATGACCATTTCGTAGATAATTAACTCAAGGGATAACTTCACGTTAATTTTCCCTTAACTTTCTGCAAGCCCTCTTCGCGAACAATGCGCGTCCAGTAGAATCGCGGTTTTACATGCAACACAACATAAATTTCACATACATTATGGCACATGACATCAACACAGAGAGTTCTGAGAGATTTTGCCAATCTTACGAAGCAAAGACCATTGTATGTTAGTACCTGCTCTCATATAAATTCACAAAATGTCAACCAAGTGACACAAGACCAAATGCGACAAGAAACGCAAGTTAGTCACGACACAACACAAAAACTCTCTCGTAACCCATGAAATACCACTCAGACAAAAGATCTCGTTTCATCCTCCTTTGCTCTCTCATCTTTTTCTTCCTAGGAGAAACAAGTACGTCCAATGGCCGGTGAGGCAAATTTCGGGAAGGAATTGTCCCCTTTTTTAGCCGAGGCTTCTTGGAATATTCTCCTGAAGATAAGGAAACACGTTTCTGTTTAAACGTTCTATCCGATTCATATTTTTAAAAAAAGTTGGTTTACTTGTAACGAAGAAATCCCCTGGTTGAAAGTGATCAGAGCAAACCCGCACGAATTTAGATACTTCCTTTCCGATCCTCAATTTTATTTTCCACTTTTTTACCATGTTTTTCTCAGGAGGGAAACAATGAAAAGAAACATCGGGAGTTCGCTCGTTATTAGGGCATTGAGGGACACAACACACCCGGCGAAGTGGTTTTTGGGGGGCTCCCTCAAAGCACGAATAATCGTGGTCCATTTCCTCGACCTGCAACAGTCATTCAATCTAGAAATTAATTACATAAATTAGGCATTGAGCTAACTTACCATGTCTTAACTGTTGCCTTATCAAATGTTTATATGCCTTTCAGACGACATTTTGAAACGATCGTATCGCTCTCTACAATTCGTTTGAGTTACCAATAAAGTACCCCCTAAAATATCAGAGAGGAAAAATAAAAGATCTTTTATCTCTTTTCCAGAATGGAGCTATTCCTCAAGCATATTTTGATTTTTATAACCGACTGAGTGTGTAATGGTAATTGGAAAAATGCATGCCACAAATTTTATAAAGAAAATTAGAAAATATTTTAGGCCTTAGCAGTTTCCAGTGAGATAATTTGTGATCTATAAAAATAAGTTTGTTACTACTATTCACATTTTTCGTAGTATACTAACTTTTTTACAACACTTTTTTAAAATAGAAAGGAAAAAAATACCAGTTTACTTTTATGTCCCATGTTTCATTAGAGTTTTCCATTCATTGCACTACACCGGGGCGGTGTAAGGTTTTCAAAATCGCATCTGAATTGAAAAATCAAATTACGTTTCCGGAGAGGACGGAGGCTCTGGTGTAACAAATATAGTGCATTTATTTTTCTAAAATATGCGATCCTTCTGTGGTTCTGGTCATGAATATTTTCGAGGAATGGATTCCAAGGAGAAGTTATAAGTGGAAGGTCTGGCTTAAGCGATTTTCAATGATGCAAAAATAGTTTTCAAATTAGTGATAAAACAGGATCTTTGCTCGATAGTAATAATTATTGTACATCAAGCAGATCTTCGAAATTGGCTCAAAAACGTTAGTGCAGAACGTTACATCTCGATTTTTCCGAATGAAAAGGAAGAATTTTCCAGGTGGGTGATTTCAATGTGCTTGAAATGTGGTTTCCCAC
Organism: Corythucha ciliata; assembly: GCA_038030265.1. NCBI lineage: Eukaryota > Metazoa > Arthropoda > Insecta > Hemiptera > Tingidae > Corythucha > Corythucha ciliata. The sequence continues at coordinate 41,222,138 of CM075938.1, read as the reverse complement.
ATCCCAGGCCCACTGGTCTGTGTACTAAGATCTGAGCCACCATTCCGCTGGGAAAGGCTTCGTACATCCGTTTTTGTAAAGTAAAAATGTTTGAAGTCGATTTCCCTAAAATGAAGTTTTTTGACATGAAACAGTCGGCATCTGGGGGTGCGATACGTGAGAGACACGTTCATGAAAAAATCTTGCGCAAATCGGGGATCCTCAGCCCTTGAAAGGGAGTTGAACACGGGGCATAGAATACATTTGTAGCTCCACCAGCTGGGGGGCGATTTGGGGTTTGAGGTGAAATTTTAGTTGCAGACACCCTAGGACAAGGGTGGAATGCAATGGACTTGAAAGAGATGCCCTTAGTATCCAAATTCGGCGAGCATGGAAAATAATTTTTTAATGTAAAGACGCGTAAAATAAGCTGCTGCATGATCCACGTGCGGTATTAATTGATCGCTCCAATGGTTGTTTTCGAACTCAGAGCAGTATAATGTAGTCCTTAACAGCGCTTCAACCAAGAAAGAGTTTGAAAAAAGCGCTGAAACGGTCAAAACACTAAAATTTTCAACGGCTGTTATCTTGAATAACAGCCGTCCTATGCGATGTCACGATTGCCTCCAATCTTAAAATCAACTCATCAGTCATCTAGAACTCACCTGCAAAGTTTGAAAGCTCGACTCAAAAGTGCACGATTTTGCTATTTTTCTTGAATCTGCTCCTGGACTATTTGGAACACCTTCCTACATTCTCTCAGATCAAGGGTCTTCAATATTTATTCATGTCATTCGAATTCAAGGCATATCTGAATTCTCAAGGAATAGCAACTAGTAGAACCACACCGTATAACCCAAGAAGGAACGGACAAGCAGAACGTTATGGGGTCATCTGGAAATCTGTTCAACTAGCTTTGAAAAGTGCTGGATTACCAATAACCCACTGGGAAGACGTGCTGGGTGTGGCTCTTCACTCTATTCGCTCCCTGCTGTGCACAGCAACAAACGAGACACCCCACGAACGTACGTTTAAATTCGCCAGAAGAACGGGAAATGGCATATCAACGCCGTCAGGGTTATGGGTTATCAACGCCGGGACCGATTCTGTTGAAAAAACATGTTAGGGCTTCAAAGTACGATCCTATAGTCGAAGAAGCTACTCTTATTGAAGGAAACTCAGAGTACACCCAAGTAGAACTATAAGACGCAAGAAGACGGATGGTTGTATCGACTAGAGATCTTGCTTCTCTCTCAAGGTCAATGGAATTGCAAAAAGATACCGATAATTCACGCTCCGAAAACGACAATACAGATTTCGATGAACCGCAAAACATTGACCTGAATTCTCAATCGGATCAAGGATCATAACTCAAATCCTTCCACTCCGCGACATGATTTCTCTCCACCAATTCTTCGTAGAAGTTCACGGACACGAATGACACCTTCTTGCCTTTCAGACTACACCAAATAAACCTTGGTCACGAAAGATTCATCAGGAGAGAAGAATGATGTGAAATTGAATATTCCCACATGTTTACTGTTTACGTTTACCTTTCTTTACAAACCCATTTAAAACCCTAATGGGGAACTTGCATGAATCTCAGATTGGGTAGAAAAGCATACCGGTGATTTGACCCGTTAACTGAAGGATAACAACGGAAGTTGCAACCCGATTGGTGCGTTTTAAGATTTTTAAAAAAGGTTCAAAGTTCTTCAGAAGAGGATGGATGGTGCGAGGGGAAATGACGTAAATACTTACTTGTGAAGAATTTGAGGGAACTCTAAAATTGTTTGTTTACAAATAACATGAAAAATGTCCCCTTATTAAACTCGTCTAACCCCCTCTTCCCCGCATCATCTTTTTCAATAAGTAAGTTTTTACGTAATCGAACCCCCACTCAACATTTTTAAAAATTCCCTAAAAAAGCATCCTTGACTGATTTCAAAGTTTAATGTGAGCAATAGACTTGTGGAAGAGCCCTCTTTAAGCAACACCAACTTTTGAAAAATGTGCAAGTTCCCCATTGCATAATTTTGTCGAATAAAGCAGTATTTTATGAAAGGTCTTTATTATTTCAACGAGTTTAATTTAGTTTTAACCGAACAAATTCCCCGAAATACCCATTGTTCATTCTAACTCGGGTTTTTTTTTTTTTTTTTATTTTTATTTTTCTATGATCTCAGGGGGGAGGGAACATTTGACGATATCGAGGTAAATTTATGGTTCTCATGGGTTGCTTTTTGCGGCCATATTTGTGACAACCCTTCTAACCCCCCCCCCCCAGCCTATTCAGGCTTTCTCCGGTTATTTACCTCTATGCTTCAAACGAGTTAGGTTAGATTACATGTTAGGTTACACTGGCGGTTGGTTTTCGCTTGTCTTGTGGATATGAATAAATATAATTATTACATTCGGCTACCTTTCCAGATATACTCCAAAGTTGGGAAATTCACGAAAGCTGTACCTGTGGGGTTTAGGATTTCTACAAATTGGAATTTGGTTATTGGCTCGTAAAATGTGTGTAGAATCAAGACATACAGGCGCACCTAACCAGATACCGAAAATATGCAGTTGCTAATGAGGAAATGGGGTCAACTCTAACCATCAAATAATAATAATAAGTGGGCGCCGGGCTTTGAACCCGGCAGACGCCAAAGCCTCCTTTGGGACCATACTCATACACCGTACCCTGATCCAGCTGTGCACTTCACACCCATACTACACTGGCGTTTCGGTCGGTGCGCGGTTTATTTAACGCACAGCATGAAAGCCTCAGTAGTGGCCCCTATTTTCGGCAGGTATCGTTAACGATCCAGAGCAAACGATGAGATCGATTGTCGCTCCTTAACGTACAAAATTTATCTGTGACCGACATCTGTTACCCGACGAAATCAACTCGTTAATGGAAGCACATCTGGCCCGGAACACAATGGCGAAACCTGGAGGTCGAGGGTTCCAAGCTCACCTGGGGAGCAATTTTTTCTCGGAACTAAAAAAAAAAAGGTAAACGTATTTAATTTCAGGATTAATTTATTTATTTTCAGCCTCCCCACTCCCTCGAATACTTTTTAGGCGAATTTTTAAAAATTTTGAGTGGGGGTTCGATTACGTCAAAACTTATTTATTGAAATGGATGTTTTAATGAGGGGGGGGGAGGTATTTTTCATGTTACATTGTAAACCAACAATTTTAGAGTTCCATCAAATTCTTCACAAGTAAGCAAGCATTGACGTAATTTCCCCTCGCATTATCCATCCCCTCCTGATGAACTTATGCAAAAAAAAAAAAAACGTTCAATACAAAATGTTTTTGATCGCGCCTATGCTCATCAATCTTATCATTGTAAGTAAATTCGCATGGAAAGGCTTGAAAACTACTTGTTTTCTTAATTATTAACTGCTGGGGGAGTTTTTAATGAGGTATGATTGCCTGACAAGTGACAGGAAGATCCAACGGTTGCGACTATGAGAGAGATGACGAAGCTGCGGAAGGCGTGTTTGAAGCCCTCACTAGAAAAGTGTAACTAGACAACTGCTTTTTTTCTTCACACCGCGAAACTTTATAATATGCTACATAGGTCATATTTTTGATCTGAATGGACAATAAAGAATATTTTCGACCATTATTTGGCTAAAATATTGGAACTTTTCTTTACCCGGCGCCAGCGTGTATTTTTTCAGCGGATAGAAAGAATAACATTATGTCACGTTCAGAGGAGTTAGGTACCACCATTTACGAAAAGTATACTTAACCACACCTAATTTTACATTGCTCGAGGCACTGCTTGTAGCTCGTGCTATAAGTTGTGCGGGAAAAATGAGTTTTTCAACTTGAAGCTGAGAGATAATGGCCGAGGGTAACATCATGATTAATTGTATTATGTGGTTAGTTAGATATAGAAACAGCAGTTTGAGTTGTTGAGTTTACTTTAAATTTTGTATAACTAAGAAGGGAGGCTTTTGATGATCGCACCCCTTTCCACAACAACCATCTTAATTCCGCACTCCCACAAGATTTCAAAGTCAGAATAACAATGTATGATTTACTGAAACTCACCGGCATGTCGCGTTATTGTGACACGGATTGTAGTCTTTCGAGCATAGAGCTCCATATGAACAACTGCTGCCGCTGAATCCGTCGAAGCACGAACAACCGAATCCCCTGTGGAATTAAATTAAATCGGTGACTTCAGTAATAATGAGCTGCAAAAGTAAAAAAAAAAAAAAAAAGAGGGTGGAGGAGCGTTGAATTGTGTTTCTTTGAAAATGGCAAGGGTTTGTTGACTGATTTTTTCCCCCTTTTCTACCCTCGCATCTCTTCCTTATAGAAGGGTTTCGCGAATATATGAACGCTTAATGGTGTGGAATACAAAGCGCCTCCCTTCCAAGTCCGTATATATTCCATCTTTCCACTGACCTGGCTGAATACCAAAAAGGGGTATTTACGCTGTCAGATGGTGCGAATTAGACATTCAAGTAGCGCAATGTCTATCTAATAGGAGGAGGGATTAATGAAAGTTGAACCCGTCTGGAGTTCAACCGCTGACCATGTAGGATGGTCAGTAGCGGCCAAGCGTATATACAGATAGTGGAAAATATACGGATAGTGTGTGAGATGAGTGAAGATTAGGTACTTTGATTGTGTTTGAAAAAGACAGCTGACTTTCAAGTCATGGAAAGTATTCGATTTTCTTCAATAATTCACTTCAATGATGCAGTGATTCAATTTAAAAGCAGGAAGACTTCGCTTGAAAGGTTCAGTTTTTTGTTAAGCAACAAGCTTTATGAAGAAACTCAATTTGGACTCGTCTTTCCTTAAGTTTTTTTTTTATGTTTGGTCGAATAACACAGTAGAATTTTAAACGTTTAAAAACTCACGAAAAATCCTGAGAAGCATAGCAATGTCCTAGCATTGAGCATTTGGCCACAGAGCAGGTCCGGCGAGGCACCTCGTCAAACGGATGCATGATGTACGACAAATTGAATCCAAACTTTTCAATAAGGCTGTCCAGGGCTCGCAAGTGATTCCCTTCGGCGCGGTTCATTTTAAAATCGAGGACTAGAAAACTTCGATTCGTTGAAACCATCGACGTGACGACCGCAGCCTCCTCAGTCGCACGGAACACGACTCTTGGATCCAGTTGGAATGTCGTTGATCCTTCCTCCCAGTAAGCGTACTCCGTCATTGTCAGACCCGAGGTGACAAACAACTGTGACAAGTAGACGACAATCGACACAGGCAGAGATTGACTTGAAGAATCGATGACCCACTGACAGACGATGGGAACTCTGAAGGAATGAGGAAAACCGGGCGTGCTAATGATTCCATTTTTCGACGTCAGATGACCACCGCATTTTTCGAGGATAACACTCTTGATGAGAGTCAAAAGTAGGAAGGCCCTGAACATTGTCCGAATTTTTCCTCCATACAACTGCAACAAAAAAGAAAATGGGGTGCTTAAAGATTCAACAATTCCGGGAGGAAGAAGAAAAACAAAGGCATGGGCCTTTAAGAAATGCATTGACTTAAACGTCTTAGACACACTATTTCAAGTATACCCGAAAATACTTTTAGCCCCCTGTTTGCTCTGAAAGAGGCTCAGTAGGCATATGTAAGGGGTTGAATAATTTGTTTTCTCAAAAAGGAAGAAGAAGCAAAAGCACGTTTTTTTTAGAGATGGCATTCAGAAGTATAAAGTCAATAATAAGTTTCATAAAGGAATTCTCATAATATACTTATATAACGTGCCTGAATGGTTCAACATTGGAAGATACTGTTCGTTTACAACTTTGAGCTTTAATAGTCACTGTTTTAAGGTTGCGTTATCATAAATTAAAGATAAATTCATCGCCAAAATAACTTACAGCCAATCACTAGGATAACTAACACGCATTTTGTTTTCCTCAGGTTATCAACAAACTTGTTTTTGTCCATTGAGCTACGACGCATCAGGGACGGACCCTTTTGTTTGTCATCCATTTTTTTTTCGATCATAATTGGTGGATTCTTGGATTACACACATGATTTGATAGACCAGCGGGGGCAGGATTTCCATAACAACGTTACCATTTTAAAACCGTACCCGTCCCCGATACTTGTAACTGATCAAGCTACTGTCCGAAGGTCGAGAGCTCGGTTGGGAGCTTGATCGACCAAGCACCGAGTGATTTCAATCATTTTATTCAATTAATTAATTATACAGAGTGGATCCTTACATTATGCACGATGTCCTCCAACTTTGGACTTCTTGTCCCCACTCTCTGCCGGATGACCTAACGTTCAACCCGAATATCGCATAGGCAATTATTGTCCAGTATTCTATAATCACGAGCACCATATCCGTTCCCTATGCGGGGAACTTGGAAGTGAAACAAATTTTTGGAGAATTCTAGCGGCACTCTCGCGGGAAACGTCCCTATAGAAGATGGAAAAGTTTTTTTTTATTATACGTCGCAAGTCTGTACCATTTTTTGGAAAACTCAGAAATTATAGAGTTAAGGCGACAAAACTGACAGAATTCTATGAGTTGACGATTATTTCAAATAATCAAATCGCCTCTATTTGTACACTGTACATAGGAAATAAAGTCAGAATAGCGTCAAAATTCGGCCCAATTTCGAATGCTTAAAAATTCCTTTTGATGAAGGCATACCTTGCTACTTTGAGGATTCGAAGAGACCGCAACGATACGGAGTGGCGAACCTATTTTTAAGGGTGGGTAGACAAAGGCCACCTCACCCCTATAAGGTATGAAAAAACTGAGTCGAAATGAAATGAATACTGAGTCGATAAAAATCGGCCCCAAGTCCGTGAAATGATTACTTCTCGAGTTATGGCATAATTTGTAAGAAAAAACGTTGTTTTTGGCTTGTTGAAGTCGTCTCATATGTCGTTTCTGAAGTTTTTTTGGTGCTGAATCAAATGCATGGTAGCTCGATTCTCCGAGATCAATATTACTTGAGTTATGAACAAAAATACCCGAAAAAAACGCGCTTTTTGCTATACTTAAATGCGCCCTAAACACTTTGTATCATGATTCAGGCCATGTTCTCTCATCGTATGTAGTTTTTTGTGCTCAAGTGTAGTTTTTTGAATTCAAGTGTGAGTAGTGTCATTTGCGGTGCAGGGAGTCAATTGCTGAGATGTATCACTGATTGTGCCACTGCTTGAAGCACTGTTTAAAAATTTACTAACAATTGATTCAGAGTCTTGGTGTCGACAGGATCAAACAAGAAACATATTTTCGTCTGTGTGCTTCCGTGCAAATAAAATGTTACAAAAGTGATCTCCAAGGGGAGGGGGCCTTGGCCCATGTGCCCCCCCTTGGATCCGCGCCTGGAAAAACTAGGTTTTTCGGGAAATTACGTTAGTAACTCAAATAATATTGATCGCAGGGAAACGAGCCACCATGCATTGGATTTAGCGCCAAAAACCACTTAAGGAATGACATCTACGTTAACTGCATTACTAAATGCTGGACGTGAGGATTTTATGGGAATATTTAAGCCAAAAACCAAGTTTCTTGGTACAATAATTTACGTCGCAACTCAGAAACTAATCGTCGCACGGACTTTTGGTTGATTTTTATCGAATCGGCACACAAAACTACGTAGGATTCGACACCCCGTTCGGGCACTTGACCTCTTATAGCTATGAGTGGGCCGACGTCTACCCTTTAAACGATGCTGTGCACCCTGAATGAGCCTTTACAATTTTTTCATGATCCCCAAACTCAACACCTGACATGTTCCAAGTACTTGCCAACAGATGCCAGTGCAAATTATGTAATAACTCGAAAAGTACTAGTACTTCTCCCCGCGAGGTAACTTGCAGAATGAAGAAAAGCTTGCCGAACGAGCCTTTACCAATTTTTCATGATCGCCAAACTCAACACCTAACAGTTCTTGACTCGATTTCTGCAATGTCTGTCCGCCGTATGCCTTACGCCATCCAGGCCTATCTGGCTTCTTGCCCTAGGATTGCTTGAAAAAACTCGTTCTTTCGTACATAGACTCTATTTGGGATGCAGTTTGTCCTAAAATCTGATCAGTTTGATCAACTAACTCCCTGAAGTTTTATGGGCCAAAAGCGGGTCCAAAATGGGGATTTTCTAAGGCTTTGTGATCATTGGGTTGTGGGTGGTTTATTTTCATTTAACTTCAATTTGGATTCGGCTAATTTCATGAATGATAAACCCATGTGTAACATTTGCAGCGTTTTTTTTTGTTTTTGTTTTTATGTTTTTTTTGTTTTGTTCCGGTTTTTAAGTTTGGAGGTAAGTCCAGCGTGGTTTGTATTGAACTGTTCTTAGCTTCAATCTTTTAGTAATAGTCTTCTTGCACGTTGCGCAATTGTATCGGACACTGATGCGTTGCTTCTCCCCGACTCTAGCACACGTAGTGTGGTACAATTTGTCACATTTAAGGAAATAAATGTCTTCTTCTTCTTTCTGAAATATTTTTTTTACGTAAGTCAGTCTATCGACTTTTTCATCAGGACACTTTCGCGTAATTCCCGAGTTTGCTATATTTTCTTTGCGTCAAGTCTGTAACGCAATTGCAAATTGTCGACGGATTGTACACTTCTGGTAGAATTTTTTCTTCGTCCCATTTATGTAAGAAATGATAGTGGTGCGAATATCTCTGTGAATTGGCATGAAGACATCGTCAAACTCAACGTCCTCACTGAAGAGAATGTGTTCGGCGTACTTCATGACGTAAATACCGCAGTCGTAATCATTTCTCTGCCGGGGAAGGTCCACTAGAGCTACAACTCTCCATTCTTCGAGTCTAAATTCTAAACCTTGACACCTGTAGTAGTTTTCGTAAACGTTAAACATTTTGTCCATTGTGGTTTTTTCCATTGGAATAGCCAGACTGTCAAAGTATACAAACATTTAAGACAATTTATTGCTACCAATAGTGAGCAATATTGCCGCTTCTCTATAGGGAAAAATGCGACGTCATGATCGACGATGATGATGAGGTTTAGAAATTGTAATAACTTTTCCGATTGGTTGCGATATAATGGCCGAGAATCGCTGCTGTATTTATTTATGCAAGCAAGTTGTCAAAAATAACGTAAATTGCACATAGCCGTAACGGATCGAGATAAGAAACTTTCAGCGGTGCTTTAAACCCGGTATGAAATGAAACCCTAAAAAGAGAGAAATATCCGAAATTAGTCATGATTACGCCGAATTTATTATTCCTCCAATCATGAAAATCATTGTCTCTCCAATGGCCAAAAGTATGGTATCCGACTTGGGATCGTCCTCGCAGTGTCGCTAACGCCACGCGCATGTATACAATACTCGGGTGAATGGCCTATACTAGAATGTAGTTGTGGAAGCATACACACCCCGCGAGTCAAAAGACTGATGCAGTGTGGTAATGGGGGGTCGTTCGGACGATCCGAAGATCGGCGGTTGAAGATGCGAGAAAAAACTGTCGCCACCTGTTGTTTGCTTTGGGTAGCAGGTCCCAATGTATTGTCAGTATAATACAACTGCGTTTCATTCGGTTTAAGTAAAAATGATAATTGTCTTCTTTGGTGAGAGTTAACGATGGCCTCCGGTCGTTGGTCGTACTTCCCGATGCGTGCTGCTGGCAAGCGCCCCTTCCTGCTGTTCGCAGATTGTCGTGCCAATGGAGAGATGACGGCTTTTTGAGCTGTCCGCAGATTCTTGGAGCTGACTTTCTGTTAACGTCCCTTGGCGCTAACGATAAATTCTCGGGCTGAGGTCAGTTAGCATCTCTTGGTGCTGTCTCCCTGTCAGTGGGTTCTGGAGTTGACCGATGGTATTGATCGGTCCTTGATCGGCTCTGTCCGGTGCCGGCGTCATTTTCTTCGCCGTGTTCGGACAGGTTCGGTCTGGCTTGATGAGTACTGGGGCAGACACAAAGGTCGCTAAGCCCCATAATATCTATCAAAATCAATTGAAGCTGAGGGAACGAGAAGGGAATGACCGGAGTCTTCTCAACGGTCTTCTGGCACGAAAGCCGATCGGCTGTCAGGTCCCACGATAGGTTTTCCCTTCAACAAGCGTCCGGAGCCCTCTCAACGGAGTCGAGCATGGAATGTTCCCGAAAGAGCGATCCGCTAACCTCCGGTCGGAGGTAAGAAAATAAAAGGAGAGGGGGGGCAACATGCCTCGGTCAGAGTCAGCCTTATACAACCAGTCAGGATCGGTTGACTGAGTGGTCAAAAAGGTTCTCGACAGGCTATTAGGCTTTGCTTTTATGGGATTTGGCGTCACAAACGGACAAGAGAGGTTCTAGTATGGGGAATTCATGCGCTTTTTTAGCGGAGGAATTTTTTCCACCCGACTTTAAGACTGTCCCTGATGAACGAATGGGGAAACTTGTATTTCAGCCCTTAACAGGGAAAACTTGGGGGAAAACTCGCGATCGGGCGTGACATGTTGGTGGGAGGTTGGAGAGGCACGGTTATTCCTCTACCTTGCAGGAATGGTCACAAAGCAGCCCTAGAAGTGTGGAAGTAGTTTTTCGCCTGGGCCTCTCTTTCGGAATATTATTAATGTAAAATCGAGCCTCTTCCTAACGGTTCCTTGGCTCACATCTTGAACGTTCATAAATACGACCCGTAGACACTTCAACAAATCCGCCTTGGCGCGAGTTAGTAACCACATCCTCAATAATTCCATTGCTTGATGAATGAAAGCCTGATTTGTCACGACGAAATCAAATTGATTGGAAGATTTATTCCTCGGCTATTGAACAATTTACATAGTTCTTAGCGTCTAGGTTTACGTAAGGCCTTCTGAACCGTAGAACACATGTCAAGAGCCTCAACGCATCGAAAATGTACTCATCCCGATTTTAATGGTTCGTTAATTTTATTTGGCTATCCAGTCCCTGTAAGCTACACTCGATGACTTCATTCCATCGCTGAAATATACTTCGCGAGTCCAAGAGGTCGTGAAGTCAGGTGAAGCAGAGGAGGTAGTTAGCGTAGAGGGAGTATATTGTCTTGTTTGAGTCTGTGACATCTGTATGGAAGAGCGGTTCACTAATTCAATTGATCGTGCGCTTCGAATAGTCTTGTCTATATCGTTTGCTTTTTCATGGTAAATTTATTCTTGCCGCGCTCTCTATGAAAGTCATTTTGATCAAGTAGGTATGTAAATTGTAAGCATTGAGCCATCAAGGAACTGACAATTTTCTATCAAATTCCCACCATGCCTCGAAAGTAGCAAGAAACCCACCTGGTAAATCGTTATATAATTCTAGCGAAGACAGAAAAACCTGTATCAGTCTAGGTAAGAGGATTCTCGGGGATTATTGTGTTACACGGATTCATAGACAACCTTGTAGACACGGCTTAGACTTGAAGGTGAAACCTAACAGCGGAATGTGATACAATAGCCTTATTGTGAAGTATAGTAACGAGAATTAAGGGTTGGTTCAGTACAAGTCGACATTCTGACGGACAGTTGCCACTATGTTCATCTTAAATGGAAAGTTGTGTGCGTTTTTGCTCTATCCTTTCAGCAGTTTCAGTTACATACTTACATCCCATTCAATATAATATTTACTGAATATTCCGGAGATTGATGCAAGAATGCCACACGGCAAGCAGGATACGAGGCTGTAAGCATGCAATTTACATTCCTATACAAGGGAAACGAGATTCTTATAGGATGGTAGTGTGTGCAGTATGGCTGTTACGCCTTTCAATAATAATAAAATAATAAAAAGAAGAGGAAAAAAAAGTGCTTCTCAGGCTTTTAGCTTTAATGTTACAAGGGAGAATGGCTGTCAAACGGCAGCAACACAATTTCCCGCGATGTGTGTTACATGAAATTTTAGCAGTGTGGTTGGGTGGGGGGCGTTCATTGTAAAGAAAACGTCACTTTGTTATCACTTACGAATTTCAGACATAAAGATCAGAAAGATAGAAAAATGAGAGATCGTTGATGGTTTAAATGTTTTTTAGCCTGAACCAACTCAACAGCAGTGATTTTCATAGAATAAATTGGACGTCGACGCCTTCTTTATTTGTGAGATCATACCATAAATACAATCCGCTGTCACGTATTCGAGCTCCCATTTTCTCAGTTTTATCCCTTTTCTTTTTTAAACTCCCTTTAGTGGAGGTCGTAAAAACAGGACTATAACTTCAGACTGAGAAAGAAGCGAGAAGTAGGGAAGTGGGTGACCTTCGGCACTTCGACCGCGGTGGATTTCTTAATGCTTATTCGTTCACGTAAACTTGAAAGAACCTTTTCCCCTTAGACCCCATAACTGATGCAATCTTTTCTAACCTATACTTTATAATGAAAGTCCAACCCAGTTCGATTTCCCCTCCACCATTTCTTACAAAATCTACTTGTGAGAGATGAAAGACGAAAATAAGGTCGTTGATTAAATTGAATGTATCGCTCGCAGCCCTTGTCAAACGCGATTGGAATTTCTTACTATTTTGTTACTGGAAAAAAAGAATAGGTATTATCCAGGATGCCGGGTTATGAACTGCCCTTTTCGCAGTTTATATCCTGGAACTCCTCACCATCGTCAAAGAGACTATTTCAGAACTGTACCCCACGTCGTGTGGCAACGATAAACTGTCGAAGTAATTGCGTCTTACTGCTACACTGCCCCCAGGCTGCAGGTTTAGGTTATTTAACCGACAGGCTTCCGGCCAGTTTGAGGTCGTCGTGTTCAGCCCAGTTTCGAAGAGAACTGAAGGAGCATCTACTCATACTTTTGTCGTATGATCGCACAATGAATTTGGATTCTCTGTCTTTTCAGCATTACTGTACTGAATTAACATTTGAAAGTACCAACGTAATTTTACATTACCAAAATTATTACTACTTTTTATACGTGTAGGCAGTATACATTGGTCGTATGCGCGGTCGACCCAGGCCTAATTCATCTTGTTAATTTGGATTATTTTTTGTGAGTAAATTTTTTTATTGTTTTTTACATAATTACAAATATGAATGAATATTCGTGTACGTTTTTTCAATATAGCTACCAATCATGAGTAACTATGAAGCATCAGTTGAGAATACGAAGCGTCTGTCGCCATTGCTGTGAAGTTGTTCCAGCAAGTGTTCTTTCTGGCCGCTGCCCGCAGATCCTCTCGGTTCCGATAGTCGGTTTACATCCTCTGTGCCGCACGCAGGCATTTTCCAACCAGGGAGACAGTTAGCGTCCTTCGCGCTGATCACAGACTCTCTAGATAAACAAGGAAAATAAGTCCTCTCCCGCTGTTGTTATATTTATTTATTGGACCGGTTTCGGCCAATCGGCCATTTTCAACACACCTAGTTTCAACAGAAATCAAAAATCCCCCCGTCAGAATTTGAATATAACACATAAGCAAAATAAATAAGCAGGAGGGTCAACAACAGCAATGACCAACATCAACACTAACAGAACGAGATAACAAACCAACAAGTACACAATAGATAACTTAAAACTATACATAATAGGTACAACCAACAACTCACCCGATCGATGTATAAATCTAAACTGACTAGTCCCTTTGACTAGAATGAACAGGGTTGACCGGACCGGGCACTCCTTCCCCTCCCCAATCAGCGGAAGACACTCTCAGACATGCACTCTGGCATGGTCGCAAATCAAACGAGGTGATACGATTAACGCATCCTCTACCGTACCTAGCCGCATGCCGCGTGATTTCTAGAAATTCCAACCAATTTAACTTGGGCCCTTTCTTTTGCTCATGCAACAAAGAAACACCCTCTTTATCATCAAAATCGTGTTTTGCGTCCAACAAGTGGTTGCGAAACTCAGAATGGCGTGACGAAGTAGGCAAGTGCTCCCGAACACGAAGCCCCAGTTTCCGGCCCGTCTGGCCAATGTAAAATGCCTCCCGGCATGAGCATTTCAGCATGTAAACACCCGACCTCTCAAACAATCCAATGCCATCCTTGACCTTACACAGGTACTGGCGTAGTGACGCCCAGGGCTTGAAAACTACTCGGACATCCGCATCCCGCAGCCCTGGGCGTCACTACGCCAGTACCTGTGTAAGGTCAAGGATGGCATTGGATTGTTTGAGAGGTCGGGTGTTTACATGCTGAAATGCTCATGCCGGGAGGCATTTTACATTGGCCAGACGGGCCGGAAACTGGGGCTTCGTGTTCGGGAGCACTTGCCTACTTCGTCACGCCATTCTGAGTTTCGCAACCACTTGTTGGACGCAAAACACGATTTTGATGATAAAGAGGGTGTTTCTTTGTTGCATGAGCAAAAGAAAGGGCCCAAGTTAAATTGGTTGGAATTTCTAGAAATCACGCGGCATGCGGCTAGGTACGGTAGAGGATGCGTTAATCGTATCACCTCGTTTGATTTGCGACCATGCCAGAGTGCATGTCTGAGAGTGTCTTCCGCTGATTGGGGAGGGGAAGGAGTGCCCGGTCCGGTCAACCCTGTTCATTCTCAGTTTAGATTTATACATCGATCGGGTGAGTTGTTGGTTGTACCTATTATGTATAGTTTTAAGTTATCTATTGTGTACTTGTTGGTTTGTTATCTCGTTCTGTTAGTGTTGATGTTGGTCATTGCTGTTGTTGATCCTCCTGCTTATTTATTTTGCTTATGTGTTATATTCAAATTCTGACGGGGGGATTTTTGATTTCTGTTGAAACTAGGTGTGTTGAAAATGGCCGATTGGCCGAAACCGGTCCAATAAATAAATATAACAACAGCGGGAGAGGACTTATTTTCCTTGTTTATCTGGATTATCGCTTCCGCACCCACGGCCTATTATTCATTATCACAGACTCTCTTGGCATTGCGTGGTGGTTAGTGCCTTTTGCGCTGCCCGCATAGTATCTCTCCCTCAATTCTAATATGAAATAACAAAATATTTATTCCCATGTTTGAGCACACAATTGTATGACACACCTTATGTCCCACACCTGTCTATTTAATTCCTACTAACAAATAAAAAATTCTGCCAAAGTGTGAGGACGCGTAACACACAAAATGCCCTTTCAACCGCCGCCGCCGGCCGGTGTTTGAAGACATTTAATGTGAACTTCATAAGTCCACTCGGCAGCACTTTGAATATCTTCGTAGCTCGTAGCCATGAAGAAGTAGATCTGTATTCCAAAATGGCCGTCTGGTGTGAAAGGGCTCGAGAATATTTTCTCCCTCGCGTATCATATAGGAATGAAAATCCTTATTTACGTTGAACCAGCCAGGATTCGTTTTCAAGCGCACACAATATCATAAACGTAAAGGGCTGGCAACTTCAATAGCCCCAATTCGGGAAACAAGTCGCGACTGGTAGCACACTGCTTCAAAACGTACTCGGTAGCCCACGAATCACTCCCTGCCCTTTGAGTGGACGAAACTAAACTAGTCAACTGTACTGAACTAAACTCTCGTTCGAGTAATAATGCCCCTCTTCGGGTTTTTCCCGAGTTTTAGAGCGAGATATGGTGGGATTTTCTCCCATTCGTGGGCTTCCCGCTTCCCTCCTTTTCATTCCCGTTGTCAGGGTTACTCGAATAACAATGCCTCATTCTCATTTACTTAATTCCGACTACCACACTACAACTAATCCAGACTGATTCCTTCACTTCATTCCTTCCTTCTGACGACAAAAATCTGCACGGTCCTTTTCTTGCCTCTAAATTGATTTTTTTTTGTTAATCATCCATTCGTTTATAATTCGAGAGAAAACATGCTAGCTGGCGTTATTTAAATGACGGGAGAGTACCTAAATTCAGCAGATGAGTAAACATTTCCACCATAATTGAGCCTTCCCTCACATTTATCATAATAGTTTCGTAACCTAATCCATCGGTGAACTTCTGAAAGGATTTATAGCTTGAAATTTATGTCCCTGTTGCCTATTTTGTTTGTAAAATAAATTGGTTTGTTAGTTTTTTCGAGTTTTGACTTTTGAGCCTTCAGTGGCATGAATTGGCGAAAGGAGTTTGGGGGGGGAGCTGAGAGGGGAAATTAGTGGCTCAGTGGGGAGAAATTTTGGGAAAACCTCTTTGGGGGATCTGGCAGCCCTGGTGTGATCGCGACGAGCCTAGCCTGTCAAAAGAAGAGCATGAACCGACGCGACGGCCAGCGCTCTCACATTCGATTAAATGCAACTTCTCTTCCCTCTACTTTTGTTACCGAATTGGTTGTCTCAATGTGTACCAAAGGTAAGTGTCATTATCAAGCCGTAGTTCCACGTTGTGGGTGAGGAAAAATACCTAGAGGGGCTGATCACAGGAGGACGAGGTCCAAGGTCAACTTGACGAGCTATAACTATTAAGGGGGCGTACAAGTACTACCCCTCGTCCAGTATCCTCTCACCGTTTAAGCGCAAAGTATTTGGAATATTTCAATTTTTTATGGTCTCATATGAAACCTTATAGTCCTAAGACTTGCCCAGCAGTGCCCGAATTTCAATTTTGACTTTCCTTGAATTTTAAATTAACTTTATAAAATTACAAGTGATGATATGAATTTAATTTAAGATTCGAGGAAAGTCAAAATTGAAATTCGAGCTCTGCTGAGCATGTCTCAGGACTATACATATAAGGTTTCATATGAGACCATAAAAAGTGAAATATTCCTAATACTTTGCGCGTAAAACGGTGAGGGGATAATGGGCGAGGGGTAGTATTTGTATGTCTCCTTAACTGTTGCCTATAACTTGCAGGATACGGGTGGTTCAATGATATTCTAATTTCCTTTATGCTAAGCACGCTGAGTGAGAAATGAAATGCCACGAAATCATCTAGGAGCCTCTATTATATTATTTGGCCCTCTTTTTTTTGTGAGTATAATGTAAAAAGATGTTTATTTATAGGGCAAAAATGTAGCCACTGTAGATTTTGCCTAAACCTTTCCTTATTTCTGTGGATAAATTCATTCACCGTTCATTGTCTAGTGATGAGAAGGGCAGAACAATGAAAATGTGAGAACGCAAATAAAAACTCGAATCTCTTAGTATTTTCAATGGGGAGAAGGCTTTTTCTCGCAAAGGGGTGAAAGTTATGAGAGGGGGCCAAGGCTGGAGAAATGGGAAGCATTGTGTAAGCGCTGAGCGTGGTAAGTAAGCGGATGTAAGTTGTGATGGTGAGAGGGGGTGATTAGGGAAGAAAATAGAGAGAGAAAAAATCTTTAGCTCATTGCTGCTCATGTTAGAAGAAAAAGAAAAAAAAGTCCTGAAATGGTATGGCTTGGAAAATTTCGTTGGGATACAAAAACAAAGAGACCGAAAAATATTTGTTATCCTTCATAACGCTATTAATAGAAGGGGTGTTCACGTAAACCTTCGTAGACTTTATAGTTTCGTACTTTTGTACAGTCAGTCCACTGATTTTAGTGATGCGGTCTTTCATTCACCCTTGAATCTAGGGCTTTTAGCGGAACAAACTTCCCCTTTACCCTTTCTACTAGAAATAACGCGCCGGAAATAATTTTAGAACACAAAATGTAATCACTTTGAAGCGCCTATACGTAATCAGATTGCCTGCAGTAAAAGTTTTGTTGTTGATTTCATTAAATATTTTTCACTGAGGAAGACGAGCAAAAAATCTCCCCTAGTGGGTGGGGCCTATTATTTATACACCACCTGAATGATATTGGTCGAAAGGTTTAAAAATTGATTTGACTGGATATTTTAATTTTCTGGCCACTCCTACAAGTGGTTATATTTTTGGTTTCCCTCACATACTGGCAGGCAGTGGGTGGGAGTGAACAAATCGACATGATGCAACCCGTTCAAGAGTCCATCACTTAGTGATGTACAGCTAGTAATGTACAAACTAGTGACGTAGATCACATGGTGATGGACTCTCAGACGTGTTGCTTCATTTCGATAGTTCGATTTATTCACTCCCACCAAAAATAATTAAAGAAATCAACAAACAACTTTTACTACTGTCACGATGGTTACGTATAGACGCTACACCCGTGCTACACAGTGATCACATTTTGTTCTAAAATTATTCCCGGTGCGTTATTTTTAGTATAGAAGGGGCAAAGAGGAAGCAAATGGCGGGCGAGAGTTCATCCATGTAAGAGGACAGACTATAACTATCAAGCTCAAGAAGCTTGAACGTTAGACTTAAAAGTCCGTGAGATTAAATGAAAAGTAGGTAAGAAAGTTTGAGAACAACGAGAAGGTTTTTGGTTTATTATACAATAAGGAAAGAGGGAGGAAACACGTGTTGAAAGAATTAATAAACGAAGTCAACGTAAAACTGCGTCCACACAAGGTGATTAAAGTTTCTATAGGTGCCGCAGATCTTCGGCCATTACTGTCCTTCACCTACGTCACCCAAGTCCCAACCGCCTTTGCGCTGGACCCAGTACATTATTAATTGTTATTGGCTTGTGATTTTTGAGAATTTATAAACTTCAATTTTACTATTAACTTACTCTGCTGCTCTAGGGTGAGCAATCGGGAGTATAGGACTGCTGGTGGCGTCAGTCCCCCATCCTCCCGCCTGATGGGCAAGGGGAAATTGCGGCACCTATAGAAGAGTTTAGTCACCTTGGTCCACACTATGCCGAATCGAAAGCGAATGGAGTCGATCGACTTGAGTCGGATGAAAAGTCGACCAGGTGTGGACGGTCAAAAAAGTCGACTGAAGTTGAATCGAATGGAGTCGATCGACTCCATTCGCTTTTGATTCGGCTTAGTGTGGACGAAGCTAAAATTGTCATCAACAAGACAGGGGAAAAAGCTTGCCCAGTCGAACTTTCAGTACGGGAAACTTCTGTTTTATTTCCCTAGGGAATAACGATTCTTATTCCTTATGCCGCGACCACACTATGCCAAATCGAAAGCGAATGGAGTCGATCGACTCCATTCGATTCGACTTCAGTCGACTTTTTTGACCGTCCACACTTGGTCGACTTTTCATTCGACTCAAGTCGATCGACTCCATTCGCATTCCATTCGGCGTAGTGTGGACACAGCTTTAGGGAGTGAATTTTGAGTACTACAGCACTATTTCCATGGAGGCAAGGACAAGTTAACCGACCGTTTGTTCATAAATGAATTTTGCGGCCGTTAATGAGTTCGAAAAGTGCCTCTTTTCTTGCCTAGGACCTGTAGTATTTTAAAGCCAGACATTTTACTGCGTTTTAGTGCCTAGGCAGTATATTATAAGTACTTGTAAACTAAACTGTGTTGTATTTATTAAGTCTCGTATACACGTGCGCGAGCGCCTCTAAATGGAATTAAATTCCTATGAGCGCATTTCGAGTTATCCGTGGAACCGTGAACCGCGCGTTGCAAGGTTTTCACTACGATCAAAGAATCGAGCCGGATCGGAGCACGCTCAGAGCGTGCTGTCAACAATTAACTAACGAAACGAAATTCTACTGTACATAGAATGCTGACGGGTAAGACTTTAAAAAGGAACCGTTTAATGCTTTGTGTTAAGTCCGCCAGTGATCGGGGGTTTTCCCGGCAGAGCGTAATCTGTCAAATTTTGCACAGGATTCCTGGTCCTGGGATTAATATATTTAACGATGATTTAGAAATGGAGGGCGGAATTTTGAACGACTCTTGTGTCAGCTGAAACAAGTGAGCTCAAGCATCGCAGTTAAAAACGATCCAAAATAAAGATAAACGTCAATTTTTCAATACTTCCATAAGCTATATTTGAGGAAGGCAATATCGTCTGAAGGCATACTAAAATCGCAAGAGAAGGTGAAAACTTTGTATTAATTTTACAGTTATTGCTATGAGCGAATTGCGTCCATTAGCCCCATTTACGTCTAATTGAAGGACTCAGTAATAAAGATCAGCGGGAACAACATAAAGCAAGAACGATATACATATGTATAGTACTTCTTGGTTATGACCCGTTAAGGAAAACATGAACCCGCCGACAGCGCTCCTTGATACGATTAGTTGAAACTTTGCCTCCCTTTCTAAAAAGGACGTAGTTACGGGAGGTAACTCGCTTCAAAAGTTTTTGTGACAAGCAGAAATTTCATGAATGAAGGGATGGGAAAGAAGCAAGCAAACCTCAGGAGGTGATCGAGGTCCATATTTTCCTTATCGCGCTACCCTTTTGAGACACCAAGTTGTGATAAGAGACGCCATCTGTTCATTAATTGGTGCGTTGTGAAACTCAACACTTGCTCAGCACTTGAAGCAGTATCGTTGTAAAACTCCTAAAAGAGCTCAGTGCTGGACAAGTGCTTAGCCATCTAATGAAGCACGTATTCTCGATGCTTGGGTATCAGCTTCAATCGCGCTGAAACCTTTCGTTGGGGTAATTTTGACTTTTGAGAAGAGTGCCAGCCGGCGAAAATTATATTTTTCTTGTTCTATTTGATTAAAATGGAACCTGTGCATTGTTTGATCAATGACGTTCCTCACACGTTTTGGATGACAGATTCAGAAGAGGCATCTATAGAAAGTTTAGTGAGGTCTGTGAAGTTAAGCGAATTAGATTATACTATTTTAAATTTATTTTGTTTTGCGAATTGTAGTGTTCAAAGAGCAGGAAACCGGGATGAAAAAGGGGGATTGATAAAGGAAGGCGGAAGGGAGTGTTATGTTAAGATTGGAGATTATGAGAGAAGTGAATAAAAGACTTTAATGTTGCAAATTAATTAGTTCAATCACTACATTTGGCGCAGTCGGGAAAGCTACAATAACAAATGGAATTCCCTTCCATTCCACCTCTTGAGGTGGATACTGATGTGACCACCCTGGTCGACCGATGGTTGAGTGGAAAAGAAGCGTCCAGATCTACTTGACGGCCAGGGGTACAACTTCAAGAGAGTGTAAGTTGGCGACTTGTTTACATATAGGGGGGACCCAGTTACAAGACATTTATTATTCCTTGCCGGGTCATGAGAAGCTGCCGTATGGTAAGGATGTCTACGAGCACGCTATTGACCTGCTCGACAAGCACTTTGTCCCTAAGAGCAATGCGCTTTTCGAACGACATATTTTTCGCTCTATGAAACATGAGCAGGGGGAGTCAAGCGACAAATATTTGAGTCGATTACGGCAACAGGCAATGCGATAGAGGGTTTAATACGATTAAAGCAGAAAAGTTAGCTGATGTAAGCATCGTGGATCAATTTGTGGAAGGCTGTGCGTCTGCCGACCTCAGGAAGCGATTCTTGGAAAAGTCTTCGTTGACGGTAGATGAAGTAGCTGATATGAATCGTTCTTTTGAAATCGTGTGTCAACAGACTTCGCACTTCCGCAATCTGAAATTACCTAATGAGGCCATGATTAATCGATTAAATTCGAGGGATCAAAAATCTTCCGCGTTGATTGCATCATCGGAGGAGTAAAGTTGAACTTTTTGATTGACTCATGGTCAACGTGTGATGTAATTACTGGGGAAACTTGGTCTTCGTTGAAGCGTGAAAAAATAAGGATCACGGCTCAGTCAGCTTTATGTTCGAAAAAAACTGTTTGCCTATGGACGACCAGAGCAGCCGTTGAAAATCCTAGTAGGTAGTTTGACGTTCGTAGGAGTTTTCGACGGATATCTTCTTGGATTTTTTTTTTAATTTTTGTAACCGATGCAAACAAAATTGATTTGCGAAATCGTGTCTCTCATTTGCCCTATTAATAGGCTTTGTTGGGTTTGGGAATGAAATTCACACAGATACCGGCGAGTCAGGTGACATTAGGCGTTTGCTCAAACGAACTAAGTTTAAGTGACAAAATCACTGGGTTTTGTCACAGTGACTGCACAGTCACCGGAGCTAGTTGTCACTGTGACCGACAAAAGCTGTCACGTCACCCCTCTAGGCGTGTGAAAGACTTGGAGTTGTTTTGATTGGGAAAACGTTTGTTTTGATTACGGACCATAAACCCCTCGAAGTAATCTTTGGAGGTAGATCTAGGCCAAGTGCCCGCATAGAGCGTTGGATTCTTCATCTTCAAGCGTTTGACTATGAAGTCAAATATGTTCAAGGCAAAAATAACATCGCAGATCCGCTCTCTCGTCTCTCTGAAACTGAATCACTAGGAAATTACAGAGAAGAAAACTACATTCGTCACTTAACTTCCTTTCTTGTTCCGAAATCCTTGTCTTTAAGGGAAATTGAACGGCGATCCGACGTTCATCCTGTTGAGGAAATGCCTAGTCACAGGGAACTGGGATGTAAACGAGTCGGAGCTCAAGCCTTATTACGCCATGCGATCAGAGCTGTGTGAGTTTGATGGAATTATTTTACATTGCACTAAGCTCGTCATTCCAAAAAGTATGCGGCCGAAAGTCCTCAGGTTGGCTCACGAGGGACATCCTTGCATAGTAGAAATGAAATCAAGGCTAAGATCAACGGTTTGGTGGCCAGGATTAGACAAAGCAGCCGAAAACCATGTGAGAAGTTGTTTAGGCTGCCAGATTACAGCAGCTTCCGAAAAACCAGAGAAACTCGTGCTCACAATTCTATCCGAGGGGCCATGGGAAAAAATTGCCGCTGATGTCTTAGGACCGCTTCCAAATGGACTGAAGTTTTTGTTGGTAGTGCATTACTTCAGCCGGTTTATGGAGACTACAAAAATAAGAGATATGACGTCGAAATCTATTATAAAATCGTTGGATCCAATTTTTGCGCGGTTCGGATATCCCATCGCCATCACGACGGACAACGGATCAAATTTTATAAGGAAAGAAACAGAATAATTTTTCAAAAATTGTGGCATAAGTCGCCACAAAACGACTCCTCTTCATCCAGCGGCTAACGGCACGGTCGAAAGATTGAATCCAGGGATAACGAGACGCCTTCACATCGCAAACGCGTTCAAATTAGATTGGGAATCCGAACTCAATAAATATCTGTTGATGTACAGAAAGCACGTACATCAAACCACTGGAGCGAGTCCGGCAGAATTGTTCTTTGGGCGTCATCTTCGTGATAAAATTCCCACGTTGCCGCAGAATTTGGTATCGACCAAAATTCGCGAAGAAGTCAAAGAGCGAGACATGATAGAGAAAACAAAGGCATGTGATTACGCAGACCAACGTCGGGGGGCTAAAGACAAATCACTCCAACCGGGTGATTTAGTTCTTCTGCGTCAGCCGAAAATGAATAAATTTTCAACGAACTTTAATGTGAAACCCCTAGAAGTAATTAAAAAGAATTGAAACGCCGTGACCGCCAAGACTCTCGTGGGTAACAGCACAGTTACAAGGAATTCAACTTTTTTCAAAAAAATCGTTGAGCCCCAGGATGAGCAGGATTGGACGATTGAACATGAGCAGGCCAGCGATACTTTTCAGCCTGTTTACGAAGCGTCCAGAACAGCATCCGCCGTATCGTCTTCGCCAAGCTGCAGGGAACCCGCAATACACGGGGCATAGCCCAACACAATTGGAGTTGGGCTATGCCCATCCATCGTCGTCCGGATAACATCAGTTTAATTAATTTATTAATTAAAAATACCGGCGACAGAAATATGCATTACATTCATCTCAAAACATCTAGATAAGATAGATTTCGGCGTGGTTTACCGATCAGGAGAAACGCCTAGAGTTTCGAGAAACAATGGACCTGGGTGGGGTTCGGCTTAGCTTATCCCTCGGAGTACGACTTCACAAAGGAGTCTCCGTGGCGCAATTGGCAGCGTGCTGGACTGGTAATCCAGAGGTTGCGGGTTCAAATCCCGCCGGGGAGCCATTTTTTCTCGAAACTCCAATTGTGTTGGGCTATGCCCTTCCATCGTCGTCCGGATAACATATTTCTTGATAGGATTTTGAATGATTTTTACAAGCTTGTCTTGTGTGTCTTGTTTTCAATTTTGTTTTTGTTAAATTCCGATCACATGTTACCCCAAAGCTGTCCACCGAATCGTTAATATGGAACTTGCATGAATCTCAGAGTGGGAAGAAAAGCATACCGGTGATTTGACCCGTGAACTGAAGGATAACAACGGAAGTTGCAACCCGATTGGTGCGTTTTAAGATTTGAAAAAAAAAAAAAAAAACGTTCAAAATTCTTCTGGAGGGGATGGATGGTGCGACGGAAAATGACGTCAATCCTTACTTGTGAAGCATTTGAGGGAACTCTTAAATTGTTTGTTTACAAATAACACGAAAAATTTCCTTCCAGTAAACGCGTCTAACCCCCTCTTCCCCGCATCATCCATTTCAATAAATAAGTTTTGACGTAATCGAACCTTCACTCAAAATGTTTAAAAATTCGCTGAAAAAGCATCGTTTTTGATTCCAAAGTTTAATGTGAGCAATAGGCTTGTGGAAGAGCCCTCTTTAAGAAACACCAACTTTTGAAAAATGTGCAAGTTCCCCATTGTTGATTAAGAACCTATTAGTTTGATTTACGTGAAGATGTCCGATTTTGAAGAATTCAAGCACAAGGTTTTGATGAAAAATTGTTATTTCTGCCGAATAAACGAATGCTGACGCAATAACCCAATTAAGTGATTAAGAAGATAGGTATATCGAAGACTTTTTCTTGAAATCTGTCCGACATAATTATTAGGAAAAACCGAAACAAGTGACCTTCCCGGTGGTCTCCAGCAGCCCGGTCACATCGGACGTCCGGGGACTTTTAGTATGTTTACCTCCCAACTACCCCAAACAAAGCGGAAAATAAAAAATCACTAAACCGACCACGTCGCCTACACTCGTTTTTCATCATTCATTGACTGGACTAATTTTTAAAGGAGTTTATTTTACAATAAAACAAGTTTCATGGCATAAATTTCATTTATACCTACGATACGAAATCTGTTCAAACTTATAATTATGTACATAATGAAGTTTGAGTGGGTGATCGTATGAAATGCGATGTTCTGTAAAGGGATTTTTAGTACGGAGGATCAATCGTCAACTGAATTACCAAAATAAAGGTGAATAAACTGAAATTGATAAAAGAAACGTCAGTTGTGTTGCCAACATTACAACACATATAGCACATCATTATTGCTGTTCGCAGACCAACTATTAGGAGAATTTGTTTTTAGTGACAAGGGTGTGATGATTGTTTTCGGACTTGTGTAGAGGGAACGACCCTAGAAAAGGTAACAGTCGTCGATGAGAGTTACCTTTTTTCGCCCGGATGTCGTCCATCTTATGAGCAGTACAAACCCAAGCTATATGTTCAAGCTTGATCATACTTGATTTTGCCTGACGTTGGATAGTAGGTCAGTTCATACGCCTGTAACTTATTGCTACGTTGGTATAAAGTGTTCAAAAAGGGCTCATTTCGAAGGAAATGCAAAGCTCTTCAACTTATTCTTTGTGAACTATCATGAGAAACTGATGGTGAAGTCGTTAAAACCAAATGAGACACAAAATGCTGAAAATTACGTTTTTAAACCAAATTTTCCTATATTTCCGAGACGCGTAAGTTGGAAACTATTAGGAATAACAAGATGTTCCTAGGGAAAAAGTTTTTGCAAATTTTGTCAGCTGTATATTTCAAGAAGAAGTCCTGGCGCTACGAAGTGTGGGGTCCGACATAATTATTAGGAAAAACCGAAACAAGTGACCTTCCCGGTGGTCTCCAGCAGCCCGGTCACATCGGACGTCCGGGGACTTTTAGTATGTTTACCTCCCAACTACCCCAAATAAAAGAAACGTCAGTTGTGTTGCCAACATTACAACACAAAATAGTCGAGCATGAAATATAGCACATCACTATTGCTGTTCGCAGACCAACTATTAGGAGAATTTGTTTTTAGTGACAAGGGTGTGATGATTGTTTTCGGACTTGTGTAGAGGGAACGACCCTAGAAAAGGTAACAGTCGTCGAAGAGAGTTACCTTTTTTCGCCCGGATGTCGTCCATTCCTCCAAGAAGGAGGACTGATTATATACTGAGATGATGTTCAGAGGCTTTTTCATAATTAATAAACAGTGATTTTTCATGATTTCTATCGGACTTAACATGGTACCAGGTGAAAATTTGTCTTGTGCATAGTTTCTCGTCAGTATGGCGCTCGTGAGTGGTTTTAAATTTCCAGACTCTATCTCTCTAAGTTCCGGGAATGTGGCGGAGTCGTGGAAATCCTTCAAGCAATCCTTGGACGTGTATCTCGTGGCATCTGGCCTCGAAAGCTCTAGTAAGGTGCGTAAAACAGCCATCCTCCTCAATTGTATAGGTGCCGAAGGTGTCAAAGTTTATCATACGGCGCTTGGGTTGGACGACTCGAACAAGACCGATTTCGATGCAGTTGTCAAGGCTTTCGATTCATACTGCACTCCGTACAAGAATTTTGTGTACCGTAGATTCAAGTTTTTTACGAGAACGCAGGCTGAAAATGAGCCGTTTAATAATTTTTACTCAGCTCTTCAAGAACTCGCTCAACCTTGTGCTTTTGGTGACCAAGAGAGTCTTCTTTTGCGTGACTTCATTGTCATTGGAACAAATGATCGTGTACTCCAGGAACGTCTCTTACGAAAAGACCTCTCCCTTGATAAAGTTGTCACCCTTTGTCGAGCTTTTGAAGCGAGCAAACAGCACGCGGCGGAATTTCAGTCGTCATCTGTCACCAAATCCGTAGATGCTCTGTCATCCCGAAAGTTGTTCCAACATAATGTGAAACCACGCGCTGATCGTGCACCCACCATTGTTACCTCCTCTGCTACATCTCGTCCTCAGTCGAATGTGATCAAGTCCTGCCTTTTTTGTCGAGGAAGTCATAAGTACAGTTCTTGTCCGGCAACAGGCAAAGTCTGTTTTAAATGTGGATACGTCAATCAATTTTCAGTGGCTTGTCGCAAGGGCAAAAGGCCAGATGGAACTGCCATCCAGTCAATAACGACGTCAACGGAGTCTCAATCTGGCATCAACGAACCTGATGATCTATTCGTTTGCTCCCACGAGGGCCCAAGACGGTGGGCCCATTCACTCAAAATATGTGGAAAGGACATCGAGTTCAAGCTTGATTCCGGTGCTGATGTTAATGTTCTCCCTCTCGCTTCGTTCAAGTCACTGGGGTGTGAGTTAAAACTTGAACAGTCTAGCACACCATTAACGGCCTACGGGGGTTTCTCGTTGGATGTTGTGGGGACAGTCGAGCTTCAATGTGTACCTAAGGACCGTCCGGATGTTTTCTTGACGTTCGCCGTTGTTAGAGGTGCCTCGACCCCTCTTCTTGGTCTTTCGTCGTGCGTGGAATTGGGCCTGATCACGCGGGTCAACGAGATAATCGGCTTCTCAACAGCCAGTTCACAGCAGGATCCTGGGAAGGTATCATTCATTCAAAGGAGCGCACGTATATATTCTCTGGCCTGGGTAAATTTCCGTTCAATTATCGTATCACGCTCTCTGAAGATGCCGTCCCTGTCGTAAAACCAGCTCGTCGAGTTCCGATTTCAATTCGAGAGCGCCTTAAGGAAGAACTCGATAGAATGGAGTCAGAGGGTATTATCATCCGCGTCGAGCATCCTACGGCTTGGGTGAATAACCTGGTCATTATTGAGAAAAAGAACGGTGCTCTTCGTCTTTGTTTGAACCCCATCGAACTCAATAAAGTCATCAAACGAGAGCACTTTCACATCCCATCACCCGAGGAGCTCACATCCAGCTTGGCTGGTCGATCTATTTTCACCGTTATGGACATGAGTCAAGGGTTCCACCAAGTACCCTTAGCTGACGACTCATCAGACTTATGTACATTTGCCACAATCTTCGGGCGTTACAAGTTTCTGCGCCTTCCTTTCGGACTCAGCAGCAGCCCAGAGGTTTTTCAACGTGAGCTCATGCGTATATTCGGTGACATCGAGGGAGTTCAGGTCTATTTTGACGATCTGATAATAGCATCTGCCACGGAGGAGGAACATGATAAAATTCTAGGCAAGGTAATTGAACAGGATCATAAGTTTAATGTCAAGTTTAATGCGAGTAAACTTCAGTATAAGGTATCCTCTGTGAAGTACTTGGGCCTTATTTTTTCCAAAGAAGGGGTTAAGCCGGATAGTAATTTTGTTGCGTCAGTCTGAAATATCAAGAACCGGCTAACAAGAAAGACTTTAAAAAATTTATTGGGACGGTGAACTTCCTGAACAAATTTATCCCTAATTTCTCCTCCATGACCAACCATTGCAAACATTACTTAGAAAAAAATGAAAAATTCGTTTGGTTACCAGGACACCAAAAAGCTTTCGATCTCCTCAAAATCGCAATTTCCAATGCCTCCACCTTAAAATTATTCGATCCCTCCTCTCCTGTTGTTTTACAGACTGATGTTAGCCAGAGTGGTCTTGGTGCCTGTCTAATTCAGGACGGTAGACCTATAGCGTTTGCGTCCCGAAGCTTGAGCCAATCAGAGAAGAATTATGCGATGATCGAAAAGGAGCTGCTGGCGATTGTTTTTGCGTTTTCGCGTGTTCGTGATCTGAAGCTCTTAAATTATCAACTTTCATTGACGTACATCCCGTCTGAGAAAATGTTTATTGCTGATCTGCTTTCTCGGTTCCCCCTTTCTTCAGATTCCAACTCCCTTGACTTATCCAGTGTTATTCATTCGGTTTCTATAGAAGATTATTTCCCTATTTCTACCCAACAACTTCTTAAATTCCAGCAAGACACTAAAAATGATAATGTGCTGCAAAAAGTGAGTCAGCATTGTCTTGATGGGTGGAATAAAGTCTCGTCTGTAGAAACGTCCGACGTTCGCCACTACTTGAAGCTTAAAGATAATCTTTTCCTTAAACAAGGGTTATTGTTTTATGACGATCGAGTCGTTGTGCCCCAATCCCTTCGCCAAGAAATGCTTTCATTAACTCATCAAGGCCACTTTGGCATCAATAAGAGCGTACAAAGAGCGAAGAAAATACTTTATTGGCCAAAAATGTCGTGTGATATAGAGAAGTTTATTCAGGGCTGTAACGACTGTTTAAAATATCAGAAATCCAACCAACGATAACCTCTTTTACCTCATCCTGTTCCCGAATTACCCTTTACAAAAGTTGGTACAGATTTGTGTGATTTTGGATCCCGGTCTTATCTTGTCTTAATGAATTATTTGTCAAAGTGGCTCGAGATTGTCCCTCTCGCGTCTAAGAGTATTTCAGTAATTGTCCCGGCCCTCCAAGAGATATTTTGTCGCTTTGGTGTTCCAAAATCAGTGGTTTGTGACAACAGCCCCTTCAACAGCTTAGAATTTCAACAGTTTGCCCGCAAATGGAATTTCAATATCGTTCATTCTAGTCCTCGGTACCCTCGAAGTAATGGGCTTGCCGAAAAGGCTGTCGGAATCACTAAACAAATATTAAGAAAAACCAGAAGCGATGAAGAGTTGAATTTGGCTGTTCTCGAATTTCGTAACACCCCCGTTGCGCACCTACCATTTTCCCATCAGAAATATTACAGGGCCGGGCCCTACGAACTATATTACCAACAACAGCGCCAAATCTGACTCCTAAATTGGTTTATAATGAAGCAAAATCTATTTTATCCAGGCGCCAAGAAGCTACTAAATTGACTCATGACAGGTCTTCCAAATCCTTGTCCTCGCTTCACCCCCATGATCAAGTTCTCATTCAAAATCCTCCTCATAAGCATTGGGTTCCTGGTAAAATTATTTCCTGCAGAAATCAACCACGGTCCTATGTCGTAAAAAATAATCTGGGACATGAGGTGAGTCGCAATCGGGTTCATATACGCCCAATCCAGCATCCTTCTAGTCCCTCCAGTCATGCGACTATCCATTTCGATGGTCCTGACCTCGCTGAATCTCATTCGCATGTAAATAATACACTATCTCTGTCTTCTACCCGTGGTACTAACAATCGACCTCCACCACCACCAATCCAATCCAGTTCTCCGGTTAGCAATGTAAGCTCTTGTGGCCGGGTCCGCAAACTTCCATCTCACTTCAATAACTATCAATAATTATATTGAACAAATCGGGTTAGTGAGTAGGGAGTATATGGGGGAGATGTGATGAGAAATTTGATGCTTGGATATTATTAATTTAATTGTAATTTAGTGTTGGCGTTATTGTAAGAGTCGATGTACGAAAATTGTTTATTATATTTGTCATTCATTTCGTTGAATTGTTGCCAAAGAGTAATTAATTTAGCACTGAGTGATGTCATACTTTATGATGTATGAAATAAACTAGGATAATTTCAATTTAATAGCAGGCAACTATATGAATTCACTAAAAATCGGCAGATGCGAAAGCCAGCGAATACCACACCAACCTTTCTGATTAGAAAAAAGGAAAGTTACGTATAAAATTTTCTGCGTTGTTATAAACTCAACTCAGCGCTGGACTATTCGTTCCAGCATTTGAAGGAAAGGCGTGAGTTTTACAATGCAACCATTGTTAGTTCAGGAAATAAAGTCAGAATAGCGGCAAAATTCGGCCCAATTTCGAATGTGGCTTAAAAAATTCCTTTTGATATACACTTTGAGGATTCGAAGAGTCCTCAACGATACGACGCGGCGAACCTATTTTTCATTTTAAAAAAAGGGCAGGCCAATAACTCATCCCTATAAGGGATGAAAGAAATTGCCAAACGAGGTGACTAATCCTATGCAGTTGTTTGTGCTGAGTTCCTACTCCGATTGGTAGACACTTCGGTGCCACGCTGACTAAGCGTTTTCCAGTCTGGTTAAGAACGCGTGCTCGATCCGACTCACAACCACTCTGGACGTGCGTTCGGGAAAAATTGTGAGAACGTAAAATTCGTGACGTATGATCTTTTGAGCAGACAGCCTTGATAACGGTGTGATCTCTGTTCTAAATCATCAATAGAAAATTACGGAAAGAAAAACAAACAAACAAACAAAAACGGTGCATTTAAGAGTTTTGGATTAGTGGTGTTAAGGATCACATACAGATTTTACGTTTGGGCGAAAGAGTTGCATAATTACGATATAATAGGATGCTTTATATTTGTAAGTGTAGCGAGAAAACTCGGCTAATGCAAAAGGAGTAAACAAACCGCGAGTTGGCAACAGGGAGAATTATGCAAAGTATTACGAAAAGTTTTCTCAATTTATGAACAGCATAAAACCTTTTTGCACCACTGAGTTCTCTGAAGAATTGTGGGAAGGAGGGATCAATGTGTGCTTTAGTTGTTGAAAAAGAAAAGCCTGCCTCCAAACACTTTTCTTAAAATTAGGACACTTGTCTGGTTCGTCTTTATAGGCCAACTGTTTAAGAAAATGTCTAAAGATTATCGGAATAAGTGGAAATGTTCAACTTGTAAGGGGGGCTCAATCTCAGAAGAGATCAAAGTTATATATTCAATTGTCCAATTCATTAAGCAAGAGATGGAGGAGATTGGTGGCTTGAAATCTCTTAATGAATCGTTAGGGAATTGAAGGAGTCAGTGAGTTTCGTCGCTTATCGTTTTGATGGTTTTGAGAAGGATTTTAATAGTGTAAAAGCCTCAGTCGCCAACGTCGAAAAAGAAAATGCCCAGTTGCGCCTACTGGTTTCGGAACTTGAAGAGAGAGTGGGGTTTTTTGAGAAGGGGGATATCTCCTATATTAATAATTTCACTAGGTCGGTTCGGTGCTCCAATTCATGTATTGACCACATCTATGTCACCGGATCATTAATTGAGAATAGTTTGGGGACGATTTATGATGGGGAGATATCTGACCACAGTATGGCTCTGGCCTCTCTTTCGTTTGGTGTTGCTGAAACTGAGGGTGGTAGTGGGAAGAGGAGGGATTTTTCTGGTAAGGCAGTTATATGTTTCAAGTCCCTTCGCGAAAGACTCCGCATTGAAAACTGGGACGCGGTTTTTGCAAGTCGTGATGTGGATGAGTCAGTTGATGCATTTCTTGAAGTTTTGAGCGGCCATGTGCAGGCGAGTTTGTCTCTCAAATTAAACAAAGCTATTGGAAGGTTTGCTAAGCTGAAATCATGGATGACCAATAAAATAATTTTGTATATTAGAAAAAGAGATGAACTGCGGCTAAAAGTAAAAAATCAGCCCTATAATACTGAATTGAAGGAATTTTATATCAAGTACAGGAACCTTTTGAATTTGCTCATAAAGAATGCCAAGTTTATTCACTACTCTGAGTTGATAGGAAAGGCTGGTGGTGATTCGAAATCTATGTGGCGTATTATTAAGACAGTGTCGAACACCTTGCATGAATCTCACTCGACTAGTATTACGTTGAAGGAGGAAAGTGAATCCATTTCGGATAGTAAATTGGTAGCAGAAAAATTTAATGAGTATTTTGTTAAAGTTGGATTTGATATACAAAAGGATATTACATCACCCAGCCCTGATGAAATTGAAGTGTTAATAAGCTCTCTTTTCATGGCCCCGGTTGAGCCTTCAGAAAATTGAAAACTATCTCCTGGAGTTGAAAAAAAACATACTACTTATAATATTGGTTTTGTTACTAATGAAGTCCTAATTTCAGCAGCGAATCATATCAGCCTGCCCCTGTCCCACATATTCAATTTGGTTTTCTGTCATGGCCACTTTCCGTCTAGTTTCAAGAGTTCTTGCGTTGTTCCTTTGTTTAAAGGAGGAGATAAGACGTCAATGAGTGATTATCGTCCAATAGCTTCTCTCTCTTTCATTAGCTAAGATTCTCGAGAAATGCAACCAAGTCCAGGTTAACGGCTTTTTTAAGCCAGAATAATATTATTTCCAGTAATCAATTTGGTTTTCAAAGTGGACGAGGAACTCAGGATGCACTATTCGCCCTCAGCTCGCAAATTTCATCTAAAATTGATGAAGGTCAAAAAGTTATTGGAGTTTTTATGGATATAAAGAAGGCCTTCGATTCTGTGCATCATGGTATTTTATTGGAAAGGTTGTGGAAATATGGGATTCAGGGTACCGCACTAAATTTGTTTAGCTCGTATTTAGTTGGGCGGACATAGAAGGTTAGGGTGGGGGAATGTATGAGTGGCGTTCGTCTGGTTTGTGCTGGAGTTCCCCAGGGTACAGTTTTGGGACCAGTCCTATTTTTGTTATATATAAATGAGTTGATGAATATAAACGTTCAGGGCAGAGTATTCGGATTCGCTGATGATACTGCGGTGATATTCTCGGGCACTGATTACAGTGAGTTGGTCCCTCGAATTAATGCTGATCTCTTATTGATGAAGCAGTGGTTCAGTAAAAGTTTATTGTGTCCGAATGCCTTGAAAACGTCGGTCACTAGGTTTTCGTTAACTCCTAAGGCTCCAGCCCTGATCACTCCGATTGTTATTCATGGTGATGGCTGTTTCAATGCGTCGGGGTGCTCAGCCGATGTGGTTCTCTGCCTTTTCTTCATTCGTGCAAATACTTAGTGTACATTTCGATCACAATATGAAATTCAAATCTCACATTTCCTTGTTGACGAAGAGACTGCGTAAGTTATTCCATCCGTTCAAGATTTTAGGTAAGGTCCTTGATGACAGGCTGCGTAAGATCGTTTACTTTGGGTTGGCCCAGTCTGTTGTGCGTTATGGATTGGAAGCCTGGGGTGCTGCGAGTAGTTCCTGTTTGAAGCCTCTGCAGGTAGTCCTGAATGGCTTGCTCGAAGTTTTGCACCGGAAGCCCCTGAGATATCCGACATCGACCCTTTACAAAGAACTGGGCTTATTGAATATAAAAAAAAAACTGTTTACTCTGCAGGCGTGTGTCATGGTCTATAAAACAGGTATTCATTTAGAGCACATTCCCTGCAGGGCCCATCTAAGGTCGGCTTCGAGGTCAAACCTGTGATTACTTAGGGCTAATACCGAACTCTTTAAACGTACTGCTTATATGAAGGCACTTAGCTTGTTCTACTTGTGTAATATAAGCATTCACAGTTTCCCCTCTTTAAATGAATGTAAATATTTTATTGCTCGTCTACTCCTTCCTGCATGAACTCTTTATGGTTACGCCTTTTATGGCTTATCAGGATTTTCAAGCTCATAGCTCTGTTTCGAATTCTTCCCCTTGTTTTAGCATATATATTTGATAGCGATTTATCTATTTATTCTTTCACTATTTATTATTTCATATTAGTAAGTATATAAGATATGTATTAATGTTTTTACTGTTATTATTGTTTAACCTGTGTTCGGTTTCTTATTAGTTAGATGGGCTCAGGCTCGACTTATTATCGAGC
Source organism: Corythucha ciliata (assembly GCA_038030265.1). NCBI lineage: Eukaryota > Metazoa > Arthropoda > Insecta > Hemiptera > Tingidae > Corythucha > Corythucha ciliata. The sequence goes on along the minus strand of CM075938.1, from coordinate 41,188,150 downwards.
AGGATTTGTGTATTTATTCAATATTATTTCATGTGATAAAATGTTATATCCAAATTAAATAAATAAAAGTAACCGTAAGTAAACAGTAAGTAAGTAAATAAATAAGTAAGTAATAAAAGTAAGAAAAGTAAGTGTTTCGTATTGATACGAAAAAGAGCGGTTTTTGTCTCTTATATTTTCTACCCTTATATTATAACTCACTCGGCAGGTTTTCTTTCACTTGCCTCCTCTCATTGCGAACATAGAAACTTAACCCTTTTCTTTACATTGGAACTTGAGTACCCATGGTTTTCTGACGTGGCTAGTGTTGGTATAACGCGATTCACAGTGTTGAAACGCACTTCTTGAGTTCGTCATGGGCCTTTACTATAATGTTGGCACCACTGGCCTTTCAAAGTTTGAGCGCGGAAATGAGAAATGTGTAGTCGTCGTTAGTGTTACATGTTGGAGTCGAAGCCGGCCTGAGAAGACCTCACTGGTAAGTTTGTATCTTGAAATTATTCATTTATTTTAATTTTTTAAGGTTGTTGATGAATGCAATATAATATTTAGACGTTGTTATAATGAATCGTGAAATAATAAGTTAAAAAACGATCATTTCACAAGGCTATACGTCGATTTGAAAACATGGGAACCTCGGTTCGTAGAAATGCATGATGGGAACTATGGTTCACAGCAACAGTTTTCTTGACTTTACAATGTGAACTGCAGTTCCCACGACGTTCGTGCAGTTCGTGGGGTTTTATATAACCCTATCCAATTCATATTTTGGCCTAATAAAATTCTTATTGGCAATATAGTTATTTGCAGCCATGTCAAAAAAGTTATTAGCTAAGCTGTCATCAAGTTTTTGTCTAGACTTACATCATGAAACGCTTCAAGACAAGGGCCGAATAGATAATGTCTCTCCTCCCTAAGCCAGGCGCTGGGTCTGATTATGAGTTCCAGAGGAAACAATCATCAGAAGACGAGAATGAACTGTACATTCAGGAGAGTTACGCAACCGAAGAATGGACGGAGGAACAGCTGGAAGCAGGTATCCATCAGGACCTATTTTCTTGCATCATTGCGGATGAGTATGAATCTGATGTCGAATCTCCAAAAGGTAGGTGTTAGTTAGCACAAATATAAGACCATTCGTAACAAGTGCCAATTTTGTGAAGTGAGTGGTGTCTGCTACCCAACCGAAAATGAAGCAGGAAACAACCTAGAATCCTCTATGCTCGAAACAACAAAGAATAGGACTCAGGAAGCTAGCGTTCCCGAAAACACTAAGAAAGATCCTCATAAGACTAAAACTTCTAAGTCTGTGCAACAGAAATTCAAGCCCCATGTCCTGAAGTGGGAAAAGTCAAAATTTCGCCATAAAGTCACAAATCGTCTTTCTCCGCCCAAAGGAGAATGTTTACTTTCACGCACGCCTTTGTCTTATTTTTATTACTTTTTTGATGACGCCTGCATTGACCACGTAGTCTACCATTCAAACTTGTACTACTTGCAGCAAACTGGAGGGCAGTTAAATTTGACTCGGGATCGGGTTGAGAAATTCGTAGTAATTCTCCTGTTGATGGGAATAGTTCAAGTTCCTGCAGTTACGGACTATTGCAGCATCCGTTTCAAGTACGAGAAGATTGCCACTCTTATGTCCTACCGAACATTCGTCAAAATTAAACGTTACATTAATTTCGCCAATAATTCGATGCCAAACAGCACCCGACTTCATGATCCCTTCTTCAAAATTAGGCCCATTGCAGAACTTATCCGGAAAAACTGTTTGTCGACCACTCCAGAGCATTGCTACAGTGTCGATGAGATGATGGTGCCGTGCAAAGGGGCTAAAGCTGGTTCCAACAAGCAATATATGCAAAAATAACATTGTAAGAGGGGGTTTAAAATGTTCGTCCGGAGCGGTGCATCCGGTATTGTCTACGACTTCTACTTTTACTCTGGAAATGCAACGTTTTCCAGTGTCGAATTCTCGAATGATTAAATGGCTTTCCCATTTTCGTCACAGTGCGTACTTGCGCTTTGCAAGTCCATTGAAAATCCAGCTTTAAACACCGTATACTTTGACAATTTCTTCACCAGTCCAGAATTGATGGTTCACCTTGGAAAACAATTCGGCATTCTCTCGAACACGAAACGCCCCCATATCCTCAGAAAAAGACAGAGGTACCTTCGAAGTTTGCTCCGACAACAAAAATAAAATTACAATTACTAAAACTACAACTAAACGGAACATCCCGCCCACCCTGAAGCTACCGACTGCATCAGCTTCTGCAACTTAGTGTATGGGTAAAGGGGCTAATTTGACTCCCTCCTCGGGAGGGAGGAATGCAATTTTCCCGTTGATGAGTTCCGGTATTTTGACAGTGGCGACGCGAACTTGTTGGTCTTTTCCGGGAAACGTTTCGACAATACGACCTAATTTCCATGAAAGGGGAGGAAGATTGTCCTCTTTAACTATGACTAGAGAACCGATCTGCACATTATCGCTTTTCTTAGTCCATTTTGATGTTGACTGGAGTGTAGACAAATACTCCTTGGTCCATCTTTTCCAAAATAAATCCTGTAGGCACTTGACCAATTCCCATCGCCTTAAATGATCCAACGAGTCAGCATCAGCCTGAGGAGAGGGAAGCGCGAGGGTAGGAGCTGAAAAACGAGGAAATGACCGGGAGTCAAGGCGGCGAAATCATTCGGATCCGACGAAACATTTCGAGTTTGGGAGTTTAGCGACACTTCTGCACGAGTGAATACGGTGTACAATTCCTCATAAGTAAACAATGTTTGCCCGATGGTCTTCACTAAGAGGATTTTGACTGATTTTACCATGGACTCCCAAACTCTTCTGAAGTGAGGGGCAGAGGGTGAAATGAAATACCATTCAATTTGTTTCATGCTCAATTTGTCAGCAATGACCGAGTTGACTTCCGAATTAGAGAGAAACGTACGAAGGTCGCGGTTGAGAAGTCCATTGCTAACTCTAAATGAGTCACTCTAGTCGTCATACACGTGAAGACGGCGATGTACGATTTTAATTTCGGTGTCTTTCTTATATTGGAAGATTTGACGAAGACGGGCCCACAAAAATCGATTCCGACCCTCTCTAAGGCTCTAGCGGCCGATGGTAAGGTTGACATAAGGGGCGTCGGAAATTTGGGCTTCAATTTGTGACATTGAACGCAACGAAAAATAACTGAACGAATGACTTTTCGGGCTGAAATAATCCAAAATTTTGACTGCAATGCAGCCTGTAGAGTCTGTAGGCCCAAGTGGTCAAATGAGCTGTGGTAAAATTCGACGAGTAATTCCGTAAATTTCTACTTTGAAGGCAAAAGAATGGGGTGGTGGTTTCCTTCGTTTTCGTGGGGCAAGCTAAGACGCCCTCCAACCGGAATAATATTTTCGCTATCGAGATAGGGCATCAATTGAGCAATCATCCAGCTCAAAGGTTTGAACGTGTTTTACCCAATACTTAAGGGCCTTTGCTTACTCGGGCGTTCTAAGGGGACCATTATCCCATCGACTGGATGGGGTGACAGCCCTCATACAATAAGCTGTGATTCTTTGTAGTTTTAACAATGACGAAAAATTGCTCAACAATGGCCACAACGAGTTCGTGGGACCCGAATTGGACAGAAGGGATTTGACGGCTGGTGATTTTCTTTCCATCTCAACTTCAGCTGGAATTTCATAAGATTTTGTAACACGACGTAACGAAAGCCAGGTGGGCCCCTTCCACCAATTTGTGCACGACGGCAAATCGGAAGGAGACAGTCCCCGCGAGGCAAAATCGGCGGGGTTGTCTTCAGAACGAACGTGGCCCCACCAAGACAGCTCAGTATTGTCCTGAATTGTGCTGACCCTGCTAGCCACGATGTTTATGTTTATTTATGTTCCATAAGGTGGCGGTGGATCTGACCCAGTGTAGGGTGACCGTCGAATCGGCCCAACAAAATATGCTCGACAATTTCGAAGACGCTTGGTTGCTAAAGGCGCCGATGCAATATTTGACGAGTTTTGACACTAGAACAGCGACTTGTAGTTTGAGCCTGGGCTATGTCAATTTTGGTTTTGAAGGCGAGACTAAATCGAAATTAAAATCGTTTTTTCCACGATTAAATATAGCTCGACGCGACTTGGGCCTGACACCACGTGGTAGACGACGTCACCGTATGCCCTTTCTGATGCGTCCCCAAACGCGTGTAAATAAATAATAGTCTCTTTGTTCATGCGCCGAAATGGGCGACTGATACTTACTCTGGACAGTTCAGACAGGCTGTTAACAAAACGGTTCCAAGATTCCTCGAGATCTTCTGGCAAAGAGGTGTCCCAATCCAATTGACGTGACCTGAGACCTTGGAGGATCAATTTAGCCAAAAGTACAACTGGGGCTGACCATCCCAAGGGGTTTTTGGGATCAAAGACAGAATGCCTCTTTTAGTGGAAGCAGGAGCGATGTCGACGATGCTGAAACGAAAACAATCAGCTTGCACGTCCCATAGCAATCCAAGAACTTTGAAGGTCGACTTTTCTCCCTCAAATGACAGGGACATTTGGCTTCGACGGAATTCGGGCAGTAATTCATAACCCTTTCTGAATTGGACATCCACTTTCTGACTTCAAAACCACCTTTGCGGAGCAAATCAGTGAGATCCTTAAACAACTGAATAGCACTGTCTTCATCTTGGCAGCACGTAATGATGTCATCAACAAAGACATGATTTCGAATTGTCTGACTGGCCCCGATGAAGGCCTTCCCTTCCTCCTCGACTAGTTGTAGGATCTCTTCACATAGCTAGGAATGGGGAGCAGGTCAGACCGAAAACGACAGTAGTGAACTGGTAACAATCGAAGGGATACGTTGGAGAAAATTTTCACAAAATTCTTTGGTACTTCCTATTATCAGGATTAACCTTGACCTGGTAGAACATTCTTCTAATGTCTCCGGACAGAGCGATTGGTCGTAGATGAAACTGAATTGAAATTTGGATTAAATCGTTGTGGAGTTTCGGTCCCGCCACAAGGGTATCATTTAGTGACCTTCCATTAGTGGTTTTGCAAGACCCGTCGAACACAATTCCAAGTTTTGTTGTCTCACTTTCTTCTTTGACAACACCGTGAGGCAAGAAATAACCACGATCGTGAGTGTCGAGGACGACGTTATCACCTGACTTTTTGAGATGGCCCTCATCTATGTGCTGACGGATTACCGCCGAATATTCGTCACATAAAACCTTGCCCTTTTGCAAACGGGGCTCTAAGTTGAAGAAACGACGCTTAGCGATAGAAAACGAATCACCTAGCTGCGGTTCACTAAGTTTGAACGGTAACTTGACGATGTACGGCCCGTCCGAATCCCTTTGAGTGGTCTTCAAGAAGAGTTCTTCACATAAATTGTCATCACGAGTGACCAATTGCTTCTCCGGGACATTTTCGAGGTCCCAAAACGACGTCACAAGTTCCTCGAGAGTGGAATGAAAATTAAACGACTTATTCAGAGTTTCTTCCGTGAATGTCACCAAATTAACGGAAGATTCGGTGGGTCCAACCAATACCCAACCAAAACTAGTTTCCAAGGCAGTGGGCGTGCCAGGTGAGCCATGGGCTTTACCCGCAAGAAAGACATCATGGAGCACGTCAGCTCCTAGCACTAAATCGACCTCTCGAGGAGTACCAAATTCGGGATCAGCCAAGCGTAGGGGTTTAACCTGACCCCAGAGATTAACAAACAAGGACGTCGAGGGAAGTTTACCCGAAATTTGGTCGATACGAAGAGAACGAACGCGACAAAGGGGAGCGGTACGCCCAACCGCCGAAAGAGTTAATTGAACGCTGTCTTTTATTCGTTTTATCCATGCCTGAGACCGCAACGTTGACCTTCAGCTTAGGTAGACCCGATTCGTCAGCTAGACGACTCACAATAAACGAATTCTGGCTTCCGGTGTCTAGCTATGCTCGACAACTACGAACACGACCTATGGACGTCGACAATTGCAGTTGACAACAGAATCGTTTGGGGGGTTTGACAAGGGGAATTGTGAGACAGCAAAGAGGGCACATTTGAAGGGTTGCCTTTGGGGTCTAATGAAGAGCTAGAACTATCCGTTGAAGGGCATTCCCTTTCAACTAGTCTGGACGAATAGTGCAGCCGAGAGTGATGATTTGCACCACTAGACGAACACGAACCTTTGGCCCCACAATCTCTGATTGTGTGCGACGATTTCAAACACTTTAAACAAAGGCCACCTTTTTTAGTCAAAGTGTAACGGTCAAATGGTTTCAGCGAGAGGATTTTTTTACATTTGGACAGCTCTTCCTCGTGTTGGTTACTCTGGCTACAAGCGACAAATTATGCACGCGAAACTGTTACAAGCGAACGAGACTGGCCCTGGGAGATTGATATCTTTCACGAACTTTCGAATCCAACGAGAAACACAGGAAGAGGAACTTTTCCAAATTTTCATTTATTTGATCAAGGGTGCAGTCTTTCGGAGTCTCTTCACACACTGAGAGGTCGTAAAACCTATCGATGATAGCGTTCTTCTGTTCCGGGGTTTCTATGATTTCTAATAAATCACCCGACGAAAATGTTTCTCGCATATTTTAAACTCATTGTTTCGTCGAGAATAAAGGATACTGAGAAGAAAAAATGAGAAGACTCGCAGTTGGGCGAAAATCGTATTTTTATTTAGCCCTCCCCCCCAAAAAAAGAGAAGAGGGAAAAAGCCTTGTGGCATAAAAAACCCTCGAGTACACGTTACATGGATCAGTTAAGTATTGGACAATTATTGCAATCATGAACAAATTAATGTATTTGAATTAAAGGGGTAAAGAACATCAGCCACAGTTTGATCTGGATAGATTTATGTTGCAGTATTAAAGTTAGACCTTAAGAAACCAAGAAAGAAGGAAAGTGTTGTGTGTGTGTGAATGGAATGAGTATTGTAATTCAAGCACCTGCCGGTTTTTTGGTCTCGGCTTGATATGAGCCCGGTGGTTTGGTTCCGGGGTGATTTGGCCCGGTGGTTTGGTTTCGAGTTGTGTGAACCCGGGGTGTCGGGTTTGGCTCCGGGTTGATTGCACCCGGGGTTTTGGCTCGGGTTGATTGAGCCGTAGGTTTGGCTTGGATTTATGTGATGCTTCCACGTTAGACGACGGTCGAGGAATTTTATACTTTGGTCGGTCAGGTTCTAAGGGATACGGTTTCCGTTGACGCTCAATGGTTCTGGGGCGGCAGGGCAGGAAAAAGTAAATATGTTATTGGCCAGTCAATTTACAACGTTGATGGGAATTTTCAAGCTTTTGAAGTAGCTTTAGTTCGTACATAGTTCGTATATCAGCAAGGTCTGAATTGGTGGAGAACGGAGCTGTGTGTACGTCTAGAATGGCCTCGAAAACTCGGGGTTTTAGGAACTCCAAAAACCGAATTTGGTATCCGTTTGCCAATGAAAATTTATTTGGACCCCGCTAGACTCGCCATGTGCGGCACGGGGGTTGATTTTTGGGCTTTTCATGGAATGTACCAAAACCAATCTGATTTCACTTTGTCTCAGAAATACTACTAAAACTCGGTTTTCCCAGGATGATATCACGTATCTGGGGACAGGAACAGAATTCCGGATCAGCCACGGGGACGTGGAAGAAGTAAGACGGTAGTAAGACAGGGAAATAGTAAAATAAAGAACATATTGATATGATATTGTACTTCTGAGGAATGCGACAGTGATATAATATTTCTCGGGCATCAAAAATAACTTTGGAAAAGTAAAAGGGATAGCAGATTGGCGGTGATATCAATATTCTGGTGGCAGCAAGAGCAACATGGGAAAAATAAAAAATATGAGACATTGGCAAATGGCGATGGCATCAGTATTCTGGGGGCAGCAAAGATAACACAGGAGGAGTAAAATGGACTGGAGATTGGCAATGGTAACAATATTCTAGGAGCAGCTAAAATAAAGTGGAAAAAGAAAAAGGGATAGGAGATTGGCGATGGTATCAATATTCTGAGGGGAGCAAGAGCAAAATGAGAAAATTATGTAGGATAATATCGGCAGTGGTATCAATATTCTGGGGGACCGGGGTTTGCGCGCTCCAGTACGATTATACTACGTGAGTTCGTTGAGGATTTTAGGCCTATTAGCGTGAGCAGTGTACTCTCATGGCTGATGGAGAGAATTGACCAAAGGAGTTGTATAATGAAGAATCATTGGTTACTTGGGGAGAGAACGCAAATGAGCAGGTATTGATGACAAATCATAAAATTTCCAGCTTTTGAAACATCTCAAGAAGAAGAAGATGAAAACGAAGGAAAAATACCGCCAGAAATGAAAAACCCTATTTTGACAACAAAAAATAGTGCATTTTGTGAATGAAATGCACTAAAACTCACGGTTTTTAATCTAAAAAGGGATTTTTGCGTGGAAGGAGATTGATGATTTGGATCGTGAGGGTACCATTGGAAAGCTCAGACACTGGGCAAGTTTTTGTGGTACTAGGCCAGATTCAGGTTACCTTCTGGAAAAGGCATAATTATGTTTTTGTTTTTCTAGCACACAGAATTAGATATTTTGGGAGTTCCATGGTAAAATGTCAGATATTTAGCAGTTTGTTATGCTTTTGAAGAATGTAATGAAAATCAATGCACAGGAAATCTTCTGTATAGTTTCCGAAAATGTTGTCACTTTTGAGGAAATCGCAACAGCAGTCGAGCAATCTTCGTTTTTCTGGAGCAAATTTAGCTAGGAAATAAAAACATTAAAAAATCATAAGTCCTAGGAAAATGAAGATAGGACATCCGCGAAGGTCGCATTCTACTCCATTTTTGACGTAGTTTTACCCAAACTTATTTGTCACACTTATTCCGAACCGCCCTGTAGTATAAGTCAGTCGATAAAGAAATTGTATGGCATGGTAAACGTTGGAGTCAAATCGCTTAAAAATGGCTGCATTCGGAAATGAAAATTCGCAAAATATCAAGTCGGCAATTGGGCAAGCGGGCCCCTTCTTGTTAGAGGACATTTGACGGATTGAACTGTTGTACACTTTGTCAGGTGAAAATAATGATCTTGTTCTTTTTTCCGACGAATGTTTTCTCTCAAGAATATCCTTGCGAGCTAGATAAATGTGAACTTCAGCAAGTGAAAAAAAAGGCTATAAGAATGAAGGGGAAGGGTACACAAGTCTTTTTTCGACATTGAAGAGAGGGTTGAGCTTATTATAGTAATGATCTGACGGATGTCGTAAACCTGCATAGGAAATGAAGTTCAGTTGAAGGGAATACGTTTTGTGTAAGCATTTTGAATGACATGACAGAACGGAAAAAAGTCGTTCGGGCTGAGTGAAAGGCTCTTATTTGCATTACTCATCAGCTTGATTTTCATTTTCTCCGACACGAACACAAAAGAAAAACAGTAAACCTCGGAGTATAATATTTAAGTGAACGTCTGAAGTTTTTCTTTTATGGCGACCACAGCGAATATAAAAGTTAGGGCCCCAAAGAAGATAGGTACTCCTCCAGAGGAAAGTCATTTAAAAACCCTGAACTAGAAACTTCATGTACACGGAATAGTTCCGTCAAGTGTTTGCTACCCAGAAAAAAAGTGGATAAAGGTTAAAGCATTTTTTCACAGGAAAGTTTTTACAGTTTAATAACAGGCAAAATTATCCTTAGGTACTTTTTCCTTAAAAATTCAATTGTCTGGTTCCTGGAAGCGAAGGTTTATTTTTACATTGAATTTTAAAAACTTGGATAAAAGAAAGGGCTTCAAGTTAATTCCATCCAGTTTCCTGTAAAAAACTATACGCACATCCGATATTCCGGTGTACTTCGAGGTATAGGATCATAATTTTTCTTATTATTATTATTATTATTATTATTATTTTTTTTTTTTATAAATAAGGGTTGTCACCCGACAGATAACCACAGATCTGACATTTTTACCATGGAACTCCCAAAATATCTAATTCTGTGTGCTAGAAAAACAAAAACATAATTATGCCATTTCGAGAAGGTTACCTGAAACGTCTGGCCTAGTACCACAAAAACTTGCCCAGTGTCTGAGCTTTCCAATGGTACCCTCACGATCCAAATCATCAATCTCCTTCCACGCAAAAATCCCTTTTTAGATTAAAAACCGTGAGTTTTAGTGCATTTCAATCAAAAAATGCACTATTTTTTGTTGTCAAAATGTCAACGGGTTTTTACATTTCTGGCGGTATTTTTCCTTCGTTTTCATCTTCTTCTTCTTGAGATGTGTCAAAATCTGGAAATTTTATGATTGCTGCTGCCGTGACGTCCCCCTCCCCCATGATTGGCTTGTCGACCCTCTTCTTTTCTAGCCCCCGGGCCAATTCTGAAACTCGCTATTCATTCAAAGTCCTTGGGTCCTTCTCGTAATGAGGATATCGGAATTATGTATAGGAAAAGGAAAAAATATGGCACGCGCCGTGTAGTTTTAGAAGAACTTGTAATAGTATATTATATATCGAGGGAGTAAAGTTGTTGTTTATTTTCTGAGAGACAAGTTTATCAGCCCGAGCGAAGCGAGGGCTCTAATGTCTCGAGGAAAATAAACGGATTTACTCCAAAGTTATATACATAACTTAATGTACAACCGCGGAAAGCGGAATCAATGGAAATTCCGAGATAATAATTAGGAAAGCAGGTACGCATCAGAACAGTTAGCGTTATCTCGCTGCTCGTACATCACTCAACTGCTCAAGTGAAGGAGGTTTGAATTGATAGAAGGGCGGTGTGATTGTTGTGGTTGAATCGTTCGCAAGACAACAGAAAATATATTTGTACGTTGAATTATTTAAATGAACAATGTAGGTAAAGGCGCGTTTACATGGTTTAATCTTATTGCTCAATTTCATGGATTCAATGAAATTGAAACATGTAAACATTTGTACTTATCGTAATCTTGCTCTATCAAATAGCCTGAGCCATTCGATGAAATTAATTCCATCATATTGAGCAACAAGATTAAACCGTGTAAACGGGTGTAAGTAATTCTTTTTGGTCAATTTTTATATTGATTCGGCAATTGTTGCAATTTGAAATTGTAATTTCCTTCCTTCGGGGTAACATGCAGTGAGTGTTCTTCTTCGGGTTTTCAGCTATCTATTTGTACTTTGTGCTGGGCCCAGGTCCCCGGTAAGTCGTCGACCCCTGAAATTCTTCTTGCGGTTTACTCTTTACTTTTCATAGAGTTTTCAACGTACCCTTCGGCAACGCTGGACGCTAGACTTCCAATCTCCGTGACTTTTCAGAGCGAGGAGGTCGCCGCCCGAATTTATGGCGTGCCGGCGTTCACAACAAGACAAATGAAAAAAAGCCAGGGGAGCGGAATGCAGAGTAGCCAACGTCATTCAAGTAAATCACTCTACAAAATCAGTATTTCTTGTCTTTCATAGTTGGTAACAATGACCTTTACTCCCGAAAGATGAGGGAATAAAGCTGGTGACTTTCCCTAGGGAGTAACAGGCAGGCTTACCCAACGATATATAAACCTGGATTGCTCACAGAGGACTGGAGGGGCGTGGAGGGGGCAGGTCGTCCCCTGGTAAACAATCACCCTGTCTCTCTCCTTGTGTAGTTATGGCAATATGGCACTTATTTTGAAACTCCACCCCTCTCATCCACTATGGGAGCTTATTTGATGGCTATTATCAGCTGGTCTTTATCAGCAGTGATGAGCAATCCAGGGGGCTTATTCTCTAACTCCGAAGCAATAGCTTTTTCGAAGTCATATGTTTATTTCATTGATTTTCTTCAAACAAATGAATGAAATAAACACATGGCTGGCGAAAAAAATATTGCTTGTTGTTAGAGAATAGGCCCCCAGTTCTTTTATATATCGTTGGGCTTACCATAAAATTTTGAAATTGATAAGGACTGCTTTATCTCCGGGTCGGGGAGCGGTTTAATACTCTATAGAGAAGAATCTGAATAGGGAAAAAGTGAGGCCGATTTCGAGCGACGGTGACGATCCAAGTGAATAGCGACCGAACCTTCGATGGACCATGCGACGTACGGGGGGAACTTCTGAACCCCCTTCCTCTCCACCGTTCCACTTTGCCATCTCCCTTAATTTCCACTTTCGTATTCAGATGTTTCAAGTTCAAATTGAATCATCCAATTTTTTTTTTATGGAAAACGCCTAAAAAAATGATGAAATGCACTAATAAAATGTATGAGATGAACATTTTCCAGCCCAGCCTGGAATATTCACAGAAATAGATAAATGAAAAACCAAAGTTTTGCTTGAATACCCATTTATTTCTTTAAAACTTGACTTCTCAGAGACAAAAATAAATGTACGCGTTATTAAAACCACAAACTTGCCGTCTAGATGTCGTCTAAATTTTAGAAAAATAAAATCAGCGAACCTGCCATCCTTTGGAATTTGAAAAAAACCGATCACGCCACCAGCTTCATGCATCGACGAACATCCAGGAACAGGATATTCGAAAAAAATAATTAAGCAAAATATTTATAATCGAATTCGCTCAACTTCGCACACGTCTCAAAAATGGCAGCGTCAGCTTGGAGTGAATGGAGTGGATATGCAAAGTTTCACAAATTTATTCGCCCAACTGACATTTATTGGGAGGAGGGCCGCGGGGTGTCTTTAAAATGTAATTTAAAAACATTTAGCGCTTCCCGTGAATGGCGACCAAACTAAACTTCGTTCCTCGGTTTTCTTACGTATAAGTTCCACTCCCGTGCTCCGGGTTGTACATAAAATACTTAAAACTATCTCTTCTCTTTTATTATTTTAATTGAAACATTTTTGTTGAGTAATGTTGAGTTTGTTCTGAAGGATATAAAAGCATATAACAGACCAGAATACTTTTTTAAAGGGTATGTACCAGCAATTGGTATCATAATTACCTCCGGCTCTTTTTCTTCGGTTGGAGCGCGTTTCTCTGACGAATGTACAAAGAAGGAAACGAACCCCCTTGAAATAACTCTATACGTTTTCTGTGAATGCTTGTTTGAGCGAAATAACAAACGCGAAGCCCTGCTTCGTATGCTATCCAAGTTCCTCTATATACGTATCAATCACTCGACCCGTCTAAAAGATAGAAATCAACAAAAATTAACCCGCTTTTTCGCCTGATGTCACCAAAGGTACTTATTGAATCATGCGAATCACTTGTCAGCCCTCACATTTTACTTTTTTTATTTCCGGTCTCTTTCATTTTTTTACCCTTTTTTTTTCTATTAGGTTGAAATTCCAGGTGAATTTATCGGAAATGTGCGAACGGAATAGTTATGAGTTTAAGCTTGATTACATCGTAACCTTCAAAATGTAATTCTGGCAGACAGTGGAGGTGCCTCAAACTCTTGACCCGATATTGGGCCGAAAGGACAGGGCGTACGTTTTTCCTGCAGTAAAAAACCTTTGGAGCGGTATTCGACGGAAAATCTGGAAATTTTATGATTGCTGCTGCCGTGACGTCCCCCTCCCCCATGATTGGCTTGTCGACCCTCTTCTTTTCTAGCCCCCGGGCCAATTCTGAAACTCGCTATTCATTCAAAGTCCTTGGGTCCTTCTCGTAATGAGGATATCGGAATTATGTATAGGAAAAGGAAAAAATATGGCACGCGCCGTGTAGTTTTAGAAGAACTTGTAATAGTATATTATATATCGAGGGAGTAAAGTTGTTGTTTATTTTCTGAGAGACAAGTTTATCAGCCCGAGCGAAGCGAGGGCTCTAATGTCTCGAGGAAAATAAACGGATTTACTCCAAAGTTATATACATAACTTTATGTACAACCGGAAAAGCGGAATCAATGGAAATTCCGAGATAATAATTAGGAAAGCAGGTACGCATCAGAACAGTTAGCGTTATCTCGCTGCTCGTAGTAATACATCGCTCAACTGCTCAGTGACGGAGGTTTGGAATTGATAGAAGAGCAGTGTGATTGTTGTGGTTGAATCGTTCGCAAGACAACAGAAAATATATTTGTACGTTGAATTATTTAAATGAACAATGTAGGTAAAGGCGCGTTTACATGGTTTAATCTTATTGCTCAATTTCATGGGTTCAATGAAATTGAAACATGTAAACATTTGTACTTATCATAATCTTGCTCTATCAAATTGCCTGAGCCATTCGATGAAATTAATTCCATCATATTGAGCAACAAGATTAAACCGTGTAAACGGGTGTAAGTAATTCTTTTTGGTCAATTTTTATATTGATTCGGCAATTGTTGCAATTTGAAATTGTAATTTCCTTCCTTCGGGGTAACATGCAGTGATTGTTCTTCTTCGGGTTTTCAGCTATCTATTTGTACTTTGTGCTGGGCCCAGGTCCCCGGTAAGTCGTCGACCCCTGAAATTCTTCTTGCGGTTTACTCTTTACTTTTCATAGAGCTTTCAACGTACCCTTCGGCAACGCTGGACGCTAGACTTCCAATCTCCGTGACTTTTCAGAGCGAGGAGGTCGCCGCCCGAATTTATGGCGTGCCGGCGTTCACAACAAGACAAATGAAAAAAAGCCAGGGGAGCGGAATGCAGAGTAGCCAACGTCATTCAAGTAAATCACTCTACAAAATCAGTATTTCTTGTCTTTCATAGTTGGTAACAATGACCTTTACTCCCGAAAGATGAGGGAATAAAGCTGGTGACTTTCCCTAGGGAGTAACAGGCAGGCTTACCCAACGATATATAAACCTGGATTGCTCACAGAGGACTGGAGGGGCGTGGAGGGGGCAGGTCGTCCCCTGGTAAACAATCACCCTGTCTCTCTCCTTGTGTAGTTATGGCAATATGGCACTTATTTTGAAACTCCACCCCTCTCATCCACTATGGGAGCTTATTTGATGGCTATTATCAGCTGGTCTTTATCAGCAGTGATGAGCAATCCAGGGGGTTTATTCTCTAACTCCGAAGCAATAGCTTTTTCGAAGTCATATGTTTATTTCATTGATTTTCTTCAAACAAATGAATGAAATAAACACATGGCTGGCGAAAAAAATATTGCTTGTTGTTAGAGAATAGGCCCCCAGTTCTTTTATATATCGTTGGGCTTACCATAAAATTTTGAAATTGATAAGGACTGCTTTATCTCCGGGTCGGGGAGCGGTTTAATACTCTATAGAGAAGAATCTGAATAGGGAAAAAGTGAGGCCGATTTCGAGCGACGGTGACGATCCAAGTGAATAGCGACCGAACCTTCGATGGACCATGCGACGTACGGGGGGAACTTCTGAACCCCCTTCCTCTCCACCGTTCCACTTTTCCAAATTTTCATTTATTTGATCAAGGGTGCAGTCTTTCGGAGTCTCTTCACACACTGAGAGGTCATAAAACTTACCGATGATAGCGTTCTTCTGTTCCTAATGATTTCTAATAAATCACCCGACGAAAATGTTTCTCGCATATTTTAAACTCAATAAATATACGATAGTGAGCTAGAATAAAGGATAGTGAGAAGAAAAAATGAGTAGACTCGCAGTTGGGCGAAAATCGTATTTTTATTTGGCCCCCCCAAAAAAAGAAAAGAGGGAAAAAGCCTTGTGGCATAAAAAACCCTCGAGTACACGTTACGTGGATCAGTTAAGTATTGGACAATTATTGCAATCATGAACAAATTAATGTATTTGAATTAAAAGGGTAAAGCACATCAGCCACAGTTTGATCTGGATAGATTTATGTTGCAGTATTAAAGTTAGACCTTAAGAAACCAAGAAATAAGGAAAGTGTTGCGTGTGTGTGAATGGAATGAGTATTGTAATTTAAGCACCTGCCGGTTTTTTGGTCTCGGCTTGATATGAGCCCGGTGGTTTGGTTCCGGGGTGATTTGGCCCGGTGGTTTGGTTTCGGGTTGTGTGAACCCGGTGGTTTGATTCCGGGGTGGTTTGGCTCCGGGTTGATTGCACCCGGTGGTTTGGCTCGGGGTTGATTGAGCCGGTAGGTTTGGCTTGGGTTTATGTGATGCTTCCACGTTTGACGACGGTCGAGGAATTTTATACTTTGGTCGGTCAGGTTCTAAGGGATACGGTTTCCGTTGACGCTCAATGGTTCTGGGGCGGCAGGGCAGGAAAAAGTAAATATGTTATTGGCCAGCCAATTTACAACGTTAATGGGAATTTTCAAGCTTTTGAAGTAGCTTTAGTTTGTACATAGTTCGTAGTATCAGCAAGGTCTGAATTGGTGGAGAACGGAGCTGTGTGCACGTCTAGAATGGCCGCGAAAACTCGGGGTTTTAGGAACTCCAAAAAACTAATTTGGTATCCGTTTGCCAATGAAAATTTATTTGGACCCCGTTGGACTCGCCATGTGCGGCACGGGGGTTGATTTTTGGGCTTTTCATGGAATGTACCAAAACCAATCGGATTTCACTTCGTCTCAGAAATGCTGCTAAAACTCGATTTTCCCGGGATGATATCACGTATCGGGGACAGGAACAGAATTCCGGGTCAGCCACGGGGACGTGGAAGAAGTAAGACGGTAATAAAGCCCTGTTCACACGATGCAATGTTTGAAGCTAAATTGCATGCTGGATTTTTAAAAACATCCGGTCACTACCAAGGAACATATGTTTTTAAAAAACCAGCATGCAATATAACTTCAAACATTGCATCGTGTGAACAGGGCTTAAGACAGGGAGATAGTAAAATAAAGAACATATTGATATGATATTGTACTTCTGAGGAATGCGACAGTAATATAATATTTCTCGGGCATCAAAAATAACTTTGGAAAAGTAAAAGGGATAGCAGATTGGCGGTGATATCAATATTCTGGGGGCAGCAAGAGCAACATGGGAAAAATAAAAAATATGAGACATTGGCAAATGGCGATGGCATCAGTATTCTGGGGGCAGCAAAGATAACACAGGAGGAGTAAAATGGACTGGAGATTGGCAATGGTAACAATATTCTAGGAGCAGCTAAAATAAAGTGGAAAAAGAAAAAGGGATAGGAGTTTGACGATGGTATCAATATTCTGAGGGGAGCAAGAGCAAAATGAGAAAATTATGTAGGATAATATCGGCGGTGGTATCAATATTCTGGGGGACCGGGGTTTGCGCGCTCCAGTACGATTATACTACGTGAGTTCGTTGAGGATTTTAGGCCTATTAACGTAAGCAGTGTACTCTCATGGCTGATGGAGAGAATTAACCAATTGAGTTGTACAATGAGGGAATCATTGGTTACTTGGGGAGAGAACGCAAATGAGCAGGTATTGATGACAAATCATAAAACTTCCAGATTTTGACACATCTCAAGAAGAAGAAGAAGATGAAAACGATGGAAAAATACCGCCAGAAATGTAAAAACCCGTTGACATTTTGACAACAAAAAATAGTGCATTTTTTGAATGAAATGCACTAAAACTCACGGTTTTTAATCTAAAAAGGGATTTTTGCGTGGAAGGAGATTGATGATTTGGATCGTGAGGGTACCATTGGAAAGCTCAGACACTGGGCAAGTTTTTGTGGTACTAGGCCAGACGTTTCAGGTAACCTTCTGGAAATGGCATAATTATGTTTTTGTTTTTCTAGCACACAGCATTAGATATTTTGGGAGTTCCATGGTAAAAATGTCAGATCTTTAGCGGTTTGTTATGCTTTTGAAGAATGTAATGAAAATCAATGCACAGGAAATCTTCTGTAGAGATTCCGAAAATGTTGTCACTTTTGAGGAAATCGCAACAGCAGTCGAGCAATCTTCGTTTTTCTGGAGCAAATTTAGCTAGGAAATAAAAACATTAAAAAATCATAAGTCCTAGGAAAATGAAGATAGGACATCCGCGAAGGTCGCATTCTACTCCATTTTTGACGTAGTTTTACCCAAACTTATTTGTCACACTTATTCCGAACCACCCTGTAGTATAAGTCAGTCGATAAAGAAATTGTATGGCATGGTAAACGTTGGAGTCAAATCGCCAAAAAATGGCTGCATTCGGAAATGAAAATTCGCAAAATATCAAGTCGGCAATTGGGCAAGCGGGCCCCTTCTTGTTAGAGGACATTTGACGGATTGAACTGTTGTACACTTTGTCAGGTGAAAATAATGATCTTGTTCTTTTTTCCGACGAATGTTTTCTCTCAAGAATATCCTTGCGAGCTAGATAAATGTGAACTTCAGCAAGTGAAAAAAAAAGGCTATAAGAATGAAGGGGAAGGGTACACAAGTCTTTTTTCGACATTGAAGAGAGGGTTGAGCTTATTATAGTAATGATCTGACGGATGTCGTAAACCTGCATAGGAAATGAAGTTCAGTTGAAGGGAGTACGTTTTGTGTAAGCATTTTGAATGACATGACAGAACGGAAAAAAGTCGTTCGGGCTGAGTGAAAGGCTCTTATTTGCATTACTCATCAGCTTGATTTTCATTTTCTCCGGCACGAACACAAAAGAAAAACAGTAAACCTCGGAGTATAATATTTAAGTGAACGTCTGAAGTTTTTCTTTTATGGCGACCACAGCGAATATAAAAGTTAGGGCCCCAAAGAAGATAGGTACTCCTCCAGAGGAAAGTCATTTAAAAACCCTGAACTAGAAACTTCATGTACACGGAATAGTTCCGTCAAGTGTTTGCTACCCAGAAAAAAATGGATAAAGGTTAAAGCATTTTTCTCACAGGAAAGTTTTTACAGTTTAATAACAGGCAAAATTATCCTTAGGTACTTTTTCCTTAAAAATTCAATTGTCTGGTTCCTGGAAGCGAAGGTTTATTTTTACATTGAATTTTAAAAACTTGGATAAAAGAAAGGGCTTCAAGTTAATTCCATCCAGTTTCCTGTAAAAAACTATACGCACATCCGATATTCCGGTGTACTTCGAGGTATAGGATCATAATTTTTCTTATTATTATTATTATTATTATTATTTTTTTTTTTATATAAATAAGGGTTGTCACCCGACAGATACCCACAGATCTGACATTTTTACCATGGAACTCCCAAAATATCTAATTCTGTGTGCTAGAAAAACAAAAACATAATTATGCCATTTCCAGAAGGTTACCTGAAACGTCTGGCCTAGTACCACAAAAACTTGCCCAGTGTCTGAGCTTTCCAATGGTACCCTCACGATCCAAATCATCAATCTCCTTCCACGCAAAAATCCCTTTTTAGATTAAAAACCGTGAGTTTTAGTGCATTTCAATCAAAAAATGCACTATTTTTTGTTGTCAAAATGTCAACGGGTTTTTACATTTCTGGCGGTATTTTTCCTTCGTTTTCATCTTCTTCTCTTCTTGAGATGTGTCAAAATCTGGAAATTTTATGATTGCTGCTGCCGTGACGTCCCCCTCCCCCATGATTGGCTTGTCGACCCTCTTCTTTTCTAGCCCCCGGGCCAATTCTGAAACTCGCTATTCATTCAAAGTCCTTGGGTCCTTCTCGTAATGAGGATATCGGAATTATGTATAGGAAAAGGAAAAAATATGGCACGCGCCGTGTAGTTTTAGAAGAACTTGTAATAGTATATTATATATCGAGGGAGTAAAGTTGTTGTTTATTTTCTGAGAGACAAGTTTATCAGCCCGAGCGAAGCGAGGGCTCTAATGTCTCGAGGAAAATAAACGGATTTACTCCAAAGTTATATACATAACTTAATGTACAACCGCGGAAAGCGGAATCAATGGAAATTCCGAGATAATAATTAGGAAAGCAGGTACGCGTCAGAACAGTTAGCGTTATCTCGCTGCTCGTACATCACTCAACTGCTCAAGTGAAGGAGGTTTGAATTGATAGAAGGGCGGTGTGATTGTTGTGGTTGAATCGTTCGCAAGACAACAGAAAATATATTTGTACGTTGAATTATTTAAATGAACAATGTAGGTAAAGGCGCGTTTACATGGTTTAATCTTATTGCTCAATTTCATGGATTCAATGAAATTGAAACATGTAAACATTTGTACTTATCATAATCTTGCTCTATCAAATAGCCTGAGCCATTCGATGAAATTAATTCCATCATATTGAGCAACAAGATTAAACCGTGTAAACGGGTGTAAGTAATTCTTTTTGGTCAATTTTTATATTGATTCGGCAATTGTTGCAATTTGAAATTGTAATTTACTTCCTTCGGGGTGACATGCAGTGAGTGTTCTTCTTCGGGTTTTCAGATATCTATTTGTACTTTGTGCTGGGCCCCGGTCCCCGGTAAGTCGTCGACCCCTGAAATTCTTCTTGCGGTTTACTCTTTACTTTTCATAGAGTTTTCAACTTACCCTTCGGCAACGCTGGACGCTAGACTTCCAACCTCCGTGACTCTTCAGAGCGAGGAGGTCGCCACCCGAATTTATGGCGTGCCGGCGTTCACAACAAGACAAATGAAAAAAAGCCAGGGGAGCGGAATGCAGAGTAGCCAACGTCATTCAAGTAAATCACTCTACAAAATCAGTATTTCTTGTCTTTCATAGTTGGTAACAATGACCTTTACTCCCGAAAGATGAGGGAATAAAGCTGGTGACTTTCCCTAGGGAGTAACAGGCAGGCTTACCCAACGATATATAAACCTGGATTGCTCACAGAGGACTGGAGGGGCGTGGAGGGGGCAGGTCGTCCCCTGGTAAACAATCACCCTGTCTCTCTCCTTGTGTAGTTATGGCAATATGGCACTTATTTTGAAACTCCACCCCTCTCATCCACTATGGGAGCTTATTTGATGGCTATTATCAGCTGGTCTTTATCAGCAGTGATGAGCAATCCAGGGGGCTTATTCTCTAACTCCGAAGCAATAGCTTTTTCGAAGTCATATGTTTATTTCATTGATTTTCTTCAAACAAATGAATGAAATAAACACATGGCTGGCGAAAAAAATATTGCTTGTTGTTAGAGAATAGGCCCCCAGTTCTTTTATATATCGTTGGGCTTACCATAAAATTTTGAAATTGATAAGGACTGCTTTATCTCCGGGTCGGGGAGCGGTTTAATACTCTATAGAGAAGAATCTGAATAGGGAAAAAGTGAGGCCGATTTCGAGCGACGGTGACGATCCAAGTGAATAGCGACCGAACCTTCGATGGACCATGCGACGTACGGGGGGAACTTCTGAACCCCCTTCCTCTCCACCGTTCCACTTTGCCATCTCCCTTAATTTCCACTTTCGTATTCAGATGTTTCAAGTTCAAATTGAATCATCCAATTTTTTTTTTATGGAAAACGCCTAAAAAAATGATGAAATGCACTAATAAAATGTATGAGATGAACATTTTCCGGTCCAGCCTGGAATATTCACAGAAATAGATAAATGAAAAATCAAAGTTTTGCTTGAATACCCATTTATTTCTTTAAAACTTGACTTCTCAGAGACAAAAATAAATGTACGCGTTATTAAAACCACAAACTTGCCGTCTAGATGTCGTCTAAATTTTAGAAAAATAAAATCAGCGAACCTGCCATCCTTTGGAATTTGAAAAAAACCGATCACGCCACCAGCTTCATGCATCGACGAACATCCAGGAACAGGATATTCGAAAAAAATAATTAAACAAAATATTTATAATCGAATTCGCTCAACTTCGCACACGTCTCAAAAATGGCAGCGTCAGCTTGGAGTGAATGGAGTGGATATGCAAAGTTTCACAAATTTATTTGCCCAACTGACATTTATTGGGAGGAGGGCCGCGGGGTGTCTTTAAAATGTAATTTAAAAAACATTTAGCGCTTCCCGTGAATGGCGACCAAACTGAACTTCGTTCCTCGGATTTCTTACGTATAAGTTTCACTCCCGTGCTCCGGGTTGTACATAAAATACTTAAAAACTATCTCTTCTCTTTTATTATTTTAATTGAAACATTTTTGTTGAGTAATGTTGAGTTTGTTCTGAAGGATATAAAATCATATAACAGACCAGAATCCTTTTTCAAAGGGTATGTACCAGCAATTGGTATCATAAATACCTCCGGCTTTTTTTCTTCGGTCGGAGCGTGCGTTTCTCTGACGAATGTACAAAGAAGGAAACGAACCCCCTTGCAATAACTCTATACGTTTTCTGTGAATGCTTGTTTGAGCGAAATAACAAACGCGAAGCCCTGCTTCGTATGCTATCCAAGTTCCTCTATATACGTATCAATCACTCGACCCGTCTAAAAGATAGAAATCAACAAAAATTAACCCGCTTTTTCGCCTGATGTCACCAAAGGTACTTTTTGAATCATGCGAATCACTTGTCAGCCCTCACATTTTACTTTTTTTTATTTCCGGTCTTTTTCATTTTTTTACCCTTTTTTTTCTATTAGGTTGAAATTCCAGGTGAATTTATCGGAAATGTGTGAACGGAATAGTTATGAGTTTAAGCTTGATTACATCGTAACCTTCAAAATGTAATTCTGGCAGACAGTGGAGGTGCCTCAAACTCTTGACCCGATATTGGGCCGAAAGGACAGGGCGTACGTTTTTCCTGCAGTAAAAAACCTTTGGAGCGGTATTCGACGGAAAGGAAATCGCGATACCTTGCAAATACTCTGAAGACCTTGCGAGATATCATATAGTGGTGACACCGGAAAGTTGACATATAGCCTACAGGGGAGGGAGATGTCCATGTTTTGCTCGCCGCAGGCTACTAGTTCTTTAAAACAATTACATCAAATTATAAATCTTATCAAATAGTAATGCTACTAACTGGATGCGTGAAATTCACTCAGAATTTTTCGAACTGTGTATTTGACGCCATCACTCGAATAAAAGAGGGCGTGGGGGATTCCAGCTAGCCCTATAAAATTCCCAAATTTAAAAAATCCTTAACACGTTTTTTTTTTATCTATTTTCAACAAAAAAATTACACCAAACATTTTTTAATTCGCTAAATGTGAAAGTCCCTCATTATACTGCCTTATAAGTCAGGCCACTGTAATCCGAGGACGATCCTCTAAAGCTTTTAATATTTTTATTGGTTTTGTGTTTACTTGTCTACTATTAAGAAACTCCGCAGTTTTGCTGTTCTGGGAGTTTGCCATTTTATTTATTTATTTTTTTTAAGATAGCAGTGCTTTCCCTCGATTTATGGGGCTTAGCTTTTCGCTCTTTCCCTTCTACCATAATAAGTTGGCAAACACCTTCCTTGAGGAAAAATACGAAATAAAATAAAAGAATGCCAGTTGGATAAAAATATTTTTTGGGGGAATAAAATGCGAAAAAATATTTATTTTTAACGTGTAATGATTCATATGCCATTCAAAGCAAACGTTTCTGTACTTTTGGTAGCAGATAAATTATGCAAATAAAATTCGTAGCGAATGTCAATCGTGTTTTGCGACGAAAAAGTTGCAGAGATAAATTCTGAGTGCTCTGAGAAAGAGAACAGGGAAACGGACTTAAAACCAATTGTGGAACTTTGACCTTTTGACTTTTCTACTTCACGTTTTCATTCTAGACCCGCCTTGCAGGGTTATATTCTTCAAATTACCGCTGAATCTCTATTTTCTACAGCTTCTTCTAGTGAAAAACATTTTCTGAGGCATCGTATGGTACACGAAACAAAACTATTGGATATTTCAGACTTCAAGAACGCCACATTTTTTTCGACTAGTGGTGGATTAGAGGGGGGGGGGAGGACCTTTCTCCTCTTCCATCTCTTTCTATAATTGCACAATAAATGTCCTCATGTGTACCGGGTTTTACGGAGTAGGGCACTCTCTTTTTCCCCAGGGCGCAGCGTGGCGTTCATTTCGACCTTTCGTGTAGTGACTAAAAGGGTCAACAATAACTTTCGGTGAAGCTGATGGCTCTTTAATATCAAAAGTTCGACTTGACTAGACACGTTGCGGGCTTGCGAGCGAAGACTGGCCTCTTGAGATCCGATCAGGTCTCTAGTGATGAAGAGACGGTACAATGAAAATTGTTCTGATCTTCACGTTGTTTTTCAGTTTGGTTAAAAGACAAATAAAAAAGTTCCGACAGCAGCCTGTCGGGAATAGTATATATTGTACACCTAGGCATGAAAGGCATACTTTTCCGGGGGGAGAAAAAAAGTTGCCAGCCGAGACGTAGTCGATGCTGACCATTTTTCGAGGCTCAGAATATGCCTTTCTGCCGAGGTGCACACATGATTTTTTATTCTACGCAAGAAAAGGAAAACATTATTAAATTATAGATCGACAAGTTTCTTCTGGACCGAAAGAAGTTGTAAATTCAGTTCACTTTCTAAACACGTGTTCCTAGAACCATCTGGAAATTTGGGCCCTCAGGGTCCATTAGAAACTTGTCAAGTTATATAGTATTCAGTGTAAAACTGGAAGGTGGAATAAAAATAATACAATTGCCCATCCTTTTTTGACAAAATAAAAGTGCATCTAGACAAACGACAACGCCTCTGTGAGTGGGAACGGCATCGGTCGGTACGGAGGAGTGAAGAGAGGTGCGTTGCGTGGCAACGAGAAGAACCCCTGCAGGAAAGGACACAAAATGCGATAGTAATCCGAAGCGCATCTTGGTGGCAAATTTTGGCAAAAATTTTCATGCTTAGACATGAAAATCGTTTTTTCATGACAGTTGCGAGTCATGAAACCAGGCGTTTTCACATCGAGTACCTACGATAAAAAAGGGCATTTCATTCATGCGACAATCGAGTCAAACCTCATAAGTTAGAATGATATCAATCAATTATAAATGACATTTAGGCCGTGGTATAAAAAGTCAAAATCATAAAATCGTGTTTCTTTTTACCGCATGTCCCTTTTTTGGCACAAACTGAGGATGAACAAAATGATGAAAATGAAAAATGAAACAGTCGGTTTGGTTGCCTATACGATATGGGAAGGCGGACTCTTGTTAGAGGAGTTATTTGCAATTAAAATCTTTATCCCGGTCTAAATTTCATTCATAATTGATTGATATCGCTCTAACTTATGAGGTTTGACTCGATTGTCGCATGAATGAAATGCACTTTTCCTGACAGGCTGCTGTCGGAACAAAACTTTTTTCAATTCAAATTTTTAAAAGTTTCGTGAATGTTATTAATATTAAGTAATTAAAGATTATTTGAGTACAAACATTCAAGTTTTATTAATGGCCGACTAGTTTCGGAGTAGACTGCACTCCATTTTCGAGGCCGAAACAAATCTCTTTGACAAACGTCTCACGCAAAATTCCCAAAAATCCCGGCGACGGATGTACAAGGAAACTTGTTTCTGTACTCAATTCATTTCATGGCTGATGATTGAAAAGTTGATTCTATTAATAACAGAAGTGAGCTTTTTCAACCCTACGTTGAATTAACGTTCTCTAAGCGTTCAGTTTAACGTTACGAAAACGTTAAACGGTCTCTGTAGATCTAACGTTCTTCTATTCTGTTCGATGAACGTTCGCTGGATGTTATGGACAAACGGGTCATGGTTATGTCGGTGCGACATTTTTACGTTTGAATATCGTTCTTTAGTTACCGTTCCTAACGTTCTACGGTTTTCTTCATAAGTCATAACGTTTGACAAACGTTCTTCGAATGGTCAATTGCGGTTGGGGGTACTCCACTGTTCGATCGAAAAACTGCCCCCTCCTCGCTGACATTGTTCAGTTTTCGTTATTTTTCAGCTCTATTCGTACTGAGGCGTATCAAATGAAGTTGATGGAGTTTCAGTTGATTTATAACCCGTATTTTCAGGCGAGGATCCAAAAGACCCCCCTTCCCTCCAACCACACTACTGGGAGTTAAGGTGATTTTTTTCCTTCAGAAATTCGACTTTATCGACTAAAAGGGACTTGAATGAAATAAAACGCTTACCTATTTTTATTTGACTTAGTTTACTAATAAATAGGTGGGGGGGGGGGGTCACGAGGTGCGAAATTGACGGCTTCGACGGGAAATTCCTCAAATCTTCTTTCTTTCCCCTCTTTCCAAGTTGCCCTTTCTAGATTCTTGCTGATGTCCTGATAAACGGAGAGTTATTAACATCATTATTCAAATGAGAAGCATTAATTACCGCAAAAAACATCACACAACGACACAAGAACAAAAACGTTTCCAACGTCTAACTTCACCCCACTCAACACCCACTCGTTTTGTTATGAAGAGCATTAAATAGTTGAAATACGAATAATTATATTGCATTATTTGCTGTCGACTTTCCCAAGATTCAACGCGTATTTTTGTTCTCTTTTCTATTCATGTGGGAAAATTACGTTTGTTTCTCCCTCTTCAATCTCTCCGCAAATTGTTTATCCACTGAATCGATTTCAGGCCAACCTTCCAACCTTCATTATCAGAGACTGAGTTGAGACTTCTGAAATAGAGACGAGTAAATTCGTCAACTCAAATCTCATTTTTGTGCTTCTTCGTAAAAGTACATCGTACAAAGGGTCAAATCAACACCCTGTCGAGAGTGACTTTCGAAAAATCTTCTCAAGATTTCATTTTCATTCTATACTTTGTAAGTGCCTTGGACCCGTAGTATTAGACAAAAAAGCAGTAAATACATAGACTTCCCGAACTTGTGATACTTAAGTTCCGTTGAGAATGAGAAATGTAACTTGCTTGTTGTGACTTCTCAAAGTCACACTCCCAGTGTTTTACAGAAGTTTTCAGCATGGAAAACTTTTTCGGAGGGGGAATGAAGAATTGTTTTAAAAGAAAAAGAAAAGTGCACGTAGGAAGTCAATAAAACCGGGAATATACTTCCAAAAAGTGTCCTTTAACCTGAAAAGTCTGTAGAGTAATCTTCTTTTCCTCCTTGTAAAATACTATCCTCCTAAACCTCAAAGGCAAATTGGTCTGTTTAGAGCCGCTTGAAAGGCACTAAAAACGTTTGATACATGATCTTCCGGCTTATGATGTTGTCAAACTCCTCCTTCCTGCAGCGACTATAAATCAGCGGGTCGAATCCCCCTCAACAAACTCCCGCCAAGTGGAAAACCCTCTCACTTATTAGGAAGAAAAAACATTTCATTTCGAAGAAGGTAGTTAATAGAAAAACGTGCTTGTTTGAAAACGCTATGCTTACAATAGAACATAATTAACGTGAACTGAGTACGGAGAGAGAATTGTGACTGGGTTGTAATAAACATGTGGCACTGACGTGAGAACAAGCACTTGCTTGAAGCACAGGCTTGATTAATACGTACATATCAACAATGAACAATTCCTCTGCGTGTATGTTAAGCAAGGCTAAATTGAATAATTTCAGTTTCGTGTATTGCCTACTTCTGAATAACCAATTAATTAATTAATTTATCATAGAGGACAAATTTGAAAATTGCGTCATATACATGAGTCCGTGATACCGAACGTACTTTGAAGGTTAATTTACGCGCATTTTTGGTTTAAATCACTTACCTTTGAATTAAAACACGAAACAAATTTCAGGTAAAAATAAAGGAAATCGTACAAATAATCGCATGAATGTTTATTTTGAAAAGAGTTACGCGCCAGATAATTGTAACTTGTAATGTCTTAGAGTAGAACCGCTCAACTGGGGGAGATCCGACTGCAGCAGCTTCGCATCCACCGTTTCCCTCGGAGAGGCTTTTTCACGCGCGCCTGCTCCAGCTGCTGTGCGGCTGTCGTGGAGCCTGAGGGGGATGAGTATACTCTTGGACCTGAGTGTCACTCAAATATAAACGGTCGTCATCGTATCTAGAGGACATTCGTTCGTATTCGTTCTTGTAGCACAAGGATACAATTTATCGGGGATCAATCATCATAATAAAAAGAAGGTGAAAAAAAGAAGAGGAAAAAAAGCATTCTCGCTCGGCCCCGTCCAACACATGAGTTGAAGTCGCGTTATTTCAGCGTTTAGCGTTTTGAGCGTTTAGCAGCGAATAATGCCCGTAGTGTCCTATCTTGGCGTTTTCGATGAAAATCGCGCGCCCACTACAAACACTAAACCCGCAAAAATCGTGCGGGTCCTGCCACGTAGAACACGGGGTAATTGTGTGATTCCTATATGAATTAAGCGTAAGGCGCGAGCGTCAACGGCTATTAGAGTGAGAGCACACGAGAAAAGATTGCGCGGTCTCATTCGTGAATATATTTTATACTCCTTGGTCTCATTCTAATAGCCCCTGACGCTCGCAAAAACAGTAACAACTCTACTACATGAGTACACGTCATTTGACATTTTCTGAAAATGCGTTCAGTTTTAAATTACAAAATTAATTAAAAGAAAATCAATTTAGGATCCCAGGTAAATGAATTGTTGAATTTCTCCTGATAGGGATGAAACGGTCCACCATTCGCGAGGAGCATAAAGCGCTGAATTACAATGAAACAATGAAATACGAACAATTACCAACGACATGATATATCGCTCGAGCACACTACTTGTGATTCTGCGAAAACGAGTGCTTGAAGGGGTCCATACACGTACAATAATTATTGCGCATTAATTTGTGCAGTATTTTGACGTTTACCCCACACTTTCAATATATATGTATTGCGCAATATTTGGATTTTCACTTGATTTTTCTGATGTTTTCAAATAGAAAATTGTTTGCTCAATACATATAATTAGGCAACGCACCAATACGTCACAAAAGGTAGGTTCGCTTTTTTGGGGATTATCCCGACTCATAACAAACCCCCCTACCATCACTAATAGTAAGAATAATAGCGGAACGGGGAAGGGTCGTACGCGAATTCTTATGTTGGAAGTGTACTTGTTTAATATTTATTTATTACAAAAATTACTTGGTAACACTTCGTTGCAAGGGAATCAATCACAGAGCAATCAATTGCGTGAATAGAGGCTTTACCACGGGTTCCTCTCCGGGTGATAGGATTCCAACACGGAATCCATTTTTCGGAAGTGAAAAATGCAGGGAAACCAGAAGTGTTTTCAAGATCCGAGTATTGTGGCTGTGAAAGATTGACGCCCACTCTTCATTAACATGCCCGATTAGCACTAATTGCCGTAAAATCTCACAAATTGCGAAAATGAAACCATTGTATCTTATTGTAACGGGTTTTTTTTTTTTGGACTTTGGGGCAGGACAAAATAATGGAATAACGAGTAACCCGCAAACCAAATCCACTCACAATTATAACTAAGTGACTCCTGGGGGAGGGGGGGCACGATGGCTCCCAAGGCACAATTAAACAGGGCAAGATACACTCTCATGAGCCGGTGGCTGGCGATCGACTCTCTCATTTCGGCACTTCGTCCAACTGGAAAACTCTGGATTGGGTAGGAGGGGAATTTAACCGGATCGCCTATTGCGACACTTGCCGTGCCGTTCAAGTGAGCTTTGGACTCTTTGCTCAGCCCCCTGTCTCATACCGTAATGTTAAGCCCGGTTTCCACTTGTTCTTTTGGAACGTTCCGTTCCTTCACACCGTTCCTTCTCATGAAGGAACGGGCTAAAAAGTTACCCCGTTTCTTTAGAACGTTCCGTTCCTTTACTCCGTATGTTTTGAAGGAACGGGTGAGCAAGCCAGCCCGTTCTTGCTTTAGTCCGAATGATGAGTTCACCACAGCAACTAGCTCTGGCTTCAGCAGCTTACATATACAGGGTGGATCCGTATAAGTGTGACAAAAATTTTTGGGTACAACTACGTTAAAAGTGGAGTAAAATGGTACCTTCGGAAGTGTCCTACGTCGATCCGTTCCGGAGTTATGATTTTTTTTGTGTTTAAAAAAGTAACCAATGCTTGCTTCAAAAAATCCGCAATTTCTCGGCTTATATCGCACGAAATCCAAAAAGTGATGCCATTTTCAGAAACTACGGAACATTTCCTTTAGGGTAGAGACCATTTTATTGCTTAAAATAATCGTCAACACCCAGAAATCTGGCATTTTTTCCATAAATTTACGTGTCCTCTAAAATTTGTCCGTTTTACGAAAAGTCGCTGTTCCCAAACAGCTTTCTCAACAGATTTTCTGTATCACAAAAACTTCCCCGTCTTCTAAGCTTCCTTTTGGCGTGTTCATATTTCATGTTACCACTGACGTTTCTCACAAAAACGTCACGAGAATGCACAAAAACCGTTTTTTTGCGAAACATGGACCATTGTCTACGGTATTCGTGAAGGGTGCGGAGAGATCGGCAGTAAGTGAGAACAGTATATCTTACCATGGAGAAGATACCGCAGGCAAGAGACATTCAATTTGACCCCCCCCCCCATCCATTTCTGCCGATCTCTGAGCACCCTTCACGAATATTGTTGGCACCTGGCACACAATATTTTTCCTGGCCTATTTTTTATGGCCTATATTTTTCTGTCAAAATACTGTTTTAGAAAGGGAGGACAGAATATTTTAGGAAGGAGAAGATATCGTAGGCAAACGGCATTCAATTATACCCCCTCCCCCTGAATGGCGACAATTTAATGAATCACTGGTGGAGGAAGGGGCCAAATCGAATGCCTCTTGCCTTCTCCATGGTAAGATATACTGTTCTCACTTACCGCCGATCTCCCTGCACCCTTCACGAATACTGGAGACAATGGTCCATGTTTCGTAAAAACACAGTTTTTGTGCATTCTCGTGACGTTTTTGTGAGAAACGTCAGTGGTAACATGAAATGTGAACACGCCAAAAGGAAGCTTAGAAGACCGGGAAGTTTTTGTGATATACCGAAAATCTGTTGAGAAAGCTGTTTGGGTACAGCGACTTTTCGTAAAACGGACAAATTTTAGAGGACACGTGAATTTATGGAAAAAATGCCAGATTTCTGGGTGTTGACGATTATTTCAAGCAATAAAATGGCCTCTATCCTATAGGAAATGTTCCGTAGTTTCTGAAAATGGCATCACTTTTTGGATTTGGTGCGACGTAAGCCGAGAAATTACTGCTTTTTTGAAGCAAGCATTGGTTACTTTTTTAAACACAAAAAAAATCATAACTCCGGAACGGATCGACGTAGGACACTTCCGAAGGTACCATTTTACTCCAATTTTAACGTAGTTTTACCAAAAAATTTTTGTCACACTTATACGGATCCACCCTGTATATTCATGTTGCGAGCAATAGGGTGAAAAAACGTAAATCACCACGTTACTGGGTTGGCAAAGTTTTCAGTAACCGTGAAGTTATAGTGGAACCAGTTTATTAGCGGACTTGCGGTTCCAACAAGTCAGCGGCCTCTATAAAAACTTTACACGAATGCATCCAACAGACTTTGAGTTTTTACTGCAGTTAGTGGGGCCCCAAATTGAAAAGAGTGATACTACATTCCGTAAAGCCATTCCTGTGCAGGAAAGGCTGATGCTGACACTTCGATTCCTGGCCACTGGTGACTCTTACTCCAGTCTACAGTACCTGTTCAAAATATCCAAATCAGTCATCAGCAGAGTGGTGCCGGAAACAAGCCAAGCTATTGTGATGGAATTACGAGACTACATAAAGGTAAGTGAAGTGAATTGCACTGAAAATATTTATTGCTTGAAACTGGCAACTTTTAAATGCTCTTAAAAAGGTAAAGGAAGGCATGAAACATTATTTTATAAATCGGTGTAAGTGTTGAACTGGGGTTCAACACTATCGACCGATTCAGGGCCGGATGTGGAATCACTCAATGGTGCTTTGTAGCACTCAGTGGTGCTGCTCTCCGAGGTCGATGCAAAAGGGGTCAACGGTACCGAGAAATTGTGTTCAGATTCTGCTGAGCCTTGATCTTGATGATGTACAAGTTGAGAGCTCCTGTAGATTCGATCGTTGGCCCTTGCAAAAATTGACATTATGTCAGTTTGGATTGACAATCTCGTCCTGGCATCAAACTGCCGCAATTTCGAAGTGACGAAATTCCCGAAGTGG
This sequence comes from Corythucha ciliata, assembly GCA_038030265.1. Taxonomy (NCBI): domain Eukaryota; kingdom Metazoa; phylum Arthropoda; class Insecta; order Hemiptera; family Tingidae; genus Corythucha; species Corythucha ciliata. The sequence continues at coordinate 41,156,485 of CM075938.1, read as the reverse complement.
TAGGACTCGTCGGTCTCTGTCGCAGCTGCGGAAGCCGACTGAAGCATTTTAAAGGCTGTATCAAGACGTTCATCCTCAATAGTCCAGCTTTCTTTACGCGGTTTTACGTGGCGGCGCTTAAGTCCCGGACGCCCTTTATTTTATATTTTGAGCGGTCTTATTTAATTATTAGCATTTGTAATCATCCCAATTGTTTCGCAGATTCCAACAACGGAAGAAGAATGGATGAAGATATCCAATGACTTCGATCTGAAATGGAATTTCCCTCACGCGGTTGGTGTCTTTGATTGGAAGCACGTACAGTTGCTAAAACCAATGAATAGTGGCAGCGAGTTTATTAACTACAAAGGCTTCTTCAGCATCGTTCTCCTGGCATTGGTCGATGTGAACTACAACTTTGTGTACGTTGACGTTGGCTGTCAGGGAAGGATATCGGACGGAGGCGTTTTTTCGAACTCAGAATTGGGTAAGAGAACTGAGCAGAAGACGCTAAACCTTCCTAATCCAATACCACTTCACGGAAGAGAAAAACCGATACCTTTCTTCTTTCTGCGAGATGATGCCTTCCCGTTGACCGAAACTTTAATGAAAGGATTTTCCGGTTACTATGCAAAGGAAACAAAGCAGCGGATTTTCAATTACCTCCATAGTAGAGCCCGCAGAGTCGTAGAAAACGCATTCGGAATAATTACATCAACGTTTAGGGTGCTGTCGAAGCCATTGCTCCAGCAGCCAGAAAAAGCTTCTATTACTATCCTAGCTATAACAATGCTTCACAACTTCTTGCGAGTACGGCCAGATTCACTGGATCTCTACGCGCCTCGAGAGACTTTCCACGATGAAAATGAGGGAGTCCTGACGAACGAATCGGGAAGAAGACCTAATGAAGGAACCGCACTACACCCAGTTAAGGGGACGGCACGTAGAGCCAAATCTACAACTCTTGAATTAAGAGAAGAACTTTGCGACTACTTTATGAAGGAAGGCAGAGTGATTTGGCAGGAAGATTTTGCATAGAAGTGAGTTGTCCTCCATTCTCAAAATTATAAGTGATTTTGTTACTAACTGTATTAAGGGTTGTTCTCGGTTTATTTTTATCCAATAAAAATTGCATTGCAGGAAACGCAAACCAGGAGCTTCTGTACGCTTCGTCTGCACCTGTTGTCCGTCAATCAAAGTAAAAGAATAAAATTGAGAAAATAAAACCTAACAAATTTTATACGTAATAAAACGTCCTTACCCGCGCCAGTTCGACTGCTTTTTGCCATTTTCATCCTCTCCTTCGTAAGGGGATAATCCATTTTTCTTTTGCATTCCTCGGCTGTTTTATTGATTTTTGAGGAAATCTCCTCCCACGCATCCTGTTTTTTTATTTTATTGTAGTGGTTAGGATCTCGTGGGTCCCAAATAATCACATGTCTCCTATACTCTTCGATCAGAGACAGAGTAAGCTCTTTATCCCACTCCATTTTGACAAAATAATAATAATAATTTTAAAAAGCACGTGGGTCAAGGGGTAAGAGTTCAGAGTACACTGACTAAACAGAAAAACGACAGGGAACGGTTGGAAGGAACGAGCAACGTTTCCACTACGTGGCTAGAGGAACGTTCCTTTCCTTTGATGTTTTGAGAAAAACCGCTTTTTCTCCGATCGACTCCGAAGGAACGATGCGTTCCTTTTTAAAACCCAGTTTAAATGCCCAAAGTGGTCCTTTAACGAGGAATGATTATTATGATTATTGAGTTTAGTTGAACTATTTTTTATTGGTACTCTCGAGACAAGTTTCGGCCGCTGCGACCCATTTTTGATCTCAGGTGATTATAATTATAGCATTGTATTATCAGACATTACGGTGTGACAACCGCTCAACGCAAACATCAAGATAAAATTCATGGGGCTTTGAGTTATTCGGGGATAAAGTTTCCCTGCCCACGCCACTGCCTTGAACTCCTGTTGTTTGACTGATTCGACCTGTCCATACCCGAATCAACTCTAGGGAAGTGGCGCACACGTGCCACGATCGTTTTCAAGTGTATTTTGGTGTTTATTTTCTAAAATAAGTGGCCCTGATCGCGTTCCAACAGCATAAACTGGGAAAAGTGTTACACGGGCGAGACCGTCACGAGTTCAGAAAGAGCCGTTCTGTCTCTTGAGGACTGCGAAACAAGGATTTGAACAAAAGTCGCCAAACTTATGCCGTTCTCGCTGTGCTCGTATCACGGGTCTTCTCGTTCCGTAGCGCAAAAAATGTTACTGAATTAGTTTGTTTCTTGCTTGCGAGCACGTGAATTTCTTAAGCCCTGTTTTTTCCTTAACTATAGCCCAGCGCACTCACATTCGATTAGCTGCAACTTCTCTTCCCTCTACTTTCCTTACAGAATTGGTTGTCCCACTGTTTACCAAAGATAAGTGTTATTATCGCGCCGAAGTTCCATTGAGGGGGTGAGGAAAAATAGCTAGAGGGGCTGAACACAGGAGGGCGAGGTCCACGTTTAAACTTGACGGGCTATAGCAGAGGATGGACCCTTAATAAACATATCAAAAAATACACAACTCATCAGTAAAAAACAAGTTACCTTGAGCTCATGAACATGACGTATTCCATAAAAAAAAAAAATGAATGACGGATTTCCTGGAGGCTTCTGTCGTGATTCCCGTAAGAGGATTGGAACTCCTTGCGCATGTTGAAATATCCGGAAAAGGAGTCCAAGAACTCGCGCACGGTCGACCGTTCAAAATAAAGACTCTCCGGAGTACATAGTTGTGGGCTTGTGGGATATTCACTTTATTAGTGTCATGTGAAACAATCTAAAAACTTACTCGTGACAATTTCTGGACTATTTCTTGGAGGAAAAAAAAAAAAAACAAAAAAACTAGAAAGCGCAATATTTTTGGCGTTTTCCATTCAATGCGATACACTCGTGTGGTGTAAGTTTTTCCATCCGTCCAGTCAGAATTGAAACTTATGTTTATGGAGAGGACGCTGCACTACACTTGTGTTGTACGTTGAATGGAAATAGCTATTGTTTCCTGATGATTACAGAATAACAATGAGTTGTACATTACAGGTCCGTTCCATTGTTTCGCGAGTGCTACACTTGTGAAGAAAATCATCTAGTTTCATTCAATTTTTCAGAATAAGACAATGAAATCACGTGGTTTTCTACACTAGTGCAGCACTAGCAAAACAATGGCACGGACCTTACATGTTTTATCATGCAACCCATCAATTCAACCCACAAAAGTTACAGTTTATTGTACAACCCCTGGTTTGCGCAATATTTACTGTACGTGCATGGGCCGCTTAAGGCCGGTCGTCCACTGGAAGCGTTTTCGAGCGGCGCTTCAACGCCCTACAACCTGCGACATCAAGCGTACATACAAAAAGACATAAATTGAATTCACTGCTGCTAAGCCTGCAGTGGACGATGTCACATTCAATTTGAGGCTTTGGGATGTACGCTCGTTGTCGCGCGTTGTAGCGCTCCTCGAAAACGCTTCCAGTAGACGAACGACCTAAGGCTTTGTAAAGGCAGGGGCCTTATTCTTGAACGCCTTGGCAACACTAGTTTCGATTGCATTATTGCTTTTTTGAGGAAGCAACATTGCCTAGTCGAATTCTTGAAACTCGCAGTATTGCTTTGGGCGCCACTTTTCCAAGGTAATATTGCCTTTTTGGAATTTAGTGCATTTCATTTTAAAAAATGCACTATTGGTCTCGCCCTGATGGTCGCACACATGGGTCATGATACATTTTTTTCATGTTTCAGAACCCCTGGAACACAAATCCGAGGTCGGTTCAATTTGATTTTTGTTAGCACGATCACGGTTGCAATTTTCTACTTATGGCAACAAAATTTGGTCTAAAAATCAATAGTGTGAGTATCTCCGACGAGTTTGTGATCCAGGCGGATCGGTCCACGGGAACGGTGTGAAAGAGTGGTTTGAATTAGTTGAAAATTCGCTACCGCACGGCTGTTGCTGCAATTGCCCCCAAAATTGACTCGAGTAATGAAAAATGGACGCGCTTTCGTATGAGACCCTAGTGAACCAAGTCCGTTCATGTGGCAGGGGAGTTCTCGTCGGAGGGGAGCTATTAAATTAACACTATGCCTTACTGGACCACCCAATTACCAAAAAATTTCATTGACATTGTATTTTGAGCCGTCTCTTTTATTTGATTTGCCTACAGCGTAATAAATCTTGAGTAAAAAATCCTGAGGTGGGCCAAAAAGGGAGGAACAAAAAAAAATTAAAAAATAATTGTTTCGGATTCGAACCCAGGCACTGTGTAATGGAGAATTAGTGACATACCATTTGACCTAATGTAACTGATCTGAAAATGTACGTAATCTGAAAAGTTTTGTTCCGAACGCAGCCTGTCGGGTAAAGTGCATTTCATTTATCCGGTCATGCACCATTTATCCGGTAATCGTTTAGGTTTAAATGAGATCATCATATTATAAATGAAATTCAGGCCGCGATAGAAATTCAAAATCAACTGTTCAATAAAAATGTCAGAGGCTGAAATTTTCCCATGTTCCTGGTGCAGGGGGCTAGACTAGACACAATTTAAAATTCACTCCCACAGGAGCCCTTTTCAATCGTTCGTTAGTCCCAAAATTTCGGCATGATACCTATGTTGTACGCATTTTTTATCACCGTCATTTTATCTTCAGCAAGAGTGCGACAGGAAGACATGATGAAAATGTTTTGATTTGTTCTTATTTTTATAAAATTGATTTTGAATTTATATCGCGGCCTGAATTTCATTTATAATATGATGATCTCATTCAAACTTAAACGATTACCGGATGAATGGTGCATGACCGGATAAATGAAATGTACTTTACCCGACAGGCTGCTGTCGGAACAAAACTTTGTTTTTTAAACACCCCCAGCCAGTGTTTCTATTCTTGTCGATTCGATCACAACATTGCCTTCTCTGTTGTCATGGGAAACCCGAGAGTTTCCATTTCGTTTTTTACAAGAAGGAATTTATTTTTAGCTTTCTTGTTCGGTGAGTGTGGTTTGTACAAACAAAAGAGAATCCCTCGAAAAACGATTATTTCGTCTAGTCGTAGGGCATCAACCGAAAAAAGAATTGCCAGTGACCTGAATCAGCGACATGCCCACGAGAAACGCTCAGTACGATGCGTGGGGAGGCAATAAGGAAGGGCTGCACGCCACAATTACCCTCACCAGCATTTCACAGATGGGTTGGGCAATGAAGTCGAATATTAAAAGTTGTCCTTGTTGTGCATAAAAATGGATGTAATTTAGGTCCATCAGTGTTCTTCGGCCAGAACCTCATTCATCATCAGGGCTCTGAGTGTTTTTTCTCAATTTTACCTCGAACTAGCCCATTTTCTCCATTTTAGCCGTGAAAAGGTTTTACACGCATTTTTGATTTACTATTTCAATTACGGCCAGCACTGGGCATCGCCTAACCGCGAATTGGTGCGTTCCGTCAATTTCAGCCACAAAAGAGCAGTTTTTTCTCAATTTGACCTGTAGATGAACGCTATTTCTCAATTTGAGCCGCGAAAATTCCACATATCAACAACAAACTGTGAAAATTCTGACAATTCCTTTTCCCTTAATTTTAGCCGCAAATTACAGTGCCTTTTCCCAATTCTGCCTTGAGCAATTCCCCCCCTCCTTCTTTTTGTGAGGTTTCGTTCAATGAAATTAAAAAGCAGTTAGCCTCGGACCAGATTTTGACACATTTTCAACCAGGATTGTCTTAGAATATGTATTGTGATGCTTCCAAAACGGGACTGGGTGCTGTTCTGCTCCATTCACTTCTGGGTGCAGCTGACAAACTTGTAACATTTGCTTATCGAATAATGCCGAAAATGGAGCAACGGTATTCGATGATCCACAAAGAGGCACTGGCTTTATACTGGGGTGTAAAAAAGTTTTTCCAGTATCTGAAAGGCCAGAAGTTCACTTTGGTATCAGATCACAAACCTCTATTTGCTCTTTTTGGGGAACATAAAATAAAGGACTTCCAGAAATGGCTTCAGGTCGTTTACAGAGATGGGCTTTCTTCATTCCCGGATTCGATTATCACTTGGAGTACGTGAAAGGAGAGAAAAATGTAGCTGATTCTTTGTCCAGACTGAATGCTGACAAAGTTTCGAAATCAAAAAAAAAAAAAAAAAAAAAAAAAAAAAAAAAAGGAAGAAGAGTTCGAGAATGTGAATTTGGTAGAAGAGGAGTTGAAAATTGATTTGTCGAAGATGCGGACTTTGACACGTCGGGACCGGACGCTAAGCAAGGTTTTCGATTGGGTACGTAACGGCTGGAAAAAGGTTAGCGATCCGACTTTTGTGCCATTTTACGCTAAAAGAGACGAGCTGAGCGCCTCTGAAAGAAACAAGAAAATTCAACGCAACATTTTTTCTATTTTTCTAAAAATAACTAAACGTACACAAAGATGATTTTAATATTCCTGATTTTTCCAATGTTAAATTTTGTGCTCTTTTCAGAAATGTAGTTTATTTTGTTCTATGTTGAACGGTTAGTCCGTTAAGACCGCTTTTTGTGGAAAAGAGGTGATTTGGCTTAAAAAACACTAAATTCCCGTTACTCTGAAACAAAGCGTTTCCGATCCCTATGTCCATAGAGTCATTTTGGTTCACCCTACTCAGTAGTACAACATGTGCAAGTATGACGTTTCCTCCTGGAACACCCTGTATAAAAAAAATGAAGCGGTTTGTGGGTTGGGACTTTTGCTCCCGCGATTGGCTGCGCTTTCGTCGCCTTGAGGGCTAAAATCCGCTAAATACAAAGTTTCTACAAAAACCAAAAGTTGAAAGAAACATATATGTTATCAAGATTGAGACTTATTATTTTTCAATACATACTAGGTAAGTTATTCAAATAATTCATATAAGTATGACATTTTTAAAAGGGTAAAATGCCGATTTCAAGTTTGTTCCCCACTGCACAAATGGTTTGGCCCTTCAATTGGATGGTCGGTCGTGGACAAAGTTCCGTTTTGTATAACGATCGGCGGTAATTTACATAATATTCACTTGTTCAGTGTGAAAATTTTGATTTAGACATATCATGCTATACTGCACGTTTCCGATCCATTAACAGTCATACACTTGGGAGGGTGTATGGAGAGGGAAATAAATAGAATGTACCGTGCACTACCTCATACACCGACACAGGAGAATGGCTGGTGTCGGATCGGACGGGTGAATGATGGAGTGAAGGGCCGGCCTTCACTACCCAAAACTCCTGGGGCCCTATTCAGAGGTGTCGAAAAAAAAATGCCCCAAGTGCGGGTTCCAACGAGAGATAATGTTATTTCTTATACGACGTCCCTGGATCCCTCTTGTGGCATTTTCTTCCCGTGCTCTCATTTCATTCAATTTTTTTAACCATTCAAAATTCACAACACATTCAAATTCAAGCTTTACAAAACTATCAAAGCAAACTCGTGTTAAAGGGCATGTTCGTACATAGTAGAACCTACAAATTTATTGCAAACATGAAGAAACGTGATCTCCCGTCCCACTTAACATAGGCGACTTTGTTTTATTGATGCTACAGCCAATTTTCGTCATATTTCAGTACCCTGTGGTGATCGAAAAGTGGGCGAAAGCTATATTGGCATGAATATGACTGTAGGATTTACAGCTGCCTGTGAAATCCTTCGTTTGTTCGCTTCATAATGAGTTTTTCGTCAACCATGAAGTGACAAGGTATCCTTCAGGTAGACTGCAATTAAAACAAGGGCCGATTCTTCATGTTTTCCCCGGAACACATAATTGTTTGCGGGAGTAGTTAAACGGAGACCCCCACCCCATAGTACAGCCAAATGCTTCGGTGAGTGTTCAGTAAATGCCATAGCTAATAACTTAACTTTAACAACTATTGTTCATTGAAATGTATGATTGTAACGACTAAGCCTGAGCATGATGCAATGAAAGCGCGAGAATTTTCAAGAAGAAAGAGATGCGGATTATAGCTAAACGCTGCGTCACAAAATCCAAAGATTCGCAGAATGAAAAAAGGTTACTGGGAAGTACTTAAGAGCTTCAAACATCCCTGCGTGTAATTTTAAACTATTTCAGTCCGGAGGTTAACGACATCAACTTTGCAAATAATCATTAAGCGATGCCACTTGGCAGGAATGTTCTATAAACCTGTAAGATGATTTTAAGACCAAGTCCCCACCAATGCCTACCTGCAATCACGGCCCATCACCCCCTCAAAAGTTCAAATTTGACATAACTCGACAGTCGGCATCCATAGCAGACAGAAATATTCCGTTTGCGCCAGGTTGAACAACTTTGTATCCGACCGGAAGTCCCGCAGGGGAGCTACGAGAGCCAAACAAACGACGCTTCGGTGGTCATACATAATATTATCAGGAGAACGGTACATTTTTTTCTGAGGCAGGATCAACTTTTTCATCGGATGTTTTGGCGTCAAATGCAGTGGGTGATCTCTACGAGAACTCACAAAGCTCCAAAAGGGAAAGTCAAATTATCCAGCGTGTAGGAGCACTAGTAACATTCGCCCGAATCTCGATGGCCAAGGATTGTATTTATACCTGAATTTTTACGGTCAACTTTACGTGAAATTGTATTCATTGCTTCACACTCACTGGCGAGCACACCGTTAACAAAAATAAACTCGGGCTCGCGGGGCCTTAATATACAGTTTATGTTTTTTTTTTTTTTTTTTTTTTTTTTTTTTTTTTTTTTTTTTTTTTTTTATAGGGGCGTCTGTCTTTTGGTGTGATGGGATGACTTTAATTTCATGTGAAATCGACCGTAAAACGTTGGGTTAAAAATACAAGCCTTATTCGTGACCAAGATTCGGACAAATGCTAGGAGTACTCGTCCACGCCGGACTATTTTGATACCCCTTTCAGGGCATTGTGCGAGGTGATACAGAAGTCACCCACTGTATTTGTGGTGGAAACAGCCGATAAACAATTTGATCCTGCATCAGAAAAAAATATCATTCTCCGGATCATATATGTATGTGTCGTGGAGGAGTCATCGCCGGCAGCGGCATATTCGTGGTCGGCCATAGGGACGAGGAACACTACCCCCTCTTCACACAAAACAAACAACACGTGGTCCTATTTGATATTCCGCTCACTTCGGGCTAACTGATACTGAGCATCGCGTACTCTTCCTTTGAACTTCGAGCTTGTTCCCTCTCTCTCACTTGTAGAGCGTCTGACCACCCCTCCAAGGGCATCTTGCTCTCTCTAGTCTAGGCAGTGGCGCTACCTCAGTTTCCAACAATCAACCACATGTGAAGAGGGGGTTGCGCCCAAAGATGACACAATGATGTGTTTGCCCCAAATGGCATTACCGCCGAACTGTCATTCCACAATTGAATGTTACTTCATCTTACCCACGACATATGCAATGTCGTTTGGCTGTCGTGGAGCCCAAACTAAGCACCCCAGGGTCTTCCGGTCGGACTCAAAGTTGTTCAAACGGCATATTTCTATCTGCTATGGTTGCCGAGTTAACACAAATTTGAGATCCAGAGGGGGGGGGGGGCAGTAATTGAAGATGGGCATTGGTGGGGACTTGACTTGGTCTTAAAAACATCTTACAGATATTTAGAACATTCCTGCCTAGTGAAATCACTTAGTTTGCCTAAATTCGCATAGTTGTACGCAATGTTAGCCTAAAATTTGCCCTTTAACTTCCGGACTATTTTCCCCACATTATAAAGCTTAAACAAGGTCGTATACGTGGCATTGATGTAGATAAATAACTATAACGATATGTTTCAAATTAGATAAGTAGCCGTAGTTGCCTACGTTGTCAGTCATACCTTGTTGAGGTGTGTCCAAGACAGTCAACAAGGTATGACTGACAACGAAGGCAACTACGGCTACTTATCTAATTTGTATTATTGTACACCTTGTATATCGTCGGCTGAGGCGTGATACCTCGTATGTTCAAAAACCGAACTTTACAGGAGAACAAAATAGTATATTGTACACCTAGGCATGAAAGGCGTACTTTTCCGGGCCGAGAAAAAAAGTGGCCCATTTTTCGAGGCCCAGAAAACGCCTTTCTGCCGAGGCGTACACATTATTTTTTATCCTACGAAAGAAGGGGGAAACATTAATAAATTAGTATTGAGTTTAAAACTGGAAGGTGGAATAAAAAGAAAACGTTTGCCCATATCTGTACTTGAAAAAATACAAAATAAAAGTGCATCTAGACAAACGACAACGCTTCAGTGAGTGGGAAAGTCGGTCGGTGTGGAGAGGTGTGTTGCGTGGCAACGAGAAAACCCCCTGCAAGAATAGGAAACGAAATGCGATAGCTATCCGAAGCGCATCTTGGTGACAAATTTTGGCAAAAATTTTCATGCCTAGACATGAAAATCGTATTTTCATGACTGTTGCGAGTCATGAAAGCACGCGTTTTCACATCGAGTAGGATAAAAAAACATTTTAAAAATCCCTATTTGTAGATTAATTTCAAATTTTCCCATAAAATTCTCCCATAAAAAAATATAGAGATCAAATTCTCCCATAAAAAAATATAGAGATTGTCTTGAAAACAAAAATTATGATAATCAAGTTGTCTAACGAAAAATAATGGACATACGTGGTCTCACTTCTCAGGTTCTCTTTTTCTATGTGACTTGCGAGGTATCACTTCTATGAAACGTGTGCTAATCTTGCCTCCAGAGGGGCTGGTCTATAATTTTTTAATGCATTATTGATGGCTCAATGTTCTCATAAAAAATGCATAAATCATAATGAAATAGGGTGATTCACTGCCGTTAGTGACTTTCAAAAAGTTAGAGGGCTCCAGATTGTAAATAAATAACTATGCGAAGTAAAAATGTCGCAACTTTCTTTTAACGACGAGGATGAAGTTTCGGAATGCAAATTTTCGATTTTGAGGGGATGGATTGATAGTTGAAGGGTGTTCGGAAGATGAACTCGAGTGAAAAATTACCAAAATAATTATTATTAAATGGAAAAGACATAACGCAGTCTCAAAAATATTGTTGCACAGTTCATAGGTATACATAAAAATGCACTTTTATGACAAAAAAAAAGATAAGTTTCACATTGAAAGTTATCACCAATTGTAAATTATCACGTCATCTATCACATGAAGTAGGAACAATCAGTTCTAAATTATCACTTTTTCTTTTTGGTTTTCTTCACTGCATCATTACTCTTTCTCTTGTTCAGTTTATTTTCTTCGCAGGATGCATAGGGTAAATTGTCGTAGAAGGCATGGCAATACATTGGTATCATGTCCTTCAGCTCCTGTAGGTGTTTCCATTTCTGTCGTTGTATTTTCAAGGATGCTGAATGCAGTTTTGGGAACTCCTCCAATTTAGGTACTTCATTTAGACCAGCCCTAGGAACCGGTAAGTCTATGTAAGGTCCGTCAAAGGATGTTTTCGCCTGGATTATACCATCAGGAGTATATTTCAATACTTTTTTTTTCTTCATGAAGCGAAAACATGTTTTTTTTTTCTTCATGAAGCGAAAACACGTTTTTATAGCTCGAAAACGAGCGATAAAACGGTCGTTTCTACGGCTAGCCTGAGAAAGTAGTTTCGGAAAGAGTCCGTCAGGAGCGTTCCGAGCAGTGATTCTCCGAACTGCACTTCATAATGACAAAAAGGTAAAAAACAAAATCATCCAAAGGAGTTTTTAAACATCTGTGAAAATCAGGAGACAACTGCCGAGAGGGTCCTGAGCTACGTCATAACCCAACCTTCTATATTCAGACCCCAAAAGACCATTAATAAGTCTCTAATTTTGATAATAAAATGATTTGGTTTTTTCTACACCTTAGTTTTCACTTCATTCAACAAAAAAAATAGTATATTGACCTCGCCGCGAAAGTGCTTTGCCAGTCCTCGAGGTGTCCGGCCTCGCCTTCGCCTCGGCCGTACAACTCCTCTCGGCCCGGCAAAGACACACTTTCGCGGCTAGGTGCATAATATACTATTATGTCCGTGACATGAGGGTCGTCAATCTTCTTACCAGGTCTGATCGACTTATACTTTAGTGTTGGGGTTGTGTAGTCTTTTATCATGTCGTAAGTCACTTCCGTTACGTCATAAGGAGGACATCGTCACTCGGAAGATAAATTGGTTTGTTTTTGATTTTTCTTTCGATCACTGAGTGAACGGAGTCAACTTTTTCCATCTGAGTGTGGCCTTTTTGGAGGTATTTTTGGTACACTGTGATGTTGTTCTGAACGCTGAAGCTCAGCAGTGCATTTCAGAGGACACAATTTTTGTTCTGATATCCACAGCCGTCGCTCCAAATAATAACGGGTCGCGATGAAACGCATCCCCTGGATTTTAAGTTGTCTATGACCAAACTTGCAAATGTGTTCACTGTGAGATATGCATCAACCTCAGAAAACCAGTAGCATCGGCAATGTTTCGTGTTTATGTCATAAATCGTGAAATTATGTAGGCACAATTTCGTTCGGTAGTATAGAGCTGATGCGTTGAGCATCGGGCACACTTTCACTGCTTGGAGATCTTGAGTAAGGACAACGCATTTCCCATCGTCACCATCTTTTTTATCCTTTTCTTTCTCCGCCCGAACTATTTCCCTGTTTTTGACGTGGGTTCTATAGACGTCCTCTTCGATATTACCGGTTTCGAAGGCCAAACAAATGTCACACATGTCTTTTTTCGGAGGTTGGAAAGCGATATTTTTTTCCTTTATAGTTTTATCGAAAAAAAAATCTGCTCAATGGCTTCTGCTTGCCAACATTTTCTTTCGAGGTGGACCACTTTTCACGATATTCTTTGTAAACATTGTTCATACTCCCAAGCGAAGGATCGAGGTAATGTTTTGTCGTTGTGGCTCTACAGTAATGAGAAGGAAGTTTGGCTAAACTGTCCAGAAATGTTTGGAGAAATATTATCTTTTTCTCTGCAGCCAAATCGCTAGTGCTGCGTTGACGCTAGTTCTACGCTTGTTCATGTTTTCATTTGAAGATGCCATTCATAAGTTGCTTGCACCTACTTCTACCCAATGCCGAACAGTCCGTTCGCCAAGACCATAAGTGGATAAAAATAACTTCTTGCACACTCTAAACACTCGTTTATCTTTCCCTTTTAAAGTGTATAACAAAGTACATGATTTTCGAGGTTTTTCTCCCTGGGCTCTTCTCCTTCCCGGTGGGGAGGGTTCTTCTCCTTCTTATCACACTCGGACTTACTAAGCTGGACACGTAAACCTTCCTTTGATCCCACGACATTTCGTTCCAAAAATATCTGAACATGTAGCTTCTATCTGATTCATTTACGGCGTCACAGTCTCTTTTCGTACTTCTCCGGCATGTTGACGATGTGCAGGGGGGGCCCATCCTCCTCTCAACGCGCGCTGCTCCTCTCTTGTCAGATTTACCTTTCTCTTTTGTTCAACCGACGTAATTTTTACCCATTTCCCTCATTTTTTTATTCTTGACGTCAGGCCATTCTTGCATATTAGCAATTTTTCTCCTTTTACTGTTTTCATCGTTGCGGGGCCCATCGTTCAATAGTTCAGCCGCTGCGTTGCCTTCTGCGACTGGCTGCTCACAGGTGGTGTCAGGTGGAGAGATACTCAAAGGAGGATGATCACCATTAAGCTAGAAGGGAATATTGTTTCCCACATTCGCCAAATTGTCATTGTTTTCTGTGTTCCTTTCTTTGGCGAGGTGTAGTAAGAGCTGTCCCCTTGAATGAAAAACTGACTGAGTTTCCATGTTCTGTAAGAAAAATACATTGGTGTTGATTGATAATAAGTCAGCTTGAATGAAGATCTCATCTATTGAAAAGTTTATTCTAATTACAAACTAAATAAAAATGCGTTTAAAGTCCACAATAAAGTACACCAACCTCGTTAAAACGTAATTACGTGTATCATGACTTCCATTGCTGTCTTTAAACGAAAATGAACTTTGAAAGTATGGAATACTTTCCAGCAACAAAATCTTGATTATATTTCATTTACCATTTCGAAATAAAAAAAATCAACTGAAATTTCTACTTAAAAATTCCTCCGTTGCAGCGGGGAAAGTGATCACGGGAAAAGTGATTGCTCGTAACTACACAAAGTTCCTGCATGCTTAACTTAAAGAGCTAGAAAATTAATACGTAATGATACCTCGTATCTCCAGTCACGCTCTGAGAAGAATAAGACAAAAACACGATACAATGAAATAAGTCAAAATCAACTTTACAGTGATGAATGTCTTCATAATAACTCAGAAATCGTAGTAAATTAATTATGAAAATCACCTCAATTAGATTCCTTCCCCATTTCGTAGTAGGACAATGCTGTGGTATTGAGTCAGCTGATTATTAACTTGCGAGTTATCACCAGAATCGTACAACTAGTGTTGTTTACGAGGTCTTACTTCTTGTGAGTTTGAGGGTTCTCATGCTGGCTGGCAGATACGATGAATTTATAGATCGACGCAGTTTTTTTTTTCTTTAAATTTTGGTACCAAAACCTATTTTTCGCAAAATTGTCACTTACGAGGTATCACGCCTTAGCCGACGATATATAACGATGTTACTAACCCTAACGATATGTTTGATTCTCTTTGTGACGTCCACTTTGTCGTCTAGGTGCACACGATGAATTCTCTACTGTCTATGTTACGGTAAAAGACTGACGGTTGGTTAATCTTAGCATTTACCAGTAAATCCTAGCATTCACCAGCGACGTTGGTTTTAGTTCACATGATTCATTAATTTCTGACTTTTACCAATACGTTAAATCTTATAGGATTCTCATGCAAGCATGATGAAAGTCCGAAATGTCTCAAATAAAGAACCAGACAGTTTTGGTGAATGTACGTAATCCCCATCGTCCCTTGGTCCACTGCTCCACCACGCAAGCTTCTCCCGCGTCCTTGAAATCTTCCCTCTACCAACCAACTGTACGGCACATATTACTCGTCTCCCCTTGAAATGAACGGTTGAAATGATCACTCCTGACTTAATTACTGCCTAATTTACAATTTGAGGAGAATTAGAAAGAAGGAGAGGCGAGGTAGATCGTGAGGAGCAGAGGTCTGCGACGCTCAACATTCACCAACACCGCTAGGGGATATCGCACATTAACCAAAAGTGTCTAGTAAAAGCCCGGTGCTTCCGCTTTTTAGGAGAAGTTTCCGAATCATTCGAACTTCAATCAACGCTATTGGTGAATGCTAGAACTTACCGGTAAATACTAAGATTTACCAACCGTCGGTCTTTTACTGCGACATCTACACAGCGAAGATGCTCTTCAACCAATACGGATGCATCAGGTAAGTTTTCCTTTTATTCAGAATATCTATGGCATGATTCTTTTCGTTTGTTTTTCAGAGCTTTTGGAATTTCTGATTGCGTATAAATTGCTACATAACGCTTAGATCAAGAACCTCTTCAAGACTGTTGAAAAATTGTACATCGACCTGGTGTTCGCATATCGAGAACAATGCAAAAGAAATTGTTCAAGAGAAACGTTGCATAAGCAACAGCAGTCCAGTTGCGTCCGGATTTGTGAAGGCCGATTTTGAAATGGTACAGTTGCGGCGCACGACCGATAAGGAATAGTATATTACGATCCAAGGGCGGTATGATGCTCATTACGATCGAGGGCAACAGGAAGTGCCCGAGGTGAAGCCGAGGGCAGTTGTCGCCCGAGATCGTAATGAGGAATACTGCCGAGGGTTGTACGCTATTTCTTGTACAGCCTAAGTTCATAATTATAATAATAATAATAATCATAAAAACCAATCTTTAAAGCCCCGTTCAGAAGCTTAGTGCTATGCATCTGTGGAGTCTATGCAACCAATCAAATTAATTCCTTCGAAAAATGAAGCATTTTGATAGGTTGCACATACTCCACAGACGCATAGCGTATGGTTTGTTTAATAAACTGAAGTGAACCCACATTCAAGCCAGCGAATGGAAGGATGACGTATCTGACACAGAGAGGACTCTAATCGCCTTCAGCGTAATTTATAGTAGTCCAGTAAAATAAGAACGAAAAAGGGGGTCAGGTTGCAATAATTAGGGTAGATGATATTTTTTTGTTTGTTTTCTGGGATGGTGCAGGTACGATCAGTTCAAATTGTTGACCTCGAAAGACATCGGGATCATCCTGGAATTCTCGAAAAACCACAAAAATGTGGGATTTTTTATGCACGTGAACCTGGCGGCACACATATCACCAAACACGACGAAAATGGCGCCATTCGTTTGTTTACTGTTTGTTTACGTTTGTTTAGCCAAAATTTTCGTTTGTTTAGCCCTGCAAAATACAATTTTTTAAAAAACAAAATGTGTGCCGCCAACTTCACGCAACGGCACACATGACCCCAATCGTTTGTTTCGCTACATATTCAGACACAACTTCGTTTGTTTACGTTTGTTTAGCCCAAATTTTCGTTTGTTTAGCCCTGCAACATACAATTTTTTGAAAAACAAAATGTGTGCCGCCAACTTCACGCAACGGCACACATGACCCCAATCGTTTGTTTCGCTACATATTCGGAAAGAACTTCGTTTGTTTACGTTTGTTTAGCCCAAATTTTTGTTTGTTTAGCCCAAATTTTCGTTTGTTTAGCCCAGCAAAACATGTATTTATGAGAAAATACATCATGTGTGCCGCCAACTTCACGCAACGGCACAAATGACCCCAATCGTTTGTTTCGTTACATATTCGCACAGAACAACGTTTGTTTACGTTTGTTTAGCCCAAATTTTCGTTTGTTTAGCGCAAATTTTCGTTTGTTTAGCCCAGCAAAACATATATTTATAAGAAAATACATCATGTGTGCCGCTAACTTCACGCAACGGCACACATGACCCCAATCGTTTGTTTCGCTACATATTCAGACACAACTTCGTTTGTTTACGTTTGTTTAGTCCAAATTTTCGTTTGTTTAGCCCTGCAACATACAATTTTTTAAAAAACAAAATGTGTGCCGCCAACTTCAAGCAACGGCACACATGACCCCAATCGTTTGTTTCGTTACATATTCGCACAGAACAACGTTTGTTTACGTTTGTTTAGCCCTGCAACATACAATTTTTTAAAAAACAAAATGTGTGCCGCCAACTTCACGCAACGGCACACATGACCCCAATCGTTTGTTTCGCTACATATTCGGACAGAACTTCGTTTGTTTACGTTTGTTTAGCCCAAATTTTCGTTTGTTTAGCCCTGCAACATACAATTTTTTAAAAAACAAAATGTGTGCCGCCAACTTCACGCAACGGCACACATGACCTCAATCGTTTGTTTCGTTACATATTCGCACAGAACAACGTTTGTTTACGTTTGTTTAGCCCAAATTTTCGTTTGTTTAGCCCAGCAAACCATGTATTTATAAGAAAATACATCATGTGTGCCGCCAACTTCACGCAACGGCACACATGACCCCAATCGTTTGTTTCGCTACATATTCGGAAAGAACTTCGTTTGTTCACGTTTGTTTAGCCCAAATTTTCGTTTGTTTAGCCCAGCAATACATGAATTTATAAGAAAATACAACATGTGTGCCGCCAACTTCACGCAACGGCACACATGACCCCAATCGATTGTTTCGCTACATATTCGGACAGAGCTTCGTTTGATTACGTTTGTTTAGCCCAAGCACGAAAATGTGGGCTAAACAAACGTAAACAAACGAAGTTGTGTCTGAATATGTAGCGAAACAAACGATTGGGGTCATGTGTGCCGTTGCGTGAAGTTGGCGGCACACATGATGTCTTTTCTTATAAATACATGTTTTGCTGGGCTAAACAAACGAAAATTTGGGCTAAACAAACGTTGTTCTGTGCGAATATGTAACGAAACAAACGATTGGGGTCGTGTGTGCCGTTGCTTGAAGTTGGCGGCACACATTTTGTTTTTTAAAAAATTGTATGTTGCAGGGCTAAACAAACGAAAATTTGGACTAAACAAACGTAAACAAACGAAGTTGTGTCTGAATATGTAGCGAAACAAACGATTGGGGTCATGTGTGCCGTTGCGTGAAGTTAGCGGCACACATGATGTATTTTCTTATAAATATATGTTTTGCTGGGCTAAACAAACGAAAATTTGCGCTAAACAAACGAAAATTTGGGCTAAACAAACGTAAACAAACGAAGTTGTGTCTGAATATGTAGCGAAACAAACGATTGGGGTCATGTGTGCCGTTGCGTGAAGTTGGCGGCACACATTTTGTTTTTTAAAAAATTGTATTTTGCAGGGCTAAACAAACGAAAATTTTGGCTAAAGAAACGTAAACAAACAGTAAACAAACGAATGGCGCCATTTTCGTCGTGTTTGGTGATATGTGTGCCGCCAGGTTCACGTGCATGGACTTTTTTGGGGGTTTGGCTCTTTCACGCCATTTTTCGGTTGTAGCTTCGAAGTAACTTTTCAAAGTTGAGAACATTTCTGAGAAAACCAGCCTAAAATGGGTTCTAAATGTATTATCGTTGTCAAGATGCGGTTCGTCAAATTTAGGCAAATTTGTCAACAGTCCGAAGTGCTGTTCATGGTTCTTCGTTTCGTTGGCTGTGACAGCGTAGAAACCTTTAATGGTCATAATTGTACTAATTATTTTGCTAGACTAGACTGAATCTTCAAAAAAGGCAAAACGACTTGTTATTATTCGACTTGTTGGTAGATAGTGGTTGGGTTTGATAGTGGTTTTCAACCTATGGGTCGCGGGCTTTCCCTGGCTGTGTCACCGTCCGTTATCCACACTTGGGTCGCGACCATAATTTTGTCCTAAAGGGCCGTGCCCTTCCCACTATTATATGTTTTGCTACCGTTTCTTTCTTCATTCACCTTAGGCTACATAGTTCAAGATTATTACTTCATTCACCCATTTCAAATTTCCGAGAGAGCGTGAAACAGTGTTCTCAGGCAAAGAGTCAAATCGAGACGGAAAATTCGATCCTAAAATCCTCAGGTACCCTGCTTTCGAACATCTAATTTGGTCCGAGGGACTGATGTGTCGTGTATTATATCGTGAGATATAATCACAGGATTTGTGGCGCATATTATATCTTAATGCAACGGCAAGGTCCGACGCGACACCTTTTGTGGAGCCTGCCACATGCTGAAGGATTTGCAGCATATTTTTATGCACTGCTCTCGATACGCCTCCGATACGGATTTTCGATCATCTGTGATCTGACAATGAGAGAGATCATGCTGGACCAATTACATATTGTGTACACAAATGGAAAGCCCAGTAAATTCCATACAGCGTTTAAGTGTCGCCCATAAGTTGAATATCTAAATAGTGTTGATTTCCGTGTATACCCGATAGATAATATAAAACTAACATCCTCCACGGAAAGCCCAAATTTCGCCTGCTTTCGACAGCTATGACTTTCTCTGCTGTGCTGAATGTGACAGTCACCGTTGAGTTTGGCTTTCGGTATGGGATTCGGGCTTTCACAGTAACGTGTATAGTCACTGTAAGCCCAAATGCCCCCCCCCCACCACTCACCTAAATAGTATATTATGCACATGGGTCGCGAAGAAATTATAGACAAATTTAAATTAATTATAGCCGAATTTAGTGGGTCGCGACTCGCGAGCCGCAAAAGGTTCAAACCCACTGCTTTATAGGACGAAATACGTATAGCAAAATACTCCCGTGGTGGGATCCCCGGTGGGATTTGAACCTGCAACCTCTGGATTACCAGTCCAGCACGCTGCCAATTGCGCCACGGAGACGCCTTTGGGAGTCGTACTCCGAGGGATAAGCTAAGCCGAACCCCACCCAGGTCCATTGTTTCTCGAAACTCCAATTGTGTTGGGCTATGCCCTTCCATCGTCGTCCGGATAACATCAGTTTAATTAATTTATTAATTTAAAATACCGGCGACAGAAATATTCATTATATCCATCTCAAAACATCTAGATAAGATAAATTTCGGCGTGGTTTACCGATCAGGAGAAGCGCCTAGAGTTTCGAGAAACAATGGACCTGGGTGGGGTTCGGCTTAGCTTATCCCTCGGAGTACGACTCCCAAAGGCGTCTCCGTGGCGCAATTGGCAGCGTGCTGGACTGGTAATCCAGAGGTTGCGGGTTCAAATCCCGCCGGGGAGCCATTTTTTCTCGAAACTCCAATTGTGTTGGGCTATGCCCTTCCATCGTCGTCCGGATAACATCAGTTTAATCTTATTAATTTATTAATTAATTGACGCCTTTTCTCAATTTTACCTGCGTAAATGAGATCCATTTCTTAATTTTAGCAGTGAATTGGCGTTTTCCTCAATTTTAACCGCAAATGAGTACGTTGAGGCTACCTCAACGAAACGTCGCAAGAACGGAAAGAAAAAAACATGACATATTATCACCCATGTTTGCCACCATCACGACGAGACCAATAGTGCATTTTGACATGCACCATTTAAAGGGCAAGATCGGTCAATAAAATTGAACAAATCCAATCACTCCTGCCTCCAAATAAAAAATCATCAAAATAATTGTTTGTGCGCCATCCATTTTTATACCCCTCACCCAAGGTAAATAGGCTAAAGAGGTATGCTCTTAATTTTCAACCAATTATTATTGTTTGTGCCATGACGTCATGGGATGATAAATTTTTTAAAAAAATTATCAGGTGGGACTTTTTTCAATGAAACAAAATTACCAACATTTCTGTGGCCACTTTTTAAATAGGGAGAATTACGCATTATTGCCTGCAGTACAATGTTCTTGAGAAAGAAGTTTAGTGATTGCAGGGCCCCTAAGTGTAATGGTTGGAGCAAAGAAAACTGCTGCAGGTGCAGGGTATCATCTCAGTTGTGAAACTTTTAGAAATTCTTTTAAGATAGAGCTAAGTTCAGCAATTTTCTCGTAAAACACTGAGTTTTCGTGACACTCATCAACGTATAGAGACCTCGCCACCGTTCCAATCAACAATAATATAAACGCCCCGAAACACTTGGCTTCGTATTAAGGGTTCTCGGTGGTGTTTGTACAACAAACCGCACATCGACCAATAATCGTATGGCTAGGGTGTGAATCTCCCTACACCATCCTGGGTATTCCTTTCTCCCTCATGAAGCTTACTGGTCGGTTCTCACTGATGCACATAATAAACTCGCTCATTACTGCGCCGAGTGCTGTCTGTATGAATACACGGGGCTTCACGTGGTACGTGTCAATTAACTGGGCCTTAAAACGGTACATAAGGCCTAAGGAACAACTCCGCCAAATTATATCGCTTTTAAAAAAAATCCAGGCACTTATTTTGGCTTTTCATTCATGTTTTGCTTGATCTGCAAAGAAATTCCGAGGGAGAAACCATGAGAGGGGAAGCTTCATATGTGAAGTTCGGTCCCTCATTATTTTTTTTACTCCCGTGACGTCAATTTTGACAAAAATTTCCTTAGTTACGAGCATACCTCTATAAGTCTATTTACCTTGCCCCTCACCGACCATGTTGTTTAATCCCATTTTCGTGATTAAAACCCTGTACACACGGAGACATTTATGTCATGACATCGACTGAAGCTGGTGTTCAAAACGGCTAAAAAAATAAAATTTGAAGTTTTAGGTTTGCCCGTTGTTGTGGTTAGTTCAAATAAAGAAATTATTTCTTTTTTGTGACCCCATTCTGAAGCCAATGGAGTTGCTCAGTGAGGAATCTTTCTGACATCTTTGAAGTATTTTAATTGCCCCCTCTCTTTAAACATTAAATTGAGGAGCGTTTCAACACGTCACTTCCATATACATATACATATCTGTCATGACATTTTCGAAGATTTGAACAGTGACATATTTCTAGACAGAAATGCCATGAAAATTTCCCTCTTCATCAATTCTTGCCTGAATTCTTTGTTTTGTTCGAGCTAATTATCCATGAGGGGCATTAAAAGGGTGGTTAAGTTAAACTATTTATTGGTTAAGCGAGGGTAGCGGCGGGCAGGCGCGGATCTAGGCTTTCCTAAAAGGAGGGGCCAAAAGTTCGTATCTGAGACTAAAATGCAACTTGTTTGGTCAAATAATCACATTATTCTATACGGAGCGTGGTCTAGTTTCGCCGAGTTATCAGTTTCGCGGGTGATAATCCATTTGCGAACCGAAAGAGTTGATGCTGGGGGGGAATAGACAATTTTCTGATATGAATGTTAAAATTCACAGGTTCCAGGACAAACTACTGAGAAAAATAATCAATGAGGTGGTTGGTGGTAGTTTACTGAAGCTAAATCAGCGTTTGCGGCAAGTTTCGTGGCCTCAGAGTATTTTTGTGGTGAGGGAGAGAGGGTAAAACTTAAGATATTGTTGAATGGTATTTCTACTGGAAAATATTTAAAAACATGGGCGAAAAATTAAGGAATTGCCCACGAGGGAACCAAAAAATCCGTAGCACTCACTTTTCTTCTCCTCATAATAATTTACTGGGAGGTATATTTTCAATGCGTTCAATAGCTGGTTTCTTGCCCATTGTCGATGCGGTATTTCTCAGCTTAGTTTCTACAATGGAGATGGTAAAGGGGAAAATTATTGACAATTTTCCAGCGGTTTCCTGGCTTTTTCATGAAAGCATATGGTTTTTATGCTTTTTCACAGTACCATCACACGAACATATTGAAAATTTCATGGCATGACATAAATGTCCTCGTGTGTACAGGGCTTAAAGGCATCAATTATAGCGTTTTCTATTTGCATAAAATTCCGCTCTGAAGCCGAGCATTTCCACCCGTCTTCTCTGAATTATATCATATGGTAGCGGAGAAGACGGGTGGAAATGCTCGGCTCCAGAGCAGAATTTTACGTAAATAGAAAACGCCATTACTGTAACCAAAAGCTACATGAACTGGTCTCACATTCGACTATTCGCTAATAGTACACATTATTTTATTTCCCCTTCTTCACCACCAACTAACTTTGATGCTAGAAACTACGTAGCATCAACGAAACACGAGTGTCATTATCGGAAGCGTCCTCAAAGTTGGACTGCACGTGCTTTCAATTCTGACGTTATCAAACTCCGAAGCTAAAAGCAATCGTCGTCTAATAGATGAAATGCAGAGGAGAACGAAAGAGAACCGAAAATTCGATGGACCGAGAATCAGGTGTACTACTTCTGAATTAACCATGGTTGAAGTGGAAGGGGTTTGTGATGAATTGAGTCCCCTACCAATCGTTATTTACATGTATTTAACGAGAAATAAACATGAGAATAGCGAATTAACTACGTTGGTGTAAATGTTCGTTTTCTATTGAAATTCAAGGGCAATGTGCGTCAGCACCTTAAATTTGTATAATAGATGCAACAAACGGTCTCTTCTCTTTGTCTTGCGATGAAAAATCTCCAAGAAATGGACACTCTTTACTCCAACTAACAATAAGTGAAAAAACGTCTGCTAATGATTATAGCACAGTGCTTCCTCGCTTTTTTTGTTAACATATTTTACTGTTTTCTCAAATCATTTTAAAAAACAAAACATAAGCATCTTTCAACAATGGGTCAAATGGGGTTGGAAATATTGTAAATTTAACCGCTGATTTGTTTGAGAATTCAACCCCTATTTTCACTCCCTCCCCCTTGTACGATTTTGACGAAATTGATAGGGTACCCTCTGCTAGCCAACACATATATTCCCTGAGAATTTCATCAAATTCGGGAAAAACTATGGATATATGCTTGTTACAAGGATTTGCGGACAGACACGAAACCGAAATTGTTCAGGAAGGTATAAAACGTGAAATGCAAGTGGAAGTTTTCATTTTAAAGAAGAACAAAAAAATATTTCCTAAAAGTGAAAACAATGCTTCCGTAGCTCGGAAGCAATTTGTTGAACGATCGGATTTTGTGCTGCTACTGCCTGCACTTTTTAAGAAAAAATAACTAAGGCTAGGGTTACTACGCATGCGATTTCTAACGAATATTTTTTCTGACGAGTTTGTCCCCCGTATGTATTCTGACGAGGATTTCTCTCTCCCACAGTAACCACTTCCGTTGAGAAGCAGACGTTTGTTTGTTTAAGCGAATTCGTCAGAACTCGTCAGAACGAATTGTAGTCAGAAATCGCATGCGTAGTAACGGAAGCCTAAGCCTATTCTTCACACACAATTGTGTCATACACTACAATGTAAAATACTACCTACATAAAATTCTAAATTCTTTGCTCTCTCTGGCAGTAGCACTGACTGAAAACGGGCTCCAAAATACAATTGACCGGAAAGCGTAGATTTCGATTGGATTAGATTTTTGGAGCATAAAATGAAAAATGAAAGTGTATAGTTTTATACCTACGCTGTGTACAAAACCCTTCCTTCCTACTTCTCCACCCATCAACGCTACAATGGTTTCAATCTACCTTGCACTCCCACTTGTCATTTGGCAGCCTGCGGCAGCGTCACAACGCTCGTTAGGTCACGTGTGCGTGAAAGAATGATTGACAGAGAGAGGATGAAAGGGCCAGCAACATTTGTTATTGGAGTTAACTCCTAGCGACCGAGAGTTGACACACACGGCTTTTTTTTCAAAATTTTGTTCTAGTTTTTTGATTAAAAAAAAAAATATTCGTTTTACACTGTATGAAAACATTTATTTTGACTTGAATGTTTTTATTAGTGCAAGTGACCTCGTATTTTTCGTCGAGTGAACTTTTCAGCGCAGCGACTCGTTCTTTTTCGGGATGTGGGCCACTATTTCGTTGTAAATTTTTCCATCGCTCCTCACCTGGCTTGATTTTTTCAATCTGTTGATGATCACTTAGGTCCTGTCATGGTCGCCAAATATGTTGAAAACCCAGAAACGTAGTAGAGTACCGAAAACTTAATTTATTCACTTTCAAATTATATGACAAATATTTTTCCATAAACAAAATAACAAAAAAAGTTCCTAAAACACGGTTTTTGTGATGGTAATTGGTGACTCACTTTCAGGAAAAACTAAATCAATCGAAAATCGTTCAAATAAGTTATCCAAACGTAATAATATATTGTACACCTAGGCATGAAAGGCATACTTTTCCGGGCCGAGAAAAAAAGTGGCCCAGAATACGCCTTTCTGCCGAGGTGTACACATTATTTTTTATCCTACGCAAGAAGGGGAAAAAATAAAAAAAATAATACCTACTGAGTTTAAAACTGGAAGGTACAAAATAAAAATAAAAGTGTATCTTATACACTTATTATCTAGACAAATGACAACGCCTCTGTGAGTGAGAACGACGTTGGTCGGTGAGCGGCAAGCCACGCAGCCGTAGCCATACGAAGCGCATATTGGTGGCAAATTTTGGCAAAAATTTTCATGCCTAGACATGAAAATCGTATTTTCATGACAGTTGCGAGCCATGAAAGCACACGTTTTCACATCGAGTAGGATAAAAAAGGTTTTCTGGGAAAACTCGTGATGTTAAAAATACATTTTAATCTGAAGCTCTTTCGAATGCAAACACTCGCTACCCTCATCCCCTTATTTCTCTGACTATAAGTAACGTATGTATACGGGGCCAAAACTCAGTCCTTGGAAACCTCTAAAATTATTAAAAAATTAAATCCTCCCTCCATCACTCCCCTACTGGGCAAATATTCATTTGCGGAAAATAAAGCAAGCAAGTTGGATTGTACAGGCTGGTTGGACGCGGTTATGCTATGAGGCTTCAGTATTGACACACTCGCTCAAAACTTCTACTCCGCGTATAATGCCTAAATTACTTGGAACACTTTTTATAGTAGGGGAGCCCACGATGCAAAATGGGGATTTACTGGAGCGTTGTAGAGACCTATTGGTTGCAAAGCTTAGATGATAAAAAGATAAAATTGTTACATGAAGTATACCTTTTTATCGGTTGGGGAGCGGCTATAGACTTTCAAAAATGTAAAAAAAAAAACTGTTGCATGGACATTCTCGAGCGCGTCAGATATTTACAGCATCAATTGTCTGCGTATTTTTAATGAAGTATGCATGTTAATCTGATAGTTTGCATGATGGGGGTTGTCGTACGTAAGGGTTGAAAATGAAAAAAAAAATTAATCGAGTGCGTCAGATTTTCTAAGGGAATGTTAAGTGAACCTAAAATAAGCTCTCATTCAATAATCTGACGATTTGGAGGTGTGACGCAAACTCGTGGCCTTTATCAGAATGTGCAAAAAAATAATCATTTTGAAATACTCGAGCGTGTCAGATTAAGATATACATGCTTCATACTGATGTCCAACGTGCTCTCGTAATCTGATGATTATCTGGAGGGATTCTCCTAATCTGACACTTCTTAAAAAAATTCTCGCTTTATTTGGTGTTTAAGTCCTACTTTTCTGCACCATTTTTGAAAGAGTAAGTTGAGATTAACTGAAACTGTGATGTAAAGGACCTTTTTCTACAAATGTTGAATAATGATAACATTATTCAACTGATATGAGAGAGAAAAGAACGATTTTTAAAGCTTCATTATTCAACAAATATGGCAAACCTATTCAGTAAAATTTAGCGCCAGCGCTATCCACCCGTTCTCTCCGAATTGGAACATATGTTTTTAGCAAGACGGGTGGGCGCTAAGTTTTACTGAATTGGCCCCACGAGTTGAATGATGAATAAACTTTATCGACGAATTTTTGCTATTTCGGCTTTGGAGATCGTCAGATTATATATTTTTCGTTATCCTTGAATTATTCCCTTCAAAATAAAAATAAAAATTAGCCACCCTCGAGAATGTCAAGATGACGTTTTTTTTATTTTTACAACTTTGTAGGCCTCCTCCGTCTTTGCATCTCTCTTAAATTGTCAGATTAGTGGAATATTGACTTTTTAGCACGTAATTAACTCCCACTTTCTTAAATCTGACGCTCTCGAGAATGGCTGATGATAATTTTTTGTTTACTAATCTGACGCTTTATCCTTGACGGGCAGCCACATATGTAGAACTCATATTTGGTGGAGGTACTCAACTAGGTACAAGGTATCCGCAGTATGTTAATCTGACGCGCTTTAGTAAATCCCGAAATCCCCTCTTGGCCACCCCTACTATTATGGAATTGTATACATTTTTCGCGCTACCTGCTTCGTAAGTTGCCTATTACGATAACATGATTACTCCAAAAAGTTTAATTTTTCCTAACCTGGCACTTTATAGCTTCAGTTCAGTTCACCCGTCTTCTCAATTAACATATGTTTTAATTCAGTCAGAAGGAGTGGAAACGAACAGATCTAGAGCAGAATTTTATGTAAATGGAAAACGCTATGAGCAATCATTCCTTCATCCGAAAGCAGCTTTTCGTTCACCAATAAATTGGCATATTCCTGTAAAAATCAAAACAAACGAAATTAATTTTGAGGAACACCACATCTCTGTAAAGCCCAGTATAAAAAAGGCGCAGACTCCTTTCCTCTGAAGAGGAGGCAGGGAGGGTTTCCCTTATAGGAGCAATGCGTCTCTTCGGGGGCAATTCCGCGCCTTTTCAGTCTGTTAGTGGAATTCAACTGTGAGCGTTGAATTGGGACTGTTACCGTGGTAGTGTGAAACCCGTGCATAAAAGGTCGTGTGGACGATTTTTTTTTTTTTTTTATATCCACCATTTAGCGTGAGTAGAACAATCCTATAACCCCCCGTCCGCGAATTATTATCATGTTTACTCATTGTCTAAATGTAACTGGCCAAGGAGTTTATTCATTTTAAGGAGTTAAGTAAAATAATTATTTTGCATTTGAGGATTAGGAAACTGGTATGCAAAGATGAAAAAATGTTAATGGAATGAGGCGTGGGATTTAAGCATACGGCCAAAAACTGAACGCGTAATCATTTATTTTTTGCTTGGATTGAAAATCAAATTGTATGTTTGCAATCAACCTTTGAAACTCTTTATTTGACAAAAATAAACAACAGAAAGGTGTGAGAGGTAGGTAGTGAAATAATCGACTTGTAGACGTAGAATTATACTTGGCCTGAGTCATGAATAGACCGCACCAGTTTTTAATTATGGGCTTAAATTTGTTTCGCCATATAATAGCGTACTTGTACGTTTTACTTTGTTTCTACTTAATACATCAATTAAAATACGGAATCTCCTGAAGGCGGATACTTTTCAGAAAGTACAATTCGAGTTATTCTCGGGGCATGTTCGGAAATTTCATTAACAACCTATCAACCCTACCTTGACTACGTGTGGAGCCAAGTTGGGTTATAGGAAAATTACGTGCCAACCTGGCTTATGAACTAAAATGAAAACCCGGGAAAGTATGATAAGGGAAGGCGGCGCGGCGCGCTGAATAACAAAGGTGAAATTTCACTCACCCTGAAAATCAAATTTTAAGCTCCCGTATACATAATATAATGAGGTTCGGTTACCATGCCCTTCTTCTTACTCCATCCAAAGATTCTGCTTTATTGCAATTAGGAACCCGCGTCGTGTTTACATCATTGGCGCGTTAGGTAATGAAATCAATTGCCTGTGTGGCCCGTGTGATACTGGAGAGTTTCGATCGCCATCATAATGCTACAGGCGCTGTACTAATACGCACTATAGGCCTTTTGTTTCTTTTCCATGTTGCACGAAATAATCATGGTGGGTTCGTACTTCGTACCGATGAGGGGGCAGGGGTCGTTCGGAGGTTCGCCCGTAGTAGGCGAGCCTGCGTATAATGATTAAAGCCCCTTTTACACATAAAAGTATTTTTTTTATCAGAGCAAACTATTACAAAAAAAATAACAGGAAATCCCTGCCTGAAGAGGTCTGTTAGTGGCCAGATTGAACAATTTAACAAACATTCCTACTCGTGTAAAAAGGGCGTATAGAACTTTTTATCGTTATAAAATGTACTTTACTTAACTAGACGAGGATGTAAGGTTTTTTCTGCGAGTCTTTGGTTTGGCTGGCGAGGCGGAGGCCGAGCCTCCTAAAAAAGATGAGCAGGAAAATTCACTTTTGTCGAGATAATAAGTAAATTATTTTTCTCACGACTCTTATTTAAAGAGGTAATAAAATACTTATTAGTCAATAATAAATTGTTGTTTTAAAGAGATGTGAGCCTGGGTGATTCAGGAGGAATGTGACAAACTTGGACAGGTGCGATAGACAGTTTTTTTTTTATCCTCCACTATCCAAGAGCAGGGCATGGCACACGCCCCAGGCACGGAATCCTAAGTGGACTATTGTGCCGCTCTTGGATCGGTTGATCTAGTCTAGAGTCCATCTCACCGTATGAGGTTGAGGAGGTCCTCAGCTAGTGTCTCGCTGGCCGGAACATAAATATCAGGCGAGTGAAGCCCGAAAATGCTGATCCTGCGAAGATAGCTCTCTCCTCTTAATAAGGTTATCGCTTCTTAGAGGCGATAAGAGATAATCGCTAACTGGACCCTTGAGCACGAGAGTGACAAGAATGATGAGCTAGCGCGCGACGAGTGCGTTGCACTCGAAGAGATAAGCCCCTGCAACGGGGTGTGTTCTTTAGAACGGCCCGCCGAGGGTATGTTTTTTAAAACTCCCCACGGCGGGTATGCTCCTTACAACTGCCCTCCACAGGTAGGTCCCTGGTCCCATCAATGTCGTGTTTGACCTCGGTGGTATCCATGGACGGATTCCACGTTCCCTGCAGGAATGGAAGTATGCGGTGTTTTTCTCCAAAAACTTCGCCATGAAGAGAGAAATGCGACATCATAAAAAGTTGCCGGTTAGGGTGGGCCGAAAAACTACTTTTCAATAATTTTTAATGGCTATACCGCGGAAAAGTTGTATTTTCCTCTGCGGAGCACATACCATAAAACAAATATGAGATCGGCGCGCCTCGATGGTGTAATGGATACAATGCTCGCTTCGCAACCCAGCGGACCTGGGTTGGAATCCAGCCATTGCCCATTTCACTATAAGGCTGCGGCGAGCTGTGACACGGCACGCCCGGCTTCGTGTGGGCGTCGTTCCCGGCGATGTGCGTTCAACAAACCGCGCACCGACCGAAACGCCCGCGTAGTACGGGTGTGAAGCGCACAGTTAGAGCTGGGTATGGCGACGGAGCCCAAGGGAGGCGTAGGCGCCTGCCGGGTTCAAAGCCCGGCGCCCCCGACAAAAAAAAAAAAAAAAGGAGATCAAACAATTCCTTCCGTTCGCGTATCGCCCTCAAACGTATGCTACTTAAGAACAAAGGAATTGTTTGATTTCATTTTTCTTTTTTGGTATGTGCTCAGCAGAGGAAAATACAACTTTTCCGCGGTATAGCTATTAAAAAATGTAAGAACGTTGTTTTTCGGCCCTTCCTATTGCCGGTATATTCATGGAAGTGTGAGTGGAAGGGGTCAGAAGGCCCTCTCAGCTTAGCTCCTTCCTTTGCAATCACTTCCATGCACAACATTAATTTCTCCGAAAACAACAATATAATGCCAGGCTCTCGAAATCACTTTTTTCTTTCCCAAGTATTGAGCTTCCGCAGCTACTTAGATTTATTTATTAAATTTATAAATTTACGAAAAGACAAAACAATGGGGGGAGGGGTAATGATTTCGGTATCTCGAGTTAATCTAATTATAGCCCGTCAAGACAAACATGAACCCGCGTCCAGCGCTCTCTCATTCGATTACTTGTAACTTATCTTCCCTCTACTTTCGTTACCGCTTTAGTTGTCCCACTGTTCACCAAAGATAAGTGTTATAATCAAGCCGAAGTTTCATAGAGGGGGGTAAGGAAAAATAGCTAGAGGGGCAGATCACAAGAGGGCATCAAGGTCCACGTTTAACTTGACGGGCTATAGTAGTTGTTTTTCTCGATCATACTAATATCATTCACTGCGTTATTTACTGGTTGACAGTAAATAAGTGTGATATCTCAGTAAAAATCCAACCCATTTCAATTTTTTTTTTTTTTTTTTTTAAACGTCATTTGAAAGCTTACAAAATAGGCATGCTTTTACAATAGCGTAACTCGCTATAATCGTCTTTAAGTACGTTTAGTTATTTTTTGAAAAAAAACAAAAAGTGTGACATTGAATTTTCGTGTTTCTTTTAGAGGTGAACGACTATAGCGTTTTATTCTTAGGTTTTCTAATGTGAAATTTTGCGCTCTTTTCAGAAATGTATTTTATTTTGTTCTATATTGAACGGTTCATCCGTTAAAACAGCTTTTTTGGGGAAAGAGGTGGTTTGGCTTAAAAAACACCAAATTCTCTGCAACTTCGAAACGAAGCGTTTGCGACCCTATGTCCATATAGTAATTTTGGTTCGCCCTACTTAGTAGTACAACATGTGCAAGTATTGCTGGATCCTCCTGAAGCACCCTGCATGAATATGAATCTGAGAATGCTTTATTTTTTCCTGAGACGGGAACAACTTTTTCATCGGATGTTTCGACCTCAAATGCAGAAGAGTGACCTCGACGAGAGGTCACAATGCCCCAAAACGGATATCCACATTGCCCAACGTGGATGACGTGCATGCGTGCCGTGACTAGTAACTAAATAAATGAAATGAAATTGATATCATTCCCGACGACGACGGAAGGGCACAGCCTAACACCATTCAAGCTTCGAGAAAAAATGGGCTCACTTGAATTGACTCCCTTGATTTGAACCCGCAACCTCTGGATTACTAGTCAAGCACGCCGCCAATGGCGCCCCGGTGACGCCGAAAGCAGTTGTACTGCGAGGGATCAGCTTAGCCGAACCCCACCCAGGGCCATTGTTTCTCGAAACTCTAGGCGTTTCTCCTTAATGCAAAGGTAAAGCACGCCAATGTTATCATATCATAGATGCAGAAAAGATCATAGCACAGATGAGGAAAGATGTTGTCGCCGGTATTTAATAAAATAAATGTAATGACGTACATTTCTTGACGGCGACATTATGTGGTTTGCGTTGTGACAAATACGTGTATGAAAGATGTGTCTCCACACGTGTTTATTTTATTTTACAACGTGAACCGGTTTTCTGCCCACTTTGAGGCCTACTCGAAGCTTCTTTAAGATAGAACCATTGAGGATGGCCTCAAAGTAGGCAGAAAACCGGTTCTGGTTGTAAAATAAAATAAACACGTGTGGAGACAACATCTTTCATACACATATTTGTCAAAATGTAATGGCATTTATAACTTCTGGACGATGATGGAAGGGTATAGCCCAGTTTGATTCAAATTTCGAGAAAAAATGGGCTCCCCGACGGGACTTGAACCCGCGACCTCTGGATTACTTGTCCAGCTTGCGTGGGTGTCCTTAGCTGGTCCCTCGCACTACGACTGCCAACGGCGTCACCTTGGCGCAATTGGACTAGTTATCCAGATTTATTGACTTCTGCTTTTGACTTTTTGTTGCCGACGTAATTTGTGAATGTTTTATTAGGTACTGGACGGTATTGAGAATGGGGTGCAACCCCAAAACTAGTCAAATTGCCCGAGGCTCGTTCACTTTACCATAAATAGTTGCTTAGTTTTCAAAGTGGGAACCATACAGGAGATTTTTTTTTATCACAGATCCCATTTGGACGTACGTCGACGTTTACTAAATAATCAAATTTGACGAATCAGTTGAACGAGCCTGAACTCTTCTTTTCTTTTCTATTTCCTCCCGGGTGCATGTTCTAACCTGAAGTTCTTCCAAGTACTTGCAGCATTCCTCGTTCAGGTGATGTTGGTCCATGTCAATTTGTTGACACAGTTCCCCGTGATCCTCTTCTCCTTTTTGACTACTTATAATTTAACCTTCGGGGGTTTCTTGTTGAAGTCGAGGGATTTTCTTGTAGACTGCAGTCTTTTAGTTTTTTGAGAACCAGTTTTGTCAATATTGACGATGGACTTTTTCCTACAATTCTTTAGTATGTTTGGCAGTGCCATGAAGGTCCGTATTGAAAATCAAGCCTCTGTATAAAAAGATTTGTTTTCCCCCACAAAATTTTGCCACTAGTGACATGTAGTTGTGGTGTCTCCAGAAATTAAATTATCTGTTTTTCGGATTATATGTATACTGAAGGAAGGTCTCGGCGTATCTCAATACATCTAATTTATAATCCTCGATAGGAGTTTCATCTCCAACATTTTTGCAATAATATGATTTACAGTTTTTATGGTCCCCAAAAACGTGATAAGGGCAATTTTTTAGGTCGCTTTTTGAAGAATTTACACTCATTCCGTTTTTTGAATTATGAGATATGGCTCCCCTTGCCGCTTTTTTCAACTAAAAGGACTGTTTTTCGTCATAACCTTTTTGGTCTCTCGTGACAAGCCCTTTTCCCTGAATAAGGACTTCGTACATGGTTACTACACTCAAATTTTGTAGCGTTTCTACCGTAACTGCCGTTTTCTCGAATTTTCTTGAATGTACTCGAATCTCCGTCACCAACAAGTTTGAGGTATCGAACTCCGTGAACTTCCATGCTTTTCTTGAAAGCGGTAACAATCATGTCCTGTTCCATTGACGAGGATGGGCCATCCCAATTCCTTTAGCAGCCGCTATGCTCAGTATCCAACCCACGTTTTTGTCGAAAAGCGCACAGGGAGCAATATTTGTTGCGAACATCCAGGCTCAACAGTTTCTTTCAATGACAACGCCAGAATTTGTAGCAAACCTGTGGCCATGGCTTCTATGAGACCAGCCACCAGTTAGTTATGAAAGGAAGGCCATTATCACTCACATCTCCGTTGTCGATAGCTATTTGTTTTTCCTCTCGGCCCGCTTTCAGAATTCGTTCTGTTAATACGTCTTTTCATCTCTGGAAGAAATAGGAAATAACATACCATTCCAGTGGTAAACTAAGTAATATCAAATCGTAAAAAACATACCAGTTCCAATTTCGATTTTATTTTTCGGAACGTGGTAGCATCAATTGTTCGACATCTTCCCAAACGTCATCTACTTCCATGTTTTCGTCACTTTTGTGCGGGAGAATCAAAGGAGTGAACGTAACACCATTGTTGCTGATAATTTACCTGTCAAGAGATGTCCGATAATTTTCTTTTCCGATTTCTAATGAATCGCTCGGGCACTTATCGATCATGCAGTTTGTTTCCTTCTCTATCACTCGGCTGAAATGTAAAATTAAAATTCGCACCATGGAAAAATAACGCTTGCGTACTATATCCCATGTACTCTTTCTTTGAGATCCTCCATTTCAAGAGCCCAGAAATTAACTATTCTCTTCTTCCGTGTCAAATGTCGTTTCCAAGCATTCCTGTAGAAAAGTATTATTTTTAATAACAATAAAAAATGGCACAGAATATTTTGTAGCACGTACGTTGGTACTATGCCGAGGTGTGGCTTAATGAGGGTCGTTCGGACGATCCGAAGATGAGGGTTGAAGATGCAAGAAATTAAATGGTCGCCACCTGTTGTTTGCTTTGGGTGACAGGCCCCAACATATTCTCAATATAATACAACACTGCTTTACAATTTTGTTCGAAAAAAAAAAATAGTAATAATTTGTCTTCTTCGACGGTTGCCAGGCGCTGGTCGTGCTTCCGGGAGCGGAGCTCGCGGCTGGCGGCCTGTTACCGTTCCTTCGCGCTGTTCGCAGATCCTCTTCCCGTGGTGTCACTGAGTTGTCCGCCAGGTCTTGTCGTTGACAGTTGATTAGCATCCCTCGGCGCTATGGACAGACTTTCGGGCTAACGGTCCGTTAGCGCCCCTTGGTGCTGTCCGTAGGTGTCGGAATTGACCGATGGCTATGACCGGTCCTTGATCGGCTCAGTCCAGTCCGGTGTCGTCTTCTTCACCGGGTTCGGCAAGGACAGGGAAAGGTTCGGACAGGATCGGTCTCACTCGATGAATTCTGAGGCAGACACAAGTGTCGCTAAGCCTCGTAATATCTATCAAGTTCCACCGAAGCTGAGGGAATGAGCAGAAGTGGTGACCGGAGTCTCAACGGTCTGGCTCGAATGCCTATCCGCCGGTCAGGTTCACGATAGGGTTTTTCTTCAACAAGCGTCTGGAGTCTTCTCAAGGAGTCGAGCTTGGAAGGTTCCCGCACAGCTGGTCGAAAAATAACGAGGGTGGGCAAGAGGCCTTGGTCAGAGTCAGCCTTATACCAACCAGTCAGAATAGAATCACTGACTGGCCGGAAAGGTTCTCGATAGGTTTTGCCCGTCTGTACCTTGATAGGGCGTGATGTCACGAACGGTCAAGAGTCGTCTCAATTGACCGCTGGACGTTTTCCCGAACAGTGTGAATTTCGGCAAGCGATCCTTCGCTTCGGGAAGACTGCAGGCGTCGCTGTGGTACTTCCGGATCGTCGGGTGTCCTGGAGTTCCCAGTCGGCAAAGACGCTGGATGGAGTGTCGTGCTGTACCCCAGTCGAGTCGTCCGTTCGCAGGCTGAAGAGCTGGTCCGGGTTGCTGGGATGTTTCCCGTTTGACTTATCGGCAACAAGTGATTTTCGGGGATACTTTTTCAGCCCGTCAAAAAAGGTTGTATGAACGGCAAATTTCGCACGGCAAAAAAGGTTGTTCGCACGTCTAATAGTGCAACGGCTAAAATGGAAAATCCAACGTCAAAAAAACAAACCTGCTCGACAAAAAAGTCATTCGTACGGCAGATAAAGGATTTGCACGTCTAATTAACACGGGTCAGAATTTGTGATTTAAGGCCTTGAATATTTTTTGTTCAAAGTACGAGGTCGCCCCGCGAAAGCAGCCAACTCTTAATTATACAATAAATTTTCGTTAAACACTTTAGCGCACGTAGGTACGTTGAACATAGTTTTTATTACAATCCCTCTTCTCCAAATCATTTTTCAGAAATTCTTTTTCGAATTTTAACATGATATTACGGTGTTGAACTACAAGGGCCCTAGTTGTTGCCGGGAAATAATTCCGCATGCGGTATCCAAGGACGCTTCATCAGAAATAGTATTATCTCGCCACAGCAACCACCTCACGTGAGTTTTTCCCGACAACTCTAACTAAAGGCCGACAGGGGTTTAGATACAACATGTTGCCGCCCTTCGGGGTTTTACTCTACAAGTGTAAAAATGCTTTCATCAAATTTAATTTCATTCGATTCGAATTTACCTGTTAAAAAAAGTCAGGAAGAAAATCTAGCAATTCTTCGGGAACAGAGAGCTAAATTGACGTGGTATCATCATAAATTGTCTTGCGAAACAATATCAGGCGTTCGGGCATATAAGTTGTCCTTTTTATTTTTCTGACGTGCAAAGAATTAAAAGAAGGGCAATATCCTATTTTGCCGTGCAATCACCTTTTTTGTCGGGGTAGTTCATTTTTTCAAGCTGAAACCTTTTTATGGCCGGGCAAAACATTAAAAGACCGTGGAAAAGAATAATTTGCCGTTCGAAATCCCTATTTTGCCGTGCTTACGACCTAAATTGCCAGACCGATAAACTTGTCCCGTAATTTTCTGGGTCCCGCTGCGCTGGTTATTATAGTCGGTGGGTGGTTTCCGCCCACTCCCACCCGCTCTCCCTACTCCTACGTTGATGGTATAGAACTGCCGAGACCCCTGTCACTAGCGTCGGTTTGCAAGTAGACTGTCTTCCCGGGATCCAGCTGGGCCAATGGGTGTTGGGGGGGTTCTTGAACTCGGATTTCATGAGGTTGAACGCTTTTTTTTCTTCCTCTCCCCACCTCCAGGGTTGTTGTTTCTGTAATAACTGCGTGAGGGGGGCCATTTTCTCGGCCTAACGATCGATTTGAGCGGCGTACCATTGGCACGTCCTCAAGAAACTGAAGCTTTTTGCGGTTACGAGGTTCTGGGAAATTTAGGATTCCGGATAGTTTTTCCGGGTGGCAGCGGATCCCGTCCGTTCCTACTTTGTGTCCCAGATAGTCCATCTCTTTCTTCCCGAACTGACATTTTTCCAGGTTACATGCTAATCCGTGTCGTCGGAGTCTTTCGACCACTAGATCCAGGTATTCCTGATGGGTTTCTTCGCCTGGGCTGAATATGATGATGTCGTCCAGGTATACCTTGGCAAATCGGTATAGGTATCCTCTCAGCACCTCTTCCATCAATCGTTGAAAGGTCATCGGGCTTCCCTTCAATCCAAACGGCATGACCTTGAACTGGAACAAACCCAAGGGTGTAGTGAAAGCGGTATATTTCCGGGCCTTTGGTCGCACCGTCACTTGCCAATACCCTGAGTTGAGATCCAATGAGGAGAATAGCCTTCCTTTACTGCACTGTAGTCCTCGGATTTGTTGGGCCACGTGGGGCATGGGTATTGATCATCCTCGGTTATTTAGTTCAAAGCCCTATGATCGACGCAGAAACGTAGTCGCCCGTCCTTCTTTGTCGTTAACACCACTGGGCTGGCGTAGGGCGAGGTGGATGGTTCTATCCACCCGTTTTCTTCCATTTCCTTCAGTTGTCGCTCGAGTTCTGCCTTCTTTTCCGGGCCGTAGTGGTACGGCTGTTTACTTACCGGGCGGTGTGTGGTTCATCAGACGGATGTCGTGTTGAATGGTCGACGTTTGTCCCACCCCGTCGAAACGGTCCGGATATTTGTTTAATATTTTGTTTACTCCCGAGGGAAGGTCGTGAAGCAAGGGTGATCCTCGTTGTTCCCAGGATTTTCCTTCGGGGTGGGGGGGTTTCCGTTGACCAAACCGCGGTGGCTCACATTTTCTACTTACTTTTCAGTGCATATTTCCGAATTTTCGATGCATATTTCGAGGAATAATGTGCATATTTGCATGCATATATTCATCTTTTTTATTTGCGTATATAATCCAGTCTCTCTACTACTATACGATCTAGTTCAAAGTTAAGAATCAGCCTTTCTCACCCCGTCCTTGTGAAAGCCTTCAGTTTCTTCCACTTTTATAGGAACGACAGAAAAAAGGTTTTTATTTTAAAAACCACAATTGAACTGTTCTTAAAATTGCTTGCGCAAGCATTTTTGTAGAGTGGTCTCTCCTCTCAGGAGAAAACGTGAGCAAAAACAAGTTGAGGGTAACGCCTTCCAAACGGCCCAATCAGGAATGAGGATGCATGGATGAGCTAGCGACCGCGATCTCCTAGGATCAAATAAGTTTGAAAAACAAAATCATCGACCCCACAGCGAGCCCGCTAGCTTCGCTCCTGCCTCTTTGTTCTGTACAGTCCCACACTATTGAACGTTCTTGTTTGTGTGGATAGCTATCGCGATAGGTATCGCCATCGACCCTCACCCTCAAGCGAGCCTCCGACCTCCGCGTTCTGCTCTTACCCTAAGGGTTATGGTGACCAGCGGGACTTTCTGTTGTTATAGCCCCAGCGTCCTTATTCACTTGCTATGAAGATAATTGCTACCCGCCAGGCTGTCGAGGTGGGCCAGTAGATTTTTTCTCCAAATGGTAACGGGCAAGTTTTAGGCAGGCGATCCTGTTCTGGCTTTCTGAGGGCAATTAGAGCGGGGTAAAAGCGCACTTCGTTTCGGTTTTCGGGTCCTCGATGCCTTTGCTGGTTTCTTCCCCATGGAGGGCTGCTTGTTCGGGGTTGACTTTTTGCCAATTTCTGTTGATCGCGATCTACGTGGGCGGCACGGATCATCAGCCCTTCCCAGGTGGTCTCCATTGGGTAGTAATAGTAATAGTAATAGTTTATTGCAACACAACATTCGTGGTAATACAACGTCAGTTAATTCTTTTAATATGTATATGTTTGGTAGGCGGCAACTTTCAGGTATTCCTTGTGACACGATGCATATCCGTGCTGAGGGGGCAAAATGTGCTGAGATGATACCAAAAGTGTCGAACCACATTCGTGACGGAACGTTTAAACTATCTCGGAAGTTCGCTAATATTTTCCTTTTTTTTTGTTCCGTAATTAAATAAGTTGTACTTGTCAACCTCTGTAAACTTTGTAGCTTCGTAGTTGAGTGATTTTTACTAGGCAAATAGAGTTTCGAATGAATGAGTGGGGCAAATACACGATCAACCTAGTTGTCATCTTGGGGCCGCCGTCTTCACCAACTTTTTTAACCACGGTCAACTAATCATGAATTCTTCTAATGAATGAATTCATATTGGTCGCTATTGGAAACATATGTATATCAATTTTAACCGCGATCAATTTCGCTGGTAAAAGTGGGCCATACACGTTCAAAGTGGGTTGTAAACTGTGTTGTTGAACATTGCGTGTTTACAACTAAGTTGACTGTTTGTAGGCAAGTGAATTCGAAATTTCAACCATCAACTTCCATACAGACAGTTAACTTGGTTGTCAACACGAATGTTATTAACTAAGTTGACAACCAGGTTGATCATGTATGGACCACTTTAGTTTACAAATTAGCTCTTTACGGGCGGCCCTCCAAACCTAAAAAAGTTCCAAGTTTTGCAAGTTGTGTAGATTTTAAACCAGTTCAGCTCATGTTGCTATACAGGGTGGATCCGTAGAAGTGTGACAAAAATTTTTGGATAAAACTACGTTAAAAGTGGAGTAAAATAGTACCTTTGGAAGTGTCCTACGTCGATCCGTTCCGGAGTTATGATTTTTTTGTTTTGTTTAAAAAAGTAACCAATGCTTGCTTCAAAAAATCCGCAATTTCTCGGCTTATATCGCACCAAATCCAAAAAGTGATGCCATTTTCAGAAACTACGGAACATTTCCTTTAGGATAGAGGCCATTGTATTGCTTGAAATAATCTTCAACACCCAGATATCTGGCATTTTTTCCATAAATTTACGTGGCCTCCAAAATTTGTCCGTTTTACGAAAAGTCGCTGTACCCAAACAGCTTTCTCAACAGATTTTCGGTGTATCACAAAAACTTTCCCGTCTTCTAAGCTTCCTTTTGGCGTGTTCACATTTCATGTTACCACTGACGTTTCTCACAAAAACGTCACGAGAATGCACACAAACCGTGTTTTTACGAAACATGGGCCATTGTCTACGGTATTCGTGAATGGTGCAGGGAGATTGGCAGTAAGTGAGAACAGGATATCCCTCCAAAAATCCCCATTTTTGACGGGCCGGGATTTTCGCTCTATTTGGCTCGACCCGTGAAATCGAGCCATTGTCTGAAGCCCGGTCCCCGTATGTCTCTAAACTGCAGTCCCCCCTTGGAGGGTTTTTAGCGCATTCCTCCCAATATACCAAGGACGTCCCTGTGGCGTAACTAGTAGGCAGCGCGTTTAAATAATAATTCAGAGATTGCTGGTTCGAACACCTAAGGGGATATAGAAGTAATTTAGAACCTCTATACTAAAAGATATGATTTGGATAGAAATGAAATTTTGTATATATTTAGTTTTGTCCGAATGTGAATTAATTTTAAAACTGTTTGTTTGCCATGTGGCGAATAATAATCTTGGAGTCGCCACAGGGAGTTCTATTTTTTATCGAATTGTGTTGGGCTCAGCTCTTCCCAAGTCTTCCGTTCGAACTTACTATCTTTTTATTTATTTCTCGTTAATTGGAGCATTCAAAGTCATCACATCATGATTGACTGGGCACCCACTCCGAAGTCTGAACTCAGTCATTTCCCTACATAAATTACTTTTTTGTCTTCTTTTTTTTTTATACTAACTATCTCCTCTACATCTCTTTTTCACGGGGCGTTAAGTGCCCGTTCGCCCTCCCATTACGGCACTGTCTCTCTCACCCTAATTTTTATTCACCCTAACAGGCCAAGAGGGAAAAATTAAGAGTAAGAAGAGTGATTAAACCCTTTCCGAGTGACACTCACACAGCTAGTTTAATGTTCCCCTAAAACTTTTTCTGTCCCCCATTTTGCCCGTGCAGCGTGTCTTGCCGTTTGTTTTATGTTTATAAGCAGAATAATTTAGGCTCACACCCTGAGTTTTATTTCATTTTTCTAAATTAACACGTTGAAAAAAGTGGTAATTAGGGTAGCCGAAAAATTAACGAGGCGCCACAGTCCCTTCTTGTATTCTACGGGGTTTTTTGAATTCATACAGTTACAAAAACATATTTTTTATCCTACTCGATGTGAAAACGCCTGCTTTCATGTCTCGCAACTGTCATGATCATACGATTTTCATGTATAGACATGAAAATTTTTGCCAAAATTTGTCACTAAGATGCGCTTCGGATAGCTATCGCATTTTGTTTCTTATTCTTGCAGGGGGTTTTCTAGTTGCCACGGAACGCACGCTCTCCTCATTCCTCCACACCGACCGACGTTACCACTAACTGAGGCGTTGTCGTTTGTTTAGATGCACTTTTATTTTGTTTTTTGTCAAGTACAGATGGGCAAACGTTTTCTTTTTATTCCACCTTCCAGTTTTAAACTCACCTAATTTATTACTTTTTTCCTTCTTGCGTAGGATAAAAAATCATGTGTACGCCTCGGCAGAAAGGCATATTCTGGGCCTCGAAAAATGGTCAGCCTCGACTGCGTCTCGGCTGTCCACTTTTTTTCTCGGCCCGGAAAAGTACGCATTTCATGCCTAAGTGTACAATATACTATTCTTCCGCGTTCCAGGTGTCACTCATTACCGCATAGAGACCCATTTCAACAGAAAAACATCATTTTTTTATTATTTTTGGATGACGGTTGGCGTCTCTCCTCCGATTTATTTTGTCGTTCAAATCGATTTTCGGCCCGTCTGAGCCATCATCAGGATCAATAAATTTGAAAAAAAAAATCGTGAATCATCCACACTCAAATTGAAAACCAAGTTGTAATGAGTATGACCAACAAGCGATTTTTTTATATTTGGCGTTCCTGATGATGGCCCAGACGGACCGAAAATCGATATGACCGACAACAAGTTAGTTGGTCATGAAGTTGAAGTCCTTGATTTGTTATCGCCTTTAAGCTTTTCGTCTCTTTAAAAAGAAAATAAGCGTACCTTGCTTTCACGGTCCGTTCCAGGAGTTGTAGGTAGAATGAATTACTCAAGGGTTTTCCCCTGGACCTTTAAAAGAGTCACTTTTTCATTTTCTACTCCTTTTCCCTCGTGTGTGTTTTTTTCTTCTTTTTTTACGAGAACGTCAAAAGCTTTGTGGCAAGCCTTTCGTCTTTTTCGCTCTTATGCCCTCTTCTCCTAGTCCTAGAGATGCCTTCATTTTGTGATCCCTTGCATTGCAGTACAGACCATCCCTCTTTTTTTTTCTTTTTTTTTTCTTCTTCTTCCGCCAGAAAAACGCATTTTACAGCCACTCCTGCCTTCAAGCTTTTTTCTTTTATGCGATCCGCAGCAACGGAGCTGCACTGTTATTCTGCTCGAGAGACCAGGTCACTTTCTGCCTGAATTATTTGAGCCATTCGCGAATTCCTTTCCCTCTTAGGCCAAATTATTTATGGGTATAGTTAGAAAACCATAAAAATAATAGATAAGGATAACGGAAACGCCATATTTCGTTCCTCGGTCTTCAGTGATCATGATGTCGTGCCGTGATAGAATAGATATAGAAGTAACCTTTAGTACGTATGCCATGCGTCGCCAGCTCAGTTATTATCTCGTCGCCCATCAAAAGTGAAGCTAACGTTGTACTTGTAATCGCAAGATGGCGAGAAAATAATACATTGTACGGTGCACAGCTAAAGAAAGGCTACGCTTATGGTGACGTCACATAACCGTAAACGTTAAGCGTCAGACGGCTATGCAATAACTCCACAACATAATACTTTTGTGTTCTTCATGATTAAAGAAATTTTCATTGTGAAAAATCATGTGACATTGAAATTTATTTTTTTTCAGTTGGGGATTATCAGGGTGGGGAGGGGGGCTAGAAGAGTAGGTTAAACAGAAATAAGAAAACCTACCTATCGCCGCGGCAAATACGGTGGAGTAATTATTTTTTTCTGTTCGAGATTATGAAGATCCCTATTTGGCGCTCAATTAACCAAATCGTTTTGGGGGATTCAGCATTTACGTTTTAGTTGCCATTGCGCTCAAATCGGTACGCACACATATAAAAAAAGGAATCCGCCGCGCCCGGCAATAATAAAGGAAGAAGGAGAGTGACGTCGTAATTTCTTGATTCATGAATTTATTGATCGATAAAATTAATTGATTGAAAAAAGACTGATT
Organism: Corythucha ciliata; assembly: GCA_038030265.1. Lineage (NCBI taxonomy): Eukaryota > Metazoa > Arthropoda > Insecta > Hemiptera > Tingidae > Corythucha > Corythucha ciliata. Next base: position 41,113,626 of record CM075938.1, on the reverse strand, counting down.
TTTCAATTTTTCGATGGATAACAACACCAGCGACACTCTTCTCTTCTAGAAGGACCAACATCATGAAAAATATAAAAGAGTGAAATCATTAGAACTGTCATCCGGCAAGAGTAGAACGACACCATCACTTTCACACCGGCTGCAATCACAGCCGTTCATGTTTCCGCGTTCGAACAATCTCGCGCTCGCACGAAGAGAGATTGTTTTGTAGGGGGAGTTTTTATTTTTCCATTTTTTTCGAGCTGACCCCCCGTTGTTCGTTCCTTATGGTTGGCGGATTTGATTAATGTTCCCTACGTCACGGTTTTCGCCCCCACACTACGCTTTATTTTTTTTCGAAGGTGACGATTTGACGACGAGTGTGGGCTGGGAACTGAAGGCACTCAATCTCGAAAGTCTCCCGACGCTTGATGCGGTCAACCGTTTAAATGACTCTCGGCTTCAGTGTTTCCCACACTGACGAGCTTTGCACTCTACATCATGTCCAACCCAGCTCTGAATTAACCCGTGAATGTGTGTGGGTTTCTAAGCCACGTTTTTGGTCTGGTCACTTTTCATGCGACGAGAACTGTTTACCCTGTCTACGTACCCGTCATTGCCCACGCCTCTTCAAGGGCTATGATTAATTTAGACCCTTACCGCGTCCTACAATTATTCAATTATTTTCTGATTACATTCCTTAATGCTTATACGCATAGTTGCCTCGTATTTACAGTCATCACTTGATTTTAGCATTATTTTGTTTATTTCCACTAAAACCAGATAATTCCGTCAAATAATAGCGCGATCAATTTGAATCAGTTCAAGCAAATACTTAGCTTGAGTGAAGACTATAAATGAATGATTGAATACTGGCCTAAACCTCAAGTCCGGATCACACGATGCAATTGTGGAATAGTACATTTCATAACAAGTGCGGAAAGTAAGAAATATCGTGCGAGTGATGTTAGACGAACGAGACGCAGTCGAGTGAGTCTATTACACGAGCACATGATATTTCACTTTCCGACAAGTAATGAACGACGTTTTTCGCACGACGATGGGGAATTTATAGGCAGGTTCTCATTCTGGAAATGTTATGGTATTTACCTGTGAGAAACCCAAACGCAGTGAACAAACCAACAAGGACAGACAGGAAGAGGAACCAACAACAAAACAATAACAATTAACGACATATCACAGAATTCAAGTTGAGAACTCATTTTGAGAAAATAATCTGTGGACAGCAAACATTGGTTAACTGTAAAAAAAAAAAAAAAAAAAGGCCAAATCAGCTGTTCTCCTAACACACACCCGTGCCTTTTTCGTTTTTTCCGCATGGGTTGACGAAAACAGATACTTTCGAGGGAGGTTTTCAGTGCGGTTCTCATCACTTCCCGTGCAAGTCGTGCGAAAACAATATTTTAACATACGACATCCGGTCGCTACCAAGAATCATAATTATTTTAAAATAAAAACTGGATCCTATACTGCTTCAAAAATTGCATCTTGTGATCGTGGGCTGGGATATTCTACATCTTACCGGTTTGGAGACCCGTTTGATCGCTTCATAAATTGTTTCCCCTAGCTGAAGCATCTTCACCCTCCTCGTTCTTTTTAACTGACTAAAGAGAAGGATCTCAATTCGAATTGTGTGAGGGTTAATTCATTCGTTTTACAGCCACAAATCATCGAGTATTGAACGGATTTGGCTATACTTTTTTCTGGTGTGTGGTAATAGACCTAGAGCTGGTGACAGTCCCATTCAGTCGGAAGAACATAGCTAGCTTGCATAGCCCTGAAACTTTTAACATAGGTTATTTGGGGTGGAAAACGAATATGAGCTTCTGCCGGCGTATTCCAAGGACTCGCCTTCACCATCTTGGTCTCTCGTCATCTTGGTAACAAATTGAAAAATAGGCTAATTTTGGCACTTTACATTCTATTTAAATTGAAGGAATTGATTCATAACAATTTGAACGGGCAGTGTAAAATATAGAATCCTTCACGTTGTCCATTTTCATAAAATTGCGCTTTGAAGCCGAGCATTTCCACCCGTCTCCTCTGAATTATATCATATAGCAACGGAGAAGACTGGTGGAAATGCTCGGCTCCAGAGCGGAATTTCATGCAAATGGATAACGCAAGAGAAAAAAGCTGTTCTTTTTCACACTCAAGCACTGATGGATTTACCTACACGACTGCTTTGCCAACTGGCATTTCGTTTTTCCCGTCAAGTTAAGCCCAGAATTCCGCCAGAAATCAGTCAAAACAGTCAGCGTTAAAAGAATCCGTCAAATAAGTAATAATCAGTAGCGTGCCTTGGTACGAGCGAGAGGGGGCCGACAGACCCGGGCCCCTCTTCTGAGGAGGCTTCTTAAAATCTTAAAGATGGGGAAAAAAAGGATTTTTAGGTTTTATATTCATGAATAATTAGGGTCAAAGTTCCGAAAAAAAGCGCTCATTCGAGGCTAAAAAAAAAAAAAAAAAAATACAAGTCCGCGGTTTAAGGTCGATTCACACTCGTCAGTAACGTGGCAGCGCCATGTCAGTGACTTACCGGGACAATGATTTTTTACTTAGTGAACATCACTTCCACTGTCACTATCAAGTGCTGGTCTAGTGTGAATTGGCCCCTTGAAATTGAGAGAAACGTATTTTTATTATTGCTGGACAAATCACGTCACTGTAGAGTGTGAATCGACCTTAATGGTGCCCTATCTACAGCTGAAATTTAGAAAAACTGCTAACGTCTGTTCATAGGGCAAGTTTGTAGCTGAAATTGACAAAAAACTGTAGCTCATAAATAGAATGAAAAAAAAAAATCTCCCATTTGAGGCTAAAATTAGTAAACATCTCACATTTGCAGCTAAAATTAGGAAAAAGCTCACATTTGCTGCTAAAATTGAGATAGCGCGAATTCACGAATGAAATTAAAATAAAACCGCAAATTAGCGGCTAAAATTAAGGTAAATCGCTGATTCTTAGCTGATTCGCTGCGCTCACATTTGCAGCTGACATTGAGAAAAAACGCTCTTTCACGGCTGAAATAAAACTAAAAAGGCAAATTAGCGGCTAAAATTAAGGGTAAGCGCTGATTCTGGGCTAAAATACTGGGAGTAAACTGATTTACTCCGAAGTCATATTATTATTATTATTATTATTATTATTATTATTATTATTATTATTATTATTATTATTATTATTATGTACTTGACTTTATGTACAGCCGAAAATACAAAAATTTTGAAATATGAACTTGAAATACTTGAATTGAATAAAACAAAGGGGGAGTTCATTTTTCGGGGTGGGAGACCCTGGAATGCTCACTGGCTTCTTTAAGTGCAAGTCGACTGGTGCGAAATTTTTTACTGGGCTGGCACGGGACTGGATGTTTACATGGGGCCAGTCAACTGGCACCAGCTACTGGACCATGGTCATTGGCGCGCTTACTGGCATCGTACAAAGGAACCAGCCTTAATTGAAAGACAATACAGAATACAGTTGAAATTAGATGGATTTTGGAAGAAAAATACTCGAAAAAAAAGAAGGAATAACATTTTATAATAATTGCTCAAAGTGACTACCGTCTTCTCTTCTGCACAATGTGCAGCATCAGGGACTCACTGCCTGACGCCGCTCGTGGCACTTTAAACCTTCAATGGGCGAAAATGGAATTATTATTTTCACAAGAACGGAGCCCCTGACAAAATTTTTATTGTTATTTTTTCTGTAATTTTTTCTCTGTTCACCCAATTTTTATTGAAAATTCCCTCCATTCGTAGGCGGAAACAACTTGAACAGTGTAGGAAAATGGAATTGATTGCAAGAAATACAGAGTCTTGTGGTTTTTTATCTTCATAAGCATCAAACTGTACTGTCTTTGTCAGTATAATGTACTATAATAGGATTAGAAGTTCTATATAGTTCTTTATCAAGATGGTTAAAAAATGAAATCCACTGAAAGTTGAATAAACAGTAGGATGATAATTATAAAATCCGGGAAGGAAAACTTTGCTAAATTAGGCTAAAAGCTAAAAAAGGCTGAACTCGGAAGGGAAACGTTGCTTTCCTGAATGGAGAGACGTTGTAATGACAGAGATTTAACGCTGACGAGGATTTAATGAACAAACCCCATACGCGAGTAGATTACCTTCCTCAACATAAGATTTCAAAATTGGACATTTTTATTTTGGGGTCAAGGTTTTAGCCATGATGTAATTTGAAAAATCAATAATTCCAGCAATAGAACCGTCGCACCCCGTTCAGATGGAGAAAACCAGGGAAGCCATAGAAACGAATTTGATAAATTAAGGGTGCGTTTACCAATGCACTTATTCTTTATAAAGCTCCTGTACGTCAGGTTGCTATAATTATGCTCGCGCGTGTGTGTATTAACGTGGGACACATAAAACTGGAAATAAGGCTCCGCTAGCTCGAGTTTAGTTAGTTATTTTGTTAGCGGTGCATTTGCCTGTGAGTTGGGATTACTCCAATTTCATGTATGTATAATTTACCGCAAAAAGTTAAGTGAAAACGAGGTCTAATTTTACCCATTTTTTTTCTTTGCGCATAATACGCATTCTCCCTGTATACTACGTAGATTTACCGTAGTGTCTTTTCGTTCACTTGGGGTACAATCTATGCGTATAAGCTCAATACTCGTACAGAATCTCTCTATCTTGCTCTGGTTGCCGAATTATGTCAAATGTCAACTGTTGAGGGGATGGTGGGGTGTAGTAGAATGCATGGGGACGTCTTAAAATCTTCTTTCATCAGGTGTGTGAAACAATCCGTCACAAGTCACATCGCTTAATAATTTTTTGCGAAGTTGACGTCGTTAACCTTTCCGGAGGTCCGGAGAGACTATAAAACAATTTCATATTTCGTATATCAGGTCCCCAGTGCGTAGGGGGTTGCGTATTGTATTCATACGTGTAAAGGGCATTTATAAGGACGGTTAATTTGGTATGGTTTGGTTGGATGTGTTTTGTAGAAATTGTCATTTTCCCCTATCAATCTCTTTCTTTTCGCCCAGTTTCTCCGATCCCTTAATTATAAAGACCTGGGGAATGAGAGCGCGAGGAAAGAAAAGAGCTATAACTCTCTGGATCTCGAGTAGAAAAGATGTCCGCAGATGAATGATATGGCAACATTTATATCAACGCTTCGTCTTATCTTCCCCTCCGAGTGGAGCAATACACGTGATTTATACCTTTTCTTTGGCGCAAAAATAAAGATTAATAACTTAATAAATAATGAAATGCTCGGCTCGGAAATAAAATAGCTGTACAAGACATTTTCAAGATCATCGAGTGTATAGAATAGACGTTCAATTCACATTATTCTGCTTACCTAAGAATTCTTTTTTGCAGTAACCAAATCAAGCCAGGACAACCCCTACGAGAATTGAGAATTCAATTTTCCCGAAAGCTTTGTGGCCCTCTTGAACGGAATTTGTGAAGCTCATTAGGTGAAAGAAACTTTTCCAGGCGAGAATGAGTGATTACGCTCGCTCCATTCGAAGCTGAGATCAATCGACAATTTCTCGAACTTTGAGTTTCGCAACTTTCAGAAAAGAGAGTTAACCTCTTTGAATTTATTGGAGTATTCTATAAAGGCACTCTTTAAAAATAATAATAGTAATAATAATTTCACGTCTGTTTCTTCGAGATACCTTTGTATGATGAAAAGTTGAAAACCATACGATAGCAAAATGTCATTTTCTACATCAACGTAACATCAGCCTAACAAAAAAGCAGGCGTATAATTACGGTGAACAGACATGCTACTTTTATATTTGTAGTACCTACTACTTTTGAGTACCTAAGATGACGTAAAAATAACTCCTTTTTTTAATCTCACTGGAAATAGTACAGACATAATTAGTGCGCATTTCATTTTAAAAAGGCAATATTTAAAAAAATACATTTGTGTTTGTAAAAATACGTATTTCATCATACGTATAGTTGAATTACCTGAGGACCGTAGCAAGGGAAATTAAACGAGAGATTACCTACGTTCTTAACTCTTCGGCAAGTCAAGAAAGTGTCCCTTCAACCAAGTTATCCAAGAAAACCCGATGTTCAAATTGAAGTTGGCTATAGTTTGAAAAAATTGTAAAGCCCATACTCGTATTGATATATTACAACAGAGGGCGTACTCGCGGATTTCCTTAATTTTTCATACACCGTTCAACCAAAACCATAAATTATAAGGACTCCAAGGATTTCATACGTCAAAAACCAAAATTTCCTGTTCGGTTCTGTTTAAGGAGTGATTTCGCAGGTCTCGCTCCCTTCAATACGATATTTCGCGTATTTGGCACTAATTTCGAGGATTATCGGATTTACAAGCCCTTTTTTTCTGTGTAACGTACGTGGCACAATTGGCTTCTGCCATTTGACATCGCGCAGCCAAAGTGCAGCTTGCTACTCCCAAGAGATCCTGTAATTTCTAATATACTGGAGAGCTACGCAAGCTGTAAAGTGCTCAGGATCTATCGCCTCGGCCCGGTTCGTGCGGGGCGTGCGTTTATTTGTTAAGTGTTTCAAAAGAGTCAGCTATTCGGCTCAGCGTTAAAAATGAGAGTTTCGCGTTTTAGTTAGGCTGATTTTTTTCGACTTCAAGCGGCTCGACACACGCGGACCTCGCCTGGCCGCTCATGGCTGCTCTGCGGCTGAGGCAGCTAGGTTGAAACCAGCTTTAGCCAATCTATGTGCGGCTTCGTTGCCAGGGTTAGAGCAGTGAGAGGGAATCCATTGTAGGAGACGATTTCCCTCCCTGCTCCGCTAGCCCAGCAGTCAGCTAGCTCTTTGCATCTCTCAACTCCCAGATCACTGCCCAGCCCTGGGCTAGAAGCCGCCTGGATTGCAGCAATGGAATCCACGGAAATCACAATTTACTGACCAAGTTCAGCGGTAACGGAGTCCAATGCCAACCCGATCGTCACAATCTCACCATCAAAGTTGTAACTGCTTGGTCGCACCGGAGCACAGATCTGAAAGGCCGTGGAATACATCCTTCCATAGTTCATTCTGATGAAGGATATCGGGAATGAATCATTACAAGAGCCAAGGAGAGCGAAACTGGTTGAGGTGTATCCCCCTTACATACGTCTTCTTCAAGATTCAGGCCCGTATTCGTACACACTTCTTAAACTAAAATTTCCCTAAGTGGGCGTCAAAACAAATGATTTTATTCCAACAAAAACTGAATTGACTTTTACTTAGGAGAATTTTAACTTAAGTAGCGACTATGAATACGGGCCTCAGTCAGAGAGCTTTCTCGGGATCCATCCTGCTTGGTTTGTTAAAGGGCGAGGGTCTTCCCCTTAAAAAATGAAGCAAGTAAAATTTCAGTGGTCAGTGGTTCAACATTCAATTCAAATATAGAAACATATCAATGTACAATAATAATAAAAAATTGAGAGAGAAAATGAATGAACATCAATTAAAATTAATACTGCTGCGTAGCATTGATTACTTTTTTTTAATTTGGAAGAAACTTGTCAAATATCTGGGTAACAAATAAATAAATGAAAATATACGCATCAATAAGATCAAGTTTGCATAGAATAAAAAAATATATTTAAAAAAAAACACAACAACAACAACAACAACAACAAGCAGAAAACAACGAGAAGCAATCACATTTCAGGGATTAACTTCGTAATTTTGGAGATATCGAGGAAGTTTGGATTTACAGGGTTGCATGTCGTTGCTAGGATTAAGTGCTCTAGGAGTAGCTAGGGGTCTCATAGTTGAGGGGAAAGGGGAACTGGAAGTCAAATTTTGATGAGTCCTCGAAGATGGCTGTTCATCTGGGGGCGAGTTGCTCTCTTTGCGGAGTCGGATCTGTGTCTGATACACCTTGTGTTCTCTTCCTGACTCTGAAGCTACCACACGTATCGTTCTAGAGAGTGCACTCGTTATAGATCCCTTCAACCACTGCGGATGCTTCTCATGTGGTCGAGGCATGAACCAAAGTTTTTTGCCGATATCGATGATAGAAGGGCTCATTGAATCTCGTTTGGGATGAGGAGCGAAGGATGTATGTGTACGGGTTGGATACTTGAAAACGATCTCGTGTGGACCTCTCGGGCAGAAACGAGGAGATTTTCTGAAAAGCCTTCCGTTCACACCGATTTCCAACCGTTTATGGAGTAATAGCGGTCTCCACACTCAACCTAAAGCGGCCCGGAAGTCAATAAAATAGCGAGGATGCTTTGGTTCCTCTGAAAGCACGTTTTTACCTCGTGCGATAGACGGACGACGGGACGACTTGCTCCACCGTGATGCGATTCTGTCTAAAACCTGCTTGGTTGTCCGATGTCTGATGGTACATTTCACGTGAGATTACAATTGGTTACGTTTCATCAACTTGCAGCACACACTTGTTAGGGCGATGGTTCTATAACTTTTGAGGGTGTCTGGTGACTTTCCCTTCTTCAACAATTCCAGATTTTTCGTCAATTTTGCAGGAAGTATAGCCGACCACACGCGGTTCAAGAACTCTAGCAGGATCTGCTTAGCATTCATTCTCATCTTCCTGAGAAACTCAAGGAGGATGGCATCGGGACCTTCACACGTACCGGTGTTCTCAAGAGTGAGATTTGGATTTTCAGTGGAAGCACCTGCCTCAGCAACGGCATAACATCCATGCCGTGTTGGGTGATAAAATTCTTGAGTTCAGAGAACTTGTCATTGGTAAGTTCACGTGCATTCCAGAACGATACTCTGAGCGCGAGGCGTTGTTGGGGCATTGAAAAAGGCCATTGATACAATTCGGGCGATTTCAAGTTTAGGTTTGCTGTTTTCTTAACCAAAATTTCTGGAGGCCTGGAGGCGAAAGGTTTTGCTCATTTAGCAATAGGGGGCTTGTACCGACCTGTACTGCGAAACAATTTTTTCGCGCTACCTGCTTCGTAAGTTGCCCATTACGATAACACAATAACTCCAGTAAGTTGAATTTTTCATAACCTGGTACTTCATAGCTTCAGTTTTTGAAAACTGTACAGTAAAGGTTTAAAACTAACAGGCACAGACAGGAAGAGGAACCAAAAACAAAAAACAATAACAATTAACGTCATCGGTAATATCACAGAATTCAAGTTGAGACCTCATCTTGAGAACATAATCTGTGGACAGCAAACAATGGTTAACTGTAAAAAAAAGAAAAAAAAAGGTCAAATCAGCTGTTCTCCTAACACACACCCGTGCCTTTTTCGTTCTTTCCGGACGGGTTGACGAAAACAGATACTTTCGAGGGGGGTTTTCAGTGCGGTTCTCATCACTTCCCGTGCAAGTCGTGCGAAAAGTTTTTTACATGTCAGTTTTCTATAGCCTTGTGCAACCTTTGTTGAAATGTTATCAGCTCATCCGTGATTATAGAAATATCTTAAGACATGTTTTTTTTTTTTTTTTTTTTTTTTTGTCAAAAGAATAAAACTGCAGAACTTATTCGACGACGGTTGCACGAAAAATAACGTACATCAGTCGACTATTAAGTGGTACTACCCGCTCGTTTTTAATTAGCGGCCTCGGCAAGCCTTGTCCGCCAAACAAAAAACTCGCAGGTAATGCACCACTTACTAATCTTGTAATGTAATCTACTACATCGTGACTACAAGCAAACGTGGAATGCGGTCGAAATAAATAAAAGTACCCCTCTTATCAATGAGACCAGTTGATAATTATAATCGTATGAGGGACAAAGTATGGCGCCGATTTGCGTGTTTCCGTACTCGTGTTTTATAGTGCCTTAGTTAAGCTATCCGGAATTTTGTCTTACTTGCCCCTTTGTTGTCAGTTCATTCAGTGGTGAGCTATGGTTCAATTCGCGCTCGAAGAGGGATTACGCGGTGTCAGAAGTAGAGTTTAGATCTTCTTCAGTATCGAAACTAGCTGATGAAAGCGGTGTGAAGGTTTTTATTCAATTTAATTCAAGGGCATTAATTGAATATAAATTATGTCCGTCTATTTCAAACATAATTTTCTGCCCAAATATTTTTCGATGTGGTAGGAGAATATGCTCACTTCAGGCACTAATTTAAATCTAAAAAAGTATTCTTGGGAATTGGCAAAAGGGTTCAGGCGTTATCCGTACGAGAGCAAAGAGGTTTATGCTATTGGGATTTCCACGCCCCTTTTTGTGCGAGCCAAGCGTGTAAAGTAGATAGGATATAGCCGCCGCAGAGCTTTTATATGCGGGGTGAAATTCTCATGCGAATGGAATGAAGGGTCTTGACCGAACTTCGTTCGCCATTGCCCCCTTTCAACCAAGCTACCCGTGTGGTTTTATGCTGTGGAATGAGCTAAGAGAGTCCCGTGAAAAAAAAAGAGGGCATTCTGACGGCTTATCTTCTGGTCGAAGGGTCCTACAATTTTATTTTTATTTTAAATATATGTATACGTAGATACGAATAGTAGATAACGACGCAATCCCGATTCGCTTCCCTAACGTAATTTGCAATTACCTATGTTACGTTCTTGGGAGAAATTCAATTGAGTCTTCCCAGATATTTCTTGGGATTTTTTTTATTATAAAAAGAAAATTTAATTGAATTAAGAATTAAAGCTGATTTACCATTAGCTGTTAAAAGCCTGACCTAAATTACTTTTTAGGCATGGAATGGAATGGAGAGTTAAAAAAGGATGAGAAGGGCGAAAGATAGAGGGCTTGGAATTTTCAGCAAAGAATAAAGCATGGGCAAATGAAAAGGAGAAAAATCGAAACGTATTCTTCTTTGTGCTTTTACGCACCCTTTAGCGTAAAGCCCGGAGAGAGAGAGAGAGAGAGAGAGAGAGAGAGAAAATACACTGGACAGAAAAGCGCGATATAAAATATTCAAGAAATTGACTGTGCGAATTGGTGAATTAAAAGCCGTGAAAACGGTGTATTTTGTGTATAAGCCTCTCATGCATATTAATAATGCGCGTTGTGAATTCCACGATACTTTTATTACCTTTTTACTTTAAACAAGTAATTCCTTGAACCAACCTGCAGGGCATTTATTTTTCAACAGAATTACTTCAGAAATGGCTTTTGAAAAAAAAAAAAAAAAACTTGAATCAATTTTCTAGTCGGTCCTTCTTCAGTCATTTTCTTGCAGGCATTCAAAAATTGAGGGGAGCTAATGCTATTTTTGAGCATCCTGTACTACCTTAAGTTCCAGCGCAATTAAGTTCTATTTAGTCATTTCATTCGCTTATAGAAACACTGAACGTTTGCCCCTTTCCCCTAGTGATCCATCAAATATAATCTGAAAACGCCTGATGGAACTAAACCAGGGCATGACTGGTACGCTTTCTTGTAGGATTAGCATTTTAGTGGATAAGCGAAATTAAGGGAAATTTCTAAAGGCTTCGGTATTTAGTGAGGAGTGTTCGTCTTGATTACACAGAGAGTATCATAGACGGAAGGATGATGGTGCGAAAGGGAATACAATAGAGTATTGTAACCCAGTTCGTATACGAACGATTTCTAAACGGCGGGCATCGTGACATTTGCGAAGGGGTGAATTGATAAATCTGCGGAAATAAAATATTTAGGTAAAAGGTTCGAAATGGGAGTAGCGTAAGAGGGCAAAGGATTACTTGGAATCGCACCAATTGACACCTGCTATGACCAACAAAATTGGGAAACATTTCTGAGTCACACTTTGGGAACACTCCTCTTGCTGAAGATTACCCGATTAGTTTAATTGTCATGATTTTCATGGGTTATTGTAGTATGACCCAATGCAATTCATTTATTTTCGTCTCAAACCCCCGAACAGACATCTTCCTATCACAAGGATGGCAGATTCTCTCGGCGTTTGTACTCACCAATACAGAGTTGGAGGCACCTCCTTCCTTTCATCGAAACTTCTTTGTCTCCCTTGTATATTTAAAGATGTAGATGCTCAATGCTTTCCTCCCTATTTAGGAATTCAGTTGCAAGTCGCATTGTAATTTAATCATCAGCGGAGTGCCTGCTTCAGCTCTCCGGCGTTTTTGGCAGCTAGTGGAAACAGTATTGAGTTCTGATTTATTCCGCCTTGCGTTAAAATTGGAATGCTCAGCACAGAAGTATAATACATTTTCACAAAAAAAAAAAAAACAAAAAAATTGTCTTTACATTAAACCAAAACTCCTAATTGTCCGCCGAAATTTAAATTTTGGATTTGAGATATCTTAGTACTAAGCCAACCTGCTAACTGTGATATTTGTGTAATAGTCAAGTTTTTGGCGATGACTCTGTCGTGGCTCAACTAGTGATGCAAACTCATGACAGTTCCAGTTTACAAGAAAAAAATCGCTTAGATGGCGCAAAATGGTCCCGTCGCCAAAGTAGAAAAACACACACAAAAAAAAACGCATAGTGGGGAGTTTTTTTTAAACTCACCATGGCATAGGTGGATACAGCAGACTTTAACGCATGGGCATGAGGCGAGTTCTGAGCCGTTTCTTGGGGAAAAATTTCCTCTTTTAGAGTATCTAGGGGAATTGCAGTTTGAAATTCCAGCATTTCATGGGTACAAACTAGCAAATGGCTATGCATTTTTGGACCAAAAAACCAGACCCCTGGCCAAATTTCACAAGTTAGACAACTTTCTACGTGTTTCTAGCGTTTTTTCAATCACACAGTAGTAAAATTGTATGACTCCATTATAAAAACGCTGCAACTTTTACACATGGGTTTCATTCATGAAATGTAGCCAAATCCGGCTTGAAATTACATATTTGAAAATTACGTAAGAATGTGGAACCGTTATTCCTTGCCACTGAATTTGGTCGAATAGCCCTTAATATTAGCATGCGCTGTTATCACGGAACGTTCGCATTAATCCGGGGCCAAAATTTAGACAAAAACCACACCTTTTCGTTGTAACATCCTCTCTAAAATTAAGGAAAATATGAATAATAATGCCCTGTTCCTTGGGGTCGGTCTGTGGCCAGAATTCCGTCAATTCATAGCTAAAATAGAGGAAAAAGTCCTCGCAGCTAAAATTGAGAAATACAGCTCATATTCGCATCTTAATTTGAGAAAACACACACATTCGTGGTCTCGTGTTCCTACTTTGTGGGTCAAAAAAAAGAAAATACGCTGATTCGCGGTTAAGGCGAAAGGGGATGACAAGTGTGCAAGTGAGAGGGAATATAGGCGCTGCGGCGGCACTCCTCACGGCTCCAAAACCAGGCCCGCGGGTTTCCCAAAAAAATCCGTTCGTGTATGGGCACCTAATTAGATTAATTAAAATAAAAATAATAAAATCGTTACATCACCTGTTGCAAGGTGCTGTCCCCTGCATACTGGACTATCTTGAGAGGCCAAGATTGGCAAAATTTGGTTCTCTTATTGGTTTGAGCACCAATAATCCATAAAATCGAGTACTTTAAAAAACCTAAAGAAGCGGAATTGAATTCGCACGCACATCAGTAATGTGTGTGGATTATGAGAGGGAGTGATAGTCTTTGCCCACCCATCAGAAAACGCCCATGGGTGCAGCGACATCTGCGTGCATCGAACTCGAACCTCTGGGTCATCAAGTGAGCGGTCACAGCCCCCCCCCCCCACCTCACCCCGTAAAAACAGTTTTTGGATCCTGCTTTCTTTCGCTCTGTGATCTGTAGTTTTTAATTCGTGTCCCTCGGCCAGAATGTAGCGTGAAGCTAATAATTTGCGGCCTGGATTATGTCCCTTATTTCTCCCATAAAGCAGTGTAATAATGTTAAGCAGCTGAAGTATCCTTTTCTTGGCCCGATACCTTTTAGCTTCAGGCTAATAAAGTTCGTTTTCAAGTATGCATCGTCGGGATTTTTTGGTAAACATAGCAATTTCTGGCCGTTAGTTTATGATGTACAATGCTGCAATGTGCTTGTACCACTGTGAGTGAATTGCCAGTTATTGGATCCAACGAAACTGACGATCCATTCAGGAAACCGTTGATTTAGACTCAAACTATAGAGTCTTGACCCTAGAAACTGACTGTTTAGCTTAATACCGGGCACGCCCCGACTCGTGAATTGACAATTCAGGCATTCAAACTGAGTAATTAGCCTACCTAAAATAAATATCTTGAAAAGTCACAATTTTTCGACGAAACCTCCACAGAAACGGTTACACTTACTCGAAAGATTGATAATATCGCGCTAGAAGCTGACTATTAATGCAGAAAACTGGAATTTAGCCCCCAAGAACCAGACTCTTTCATTTCTCGACGCCCCGAAAATGGTTCAACTCACCATCTTGGACAATTTTGTGGCACAAAATGACCACTCATCCTGGGAAATGTTGATTTGTTATGTCAGGATGGTCATATCGTCCGGTTAAATGCTCTAAAGCTTGAGGACTGATGATAATTCAATCAAGTCGATCCCGAGGCCTGAGCGAGCCAGTCAGTTTTGCCGTCCACACGCTCAAACTTTCCGTAGGGAACGACTGGCCGTGTAGCCGGGCCTTTAGACTGGAGTATC